>JAUPFZ010000005.1:5530000-6897500 GCA_036937285.1 Euphydryas editha
TAAGAAATTATGAACAAGAGTGTCGAACAAAAAAAAACCAAGCTTAAAAACGTGTTTCATGCTGGTGCTTGAAAATGTGAAAATTTAACTTATTTCAAATTTATATTTTTACTATTTAAAGTAACTTTCATTCGGGCCTCAGTTTGTTTTTACGGAAGTTAAATTTCATTAAAAGATAATTCTTGGCAATAATGGTCCTAATGGCACGTATCTTTAATTAAATTAAAATTAACATTTTTTTTTTCAAATAATTTTCTTCTATCTTTACCTACTTAAAAAACTCTCGATAAAATATATAACAATTGCTTTTTATAATTATAATTCTTATTGTCTTACTGTACATATGGCTGACAGAGTGCGCGATATATTGTATCATATGTCCGTAGCTTCAATATATGGATTTTTTATTTTCGAATGATGTGTATAAATGGCGCGAGGGCGGGACCTAAATACTTTCCACTGGGCGGAGCAAACGAGAAAAATCAACGCCTTGTCGACGCCACGCCCACATCGTCTCGCTTTTCCTCTTCAACCATTTTACTGTTCTGCCTTTATTACGTATGTCTGCGGATTATCGAATTAAGAGCATAGCTTTGCGTATATACTTTACTTTGTGGAAATTGGCAGAGATGTTTAATTTTGATCACATGAATGTGTTAGAAATTATTTGCAGTACAATATTATTATTCCTTAAAACTGGCCGATTAAATATATCTGCTATAAAAATGTATAATCTTATAAAGGAAAGAAAAGCTTTAGCTGAGCTTAAAGCTGCTGCTCGAAAAATTTGGCGATTAATTTCTCTACCAAGTATAACAATCGTTATCAAGTGTATATGATAGATAGATCTGAGATACCGTAGCAAGACAACCCTTGATGATTGTATATATACAGCAAAAATAACCAGTACAGAAACAAATATTTGTACAACTGAATTGAAATTGAAGATGAGAATGAGAATTGAACCCGCAACTGTCAGCGCTATTGCAACGTTCGTCAACACTACGGTTTAATAATTCCCTGAGAACATTATTCATTATGTTTAAACCAAGCCTTTAATCCATTAGATACATAAAAAAAGAAATATAATACCTTATTATTTTCTGGCCTTACAAATTTATATAATAAATTGTCTGATAATTTTAGGAAAAAAAATCTTTAAGACGTCACAATGTTATTCAATTAGATTTTTAATATTAATAAAAAATTATAGGACGTAGTTATGAGTGGCAGAATATAATGCGTTCATTGACACATAACATAAATAATATTAAAAAAAAAACTCTTGATAACGTCAATGGCGCTAGCCTACGATTATATTGACTGTCAAAATTGGTGTCAATATTATTCATTATTATTATTATAAATAAAGCTTTACTGTATATAAATATTATAAGAAAATAAAATATAAATAATGACCGATTGTCAAGGTTTGGCCGCATCAATGTTTTTTGAAAGTGATTGGCTGGAACGACTTTTAGAGGACTGTGAACGTGAAGGTAGGTAAAAATACTATTTCTTTTTCTTATTTCTATTAAAGAAATCATAAAATTATATAAAATTATAAAATGTTGTACTTAGCTTTTACTAAATATAACAAGATTTTTACTATTACATAACTAATACAGTATAAAATGTAGTACTGTACTGTATTGTACTGTATCAGCCTGTAAACCACCCACTGCTGAGCCAAGGCCTCTTCTCCATATAGAAGAAGGGTTGGAGCTTAGTCCACCACGCTGCTCCTCTGCGAGTTGGCGGATAATTTATCTACCACGAGTAACGATCCTTATCAGGTGTCTATGATAATAAACGGGACCGAAGGCTTTACGTGCTCTCCGAGGCACGGTAGGGAGACCTTCAAGGGCATACGCCCAGACCGGAAATATATATTTGTACAAATACAAATATCTATTCCGAGCGGGAATCGAACCCGCGACCGCCAACACGCGGTTTGAGGCGACTACTCGCGTTACTACACTAGCAGAACGGTCATCGTAACATAATATAGTAACTGAATTTAAAATATAATATATTAATAATTTATTGATAATATATACACTTTGATTACGAATCAGTGCCGAGTACTACATATACATAGATAGATACCGAATTACTTTGGGACAATTATTATTTTTAAGAGTAAATGAACGAACTTGCTGAACAATCTACATATTTTTTAAAAAAACTTAATAAATATTATGTTTTACTACGTTTTTTTTTTCCCTTTTGTTGTCGTCCCATTTGCAGAGAAACACCACAGTTATACTTTCAAACTAGGTGTCACATATGCCGTTTAATTAATTTTGCCATCCTACACAACAAACGCATAGATTATTTGACGTTTGAGCGACAAAGTTCGATTCAAAAACATTAATTTGAGTAACTTTGATTGTTAAACACTATCTTGCTGAGTATATATTACATAAGTGCAAAGTACATATAGGCTAGTATAATTGTCTCCGATGGTTTCCTAACGTATGAAGCATTTTTTTTTATTCATCAGCTATAGACTATAGAAACGTGAAGCTCCTAAAGCAGGAGGGTCGAAGTGCGGTATGGAACGTATGCGTGATGCTCGGCTGCGTGTCGCATGGGGTACCGGGTCAGGCCTGCAGACTGTTGGAACGTTACTTGTACAAGTTTATAAGTACTCACGAAAATATTAGTGGTAATATACGTTTGTTTAATTTGTAACACATTCATTTTATAAGTAGTTATTTATCGACATTAACCCTTTCGCTACCAGCGTCGTATATATGTGACGCTTCGATTTTCTTTGCTGGGCCCGGTGTCACAAATATTTGACGGGTGCTCATTATCAATTTATGGAAACCGTTTTATCAAGTCGTACTGCACATAGATGTATAATGTTACACAACAATAAACCAAATGAAAGATGTTATTGGTCTGGCAATAATTACAGTTGTTTATAAGATCTGAGCGGTTTTTAACCGACTGCGCTAGAAGGAGGGTTATGTTTTTGGAGAGTATGTATGTATGTATGTATGTATGATTGTTTGTGTTGCTCTGCGGCCTGAACGGCTCGATGGATTTTAGATTGAAAGGTGTCATTAGATTCGTATTTACTGTGAGATTAACACTGGATATATCAAAATAAAAAATAAAATATAATGGTGGATTTTGGCGCCAAACTAATTTCATTTCGAAATTACACAGAAACATAGTTGGGTTTTTTTAGTTTTTTAAATTACTTTGACTTGTTCTCCTGAGGCACTGGTAGAGAGAGGGTTAAGGGGGCGTCCATAAATTACGTGAGGTGTTTTTTTAAATTTTCTGTCCCTCCCTTCCCCCCTGGTGAGATGTCGTGAGATTTTATTCAACCCCCTCCCCCATCCCCCAATCTCACGTGAGATTTTTCAAACGTCGTAAAAAACGTGTATAACGTCGAAGTATGAATGAAATTATTTTCTTTGGAACGAATTAGTGAATGATCTTAATCGTATTACGCGATTACGCTCAAGATTAAATCTTAAGCATGTACAATCTGGATTCAATGGACCAAAATAGTATATATTTTTTTGTTTCAATCAGAAAAAAAATTGCGTGATATTTGCCAAGACCCCCCCCCCCTCTCTCCAACGTAAGATTAGATGAGATTTGATTTGACCTCCTCCCCCCCTTAAACACCTCACGTAATTTATGGACGCCCCCTAAGAGCTATTTTAGGATATCAAAATAGAAGTACTCACGATAAACACATAAAATTTATAAATTTATTAAGTACATCTGGCCACCAATTTATAAGGTATTGTGTATTATAGATCCTGAAACACAACTTGTACTAATAGAAACTATTATGCCAAGACTTCTCCTCATGATAACATGTTGTGTGCAACTGGCCGCTAAGATGAGCTCCGCAGACACGTACAATAATGCTTCCTTAGTAAGAATAGCGCTCCTGACCAAAGGCGTATCATACACCGCTGAAGAAATCAACTCAACTGAAGCAGAAATTTTTAAAGCACTGGGTAAGTAGTATAAATAAATAAATAAATAACTATGTTTAACATACACACACGGTCGTCTGTTCCTAAGGTAGGCAACTTAATGCCTGTGTTTTAGGTAACAGCCGACTGATATACATTTTTTTTTAAATAAATATACATATAAATAATACATATATAAATAAACGTATATTACACCCAGACTCGAGGCGGGAATCGAACCCACAACCCTTTGAGCAGAAAACAGGGTCACTGCAAACTGCGCCAACGGGTCAGTCTATGTCTGTGTAAATGATATAATATTGACGTTAATGCAGTTGTTTAGCCTATGACATTACTTCTAGAACTTTGTTACTCATCAGCGACATTATATGGTGTAATAATACGGTCTCGGGAATTCTTTGAGCCTTTTAACTGCTAACTATAGCTTTATTAAGTTATATTCGATCCACGCCTACTTAAATACATTCCGTAAATTGAAATATATTTTGATTAGATACTTCTAAAGTATAACAAATTAGTTAATTCTGAAATATACTTAGGAAAAGTACAAAAAAATTAAAGGGAATAAAGGAAAAGCTTGTTTTAATAAAGTAAAAGCTAGTGGCAGTAGTTATAGTTAGATTGGTCCATACTCATAATAAGTCAAATTTACTCTATTGTGAGTTTCCAAGATATTATATTGGATTCTTAACTATGAGATGAAGTATAATATAATAATGAAACATGCAATTATTGGTAATATTTTTACTCCCAGAAATCAATAAAAGGACCTCTCTGCTCAAATTAAATTATATAATATACAATTACATAATATGTTGAATAATAAGCCATAAATTTAACAATTTACTATTTGTAATTTACTATTTATAATTTACTTAACACAGGCTTCACGTACGTTCAAACCATAATAACAAAACATATCATAATAGACAAAATTAAGTGAAAAATTGTCAGCCACATTTACGGTGTTTTTTTTTTTTTGCATTGAGATGCATAAAAACCATTGGACCAAATCTCAAAACTTTATTGTTGATAATAGGAGTAACTCTACAATTTTAATAGTTTAAAAGATGTTGTCATTGTCACAGATTTTCGTGTTCCTTTATGGACCAGTGTAGATATGGGAGAGTTGTTGGCTGCTGAACTAAAGCTTCCCACACAAGTAATCAAAGCAGTGGCTCTTGTCGTGGACTTAGCTGAGTATTACCGAGCGGACATTGAACAAAAAGTCCTTTGGGCTGCGAACTTGTCACCTACAACTCAGAGTAAATATTTTTCTGTTTGTTTTTTGTATTTATAATATATTTTCTTATATATTTATCGTTTGCTGATGAAGTTTGTCTGGCACATTAGTTATTTATAAGTTATCAGTAGAAGGTAAAACAGATCCGTTTCACCTCGATTAATAAGCTAAAACTTTTTGATTCACAGGTTACGAATAGAAATACCTGATAGATAAAGTGATGATGGTGATAAAAACATATCAAAAGTTTTATCTTTTGGATACCGTTATACGTCGACAGCTTTATCAGCAACCTGTAAAACAGACCCTTCGTTTTTTTCTCAGTGAATGAAGCTTAAATATTAGTTTTTTTTTGCTGTCAATAGACTCTAATACTACTGAAGTGGTTATGTTAATACCATTATTACTATTAAACTATACATCACACTGGATAAGTTTTGGAGTACCTGCCATAGGCTATAAAGCAACACGCTACGAGACATAGTAGCGAAACAGTAGGCCTAAATGTCAAAAAGTCTAGCGCTGCATATATTTCTCAGATTGATTGGTATTTCGTAATCAGTAAAGCCTTTCCATTTCTAGTCTTCTAGTCTTTGCCCCGTTTCTCTCGTCAACCCCTGTCCTTTAGGGACTTCGTAGATCAGGGCTCTTCTACTTTTGTGACCTTGTAAAATTAGCTACAATCGTAGCCGCGATTCAGATGTAGGCAGTGTTCGGTCGTTGCACCTTTCTGCGGGCGCGGTAGCGGCAGCGGTGCGGCTTTCTCCGCACCGTGTCGACCCCGTGCCCACCCTCGGGCGACTCTTGCGACTTCCACACGCCTACATCGAGTGCCTACGTGACGTCATCTTGAAGAAATTGTTAAGCAACCACACTACGCCAACGATGCTCAAAAGAAAATCGTCTCTTTCAAGTTAAGCGAAGCCTTAGTGTTGCGTCGAAATAAATCATTGTACGAGTACAAATATTGTTAGATTCGTCTTGGTGCACGAGTTCGTATGTACTACGAGTGCGGGTAATTGTAAATATGAAATTTTATTTGTGCAATAGTGATGTGGCAGTCGTCATCAATACTACACGTGTTTCGTATAGCTTATTAGTGTGAATATAGCCAATTAAAAATAAACTTAACAGATTTATTATTTTTAATTTGGAAAAACAAGAAATAGTCTAGTTTATAAAGTTTTTTTATATATAATATTTTATACTGTGTCTCTTTATACACACGCATTTACTGTCTCAATATAGGTGAGCTTGTAGCACACACAACACCGTGCACTAAGATCACTTGAAAAATCTCTATGTAAACTTGATTAATTATCGATTTTTTTAACAGCAACGTCGATTTTTGAACTAAAACAATGAAAGAAAAAAAAAACTTCTTTCTATCATATATTTCTTATCAGTGCCTATTTTAAACATTATATTTACATTGTAAATTTAATAAATTAACATTTAAATTATAATTAATAATGTATACCTAAATGCGATTAGGTAGTTTAAATATTATTTTGTTATAATAATTGTTTTTAAGATTTATAAGCAAGTTCATAAATTTGATTAGAAGAATTACTGTTTCAGTAAAATTTGGCTCTTATGTTTAAAAAAAAAAAGGACATTTAATTTTTATTGCACTGATTGAAAAATAAATGTACCTATATTAAAAAATGGGAATTAAATTGTTTAACAAAATACAATTCAAACTGTTAATGTGTTTTCAAAATGCGATATCTTCACACTTAGTACGTACACGAAAACATCACGGCGTACCTACAAGTTAAAAATGTGCTATTATTTTCGATTTTTTATGTTAAATTTCATTATTAAGTATATACTGGGATGCAGCTGACATAAGATGCTGTGCTTTGCTTCATTCAGCCCTAATTTTTCATTGTTATCCTACACGTATGTAAAAGAGCGGCAATAACAATCATAACCATAACAACACGTGTGTGAACAAATGTATATTCATAGGTTTTGTTAGGTATACCTATATGTTTGTCTTATTCTGTCTTATAAGCATTGTTTAACATAATACAGATGAAGAATGGCTTAGTCAGTTATGTACTGTTTCGTAGTATGTTTCACAGCTGCATTGCGCTGTGAGAGATACATTGCTAACGTCGCAGAGTCCATTTAGTTTCATTTTGCAGCATTGTCCTGGCTACAACTCAGTATACGTTCAGCCTATACTCGATGACTTACGGCCAACAATCTATTGCCGATAAATAAAATTTGGACTTAAATTTCATACGATATGTGTCAATATTCTATCAACGATTAGCAAAGTCAGAGTTAGATTATTTGAAACTGACCGTAATTCAATTATATTACAAGGAATTGTTATCGGTTTTTTTTTTGTTCGCAAATTAAAATAACTTTAAGTAAATTTGATTGTGAATCGTTTATTACTGCACCTTTATGTAGTTTGAATTTAAAACAAGCCTGAAAAGTCAAACTTTATGAACTTATTTTGTTACGAGTATAACGTATTCTTGTTAACGTATAAGATACAATAAAAAAATATCTTAAGTCCAATGTGTCATTAAAAGAATAAATATTTTTACGAAAATTTTATCAATTTTTTTTTTCACTTAAAGTGTAAACAATAAACTACAATTTATTTATTTTTACAAAAGTAGTTGCTTTTCCCTATCAGTAAATGAACTGGCACACACACAGTGCACATAGGAAATCAAATATGTATAAGTATTAAGTACTTATATTGGACTCTATCTATAATGTAATAATCTGAAGGCCGATTTTACTTTAACATTCGTACCACGTATAACCGGTTTCAATAAAATCTATCCATTTCTACGGCTTACTAGAGATGGAAACCGAGTGTCAAAATTCTATCTATAGCAATTAAGTTCAGATCATACCCTCCAGCTTGGACTTTATTTAATGCTGCTTTGTGGATTTTTTTTGAGTCAAACGGCCATATGAGATTAACAGTACTGATTCGCCATTTTAGTGAAGATGCCTTTATGGTACACTACAGCAGAAGATTTATCCTGCAACTCATAGTTATAATAAGTGTGTCCCCATTTCATTGTCTTTATATTTTTTAAATATTTTATGTATCGATAAATAAATTATATATTTTATGCAAACTCGAACTCATACTCAGCGATCCTAGATTTGTTGTTGCATGGCAGTTGCATTGGAGAGAGCTATTCTTGGTATTTCTCTGCGAAATCGAATCAGAAAAGATGAGATCCGTAGATGAACGAAGATTGCCAACATAGCCCAACAGATTTGCAAGCTGAGGTGGCAGTAGGTAGGGCATTGTTCAAAAATAAATTATTGGTAAGAGATGGGCTAGTTGCAATATTTTAAGAGAAACTAATATGTGTTTACATTAACACTTATTAATAGCTACTATTTGATTATTGATACTTTATTCTTTATAAAAACTTTACTGAAAAGTTGTACTACTAGAAGTTGTACTGTTTACTGAAAAAGGTAAATATAACATTAAATATCAATAATAATTAAACATCTACAGTTATTGTCGCAAAAAAGCGATGTTAAAACTCTTAATTACATTCCGTTTTATATTATTATCAATAAAGTTTGTAGTTTGACGTAATATTTCATGTTTTTCAAGGAATAAGTACAAACGTTGCATTTAAATGAATGAAACTTACAAGGACATAAGTCTTACATAATTATTATGAATTATAATACAACAATTCAGTCTTTATTTCTTTTATAAAAAAATGTAACCTTCATCGGATTAATAATATACCTATGCAAAAAATGTTAAGTGGTTTTATATATCCCAATTTCTAGGCTGGATCCCAGTATTCGGCGCCCCCGCCCAGTGACGCTGTAAGGACCATAAGGCCAACAACAAATGTGAATTCGAAACAAAAGCTCCTTTATTACAAATAGTTAAATATACCTATATCATCTAAAAAGGCATCTTAATTTACGTTAGACCTTTTAAATCTTTACACATTAGCAACATACCTCATTGCGTAAAAAAAAATGTGTGTGTGTTAATACATAATGTACACACGTATGAAGTGAAACCTATTATTATATATTTAACATTAATTGGTCAAGTGAGGTTTACGAAAACAGTGTGTGTACTTATGTAAGCACGTAAGAAGTTATAATAAAACGATGCCGTGAGTTTAAGGGTAGTGTGTGCTATTTGTAATCAGACCCTTGTAATTATCTAAAAACAAATTACTCATCAAGATGAATCAAACGAGCCGAAACACGATGGAGTTGCGTCGTTTAATTGCAGAGTTCCTATGACTACCTTCCAGCTCCATCATCAGACCCGGGTTACCATTGAAAGACAAACTACTCGTCAAGACGATTCAATCGAGCCTGAACTCGATGGGTTTGCGTCGTTTCATTACAGAGTTCCTATGACTATCTTCCAGTTCCATCATTAGACCCTGGTCATCATTGAAAGACAAACTACTCGTCAAGACGATTCAATCGAGCCCGAACTCGATGAGGTTGTGTCATTCGAAATTCCTATTCCTGTCATTGCGAAGTTCCTATGGCCACCTTCCAGCTCCATCATCAGATCAGTCCCTGGTAACCATCTAAAAATAAAGTGCTCGTCAAGGCAAATCAAACGAGCCAAAACTGAATGAGGTTCCGTTGTTTCATTACATAGGTATATAGTACGGAATCCCGAAATACAGTACAATACCATTTATGTTTCGAAAATGCGACGATCATAGTGTGACGATTTTTTATTTTAACATCTATAAGATTTCTCCCATACGTCGATATAAAAGTTTCACATCAAAAATAATCATAGGTTACCCACATATCGAAATCACATCGAAACAATGATATTCTTAATAATTTGCTAGTTATAAATGTATCCACAGATTAAATAATAATTCTGTTGTATGTGGTGGCTTGGGTAGCCAAAGTATACAAATTTAAAGAAGACTAATATCTGTATAATAAAAAGTCTGTTCGTTAGTGGTAGAAATATTATTTAGTAGTAGTAGAATATTTATTGTTTATTAATGTTTTAGTTGCTTATATCTAAAGTCGAATTGTATTCTAAATTAAAAAAAAAAGAAATATAGAACAAAGTTTAATTTTGGACACAAAATGGAGTAACATAATTAGTTACTAAATATATTTTATTATAATTTGTAACAAACGTAGTCTAAAGTACCACTTGTCAGGAGACAAGGGTTATTAGAGAATTTACATTCATAAAGACTATAGCTAACCTTTAATGTTGGGGTGCTACAAATATTAAAGTGATCCGACTTCCCAGCCAATGCCGCTTTGACTAGCGAAGCGCAAAATATGGCTGCACTGACGGGACCTAAACCTACTACTCCCGCGATGCACACGATTTTAATATCGGCCTTAATTCTCTTTTATATTGTATCACATGATGATTTCATCGAACGCACGTATTAGTTAATTAAAACGTTCTTTTGTTGAAATTTAAAACGTTCAGCGACATTATTTATATATGTAACGTCGACGGCCGGCTGGTCGAGTGGTCAGGCAACTGGACACTTTACGCAGCGGTCGCGGGTTCGAATCCCGCCAGGTGCAGATAATTTGTATGACGAATATAGATGTCTGCACCGGGTCATGGATGTGTATTTATTTATATATGTATTTATATCTTAAATTTATTTCCGTTCCTAGTACCTGTAACACAAGTTCTTACGAACTTACCACGGGGCTAGGTTAACGTGGTGTGATTGTTGGTTAATATTTATTTATTTATTTATTTATGTAAACTAGCTTTTAGCCCGCGACTTAGTCCGCGTAGAAGTTGAAAATGGTTCTAATAGGATTTTTACGTTATTTATTTTGTTATAACATATAAATTATTATGTTAAAATATTTGAATACTTATAAAATATATCAATCTTTATTATACAGTAGGGATTTAAAGTTTAAATAAATATTAAAATAAAATAAAATTTTGTTATATTTTATGGGCACGAAGCTCTTCCTTTGATCTGGAGAAAGTTACCCGTGTAATTTGTAATTGGGGGTATTATCTTGTTACAACGAAATCGAAATACTACACTTTCCGCATTATTTCTTTATAAACGATATTTTATGTTTTTCCTTCGGGTGCTAGAATCACCAGGCTACTCTGGAACATTCCACATACAACTGGCTGCGGGAGAAGCAGCTTTCCCTCAAGTATATTCCCGCTACCTTAAGAGTTGGACCTTCAGCTGTATTTATGATACACACTCATATACACTATCACTATGATATGATACATATATACACACATGACACATATATATACATATGATACACACTCATATACACTATAGGGAAATTACCATTTTCTATTTTAAGCAAAAGGTCTGAGAACTGTCCAGCGTTACTGCCGGACGATTTCCCCTCAGATGGACACTCATATTTAGGGTAAGGCTCAGTATTGTCACTGAAGGCCACAAATGCTTCTGTACTGAACTGTACTGTATCAACATGTAAACAACCTACTGCTGAGCGAAGGCCTCTTCTCCATATAGAAGAAGGGTTAGAGCTTAATCCACCACGCTGTTCAACTGCGGGTTGGCGGATAATATCACTACCATGAGTAACGATCATTACCAGGTATCCACGATAACAACGGCTTTACGTGCTTTCCGAGGCACGGTGGAGAAACCCACAAGGACATACACCCAGACCGGAAACAAATATTTGCACAAATACAAATATCTGCCCCGAGCGGGAACCGAACCTGCAACCACCAGCATTGAGGCGACTACTTGAACCACTACACCAGAACGGTTGTCAATGCTTAACTATACGCTTTAACTTCGTCCGCTCACGTTTCTCTGGGCACTACTGGTAAAGTCTGGCGAAAATCCCCTGCTAACAATACAATAACTCCTCCCATTTGACAATTATTATTCCTAATATTTTGTAAAGATCTATTTAGGGCTTCGAAACCCTCTTTATGAGTCATAATACTCTCACTCGATTCGTTTTGTGTTTGTTTGGGTATATTGCAGATAGGGGTTTCGGTTTGTATCAAATTAAAAGGAAGTTTAAACGCGGAGTATGCAGTTTTACCTCCTTCCAGCAGCCGATAAGGCGATATCACGATTGCTTCTCTCTTTGGCCTAATGTAACACTAACTGACACTAAATGTAATAGAAAAGTCTATAGCATTTACAAAACTAACGAAATACAACTAGATATAGTAAATGCATATAGATATAGAGATTGTACAAAAGTATGTAGCATTAATAAAAAAATAAAAAAATTGTATATATATTAGAATAGCTTATATTCGAATAGGTTAGTTAGGACTCTCGTCTCAGGGACTAGAGATACTCGTTACTACTCTTACTTACTCGTTTTTAAGTAATTATTTGTTTAAATTTGCTGGGTAAAAAGGCCTGTCTGTCTGTACAACAATCGAATATATGAAAAAAAAGGTATAGGCGCATGTAAGTCTGTAGATGTAATAGTAACATTTAAAAAAATATATAGAAAAGTGTTTTGCCTGTTCCACCAGGAGCATAAAAAAAAAGACATCACCTACACCTGCATCGATACTGGAAAGTATTTTATAACACATGGATTGAGTTGTCAAACATGTGTCAAAATAAAATGTTATTTAAATCATAAGCACTAAGGAGTATTGTCATCAACTTGGAAGCAAATAACCCCCAAAATAACTTTCTATGCCTTTTTAACCCCGTTAGGAGATGAATTTCAATAAAATACGAAACACGACTTCAATCAATTCTGTTAAAGAATTTTTATGGATAATTTGAAGTAGATTGGAACAAGGAATCACGTTGGCTCCTACGAAGTTCCCCCCCCCCCTTTTTCACCCCCTTAGGGGTAGAATTTCGGAAAATCCGTTCATAGTGGATGCCTACATGATACAAAGAACACACCCTCCAAGTTTTAAGTCTCTACGATTAGCGGTTTAGGCTGTGCGTTGATCCGTCAGTCAGTCAGTCATTCAGGACAAAGCATTTTACATGTATAGATGTAACTTGTTATGATAAATAAAAAAATATACTATACTTAATAATAACAGGACTAACATTAAAAATTAAATTAATATAGTGGAATTTAATTAAACAAATCACTCGAAGTAAACATGAATACCGTCAAAATTGTGACAAGATATAAAAATTATGAATTAACGTCATCTAGCGAGGGTCGGAGGGTGCGCGGGCGCGGTCGCAGGCGAACAACAATGGACTAAGCTTTAGGGTGCCCAATAAAAACTTGACAAATGGCGTTTCATAATCGCGTCGCATACCGACTCTCGTCACCGGCTTACCTTTTTGTCCTATCCCCTGAAAATACGTCTGCTATCCCGAAATTACATTTTGTGGTGACGTCCTATCACGGCTCGTCTGAAATTAACCTTTGACCTTTTAAGTGTGCACGCCACACTCATTCAAATTACGTAATTACTCTACCGGGTATGATATCTACATCAGTTATTATTAGCTACTTACGATTGTATTAGCTTTCAATTAATACCATCACCACATTTAGTATGCGGTTTACATTATCTGTGTAGTGATAGTTTGCTTGCGTGTAATTATTGTTAATCAGAAATCTAATATCTACAACATGCTAACACCTTCTAGGTCTATAATTAATTAAATTAAATCGGCCTATGGAGTATATTTATAAAGTTGTATTTATTATTGCAATAAGCTTACTTAATTAAAAACATTGCATAAATTTTTTAAATTACCATAAAAATTGTCGTTTATGCTAAGTGTGGGGATAAGAGACCAATATAGTTAATATATCTATTATAAATCTATAAATATGCAAAAAAAGTTCTCTTTCTTTAAGTAAATTTATAATATTCTTTTCTTTGATATAAAACACTGCTCACAATACAAAATAGCAATAATGCATATCATAGTCCCGTTTTTTTTTACCGTTCGCATCTCTAATACACGAAAACGCAAGTACATAAGGTCCAAAGTTATAAAATACCGTTGCATGTAATAATAATATGTTTTATAAATTTTATAATTTACACAAATTTTTCAAACTAATAAAAAAATGTCGATAGTTTATTGACAACATGTTTGATTACATAGTCTTAAGATATCTAGATCAGATTCTATATAAAACTCATAAGGTTAAGGTTTATTCTCACATAAAATTGCGAAGAGGTCATAAAGTAAGTCGAGGGATTATTATTATTACCCACTACTTGCCGTCGAGAAATTCCTGGTAATAAGGGTCGGTATTAGTGTCACCAAAATATTGTGGTGTCACCGGCCCCGCGCCCTGCTCCGATCATATTATTAAAAATAATTTCTCATTTTTATTGCCTTTCATGGCAAGAGCGGTTGCAATAAATAATTATGTTATTGTAGTTATCTTGATGGATATACTAGTGAGAAATTACGACAACAGAAAAAATAACTCATATTTAAACTTGTCTACAACTTCGTAACTTTGTTATGTTGTGTGTTTGTACAGTAAATACTGATATATTATGATAATATCATTTATGAGAATGTTTTAAGTAATTTTAAAGTCGTAAGTCGTTTCGTTGTTTTTGATGGTTTTTCTAATTTCATAGATTAGGAAAATAGCTTAAGGAAAAATTAGATTAAGCTTAAACAAAAACTCAAGTCGGTTTTAAGTTATAGCCACTATTGTGTATATATATATATATGTTTATACCAAAGTAATTATAAGTAATAAATAGTTAGTTAAATACTGTTTATTTGTTAGAAAAACTTAAAAGTTCCTTAAACAGCTTACGTAGCACTCTCGTAGCGGATTAGCTACAGATTTCTTGTTAATCATTAAAATAGGTTTATTAAGAATAATTCCACTATAGATACCTCATTACAGATATATTAACACATAATAATTTCATAACGCTTTAAAAAAATGAAAAATCATGATTGATACCTATACCTTTACATCAAAATTTTGATAAATAAATCTGTTTTCTTGGTCTTCATTTGCGTCACAGAGTTTTCTTATATTCAATTAGTCCTTCCTAATAAAATGTGCTAAAAGTTCTTGATTCTGCTATAAGTCAAATGAATAATAAAGTACTATAGTATAATTTATATAATAAACTGGTACTTATCTAAAAAAAAGAATTCTTTTAGGAGATAAATCTAGACATATCAGCAGTATTGTGACGTTGATCAAATCGCTAGTAAATGAGATATTAATCGTTACTAGAAAAGGAGAATAGAGGTGTTTCGTGGAAGCCCAATAAGTTTTGAGTGTTGTTATTTTTTCGTGGTGTGATGGGGCGTGTCACGAGTGGGCCCGCCCAGCGGCTGCCGCCCGGCAGTCGTCGCCAGCTTTTCCCGTCGTAAGCACGTTACGGGCGCGTTAAAACTCGAACCGCGTAACTTTGTGTAGGAGTTATTGAGATAAGGTAAGCCTTAAATATTTTTAAATATAGTGAAAAAAAAATTGTTTTTTTTTCTTACGAATAAAACCATTTAAGTATGATAATGTTTTTAACTTAATATTATAAATGAAAATATGTATCCTATAAGTTTTCACCGGTTCATTAAGTTTTCGCGAAATAAAAATATTGAATATATAAAAGATATAACGTAAGGTTTTGGTAATATAGACAATTTTTTCAGTCTCTTAAGTTTTTTTTTTCTTACAAATTTTATATTTATTAAATTTTAATTGAAAATAAAAACATTAGAAATATCGTATTTATTTAAGGAGGTAAATAGGTAGGTAGGCAGGCAGTCGCCAAAATCATTAAAAAAATTGCATTAAAGTTGTTTTAATTTTAAAATTATAATAATTTAACTGAATTATTGAATATACTAAGCTTATAATATTATCAATATAAAAAGATGCCTAAGTGAACTTTATCGGCAATTTAAGGATAAAAATTAAATATTAATCGACAGTGATGATTGGCTCGGGACCATTGTTTTCAGAAGACCTTCAGCATCGAGTGTCGCGGATTCACGATGTTTATGTGAATAAATGGTATGACTTTCAAATACAAAAATTATGCATTGCGATTTTTACAATTTTTTAAATTTCATAAAATAATTATTATTACTTAAGACCAAATCCAAAAATCCATGTCAAATTTCAAGTCTTTTAGATTTTTTTAAGGGTAATAATGAAATTGATTACATTATTCGCGTCATTTTTATTTAAAAAAATAAATAATTTCTTCTCTAGTTATAAAATAAAAAATAAAATAAAAATGAAATCATTTACATTAAAATCACAGTCGCATAGAGAAGTGTCAAGATTATTGTAAATCTGTTCGCTTTTGATGGACTTACCTTTCCAATTTTTAATAAACGAATGCAAATAAAGAGTGATAAAATAATATAAAAATTATTAAGGTCACAATAATTGTTATATATACAAATTATATTGTACAAATCTTTTACTTTTAAAGAAAATAATTTAGCTAAACGTGTATAAAATGTCTATCGAAAATTTAATTTTCTTCGAAACTCTATATTGGTATAGAACGACGTATCAAAGATTTACTTCTTTTTTAGAAAAAAAAAAAGAATTAATTGCATACTCGAGCCGCCATTCCGCGGCTCTAGGCAATGATTCTTATCGCACAGCTTATTGAAAAAGGGGCGCATTCCTATCACGCATAAATCAGGCCCAGCGATATTTCTTTCAACCACCGCACGCTCAATTTTATTGCCCACTTATTGGCCAATGATTACGAAAATCGATAAAAAAAAGTTATTTAAATCTTATTACTTCCTAGTAAAATATTATTAATTAATCTGGAAGAATCGATGTAAGAAAGATAAAAATATAGGTAAGTATTAGCTTATCATACAGAATAATGATATGTGTCTTGCACTAATTTTATTTTCACAAGATTCATGGTAACTGTACTATCTAATATTAATTACAAATTCGAATCGTTCGAAGTCGGGTTAGATCAGTGGATAAAAAACGTGAATCGATACCGGACGTCGGTCGCGATGTCAAATTCGGGCTTGCTGCATTCTCAAGTCCTACGTTTGTCTTTAAAATACATCTCATGTTCGACGGTAGGAGACATCGTGACAAAACTGTCATATTTTGACAGATATTCTGAGATGTAAAAATAATATCCGCCAACCAACAGTACAGCATCGTGGCGGAGTAACCTCCGACCCTTTTTCACTATTAGGAGTAACTAGATATTTACGACCAGCTGTCAGACGCTACTTGACTATACGACGAGAACTTGTTACAGTACAATACAGTTATTATGGTTTTTTACACTTCTATTTAGTTAAATAAAAATAAGGATTCGTAAAAAAAAAATTAGCCTTTATTTTGTATAGTTACTATTACATTATTAATTTATTATTTTACTTTCTGTAACCACGACTTCGTTTACGATAGCTATCCGTTCCATCAACCTTATAAGACTAAGAATACATTCGGCTTAAGATGAACTTAAATCGTTCCAAGCTTCGTTTAAATTTATTCAGTAGTTTTGACGTGATAGGCGGCCAAGTTACAAACAGAGAGTCAAAAATGAATAAATTACATTATTTATTTCTAATTATTTAGTAATTGATGTAATTTTGGAATTGTCTCAACATAAATTTAAAGTATTTATTTTAAAAAAAATAGTAGATAAACGCCGAGTTGCACGAAACAAATTTAAAATTTAAGTGTTTATTAAACTAATTTAATCACAAGAATCGTGATTATCTGTTGTAAATAATGCGTAAATAATGCTCTCGCGCTCCCACTCACAGTGATATTAAAATTTAGTTTAGGGGATGATTGGCCCCTTGGATCGGTCTGTTTTCTTGTCAAAGGTTTTAAAATAGTTGTCGGATGAACATATATAAAAATGGAGCGTCAGAATTTACGTGAAGTTAACTAATTATTATATTTTGAGACCCTTAAAGCGTCTGCCAAGCAATATGGCCGACGGAAAGTGTCTGGGAGTATTGACAATTTATTTTTAACTATACACTCGGAAACATATATGAAAATCAGCCATGAGAATTTACGTGAAGTAAGTAATGTTTTTATGTACCGTGATTACCTGATACCTGGAAATTGGCCGTTTGACCAAGCTAGCAGGTAGGCATACAATCATAGTACATACTAACACTACTCAATCGTCCACATTTCATCCGTCAGAAAATACGTGACGTCTGGCGGCCCTGGGATCTTGGACTATTGTACAAAACGTACATCTGATTAAGTTAACAAAAAAATTTAGTTTAATTTAAGACCTATCTAACGGATGATTAATTCCAACAGCTTTAAATTAATCATGAGATCAACTAATTTTAAGATTAATTGCAACTTAACTAACGGAAAATTAGCGACGGTTTCGTGCAACTCGCCGAAAGTGTATTATTCGGTGCAGGATTACTTAGTTGATAAAGATGTGTGGACTTAGTGGCGCCGTATTTCATGCAAGATATTACTAATTTTGTACTAAAACATAATTTATATATTATTTTCAAAGAATAACTGCAGAGTTTGTTTGCGATTCTTCTCTGCAGAATCTACATTCCGAATCGGTGGTAGCTTTACTTTTGCAAAAATAATAATTACTTCAAAGTTTTAGTTTGTAAAATGACGATTCGAAGGTGCTCGTGGGGCCTAAAAAAAATTAGCCTTTATTTGAATAAAGTTGTTTTTGATTTTGATTTTGAAATCATTAAGCTTCGAATAATACAAAAGTATACGTTTCGCTGATATTCATTTCCATATTCGTATATCGCTATAAATAATTGTGTAGCGACAACTATCTCGCCACATACGAACTGACGCATTCTACATCGCGCTATCGAAGTTTTCAAAGCGATTCAGTATATATATAAGAACTCTACAATAAGCGTTAAGTGGCGCGTAGCCCACCAGACGCAACACCGTCTGGTCAAAGATCCTTCCTTTTCAATGGCAGCCTCTCTCAATCCCTAAATTGTATTGCAAAAGGTTTGTTTGACCGGGTAATATGGTATATATTTATATTGTTTTATTATTCACATCAGACTCATCTTATGAAATAACAACAGATTTTTAAATGAGTAGCTTTAGTTTTATTTAGAATAAAAGCAGATAGCGTTTATCCCTAATTGAAACATTAATATATTATAAATTCAGTTATTGATAGGTATCTATACGTATTTTGATGGATATTTTTTCTTGTCTCAAAACTGTAAAAACTGGAAACTGTACAATTTTATATTATGACGATTTTATAATACCTCATATAGCACGTACAACGGTGTCGACTTGAACAGCAGCATGGCCAGCACCAGCGTCAGCGCTATCAGTGAGCACTTCCCGCCCGACACCTCACCCAGTAAAGTCGAAACAGTTAACTGGTTAAGAAAATAACTCTTTTATATCTCTATATATAGTGCAAGCGCTATAAATATTTACGCATCTTGATCACTGAAACTTAAAGGGGTGACCATCCAAAAAGCAGGAACCATCTTCAAATGTCAACGGGAGCGACATCGCGTGGATTGTCTAGTATCGTATTTTTAACTGCATGTAATGACGTTAAGATTTTTTTCGATAGTAAAGTATACTTCTACAAAAATAATTTTAAAAAAGGATTTCTATATTATGACATTAGATACAGTTTTATGTACCTTATAACAACTGTGCTATGTCTCCAATATTGTATGAAGTAAGACGACATATAAAGTTAAATAACTTGTGATGATCTAAAAAACTTAAGTTAATTAGTCTTAAAATATTATATATTATAAAAGATATTTAAGAAATAAGATGAAAAGTGACATTCCCTCTATTCCTTCGAAACTATCGAGCTTTTGACTTTGATTTCTGTTTAGAACAGTATGTCCCAAATATAACAGTTTTTAACACATACATTAATAAAACAGAAAAAAAAAATTGTAGAAGATTAGTGCGCAAGTACGTACACGTACGTATATAAAAATTCAACACTTTAGAAAAATAAATAATCGAAATAACAATAAATTATATTATCTGACTTTTCTTAATTTATAGGTAGAAAAATAGTTATGGATATTATGATATTATTGACCTTAAACCCTTTTCTCTGTACTTTTTTCGCTATTTACGAAAAAGAAGATTATATAGGATCTTCCAAGAGGGACTTCCGAACTTTGACAGTTGATAACGGCCATCTTGTTCTACATCTGTCAAATTAGTTGTCATTTATTCAGTCTGTTTTGATAAATCATCATGGATCAATCATCGGATATAGCATTCAACAACAAGTGCTGTGTGTAATGAAATTGTTTTATCAAACCGAGAGGACTATTCGCAATGTGGTGGATAAATTTGAGTCTACTAATTCAATAAACGATCGACAAACACCCGTACGTTGACGAAACGCAAGATCTGCCGAAAACATCGCCGCTGTCCGTGAGAGTGTGCAGGAGAATCCGAGGCAGTCAATTTTGCGTCGCTCATAAGAACTCGGCCTTTCATAGACCACAAGTGGCTAATTTTGCATCGTGACATGGGTCTGCACCCGTACACAATTCAACTGACCGAGAAACTGAAGGTAAACGACCATGGACAACGACGTTTTTTCACTGAATGGGTTCTGAAGCAGTTGGCATTTGACTCTAATTTTCATCGAAAAATCATCATGAACATCATCATCATCACATGAACAAACAAAATTGTCGAGTTTGGGACAATACAGCGTACAATATAGCGTCCAATGCATCCCGAAAAAGGCACTGTTTGGTGTGTATTTTAGGCTGGCGGCGTCATAGGTCCAATTTTTTTTGAGAACGACGTTGACCAGGCTAGGCTGTCAACCACGAGCGCAATAGGTCCAACTTCTTTTGGCCTGAATTGGATGATCTGGACACCAACGATATGTGGTTTCAACAGGACGGCGTTTCGTTCCACACAGCTCATGCCAAATTGGATATTCTGCACGAGCGATTTGAGGACACGGTCATCTCATGTGGAGGTGATGTGAATTGATCACCGAGATCGTTCGATTTAACCCCGTTAGACTTTTTCTTGTAGGGTTTTCTTAAGTCGCAGGTGTATGCCAATAAGCCACAATCCACAGCGGTCCTCAAAGCTAACATAACCCATGCCCAGCCTTTATTTTTTTATGCGCCAAGTCATGGAAAATTGGATATATCGGATGCGCGCCACCCACCGAAGCCTGGACATTTGCAGGATGTAATATTCCATACATAATGGCATCGATAGAACTTTCAAACCAATAAAAAATTTCGATGATATCTCACACACACTATTTTGTTTATGTTTTATTTAAATTTAAAGATAGGAAGCGCTTAATGAAAGACCATTTATTATGAGATACATGAGATTACATGGTGATATAAAAATATAAGTATATTAAAATAAGTTTTTTTGTTTTTCTAAGCAATACAGTATCGTCGTTTTAAAAATTATTGAAACAATTTTTGACCAATAGATATAGGTACAGCTTTAACTAGGACGTCAATTTGTTCAAAAATAGACAAACGGAAATACGAAGGCGAGTGCACCAAATGTATCATTTCATAAAGTTTACGTTAGTATGTGTATTTATTGCCCGGCGGCCATATTCTTTTCTCAATTGTTTAGGTTTGCACGTAACGACGGTGGGAATGATCGCCTCATACAATGCGTCCCAACTGTTCTACGTTGTACTTGTTGTGTAATTTAGACGATGATTACACTCAACAGTATAGAAATTTCATGACCTCAATTTTCACATTAAATCATGAGATAAATCGACTTCGGTAGTCGTACTCCGATATTATTATCTTTTTTTTTTAAATATAATTCGATTAGTTGTTCATTTTAAAGGCTTTTAATTAATAATTATTATTAATTAAAAGCCTTATATAATATAAGGATTATAAATATGACTATAAATATTATTCCCATATCTGAATATAAGGGCCAAAACACATAACGGCGTTGCGGCGCCGCAACGCTAAAATCGGCGGTGGCGTCACCGCCAATTTTAGCGGCGCGGCACCGCCAATTCCGGCGTTGTGACGTCATACTTATTGACCATGATTTATTGACATTTTGTGTCTATTTTTATATTTTATTTTTTTGTGTCTTTATTAGACATGGGTATCTCAATGAATTTTTATGAACGGCAGATAAGCTCATGAGCCATATGCTTGAACCGGAGCTGTGAAATGGCTCACAGTTCAGCTCAATTGTTGTTATAGGTATTGTTACTTTTAACCACTTTTAACTATTAGATTTACAGCTAATTTATGACTCGGTTCAAAAAATGACATGTATGATGTACCTAAATTATAAATATGTAATAAAGCAGCGTTTCGAAAAGTTATTATAGTGATATTTTTTCTATCTTACACAATTAAAGGGGAATGCTAATTTCATGCATATGATAAACGCTAAAGTGAGTTTCTTTGTTTGTTACGCTTTCACGCTTTAACTATTCACCTGAATTACGATCATCATGAAATTCTGCATACCAGTTGTCTGGGGTACAGAAAAGGACATAGAGTACCTACTTTACGTACCGACTACCGTTGGTGCCTGTACCATGCGAGCGGAGCCGCGGACAAAACCTATTTATTTATATTTAATCTATAAAACTAATATAGTAAGATATTAATGTATGTATCACTTTGTTTCAATTTTGTTTAGGCTTTATGAGACAAAAGTTGTTTAAAATTCTACCAGCATACAAACTTGATTCACAAAATTATTTCCGGTACAAAGGATTACTTTTTATGCATTCTACTAAATAACAACTTCACAAACAATAATTAATAAATTTCACGTGAACTATAATATTTAAAATAATTAAATTAATATCCACAATAAAAAATCACGAAGAACTGGTTACCCTACAACAACGCTCTTTTTCGCGGCGCCGCAACGCCGCAACGCAAACTGCCGATTTTAGCGTTGCGTCGCCGCAACGCCGTTATGTGTTTTGGCTCTAAGTGAATTAATAAAATATTATTTCACTACTTATAGCTTTTTACGTTATGTCAGGACGCATAACGGGGTTTAATTTTTTATTTGTTGTATATAATTTTTTTCTGAATATTTTTGTGGTACGTGTATCCAATAAAGAATTAAGTGCATTTATTTTTAAAAGTGAAGAGGTGACTGGATAAAATTAGTAATGAAAATTTAAAATTACAGTCTGTTTGGAAAAATTTGAATGTTAATATAATATGAGAGATATGATAATAAATGAGATAATATTATATATCATACAATATAAAAAGTGTTATTCTAGTAAGTATAGGTCTATTTATTAGGAATTTTTCTCTTTTGTATATGAATATGTTATTATAAACAAAATAATAATAATTTGACAAATAATCGTTGAAATCCTAATTTTTACTACTAACTGGTAAGAAAAAAAGCATACTTGGATAAGAATAATAATTATATATAGCTCCATAAAAGTTTTTAAATGTATAGGAAACATTTTAAAACAATATATTTGATTTTTATTTTGTACGTCTGACGCAATATAATGTCGTAGTCAATTAGTTAAACTAGCGTTTCATCTGGACGGCTAGCCCTTTCATGAACAACATTGTTGGACCAAACGCCCAGTTACAAAACTAGGCTGTTTGAAGAAAGCTTAACTGAACCTAATTTGCTTTAGAAATAGCGGAGGAAGATCTTAACAAGTTTGTAAGGCTGTGATTATATATGCATATGTCATTTTACAAACCTCACTGTCAATTTAACCTATTAATGACAATAAGTTTTTAAAAATATAAAATAACTAATGGTCTATTACATGTGGACATAATCTCTCAATTTAATATGGATCTTTTGTAAAATAAAATAATTTGTTTCTCATTTTAAATATTGGAACTCATGGGAATCTCGCATTAAATACTACAAATTAAAACTCTTGCAAGAAAGTTTTTCAAGTTAGCTGCAATCGAAGACATTTCTCATAGTCTTTTATCATATATAGGTATCTAGCTTAAAACAAATCATCTGAACTATCGCGATGAAGCTCTTGAAGAATGTATAGATATTCAAAATATTTTTAATGTACAAGTATGCTTAATTAAAAAAATCAAAAAACCCGACTGCGTAAAATACTCTTATTATAAACTAAAAGAATAAAACAATTTACTAGCTTTTATTTGATACCCATATTACTACAGTAAGAAAAAAATTTCAACTCCCCCCTCCTCATTCCGCCATTTGCGGGCGCCATTTGGAAAATTTATATAGCCTATGTCACTACTACAATTTAGACAAATCCAACGACACCTCATATGTCAAAAACCGTCCAGCCGTTTGGGCTGTTGGGCGTGCCAAAGAAATGGACATACATACATACATACATACATACATACATACATACATACATACATACATACATACATACATACATACATACATATATACATACATACATACATACACTCGAAAAACATAACCCTCCTTCTGTCGCAGTCGGGTAAAAATATACCTAATCTTTATCAAAGAAATTTTACAATATTATACATATTTACAATTCAAAACTTAAAATAATTATTTACAAACAGTTTTGGTATAAATATAATATAATTTTATAATTCACTTTATTTGTTTGATAACGTGGAGAAGGATTGTAAATTAACATAATCACATTAGTAAAAAATAAACAATTTTTATAAGTTATTTTTAGTAAAAGTTATTATTATCTTCGATCCAACATTAAAAAATCACTAATATATAACATCATAAGATATTTAATATTATTTAGCGCTATTTTATTTTATTTGGTCGAATTAGATGCAGGTTAATTGCCATTCTCTGTTTTGTTTGCGCTGTCTCCGACATTGTCCCCCCGAGTTAGTCTTAATAAAGGTAGTAGTATAGTATTAACTTATAACGTAATAATCAATAAGGTTCCCTTTTGCGTGCTTTTATCAAATTGTATAGGTAGCTTGATTACGCGTTTAGCTAATAATTTTGTTTAATTTCACTTTTTTTAGTAGGTATATCCTATTAATATTATAGAAAGAAGACTTTTTAGTTCTGGAATATTTTCTTATCTAATGTTATAATTAACGAATTTTTAGTTAGTAAAAGAAGAGTTAAAAGAGATAGGCTTTCTTCAGAACATACCCGTTTCATTTTGAAATTCTGTTTGCATTAGAAAGCCATTTTACTAAACAATATACTAGGTAGATACACACTACACATACAAAAATAATTAATTATTTGTACAATATACTAGGTACACATACAAAAATAATTTAAAAAAAAAACAATTTAAAATAAAAAGTAGTGCAGGATTAAAATTAAAAAACATTTTTATGTGTATTTTGACATAAAATAAATATTTTGTATTATTATCCAATTATTTAATAAATATGTAAGCAATTAATTTAGAACCTCCATTTCGTAAAGTCAGTTACATTAATTTCAAGATGACTAGCTGACTAAATCAGTCTGTAACCGACACACTGCTGGGCAAATGCCTCTTCTCTTAGATATAAGAGAAGGTTTTGCTCCAATAACCAACTACGCTGCTGCACTGCGGGTTGGCGAATAATTCCCTTACCATGAGTAATGAATCGTTACGATCGTTACTAACGATCATCAGGTGTCTGTGATTACAACCGGGACCAACGACTTTACGTGCTCTCCAATGCACGGTGGAGAGACTCACAAGGACATATACCCCGACCGGAAACAAATATTTGTACAAATACAAATATCTGTGCCGAGCGGGATTGAAACCGCGACCGCTATCATTAAGGCGACTACTCATACCACAACACCAGAACGGTCGTCCTAGAAATCGTCAGTACCTAATTTAATTTATTTATTTATTTATTTTTATTTTTTTATGAAGAGACAAATTGTAAAACCGTCAATGCTGTTTAATAGATATATATATTCACAATTTAAAAAATGATTCCTGTATTATTATTTTATTTTTAAAGAGATAATAATTATGTATTATTAAAATCTATACTACTATTATAAAGCTGAAGAGTTTGTTTGTTTGAACGCGCTAATCTCAGGAACTACATGTTCGGATTGAAACATTCTTTTTGTGTCGGATAATCCATTTACCGAGGAAGGCTATAGGCTATTCAACATCACTCTACGACCAAAAGAGGCTGAGAAATAATAAGAAACGTTATAAAAACGGGAAAAAGTAGTTCTTTTTTTAGACCTTCCGTTGCGTCCTTTATAAACACTCTTCCCGAGACATTTTTTTATAATATAGTTGCACTTTTAAACATGACATCACGCATTTTATTCCCCGAAGAGGTAGACTGAGATGTATGATGAGAATATAATTTAATATTATATATTATTATATTTACTCATTCTTTCTTATTTTTATTGCCTCATCAATACTCTTTTACCGATTTCATTTTATTAAAGTGTGTTCATTTAATTAAAGGTAGGCAGTCTTAATATTATTTTGCTTTTATTCATCGTCTTGAACATTGAAATATATACAGGAGTCAAAAAGGGAACAAACAGCTATTTTCACTGATAGAAAAATGAACATTAATTAGCTTGATTGTTTTAACTATAGAATGTTTGAAATTATAAAGCAAAGTAAGAGGTGGTACAAGGTACTTTTGTAATCAACGCTACAATCTTTCCTTAATAGAACGCTGTAACGTTTACTGCACTTCAGATTGATAGGTGTTATGCAAATGACCACTTACGTGTTCCATTGATCCTCCAAATACAAAGCGATCTTGGTCCGTAATGCACTTAACATTTATATAATTGTGACATGTTAAGGACTAAATAGCTTTCGTACCGTCGGTTATGAGTAGGTACAATCAATTTATTGAGTAATTGGAATGATTTAGTAGCAAAATTGTGTTGCTCGTGTATATGTGTGCGTGATACCCGTATCATTGTGACCTAGTAGGTACGTAATTTAGCTACTATGATTATACATTAGTAGTTCACAATATATATGTACATAGTAATATATGCTTTACAATTACTAATTACATAAGTATATTAGATAACATTTTTTACCACCAATTTTCGAAAACCAAAATTAAAACATAATTTAATTGGTTCGCCCATAAAGCTAACATTTTATATAATATATTTAAAAAAAAGGAAAAAAAAATGTTGAAATAATCTCCCGTAACTCAGTACTTTGCCACAAAGAGATTACAGATGCGACAGATTTATTTCTACGCCATATCTTAGACAATTCAAAACAGTTAAAAATTTGTTCAAACATTTTTAAGATATAAAAACCGACCTAGTACGGAAGTATGTCCCGCAAGAAGAGTTCCTTAACACTAATGATTAACAATGCATATTTATTAAGAATAGATAATGCGGGGATCTTAATAAATTACCTTTTTATTTTTATAATTTGTTTTAAATCGGTCGTTGTTCATTTTCAATTTCAAATACAGTTCCAAATATATATATTTAAATATATATAATTAATGTATATATATAGGTATATATATATATATATATATATATATATATATATATATATATATATATATAATGTACTGTATCAGCCTGTAAACATCCGACTGCTGGGCAAAGGCCTCTTCTCCATGTAGGAGAAGGGTTTGAGCTTAATTCACAACGATAACGATAAGTAACGATCATTAGCAGGTGTATGTGATAACAACCAGGACCGACGGCTTTACATGCTCTCCGAGGCACGTTGGGGAAACCCACAAGGACATACTCTGGGTGTATAGACCGGAGACAAATATTTGCACAAACACAAATATCTGCCCCGAGCGGGAATCGAATCCGTGACCGCCGGCGTTAAAGCGATTACTCGCACCACTTCACCAGAACGGTCGTCACACCGGAACAGTCGTCTAACGTTGTAACATATACATTGTATCCTATGCAATATCCCGTGTTTACAAATAAAACAAATGAAAGCGACAGACACGTGGCTACGTGTTTGCGTAAGCTAAGGCCAACACAACCGGCACCTGACTCAAAGGAGATCACTGTTTACTACACGATTGATTACGACGTAGCCATTTCACCTAAGGACTAATTGGAGACCAACACAGTAAGGGCTGTCATCAAAGACCACAGGCGATCACTATTTGATGTCCACCCCATGTGTAAATTAACGTTTCAGTATTATTTCTCTACATACTACTACAACACATTATATTGCAGGTGTCTAAAGGGATTGTAAATACTATTTCCTATAATTGAATAAAAAAGCAAACTTAAATTTGTTTTAAATATATAAGAGCTTTTAAATTTTCTACATTTCTTTTTTTAATCTACTAAAATAGGCCATAACGGATGCCGTAGTTGAGCGGGAGCTGTGGAAAATCGCGGAACAACGCGACGCCACGAGACCGACCGGCGAAATACGAGTATCAAGTCAATAGTCATTGTACCTAGAATATACATAATGTATATGACGGCCGGCTGGTCGAGTGGTCAGGCAACTGGACACTTTACGCAGCGGTCGCGGGTTCGAATCCCGCCAGGTTCAGATAATTTGTATGACGAATATAGATGTCTGCACTGGGTCATGGATGTGTAATTATGTATATATGTATTTAACTATTTATATAAATTTCTTAAATTCTTTTCCTTTCCTAGTACCTGTAACACAAGTTCTTACGAACTTAGCACGGGGCTAGGTTAACGTGGTGTGATTGTTAGTTAATATTTATTTATTTATATTTAATGTTCTACCTTGTGTGCAGCTTACTGAGTACTACAGCAGCACTAGCAGCTCACTTAAGAATCACATAAATATAAATTGTATTACTTTTCTTTTTCTTTACTAGGCTAGAAAAAAAACGCTGACCTTATGATTATCTCGTCATAGCACTCAAGAGTCAGAAGAGACATTTTTTATATCTACATTTAACTCATTCAGTCTGTATTAAAAAAGATAACTTGCGTAGTAAGTCTAGTTTTCACTAATTACAATATAAAAATACAACGAACTTTTTATATTATTTATTATAACAAAAAATAAAATATCTTATATTATTCTACTAAAAACTCTCACAAATAGATGATATAATAGATGTTTGTTACTCTCTTGCACAAAAAGAAGTACAATTATTCTAATATAATTAAAATTATTGTGATTAAAAAATATGTTTACAAGTGTAGAGCTTGTACCTATTTGCTTAAACTTTTACCGTTTAGATAGTCTCTCATTCTTATTATCTGTCCCCAATAATAAGTATATACATAGTAAAAAAAAAAACATAAATAAATTTAATATCAAAATTAAAAAAAAAGTTATAACCCATCATTATCCCATTACGAGACTAGGTTCAAAATTCGTGTTTTGGGGAGTAATATTTTGTACAAACAATTTTAAAATGACTGTTTTAAATTTAAAATAAAAATAAAAAACAAACTCATAATAAATAATGTTTTGCATAAAATTTTTAGAAAGTTCATCAAAAAACGCCAATTAAAAAAAGACCCAAATCGGACAATTTTCCACTAAGTTATGACTATTTAAAAAAAAAAATTCCGAAATCTTAAAAATGTCATATCCCGATTGGCTGGATGAAAATATGTGAAAAAATTTATAAAAAACTTTTTCTAGGGATACAAAAAAGTGTTCCAATTTCAGCGAAATTGGAGTTGGCATGGAATGTCTCATATTATAATGTAGGTAGGTATATGCCGTATATGAGACATTCCATTTTTTAAACGTGGAAGTAAACTCATATTCAAAACAGTTATCAAATTAAAATTTTAATAATAATAATAAAAATTTAAATTTAACTCACGATGTTTGACTGATGTTTATGGTGTACATGATGAATAACTTTCATAACAAAATTCTAACTAAAACTCCACTACAAAACACTTTGTATAACGTCAATACCAAATACTAAATAGTTTTCTCTTGCTTATAAATCTTGCTAAATATTATAAAATCATTATAGTAAGTATCTATATATTTTTTTTATTATTTTACTTAATAATCTCATATACAATAATTAAATAACTTTAATTATATGTATAATTTTAAAATCAAAATGTAATGTTACGCAATTCTGAGAACCGGTGGTCAGCATCACATGCGTGTGTTACAGAGGACGTTTATTGTTTCAAGGAGGAAGCCATCCCGAGCTATCGGCTACTCCCGACAAACATGTAATGCGATTGTTTTCAAAATAAACACTTATAACTATTCTTGTGGTTTTATTCTTTACCGGCTGTTAATCTCTTGTTTATTATTCTAAAGTCATTTTAAACGACCGCTTTTCAAGAAAAGTTTTTATTGCATTACTCTTAGGATTGTTTTTTCGATTTTAGGATTGTTGATTTCTGTAGGTAATATTTATTTTTTGAATTTACATTTGAGTACTTTCTAAAAACTTAAAGCGCTTTGTTCTTCGTATCTCAGCATTAGAATTATTTCAAAATTACAAAAAAAAAATAACACTTCGTAAATATACATATTATTATAATTAATTGTAATAATCTCTTAAAATTGTTTTAAAACTCAAAATTGAAGTTGTTTTTGTTAAATTCTGCATAGGTTATCGTACGGATTTGAATATATTTTTTGATAAAACAAAAATGGTATAACGAACAACGAACAACAACAATAACAGTTACCTATGAACTTTTATTTACTCTACCCTAACTAGTTGAGGCCAGTGTGAATCCCTTGTAAAAAAAATAAATTAATGAAGCATTTAACTAAATATTATTAATACTGCTGCGCGTAAATATATTTGGTTATTTCTTCTCTAAACTAGATATTTAATTTTAGAAGGCCGCGGTCATCATGGAAGGCTTCCTTCATCACATGGCACCGCAGTTCCTGCATCCAGCGCTGCAGAGTTTTGGCTGTGGTGCATTCAGGCCGATAGGGGGCGCATTTCATCCCCTCTATCCAGGAAAAGCGTTCGCTAGACATTTGGGTGAACAGTATGCTCTCGGACAAAGCGTCGGACAAGCTTTAAGAGTATGATTTTTTTCTTATGAAATTAATTTATAATGTTACTAAGGCAAAGGTTATGCGGTTTTGGTAATATTAATTTACGAATAGTCACTATGTTCTGTGCATTCATATCGCAATTACTTTAAATGGAGAAAAGTATCCGCGTGTTATAGGGCACCGAAAAATTATTTGTTGTAATTAAATGTTGTAATATAAGTATTATTTAACGTCGTCAAACTTTTGAACGGTCAAGAAGTAGTAAAAATCGATATTTTTTTCAAAATATCCTAACGTTATCTCAACAATTTTAAATTGCTTAAATTTACTCTTATTATATTTTATTATTTTATGTTTTTTGTGTTATGGGGGCGATAAGCAACATATATCAAAAAGCTGAATGTTTTATTCATGTTTTATAATGTTGGTATACAAAAACATCTATCTATGCTTAATGCTAGTGATCTCTGTAATGTTGTTCAATAAAAAAAAATCTATTAAAGGTATCTGCAGTATTAATATATCCTTAGGTTTAGTTTCAAACATATTTATTCTCATAGACATTACATCATTTAAATGAGAACATAATTACAAAAAGTAAATAAATAGGTAAAATAGATTCGTTGCCGTACTTACATTTTTGAAAAAGAGATAAGAACATACAAAAGCTTAAATACAAACCAATTAGTTACCTTGAACCAATTAACAAAAAAAAAAAACCAACACCGCGATTTGAAAACTGTGATTCCTTATAACATCAGATAGATATTTTCGTAAAAATATAATGAAATAGTCCCTTTTTGAATACGTCGTATGAGTTAATATTTCTAATGTCTGAGAATATCTTGTTATAAAGCCGCGCATCGTCGTAACTATGTTATTGCGGTTTGACCGTACTTGGTACGAGTTTTCGGCAAAACAATGAGGAGTGCAGGGGCGTCCGCCCTTTTCCTCCTATTAAATTATATTAAATATAGCTGTAAATATTAATTGTTTTATGCTCATTAATTTAGTTTCGCGATAATTTTTTTCAGTTGATGTTCGAAATTCATTGTCATTATTATAAAGCTTCAGCTAGAATTTTCTTATAATTTTTTCTTACGTTCATCCACTGATACGTGTTTTACAGGGAGTCCGCGATGACAATAGCACGCCACCATTATACCGGCACGGATACGCGGTACGCGACGACACGAGCTCGCCTGGTTCCGCCGCTTCAGCCTCCCCGCGGCCCTGTAAGGATGAGGACCAGCCCGCCACCGCTACTTGCTCCGATTCCCATGAATTGTTTTCACGTAAGTTATTAAAGCGAAGTGAAATTAATATATTTACTTTTTTTTGGTTTTGGTTTATAAAAAAAATAATTAAATTTGTTCGGAAAACAAGTAAATCATTACGTTCGTAGTAATCGTTACTTAAACCCCAGTTACAAATATACAATCACGCGTACACATAATCTATGCTAAGTTGTAGCAACTGTAATCATAATTACAGGTAAGAGATTGATTTTTTTAATTTATGTATAATTATATATATATATATATATATATATATATATATATATATATATATATATATATATATATATATATATATATAATAAGACGACTATTTCAAGAACTTGAATTGATTTTAAGTTACAGAAATTTACTATATTTCAATACCAATTTTTTATTTCAGCTGCAGTCTTTATTAACAAAGTCCAATATTATCAAAAAATTCTAATCTGTTACTAGCCGACGGTGAACGGAAATCAGCATGCGGTGTGTGTGGGGCCAGACTCGGGCCAGGCGTTGCTCAAGCGCACTTCTTGCAAGAACTGCAGCATTTGTATAGCTTAACGGCCATACCCCGCGAAGCGGCCGCCCCTTCCCATTCACTACATCATCAAGATGAAGATGCTCGTTGGGAGGTAACATAAAAAAATACATATTGTATAAACGTTAAATCTAATTTGTAAATTATTTATAATTATAATGAATATATTTATCATCTATCGCAGTCGCTGTCCCCAGGCCCTGAAGTATCTAGACAAAAACATCAGTTTCACCCCCTTTCCTTCTTTTTTCACGATAAACATTACGGTATATAAATATAGTATAAAATAAAATGTACAAACTACACTTTCAAATTTATATTAAACCCATTTATATATTTCAATAGACCTATCAGCGCATACGCGCCAACCGACAGAGAAGATTAAAGCTGCGTACACGCAAACGTCATCACACCGTGGAAAGTATGCTGGGATACGACTTGGAAGACGAGAGGCGAGAAGAGCGACCTCGCGAATCTCGTTCGTACGATGCCGAAGACGAGCCCGTTGACGTCGAAGGGGATTCGCTCGGGTGGCCCGAAGCAGCCATAAACGTTGATGGTACTTTTTATACATAATATTATTTTATAAAGCGGAAGTTTGAAAAAAATATTATTTGATTTATAAGCTATTTTTGTAATGTGGAAGTTTTTTTTTTTAGAATCGCACGCGCCAGTTATAAAAAAATATCATTGTCTATAATCACGGAAGGCTAAACCTATAAAATACCAAGTTATGATTTCGATAATTAGAGCCACTATTGCTATAACCGCTGATAAAAATATGTGGGTAGTCTAATTTGTTCATGAGATTCTTATTCCCCGATTTTAGATAAAGATCAACGCAACGATGGCGAAAAAATACACCTGAGCTACGCTGAAGATCTGGAAATATCGAGTACGAACGATACGATGCAGTCGCCCGAACGCGTGAGGTATTTTCTATGTACATCACACGAAAACAGTAGTTTTTAATTTGCACTCTATTTTATTTGCAAATATAGAATGTTACAGAGAACATATCAAAATTAACCATAATCGAGAAAGGTATTTTACATGATTAAATATCATACATTTTCGTCAGAGTAACGAGGACCTATGACTCCAGAGTATCCCGTCCATTTATGAGAAAAAAAAATTCAAACTACACTTTCGCAATAAATTACTTATTGCATAAAAGTAAAAGAAAATTATAGAAACTTAGAATTTATATTTATTTTTGTGTCCAACATTTAACATTTCTACTCGAGCCATCTCTAAAAGTAGCATCAGTTACGCTTTGTTGCCTCTGTTCCTAGTTGAACATATTTTTCCTCGGATTGTGTGTGATAAATAAAGTCAAGAATTTACAAGCTTTTATCTTTTGTTGTATTTAAAGGTCCTCATTAGAAATATGGCGAAGAACCGGTGGTTTTGTTAGCCTGATACCCTTGCCAGTAATGTAATGTAATGTAATGTAATCATTTCAGCACAATTTTTAGAAGATAATTTAGTTTTCTGTAGTTTTAATAGTGTGCGTTTAGTGTTACTTTCAGTTTCTCTAGTTATGTCATCTGTCTCGATGCCAGTTCCCGAATGAGGTCTTTGTAATCAAACAACACACTGATAAGTAGCTTTACTAGATGCGCAAGCATTTCTTTCAATAACAGAGTTCACCACCAATTTCTTATTATCGGGTAAATATCGAGATAATTTGTTAGAAAATATCCTAAAAATATCTCAAAATAACTTCTGTTATTAAAGAGAACTTTCTTAGGTTTTGAACACGAACAAAAGTCAAATTAAGCACCTACATTTACAAGTTTTAAATTCTTCTCAATTCTTCTCAGATACTCCGATAAGTCTAAACAACACAGTTTGTTTTCAAAATTATCATTATGTTTACTTATGGGATATCTTTTCAAATTAAGGAACTTTTCGAAGTAGGATTTCAATAATTCAATAATTCGTCACGATCCTTAGTCACGATTGGAATCGAAGCTTTGGTCCAAATAATTAATCTCCTCTGGAACAATCGAAAATACATACGTATATATATCTGATTTGGACATTTTTTTTGCATTATACCTCACGTCCTTCATAGCTTCAAGCTCTTGGTACGGTCCAATATAGCATAATCCTCTAACGCATTATATGAAAATCATAAAAGTGATTTTTAACACTGTAATAACAGCAAATATAATTTTATAGTATAAATAACACTATCATTTCGAAGAAAACATTCACGTTTCAAGTCAAATTATTCAAAAAAGTTCAAACTTGAGGGTATTTAAAGGTTGAAACATCGAGATCAAACGAGTCGCTTGGAATGTGTTAATACACGCAAATCAAAACATCAAGTATCTATTACACCGTAACAACGTAATTGAATAAGAACTAAATATTTTAAATGTAGTAGCTAAGGTTCCGAAGTTAAGGATAGCAAAATATCACCATAAAATGTAATATTTTCAAAACTGTGAAGATTAGTAGAGCCCTAAAGAATTGATGTTATTTTATATTTAAAACTATTTTGGTATTCTTAAATCAGTTATGCAAATGTTGCGTTAATAAATTTCATTCTATAAAATCAAAGAGTAATGAACCTCAAAATCAAGTATAGAAACAATGGCATAATCCGAACAGGATTGAGACTCCAAAGCCGCTGTCGCTCGAGTGCACAAAGACGGAGAGCGTGGAGCGGCCGGCCGAGGTGAGCACGTCGGAGTGGGCTGCCGCTGGGGCGGACGCGTGGCCCGCGCTCGCCGACGCCTATGCCCACGCGCGCCACAAGATCGACGGAGAAATGCCTTCTTCTACGGACTCACGCAACTAAATTTAATTTCTTAAATTCTAGTTACATTATAGATAGTAAAGGTACAGTTACACATGCTCATTACTAGCATGCTTATAGTCTAGTTAACAACTGGAATTTTGGTCAAATTTTTTCAGTAGTCTCCGAAAATAATGATTGAGGTGTTATTCGATTCGGAATGGCATATAGATGATTTTTAAAAAAAAAAATTTAGTTCCGCTTGCAAAAATTGCAAAAATTATTAAAGTTATATTTTTAAACTAAACCTTTTTTAAGTTATTTGTTAATTAATAACTGTGTCATTCAGACACCTCATTTATAATTTTCGGAGACTGCTGAAAAATGTTGACCAAAATGACACTTGTTAACTAGCCTATAAGCATGCATTAACATGCTTATTAGATTAGATATAGATTACTAGCATACTTATTAAAGTATGCTAGTAATGAGCATATTATGTAACAGTACCTTTAAAGTCATCATGCCACGTGCTGTGTGCGTGTTCTTCAAAACATGAAGCATTGATTCGTGTGAAAAATATGTAGTCGATGTCTGAGCAACACGCGTTCTTATCGCTTTCTTATGCGATTGATCGATGATAAAACTTACTTTACTGTAAGTACTGTTACGCCCACGCATCTCTTTTTGTTATAACCGCGGAAAAATGATTTGAATTGTATCTATAACGATGTGATCTATAGTGCAATGATGATGCTACTGATTATCTTTAAAGCCCGGTTCCTAGTCGAATAGTTTTTTAATATATTATTATATAGTTTATATAATTATTACATAGTTTTTTTTATACATTATATAGCTTTTATTTTGAGTCACAACTCGATTCAATTAAACTCGTCATTCGATTTAAATTGAGTCGTTTTCTGAAGATAGGGACTGGGCTTAAATCGTATTAAAATAAATAACGATTTAATTTTTCATCTGACTCAGTTTGGTTAGAAGTTTATTTGTTTAAAGGTCAAACTGAAAAGAGCGCACTAACATGTGATTCAATGACCTTTGTGACATTGTTTTATTGTTGGCATGTACATAAGTTACGCAATTGGCTCAGGTTCAGATATTTTGACTTAAAACATAATGTAAAATTCAAAATTTTATCTTATTCCTTTTCAATTAGTACATTTAGCTATATTTACTGTTTCTGTTATTAACGTTTGCAAGTATTTTTATCAAAATTAAAACAGTAGAGAATTAATGTACATATTGTAACCAGTTATCATAAAATATCTTATAATATAAAGGTAAAAAGAATCATTTACTTTTCCTACCAAAAATAAAAAATATTGAAAATGATGTATATTCATAATAATTTTAACATTTTAGCGAACCTTAAAATGTTTATACTGGATAACCGAAATTTGAAGTTATTTTTGTTTTGTAATTGATTTTAAATCTAGTGAATTTAAACTTTTAAACAGAGTAGTTATAGATTAACACTAGACTAGTTTTTTTTAATAATTTATTATTGCTCTTATTAAACGTTTTGCTTGATGTTGTAAATTATATTATTGTTTATCAAAAATATATTTAACTATATCTGTATTACTTCGTCTTCCTCATTTTTAATTGTATCTTACGGCTTACCAATTCAAAAAATTTGTAAATAGTAAGTGCCCGTTTTTAATTGGATTTAATTGTAAGATTCTTCATATTTCATAATATAAATCAATAAATTCGTGAAGCTTAATTGTTGAATTTAAAATAGTTGTGTAAATATATGTATGTTTAAATGATGTTAATCATATTCTTAGAATGTTGTATTATCAATGTCTAGTATAAAAGTTATTAATGTTCATTCGCGTTAAGAAAATAGCTGTTAATGCAACTGACGAATAAATATATATTTAAAATTGATGGAATGGAACAATCACCTTTAATGTTTCCGATTAAAAAATATTTTTTAGGAATTTGGTAAGCTATTTGCAACTTTTCATAAAGTAGTAGTTATCTTATCATTTTAATTTCTGTACAGTGTCAATAAGTTTGTTTAAACTTACTTGAATCAATTGGTTTGTAAACATTCATTTGCTGGGCAAAGACTTCTTATCTATGATTCTCTACTATGAATATCGACGGCTTTACGTGCTCTCCGAGTCACTTTGGGGAGACCCACATGAACCTAGACCAGAAACAAATGTTTGTACAAACATCTGCCCAGAGAGGGAATCGAACCCGCGACCGCCGGCGTGGAGGTGACTATTTGCACTATTACACCAAAATGGTTAAATAAGTTTGTTTATCAATGATTTTAATATAAGATTTTATTATTTGAAAAAAAATATCACAATATATAACGCGCCATGTCAAAACGTCGCTACGTTCAGCAATCAAGTAGTTACTACGAAATTTAACAATTTTTGAAACCTGATTGATGGAGCGGCAAGTTGAGTGTTAATGTACTAGGTACTATTTTTTTGACGCGGATGTACTACGTATATATACTTATATACTAAGTTTTAGAAAATGCATGCTTATCTACGACACCATACGTCCTAAGGCGCTCCGTTATGTTACAACAGTGACTATCACACCTATTTAATAATCTGTGGTATTTATTGCCAAAAATAAAATAAATAAAAATGTCGATGTATTTAATAAATCTTTTATTGAAATTTCATAAATTACGGCGTAAGCGTGAACACGGTACAAGCTAACAATTTAATAATATATTATAAATTATACAATAAATACTAGACTATTTCTCCTTACTAAACTTAAATAACAAAACGCGGTAAAAATACATACACATTTTTAACACATTGTACATGCCATTCGAATTCATTCTATAATTTTATAATGGTATTGATTTAAACGGATCAATGGACAAAAAATTTAAACATAATGCGAGTCGTAACTAAGATCTAAATATATTTTATAGTCATGTAGAAACCACAAATTTAATATAAATAATATATGACCTTCCATCTCACAAGCAGATTAGACTGTGAGATTGATGATGCTGTAACGGTTTGTTATTTTTCTGATATTGTCTATAAAATAACTATAAGTCACTGATTAAATAGTACAATATTTTAATACGACGAATAAAACAGAACTTTAAATTACAGCCCGTTATTTACACAAATATTTTGCCTACTATATGTTATATTATGACGTAAGTATGAAATTCGGAAGGCTTATTGTTGAAAAATTAAAGAGTAAAGTATTATATACAAGTCATAATTTGCCACAGTATTATATACATAGTTATAATAAAAAAATCCGTTCAACCAATAAAATTTAATTAATTTATAACTATTATTCGTTCAAATACAATGAAAACATTAATTTAATGATAACATAATACGCAAATCCAAAATAATATTTATATTCAACAAAAATATATTTTATGTAAATTTAAAAGTAGTTTCAACGTTATAATTCACTTTAATAAATTATAAACTATTTATAAAAGTGAAAAACATAACGATATTTTGAAAATAAATAATATAATTTTAACGTCATTCTCTTAATATGAAATTAATTTATCACTGTACTCGTAAAACTTATACCGTAAAATGGGGGGAATAGGGATCCAGAGGTGAATAGGGAAAAAATTAAGAATTTTTTTTAACGCTCAATATTAGGTAATTTAATAAATAACTTACCTAGTGTGGCTTATGTAGAAGGTTTCTTAAAGCCAGAAAGAAAGTCTTAAAGTCACAAGAAATAAATTTCAGCAAGAATAAGCTATTTTATAAGAAATTTATATATTATAAGTTTGTTGATTTTGAAATGTTTAATTACATCAATAATAATTTATATAAGGTTCGTTCATTACGATTTTTCAATAAAAATAAACCGTGGAAGACATAAGTGCATTTTATTAATTAATTAGATAAACAAAATAAATAGGTTGATAGGAATCGTTATATATTACACAAGTGCCAGCCCTCGTGAATTTCTCTATTGTCCCCATTTTCGTTCCCATTAACCCCAATTTTCGGGTGAATAGGGAAAGCATATATTTTAATTTTTTTTTCATAAATTGGAATGCTAATTGCATATTTTTATATTTGATGACAAATACACCATAAAGACTCAATCATTTCAATCTCCATACAGCAATATATCCGTAAAAAAAATTCTTTAATTTTCTTTAAGAAGTTCGGATTTGTCCCTTTTCACCCCATTTTACGGTATGTTGATGTTATATTTTTTTGATATGTCGCGTTTCAAACACAAATTTCGTTAAGTAGACAATATTACTACAATATTTTAATGATAACTCAAAAATGAATAAAACACAAAATTTAAATAGTCAAACATATAAAAGATCACTATTCGTAGTTATGTCGGCGGCTGCAACTTGAACGTCGACTGTCTGTAGTCGTCTTCTATGACAGAAACGGAAGCTCCGAGAGCTACTCCATCACGTTCAGCTCCACTATCTCCGACCAACTATTATTTAAATTTTTTACTATAGAAAATTAGACAACACATACGCCTATAATGTTCGATACAGCCTGTAATGTTCGATAAGCAGGCTTCATAACTCAAAAAATAAATTTTAAAATCGCATCAGTAGACCCTGATACCAGTGCGTTCAAATAAATAATAAAAAAAAAACTCATATGCTACATAAAAAAGTAAAAATATTTAATTGTTACGAGAATAGTTACTAATGAACAGTAATTTAGTACATTTTGCTACAAATAAAACTTTTCCGTATCAATTAATGATAATTATATATCTAGCTTTAAATTATAGATCAAATTTCGTTTAAAATATTAGTAGCTGTCTTTTGAGTAATAAAAGTTGATTTTAAAAAGATAAAATCGTGACTTGAAAATAAATTTTATACCACAATAGGGCTAATATGTTTTACTTATCACCAAGATATGTAGCTCATTTGAGCCATTTAATTAAAAAAATATGCACATACCTACATACAATTCACTTCATAACATAATTGACATTTTTGTACAGATACAAGATGTACAATAGTAATAAGATAAACTTCATTGTACCCTTCACGAAACAATTTTACGGTATTGGAACAGACTTATTCTTCTATAAAAGATAAATTTTGGAGCTTATTGTTAGTCTACCGAGTTGCTCTACTGCCGAACGCTTAGGCCCGATCCACATTACAGTGCTGATCTCGGTTCGTTCTCCGATCTCGATCCGGTAAAATATTGTTACACAAGAAACAATGAGAGTATTTACACTATCCGTGGCAGTCAAGGTCCGATCAAGTCACGCTCCAGCCACGATTCGTCATACAAAACATTTTACCGGATTGAGATCGGACCGAGAACGAATCGAGATCAGCACTGTAATGTTGATCGGCTCTTATAGGACACGAGATACGGTGCCAGTTTGTAGTGGAGCAATGTCGTGGGTTATGTTTCACATCTTTTACATCATTAACTAATTACAGTTTTATTTTTAAAGACTTGGAATACTAAAATGCTGTTACATTACATCTTCTACGTTGTGTAATAATATGATAACGAACCTTTCGAATATAATTTTCTCGTTCAGTAAGTTTCTTTAGCAAGATATTCTTATGTTTTTGTAGGATTGGATCGTATTTCTCATTGAGTTGTTTCTCGACCTGTTCGTACTGTCGGTACAGATTAGCGTATTCCGCAAGGCTCTGCTTCGCGACTTGACTTCCTCGCCCTTTCGATGTCGCCCCGTCAAAGTCTTCTTGGTTCGTCGATAGACTGATTAGTACAAAAATTTGTGGTTCAACAAAACAGCTTATCGGTAGAAAATATAAGATAGCAAGTTACTTCCTATTTATCCAAATAGGAATATTTATCCAGTCATAACAAAAAATTTTCAATCTTTCGTAATTTTGGTAAAATTTGACAAAAAATGCATGCGATTGATTCCTTTGCGATATATTTATATATATTTTCTCGGGTTCTTAAAATTATCTGTAACAAAACGATTTGTCACAGTTTTGTCGCTGTGTATTTGGTAGCTGCTTTGTCACAGTTTTATTCAACTTATAATAAAATTAAAATTAAAAATTAAAAAAATGTTTTATTTTTTATTTTTATATAATATTTGAGATTAACTCTTATTGTACTTTAAATAGGTATGGTGTTCATGAACGATAGATAAAGCTTTGATCAAATTATTAACTTAGTATATTTTTATACTTATTTCGGTAAGGAAAAAATTTATTTATCTTTCAAATATTATACGGTTGATTCTAGGCTATTTACTTTTACCGCATTTTTATATTTTATACCTACCTATTATTTATTATCTTTTTAAGAAAAATATTAAACAAACGCTCAACTTAAAATTCACTTTTCATGATATAATGTTTTATTTTTATTTAATTTTTTTAACGTATCAAAACTTATAACATTGATTGAGGAGTATTATAAAATGAAAAAAATACTACTTATTATAAATCGTCCTATGTACCCTTTTCAATTCACTAAGTAGTACCGAAATGTTAATTTAGAAAAGTGAAGAAATTCAACTTTACAATAAACCTACAGTACAGAGTCATGAACGGGTGTATATCCAGCCTAAGGGTGCCTGTCCATTGATGCGGAGCAAGGCGGCGGAGCGGAGAAATGGAGAAATATTAAACAATAGTATTGCCGAGCTCTTGTCCACTGGAGCGGAGATTTTTTATAGATCAATGAGCGGAGGGGAGATTTTCGGCAATCCTATTGGTTAATATTTCTCCGTTTATCCGCTCCTTCGCCTCGTTCCGCATCAATGGACAGGCAAAACGATTCTTCGAGCTTGTAATATTTATATTAAGATGGAATGTCCACTCACTCGTACATCGACGTGTAGAAATAGTGCGGACGGCCGACGGTACAGAGGAAGCGCGATACGACGCTGTTCTCGGCGCGGTATAGCGCCAGCAGCCGATTGTACGACATGGCCTTGAACGACGGTAGGTGCACTAATTTCTGACCCAACTTTATCACGTTCATACCGTCACTACTTAACGTTGGCTGCTGAGGAGCGAGGAATAGATGTAGTGGTTGTTGATGTGATGTGAGTCAATGTGTATTAGACATAATAGATTATGATATCTAAGGAGTCAAAAAGAATTATTTGACCCTAAAAGATGGTATTTTTTAAAATTTATTACTTTGCTAATTACCGTGGTGGCACTTTTGGTTTGACTCGTAGGGACGTGACGTAAGCCTGTAAAAGAGTTGTGTTTTAAGACAAAATTAAATATTTATTTCTCTTTTTATACATTTATAGCCAATATAAATTATAAAAAATAAATAAAATGTAAATACATAAGTACAAAATTAAGAAAAAATTTAAGGTAAATCAACATATTTCAATGATAAAAACCATTACCCATTTGATGAGCGATAGTCAGTGGTATTTTTGATAACGGCTGTTGTAGTTTGACTCCATTTAGAATCTGTTTGTGAACGAAAATATTATTATTTATTTCAATTATAATATTAATTATTGTTATTGTGGTAACCACATGCACTATATGCATATTGTTATTATTCGTAATGCTTAGGCAGACATTTACCTATATTAATTTTAAAAAAATTCACTGCTAAATGTTACCTAATTATGTATTTAAACTGTGATAATTAATAAATATTAAATAATTATCAGTCATGATTATGCAATTATTAATATTATCCGATAATTATAAAAAATACTCTAATCTTTTTAAGTTGATCCTAAAAAAAATCCAGAAACGAATGCGATTCGGTATGTTAGCTACAGGTTTTTGTATGATTTCCAACAGACATACTGTTGAACACCGCTTTTAGTAGAAGTATTTCTTACGAGTAAAATTTAAAAAATATAAAAATACGAGGCTATAAGTACTAATCTACTTGGCGATATTTTTATTATTAAAGAGATATATAGAGCTTGTTTCGCAACGTTGCGGCGTTATGAGTTTCAAATATACCTGTCAGTCAGGATTTTTTTCGAAACACGCAGATTTTCTCACGATAACTATATCGCCGATGACAAAATAAATTTTAATTCAAATTTATGAACATCAGTAATGATCAAATATAAACAGTGATTATATAGCTTCCGTGTCACGTGCTCTAATTAATGAGCGATTGAGACATCTAACGTACATGGATATCAAGAAGATTTTTCATTAAGTCATGCTTGTAATGACTAGCTAGACTAGTGAAATACTTTAATTCCTTCAAAAAGGAGCTTTATATAATTATATTTAGATAAACCTTTATTCGAAAATTTAGCTGTTATTTCTAAAGTCTCATCCGAACTACATAATGGACAAGTATTGGTGCGAAAACTATAATTGTCTTATGAAGCCATTTCATTTCTAGATGATAGTATCCCTCAAAAGATTTGTTTACTAAATGACTACTTATACCTGTTGCAGGTTGACACCAACGTTGTGCGAAGGCGCCAAGCTCTTGCTGACGATAAAAGGCATTCTCACTTCATTCTTGTTACTGGAGTAGCTATAAAGTGCGATTCGCTTCATATTCGAGGACACTGTAGGAAGTTCGTAGTGTCGGCTGTGGTATTTGACGGTTTTTGAGACCTAAAACATAATTTGAAATAATTATAACATATATTATAATATACATAACCTATTTATGTATACTTAAAGTGAAGGAGTTCGATATATTATAAAGAAGTTATCGCATGATCTATTACACCGATTAGTTTTCTTTTTTTTTGTGTTGGAAGCCTTGATTATTTAGGAAGGTTATAAGATATAAAACTACTACTAATGGGGTAAGCGGGGGGGGATTGCTTATAACAAGTCATTAAATGCCGTCTTATTGTATATATCATAATTGAAGACCTGGTCATTGTTTTATATATTATAATAGACGACCCACTTAAAAGGAATCTATCACCAGTTCGAATTTTAACAAAATTATTACATGATTTAGAAAAAAATCATGTAGTGTTGCCATAATCTATCCAATAGTGTTACTCATTAGAAATCTATACTGTAGAAATGTATACTAAAACTGGTATACAAAAAAGGGAAAATGTGTTTTTTTTAAACGTGTCTTAAATCACCAGCGTGCACCACCAACCGATCAGTAACAGCAGTGTAACCAGAAAAAGATAGTCAAAACAATGTTCTTGTATTCTCTAGTTAAACTTCATATTTTCGTTTAATACTTAAAACTTAAAGTTAATTGGTGAATAATATAAATATATCATTACTGTCATTTCAACTCAACATAGCCTAGGACATATTTTAGGCAGTCTATTTGCATTCTTTCCGGGTATGTCGGTAATCGGGTAGGCAGATAGCTCAAGGTCACTTCGGAATAATTTATATTCGATATTAAATTGCGGTCGTTGACACTGTCTTTTAACACTAAATAAGAACTGAGCAATGACATCTTAAACACTTCTTTGCTTAACCTATAAAAATCGAGAATAAAAATAGACGTCACAGGTCACACAATAAAATGGACCCAATGAATTTCATTATTATATGATTGCATTTTAATTTTTTATCATTCATTACATATATACATTACACACATCACAATAGCCATCGTTACTTAAATTAGGCTAGCGCCCTAGGAGATATCCCAAAATAAGCTAGATTCTAATGACGTCGTTTTCGTGACCACAACTAATACAATTACTTTAAAAGGTTCAGCAAAAATATACATTGTTCTCAATATTAACACTGTACTTACACAGAACACACAGTACAGTAGACACTTAATATGTAAATATAAATAATGAACAAACGTATCATACTCTATGTCCTTATGGTCAGTAAATAAACATCAGAATTTCCTTTACAAATATGTATCACTAGCTGTGCCTCGCGGTTTCACCCGCGTTAATTTGCGGAAAAAACGTACTTAAATATTTTTAAACAATTACTCTAGTAGATGACCGCCACGTTGGTTGAGTGATCGCAAGCGTTACTGCCGAGCAAGGGGTCTCAAATTTGATTCCTGGGTCGTTCAAGGTATTATTGAGTTTTTTTTTATTTTCCAAAAATTCTCAGTAAAAGTGATGTTATATTTACTTTAAAAGTGGAACTATAGTTAAAAAAAATGTCTCGAGAAGAGAAATAATAAAGAACGCAACGGAAGCTCTAAAAAAAATGACTACTTTTTCCCGTTTTTGTAACATTTCTTATTATTGCTCAGCCCCTATTGGTCGTAGCGTGTGTGTTATATAGCCTATAATCTTCCTCGGTAAATGGGCTATCCAACACAAAAAGAATTTTTCAATTCAAACCAGTAGTTTCTGAGATTAGCGCGTTCAAACAAACAAACAAACAAACAAACAAACAAACAAACAAACTGTTCAGCTTTTTAATATTAGTATAGATGAGCGGGGATCTAACCCACAACCGCTAATGCAACAGCTGTAACACTGACTGACTGCACAAATTCGTCGACAATATAGGTATAAATGTAAATTCCGAAAATTAAATAAATAATTGCTTCACTGTTGATTCTCCGATGCCTCAAGATTTCTTCCGAAAAAATTAGACTATCACACATTGTTTTCTTGATAAAATATTTAAAAAATTGTGCCATTGAATAAAATATATCAAAACCAAATTTTAATCGGCAACATTTTCAGTTTAAGAACACAAGGATTTTCTACATATTAACTAAGTATGCTTTCTCGTCTCAAACTTTTATTTCCTTACGGTCTAGTTTAAATCATATTAATGCTACGACGGCTACTTTTAACTACGATTAGAATAAATAAGTCAATAAATGTGTAAAATTTAATTGTATGTCCTATATAAATATATAATTATTTCATCAGGATGAAAATACCTTCGGTTTCTTGATGTTATTTATTTTTTCAAAACCTTCCATTGACTCGGTCACTGCATGTTGTTTTACTGGGACGCTATTGTCTAAAACTATGAAAAAAAAATATGAACTGATACAAATTGATATAAGTTGTATATTCTTTATAAAAGATTTAAGTAAAAATCTTAATTAAAAATCTTAAATTCTAGTTCAGTATAAGTAGATACTCACTTTTTCTTCTATTCAACCCTACGTCATTACTATTCATGTTTATCCGTAAAATAGGTTTTTCATTTTGTTTTTTAAATAACTCCACGACTTGTCTTCGTTCCTTTTCATTTTTAGTAGCTAAGTATAACAAAAGCATATTTACTGTTAAACTGTTAACAAAAGTATAATAGTATGTAAGTACATAACACTGTTTTAACAAAATATCTACTAATCAAATAATTTTATTAATTTGATTTTTAACTTCACCTATTATTATTTAATTAGTGTAAAATATCTGCATTTGGTCAATTATTTACATTTTAGTTTTACCTTATTTTTTAAACAGGGTTTATATAATTATTTTATAATAAATATACAAATATAGTCAACCGTTCTGTGTAGTGATGCAAGAAGTTGCCTTAATGCCGGCAGTCATGGGTTCGATTCCCGCTCATATCAGAAAATTGTATTTGTACAAATGTTTGTTTCGGATCTGAGTGTATGACCTTCTAGATCTCCCCTTCGTGCCTTAGAGAGAACGTTAAGCTGTTGGTCCCGGTTGTTATTATAGATACCTGATGGCGATCTCATACTCATGGTAGGGAAATTATCCGCCAATCAGCAGTAGAGTAGCGTGGTGGATTAAGCTCTAATCTTTCTCCTATATGGAGGGGAGGCCTCGGCCTAGTTATGGTATATTCGAAGGCTGATTTAGTTCAGTTCAGTTCAAATTATACTGCTTATGCATTAATATTCTCACCTGGCTGCAACCCTAGAGCTTTAGCACTATTTCTAATCCGTTTTTCAGCCAATTGTTTGGATTGTGGACGACTACTATAATAAATATTTTCGTCATCTCCCCGTCTGCATGACAATAAACATACCGTGTTATATTTTAATATAATTCGAAAATAATCAATCATTAACAATTTATATTCGATTGCTTCTTTTTTTTAATATGATTTATATGTAAATCAAATACTCAAAAGTTGGAACAAAAAAGTACTAAGCCGGAACCGAAGTACCTGATGACAAGGACTATAAGAATTCGAGACGTCTTACTAGTTACAATTTTATGATCAAGAATTTTATAATCTGCGCCTAATTTTATTTCTAAGAAGTTAAATAGGACGAAAAGATAATATACCTAGAGCAATCGATACCGGTTCGATTCAAACAGCTTCCTTTCAACATTTTTAAATTAGCGATATAGAGATATAGCTTCAAGTTAAAATTAAGCTGCTTATGTAATATATTTTATTTTAATATTATTTTTATATTAGTTAAATTAAACTGATATTTATATGAAAAAATTTGGCTGATAAAAAAAGAACAAATAAATTACAATGACTTACTGTGTGTTGTGAATATTTCTCGGCTTATAATATCTTTTTTCGAATGTCCTGTCATCGCCGCCACCGCTAGCCAATTCAGCATTTAAACTATTCTGATCACCTGTTACAAACAATTTCGTTTAAGTTTAATACAATTTTATTTTCTTTATCCTAGGTTCACTTTAAAATATTATTATTAATCGTAAAAGATCCAATGAACAAAAATCAAAACTTATGTATTTAAAAAAAAATCGGTCTCAATAGTGAATATGCGATTCGATCTAATTATTTTATAGTACCTGGATGACCGAGCTTCGCTCGGTAAAATTATATTTAGATACGAATTACATACTGATGAAATATGAATAATATTTTCGATCTTACGGACATAATAATAAAACAATAAGAACTGGTTATTTAAATAAAAAATAAATAAAAAGAGCTCTCAATAATAGTTAATTTTTTTTTTACAAAAAAAGAAACTTGAAAAAGAAGAAGAAAAAAATTGGTGTGGAGACCCCTGGACTCGAATCCGGGTCTTCTGATTTCGAATCCGTCCGTTCCCATCCGAACTATTAAAAGCTTATCGAAGACAGCGAAATTTACCTTCCTATTCTAATGATATTTTTTAATTGCCTGAAAAAACGGATAAAACGACATTTTCTAAAAATAAATCCTAGCTAGATTGATATATCGCCCCCGAAACCACCTGCATACTAAATTTCATGAAAATCTTTGGACCCTTTTCTGAGATTGAGATTATATATTTATATATATATACAAGAATTGCTCGTTTACAGATATTTATATATGTTTATACGTTGTTTTTATATTTTCAAAAGACGCCGGATAAAAGCAAATACAGCCTGTCAAAGCAGAGTGCACAACCTACAGAAAGTACGGGTTGACTTATATAGTGTCTCAGAATTTCTTCTGAAACAATTATACCTAAGCTTCATTTATAAGACACCGATATGTTATACACACACCGATAGATATTTGAATGACTAAAACTTACTCTCGCCATCAGTATGATCTCGGTGTAAAATAAAATTTGATTGAGACATATTATCCAAGTCTCGTTTCGGTTTCACCTATAGAAGAGATAGACCGGTTAGTATTTCTTTTTTATTAAAATGTGTAAAGTTAATAATCCGCTTATTCATAAACTATAAGTGAAATCTGTGATTTAGGCTGTTTAATTTTAGAAATACGATGTCTCCAATTAACATAACAGACGATTAGCTTATTTAAAAAAAAATGTAAACAAGTACATACCACCATATAGTTTTTTGATGATTTTTGTCGATATTTTCGACCACTTACATGATCCATGGTAACAACAATACTGCTGTGGAGCGATGTGTCTACTGTCATCCGTCAGCGGCAGTATCTCTATACCTACCCTCCATCTAGTTATTTTGAAGCCTTATTTTTAAGATCATATAACTGGTCCGAAACATCGACAAAAATCGTCAAAAACTACTGTATGATATGTATTAGTTTTTATCTTAAAATAAAAAAATAAAAAACTGTGTTTGAAAACCGCGAGTGTCTTAGCCTAAAAAGGTCGATTACCTAGCTGTCAAACATTTAGAGCATAATTAATTCTAGAAGTCGCCAGCACAATTATACCCCTAATTCATTTTTTATACTTGCCTTAGACTGTCTGTGTTGCTGCTGATTCATTTGACTTTGTCCCTGTACCCTACTTATCATTCGTCGTTGTTCGAGCAAGTCGGGGTCGACATACCCATGCATGACGTTCGATGCCTTGCTAAACTTCTCCGTCTGCTGCGATAATTCTGTAACCAACAATGCTAGCACGATTTTGTTAAGGTAGTGCTAGCTACTACTATCTGTACGTTTTATAAGTTTTTAAACTGTTATGGTCACCAATACTGTTTATATAGAAAATGGGATATTTACCATCTTGTTCTTTACTATTTTAAGTTCCCGATATTTCATCACTATTGCAAGCGTTGTAGTGAAGGGTACATTCTGAATGTACCCGTTTAATATATAAATCATTACTATTATTAATTCTAATTAGTGCATTTATTATTTGTCTATATAAAGAGGAAAAAGTTGTAATCAATAATCTCTGAAACTACTAAAGCGGATTTATTTATTCTTTTACAATGAGAAATATATATTAGTCAGTACATCTTAATGCAAATGTAACGACTAATGACTCATAAGAACGGAACAGTAAAAATAAGTAACCATTCTAATGAAAGCTAAAGCTCAACGTAGGTAGCATCGCAAGAAATGTCTTGTCGACAATATCTATATATTATATAAATTTATTTTGTGGTAAGATACATAATTATTGCAAGAGTATAACTCACTTTTCTTAGGTCGTGTTCGAATTGTAATCATAGGTACGGTTTCTATGTTTGAGGCGGGTTCCGTTATGGTCGTCATACTAAAATATACAATACGAATTAAAAATTGTGTCCTACCTATCACCTATAATTCATGATTAAACAAACTTATCCTAAGTGAAGTTCTATCATAATTATATGAGGGTTTTGTACTTCTATGTTAGATTTCGTGTAGTACACACATCGGTGTCGCTATCTGGACTGAATTTGAGTTTTTTTTTACCTCCGCTATCGTAGTACCCTGAGTTTAGTTGAGAGTATCCGTCTCCCTATGTTGATATTTTTAAATTGGGTGAAAGGATTTAGGGAAAGTGGATTCTAATATATTTGTACAAAAACCTTATATAATTGTGATAGAACTTCACATAGGGTAAGTTAATTTAATCAGTGGGTAATAGGGGATCGGACAAATTTTCAGAAAGTGTTTTAAATTAATCTTTATGGATACTTATTCCCATAAAAAATAAAACTTTATTTTTTTATAGCCGTTTAGGTACTCAAAATCATTTTTTAATATTGTCTGTTTAAAAATCCCGCCAAAACGCCACGCTATATCATCTGAGAGCGCGTGACGTCATCTGGGGCTATAACAAAACAGCTGCATGAGCATAAGTTCACGAGATGTTTTGTTTCGTGGAGTATATTTTTTATTTGTTCTTATGGAACGCAAAAAATATCGTTGGTGTGCAGTACCTCAATGTACGAACACATCAAAAAGTACTCCAAATAAAATATTCATTTGATGTGCCAAGAAAAGCAGATAAACGAAAAAAATGGTTAGACTTAGCGAGTAGAAAATGCAACGAAATTCACCAATTTACTTTTGTGAAGATTATTTTCACGTAAATATACATTAATTACTACAAATAAATAGAATGAAATTTGCTTAAATTAATTTTTAGTAAATATATTATATTGTTTTCTCTCTACGGTCAACTACTATTATAGATTTTTTCTTTTTGTAATTTTTTTGACGTGATAATGTCTAGTAAATTGATGAAGGGGTGCCCGTTCGAAGAAGATGACGTCATCATTGTCACAATTAGTGAGCGAGAGCGCGGAACAAGCGGTAGAGAGGTACGATTGGCTCGGCCTTAGCGTTCGGCTCACGATCGGCGGTCGGCCTAACTTACGACGCGTCCGAGTAGAAATGACAGCGGCAAATGGCGGGAAACTGTTTTGTCAATATTGAAGTAATGTCAAATAGTGAAAAGTTGATAATATAATGTAATGTAATAATATAAGTTAATAATATATAAGTAAATAAATGTAAGTTAATAATAAAAGTTAATAAAATCATAAAATGGTTACCATAGTTTATTACAACAACAATTGCAGCAAAAAAGGTAATTAATTTTTGCATTTTAAGAATCCGATTAGCGATATAATCTCATATATTTGTTCTTTGATTATAAAATAAGTAGCATCGGTGGGCGAGTGCAGTAATATTAGGTTATATTTCAATTTTGACTAAAAAGTTATTCATATAATTACGATCGTATAAAAAGTAAACTGTTTTTATTTAGTATATTTTTACTATTTTCATAAGTGGTTAATGATAATCTAATTTATTTTGCTAACTTTAAGTTATTAAACTTGATTATTTCTTGTATTACATATCAAAGTATTTAACTTTATTTCGCTTTTATATTAAATATAATTAATTACCTGTAGCTTATATATATATTATACAAAATAATGATAATTCAGTGATAATAATTCAATTCCATTCATGTTTTCTTACGACGTTATCACGTAAAAATTATCGTCCGTAAACCGACTTTACAGACAACCAATTTTTTTTGTAACACTAAAGAATGTGATATAGTGTTGACAGTATTCTACTTGCGACGACCGTTCTGGTGTAGTGGTGCGAGTAGTCGCCTCAACACCCCGCGCCGGCGATCGCGGGTTCGATTCCCGCTCGGGACAGATAATTGTATTTGTACAAATATTTGTTTCCGGTCTGGGTGTATGTTCTTGTGGTTCTCCCCACCGTGTCTCGGAGAGCACGTAAAGCCGTCGGTCCCGGTTGTTATCATATACACCTGATAGCGATCTTTACTCATAGTAGTATATTATTCGCCAACCTACAATGGAGCGGCGTGGTGAATTAAGCTCAAACCCTTTGTCTATATGAAGAAGAGGCCTTCGCTCAGCAGTGGGTGGTTTACAGGCTAGTACAGTACAGTAGGTACAATAGATATATTGTGTAATATTAGAGGTTATTTTTCAAGGAGGTATTTTTTCAAGTACCTAGGTATTTATGGCCAATAATATATAATTATATATTTATAATAGTAATACAGAAGTTTTCACATTTCAAAACACAAATTTTGTCACAAAAGTCTGAATTACTTGCAAAGAAATTGCAAATCAGAAACGTATTCACTCTGGGAAGATTTCGATTGTCGGCTTTTGTAAATCCTGTTTTCATTACAAAAAACTGGTTAAACACCACGTGACAGCTTTTAAATCGATTACCGTATCCTAATTTATCAATAATCTTTTAGCAACTTTTATAATTTCAACAAAATTATAGAAATAACTGAGTAAACTAAGTAGGTAGTACCCGTGCAGTCAATGATTGTCCACAGATGACGTCACGCACTGTGATTGGTGTTTCAGTACAGTTTAAAAATATTGAAAATAACAACATTCTATTTCTTCATTTAAAAATTTATTTAAATTAATAATTAATTATATTAAATGATTATTAGGTAAAACAGTATATTTATTTTATCTAAGCACATTTTAGATTTTAATCTGATTACTGTCCGATCCCCTATTATAAATTATAATTCGAGTTTTATACTTTAGATTAGATCCAATGTAGATGTTGAGAAAATATCAAAAACAATAAGTGATTATACAGGTTATAACTTTTATCACAATAAATAAATGAAATTTAAATCATTGAAAATTAAAATTATCTTACAGAACACATCTGGAAGAAATCATCATGCCTATCAACTTCGGTTACAGTTCTGTTGTAAAATCTACTAAAAGTTATATAATTACTCCAACCAGTGTATATAGTGTTTATTTATTGTCTTGTCTTTCTCGAAAGAATGGTAAGTTGAGTTCAGGCTGAGCTACGACAGGACGATATGTATTAATCGATTCGGTAATTTTAATTCAACTTCTGTAGAAAATATTTCAATATTATCATATTCATCTCTGAACTACAACTGTTTATGGTGCTATAATGTGCACCTGACTTATAGATCTATTTTAAGAATTTTATAACACAGGAATCTAAAGCGTCGTATAAATCTATATTATTTGTCTTACAGAATAAAATAATTTCTTAAGACAAAAATCGTGTTGCTTGAGTGATCTAACTGAAATGGAAGCTGTTATAATTGGTATAGAGGCCAAGGGTAGATACTTTTCTTCTTATGAGAGACGAACTGATAATATCCCGGCAACCAGGGTAATTTTCTGGTGTAAATCTCAACAGCTGGAGTGTGAGACAATTCGTTTTTTAATGGATTAAGGAACTAAGGTACCTGAGACTAGAAGGCTCATAAAAAGTGCTATTGAGCACTAAAACAATATATACGAAACGGTAATGTTTATATTCGTCTAATAATAGAATGGTAACCCTAAAAGTTACTCGAAATGTTATTCTTCAACGATTAATTATTTTGTGGCTTTCTGACTGGACTGACTAGGTACATATTTGACAAAAAATTAAAATAGCTGCTTAACTTTCGTTTAGGAATAAAGTTATAACTGCTAAAGTTACCCGCATTATTGTTCATCAACGAAAAAATATTTGTCATAATGCAAAGGCAAGGGATAATTTTCGTCTAACAAAAAAGTTATAGCCCCAAAGGTATCGTTGTTCGTCAACGAAAAACTTTTTTGAAGGATTGAACCAACTTCCAATATATAACTGCTCCTGTATTGGCGGTGAAGAGTTTCAGTTTCTGACCCTGGTCGAGGCAGCGTGGAGCTGAACCTCGAACTCGATGAGGAAGAAGATGACGGCGGTGAAGGGATCCTTCGTCGATCTCTTTGTCTTACTCGCATTAATCTTCGGCTTAATCTTTTTAATTTTCTTACGATTTCATAGTAATCATCGAAGTGCGGGCGCGTGCTCTTTCACATTTTTAACGGTAAGTTAAATCAAAAACATTTTAATGCGCGTCATTTACGATAGCGGAGGTATAAAGAAAAAAAAACTCAAACTCAGTGCAGATGGTGACACCAATGTGTGTACTACATGTGCTCTTAATATATAAGTACAAAACCCGAATTATAATAAATAATTTTAATAAAACAAATATGTATGTACCTCCTTTTTTTCAACTTTTTCTTTCGCTTAAAAGCCTTCACTAAATCAATTTTTTCTTGCAAACTATCACATCGCGTTTCCGCTAAAGTGTACTGATCCTCAACCTCTGGTATTGAAGCTTTCATTAAAAGAATAATAATATTAATTAACATTTAAAAAAAATATAATATTAGTATTTAACACTTTTATGTTGAAGAAATAATTTAAAAAAAAAAGATTTATACCTCTAACGTCTAATCTTTTTTCCGAACGAACGCCTTCCAAAACTCCAGCAAGACTACTGGAGCTTCTATGACGCTTCTCTGTAACATAGACTATACACTTAATACTAAGACTCTGTAAGATCAGGAGAGTATTACATATTTCATATTTTTCTAAATTGATACAATAAATATTTTTACTTGTGTCATAAAATATTTTTCTACCTACACTAATATTTTTTGGAATATGATACGACGTCAATGGCTTTAGCCACGATAACGTTTTGTAAAATATTTGCAAAATTGCTTGCTGTTTGCCCTCAACAAAAATAACGAACCAATAAGTGGTTATGAAAATTAGCTGCACGAATTTTACAAAAAGTTTTTGTTTATTCGAAGAAGCTAATCTCGATCAATCAATTTTAAAAATTATTTTTGTATAAAAGCCTTCTTTATTTCGTCGGGAAATAGCTATAAATAATATACAGAGATGTGACTTATTTAAGATACAAGTATCTGAAATACAGATACAAGATACAAAATACGTATTTTGTATCTTGTATCTAAAATACTTTTTTAAAATGTATTTTGTATCTTGTATCTAAATACCTTTTGTTGGGTATCTTAGTATTTTGTAAATACTTTGTTTGGTAAAATACTTTTAGTAATAGTTATTCTATGCATTCATTCACAAAATATGGCATAATCCAGTGATTTTAGGCATTTTAAGCCCCAATCTGCGGATAAATTCTAAGTGAGCTGAATTTTTGTATACACTTTTATTACGGCGTTGTAATGAAGATGTGAAAAATCGACATTGTAATCGTGCCGGCTAAAAAAAGTTACAAAGGTCAAAAGGTCACAAAAATAAGTTTTGTTGCAAATATCTCGCGACCTATTGCTCGGAGGTCATTCCAGGTCATTATAAAAGTTATTCATCATAAAATTATCTACAAAAAATGTTTCATCCATTTTTCTGTAAAATTAACCGTTTTTGGAGTAGAGCGCTGAGAAAGCGACTAGAATGTACTCACATACGGTTTTATATACCATACACTAAGGCGTAAACTTTATTGATTTTTATTTGGAGTTTTAACACAAAAACTTTTATTAACTATTTGTGAAACTCTGACAATTATACTGAGTCAGTTGAAAAATATTTCTTGAGTCTTTAGACTTTATTTTATTAGTTTCATGCTCTTCAACAGTTGATCAACCAATGATGAAAATAATAAAGATTTCGATTTAAATATAGGAATAAGACCACTCGACGTTTTGTCAGCAACTGTTAATGATATAAAAAACTGAAGATATCGACAATTATTGACAAAAAAAAAATTATAAGTATACTTACTATATATTATTTTTTCTGTATTTATCATTCAAATAAAAAAATATTCACTCTTAAAAGAAATCTATTATTAAATATCATGGATTATTCATACGGGGAAAACCATGTAAAAAAAAAAAACGAACCTTGGATTCTTCTCGAGGTAGGTAGTGAGGAAAAGTGCATGTAGTCGCTTTCTCCGCGCTCTACTCCAAAAACGGTTAATTTTGGAGAAAAATGCAAGAGGCATTTTTTGTAGATAATTTTATGACAAACAATTTTTATAATGATCTATATTGACCTCCGAGTAATAGGTAGCGTGATATTTGCGAAAAACTGATTTTCGTGACCTTTTGACCTTTATAACTTTTTTAGCCGGCAAGATATCAATGTCGAACATCTTCATTACAACGCCGTAATAAAGGTGTATACAAAAAATCAGCTCACAAGGAATTTTTCCGCAGTTAAAACCTAAAATGACTGGGTTAAGTTTCTATGGTGACATTAATTTTAAATGTTTTAGAGGATTCTGATTCCTCTATTGCAAGTGGCGAAAACACAGGGTCTACTGGTAATACCGCTGACTTAAAAACACTGCAATACCTTAACAATAAAGATACCAACTTAAAGAGTTTAAATGCTTACTCTACAATCAGAAAAATATTTTTCAAATATAACACCTGTTTGCCAAGTTCTGCTCCTGTGGAGCGACTCTTCTCTTTTGGAGGTATGATTATCAGGCCTTATCGAAGAAAAATGAGTGATAAAATGTTTGAAGAACTGGTTTTACTTAAGTCTCAATTAAAACCTTAATGATACAATATTTTATATTCTCACTTTTACGCGATCAACGCGATATAGGTATTTGTAAATAATTCACGTAAAAAATTAAACTTACTTTAAATAAAATGTTATTTTCTTACAAAAGTATTTGTATCTTTAAAAAGTATTTGGAAGATACGTATTTTGTATCTAGTATTTCAGATACTATTCCAGAAAGGTATTTGTATCTGGTATCTGAAATACTTGATTTTAAAGTATCTTGTATTTTGTATTCCAGATACTTTGTATAGGGTATCTTGTACATCACTGATAATATATAGATATAATAATATATATAAAAAATGTACTCAGTAACGGGTCGTTTAGTATGGGCTTAGTAAGAGGGTATAACGTGACGTAGGTACCTACTTCTGACGTATGGAATTCCAAAGTATGATTTTTGATTAAAATTAAGATTAATGGTAAAACATAGCTTTATATGACATAGGAGTTGTATTTTTATACTTTAAGTAACGAAAGCTGGTGCTTAAAAAAAAGATTACTGTACAAAGTTGTTTAGATCCGTAGATAACTTTTCGTGTGCAGAAAAGCAAGTGTTTCCAGCACATTTGCTTTTCGTTTGGGTTCATTAACATAGTAATGACACGATAAATGTAATTGCATGGCTAGAACTCTTACTTAACAGGAGTTTGTTACACCATTATAAATCATGTTTGCCTATATTTATCACGGTAATTAAGCATTTTAATTATTTTTATTTCATATAATACATACATCAACGACCTTAATATCTCTAAACGTGACCTCTTATAATTATACCTATATATAAACATATAAACATAAAAAAATTAGGACAGAGGGTCACAATGAAGAAGAGAATACATGAGACCTTTAGTCTTGAACTAAATGACCGAGCGACCTTTGAAAATAAAGAACTATAATTTCTATTAGGTACAATTAAATTTATAGGACATATTAATAAGCCTAGAATTTCGACTGCACTAGAACTTGACATCATATATTGATGATGAGAAATAAATGATAAGGAACGTATTTGACAGAATATGTAGAGAATAAATCGGAGACGGTTTAAGCGTTGACGAAGCCGACCAGCTAGCAGAACCCTAATTTAAACAGTTTTACTGGGTATAATTTCTTTTTTGCATTTATGACTATTGAAATTGTTGTTACATAATTTTATACTAATATGACAATACATAAATTGTAATTTACTAACCATTCGTTATCTTAAGACCGTCGCCCATTTTAACTTAAAATTTTCATATCACATAAAGCTCCGTGATAATTTCTAAACCTTGCAAACTGCTAAATATAAAAAGGTGTCTTTTAAATAAAAAACCAATAAAAAATCATTACGTTAAAATTGTCAAAATGATGGAAATTAAAAACAAAATAACATCGTCGCTCAATAAAATCTATGAACATTTTACCTCAACATAGACACACCTATAAGCTAATAGCTGACATTTGTCTTTTATCGAAAAAAAAAAGGGATTAATTTTCTCTAAGCTTGAAACACACTATCGTTTGTTATAGTATGTTTAAAAGCTTTCGGTCATCTGATCACAAGTCTTATAAGACGTCATTTATCATGTATTTTATTATATCATAATAGTTTATTAGACAAAATTTATTAAAAATCCCGAATTATTGAAAATAGCTACCTATTGATAATACTATATGTGTTATACTTGTATTTTTCTATCCTATTTGTGGAAATAATTCAAAATGCACACGAAAAAAATACTCATAAATGATTATACCTATATGTCCTATTTTCATAACAAATATACGCCATTAGCAACTGTTAGCAAAATGAAATTAGAAATGTTGATGTATGAACTCGACTATCTGATGACTGGTTGGCGCATTTTTCACAGCCCTCGTGGTCTTGACTTCACGGTGAAAACACAGTGGAGACATTGTGTAACACTCAATGGGATGAAAAGCGGGTGACAGGCTTTCGCGGTGTCGGCGAAGGGAAACTAACTTCTTTTTTTTTTCGAAATGTCTTTTGCTTGCTATGGGCCAGCAATTAGTAAACTATATGCAATAAAAATACGTACATAATGAATCTGTAACTACTCTTAATGTACAGTGTCAAATCCACGCAAATGATAATTGAGTTTTAATAATTCGAAAAGTACCTATTTGGTTTTGAATTGAAATTAGAAAGAAATATCAACAGAATATAAAATTCATTATGTATAATATTATCTATTATTTTTATTTTAATTTAAAAAATGTTATGCGTAAGCCCTAATTAACGCGATACAAGTGGGTGTATGGCCACTTGGGCTCCTCCAGACAGAATACACTACTGACTAGTTCACACGAAAATGCGAAAAATGAATTCTCGAAATCTACGAAATATAAATTGCGTTAATTGACTACTTTTTGTATAATATACAACACACAAGGGGCTGCATGGTCCTCAATTTTTCTTAATTTGAGAAAACACAATTATGAAAAATATCAATTATGAGCGACTGATTATTTAGGTGAGAGAATGAGGTTTTTTATATTATTGCTTTATTTACATTCAATCGAAATAGAAATCATCAACTTTTTCTAAAACTTTTTTTTAACTATTCAATAAAAAAAAAATATTGATACAAGTTTAATTTTATAGTTTATACCGGGTTTTAGTTTACTTAAATATTTTAATTGTTAAGAGCAAACTTACTTATTATTGAACAAAAAATCTTTTTAAGACATAGTAGTAATAGCCTTATCAATTTTAACTTGATCAGCTGTTTATGATGAACTGGCAGATGTTGTTTAATACTCTGATAATTTTTTAAATTTTTTTCGTGCTTGTCTGTTTTTATTATAATAAGTTTTATACTATTTAATTTCCACTGTTTCCTCTTGTCTTTTTTCTCTCGAGCTCATATCAGCTATCGATTTAATTTGCACCATTTGTTTCTTCTTCAAGTACTTCAAGCCTTTCATTTTCACAAAGTTTTCTTAAAACTTTAGAAATAAAATTTGCTGTTATCATTTTATTTCTCAGTTTGTTGTCATATTCTCTTTTTATTTTAGCTTTTGTTTCAATACTAATATTAATTTAAAAAATTAGCATGGTTTTAATAGATAAAACCTGATAAAATAAATATACTTAAAATACACTAATTTACTGTAATTAAGACAATATTCGATCTATAAACCAAACCCTCATAATTTCTCATTCCCTCATTAATTTTGATGAGGGGATGATAAAATCAAACTCATAAACAAAAACAAAAAATGGTTAAATATATAACCTCCAATTAAATTAATGTATTTTTTGAGCATTATTATAAAAAATATTAGCATTCTGCAATTATTCTCCATATAAACTTTAACCGTGCCATATTTCATACCTACTTCTCCGTCCGCGTAATTTTCGTAAAAAGGGGTACAAAATTTTTGCTTCACGTATTAATACATATTGAATATATATATATATATATATATATATATATATATATATATATATATATATATATATATATATATATATATATATATATATATATATATATATATTACCTGGATGACCGAGCTTTGTTCGGTTAAATTATATTTAGAAACGAATTACATACCTACTAATGAAATATGAATAATATTTTCGATGTTACCGACATAATAATAAAACAATAGGAACTGGTTATTTAAATATAAAAAATAAAAAGAGCTCTCAATAAATTTTTTTTCACAAAAAAATAAACTTGAAAAAGAAAAAGGAAAAAGAATTGGTATGGGGACACTTAGACTCGAACCGGGGTCTTCTGATTTCGAATCCGCCCGTTCCCATCCGAGCTATTACAAACTTATCAATATCAGCGAAATTTACCTTCGTATTCTAATGACGTTTTTTAATTGCTTGAAAAAACGGATAAAACGACATTTTCTAAAAATAAATCCTAGCTAGATCGATTTATCGCCCCGAAAACCCCCTGCATACTAAATTTCATGAAAATCGTTGGAGAGGTGGTTATTTATATATATACAAGAATTGCTCGTTTAAAGATATAAGATATAAGATATATATATATATTGTAAATTGACGATACAAAGCTGCTTTAGAAACCTACTTGAACAAAGAAAATGTTGACTTGTCTTTAACTAGCCTAATACTCCTGTATACTGTATCAGCCTGTAAATCCACTCACTGCTGACCGAATGCCTCTGCCATATAGGAGAAGGGCGTAGAAGGAACACAGCGTAAGCTGTTTCCACTATGCCGGACCGGCGAAATCGCCGGAAACCGGAACCCAGAACGAGGTGTTTACATTACACCGGATCGGCAAAAACAACCTCACAAAATACCGGATCCGGTGTTTTTGCCGGAACCGGATAAATGTCAACAGTTTCATATAAAATGCATGGCCACTATCCTTTTCGGCAGTTTCACCAATCTGGTGTCCGACGTAGTGGGAACGAGGCCTTAGAGCTTAATCCACCACGCTACTCCACTGCGAGTTGGTGGATAATTTTCCCTACCATGAGTAATGATCGTTATCAGGTGTCTATGATAACAACCGGGACTGACAGCTTTACGTGCTCTCTGAGGCACGGTGGGGAGACCCACATACTCCTGTATAACCGCATGCTAATAAGCAAGATTCGTTTAATAAAATTTATTTCAACAACGTTGTCGATAACTAGGACAGATTCAATCAGAATCACATTTTTAGTGAACTGAAATCCCATCTCATGAAGTACTTTTCTTAACGTCTTTTCAGTGTTTTCAGACCCATTATAATTAATAGCCTCAGATAATTTATTTTTTAATGATTTTATTGTCGGCAGTTCATTAAATCATAAGTGAAAATCGTACACCATTCTTCGTACCACATCATAATCAAAATCGTCCATATCCAAACGAAATATCTTTTTGATTTCCCTCTTTTCGGAGAGCTGAACACAATTGCAGTAGAAAAGATGTTTCAGTACTAACTTCGCTTAATATATTGGTCGAAGTTCTTGAAATTCCAGTGGCATTTGCAATTGACTTTAGAACCTTCTTAACCGCCCGTGTCAACTATTAGTTGACAAGAGTTTACAAAATAACCGCAATAACCGCAAGCGCCATGTCAAGTAATGGTCGCCATGGCTATATTGCCCATGTCAACTTTTTTTCGACACAGGCATTAGTACGCGAAGTGCACCTGTCTACTACAGGTTGATTAACGTATATTACATTATCACCGGTAGGAAATTACCTAACAAAACGTGAGAGGCCTTGGGCAGTTTTGTGCAGTTGGTAAACTAAAAGGTTATTCCCCGGACACTTAAGCAGTTAAAAAAATAACTCACATTAATTTCATTTCATTTTTTTTTTTTTCGAGATGCGAAAGAGCTTGGCAGCACTCACGATTCCCGTCCATTCTCATGTTGCACAGACAAGACTTTTTTCTGCAACCAACGACTCTCCTTCCGGCAACCTTTACCATCATAATAAGCTGCTAAAGTTCATATCCTCCATGCCTAAGCATGTGTCAGAGATATGCAACTTTTCTTCCTTGACAGTCTCCAAAAGCCAATTCTGGTTGACGCGCGAATTTCTACTTTACTCTTTTCTACTTGTCGTGCAACCTTAAATTATTTAAAGGTGGATGTTTTAAAAACTCTATATTATATATTTTAGACTGAGCGCGACCGTACTCCACCACAATTGACCGACTGATAGTCTGACAAACGTCAAATAGGTAGTGTGTGACAGAGATAAAGCTCTACGAAGCCGAAATTAGCCGATGGTCTCTTTCCAAAGGTCGATGTTCAATATTTATCGCCGGGTCCTGTAAATAATTACATTTGTCTTTGTTTTCCATAGATTAGTATTTGTTTCATTCTTAACTAACCTACCATTTACAAAGTAACGGTTCATTATTCAGTCATCATTAATTAAAAACATAAATTTTCAAAAAAAAAAAATGTTGTAAATTACTAATTCTTTTTAATCCAAAATTATGCTATTTTCAAAACAATCCATCTAATCCATTATACACTGTATTTTTATTCAAACACAATACATACAATATTATGCAGAAATTTATTATTTTAAAACCTTTTGCTCATTCAATATACAACTAAACCTACCCGAGCGGTCAAATGGCCACTTTTGAGACTTTAATTATTAAAATTGTTAAATTCTAGGTTTAGTTTTCTTCTTTATGATTACAGGTTTCTTAAGTAGCTATATATTATAGAAAAAATCGTGAATAAGTTCAAGAAAAATGTAAACCTAAGATTAAACAAATTTAATTAATGTTTCAAAAGTGGTCATTTGACCGTTCGGGTAGGTTTAGTGTTAATATAATTTCTAACATTATTATTGAGAAATATTGTTAATAATTAACATTATTATTAGAAATATAGTCAATGATGCCTAATTTAAGTTTTAAATAAAACACACACTTTAATCTTAAATTTATTAATTTAATATACACCTATATCTAGTTACTGACACAAAGAAATTTTTATAACCCAAATATTAAATGAAATTAAAAATAATTCGCACATTTTATATACTTTATACCCCGAAAGTCAATAATAAGTAATACCTTTAAATTCAGTACATTTTTTTTTAAATCATGATATTTATTCATATTTACATGAAGTAGGATAGACCAATTAAATCTATTTTAATATAATGAATGCAAATATTCAAACAAACAAGATTAATATTAAATTACTAAGTGAAATGCGCTGCATTTTTTCTTTGTATAAAATCTTTCTCACCCTGAGTACAAAACATACAAAGTTATAACCTGAGCATAATTACGGAGGCACTGAGTGTCGCGGTCGAGGCGTCGGGAAACATTAGTAGTGTATAGTAATATTTGGTGGTAATGTCCCTGTGCGTTTCTTTGTGTCGAGGCAATATCGTATACAGAGTATAAAAACGGAACGGTGGCGACATGCATTATAGTAGCGCAAGCGGTTATTATTTTCTAAAAAAATTGCAGTGCGTATATGAAAAATGCAAGACACTCTATGGAATGAATACTTTTAAATCAGTCAAAATTCACAAAGCAGATTATTGTGATAAAATGCTACATTACTAAAGATTAACTCTAATAATTGATATTCACACCATAATATACTCTGTATAAGTAAACCCCACGATGATATTAGCGATACGCATAGAGCGTCACATATCAATAATCTCATCGATTTTAATAAAATTAATTGTTATGAATATTTAGAGAAATTTATATGGTTAAAACTAGAAATCCGTCGCAAACGTTTTATTTTTAAATCAAATTACTCATAATATAATTATTAAGAGGTGGAATATTCAAAAGTCATAAATTCCTAAAAATATGGAAGCTTTTAGTTCAATAAGAAAACCTATAATTAAAATAAAATTTATTTAGACATGTACACAGATATATCCTTGATAAAAGCATACTTAAGTATGCTCCTATTATAAAGAATAATGACTATTATTATAGTTAATGTGTACCAAAATGCTGTTCATTAATTCAAGTCAAGGGAAGACATAAGGTTCTACTATTTTTTCTATTATTTCTATATTTGTAAGACTGTATGATTTAATTATAAATAACATAAATGTCAAGTCTTAATAAATATTTCCACCTCTAAAGAAAATGTATTCTTAAATTACAAATATGCAAACAACTCATAAGGACAATAAATAATGTAAAAATACATGAGTCTTGTGATTAAAAGCATATAACCACTTCATAATGTTATGGTTAGTAAAACTGATTAACTTGATATAGGTTATAAAGTATCAAAATTGTTTTATATAATACTATTCATAGGTACAAATGACTTAATGTTAATATTTTATAACCGACAAATGACATCATATAAATTTGCCTTACATTGTTTATCAAGTATATTAAAAATATTAAAAGCCCAAATAGGATACTGTAGCACAGACTTATTCCATATTGCTATTATTGTTTTTTTTTTTTAGTTATGGCATATTTAATAGTAATGATAATAAAAATAAGATGAACATAGTGTTATCTTATGCGAGTCGCATAATTGGAGTGATAATTTTGATGGTAAGCCACAAAAATACTGTGACAAATTACAACAGAACACATTTCCTTCTTTTTACCGGCTCCGGAGGCTCAAGAGCAGCTAGAATTGCCTCATCAAAAACATTCTTCAACCCTTTCTGGAAAATTCAAATAACATATTAAAAAAAAAACATAATAAATAAAAGATAGATATTAATGGTACGCTTAATTCATATTTCATTTCAAGATAAAATACAAAAGTTAAGAAAGTTTACCATACCTGAGTAAGAGCTGAGCATTCAACATATTTGACAGCTTTCAACTCCTTCGCAAGTTTCTCACCCTGCTCAAGTGACACTGGTTTTTGCTTTATCTTAGCTAACTTTTCCATAGTAGCAGGATCATCTCGTAAATCTATCTGAGTTCCCACAAGGAGAAATGGTGTTTTTTGCTGATGATGAGTTATTTCTGGTACCCACTGTTAACATAAATATTTTATCAGCTATAAAAAATATGATGCTTACTATATATTTCACTTATAGCAAAATATAAGGTATTAAGTAAGTAGTAAGTAAGTATTAACAATTATGAATTTAAGTAATTTTTGTACTCATGTTTAAAACTTTTTACCTTTTCTTTGACATTTTCAAATGAACTTGGACTGACCACACTGAAGCATACAAGAAAGACATCAGTCTGTGGATAGCTAAGTGGTCTCAGTCTATCATAATCTTCTTGACCTGTTAACAGAAATAAATATATTATAATATTTAAATAAACATTAAGAAGCACTGGACAATATATCAAAGCATTTAAGTTATAAATATAAACATATGTATAAACAATAAATGTGTATGTGTATAAATTTGCAAAACATATATTGGAAAATTTTCATTTTATTGACTGGCCCATTGGCACCATTGGCAGTGACCCTGCTTTTGGGTCCAAGGTTGATTCAATTTTCACCCAAAATCTGGTGTAATTAATATTTATTTAAATAAAATGTATATCAGTCAGCTGTTTTGACCTAAAACACAGGCATTAAATTGCTTACCTTAGGAACAGACAATCATGTGTGTCACATTATAATCATAATCATATTGTCACATTATTACACACACATATTTATTATTATTTTATTAAAAATTCGAAGATAAACATACCTGCAGTATCAAAGAGACCTAAAGTGTAAGGTTCTCCTCCAATCATGACCGTCACAGCATAGTTATCAAATACAGTGGGTACATATTCAGAGGGAAACTTATTTGTAGTGTAACTGATCAGCAAGCAGGTTTTACCCACTGCACCATCACCAACCACAACACATTTTATTGTTTGCATCTTGAATTTTGTCTATGATTTTTATAATACTCCGTTGTTTAATCGTTTTATATTAGCTAATTCAAAATTTAACATGTAATCTGTTGTTCATAGCACCTTAAAGTGAACCTCGAATTTTCCTGTAAACAAGTTGTTATTTAAAAACAAAAATAGTTAAGATCAATACAAAATTATTAAGTTACTAAATCGCAAAGCTTAGTTATATATGTATATTACATATTATTATACTATTATATGGCTAACAAAACAAATTAAATATGTATAATACAAACATAATAAAGCACAATTAATACAAGGCTATCAGTCATAATACATTATTTTATTGTAAAATATTATACAAAATTATATCTAATTCAATGTATTTGATTAATCAATACCAATTCTTGTTTAAGCTAGACCATACAATAAATGAAATCAAGCGATGCACATCATGTTTACATTCCAAAGCGCAACAAAAATATTTTAAAATATTAATTCGCATATATTTGTTTACTTGATTAATAAACAAACATTCCATACTTCCAAATTAATCATCACTGGTTTAGTGTCTGATAAGTGTGAGCTTTAACTGATTGTGTAAAATGCACATCAAGTACTGAGAAATAATTATTGTAAAACATGTTAAAACCCTAGTACTAAATTGTTAATATTAACTTAATTAAGTTTGGTATTGTAGTTATGATAAAGTATATTACTATTTTAAAAATAAATAATAGATGAATGATCAATATCATTAAATTTTAAAGAAAAATAGGAAATACAAAAATATAAATAATCTCGCAATGCAATCTAAATTTGTAAGATAATGTCTGGTTCGGTATACGTTTTCTAGATAGTTAAGTACCAGTAAAAGAGGACAATGACCTTATTTTATGTCATGTAAATAGAAAGATTTGGTCTAATATATGAATTCTATGTTCGTTTCTATTTTAAAATAACTTTATGTTAAACTGTTTTAACATATGTATTGTTGATTTAGAGATCGCCATGCTCTTTTCTTAGTAAATGGATCATTAGCTATGCAAAATTTCCGATTTGTTTTAAAGCAATACATAAGAGTACATTTCTTGTTTTGGAAACTAAAATTTTATTAAGTTTTACATACATGTCAGATTAACAAAGGAAAAAAGTGATTTGTTAGTTACACACTTATTTAAAATGTTATTTTACATAATCACGTCACAATACAATTTGACGTCCATTTTGTGTCGGGGCAGGATACCCAAGTATGGAAGTAAAATATATATAAATATATTTTTTCATGGTATATAGAAATTTACTTACGTTTAGTTACACTATAACTAAATCAGTGTGAATAATGTAGTCTAATAAATGAAATACACTAAGAAACTACAAATTGCACGCAGCGGGTTGGGTCCTTGACGGTGACGCCATTGATTAAGATTTGAGTTACAGATAAGGGAAAAAAGTACAGACAGGTGATAAATAACATCGTCTAAGCATTCGAAATAAATATTTACTAATAAATTATTTTCCCAAATAAAATAAATATTTCCTTTTTTTCTAATAACTGAAAAATAGTATTTTTTTCACATTATTGATTATCACAATTTTTTTATAATCTATTATATATGACGGTTTGTCGGACTCATTAAAATATATGTAAAGTAAGCATAATTGAAAAATATGTTTCTAATATATACATATCTAATGTTTAATGTGTATATTATTAATATTTTAAGTTTCTGTTGTTGTAGATTAAGAATTTTAATGAACTGCACGTTATTTAAAATATTTCAGAAAGATTGAAAGTGTGAGTACGGATTTTAACACAGGTCTTGCAACAAAGTCCAATTTCAGTGCTGACAGATTAGTACGAACGTGAAATAAGTTTTCTTTCGCGTCAACGCTGCTGTACGTCGTTGCTATCAATGGGTGCGGTGTGCAGTGCTTATTTCTCACACCGATTGAGTGACAAGCGACTGTGACTCAGTCTCATTTCTCATTATCAATCACACAGCGTTTGTTTTTCTCTCCCAAGTATTGTGATATTTAATAATAGTTTTGTGATTTTGTTGCTATTTTTATTTTGTTATTTAACTGTTTTGTTTGGATTTGACATTGTTCAAAACATGATTTGACTTCATTGCACAGATCACCCATCTATCGTCATGCCTCTGGCGGCCGTAAATTGAAAAGAACAGCTATTATTAAGCTGACATACCCTCACTACTGTCGTTGCCAGACCTGTGTATTGTGTAATAGACCGTGGGTGTAAGAGTATGGAGGGCAGATGTAAGGAGCACACTCTCATACGGCTGTTTGATATGTCCACAAAATAGCATTAAATAAAGAGGCCAGAAAGTCACTTAGACTTAATTAACAAAGAAATCCCGTCAGGTATGAAAAACAACGTTGTCTAGTATTTACCCGAAGATATTGTAAGTTAGTATTAGTTAAAACAGCATTCGTGATTCGCGACGACATTAAACAAAGCTCCAGGAGAAATTATCACGACTAGATTAAAAACAAAAACTCACATAATATTCATATAAGCTAAGGGCAAAAATAAGAAAATAGTTTACAAAATGTTTTGAGTTAAATTATTGCTTACAATTATAACAATCTTAACTGTAATATTACATTCCAGTAATTGACATTATTTATTTAGGTTTTGATACGAGACCTTTTCGCATCAAACTTACCGATAAGTTATTTTTTATTAGTCCAAAATTATGAAGAACGATGATAAAAAAAATAAGCTAATCAAACTATTTACAAATTTTTAAACGAAGAATTCGCAGACGAAATGTAGTTTGTAATTAATATGTAGTACTATTGTTTTTTGAAATTTCTGCCTTAAATGAGAGTCAGAGAGATCAGTAAAAGTTGCATGATAGTCCATTATTTTAGTCGATTATTTTTATTTATCAGTCGTGCGAGCGGGTCGTTCGTGTCAGACGTTCTGTAGATGAAAACGTCACAGAAGTACAATTTAGAAAAACGATAAAATAATTTAAAGTTTACCAAATATAATATCGTGATCAATAAATAGGTGGTTTAAAATTAAAATAAAATATCAATAACGGTTATAGTTAATTTGATGCGTTTTGAAGTGAACACATTGAGAAAGCAATTTTTTTTTCCTGAGATTTTTAAAAAGTACCTTAAGATTTTCGTTAAACTGTACGCAAAGTAAAATGCTAAGAAAATCGCTTACTAATGACACAGTATAGTAATATATACAGTATTGTAACTCGGCCGTATCTTTTAAATAAATGCCTACAGTGCTACGTGGTGCTACAGCGTGCTACACCCGCACGCTACGTAAACTGCGAAAAAAAAAAACTGTCATTGCGGCACAGTCGCGACCACGGCCGTGTAGCTCGACCGTGGTCGCGACTGTATGCGTCCCGAGCGTATCCCGAGATCGAGGCGCGTAGACATAGCTCGCGCTTCGTCCGTTTGTATGAAATTGGAGTACTGTATATATTACTATACTGTGCTAATAATATCATACATCTGTTTATTCACTAATCTCGATGTGCTGCCTATATCCATTGCACGGGATTTACAAAAATTACGACCCATAACGTTCTATAATCTGGATGTCTCCAAGCTTTTTAAGCAGGTCAGTAAGAACATTTTTACAATTTTATATGCAACTACTGAATATTTGAAAATTTTAAAAGGGCATGTGATTGTTTTAAGCTACCATTACCTCCTTTCCAAACTGTAAAAGGCACTATGAAAAAAGAACGTATTTTGATAGGACATAATCAATATCATCGTTATTGCACATTCGGAATAACCTGATTGCGAAACTTTATCATTATCACCGAAAAATATATTTGAAATAATAGAAACATTAATACAAAAGAAATGGAGGGTAGTAATAAAACGTTTGAATGTAATGTATTAACAACGACCAACCGGTCGTTGCGTCACGATCGGCTGCTGTGCAACAGTACCTACACGTTTGTGGAGTATGCGCCATCGTAATAGAGTTTTCTGTAGTATTATATTATTACTCTTTGAATTGAGTGCAGAGTCAGCGCAAAATAATACGTATGTAGGTGCCGTTAAAGCTAATAATCTAAAAGACCACTGCATAGTTGTGTATAGAGAGACATACTCGTAGAAATCTAAATAATGACCTGCATAAAAACTGATAATTACATTATCCATAAAGACATATCAGAAGTGGATATAGTTAATTTTGTTAATAAAAAAAGCAAGATGTAAATTTAAAAAATTAATCGATTAAACGGCGTAAAAAAGTTATTCGTAACACGTTGTTTTGTGCATCTTTGAAAGTTAAAGGCTCACCGCTAATGGTACCTTATAGTAAAATTGGACCCTGTAACGCAATTGCAATAGTTAATAAGTACTCTTCACTAGGTGTTAATGAGTTAATATATATACTTCAGATAATATACCGCTGCAAGAAATGTAATTTGGCGGTTATCATTCTTCGACACATTAAGTAAGTAAAGATTTCAGCGCCACTAACTCGTACGGTTTTTAATATTTATTGATGATTTTTTTTTAGTATTCGGAATTGTTTTTTCTATAGTCTGTCGAGCCTGATTTTTAAAATTATGATTAGAAAATTTTATAAAAATAATTAAAGTGTCACTTTTTTGACAAAAACTTAATTATTTTTTTAAATTACCGTAAATTGTTTAATTTTTCGAACTTTGAAAATCCGACTCGACAGACTATAACTACTACCTTATTTTACAAGAATTTCTTTACATTTTGCAGATCCGTCAACATTTGAGGAAGAAATACTGCCGACCGTGGAGCAACTTTTTTTTACAGTGCTTTAAAAAATGTGATTTTTCATATTGTAATTTTGAAAAAAAAATTGAAATAATTTTTTTTACAAACATACAACAGTAATAAACAGTCTGTAAGAATTTTTTTTATCAATTTCTATTTCTATCCCTCCTAAAAACAGCTTTTCTTTTGGTACGTTTTCGGTACCGCTGGTCGTATGTAAGGCCTTAAAGATGACTCATCAGAATTTATTTTTAACCGAACATTTGAGTTTTCTATATTTTTGTACATTTATTTATATTGAAGTAGATGTTTATGTATTGTATCCAGTATATGTGTTTCATCAGATTTATTGTATTTCCATTTTTGTCCTTGTATTGTTTTTGATACAATTTTCAAATAACCTGTTTTTTTCAGTTTTTTTTTTCGTAATAAGTCCTGTATTATCCTGGTTACTACTTTGGGGTAGAGGGAGGCTGAGGATTGAAAAGGAAGGATTCTTCGACCAGACACACACACCCGTGTGTGTCTGGTGGGCTACGCGCCACTTAACGTTTGTTGTCAGGTTCTTGTATATATAATAATCGCTTTGAAAACTTCTATAGCGCGATGTAGGATACGTTAGTTCATATGCGGAGAGATAGATGTCGCTACATCACTCCCCCTCCGAGACCGGAGGTCGATAGCAGGTTGAGTCGTCCATACATCTTGTGATGCTTGCCGGGCCAGTGGAATGTTCCAGTGAGTCGGAACCAGATGCCGCATAGTTCACGGTGAGTCGGAACTGTTTGCGGTGATGCCCCAGTGAGCCAGGGTGGTGCAGTGCTGCGTAGTGGCGGGCTGCTGCGTCGACCAGGAGAGAAGTTCGCCTCTGCTTGCTGACCGGCTGAAGTGCAGTGTGCTGTGCCAAGGTCACTGCGAAGGCTGTGGGTGATGACCAGAAATGCGCGTCCGCTGCATGCTTGTGGTCAGGATACCCGTAGTAGCCGTGGATGCTGGCTGGCTGTATAACTCGCTGCTCGAAAGCTTGACATTACGATGACGTAGATTTTGCGAAGGCTAGGGGTGTGCGATAATTATCGATAATTCGTAACTACTCGATAATTTTTCATTCGATAATTATCGATAATTATCGATAAGTGTTATTCGATAATTTTGATTCGATAATTATCGATAATTGTTTATTCGATAATTATCGATAATTATCGATAAGTTTTCATTCGATAATTATCGATAATTTTTTGCGATCCGATAATTATCGATAATTTTTTCTGATCCGATAATTATCGATATGTATGTGTGATCTGATAATTATCGATAGAGTATTTCGATATGGGATGACCTTTTTTTTTTTTTTTTTAGGTATTCTGATAGGGAACGAAGGATTATATAAATACGGGACGGCGGATGACCTTTTTTTTTTTTTTTTTTAGGTATTCTGATAGGGAACGAAGGATTATATAAATACGGGACGGCGGATGACCTTTTTTTTTTTTTTTTTTTAGGTATTCTGATAGGGAACGAAGGATTATATAAATACGGGACGGCGGATGACCTTTTTTTTTTTTTTTTTTTTTTTAGGTATTCTGATAGGGAATGAAGGATAATATAAATATGGGACGGCGGATGACCTTTTTTTTTTTTTTTTTTTTTTTTTTTTCGTCGTCCGAAAATTGTGCCGATAATTATCGATAACTTTCGGGAACTATCGATAACTTTTATCCGATAATTATCGATAACTTTCGTCACTATCGATAATTTTTCATCCGATAATTATCGATAACTGTTCATTCGATAATTATCGATAACTATCGATAACTCAATACGATAATTATCGATAATAAAATTATCGATAATTTTTTCCGATGAACACCCCTAGCGAAGGCTGCGCTGACGATCATGCTCGGGGTCACCAGTTTGGGGTAGGGGGAGGCTGCCATTGAAAAGGAAGGATCCTTCGACCAGACACACACACCCGTGTGTGTCTGGTGGGCTACGCGCCACTTAACGTTTGTTGTCAGGTTCTTGTATATATAGTAATCGCTTTGAAAACTTCTATAGCGCGATGTAGGATACGTCAGTTCATATGCGGAGAGATAGATGTCGCTACACTACCTATATTTTTTTCACTCATTCTGAAAATTAAAACTTGTAAGAAAGTAAAAAAATAATATTTTAATAATAAGCACCGAACATTCACTCAACACCACTACGCAAAGCCAACGTACTAAGTTAACTTGTCATACTCGTAAAGGTATAAACCAAGTATAAACTTTTGTCTCGACGAGTGATGGGCGAGTTATTCGAGTTCAAGTGAATTCGAATCAATATTTTTTTTACTCGAGTGTGATTTTTTCCGTTGTGACTCGAGTCACTTGAGTAAAAGTGAACTCGAGTCGCACCACTAACCATAACAACCTATTAGGCTGGACTCAGACATCCGGTATGCCTCTCTGAATTCATAATCTGAATTCCGGACTTTCTGAATTATTCCTTCAGAAAGTGTGTGAGTGCGTCTCACGGTGTGTGAGTCCAGCCTTATAACCTACAACCTACTTACCCATAGATAATACATAATAACATAAATAATAGTTTACGAGTAATAAACATACCTACTTTGTTTTACATATTCATTTATGTTTTTTGAATTAAGAATTTTCGTAAATTAGGTTTGACTCGATTATATTTGTAAAAATTTGAATTTTAAAATACAGCGGATTCTTCCGGTTGAGACTTCTGTCAAAGTTTCTTCTTAAATATAATTTATTTTCTTGTGTTAAAAATTAATATAACCTAAACAATGTTACTGCTTGGAGATATTTTTCCTAATTTTAATGCAAATACTACGGAAGGTGAAATTGATTTTCATCATTGGCTTGGTGAATCGTAAGCATATTATTTATTTTATAAATTATATCTTACAAAAACAATATCCCTGATAAAAATGTATGTTGCATTTATTTTAACAATTTCAATAGTCACTATAGTATACACACAGTTAAAATATAATACTAGAAAAACGTGCTGTTTAATAACGTAACCTATTCCGTTTTGTCGTCGGGTAAAGTATAAAATTTTAGTACTTTCTTAAAGAGAATTTACTGAAAAAAAAATTCACGTAATACGGTGAATATTTTTTAATTGAAAATATTTTTATTTTATAAAACTCTTCGTTTAGAGTATTTTTTACATTTTACAGTATAATGTAGAGTATTGATGACAGTGCTCTTGCAGATTTACTTAATTATTAAAGTAGAATGTTATGAAGTATAATAATATTTTCCAGGTGGGGTATTCTCTTCTCTCATCCATCTGACTTTACGCCAGTATGTACAACAGAACTATCAAGAGTTATAAAGTTGATGCCCGATTTCCAAAAACGCAATGTTAAGCCCATCGCTTTGTCATGTGATTCTGTGTCCTCCCATGTAGCTTGGTGTAAAGACATAAAAAGATATGCTGGTTTGTATTTCAATACTCTTATAATTTGGTAGATGAAATAAAATATTTACTTTATATTCAGATGTACTTGCTGACAAATTCTTTTATAATTTTTTAACTTAATTCACTTCTCTAACCAAAAACAATTTGACTTAATTGTTTTAAATTGTATGCTTTCATTAAAATGTTATTAGTATCATATTTGTTTACTTACTTGAAATTAAAAATTAACTTCAGGATGCCGTGAAGATGAGAAGTTCCCATACCCCATAATTGAAGACAAAGATAGAAATATTGCAATGAAGCTAGGTATGTTGGACAAGGATGAGCTAGATACTGTTGGAATGCCTCTGACTGCTCGTGCCGTATTTATTATAGACTCTAACAAGAAGTATAGACTCTCCATATTATACCCTGCAACAACTGGGAGAAACTTTGAGTAAGTGTTAAATTAACTTACCAAATGTTTGTGTATATAATAAATAAATTATTTATATTTTATTTTTTTGCTTGATCTGTTTAAAGTACCAAAGTTTGTCTTGTAATCCTTAACTTTTATTATTTACCTTTGTAAATAATGGTATAAAATCAAATTCACTGTAAAAAAAATATGAAAATTTGTACATAAGTTTATTTCATATTATATAGGGAAGTTTAATTTAAAAAGGATGATTATATAATTCATCCCCCAGTTATAAGCCATGTCTCTTTCGGAGACTAAAATAATTCCTAAGATGTCAAAGCTTTCGTGACAGACACATGCATAAGGATTTTTAAAATGTATTTTATCTCCAAGCACTTGCAGTCTGCAAGATTGCCACTTTCAACTTTCATTTCATGAGCATGCAAGCGTCCAATCTCTATTAGCAGAATTTTTCATACAGATGTACATAGTCATTCAATGCACATGTTGACACAACTGCCGGTGATCGGATGACTATAGCCAATATTATTTATAAAGTCACAGCTAATGGCTTCGCCGACTTGTATGTGTTTCTTATATAGAATAGAACTTAGTCACTTGAACAAGTCTTTGCTCTGTATAGTGCCTTGCCTTCTTTATTCTGATGACATTCTAACCTAAGGTGCAACCTGCTCACTAGTAAACACACTTAGATAAAGTTAATTTTCAGTCCTAATTTGTACCTCATAAGAAAAGTATAGGAATATATGTATGTATAAAAAGTACCATATTTTATAGATAGACAGATATTCCAATTTTGAACTATCGTGAAATGGTTCATTAGCATTTGTAATTAAAGACCACAGCTAGTAGCAAGATATAGTTAGCCCATATAATATGTAAATATTAAGCCATAAGTATTTTTATTTTTGTTACAGTGAGATTCTCCGAGTCATAGATTCCTTGCAGTTGACTGACAAGAATAAAGTAGCTACACCTGTAGATTGGAAGGTGAGCAGGATGTATTTTAAATATTAATAAAATGTAAATGGATCTTAAGAGGTATATTATTAACTGCATGGCTTATACATATGAGCATACACAATGTTGGTGATGTTACACGGGTTCAATTCCCACTTGGTTCAGATATTTTTATTTGTACAAATATTTGTTTCTGGTCTGGATGTATGTCTTTGTGGGTATCCCCACCGTGCCTCGGAGAGCACGTAAAGCCGTCGTTCCCGGTTGTTATCATAGACACCTGATAACGATTGTTACCCATGGTAGAGACATTATCCGCCAACCTGCAGTTGATCACCGTGGTTGATTAAGCTCCAACCCTTCTTCTATATGGAGAACAGGCCTTCGCTTAGCAGTGGGTGGCTTACAGGCTGATACAGTACTCAGGGAAACTATTTGCCAACCATTGTATTACATATTATGTACTTGAAGGCTATAAGACTCTGTTTAGCTAAACACAAACTACTCTAGATATATATATATTTTTTTGTATTTTTGCAATTATGATTTTTATAAAGAATTTTGAGGAAAAATCATTTGTAATTGAATAACAGAAATTAAAAAAAAGCTCTATGTATCAATACTTTGTCAAAAAGTATTAGTACTTAGAGCCAATTGGGGGAATTCACATTTTAAATAATAAGCCATCATCACGACATGCTTTGACGTGATAACGTCTTATAAATCAATGAACGCCGACTGCACGAAAATGTAGACTCATTGTCACGTTCCGCGAGCTAGAGCGCGGAACAAGCGATAGAGAGGTACGATTGGCCTAAGTGTTCGGCTTGTGACGCATCTATCTCTCTTCCACTCCATCGGCAAAAATGCGTCCGAGTAGAAGAGAAAAAATATTTGAATTACCGAGTGCAAATAAATGTTATTTTATCGAAAAATATTGTAGTTTTCAATTAACTCTTTTATTTTATAATGATAATTCAATGATAATAATTCAATTAATAATGTATGCAATTTTTCATCAATGTTTTCTTATGACGTTATTGACGGTCCCTAAACCGTCTTTACAGACAACCTATTTTATTTTTTTAAATTGACATTATTATTATTACAATAAAATCCTTATGCGAAACAAAAATTAAGTATCTGAAGTTATTAATTAGTAAACTCATTTGCAAAAAAAACGGGCGGTTTCGATTTTCTTCCTGGCTGAAAAAAATAAAATACCAAAAAGGTTTTAATCATTTGAACATATTACTGGCCAGTTATAAAAGTGCCATAATGTTTATAAGAGTACATTCCAAATTCAAATTTTTGACTGAGCCTGGTTTTCAAAGAAAATAACTTTTAACTACATTTTGTGGCGCGAATTCCCTATAGTTATTATCGACTCTAATTAACTTTTTACCCGACTGCGACAGAAGGAGGGTTATGTTTTTCGAGTGTATGTATATATGTATGTACGTACGTATGTATGTATGTATGTATGTATGTATGTATGTATGTATGTATGTATGTATGTATGTATGTATGTCCATTTCTTTGGCACGCCCTACAGCCCAAACGGCTGGACGGTTTTTGACATATGAGGTGTCGTTGGATTTGTTTAAATTGTAATAGTGACATAGGCTATATAAATTTTCAAAATGGCGCCCGCAAATGGCGGAATGAGGGAGGGGAGTTGAATTTTTTTTTCTTACTGTAGCAATATGGGTATCAAATGAAAGCTAGTAAATTGTTTTATTCTTTTTAGTTTATAATAAGAATACTTTACGCAGTCGGGTTTTTTGAGTTTTTTAATTAAGCATACTTGTTGTCAATTTTTATTAAATTATCTGGTGTCCTTGACATTTAAAAGTATTGTTATTGCTGTTTAGCAATCTCGAAAATGGTATATAAAGTGATAAAAGCGAGCAAAATTATTGCGCTGCTTGAAGAAGGTTGCAGTCAATGCTTCGTGGCTCAGAGGCTAAATGTGAGTCGGTCGACAGTTCAAAGGACCTGGCAGCGCTATCAAGAGACCGGTTCCGTCAAGAGAAGGCCTGGTTCTGGCAGAAAGACATGTACCGAACCACGGGATGATCGTTTTCTAGTTAGTCAAGCGTTGAGAAATCGCAAATCTTCTTATGTGGACCTCAAGAACACCCTCGAAGAAGTAAGAAATGTGCAAATTAGTCTATGGACGGTCAGGAGGAGGCTTCTCGCTGCTAATATACACAGGCATCGCCCGGCACGCGGCCCTAAATTACTCCGTGGACATCGAGTTGCCAGGCTTAGCTTCGCTCGAAATTGTGTGTCATGGACTCATGAAGACTGGGATAGGGTATTGTTCTCCGATGAAGCCAGGATATCTCTGCATGGTGAAGACCGACGTCGGCGAGTGCTACGTAGACGAGGAGAACGCTTTGCAGAGGCATGTTTTGAAGAAATCACACCTTATGGAGGGGGCTCTGTTATGTTTTGGGCAGGAATAAATTCTATGGATCGTACGGAGTTAGTCTTCATCGAAAACGGTACACTGACTGGACACCGATACATAACGGAAGTTCTAATTCCTTATGCACAACCCGCTTTAACCCCTCTTGGCGAAAACTCAATTTTTATGGACGACAACGCTCGCGCCCACCGGTCTGGCGGTGTGGATGCGTATATGCTAGAAGTCGGAATTCGTCGTTTGGACTGGCCAGCTAGAAGTCCGGACCTCAATCCCATAGAGCATGTCTGGGACGTTCTGAAGCGACGAGTGAGATCAGAGCAGCCGGCTCCGCAGACCATCAGAGAGCTAAAGAATGTGATTACCGCGGAGTGGGAACGTATTCCCCAAGAAACCATAAAAGATATACTCACTAGCATGCCCAGACGAATGCAAGCTGTGATTTCAGCAAGAGGGGGTCACACTCAATACTAAACTTTTATCTGCTTTTAATGTATTCAAGAAAAACAAAGAAATTAACGCGTGTCATTTTTATTTAGCGAGCAGGTACAATCATAGTGTTTTGAGCTTAAACATTATTTCTTAATAATTTAATTAAAATGTTATGATAAAACTGATGAAAACTATTCCTTCCTAATTAATTTATAAAATTCTGAGGATAACAATACCTAAAATTGTCAAACAAACTAATAGTAACTATAAAATAATTCTTTGCTTAAGTGCCCGTTTTTTTTTGCAAAAGAGTTTATAAATAAGCTTACATTTTCTATTCAGTCCAAAGAAAACTTTAAGTACAGTGCTAGTTATTAACATAAATAAGGCGCTATGTGCCTTGCGCTATATTATAAATGAACGTCTAAGTTTCAAGCCCCTTTTGATATTGGTACTTTGGTCTACTATCTATAAAATGACTACTTAAGTGGCAAACAATAAAGTTTTAATTATATTTTATTTAATTATTAATTAAATTAAAGTAGGTAACATCAATGTTAGCTTAGTTCAAAATAGTTGCATAATATTTTCAATTTTCTTCGTCTCTAACAATAAGATAATGTATCATTGGTGGCGGCTTTTTTTCTGGAATCACATTGCCCTTAGATATCTGGTATTGGTTACCAACATCCTTTAATGCTTTTTTAACTATTTGCATGTTTTTTCACCATTTCTACGTCTTTTTCGTCCCGTGCTAGCAACCATAATGATGAAAGTACCGCCATTTTCATAACACTGGCAGCCAGTGGCGGTAGCTTCATACAAGCCAAAAAGCCGGGCTTGCCCTACTTCAAATTCCGTACCGACCGAATACATTGACTTTCATATTTAAATTTTCGCGCGCTTCGTTTCTTTTTTATGTATGACTATTATTATACGAATGCCGGCCGCCAAATACTACGTCGCGTTGTCGGTCGCATGCATCTCGCTCACACTCATTGCCTTGCAACGGGGCTTCGCGGGCGCGTATGTCTGTACCGTTCTAACCTATAAAAAAGTGCTATGTCTATAGATATAACTACTTTGCGTTTTTATAGCAATTAGTATGCAATAAGCCCGGCTTTCACTATGAAGTTAGTCACAAACTAGCGTCACGAACTTGCTTTTTGTTTTCAAATTTCACGGTACATGTCAAAGAGTGTAAATATTTATAATGATAATTGATATACATTTTGTGTAGTGATTAAGCGGATAACTGGTACATTTTTCATTTTCGTGATTTTGATTTTAAAATGAGTTCAAATAGGGATCTTATTGTTCCTTGTAAGAATTTAAAGTGCGTGAAAGTTTTTAATAGGCGAGGAAAAGGTGAAATCTTTATCTTTCACGGAGAAAAAAAAACCTGTATACCTGTATTTCGCAAACAAGTAAGTCTCACATAAGACAGTTTAATAGATCAGTATACAAGACTCATTGGATTGTAGGTTGCTCTCATTCCAATAAATTGTATTGTTGGTGTTGAATATTTTTACGACCTTGTTTTAGAAAAACATATGAAACAACAAGATAGCGGCAAACCGGGGCCTAGTTATCGAATAAAATTCAAAATAAGATTTTAAATTAACATGGTTATTTTTATAACTTAAATTATTCGAATCGGGATATTTATCATGTTTTATGTTTTCATTTGGTGGAGCTCGATATTTCGACATTATCTACGAATGTCTTGTTCACGAGACTGAAGTTTGCGGGTAGGTGTTGACGGCACTAGTCTGTCGCGACAGAACGCCATTACATACCCCGACTAGTACAAGAGGCCATTGAAATTACTAAATATAGTAATTTCAATAGGGAGGATGGGTTTCAACTGTCGAAAGTGTGGAATCCGGTGATTAGATTATGCAAACCCTTGAACAATAATAAAAAGAAATTCGCGTATCGATACGGTGAGTTTCGTCTGTAAAACACGGGATCGAGTGTCGAGTGCACGTAAAACAAACAAAACAAGGGACAATAGTAGGGGTGAAAGTGACAATGGTAGTGGTAACCAGTGTTTACGCAGCAAACGTACGAGAAGGGAGGTAGTGCGATATGGATACTTCTAATGCCGTCAACATCTACCCCCAAACTTCAGTCTCGTGAACAAGACATTAGCATAAGCAATGGTTTGTTAGTAAACATTCCATATCGAATTTGGCTGAAGTATAGTACATGGTATAGTGTTCGTCGGTTGTATCAAATATAAATTTTAATCACTTTATTCAATCAGTTTAAGTAAAATGTTTACGTCGCTAAAAAATCGCTGTATACATATAAGCTCAACCAGCCAGCTTTAATATTGCAGATGAATTTGTTTTTCATTTGACTTAAGCGATGATATTACGTCTTAAAAAAGTTGCAAAAATTTAGGAATTACAAATTATCTATTTTTTAAATAAGTATTTAAAAAAAAACGATTGCATTTATATATTCCTGTTTGTTTCAAACATATCGTAACATTCATAATATATATATATATATATATATATATATATATATATATATATATATATATATATATATATATATATATATATATATATATTTGGTCCAAATCGTGGAATCGTATTCTGAAATGCTTATGATAAAGCCACACAAAGCGAACTATATTGTTTAAACATCATCGTCAAGAGGGATATTTGCTTATTTTACGTAGGGTTCGATTAATTTGAATTTTTTTTATTTCATAATTAATCTTGTTAACAAATGTAGGAAATTTGTTATGTATTTCTTGCCAGATGCAAATTTTTTATATGAAATTGCAATTTTAATTGTTTACTCCTGACTCATGGTTCCAGTTAGATTAAATTTAAAATTTAGTTTACTCAAGACTCGGTAACTTAATTTTTAACTTAACCTTAATCGTAACCGATGGAATAAATATGATCAGTTAAATGCAAGTTTAAATTTAATGTATGTATCAATATTACTCATAATTAATTATTGTTTGTACGATCGGCTACTCGGCTGGAAGGCGATGGTCTCCTTCTGCGAGACAGTAATGTCCCAGAAGGAGGCCGACAAGCGGATGAGAGAGGAGGCCGCCGACGCGACGTGGCCTCCATCCGCGGGCGACGAATGGGGGTGCGTAGGAGGCGCTACTTAATGCGCCTCCAGTGACGCCCTTGTGCCCGTGTCGGGCCGGGATGGGAACCCGGTCCTGCTAGACACGGCGTCGTTGGGACTGTTCAGAGGTGAGCCGGACAGTCCCCATGGAGGAGAAGTCTGGCCTTTTCGCCGAGGCCAGCCTGTCGCTGGAGGGATCCTGTTGCCTGCAGATCCGGGACCCTCCAATTAAAGCGGCTGAAGGCAGGGGTTTAGTACGGTATTGCACTCCCAAAGTGCCCAGTCCGACATAGGTCTAGGACTGCCACCCGGGCGTCCTGGATATCATCCGTAAATGGATTCACCTGCGACAAAAAAAAATCGGCTACTCGGCAATTTTAAAATGTCTCTAAGATAGTACAATATAATGGATACAATATATTTGAATAACTTATGAAAATGCGTAATACGAATAATAATAACATAGAAAAGTTAATACTTATGAAGAAATCTTTTGGCGTAAATCTAATCTAACTAATAATCAAAATTTATTTGAAAAGTACACTCGAAATCACCTTGATTTTAACCTTAAGTCTAACTACGATACAAATATTGTACTTTGATGGCTCTGTGGACTGTATCATAATTATGGTCACGATAATTCGCCACAATACAAGCGAAGTTTTGTATATGATAAACGAAAAAGAAGTAGCGTAATTATATTTAATAGTTAGTCTTGTAGAACACGGCGCACACGATATCCAATACGCCGGACATAATAGAGTGGAAAAGAATGTACATACGTTAAACTCATTTAATCGCAGGAGTTCTGCCGGAACATAATACTTAATTAGCTGTAATAATTTATTATACTTAAAATTAATTTACAGTAATGTGATAAACGCCGTTCTTATTCAAATTACTTAAACGTGTAATAGCCAAAGTTGCCAACCCATTAAAAAAATATATATGTAGGTAATTGATATAGTCCATAGAAGGTTACATAATGTTTGTAATACGCAGCAGTAAATATAAATGTCCATAAATCTGGCAAATCGTGGTAATCGAAATCGCGGAAGTATAATTTAGTTGATTGTTTATTGTTTTTTTTTGTATCAGACCAATATTTTTTTTTATTGAATGTTTCCTTGCAATACATGTAACACGGTACACCGTGACCGTCAATGTCGGTCTGGGATTTAAAAATATCGGAAAACTTATTTTATTCTATTACTTTATTCTTTTGGGAAAAAAAAGAAAACGTAATCTAAAAATGTTTAGTACACGCTATGCAAGTTTAAAAAAAAGTAAAAAAAAGTGCATTATTTTTATTTAAAAACAGTCATTGCATTTAACACAAAAGTCTATTTTGACTTTTTATAATCATATATGATCTTCATTAAATGATTTATTATTTTTTTCAAACTAAGAAATACTCTTTTAATAAACCTATTGTCGTCGTGAACTAATGGACGTCCATGATGTCGTCATTCATGGTAGATTCTTCAATGAATTTCCAACGATCGTGGTTCGTATTACCAAAATGTAAAAAAAAAATCAAATGATTTTTATTAGGGGTAGTGATCTCAGTATATATCGAAACACGGCCATAATAAAAAAATTGACAGTAATTTATCAATAACGTAATGATGCTGTCTTAGTTTATTTTTTTAACTCGGCCTCCAGGGTCATTAAAGTATTTAAATATTCTTCACTATATTCCATAGTTACTGTTGCCATCGACTCCCACTCGAAAATTCATACTTGTTTAATAAAATATATTAAATATAGAGGCAAGTTCTCTTTCTAGCTAGCGGTAATTATATATTACCTCACGCGTTATGATTTTTTTTTTCTTATGTGTTCTCTTAAATATTTTGTAATATTAACGGAATCGTTGCTCTAGATAAAAATGGTATAATTGCAAAAAATATAGCAAGAAAAATTACGATGACATTTATTTTGATAAGAATATTTACGTCACAAGTATATTGAATTAAATTACTATATTTTATAATAAAAAAAACAAAAACCTAGGCAGCAGCAGCGGCAACAGTAGCTAAAAAGACGTTTAAAGCCTTTTAAATAATATAAATAAATTGATTTTAAAAAATCACTAACAAGTCACAAACGATATGAGCATTGTTAATTTCTTGTATAAGTTGAATAAATAGATAGTAATATTATACAGATATTATATTACCCCGACTAGTGTGGATGGTAGTGCAACATTTAACCGTCATTTCCATTCGGACCTAGTACTTCCCGTCAAATTAAATATATTTCTTACTTTTAATTAATCATTACTAAGCATCCTTTTTACAATCCGTGCTAAAGGAAATAAATAGTAATTAACTCTATTTGCCATGACATATAAATAAGAATGTCTCTTGCATTTAGAATTGGTTCTAACGTTGCCGTTGCGTAACAAGACACGACATGTTAAATAAATACACACAATTTCACGATTTTAGATGGGCGATGATTGCATGGTTCTACCTACGATTCCTGAGGACCAAGTAACAAAGATGTTCCCGCAGGGAGTTACAGTGGTCCCGTTGCCATCCGGCAAAACTTATCTTAGGAAGACTCCGTGCCCAAAAGTTGAATTATAATTTGTTTTTAATGTTTCCTATTTTTATTGTGATAAATTTTACGCATTTATAGGTCTGATCTATTGTTTTTCTTTTCTTTTTTTTTTTAAATAAATATTTTAAATTTAATCATATGTTTTCTTTGTACTGAATCTAAGTTTGAATACAGTCATTATTTGTACCTGTGTATACTTCATTTCAGATTTTAAAACACACAAACAAATGAATATGTCTACAATATTAAGAACTTAAATAAAACTTGTCCGGTCTCATAAAGTTGCGTCAAGGTAATTGAGCTCGAAAAGTGTCTCGTGAATTTTCGGAGTCTGATTTTTAAATTCGAAGCATTCACACCTACCGCCGTTTTTGTAATCGCTGCAATCGGATCTCGAGATTGCAAAGTGAGCCAATAAGGTGTATAGACTACCCCAGTGAGAGAATTATTATGAAAGGACATTATCTAGTTTAAGGATTGGCATAGCGGTTGGCCCGTCGGCCGAGAGCAAACGAATAGTAGTGAAAGCCTTCGCTTTCATCGTAGTGGGGCGCGCGGCTGCCAGTGGCGTTGTAGAGCGAGGCACAACAAAAGTGAAGGTGGTTGGAGGCGAGTAGCTCACGGCGAGTCAGTAAATTGCTAACGTGACTGTAGGACGTATCGCGTTCGTGCTCGGTCCCGTGATGTACAGGTGGTGGTTGGTGGTGGTGCTGGCGGCAGGCGCGGCGGCGGCGGGAACCCGTCTGCCGCGGACTTCCCAGCCTGCGCCTGCGCCCGCGCCCTCTGCGGCGACTCGTTTGCCTCAAAGGAACTTTACTATTTCATCCCGTTCTTCAGTCAGAAACAGGTTAGTTCAATTCCCAGATAACGACTTCCACAAAACCCCATTTTTATTTAATGAATAAAATCGGTGCTATTAATAGCACCGTAAATCGAAAAAGGACGGCCACTAAGGTCTTTCAAATATTTGCGCATAATTTGTTTTGAGTTTACTCTGTGCGCATAAATATGTCATAGCATCTCTTAAAGTTTATCATAGATCAAAATAACTGACATTCAATTCAACCTATTACTATTTACTGTCTCCCTTCAATTCATTTATGTAACAGTAATTTTTACTTTAGAGAAAAACTTGAATCAACCGTCGTATGATATTACTAAACATTTGTTTTGTTAGCTGTTGACACACTATAGCAGCCTTGGAAAAACTGTTCCGACTTATATTTTTTAAGCAATTTGAAAATCAATTTTAAGGCCTCTTGTAATGCTATGGCAAATCGACAGCTTAGCGCTAGATTTGCGTGTATAGCTGCACGTTATATATTGTATTATTAAACGAAGACTACGGTCTTATTTGTGACTAACGTTCAGAAAATAAATTTTCTAAAGAACCAGCTACTTGTTCTCTTTTCCTACAACTTGATTTATTAATTACAAAGCTCTTTTGTAGATATATAAATATAATAAGTATATAAATATAATAAGTATCAGCTAAGTATGAACAAATAGAAGTTGAAACACAGTTTTTGTATTTGTTCTATTTGTTCATATACTTTTTCTGGTTCTCAAAAAGAAGCCATACATACATACCATAGGGTACCGACCCTAATACTATAAAGTCGCTATACATCAACAGTAGGTTTCCACTATAGGTGAAAAATGCATTTTTTATTTTATTTAGTTGCCTGTACCTGTAGGTGTGTAGGCTATACGACATCTCATTGTAATTAATTTAACAGATCGCCGTAGTAATCATATAAGTCAACGCTATATCAGTATTAGCATTTTACAATTATCTACTCGTATAGTTGCAACGCACGACGCGACGCCGTTCGCGCTTTAGATTTTTTTTAATGCAGACCTTAAATCGTTTTTTACAAATAAAGTAACCTTAACTTAAGCTTCTTTTGATTTAATAAGCAATATGCATTGATCTATAAAAGCAGTATCTTATAACATGAATATGAAACGATTAGCCCGTTAGCTCAGTGAACAGTGACACTGGCACGCCTGGCAACTGTGACCTAGCACGGAATTTTCGCTCCAGGATTGTGGTTCCGATTCCCGGCCCCAATTCTGGGTGTAATATAATTAATATATGTGTGTTATAAATTTTAAAAAATATATATCTATATATCAGTCGTCTGTTACCTAAAACAGGCATTAAGTTGACCGTAGGAACAAAAGACCATGTGTCTATGGCAAAAACACATTTATTTTATTTATTTATCTATACTGTCGGATATGTGCCAAAGTAGTTGCGTTAAATCGGTCCAGCCGCTTCGTTGTTTTAGTTAAACCGAAACAGTAAACAGACAGACAAACACATTTCGTAAATTATTATTTGTACAAAACACGCGGCAACGGGTGCGATTTCGACGGCTTAACTTTTTTGACGTAACTGTGCCTTATAAGAAAATATAATTTTAATACTTATCTGTTTCAATTTTCATTCCATTTCTAGAAAATGATATGAAGACCTAAATGTCAAGCGAATTATTACATCTTATAATGTCAATGCAATAAAAGAGCATGTTAATTTTCTTTATACTTAAGTTAATAATTTCCAATTTTACTCAAATTATCAAACATTCGTTATATATATATATATATATATATATATATATATATATATATATATATATATATATATATATATATATATATATATATATATATATAACGTGTTATAATATATATAACGAAATATGTTGTGTGTATATATATATATATATATATATATATACATATAAGTTACGTATTGTCGCGTAATAAATTTGTGTGGATGTAGACCATTCACTTTGAGCGTAGGTATTAATATTATCTGTAACTTGATTTATTATTTTTGTTTCCTTTCAAAAATAAAATCGCTGAGTCATTTATGTCTTGTTATTGCAAAATTATTTTTCATTAATTAATATATCAAATGCTGGTTTCTTTTTAACCGACATCTGAAAATAAAATGAAACAAAATGCAGGTATTGTAAAATATTTCAGATTTTTTTTTTTTCGTCTAAAAATATAAACTAATGTTGACATCACCAACACTATAAAAATATACTACTCAAACCCGTAACAATGAACATTTATACATGTTTTTTTTTCGTAAACACCTGATAGCGATCGTTACCCCTGGTAGGAAATTATATTACCCCTGGTAGGAATTAAATATTAAATATAGTGGTGGATTAAGCTCCAACACTTCTATATGGAGAAAAGGCCTTCGCTCAGCAGTGGGTAGTTTACAGGCTGATAGAGTACAGTTCAAACTATGAAAAAAATAATCATGAATTTGTATATAAAATACGAAGAAACTTTTTCCCCGATCTTATATATTGTCATATGATTATGTATATATCGTCATTTGCAAGTAAAAACAAATATCTTATTATATTAGTATTAAAGTTGACAGCTTGGCGTAAACTAACAAATTACTTGTAGTTTATTTCAACAGTAGTAAATATTTTATTTTTGGCATGCAGGTATGCTTTTTAGTATTAATTTATATATTTCGCAAAGAAAACGATAAAACAAGTCTTAATTTTTACCCGACTGCGACAGAAGGAGGGTTATGTTTTTCGAGTGTATGTATGTATGTATGTATGTATGTATGTATGTATGTATGTATGTATGTATGTATGTATGTCCATTTCTTCGGCACGCCCTACAGCCCAAACGGCTGGACGGTTTTTGACATATGAGGTATCGTTGGATTTGTCTAAATTGTAGTAGTGACATAGGCTATATAAATTTTGCAAATGGCGGAATGAGGGAGGGAGTTGAATTTTTTTTTCTTACTGTAGCAATATGGGTATCAAATGAAAGCTAGTAAATTGTTTTATTCTTGTTAGTTTATAATAAGAGTAATTTACGCAGTCGGGTTTTTTTGATTTTTTTAATTAAGCATACTTGTAAAAGAAGTATCTAAAACTGCTTAGTTCGTCTGCTCGGCGGTTAAAAGAATTGATTTGAGGAAACTTGCATGCTTGAGACAAAAAACTAAGACGTGTATATAGGCTATCCCGCAGGGGAGAATTATAACGCCGCAGGGGAGAAGTATGACGGAGAGGGGTTTAGATAGTTTTTATAGTTGAAAATTTTTCTAACATAGCATATAAAACATTACGAAATTATAAATATGCTCAAATCACTTTAAAATGAATGATATTAAGTAATGTACTTAAACTTATATATAACTGTAACTTTCTTAAGTTATAAACGACATTATATTTCAGTAACTCAATATTTTACTTACTTTCTACCTTACCTATATTATTGGGAACTTAATAATCAATAATACCATTACAGAAACAAATTAAGAAATGGCCTCGAGATGCAAAGAAATCATAGTAAGCATCTAGATCAGTGTACGTGTGTAACGTGGGGCCCACGCCCCACTGGGGGGCAATTTGATAGTTAAGGGGGGCAATTTAAAAATGGACTTGACACGACTTTAACTCTTTCGCTTTGGGTTATTTAAATGCAATGTTTACCTTGTCCAATCGTTTATTATCTTTTGACAGCTTACGTCTATAAATTTCATTTTTTTTTAATTATATGTTTTGAAATTTTACTTACGAAGTTTTGATAAGAATTTCATAGTGATTTCTTCCTAAAACTTATCATTTATATTTCTTAAGGGAACAAAACAATTTTAAAGGTTAAAAATTATGCATGAGGGCATAAAAAATTTAATGTTAAGGTTAAGGGGGGCATGGCCTAAAAAAGGTTGGGAAACACTGATCTAGATAATACAGATAACATGGGTGGATTAAAATTGACTGTGATTATACAAAAAAAAATTGTACATCATAATGTAATCATGATTACGCTGCAGTATCTACAGACAATATCAAAGGTGATGGATGAATAACATTATGTTTATAAAATTACTTCTTAATAATAATAATAACTCTTTATTGTACACCAAAATAAGCAACATTAGAAAAAAAAGGAAATAAGTACAAAAAGCGGCAACCTTAGGGTATAGAGGAATCGGTATGTCGATGGTATAGTGTATAGTTTTATTTTATATACATAGGTACAGTACATATTGACAGGCATTTATTGTTAATTATATTAATTTATTTATTATAATATAATAAATAGATTAATAATAATATGCTTAACAATAATAAAATAAATATCCACGCGATTGTTTCTTAGGTAGGCAAGATAATGCCCGTGTTTTTGGTTTAATCTTTAGGAAGGCGATTAAAATGAAAATAAAAAAATAATACTAAAAATCAAATTGAATTTTAAAAAAATTACGACAACATCATCACAAGTCCTGAAAATGTCCTGTGAATTGACTATAGTTGCCATCACTTGCCATGTTCTCCATTAGACCATCTGAATGGTACTGTTTACCTTGCATTATCACCAAATTAGTAAGTAGATATTCCAAATTCTGTTCTTTCGGAAGCAAGCAAGACATTGCATTGTTTATGAAATGATAATAATTTAAAAATTAAATTAAAACTTGTAAAAATGTGTGTTCAATATTTTTCTCGTGATAGGCGCCTAATTAATATGTTTGAGTAGCATTCATTATAAAACAAACGTGCCAAAACATATTATATTACATCAAACAAATTAAACAGAAGTTCTTTATTTCGTTGTTTTTATTTTTTTTTATTTTTATTAATTTATTTTTTGTGTTTTTCACGATTTAAAATTCTTTACTTAGTATCATCTTGATAATTTATCTCATATTTATCGCTGCGGTGTATAAATTTTCTATAAAATAATATTCAATTGTATTAAATGATTTTGTTTTCGTGATTAAAATTGCGTGTTGTGTGTAATCAAGAGCAGATTTCCTAGCAGCATGCCGCGCGCATCTCTTCGCTTTCCATTTACCGTACACTCGCGGATTCTTTACGATTGTTATAATTCAACCATTGAATTGACAGAAACAATATGTGGAGGTATATTGTATGAAATATTAACTTTAAACATGACAGGGAAACATAGCCATGGCCACATTCACTTCCTTGATAAAGTAAGCCCAATTGTTTGATATATTTTATAAAATATTTTTCTTATAAATATTTACATACACGCATCTGGTAGCTCAGGTGAATTATTTTTGAATTAATTATTCATTATTTTCCTTTTATATACTTGTAAATGGAATATATAATACTTTTATAAGTCGTCCTATCTTTGAAATTTAAATATGCAAAAGAATTAGTTATTTTATTTTTTATATTGTAAACTTAAACGTAGGAACTTACTCAAACCAATAAACCTTCACCAATTCCGTTGTAATAAAATGATTATTAATTTAATTAAATTCAAATTTAAAAGTAACTGGGTATTTTCCGAAATTATAGAAAACTGTCAGTTGTACGCACCAACGTGTTTGATTGTAAGCAGTAATCAAAATGAGATCAAGGTCAAGTGTTATTGTATGTTACTGCACTACATAATATTAAATGCGCGTGTCAGTAACGATATAAGTTAACCCTGGTCAATGTTGTTTATAACTAAAGAATAAATATGTTACTTAACTTATTATAAATCTGTATTTTTAACTGAGAATTATAGAGATACCACGTAAAGTTCATTATAAAGAACGATTGGTAGATTCATCTATGTTTTCGAATGGAAACAGCTTGGTCGGCCAAGGACACTAATCACGTAGGCGAATGTATGCCTCAGCATCTTGGGTTAATAAAGAACAACGATACGTTTCAGTACAAGCGGCCTTTTCGAGTAGCGGCATCCCCTTCGCACGCTTTTAATAAGCTATTCATTTCGTTGGTACCTACTCTGTTCCGTCTAAATGTCAATGTCGACCTACGCTCATACAGGAAGAGAGTCTGGGCGTATTACCATGTCGATCGCTCTGGGCACTTGTCTTTTATATACGTATCTGTAACAAGGACGCCAACTGAAACAAAGATATAGGTAACGTATTGTAGGTACGATCACATGCCGAAAGACATTAACGCGTCTAACTAGCCACTATTAATGTCTCTAAATAAACTAATAAAGTAATCTTGCTAACCTTTTCATAGAATATATATATTAAATAGCAAAGTTAATAAAGGCAATAAAATTAATTATAAATTTTTAATTAATAATAATAACTTGATTTTTCACAACCCGATTCCTAAAATAAACAAGTTTTTATATAGAATATGAATCTATTTATCGGTGCGTATGTATCGAAAATTTGCTAACGATTTTTCTCCTATAAACATAAGTACCCGGATGACCGAGCTTTGCTCGGTTAAATTATATTTAGATACATTACATATTGATGAAACATAAATAATATTTTCGATCTTACCGACATAAAAGTAAAATAATAGGAACTGGTTATTAAAATAAAAAATAAAAAGAGCTCTTAATTCAAAAAAAAAAAAAAAATGAAAAAAAGATTGGTCTGTAGAATTCTGGATTCGAACTCAGGTTTTCTGGTTTCGAATCCGCCCGATTTCTATCCGAGCTAATAGAAGCCTGTCAATGATAGCGAAATTTACCGTCGTATTCTAATGGTATTTTTTAATTGCGTAAAAAAAGGGATAAAACAACATTTTCTGAAAATAAATCCTAGCTAGATCGATTTATCGCCCCCGAAACCCCCTGCATACTAAATTTCATGAAAATCGTTGGAGCCGTTTCCGAGATTCCGATTATATATATATATACAAGAATTGCTCGTTTAAAGATATAAGATTATTAAAATTCAAATAAGGGTTGTCTGAAAGAAATCACTATCAGTGATAAGACCGCCTTTGCACTATATTTTGTATATTTCTCTTTGTTGCTTTTTTAAATGTATTAATTAAGTGTGCACTAAAGTATATAAATAAATAAATAAATCAAATTAATTTAAGTAAATATTCTAAATAGCACTCGGACTCTCCGATATAATTACCCACGTTTTAACATTTTTGCTTCCTTACTGTATTGCTGTAACAGCCATTGTCTGCTTCCTATGAATCCAAACTTTTACCTACATACATCTATGGTTTTTTATGTTAGTTGGATAGGAAAACTGGCAGACGTGCCACCTGATGGTAAGTGGTCGACGTCGCCCATGAACATAAACTAGTTTACCTGGAACTAGCCCAGCCAAATCATTTATGTGTTGCCTATCCTGAGACATATGATGTTAAGCCTCGGTGCCAGTAATTACACTGCCTGTCTTGCCCTTCTTTCCGAAACACAGCAAAGCTGTTTCACGGAAGAAACAAGCAAGATGGTGGTACCCATGCAGCCGGAAGCGCAGCACAGCGCATCCCTCCCACCGGTAAATGGTAACAAAAATATATATTTAAAATTATGTTCATTACAATTTGTACTGTTGGGTGTCCTGTATCGTGTTACAATGTTCAAGCAACAGACATTTTGCTGTTTCGCCTTTCTTGCTTCCGATTTAGATTTTTTTTGCTTACCTATTGCTAAAAGTATAGGGATAGTTATGGAACCTAAATAAATAAAATATACGATTCTATAGGAAGTTACGATAATCTTAAATTAAAGTCACCTCGGTATTGTGACCGGTGACTGGCAAATGAAGTTCGAAATGATAACCTGTTTTCCTAGCCGGTCACCAGTTACTAAGCCACATACTTATGTATTAATTTTCACCTTAACCGAGTAACATAATATGTAATAGAATATATATTTGCTAATAGTAGTAGGTACATAATTAATGTAACATGTGAAGCTAATATTACCTACTCACGTTATGGACAGTTGTTATTTTAAAATTTATAATACGTTTTTTAATGTGCAATTTGTGTTTGTATGATTTATTTGTACAAATTACTTAGACTTATAATAAAACTGTAATAAATCCAAAACATTATGGTCATTTCACATGACAGATGTTTTGAAAATTCTTTTTCCAGGGTATTCTTTAATCTGTTAATAAAACCTATAACTTCTTGCATTTTTGTTTGCTGCTTGTATCTTGGCCGCAAGTCACACTGAATCTATCGAATAAATTTAAATGAAACTTAGCATGACTTGAAGCTAAGCATGACGACGAGATAGAGAACAATGGGTACTTTATATCCTGAAATTCAGTTCGGTTTCCTTGGGAGATGGGATGAAGGTTAAAATGTATTATCGCGAACGAAGCTACAGGTACAGATAGTATGTTAATATATTATTTTAATAATAAAAGTCTCACAATTACGGGTCCCAATAGGATGAGAATGACGTGTGGGGTGGTCCCGAAACACATATATACAACACAAACATTAACACTCAACACAAACATCTGTACTGTATCGTATGTATATGTAAGTATAGTATATGTACTGTACTGTATCAGCCTGTAAACCACCCGCTGTTGAGCGAAGGCCTCTCCTCCATGTAGAAGAAGGGTTGGAGCTTAATCCACCACGCTGCTCCACTGCGGGTTGGTGGATAATTACTTTATTATTGTTAACGATCGTTATCAGGTGTCTATGATAACAACCGGGACCGACGGCTTGACGTGCTCTCCGAGGCACGCTGGGAAGACCCACAAGGACATACACCCAGACCGGAAACAAATATTTATACAAATACAAATATCTGTTCCGAGCGGGAATCGAACCCGCGACCGCCGCGGCGCGCGGCGTTGAGGCAACTACTCGCACCACTACACGAGAACGGTCAAATCGTGTTGTGTATGGTCTATACAAATAATTTTCATAGCCGAGGAACAGTCAGTCGCTGTGGACTATTGCGCTAACAGATATTTATCGAAAAAATAATAAAATATAAATAAAATGAAGAAGATTGCTAGGGTAATTTATATTTAGGGTAAAAATATATTTAAAAAAAATTACAACAGGATAACTGAATATGAATATGTTTAACGCGCACACACGGTCGGCTGTCCCTAAGGTAGGCAGCTTAATGCTTGTGTTTTAGATAACGGCCAACTGATATACATTTTTATTAAAGATACATATAAATAAATCTTGTATAAATAAACATATATTAAACCCAGACTCGGGGCGGGAATCGAACCCACCCTGGAGCAGAAAACAGGGTCACTGCCAACTGCGCCAACGGGCCAGTCAACTATGTGTTTATTCGTAGTTTTTTAGATACATATAATTTTTACAATATAATTTTAGTAAATGTTAAATCAACATAAACTAGAACTAAGTAAAACACGAACGAATCACGGAAAGTAACGGTATTGTTTGAAGGAATATAAACACACCGGCATATTTAGCGGAACACAAAAAAGGTTCATAATTAAAAAATATGGTCTTATTTTAAAATCTACTTACTACACTTCTTTTGTTATTTAAAGTTTCATTTGTTTTACTTAAAATGAGATCACATTAAGAACAGATTTTGCGAGTAAACACTATTTGTGAAAAATGGTACATTTTTGAACTTTTCATGTAACCGGGAAAAGTGAAAATTAATATTAAAATAACAATTAATTAATTTAGAAAAATGGTGATTAATATCGCGTATTTCCTCCACGTGCTCTTATTAAAGTTTCTACCCGTCTAGGCATACTGAGAATGATGTTATCGATGGCAGGAGCTGTTCTGGACTTAACTTTTCTTTTCAGAAAATCCCAAACGTGCTCTATTGGGTTCATATCCGGTGATCTCGCCGGCCACTCCATAACAGTGATATTCATATCATTAAAATAAGCTTGAGTTTCCCGAGCGGTATGCGGCCGAGCATTATCCTGCATGAAACAAAATCGTCACCGATATATGGGGCAAACGGTACGACATTTTCTTCTAAAACTTCTCTGATATAGCGGTCTGCAGTCAGACTCCCTCTGTCAATTACTACCAAGTCTGTGCGAGCTCCCAAACAGATGCTCGCCCAAACAATTATTGATCCACCACCATATACAACTGTAGTTTCAAAATTTGTCTGAATGTATCGTTCTCCTTTGCGTCTGTATATTCTTTGCCTGCCGTCAATTTGATTTAAGAGAATTCTGCACTCATCACTAAACAATACCTTACTCCATTGGTCCGCGTTCCAAAGTCGATGTTCTTTAGCAAAAGTTAACCTGTTTCTACGATGATTTACCTCGAGCCTTGGACCCTTGGCGGGCACAAATGAACCCAAACCAGCTTCTTCGAACCTTCTTCGTACCGTACGCTCACTTACGGTTACACCCCGCACTGCTTCTAACTCATGTCGGGCTTGGACGGCCGTCAAACGGGGGTTCCTACGTACACGAAGCCGAATGAAACGATCATCCCTACTCGAAGTGCGTCTTTTTCTGCCTTGTCCTGCTCTTCTCACATAAGTACCGGTCTCCCTGAACCGTTGGATACTGCGATGGATCGTTGAAACTGGTCGACGAAGATCTCTGGATATTACTCTGTAGGTTTGACCATTTCTTCGCATTTCGAGTGCCCTGGCAATCTCTGTTGGGGCTAAGTCAGGCATAATTCAGTCCTCAACTCCAAAAAGATACGCGATGAAAAAAAAAACTAACAAAAAAACAGTATTTCAATGAAATGTTAAATCAAACTCAGAAGGAAGAAATACTCGAAGTTCGCTCCAGATAAGGTGTATTTGAATAAAATTAAAACAATTGCATAAAATGTGATGTTCAGTGGTTTTCTTAATTTGAAATTATTTCTTTTTAAATTAAATGACGTATAAACCAGCCAGCATCCTTATATGATACTGATATCAAACCTTTTTTTATGTTCCGCTAAATATGCCAGTGTGTGTAGCTGTTTAATAAGTAATGTGATCAATCATAGAGCTGATGTTTAAATGGAAAACTTAAGGGATATGTATAATGTAACCGTTTCTAACACTCTGGAGGCTATTGCTAATTTAATATTGATTAGTAATTATATTTATCTCATTATAAATGGACTTTTTATGATCTTATGAGAAATTAAGATATATAAACCTAGCCGCTTAATTAAATGGCTATCAGTCTATTAGACGCAATTAGCGCATAAGATTACAATATCAAAAAAAAAAAAAAAACAGTGCTCTTATTTTTTTGTTTCAACTTTATTGTCATTATTTATTTTAAGTATTATATTTGTAAAGATGGAGATCTCAGTATTAAGTTCATTGGCATAATTTCTATAGAGAAGTAACTAATGTAACCAACATTTTTTTAACAAGACTCAGATAATAAACTACCTAAATCCGTAAAATACTTATAGAATTTAAATACCTATAATATTTCAAAAGTGTGATTAGATACGTATTTTAGTGGCTATGCTCTATCATTAGGTAGAGTATAGCGAATAGCGGATTAACGACAGTTTTTAAAAATTAAGAGCTTTGGTTTTTTAATTAATGATAACGACAATAATTTAAGTACTTAAATTTTGTATAAAACATCTAATAACAAAATTCTTAATTGGATTGACATTTAATATATATTTTTAAGTAGGATAATTAACATTTGAAATAACAGAAAACGAGCTAACATACTCGTATTACGCTGCACACACACACATCTACGACCAGCTTGTAATTAGGGGCCATTCATTTATTACGTAAGACGATTAAGGGGGGGAGGGGGTCGACCATGTCTTATTTTCTCTTACGAGGGGGTGGGAGGTAGTCTTGATAGTTCTTACGTAAGATCACAAAAATGCGCCAAGTTAAAATTATATTTGAAAATGCGGGGGCAACCGCATGTATAGGTAATATTAGAGATGTTCCAGTGGCAGATCTACTTTCCGAGTGGGTTTTGAGCCCCTGGAATTCTCTTATGGAGGTAAAGATGAATAATTAAAACCAAAGTTTATTACTACCAAAAATTAAAAATTATTGGTACCTTTGTAAGTAAAAATAAACACTTCTAAAAATTGTTACTTTGAAAAATAAACATTAAAACAAACCAAACATTTATTCATTTTTTCCTTTTGATTCTTACGTAATAAATATTAAACAGGGGGGGGGGGTCGGCCTATTCTTATTTTTTCTTATAATAGGGGGGGAGGGTCGAAAACTAGCAAAATTCGGTAATAAATGAATAGCCCCTTACCTACGTGTCACATCCATAATTTGATAACACGATACAATTGGCAGATTAGGTGGTAACGATATGTCGTCGTCAATAATATCGCTAATATTGAGTAAAAAACACTACAGGTAAATTCATACAATTACGTGTCCACAATATATTTTATGCAGTATCGGTATGGATTTCTGTAAAAAACGCTCTAACACGTGGACCTACTCAAAAAAAACATATAATTTCTTTTGATATATCTAACCAACCTGTTTGAGATTTACTTTTAGTACCTACTTAAATTTGTCCTAGCAAAAGCGAAATATTTAATGACTCTGTTGACTAAATTTGTTCGGTTTACGCAATTTAACTCGATTGTAGGGCGGAAGCATACTTATGGTAATATATAGTTGACTGTAGGTATTTTCCATTGAATGTAACCTGCTGGGTGCAGTCAGCGGGTGGACTAGGAGTGGAGCCGTTTGCGACAGAATTAGTGCTTGGTGAAAGTAATATTTGTTTAAAAAACGTTGCTTATGAAATGTTCCTATTTCTATTGTTATTAGAATCGAAATGTTTTTAATGATTTTACATGCTTAGCAAAGATTTATTACATCGTATCTGAATGAATACAAATAAAGTGCAGAGTTTATATGTTTGAAAAAGTTAATTTATGGTCTACCGGTTTGTTCAGATTTTTATGTTAAGTTTTTTACTCATTGGAATTCGGTAAAGGTAAGTAATTAAAGGAAGGCTATAAAACATCGATTACGACGTAAGAGGGAAGTAATAGTCACCAAAAAATGAGACAGTTATCGACATTTAGAAGGAGCGACATCGAAGATTTTAAGTTCGGTATATAATTTATCTATTAATTTAATGGGTCGTTTTAATAACGACAATTATTGTGCTATTTTAATTAATAAGTCAAAGTTATGAAATATAGAAGCTTATATGAAATTTCTCAAAGTTTTCATAACCTAAATAGCTATTTCTTTAATATAAATACCTATAACGAACATTTTGTTTTTTCTTAAGTATTAAAAATAGAAATGTTCGGATAACAAATATCATTGTTTTACGTTTTACTATTCTCACGATGTAACTTTCTAATAGCGTTTGAACTAATTTTTCTTATTCTTAAAATACTTCACTGTTAATTTTATTCTTGATATAACCTAAAGCTTCGTTTGCAGTAATTATTCTCTCAACCCAAATACCATTTGCCCAATTTTCATTTAAACGAGAGATGAAACCATGCATTGGATACATAATTATAAGCAAAGAGAGAATCAATTTTGATATCATACTTGTATTATTAAAAGAAATTTTGGTACTGAAGATAAATATTTTGAGTCTGAGATCGACATTCCTATTATCATAATGTGACACGTGACTTTACAACACGTGATTACGTTTCGCGTGTAAAAAATTTAAAAGCTAAAAAATGTTTATCTAAAAATTATTTATTTACACAGATTATTTCTTCCAATAAATGTATATAATTAATGGTCTTTTATTTTGAAATGCTGGATGATGTCATTATAATATTTAACATATATAAAGGCTTATTATTGGAGTTGATAAATTAAACGGTTATGTCTGGGTAACATGTATTAGAGATACAAATGAAGTTTACGAGTATATAAGTAAATAAAAATTGTCTTCAATAATAAAATAAATAAATAATAAACGTCTCACACTCAACGGTCCCCAGTAGGATATGAATCCTGTGTCGGGTCTGTGTCAATAGAATTACATTACGTGTTATAAAAATATTAGGTACGCTAGTGACTATTAACATCGTCGGAACTGCAAAATCGATTTTTTTTTTTGATCGATTTCATAAAACGTTCCTAAATAAGCAAGTCTAACATCAGCTGAAAAGAATAATATTATTTTATGCATAGTTTTTTAATCACTTAATTTATAAATGTCGGTATTTAAAAAAAATGTAAAAAGACGCATGCAATTTACACTTTGCATCGCTCTCCTGTTAGGTTTTTTTTTCATATCCGACATTTTTTATAGTCATAGGCGATTAGATAACATTAATCACTGTTATCGACTGGCATGATTTGGTATGTGACTGTGTCATTAACTGAACCGAACCAAAACCGCAAGTTATTCTATCCATGCGTATTGACGATTTTATAAATAATTTGTATTGACGTTTCACTTAAAGTCCTGTGAACTAATAATAAGTGTTACACAGGAACTTGATACCAGCTTGCGTCAAATTCACCGTCTTAACCCCATCTTACGTAAAATGTTGTCATTACAAAGTAGTATTATATTACTAACGGAAAGTAACAAAAACTTAAGCTTTTGGTTTTATTATACTGTTTAATTAGATAAGAAATGATTAATATCTACTTTTATATATTTATGTGTAAGAGTACAAGTTATGAGTCTGCAGTCCTCTGTCGAAACGGCACTCAATATAATTTTATTGCGCCCAATGAAAGGCAGTTTCAACACCGGTATTGCTCAGAGTAAGAGCGTTTTTCATTGAGCGATAACAACAACCATGTCTCCTTGATTTACTGGAGCAACATCAATATTGTCATTAAGCTTTTTTATTTCGAGACACGTTTTTGACTTCAGAGACAAAAAAAAAAACTTAAGCTATAAGCTTAAAATTATGTATGCATGATTCTATTTTATAATATTTATTTTTTTATTTATTTGCAAGCTCTTTTGTCTTTCGTGATGAAATATATAAAACTAGCTGCTGCCCGCGACGTCGTCTGCGTGTATGCTATTAGATTACACGTTGTTACAGAATGCGTTGAAGAAATAAAGGTTCACTGCTCGTTCCCCGTAGGTGATAGCGTGACAATATGTAGCCTATAAGTTGACCCGATTTCTTAATAATATTCGTGCCAAATTTGAAGTAAATCCATGCAGTACTTTTTGACTTTATCCCAGACATCTCATCTCATCTCATCTCATCAGCCTATAGCAGTCCACTGCTGGACGTAGGCCTCCCCAAGCTCGCGCCAGACATCCCGGCTTTCCGCAATCCTCATCCAGCCAACACCGGCAATCCTGCGAAGATCGTCGGTCCAGCGGGTCGGAGGGCGTCCCACACTGCGTTTGCCAATACGTGGTCTCCACTCCAGGACACGTCTGCTCCAACGGCCATCGGTCCTACGACACAGGTGACCAGCCCACTGCCACTTCAGCGTGCTAATCCTCTGGGCTACGTCGGTCACTTTGGTTCTCTCGCGGATAGTCTCATTTCTGATCCTATCTTTGAGAGAAACGCCGAGCATAGCCCGTTCCATGGCACGTTGAGCGACTTTAAATCGGTGGACCAGTCCCTTCGTCAGTGTCCACGTTTCAGCACCGTATGTCAACACAGGTAGGACGCATTGCTCGAAGACTTTCGTCTTCAAGCTTTGCGGAATCTTCGAAGTGAAGACCCGACGAAGCCCGCCAAATGCCGCCCAGCCCAACTGAATCCTCCTCTCGGCTTCCTTCTCGAAGTTGTTTCGGCCCAGTTGGATGGTATGGCCTAGGTAGATATAATCCTGAACAACTTCGAGGAGGATACCATCAACCGATACCGGTCTCGGTATGACATGCTTGTTAAACATAACTTTCGTTTTATCAAGATTCATGCCAAGACCGACTCGTCGGGAAGACTCATTTAGGCTGCTCAACATTTGGCCTAGCTCCTCCAACGTCTCCGCAAAGATGACGATATCGTCAGCGAAACGAAGGTGAGAGATGTAGTCGCCGTTGACGTTGATGCCTCGTCCCCCCCAGTCCAGGGTTTTAAAGACGTCCTCCAGCGCAGTGGTAAACAGTTTCGGTGATATGACATCGCCCTGTCTTACCCCGCGCCGAAGGAAAATCGGTCTTGTCTGCTGGTCCTGGATATGAACGGTCATCTTCGCCGCGTCGTACATACACCTCAACACCTCGATATATCGCCAGTCGATATGACATCTCTGCAGAGAGTCCAGAACAGCCCAGGTCTCGATGGAGTCGAAGGCCTTCTCGTAGTCCACAAAATCCATACACAGCGGCTGATTATACTCTTCGGTCTTTTGTATAATCTGCCGAACAGTATGTATGTGGTCTACGGTGCTGTAGCCTTTTCGAAACCCAGCCTGCTCTGGTGGTTGGAAGTCGTCGAGCCTTGTGGCGAGACGATTCGTAACGACCCTCGAGAAGAGCTTATAGACGTGGCTCAGAAGTGAGATAGGTCTGTAGTTCTTCAAAAGAGACTTATCGCCTCTTTTGTAGAACAGTACCACCACACTCCTGGACCACGCCTCCGGTGTGGTACCTCGTTGGATGACGGCATTAAAGAGTCTAGCTAAGGCCTCCAGGACAGGTCGCCCTGCGGCCTTAAGAAGCTCAGTCGTAACGCCGTCATCCCCCGGGGCCCTCCCGTTTTTAAGCTGCCCGAGCGCCGCACTAATCTCGCCGACTTCGAAATCCGGGACGTCTTCCGAATAATGGCGCAGCAGTGGTGCACGTGGATCTTCGGCGCCCTGGGTCTCAGACTTCTGTACGCTCGACGAGTACAGCTGCCCATAAAATTTCTCAACCTCTTCTCGGATCTGAGGGCGGGAGCAAACGGTTCTGCCATCAGCTGTTTTTAGCTTCGCAAGAAGACTTCTTCCCAATGGTTTTCGGAAAACCTTTGACCCCCTATTCTGCTCAATTAGAGTCGTAATGTCTCTTGTATTTGAGCAGCGGAGGTCTCTGCGTATGAGTTTCCTCACCCGCTTGGAAAGAGCCTTCTGCTCTGGCGAAGCTGCTTGAGCCGCGGGCATCTCGCGCCTCCGCCTCATCAGATCCAAGGTTTCGGGAGAAATTTTGGACTGCTTAACTGGTCTCGTCGGCGTAAAATGTCTCCGACCCAGTGAATACACCGTCTTCACCACGTTGTCGGTCATCTGATCCACGTCGCCAGTGGTTTCCAGCGAATCGAATCGGTTTTGGAGTTCCAGTTGGAACTGCTCGGAACCACATAGTATTTGGGGCAGCGTGGGTCGGATAATAGATTTCATCAAGCGGACTCGCTCTTTGCGTAGACTTATATTCAGAGAGCCCCGCAGGAGCCGGTGGTCGCTACCGGTGTTGAACCTATTAACCACTGAGACATCTCTGAATATATGCCTTTTGTCCGCTATGATGAAATCTATCTCGTTCCTCGTCACAGTATCCGGGCTCTGCCATGTCCACCGCCTTTGGGGCTTCTTCTGAAAGAACGAGTTCATCAAGAAGAGCCCCTCCGATTCGAGGAAGTCGACAAGCATCTGCCCCCTGCGATTTCTGCGCCCCAATCCGTGTGGTCCGATTACCGATTCGTCGCGGTCTTGTACTCCCACTTTAGCGTTAAAGTCTCCCATAACAACGTTGTAGAAAGCCGAGGTCGTGCCATGCAGAGCTTTCGATATATCCTCATACAAGGTTTCGACCTCATCGTCAGAGTGTGTCGAGGTCGGCGCATATACCTGTATCACTTTCAGGGAGTACCTGTCAGTGAGTTTAAGTACAAGGTACGCTACCCGGGTCGACACACTGCTGACCTCTACAACGTTGTTATTGAGAGTCTTGTGGACCAGAAAACCGACGCCACCTTGGGAAGGACCATCACCTTCACGGAAGTAGAATAAGTGTCCGGAGTCCAGGATCATCGTGTCCTCACCCTGTCTTCGGACCTCAGACAACCCCAGAATACTCCATTTTATATGGCTTAGTTCTACTTCGAGTTCGGTGAGGTGATGGTCCAGCCGTAGACTGCGACCATTATACGTTGCCAGGTTCATCACAAAGCAGCCTCCCGTACCCCGGAGATTCTTGGCACCCTCTGCCCCACCGTTACCGCAGCCGCTGCCGTGGCCGGGAATAGTGGGGCCGCCGGGAACTGAGGGCCGTATCCTTCTACGCGCACTCATTGGGGGTGATTGCCCATAGTCACCACGCTGGGCATGCGGGTTGGTGACCGCAGGGCCGGCTCTATCGCACCGAAGACGCTGCTGCCCATCCTCGGCCTGTGTATTTGAAAAGCCAGCATTAGGATGGTTATCCCGCCATCTATCGGCTTCAACAGTTCCAAGATGGTGGTGGAACTGTGGTATCCCTTAGTCGCCTCTTACGACACCCACGGGAAGAGAGGGGGTGGCTAGATTCTTGATTGCCGAAGCCACACAGCATATTATCCCAGACATACATACAGACAAACAAACAAACAGACAAATATAAAAATTATGTATCGATTGTAGATCACACCCCAAGTATTCTTTAAAAAAAATATTCAATGTACAGTTTTGACTTTCTTACCATTTTATTATATGTATAGATGATTTAAATATAAATTAAAATAGCTAAACGATTCTTTGATAATATCGTAGGTTAACATAAACATTTTATTTTACATGTAAAAAATATTAAAATAATCTATAACTTGGTTTGTCATTTCTTTCTTTAATATTAATAACTAGCAAACCCGGCGAACTCCGTTTCGCCACCAGATGGCTTCGTTTTTTGTAACATTTCGTTTGGGGATTAAAAGATGAAGTAGTACATGCTATGTATCAGAGATGGCGCTGTATGTGAAAAATGATTTTCCCTGTTTTCCTGCTTTTCTGTTGAAATTTTTCCTGAATTTTGTTTGCTATAAATGTCACGGAGCCCGAGACCTTTCCGACGAATGCAAAACCGTGGAAATCGGTTCGTGCGTTCTGGAATTATAGCGTCAGGAAGGAAAACCCGACTTATTTTTATATTATAGATTAAGAAAAAACCATCTTGGTGGGAGAAATATATTGCGCTATTTGCAACACACATAAATTACTACCGTTTAATTACGTCACTTATCCTTAGTTATGTCGTACGGAAAGCGTACCTACGTGGAAGCGTCGTATCGTCGTCTATAAAGAATCTTACGCCGATGACATCCCGGCGTCGTCGTGATGTGTGTGTAGGTAACGAAAATATAACACAGGAATTTATACCTGTGTAAAAATTACTAATGGTAAATAATTTCATTAACGTGTCGCACGATACTTCTGAACTTGTCGATTGAATCGAATCGAAGACGATTTGTCCTCCAATGAAAAAACCTTTTATAGATGTAACACCACATAATTATGTTATGCAACACTGATATAATTATTCTTTTAATGTGCCTAATATAACCCGATAATGCTTAGGTATATTTAATTAATATGTAAAATAATGTCAATTACGTAACAAAAATAAAAGACACTTTTTTATCTTCAACATTAATAATTTTATCTTCATTATTTCACGCAGCGTGAATTTTTTTTAACTCTTTAAACAATTGAAAGTCACTATTTCGACAGTATTTTATATGCAAGTGTTTATGTAAGTACCTATTTGTGTTGGCAAATCTAATGAATCGGATTTCAATGATTCTTTCGCATTTTAGTTCTTCATGTTCATATAAGAACGTTACATATGGCGATTCAGTAAAACGTATTAAAAACTGATATTAATAACATTACTTACATTTCATCATAGCATTCTAGTTCAATTAAAGCCTGTCCGAGTAAAAAATGTCTCTTCACTTGGTTAATGTCTATATCGAGAGCCCGCCGACAGTCTTGTCATGTGGCCTCTCATCTCTTCATTTTCAAATGACATAATGCTGTTTGTATAATATGTTGAAACTGGTGGATTTTTTTACAACTAGAGAAACATGACTAGCTCAGCTTACTTGGCTATTTACAAGATGGTAAATGAATACATAAAAAATAAAAATAAAAACTGTAACACACTAAAATGAGTATTTATGATAAATTGATATTTACAATTCGATTATATGTACTTAATAAGTACCTACTGTCAAACTGTGTTATTACTTTAGATGGAAATGTTAACGTAATGACATTTTTTTCTTTAAAAGAATATATTTACATTAAAAGTCATTTGAATACTTACTTATAGCCTTCGTGTAGCAGTTCATAGCATCTTCAAATCTACGTAAGCTAAACAATCTATTTCCTTGTTCTTTCAGCTCCTTATCGGTTAAATTTGCAGTGGAATACATATGCTTACTCATTGTTATCGTTTATTTTATTCCCTTTTCGACATAAATTATAGTACAGATGTTATCATATTATAATTTTAGCGAATTTTTAAATTGCTACTTTTACGCGAGAGAAAAATAAAAAAATATTTTTCTGATTTCAAAACGTACGTACAGTTTAACATATAACTTGACTTCATTTTAATTTTTTACTTGTAACCATTACATGTCTAAGCTATTAAGGATTTGTAATATAAATCAAGGAAAAAAACATCAACTACAAATACCAAATAAATTAAAAAATCAGAGAAATAAAGTTGAACTTATAAAATCTGAATACGTTAAAAAAAAGTAAATTTAATAGACACGTTCGGCTAACAAGTTTGACAACATTGGTAATTTTCCTTTTCTTTTGGAAATCAATAAACTTATCTTTAAACAATTTAATAATAAAATAAATCGTAGCCGTCAAATATATTGTTAATTAATTTGTTTATCAAATATTATTCATTTTATATAAAACTAGCTTTAGCCCGCGACTTTGTTATGTCAAATAAGGTAGGTAACCAAAATAACTACTCTTCTGGACATATTACATAAATCATTTAGAAAATTTTTACATATATTAAGACTTCTAGAAATAGGTACAACAAAAGAAATCGCAAATATGCAGTAGTTTTGCGTGGTGCGGTAACAATACGTATACAAACGTACAGACAAACACACAAACATTCTTAAAAAGGTTTTTTTTTGATTCTCATATATATGTATATATAATAATCGTTTTCCTTAATCTTATCTTTTATGTTCAATGGTTCAAAGAAATGTTTGCTGAAATTAGGAAGCAGAGGATAAATAAATACTAGACTATTTTCTTTTTTTTCTTTTTACTTTAGGACGAAAGCCGTTCAATCCGTCAAGATGTAACATATCCTTGTTGTTACGAGAATAGATACTTTTAACTTACTGCTATATATGTTTCATTGAAATCTGTGCTGCGATTTTCGTGCGAAGCATGCACAGTGAGACAGACTGACTGACATCTGATTGTATACTACGATTATATCTCATATACATATCACATGGTGTAAAGAAGTAACTTCGTTTTACTCTTAATTAATCTGTAATTTAGATTAATATCAAAATTTTTAGCCGGCGTAACCAGATAAAGCATACACTACTCGTAGCGTTGCCAGGCGTCCGGATAAAGCCGGACATAGTTAAGCTTTTTGATTCCGTGTCCGGCCAAAATAAAAGGTGTCCGGCTTGTCCGGCTTTTGTTAGGCTTATTAAAATTCAACAAGATTTCTGGTAATAATCAAAAAAGCTTGATTTTATATACAAGTTTTTTGTCGTACCTATTAATACTGCGACAAAAAATCCTCTATAATGTAGGGTGTCCCGCCTATTTACCCAAATGTCCGGCCAAATTGGCTGGTCTGTCCGGATATTAGATTTGGCGATCTGGCAACCCTAACTACTTGTGAGTTTACTAAATATTGTTTTTTTAAATCTCTCGTGTACGGATATTGGTCAGTTACAATGTTCTTATATGTATATATTAGATTACAATATTATGCACCCAGCCTATTGTATGACATTTATAGGCTTTCCGGGTTTTTATAGATCAATGGGCTTTCCTCATTTTCGTATCTTGATGTATTTTTTGTTATTTTTCTCTAATAGATTTAAAGGGGTTTACTAAAATAATTTTTAAAACCAAAGTGAAACCAAACCTTAAAATTGGCATGTTCAAATAAACAAACTTTTCAGGTTTATATTAAATAGACGAGCATTGTTAGACTAAATTTTAAAAATTAAAATATTTATGTTTTCGAATAAAAAAAAATCTTCGATCAAATTAAAACCTTCATGTTGTATAACCGGAGATATCTAACTATTTTACATATTTTTTTAGGTGATAAGTATCTTGTTTTTGCAATATTGCGTCTCTTTATAATATAAAAAGTAGATTTTAATTACTATATTTCGTTTTACGACACGAGTTTATGAACATCGACAATATTTTATCAATATTTTCTCAAATAGATCAACGTTGATAAAAAATACAAATATCGTTATTGCGTATTAGACTTGAGTTATTGCATGTACCTAGTTTCATTTTGAAATAAATGAGAAATATCTGGTGTCCGACGATTCTATAATCGGTCGGAATTTTCGGCTAATAACTTGTTCATACAGATTATATTTAAAATCTGCCGACCGCAACGGTACGGTTGATAAAATCTACATTGAGCAATATGATCTGTAACTAGGTATCAGAAGGCGGTTGTAAGTGAATTTGTAGCTATGTTGACACTACTCAACACATTTGATACGATTACTACATTCAATTCATTAAAGTTTCTTTTTTGTGCTCAATAATAATAGTTTTATGTAAAAGATTCATTAATTAAGGTTATAATTTGATTGTGATACTAGCCCACTGGTATCATAGCCCGATCACTTCGCTTGTTTTGTTATACCTAAGCGTCTTAGACGGTCTAAAAGTTACTTAGGCGAATCTATCCCTGCCTTGTTAGTTGAATAATGTTCTATTTGTCCCCCATTTCTAATAATAACATGAATTATAGTAACTTCATGCTTTAGACGCTCAGAACCTTTTACTGTGTTTTATCTACTAGTCAGAACAAATTTGTGAGGTAGATCTAAATTTTTATTGCAATTCATTTTGGATAGACTTTTTATATCAGTCGTCAATAGACTCATATCAGTCGTCTGTTACTTAAAAGAAAGAAATTTTAAAAGATATTATTATAAGGAATTATTATTCTGACCCTGTAAACAAACAAGAAAACAACTAGGCGCTTAAATTACTGGTACAAGGGTAGTGATCACGTGTAGTTTAAGTAAATTTAGATACCGAGTTGCAGATAAAAAGAATTTATTGTTTACTCGGTTCAAGTGCTTCGGTAATTAGACACTTAACACATATGTTTTACATTACCTTGCTATTCAATAATTGATGAATTAGGTCATGAACGGCTATTAACTTATAATTAATGTTTGTATAAAAACTATAAATAAAGGTAAGTACGGATACAGAATTTCGTTTGGAGTGGGGGCAATTTCCGCGTGATTTTATCTACGAATTTTTATTAAAATAACTGGTTATAATAAATAAATTTGTATGTATATTTGAAATAAATAATTAATATCTCTGTGTATATTTTTTTCCAAACGCATTTAGTTAGAATTAAAATTCGAGGTTAAGGTACGAAAATAAAATAATTGAATCAAGGCAAGTTTTGATTATTGAAAAAAAAATATATTTAATTGTAAACTTTTTTTAAAATAGTAAGGTGGTTACTGGGGTTGCCAACAAAAGTATATATATTTTTACAGGTAACGTAATTAATAAAAATTATCTGTATTTATATTATGTATGAGTTCGATATACAAATAGCTTATCACTTGAATATAATTTGCCCTTGGCAAGGTTGCCCCTACAAGTAGACAACATTCACAAATTATAATAATAGTTACAAGTGAAACAATTACTATATCCGGTTCTACTCTATTTATGGTACCTATTATATTTCGAATAATATCGACAATGCGGCTTATTGCATACCCGTAAGAAATATTATTACAAGAATTATTTATATACATTTATTAAAAGTTTAAAAAATCTAAAATAAATAAAATGTTTCAATTATCACGTAGTTAGCTCCTATTATTATTTATAATTATTTATAATATACCTAATTATAAATAATTATAAATAATAATACCGGTATTTACCTAAGCTATTAATGTATGAAAAAATATTTAGGTATAAAATGAAAAAATTGTTTGTTATTTATTTTTAATATAAATAAAAGGGTGTACTTCCGAAAAGCAGATACCGAATTTTCTCATGAAATTTGGCACGGACATTCTATTTGACTATCTAAGCATCCCCTTAAAAGGATTTTTGGCGGATCGTAATATTTTTCGAAATATTGATTTTTTTGAGTACACTGTTTAGTACGCTCTATATAAGAAAGCGAAAAGTAGATACCGAATTTTCTCATAAAACTTGGCACAGACATTACATTTGACTATCTAAGAGTCCCCTTAAAAGGGTTTTTGGCGACTCGCAATATTTTTCGAAATATTGAATTTTTTGAGTATGCTGCTTAGCCCGCTTATAATATACCTATATATTTATCGCCACGTTACACACACACACTACAGGTGTTATTTATACACAAATATATAATCAATCCACTTTTTTATTTTCCCGGATACACACTTTATATTTTGTAATAATTCATTGAACGGATTTTTGTTCAATTTTTTAACGCGACGACGCCATAAAAACTCGCATAGATGATCGGCCATTGTTTCATTACGTATTCCGCCACTTTTTTTTTTTTTTTGAAGGCTGAGAAATTCATTAAGCAGTTAGGGTTTTTTTTAAGGTTAGGTTAGATTAAGATTTTTTTTTAAATCGTTAGGTTAGGTTGTTAGGTCTATTTTTTTTTTTAATAGTTACGGTTTTTTTTAAAGGTTAAGTTAGGTTAAGATTTTTTTTAAATCGTCAGGTTAGGTTAGGTTGTTAGGTCTTTTTTTTTTAATAGTTAGGGTTTTTTTAAAGGTTTGGTTAAATTAAGATTTTTTTAAATCGTTAGTTTAGGTTAGGTTGTTAGGTCTTTTTTTTTAATCGCTGTGAAATGCATTTACGCATTCTAGGATAGGTTAGGTTAGGTTTTTTTTTCCTTCTTCTTTTGATCGACTCGCTTTCTTATATAGAGTGTGCTAAGCAGCGTACTTAAAAAATTCAATATTTCGAAAAATATTGCGTGCCGCCAAAAATCCCTTTAAGGGGACTCATAAATAGTCAAATAGAATGTCCGTGCCAAATTTCATGACGAAATTCGGTATCCGCTTTTCGGAAGTTTATCCAAATAAAACAACTGTCTGTAAGCATAGTTTTAAGAAATTATATTTGAAACATATTAAAACATTCATATTTGAAACTTTTTTGACTTATATAAAACTTTCTGTTTTGTCAAATTTATGTATTGTTTGATGCTGTTTATTGCCCAATAAATACCTAAAAAATAAAACACATAAGCGAAAGATTAATAACTCAGACACAAAGTTTTTGCAAATTTTTATCAGTAAACTACCTATATATAATTTGCATGATATTTGCAATTGATTATGACGAACCAGTTAGTATTTTTATTATAGACATAAATTTCGTTTTTTGTTCAACAAAAAGCTTTATTGAGTTATAGATGTTTAGATATTTGCTTATAAAAAGTCCTATAATAAAACACGGCAACAAACTTTTGTTTTAAAATTACTGGTACGTTAATTTACTACTTTATTTTAATCTATAATTATCTCTCGCAGATAAATTGAATTCAATTACATTTTTGTACAGTATGAAGCTTAAGATAACTTTTAGTATTTTTAATTTACTGACGAAAACTACTCTTTTAATAATTTACTACTGATATAACTGACCTTGCCACTGTCAAAACGAGCAGCGACTACAATGAAACTCTTGAAGACTTACGACTCTGATACATTATACGTCATACATTCAAATTTTCCATGAAAGGTCAAACTAAATTGTCATTGAATTTGAATATGTATGTATTTTATTGCGATGTTTACAAAACGTTTTTTTTTTCTGTAAGACTAATTATTTATGAATTGAGAGAGCATTAGTTAAACTTACGAAATTCGTTCTATCCTGTACGATTATACCCTGTACAAGTTAGCTTGATATTTTTGACAGATGTAAATTTTTAGGAACTTTTGTGTTATATTAATATTTGTACAATTTTTTAAATCATTAAATTAAGAAAATAATATGTTCGTTCGTTCGTTCGTGCAAATTTACATCTGTCAAAAAGATCAAGCTAACTTGTACAGGGTATAGATGCCAATTTTAGCTCCATCGGTGCTACAAAAATGATATTAGGCGGCGTTGTTCTCGTTATATTACAGTGAGCTTGCTCATTTTCAATTTACTTTTGTAACAAGCCCAATAATTTATTATATTGAAAATATTTTGAAAAGCTTTTTTTAAAGGCATTCATAGAATCGATATTTAAGTGAAAAATGTATTTTATTTCATTCTTGCCCGCTCCCAGTCATACTTTATCTTATAGGCATAATGAAGGGGATGGCCACTGCGAACGAAGTCCCGGAAACCGCGGCTTCGCCCGCGTGGGTGTATTGTTAAAAAGTAGCCTATGTCTTTCCCCAGGCTTCAGACTACCCGTATCAAATTTCATCACAAACGGCTCAGCAAATGAGCTATGAAACATACATTTACACAAATACAACTTTAAATAACTAACACTAAAATCTTATAATCAAATTAAACAAAAAACAAAAAAAAAAAAAACAATATAGGACTGAAGTTAAAATAAAAAGTAATCTATATTTCTACTTAAAATATACTAACTAAAAATAATAATGATGTCTACTGTACTAAGTAATAAATCGCTTCGAGAATCGAATTAACTATAAGATTTAAAAAAATACTCAGTCCTCACGCGTCTTCCTCCGTTCGGATCGCACACTCGGCGATGGGGCGTCATTACTTGGACCGCCCCTCCATCCCTGTTTTGCACAAAATATTTATAAATTGTAGCCTATGTGTTATTCTGATGTATAATCTATATTACTGTAAAGTTTTATCTAAATCAGTTTAGTAGTTTATGCGTGAAACATACATCCATCCATACTCACAAACTTTCGCATTTATAATATTGTATACATATGCGGGTAGAAATTTCCCAGTAACAGTTTGCAACCCACTATTCCGATACTAAATTATTAATTTAGTATTTAAAAGGCGATAATAATATATAGAAATGATGAGAAAACAATTTATTTGCAGCTGAACGTGAATGTAGATTTACGTTTTGAAGCGATTTTTAAACAAACAAGCTTTATTGCAATAAACGTTTTAATAAGTGATAACAATTACAAAAAAACAACTTATGCAAAGGATTTATTTACAAAAATATTTTGAGTTCAGACTGAACATCCTATATGGATTATTAGTATAAGCTGTGTTAATGATGATGTGATTGAGTGATATTTGAAGTGATGCATCATAAGATTCAAGTTCCCTTAAATGGGATGATATTTTCACTCATTATAGTCATCTGCCATTGGATTTTACAAACAAGTCAAATGATCTTAAATTTACTATTGAGTATTTTATTACAACATATTACAAAAAACAACTTTATACGACGTACTGGCTGTTCTAACCGTAAATAGCTTTAACACCTGTTATAAATGAATATGAGACTTATTTTTTTTACAAGTATTTTAATACACTCGTTACCATCCTTAACCATACTTATAAATTAATATCACTTTAAAGTTTATAAAGCATAGACTCGTAAGGCGCATTGAAAGAGACGATGCGGTTCCTAAAAAAAATAGATTCTGTCAGTCAACCACGAATGAGACTACGGAAAGAAAGTAAAAAATAGAAACAGTAAAAAAAAACTGTCTTTTATATATTATAGATATTATATATTTTTAATTTTTTTTATTTAAAACACTTTATTGCATACAGACAGTTGAGGTGAACATTAACATAGTATATTATATTTATATATATATATACAGAGAAAAAAAATTAAGTAAAGAGTAGAAAGATTTACTGACAGCATGAAAAGGCGGTCTTATTGCTCTAAGCCAGAGTTCCCCAAACTTTTTTGTGTCGTAGACCCCTTGTCATGTTTTTCCGTGTTGGGTAGACCCCCTACTTACCTGATATTGGTTTCCTGTAAATTTCTAACTGTAGTGAAGTTTAGTGTTAAAAACTTAAGGTAAAAACACATGTTAATTTATACATTTATTAATTGAATTTAAATTAAAACTACTCAGAATAAATTTTTTTATCTGTTATGTAAAATATACGTAACATTAAATAAACATAAAATAAAGTATAAATAAAATAACATAAGCAATAAGTCAATATTTTTAGTGAGAAGGATGAACCTGATGCTTTAATAATAAATTATCAACATTTGGCGTCAATTTTGTAAGGGTTAATCTTAAACCACCACCGACCACAAAGCGAATACCAACATCCTACAACTTACACAATTTTATAAACATATATAATAATTTTTTTACTTCATAGGTACTTTTATAAATAATGTATATGTTTTGATATTATAAGATAGTATGATGTAAGTAAATAGGTACTATCAGTCTATGTGTTGAGATCCACTATCGTGGACCCCCATTTTCATTTCATGGACCCCCAAGTTTTTTTTCGCAGACGTAGACCCCTTGCAGGTTGTCATAGACCCCTAGGGGTCGATATAGACCACTTTGGGAAACACTGCTCTAAGCAATCTCTTCCAGACAACCCCAGGCGAAGGAGACTATTCATAATAAAATGCGGGATAGTGTAAGCGTAGATAAATATAATTGTAGATACAAAATATAAACGTATGTATATACGTATATATAAACGTATGTATGTATAAACATATAAATATTTAAAAGAAAAAAAAAAGAGAAAAATAAAAATAAGTGTACAGAACATAAATTGATTTATATAAAAATATGTATACATATAAAATACTTACAACATATATCATAGATACATAAATACATACATAAATATACAATATAAACATATAAATATATACAACATAAACATATATATACAACATATGAACATATATACATAGCATATAATAATACGAACGCGATTAAAGCGAGAATATATATATATAGGTAAAAAATAAAAGAATATAATAATATTATAGATATATAAAAGACAGTTTTTTTACTCTTATGATATGTGATTATAGAATTAAATATTAATTTATTTGAAATAAATAAAACCTTTTTATGTAAAAAAAAGCTTTGGAAATAAAATCATCAAAAATCGCATATGCCTTCTAAAATAAATTACTTAATTTTTTTTATTTTAAATTTTAGCATTTTATTTATAAACCGAAAATGATACGGTCAACTTAACCGTGAGTTTTTAGAACCGTGTTCGTTGCCATGATTGCTACTGTCATAATAATCTCGGATTGAGTAAATCATCGTGCGTTTCTGCGTGAAAGGCTGGTCTCGATCTCGGAGTTTGTTAAAACGTAAACTTGTTAGTGTAATTAAAACCTATTTATAAATAACGTAACTTATTCTCCTTTTATTGGCTAAATAAGGTCTGATAATGTTATCGCCGTTAAGTAAAACATTTTAGTGACTGTTAAAATTTTCATGGTTTTAATGTGACGGATTTAAATTATTATCTCTTATTATATATTATCTATTTATATTATCTATCTACAACAAAGAATTTATATCATAACTAGAACGCTCACTTAGTAAACTTGTACCTACGAGTATATTCAAATATGCACCTTGAAATAAATGACATAAGGTTGACATTTCTTACCAACATATAAAGTGAAAAATTGTTCCGAACATTTCGTTGACAACTGGTGTTTTGCCTCTTTCTTACGAGTTTTGCCTTGAATGTATGGTAGAAAGAGACGCAATCCCGGGTTAAGGAACGTTTTTTGAGTGCACGTGAGCATTCCAGTTTGTATATAAATTCCTTGATCTACAACTATCAACTTAAACTGGGTAATTTCTGTATTGATCAAGGAATTTATATCATAACTGGAACGCTCACTTAATAAAATTGTATATTCAAATATGCACCTTGAAATATTTGACATAAGGTTGACATTGGCTTATAACATGTAAAGTAAAAAATCGTTCCGAGCATTTCGTTGACTACTGGTATTCTGTCTCTTTCTTACGAGAGTTGCCTTGGTAGAAAGAGATGCAATCCCGGCGTTGGAACGTTTTTTGAGTGCACGTGAGCATTCCAGTTTGTATATAAATTCCTTGATCTACAACTATCAACTTAAACTGGCTAATTTTTGTATTGATTGACTATGACAATTGTAGTTAGGTATGATCACACATAAAAAACTTAGAGAACGTTCTAAACGTGTTGTAGACCATTTACAGTAAATGTAAAAAAAAAAATTGAAGATAAGCAGGCAGGCTGACCTGTAAGTTCTAGCGTTCTAGTCATATAGTATATAGTCTTTTTTATTTTTATTTTTTTCAAAACATAAAAATAAATACTTTTTCAGTTCCAATTATTTTATTTTCTATTCACATTATTTTTCGAGTTCCTTTTTCCGGGTTTTTTGCCGATGCTCCTCACCAAAATCTACATTCCGAATTTAAATCAATAATTTTAATAATATCGAATCATATTTATTTATATAATAAAAATTCTTGACAAACAAATGCTTAAGAAAATTAAAACTAAACGTATGAAGTCAATGTGACAAAGACTGAGGATATTGCGAATGTCTACGAGTATTATGGCATCTAAGTGTTAAATTACACAACAAGCATAAAGAATAGTACAAAGTAGCGCGTAGTAACGTTTTTTACCTAATACGTGTTGTTTTTACACTTATTTGTTGAATGTACGGTTTTTTTTTATTAATACCAAAATGATTTTTATCATATGGTATATATATATATATATATATATATATATATATATGTACATATGTATGCGGGTATTCTTGTATGTATTTATTTATGTGTGTGTGTGTGTGTGTGTGTAAGTATGTATATATGCGTATATGCTCTTATGTTTTACTATAAAGGTTAATATTTTTGTACACCTAAAGCAGACACAAGAAAATTTCCTCTATCCATCAGTTCCCTAGAAGAGATCGCTTTTTAGTTATAAGGGCGTCCTTTGTACGAGTATAATACCTTCTTATAGGTATATTTTTGTTTTTCTATCTAAATTTCTGTTTGGTGTACAATAAAGTGTATTATTATTATGATTTTAACTAAAAAAAGAAATTAATATCTACAATACATACTATGTATTTTATGGTATATGCAAAATATTATTTATGCTATATAAAAATAAAGTTTAAACATATTTACAGAGCAAAAATTTAAATATATTCCGTCCGTAACATTGATCTAAAAAACCATAAGGAATGCTAGTAGAAATTTGTCGTTTAACGTTCAAATCTGGACAAAAAATATATCCGCCCGTCACCAGTGGAATCTTTGAAACGTGGAATCCAATCTCTTCGATTTTTTTTGAGCTGCTACATCAAGGTCTTAGATTTCAATTGTTAACAGGGCAAATAGATATTTTTTGATAAGTAACGAATATTAGTGAAGTTTAACTCAAAAGCTTAGTCGAGTATTCGCCTATTTTCACAGCGACTCCATCGTATGACATATGAGGCTATCTCCCTTAAGTCGTCGCTTGGAGACGGAGTCAGTCTGTTGAAGCAACTCGCATAACCGAAAAGCTGGTGTCCACTTTTGCATGAAACCAACGTAAATATATTAGGTTTCTTGCCATCATTGGGACTAATTCTAGTACGCTCTTATTGAGCAAGGACATCGATGATGGCAAGAGCTCTTTTAATTATTTTATTAGGGTAATTTTGTCCATTCAAGAGTAATAAATCTTTTTGATAGGTATATTTATGTAAAATAAATGGTTTTATATTTTTGAACTTTAGTGTGCCTATACCTACTTATTTGCATGCAATCAGAGCATATATAATACATACCGTTATATAGGTATAGCATCTTAATTGATAAGTTTTACACCTCAAATTTAAAATAATAGCCTAATAATTTAAATATGCAAATTTATATAATTAATATTGATGTTTTAAAATTATACTATAGACTTAATGAATAATGGATATATTGATGATAATAATGAAGTATTGTTGATTTCTGAGATGTTAATTAAATTATTCTGAAATCGTTAAAAATCACCTGTAGGCATCATCGCATAGATGTACATCTATACCTATAATAAATCTGTTAAAACCTCCGTTTTATTAATACACTATGTCATCAAGAATAAATTTTACTAGCGCGATTTAATTTAAATCAGCCCCATTTCTTATAAGCTTTTTTTGTACGCGTATCACGTAAAAAGTACAAAACCAATGTAAATAACTTTAATACATAAAAATTAAACTTGACTCACAGTAACATTTAGTTTTTGTTTCATTGTAATTAAATTTAAAAATAAATATTTAAGAAAATAGAAATAGGTACCTACATGCAACACCATCTGGTCTAACGAATCTTAAAAACTCACAAAACTTATTTTTGAGTTGTTATTTTGTTAAACTTAAAAGTTTACTAAATATGTCAGACAGGAATAGAAATCGTTTTAATATTTTAGATAAACATCATTTTCAATTAATATACTATTATGTTAAACTAGCAAGCCGGCGAACTCCGTTTCGCCACCAAATGACTGGTGCCATCTGCTCCACCACCATGCAAAACCATATTGGTTTGTAGTACATGCTATGTATCAGAGATGGCGCTGTACGCGAAATGATTTTCCCTGTTTTCCTGCTTTTCTGTTAAAATTTTCTGAATTTCACGGATATATCACACTATAAACTTCACGGAGCCCGAGACCTTTCCAACGAATGCAAAACCGTGGAAATCGGTTCGTGCGTTCTGGAATTATAGCGTCAGGAAGGAAAACCCGACTTATTTTTATATTATAGATTATGTTAAATGTCACTAAATATAAAAACGATATTCTACCATTATACGATAGATGGCGCAGAATATTTCATATAATTTTTTGAATCGCGCTGTCCAAAACTTCGGCCAAAAAATGACCCTCGCCCGTATTTAAACCAACGTTTTTCTTTTTCCATTTAATACCTTAGGGTACTTCGGTCTTGATTGTTTGTTGTTAAAATATTTGGTCGTTATGTGTATGTTGATTGTACAAAGTTGGATGGTTATAGCTATTTAAGTTGTAATCTATATATATGAAGAAAGTCGTGTAAGTTACACCGTTTATAACTCGAGAACGAGTGGACCGATTTTTATGATTTTTGTGTTTTTGGATTTGTCTTCGTCGGGAATAATACATATTAACATATGATATTCATCAATGAAAAAATAATTAATAAAAAAATCAGTTCAAATGTTTCATCCGTACTATCTATACATATAATAAATCTGTTAACGAGTCCGTTTTATAATCTTAATCTTAATATATAAAAGCGAAAGGTCACTCATCACGATATCTATGGAACTATAAGACCTAGAGACTTGAAATTGGGTAGGAATATTCCTTTTGTCGACGAGAGATCAGCTAAGAACGGATTTTACGAAATTATACCGCTAAGGGGGCAAAAAAGGGTGGCAAAGTTTTATGGGACAACGTAGTTCCTTGGTCCAATTTACTTCAAATTTTGCATAAAATATTCTTTAACAGAATTGATTGAAGACGTGTTTCGTATTTTATCAAAATTCATCCTCTAACGGGGTTAAAAGGGGGTTGCTTTTGCTTCGAAGTTGATTTGACAATTCAATCCGTCTATTATAAAATATTTTCCAGTATCGACGCAGGTGTAGGTGATAAAAAATATAAATTTATAATTTTTAAAATTTTAGTTAAATACCCGTGCGAAGCCGGGGCGTGCCGCTAGTACATACATATTATTCACGGTTTATGGTCTCATACAAATATAGTAGGTATGTAATTTTATTTTTTTGTAATTTTGTGAGATATATTATTCATAATATTATAAAACAAAGTCTTCTGTTTTTGTCTTTTTAAATATAAATATAAAATATCATGGGAGTTGCTGCAGAAGAAAACTAACGCGCGTTAAAATAAATTCAAGCGAGAAAACTGAAAAAAAAAAACGCACGCGAAAATAAATTCAAGCACGAGTCTCACGCCAATGACGGGACTCGCTTCATACGACGACCCCAGCACCGGTCCCCTCGCTGTGATTAAGAAGATTTTATACTACCCGTGCGAAGCCGGGAGTAAAAACAAATATATAAAATAATTAATTTTTAGATATAGAGGATAGTATAACTCTACAAAACATCGCAGTGACAGACAAATTAATTATTTTTTTATTGTACGAACATTAACGACTTTGTTTCCAACTTTTTCATTGAACGACATGGTACTGATACCGACGACGATAAACATATTCTGTAGGTATATTTTAACAACAACAACAGCCAGTTTTTTGTAAATGTTAATATTTTATCACGTTTTATTATTATTGAAAAAAAAAAATTAATGAAGAAATAAATAACCACTTAGCACAAAGCAATATCTCAAATAATTTTGAAACAGGTTACGTTAGTTTATAACCTAATTTTAATGATATTTAAACTAAAAATATTTAAATTTAAAATAAATGATTATAATTATGGTCTCTATTTCATTTTTTTTTTGTATTTTTAATACTATAAATATTAAATAGCCAGAACCAGCCACGCTACGCAATAGCTTAATAGTTCCTGAACAACTTCGAAGATAAATTGATAGCATAACAAATACGAATACTGAAGGAAAAAAGTTGGATATTTTTTTTCACAAAGTTCTTTGGAAGAAAGTAAATTGATATAGATTACCAAATGTTATGAACACCTAGATCTTTTACCTCACTTTCTCAGCGCCACACCTGTATGATCTTATTTGTGTTTATATGTATAACATATTATTCGTTTATGTACGTTAGAGTTTAAACGATAGATAATAATTTATGACAGCAATAATCTTACGGTCGATATAATAACTCGCTTTTCAAATATAGTTAGAAGTTAATAGCGATCAGTATTGAGTAAGCCGAGTGCATGTCGCAATATTTAATTACAAACTATGTTTATTTATTTACTTTATATATTCCTTTTCGATTCTCTTGAATTCTAAACCCCTCCTTTTATAGACGAACCTAGTTACGATAAAATGACCCTCTCATTTTTTAAAAATGTACATACATTATTAATGTTTAAAACATGTCGTGCTACTCTTATTATAAAAGGCCAGAGTTTCGGTTCTAACAAGATACCTAAACAAGACTAATTATGTTCTAAAGTCAATTATAATTTATTTATTAATTATGATTTGTAACTAAAGCTTAGAATTATACTTTGTTAACTCCAAATAGAGTTTCGGTTACTAGGACTGATAATCTATAACTTTAATAATAAATTAATAAATAAGCTTCAGTTACATTCGAAGGAAACACAATTTGCAATGCTACAGATTAATGTCTGCGTGCTGATGCAAGAACAGGTGCCTTAATGAAAAATGTATTACGTGTTCAAGTACTTTTATGTTAGGTTCCACGGCATAATCTACTTCGAATTCGCTCGATCATGACTGTGGCATAATTTATTTAATATTTTACATTACCACTTTATTATTTAACAAAAATATTAACAATACTATATTAAACAAAAAAAAATATCCGCTTGCAAAATAATTGTCAAGGAATTTGAAATAGAATGTAAGCAAGGTTTTAGACCAACTCCTAAATAGCATACCTGGCCCACATATTTGAGCACTACTGTCAAGTGAGCCTTAGTTAATTCTTTTTGTATTATATGTTTATTTTAAATCGGTTTTATAAGAGTAGAACGTACTCTGGATGTCGCCTGTGTGATGCGTATGACCTCACGACCTTTATCTTTCTTGCGACTATATGTTAACTATCAACCCACAACGTCAACACTCACACATAAACAATATCTCGATTTTAATAATAAACGTTACTATCACGCAACAATACACTTCAGTGAATTATTTGAAACTAATGTCATGTTATCTTTTCTTATAGTTTTTTGATAGGTATACATTTTTACAAATTATCTAACTACATTCAACTTAAAAAATTCAATAAGGCAATTCGAAAAATAATCAATTTGAAAATAATATTATAATTATTTTGCCAACGAACTTTACCTTATCCGTGCCTTTCTTAATCATTTAAATATATTTATGATGTAATTATATTTGTTCGATATGCGACGTGTAACGGAGTTTTCATGGCGGCTACGAGTAATTGCGCAAGTTGACAACAACTGGGGCCCGAGTGTTATTTTACCTCAATATAGTAGCAACGATTAATATGATCGTCAAATACAAACATACGCATATAATTTAAATGTAAACTCTCTATTGTTCTGTTTAATACGATGCTCAGGAATTGTGTTGAAATTATTTGAAGCCTCGAAAATGAGAGATATATACGTACGGAGTGATACGGGTGTGGGACACATTTTCGACTAGAAGTGATATAAACGGTCACTAAAAATAACGTTGACGACGACCGTTCTGGTGTAGTGGTGCGAGTAGTCGCCCCAAAGCGCGCGCCGGGTGGTCGCGGGTTCGATTCCCGCTCAAGACAGATATTTGTACAAATATTTGTTTCCGGTCTGAGTGTATGTCCTTGTGGGTCTCCACACCGTGCCTCGGAGAGCACGTAAAACCGTCGGTCCCGGTTGTTATCATAGACACCTGATAAAGATCGTTACTCATGGTAGATAAATTATCCGCCAACCCGCAGTGGAGCAGCGTGGTGGATTAAGCTCCAACCCTTCTTCTATATGGAAAAGAGGCCTTCGATCAGCAATGGGTTACAGCAAAAATTACGTGTGGTATGTTAAATGTAACAGTGCCTTAATGACATTCGCGGAAAGGCGCATTGATCGTTTCAAAGCCATCACGCGCAATAGGTGAGTGTCGTTGCTTAATCGTATCCGCGGCAGCCACAATACTATCGTGAAAGTATTCATAGATAGATGGGAGAGTCCAATGCTATGACACTGGATAAAACTTCATGTACTCGTACAATAAAATATATTATTAAAATAGTTTTTATGAATTATAAATTTCTTATTATACTAACAATAACATTAAAGTACATTGTTTCTAACACTATATGGGCATGGCCTGAAATAACTGATTTTATCAAGGTATTGTTATTTTAATCGCTAACTTATGTACGATCTTACCAATCAAATCATAGGTAAAATTAATTTATTATGAAATTAACATTTAGTACTTTAATAAAAGTTAATGTATGTTTAATTAAAAAAAAAACACTTTGATTTACTCTCTTATAAAAACCCAACAATTTTAACGTCATGTCATGTAATTAATTAATTATTTTAATTTCGAATTCTTAAACAATAAGTGCATGTACACCGAATAAACTTAAGAATATGGAAGAGTTACCTAAAATATTCTTTAACATTTACGAATGCGATTTATACCTATAACTAATTGTATAACATCTTAATAGTAACTTTTGATTCGAGGCCTGATATAGTTTTATAACTACTATAAAGAATTCACCGAATGGAACCTTGGCCATTTTATTATCTGTAATAATTGCTGCAATTGATTGTAATTGCCACTAAACCGCAGTCAAACTGTTGAATCGCTGATGAAGTCGGCTTTACGTGTTGCCTCATAATGAAGGACTACGATTATGTAATAAAAATGCATTTTGACAAGAGAATGTACTCCAATAATAATGAAAGAAGAGAAAAGGGAAAATTTGTTTCATATTTTATATTAAGCTAAATATGTTTTTTTAAATATAATCGTTAATCGAAATAAATTATGTTTAGGTTCCTATATATTTCTCTAACTACGGCGAAACCCAAAAGAAAGACGTCTCCGTTCTTGTGTTCACTTGTGAAGCTTTTGCATCACAATGCTTTTTAAACAGATTGTTAAAGAAGATAGCATGATGTAACAAATAGCTGAAGATTTTTGAGCTCGCTCGCTCGCTTCATCCTATCGCACTCCACTGCTGGACATAGGCCTCCCCAAGTTTTAGCCTAGTCGGATTGTGTAGCCTAGGAGACAAAGTCCTGTACAATTTCGAGAGATTTCGGCAGATATCGGTCTCGGCATGACTTGTTTATTGAACATAACTTTCGTCTTGTCGAAATTCATACCGAGACTGATCAGCCGAGAGGACTCATTCAGATTTTGTTTATCTTCTTATAACTAATTAAACGTTTTTCAAAATGTTCTTGACAACAGTTTTGATAACGCACGCTTTGTTATATAACGTACTGCTGTGATCGCTTGTTCGCGTACCCCTCTCTAACCGATCTTAAGCGACCGTTAGCGTTTTTGTAGAAGATGAATGTCTCAATGAACTAGCTAGCTATTCAAACAATATCACGCTTTGATAAATAGGTACATTTTAACTGAGATACGGGCACTGCAAAAAATAAAACATTAAGGACGCGTTTGCGATTTGGACAAAATTATGCTGTTTTTCGGTACATATTTTGACAAAACTAAACAAAATCATATAAAACGAATTATTACATCATATAGATTGGTTCTTTATCTTTAAACAATGTTAACTTTTTTTTTAAAAAAGTAGTTTTTTAATATCGTATTAAACGTTCTCCCATTACCATTTTTCACAAATTAACGAAATCGGGTAGACTTTAGGTACATTTTTGTTCTATTATCTACATATATAAAGATTTCTAAAAATAGTATGAGCAAGGAGATATGTTTAATTCTAAATCATATTAACAAAACAATACAAAAGTGCCATCAATAGTCGTAGAAAATATAAAAACTGGACCTGCTTTTTTTACACATTTTGCTATTAATCATGACTCTTATCCCATTGCAATAAGGTTTATTTTATCGTTGGTTTTTGTTTTGAATTATTGCACAAACATTTTCATTTTTCGAATGAGACCTCAGTCTAGTGATGCGACTCGAGTCCAATTTTACCACTCGAGTCATTCGAGTCATTTTGCAATGTCACTCGAGTACCACTCGAGTGGTCGAGTCACTCGAGTAGTTTAGAGTCACTCGAGTGACTCGAGTCATTACTGACATTTTCGGACGACGAAAAAAAAAAAAAAAAAAAAAAAAAAAAAAAAAAAAAAAAAAAAAAAAAGGTTATCCGGTCTCCAGTACTGACGTTTACGCCCTAGCCTTATCCGAATACGTAAAAAAAAAGGTCATCCGCCGAACCATAATTATCGAATCACAAATATCATACACAATTATCATGATAATTAACGAATAACATGAAATTATCAATCGAATCGAATTACACTTATCGATAACTATCTAATGAAAAATTATCAAGTACTTACGAATTATCGATCATTATCGCACACCCCTACTAACGGCTTGTCACACTCGTACATATTTTTACGTCTTTGTCTCGACGAGTGATAACTCGAGTCCAAGTTAACTCGAGTCAATATTTTTTTCACTCGAGTATGATTTTTTCCGTACTCAACTCGAGTCACTCGAGTAAAAGTGACTCGAGTCGCATCACTACCTCAGTCCGCGCTCGGCCGCTGTCGAGGGTGGACATTGTGTCGCCTGCTAGCAGCAATTCGAATTGAAAAACATCGCTGCTCAAATACAAAATATTCGATAAACCAAATTTGATACTTGACAAGGTAAGATAATTTTATAATCACATATTTTTATTTTATTATTTTATTTCGCAAAAAGTACATAGGTAAGTAGTTTCTATATGCCTTATCCTCTCGGACTTGAGTAAACCTGAAGTTGTACTTCTGTGACTGCTACTGGAACTCCTCGACGATTTGAACTCGGTGTGCCAAGTTTGGATTCGTTTTGTTAGTTATGATGAGACTTTACCACCGGACTTGATGTAATGACCTGAAGGTGTACTTCGGAGACTGCTACTGGTACTCCTCGACGATTTGAACTACGTGTGCCAAGTTTGGATTCGTTTTGTTAGTTATGATGAGACTTTACCACCGGACTTGATGTAATGACCTGAAGGTGTACTTCGGAGACTGCTACTGGTACTCCTCGACGATTTGAACTACGTGTGCCAAGTTTGGTTTCGTTTTGTTGGTTATGATGAGACTTTACGACCGGACTTGATGTAATGACCTGAAGGTCTACTTCGGAGACTGCTACTGGTACTCCTCGACGATTTGAACTAGGTGTGCCAAGTTTAAATTCGTTTTGTTGGTTATGATGAGACTTTACGACCGGACTTGATGTAATGACCTGAAGGTCTACTTCGGAGACTGCTACTGGTACTCCTCGACGATTTGAACTAGGTGTGCCAAGTTTAAATTCGTTTTGTTGGTTATGATGAGACTTTACCACCGGACTTGATCTAATGACCTGAAGGTGAACTTCGGAGACTGCTACTGATACTCCTCGACGAGTAGAACTAAATGTGCCAAGTTTGGGCTCGTTTTGTTAGTTATGCTGAGAATTTACCACCGGACTTGATGTAATGACCTGAAGGTGTACTTCGGAGACTGCTACTGGTACTCCTCGACGATTTGAACTACGTGTGCCAAGTTTGGATTCGTTTTGTTAGTTATGATGAGACTTTACCACCGGACTTGATGTAATGACCTGAAGGTGTACTTCGGAGACTGCTACTGGTACTCCTCGACGATTTGAACTACGTGTGCCAAGTTTGGTTTCGTTTTGTTGGTTATGATGAGACTTTACGACCGGACTTGATGTAATGACCTGAAGGTCTACTTCGGAGACTGCTACTGGTACTCCTCGACGATTTGAACTAGGTGTGCCAAGTTTAAATTCGTTTTGTTGGTTATGATGAGACTTTACCACCGGACTTGATCTAATGACCTGAAGGTGAACTTCGGAGACTGCTACTGATACTCCTCGACGAGTAGAACTAAATGTGCCAAGTTTGGGCTCGTTTTGTTAGTTATGCTGAGAATTTACCACCGGACTTAATGTAATGACCTAAAAGTATACTTCGGAGACTGCTACTGGTACTCCTCAACGAGTAGAACTAGGTGTGCCAAGTTTGGGCTCGTTTTGTTACTTATGATGAGACCTTACCGTCGAACTTGATGTATCTTGTTTATAAATTTTAATAAAATGCATTTTTTGTAACTTTCATAACTCAAACATAATTGAATTGAAAACGTCACGATTATAGTTGAGAACAATTATTGTCTAAGTTATTTTTTACAGAGCTTCTGAAAGTATTCACAATCCTCGTGATACATCAAAGGTGTATCCAGAAAAATGTAATCAAACGGGTTGTAGTACTTCATGAAAATATTTTAGAGACGTCCAACGTAAGTTAATAATACATTTCAAATTACATACTATTGTTTTATATTCACTTTATCACAAACTTTATTTAGCATAAAAAATAACACTTGTAAAAATGTTTTTTTAGAACTCCAAATATGAAGAAATAAAACCGCTACAGGTTTCAGGACGAAGGATCATAGAAATGGCATATTTTATTATACAACTTCATGAAATTGCGAATCATACTTCGATGTTCAATTGTAATTTAAGTACTGTTACACACAGTACTCTACCACAATTTCAATCAAATATTTTAAAAATAAATAATTGATTTCGTTTTATTTGTGGTTTTATTAATCATCGATGTTTACCTTTAGCTCACTTCATCTAATCCAGAGGTAAGATCTTATGATAAATATCAAAGCGAGACAAACTCGGGACACCTAGTTCTACACGTCAAGAAGTTCCAGTAGCAGTCACTAAAGTACAACTTCGGCCTACTCCGTCAAGTCAAGTGGTAAGGTTTTATCATAATTATCAAAACGAACCCAAACTCAGCACACCTATTTGTACTCGTCAAGGAGTTCCAGTAGCAGTCACTCAACTATACATTGGGGTTACTCCATCAAGTCCAGGGATAAGGTCTTATCATAACTATCAAAACGAGCACAAACCCCCTGTCTCTACTAGTGGAGGCTTGCTTACAGTGCCTAGTAAATTAGCAATTACTGAAGTGTGTATTATATATTATACTATTGGCATATTTATAAATAGGTATAATTTAGTAAAAACAAACAGCAATAAAATATATATTTGTAAGTACCTACTTATTACAAAGAAATTAAAAAAAAAAAAAAACAAATTGTAAAGTATCAAATTAGTTCATTTGACTACAATTCTCGAACCTAACCGTGCGTACTGCGTCGTACGCTTGTGTGTGTGAGTTGTGTCAATGTAGTAGTTCGATTCTATACCTATCAATTTTGTAAACGCGTCCTTAATGTTTTTCCTGCTAGTTTTTGTTTTAGCAAATTCAATATTCTCTTTCGAGGACAGGAAATCTATGAACATGTATTTACTCGTATAACTTGAATAAAATAAAAAATCTAACTATATTATTTTTATTATTACCCGACTGCGACAGAAGGAGGGTTATGTTTTTCGAGTGTATGTATGTATGTATGTATGTATGTAGGTATGTATGTATGTATGTATGTATGTATGTATGTATGTATGTCCATTTCTTTGGCACGCCCTACAGCCCAAACGGCTGGACGGCTTTTGACATATGAGGTGTCGTTGGATTTGTCTAAATTGTAGTAGTGACATAGGCTATATAAATTTTCAAAATGGCGCCCGCAAATGGCGGAATGAAGGGGGGGAGTTGATTTTTTTTTATCTTACTGTAGCAATATGGGTATCAAATGAAAGCTAGTAGATTGTTTTATTCTTTTTAGTTTCTAATAAGAGTATTTTACGCAGTCGGGTTTTTTGATTTTTTTAATTAAGCATACTTGTTTAGAATCTCATTAGCTCTATTTAAAAATATTTAAACCAAACAATTCGTACTTGAAAAAAGTACATTTTGTTTTGATAGACAGAGCTAAATTCCATTTATAAAAAAAATATTACAATCTTGTAAATATTATGAATAGATTGTGAATTGGGTTGTTAGTTAACGCAAATTCGTAAATAAAATACTGTTAATTTAAATTAACGCCAAACCGTCAGTACTACTTAATTAATAACTTCATAAAAACCTTTAACAAGAGTTTGTCAGTTTATTTGTCGTAAGCGTAACTGTGACGCCCTCACGTCACGTCCGTGATGCTCATAAGCACATCCTCACGATTTCAGACAGTTGTTGCAATTGACATTTATTAGTTATTTCCCATTGCTTCGCATACGGCTTGGTACAGCGTATATACTCGTATGTGATATGGATATATATGATTGATTGTTATAATTGTATTATAGGTCATTATGTTCATTGCACGCCTCATAAGCGAAGCATTGAGGTGGATTCTACTCTTACTTCACCCAAAACGAGTGGTTTTTCGAACTCAAAATGTCTCTATTTATCGTATATTGCACTTGTAAAATAATGTATACACTATGCTCACATATTAAGAAAAAACACTGTTTTAACACTCATGATACTTTTAATGCAATTTTTGCTATTTAAACTAATTAAAAAAACTGTTCAAAAAAGTTCTGTCTTGGACATCCGTGTGTCTGTATGTGCGGATTCTGTATGTGTTCACGATACCTACCGACCGAAAGACTTCACTTTTTTTTCTTACGTTTCAGTATAGTTAGGAATAGAACCCTATTTAATTTCACGGTCTTATTCGATGTGGTTTAATTGTTTTTAACAATTTTACTGTGAACAATGAGATTATAAGGCGTGCACTTTTGGATTTTCCAAACGAATAATTTATTTGTACTATTTTTAAAGTATATCTAATGTATGTCTCTACTAAAATAAATCCAATACAATGTTACAAAAAAATTTTCGTAATAATTAACTTGTGCTTTAAAAAAATCTTGAAATATACAAAGTAGGTCACTATTACGTTTTTTTACATACAACCTTAAAATTGTAACGAATATGAATATTGCACAATTGTTGTAAATCAACTATATTAATAATATTCGATGCTCATTACCTACTTCAAATTATGACTTTTGTAACAAAAATCGTCGAGATTATCATAAAAAATAATGTTTATAAAATCAGAAATCAAATTATCTTTTACGCAATGAATAATAAAATTTTATTACGACATATTGAAATTCACGTCGCTCCGTATTAACGATAAGAGAACGTTTTCTAAAGAACCTTCTTCCGCAAGTACCTATATCTTAATTGTACATCTATAAACTTAATTCTAAAATCCAATAAAATTATAGAATCAATATATATATATATATCCTTTGGGAGTAAAAAAGACAAATGGGTCCGGGAGGCGATATAGGAGGTATATATAGGAGGATAAAATAACATAGAGTAAACAGACAGCATATACCCAGTTTACGTAAATACGTTGACGTAATACGCATAAATTCAAAAGATTTTTTTTAAATCAATCATTAAAAAGGAATTAAATGACATGTAAAAGTCGTCACGTATACAATTGCCTTTTCATATAAAAAAAGCGAAGTCACAAATTTTGTCCATTTTGTCTTCATGAAAAAGATATATTTAACCATCCGTCTTCTTTATCTTATTTAGCCATTATCATACGTAATTCGCTAGTGAGTCGTTTGTTTTTGTGATCGTTTTGTTTTTATTTTTTAATAATACAACACCTTGAACTTTTTAACGTTGTTCTCGTAGGTGGTATTAAATTTTTACTAAATGTTAGAAACTAAAATGAGTAACGATAAACATGACAAATGTTCGTCTTTAATAATAGTGCTAGTGTTCATGAAAGCTGTATTTATATATTCATATATACTAATTAAACACCTAAGACTAGCGTTGAAATGTGGAATATGAAAAGCCAGTGTCAACTAATGTTTCTAACAAGCTTAAGACACTGTTTTACCACTTGCTATTAAGTTCCGGCTAATTTAATTGGCACTTTTTTGACAGGTAATTGTATGGGTCATCTGTCAAAATAAGTGCCAGTTAAGTTATCCGGAACTTAATAGCAAGTGGTGAAACTGGCCCTAAATGTATTTTTCCAATAACTTTTCCTTTCGAAAAGATTAATGTGATTCTTACATCGGTTTTTTTTCAATTTTTGTTATTACTTCTATCAGAGTGAAATTAATGCAACTCGTACAATTAATAATATTATATATTAACATATTATATCTTTATTATTTAATCTATAATAAATAATAAAAAAGCTGTTTTTGAAGCTTTTGTAGGTACTTACATGGCATATTACATTGATATATATATTAAAAAAATATAAATACCGCATTATTTTTATTTTTTTTTTAATTTTATCACAAAGGTTTTTTTAGCGGTCTAAAAACACTAATTATACACATTTCAATCATTTTTAGAAATGTCACTTCTAAAGTACTAACAGTAGTTCAAAGAGTCAGCATGTAACATATTCTGAGGTAACACTTAGTAGTTAGTCTTTATTTCATCAATTGCTTCATTTTATCAAATATTACTGTAATTAGAAGTTTGTATTTTGAATTACCTGCTGCATGAGAAAGAAGATAAGTTTTAAGAAAAATGTTAACAACGGTTACACATCGCTATGTTTTATAGCATTTAATTTCATATTCAAAAATAATTGAACGAAAGAAGACGAAAAAAAGAACGTCAAAATGTCGGATTGCATTTTATTTTTACAACAGTTCGATACTATATTACTATCATAATAATAGATAGCGCTGATGGCGCTTTCTTAATGGCGGTTAGAACCTTCAAACACTTATTAGGTCGGTAAAAATTCTTTTTTCGTATTTAATGTACAAATTCAAGACTTTTTATAATTTTTTACAATATATAGTGCCATTTTGTTCGATAACTTGTTGCCATCTTAATACCCAAAGAATTCTGAAGATACAGCAACAGGTGAAAATCTGACAATGAGTGTCAGTCAATTCCCAGACTGAGTACACTGCATTAGGTCAATAAACGTCACAAATTTTTTTCGCGGCTTGAGTCGCATTTTCCCCTTTTTTGTAATAAAACTTTAGAATTTATCGAATTTCTTATGAATTTCTTAGTTAGATTCACTCATTTTGACGTACATAAAAACAATTGAAAAATGATGGGAAAGTGTTTTTTACTTTTTCTTTTTCTTTTTTTAATGTCCTATGTTTATTGTAATTAAAACCAGCCAGATACAAACAGTACAACCAAAGACTTTTGTGCCGACCTGTTACAATTACATACTGAAATAAAAATAAGCATGGGCGACGCCACAGGGACAGCTAGTAAAAATATTAACTATTATAAGCGCACAAAATTATATTATATGAATATTCTGTAAAGCCGATGAAAAAAAAAACATTTTTAGAAATTAGAAGATTACACCTAAGTTATCATAATCTTTTTGAAAAGTTCCTTCTACCTACATGAAATATATTCATTTGACTGGCCCGTGGCGCAGTTGGCAGTGGCCCTGTTTTCTGCTCCAGGTGTTTCGAACCCAGAGTTCGATTCCCGCCTCGAGTCTGGGTGTATTATGTATTCATTTATATATGTATTATTAATATGTTTATTTATTTAATATATAAAAAAAGTCTAAGTATCAGTCAACTGTTACCAAAAACACAGGCATTAAGTTGCCTACCTTAGGAACAGATGACCATGTGTGTATGTTAAGCATATTTATTTATTTATTTATATGTAAATCGCAATCGTTTTGAATACTATATAACGTTTGATCAATTACGTACAAAATGACTTGCAGGACTATTCATATAATAGCATTGTATCGAAGTGAAAAGGAAAGTGACACAGTTTCGTCTATAGAATTATAATAAGTGTCATTACATGCTATGATACGATCGATACCATTTATAAAGTATATTTTGTTTATGTGCAATCACTTAATTAATCTGAATTTAGTCTAATTTTTTTAATTCTAAAACATAAAGGAACGCCTAATTGTTTTTTTTTTATTAAATCTTCTTAATGTAGTCAATAACTGAAACTATTCTTTCTTCAAACAATCATCACACCTAGATACTTTATACTTCTAAGTCATTTAATTTAAATAAGCGCAAAACTATTTAAGTAAAATAATTACCGTTAGATAACTTATAATAATCATTATATTACAAATGTGACGTCATTTTCATTACACTATAATTAATTTCTTGCAACATTACGCGCGCGCTCAATTTGAATATTTTAAGAAGCTATTTTATATACACATTTATGCGCTTTAAACTATTAGAATGAAAGATACAATAGAAGTTGCATAAATTATTTTGAAGAGAAAGTAATTTAAATTACAAAATTAATTTAAACATATATTAAATAATTATAAATTCAAAAATTATATTACGTTAGATATATTAAGAGTTGATGAGTTTAGTTTTCGCAGAATTTTGCCAGATCACTATTTTCATATATAAATATATATATCATCATATCTCGCCTCAACGCTGCGCGCCGACTGTCGCGGGTTCGATTCCCGCTCGGGACAGATATATATACTTTAAGTTTATTTAATTTTACGTCCCGATGCTTAAAAAAATATAATAACAGAACACGGTTCCCTACACTTTAAACCTTTTGTTACAAGACTGCTTAGGAGAAGTTATTACTTCAAGCTACATAAATAAATAAAAAAAACCTATCTACACTTTAAATTAGAAAAATATATATGATCTGAATAATTATACAATTGGAAAGTGATGGAATTAAAGAAATACTTTGGTGTAGTAAATAATGGTTTGCATAAAGAGGGAACGATTTCTCTAAATGAGTGGGTAACGAGTTCCCATTATTGTGTGAGTCAAACAAACTTTCGCTCTTTGGCCATTGCCATGGGAGTATCAGAGGCCCGAGTGTATTCGTACGTCAGATAAAATTGACAGTCGAAATGAAGATCGTGTCAAATATAGATATTGAATTTTCATAAAGAATATAATAGTAACGAAAGAATTAGCCTCACTACGGTGTTATTATAATTATACATAATATGCTACACTCTTTATTTTACGATCCTTTGAAATCATTCTACTAAAGCACTTTACGGTTTCACAGCGTGATGATTTACAACCTGAAACCTTTTACCTTCCTTTATAAATCCTAATATTTGCACGATGTTAAAACTCTTGTTTTACTGTATATATATATATATATATATATATATATATATATATATATATATAAAGTTTCTCATGTTCGCCTTTGTCAAAAAAAACGAAATCCTTAACAAAACTTTCTTTTGACATTATTTTTATTTAATAAAAATTAAAATACACTTTAAATTATTATTATTATTAGAAAATCAATAATAATAATAATTTTAAGTGCTAGCGTATAGGTGGAGTACCTATTAATTATTAATACATAGAAGTCGTAACTATTACTCGTGCGCAGAAGGTTTGCCGATGACTACCTCTCCCACCGGAGTTGACTGCGTCCCTCGCTCGTCTGATATGTACCGCTAGCAACGTAGGCGATACGTACGTGTAAATTTTTGCTTTCGCTCCGAATTAATTAATTATTGTTTTCTTAGGTTTTATACTTGTTTTATTTTTGTTAGTTATTTGTTTTCGTTGTTTGGAACCATTAAACTTTTATTTTACGGCTTCGTTTCATTCATTCACTAAATATAAATACATAATAATATATAATCTACGTAATAACAACAGCGTTTTTTATTTACTATTTATATAATAATCTACCTTTATGTGACCTTTTTTTTTCAACCCTACTGAGTATCGACTCGTGACGTCTCTAAGCCATCGGCAAATTTTCTGCGCACGGATAGTAAATAAATAGATCCAATTATTTTTTATTTGTTATCCATTATGGGATTCGTAATATCGGATATTAACTACGATTATAAGTTAACTTGACGGTGCGTTGGCGCAATGGTCACAAGTGGCCGTTTCGCGCATTCGCGCGTTATACGCATTCGCGGACATCCGACACAAGATTCCAATAGTACTGGGGGCCGTTGAATTACTAGACGTCCCACGCCGTTTCTCCCTCATTGAGTTTCAATCATTATAATATTGCTTTAAATTTTCAGTTACTACTCTCTTTTATGGGATATATAGTAATATTTTAGCCTATATTCATAGACCCAATTCTTCATTAAACATTCTGTCGTACGTAGATTTATTTATATCTATCCCGATTCTAGATCTCGAGATTAGAGCGTTCAAGAAAAACAAGCTCTTCAGATAATTTACATTATTATGTAGAAGATATGTTATTCGAAAAGTAAGCTGCGGTCAATTAATATATGAATGAGGTTTAGCTTACGATGAAGTCGCATTAATATTTAAATATATAAATGGGAAGGATACGATATGTATGTAAATTAATCACATATATACGAAAATTTAGATGCACATTAAATTTTCTCTATTAAAATTATGCGTTAGATATAAATGATTAAATTATTTAAACGTATTCTATTGAAATGACGTGTATTATTGACATGTCATATCAGACCCACAACAAGTTCAACTTGTCATTAAGGCGCATATTATGTTCACAATCATGATTTTTTTTATATACGTAAAACTTCTAGTTATATGCTGAGGACCTCTATGTATAAAAAATTTCCTGTTGGTATCTAAATAATATTTAGTTTTTATCGACTCTACCTTTAACCGGTGGGAAGAGATGCGCTGTGCCGCGCTCCCGGCTGCATGGGTACCAGCATCTTGCTTGTCTCTCCCGTGAAACAGCTTTGCTGTGTTTCAGAGAGAATGGCAAGAAGGCAGTGTAATTACTGGCACCGAGACTTTAACACCTTATGTCTCTGGATAGGCAGCACATAAAAGAGTTGCCTGGGCTAGTTCCAGGTAAACTAGTTTATGTTCATGGGCGACGTCAACCACTTACCATCAGGTGGAACGTCTGTCAGTTTGCCTATCCAACTAACATTAAAAAAAAAAAACTGTCACCGCAGTTATTCGAAATAAAGCTGTCGTGGCTTTCGCATACCATAATTCATCTTTGCACTAAATTTTTATGACTGCTGCATATGCTCACCATGCTATGCGCAATCATATTTTTATGATGTTGACTATGTTGTCAATCATAGATTACGTCGAATTTCGACCACTGGGCGACCACTAGTTTTATTAAATATGTTATAATATTTTATCACTATCCTATACGTTTACGATGACGTCGATTGATGGTTCCTAACCTCCATAAGGTAAATACCAACAAGATATTACATAACATGCTCGTACTTACTTTTTTCTCTACATAAATTTATGTCATAATATGTGTTCCACTTAGAAATTAGTGGAGTGCTATTTTATGAAATAATTAATGTACTTTAAAACAGTTTCAATCGTCGACGACGCTCGAGGCTGCAGCTCTAACTGTAACAAGGTGGTCGGCCGTCTCTAATCTTTCTATTTTCGGAGCGCGCAGTCGCGCACAAGTCACTAAATCGGAACAACCGAATAAATAATCATGAATGTGTCGCAGAGCTTACTCACATAATCTGTATTTTGATGTCAATCAACATGCGCTTGTTGTGCTTATTGCGTGCATTTGTTTATTTATTATTCTAGTAACTGGTTCAATAACACGTCCATACATATTTATGCAATAATGTTTGGTTCTTTATTAAACATATAGATTAAGCGTTTTTAATTACACGCATATTTATTTTGTAATAAAACAAATGAGTATGTCATTTGAATACATAATTTGTTTAAAAATGTTAAATGAATGAAGAATTAATATAATCCACTAGTAAAAAGTGTTTAATACTAGTAAAATCAAAGTACCTACCTATACATTAAAAAAAATACACTAATAACTCCTTGTCTGTTAGCGTCGAAAAAACAGATACGTTTGCAAATACATATATATACATATATATATACAAAACAATAGGCAATTTCTTTCTGATTAATTATGATGTGTTTTAATTATGGATTAGCTACGGTTAGTTTTTATTAATATACTAGCGGCCCGCCCCGGCTTTGCACGGGTATTTAACTAAAATTTTAAAAATTATAAATTATATTTTTTATCACCTACATGCGCCATCTATCGTATAATAGTAGAATATCGTTTTTATATTTAGTGACATTTAACATAATAGTACCTATATTAATTGAAAATGATGTTTATCTAAAATATTAAAACGATTTCTATTCCTATCCGACATATTTAGAAAACTTTTAAGTTTAGCAAAATAATAACTCAAAAATTAGTTTTGTGAGTTTTTAAGATTCCTTAGACCAGATGGCGTTGGCGGCGTAGGTACCTATTTCTATTTTCTTAAATATCCATTTTTAAATTTAATTACAATGAAACAAAAACTAAATTATACTGTGAGTTATGTTTAATTTTTATGTATTAAAGTTATTTACATTGGTTTTGTACTTTTTACGTGATACGTGAACAGAGAAATTTATTCTTGATGATATATAGTGTATTAATAAAACGGAGGTTTTAACAGATTTATTATTTGTATAGACACTAAAGTTTCGTCGTTAATGATAATCATATCCTTTAAATAGTAAAGTTTCTATCAGAAAGTAACGAACGTTTTTAAAACCTGTAGTAATGTCATCGTTAATAATTTTTATTATCAACATTCTTTCCTCTTCTACTTAGATATAAACATCTAACATAACAAAAATTGTCAATTCATATTGTTCTTATCTAAATAAGTGTGTGAGAAAAAATGTTTAATTTATTATGCTATCTCTAAACGTAACCGTCCTTGGCAGTAAACATTACAACAATGTAATTAACGGTTCTGTAATCGTTAGCTAACTTGCTTTTAATTACATATATGTACCTTCCGCCCTTGTTCTGTGAAAAAATGTGAACAATAGGAGAGGTACTTATTGTTAATCTTATCTGAGATAACGTCACGGCGTGCGGGGTCGCGGTATTTATGCGGTCAAGGAAGACGATACATAGACCGACTACAACTGTCGGAATAGTATGTAAACACGCGTAATTTGCAAAACATAAAAATGTCACATTGCATTAACGCTCATTTTATATCGCGTTTTATATCATAAAATGACACGTACCGATTGCAGCATAACACTTAAACTAGATGTTTTGAAGTTTAATCATCTTATCATATCATAAAGTTTAAAACAATTACAAAACTTCAGGCAATCGAGTCTATATTCACCGAACTATATAAAATGCTACTGGTTACACTGTAAAGTAGGTAATGTTTTTAACTGGGAGCAGAGCTTTGTTTGTTTAGAAGTGTCTTCTAAGCTAATAATAGGTCTATTGCAGTTAATCTTGTCTTAAAATGTTTAAGTACTAAAAATGTAATAGTACTTTAAATGTAAGTACTTTGTACTATGTTTTCACACTTAATTTGTCACGGAAGTCGTTTGATATGTTTTTAGTAACTATGATACAATTCGAATAATTTATTATTACTAGATTAATAAAAGTTTTTTAGTTTAACTCAAGAAATTATTTGTTTAAACATAAGTACCTACTTATCTTTGGAGCTATCGATCTGATTTTAATAATTACTTACAATTTGTCTAAATGCACAAACATCTCAATAAATTTGAAATATTTTTAGATTCAAATTCTCCTAAATCTTTTGTTTACGGATTAAGACTCACATAAGTTTTTCTCTGTTATTACGAGAATAGTTTTTACTTTTTATATACGTACTCGTTTTCATTTAATCTTCTTGTACACGCATGTATCCTTTGAAATGAAAATGATCCAGTTAAGTAACAATCGAAATAGTTCTAAATTATTAAATATTTCTTATAACTTTTTTAATTAATCTTTACTTGTACCATTTCAGTTTTGAAATTGAATGGCATGATTTTATATGTTTCATGTACTCGTATAAATTGTATTTCTTATGAAGAATTTTATGACGAAAGGGAGAGTAATGCGCTATATTGTACAATACTGGTCGTTTTCTTGAGTAATGTTAACACTTTCACCACGTGGTAATGTTCGTTACATCATTTTAAATAGTTATAATTTAAGTTCTTCGTATAAATTGATTTACACAAATGCATGGTATTATAGTTTTAGTTAGTAAAATAATAACATATATTGTCAAAAATCATATGAAAATGATTTGAAACTGTTGACCTATTATATACAGAATGAATGGTGAGTTACTATCAATATTTAAGGAGAATACTCGGTACATGATTCTCATTCGAAAAAATAGGTACATATTAATAAACTTCTAAGTAAAGTTACTCAACAGTTATCTAATTATTATTTACGCGTCGTCTGGACACCCTAGCAGCTAGTTTCACTGTCAACACAAAACAGGTAGTTTATCTACGTCCAAACGCCGCCACCTGTTAACAGGGTAGCAGGCTCCCTTTGATAAACAAGCATTATACATTAATCCTTGCTTAGGATAGGCAAAAATACTAAGATATTTTACTCGTTTAAGCAACAAATTTGTTGACTAGGTAAATGATGTGAACTTTGGCAATTTTTAGCACTTATATATGGCACTAGAAATAATGATAAAATTAAATAGTATTATTGTGAGTTAATAAGTTAAAAATTATGTATTGTTAAATTTTTTTCAGTGATAAGGAAGCATGGTATACGAGTCAAGGCTTTTTTTTTGTATGGTATCTGTTTATTTTTAAGAAGAAGGAATATTCCATTTAATATATAGTTATTAATTTCGTTTTAATGGGTACTACGAGTATAAAGTAATCGTTTTAACAAATTGTTTATTTAACATAATATTTTCAGAGTAAAATTATTTATTTAGTTATATTCAAAACTTCATAAATTAAATTAACAATATTCTAATTTTTATTTATAATTTCATTATTCATTGAAAATTATTATATTCTGAATAATATTAAGACATTTAGCGTTAACGTCGTCGTAACGTAAAGCGGACGGGCGTGGCATCTTACTGTCACTTTTTAATGAACTACCTATAACTACTATTCATCATAGGCAAGACTAGTAACACCCATAATTAATCAAACTTATTACAGACGCGAAACGCATTCAAGCTAAAATTGTCAAAGAGCTCTTTTAACATACAAACCGCCGTTTGGTTCATATCTTATGCAATAAATTTCACTTACACTTTAGTTATTTAAATGAGTAATGGAAGGAACCTGTAGTAAACGTCCAAACATGACTAATTGGTAGAAAAATGTAATGTCTAAGAAGAAAATAACCGGTTTTTTAAATATATATTCAACATACGTGGCTTAAAGTACCTATAACTTAAAATGTCCAATTAAGGTAATATCGATTAGTTAACGGTTTCGTAGTTAATTAAGTTCCGGTATTCAAAAGGTAACACACCTTGATTGAAGGAAAATGAAAAATAAAAATAAAAGTACATTTTAGTATTTTATTCCACATTTTATAAAACGAAGTTAATTGTTAAAAGAAAATAAATGCTAGCAAATTCACGATAATTTTATATTCTGCTTGCCCAAAGATCAAGTTAAAGAACTGGTTTTAAAAAGTGGTTTTCTTATAAAATAGGGCGTTGAACTTTTTGTTCAAAAGTATTATGTAATGCACTACATAATTTGTTTTCACTACGTCATTGGCATTCTTTAAATTAATAATATAATATATATTTTTTAATTAATCATATAATATTTTACGGCAATAATAAGTATAATGTAGGTAAAAAGAAGTTCGTGTTGAGTTACGCGTATAAATATATACCGCAACATTTTGTGCTGGCATTGCTATGATTTTGTAAACTAAGTTTGTCTGTAAAATTCACGACGAGCTTGGCAGTGAATAAAAACAACATGTTTGATGAAAAACAGGTTCAAACTGCACGTTTTAATACTTATTATTCTTAAAAAAAATAAAAAAAATTTGATTAACACCATACATTGCAATTATAAGCTAACTCATCGTGATTACACATCTACGAGTAAATACTAGTAATCCTAGTAATACTAGTAATAATAAATATAGTATCCTATTAATCCTATTATTATATTAACTTTACTTTTTTTATATATTTGGTTATAGGATTATAGTTATGGTACTTATGGTTATTTAAGTTGTATTTATGTAAATGTAGGTATCATGACTAATCTGCTGCACAATTTGTGATGAAATTTGATACCGATTGTCTGGTGTAGGGCTGGTGATGTCTGGTGAAAGACATAGGCTACTTTTTATCAATACACCCACGCGGGCGAAGTAGCGGGTGGAAGCTAGTATTATAAATGTTAAAGTTTGTCTAGAATTTGGTCATAATATAACATAGTTTAAAAAATGTCACGCGAAATTGCGTAAGTGCTACAAATATCATGACGCTTACGACCTTTTTTTCCCGAGAATTCGATTGGCCAGAATGGAGTGCCATTAAACGCATACTATGAGTAGGTGTTCACGTAAAAATATTGATATTTTTATCGATAAAATATATTATATAATAACTATATCAATTATTTTTTCGATCCGATATATGGGATAAATATATCGATACTTATCGATATATCCGATAAATATATCGATAAGTATCGGATAAAACATGTATAATACAGTTTTTATGTGTCGGAAATGCACACAAAAGAAAAAGGTCATCGCTTCAACGTATCGATATATATCGGATAGAATACTATACTACTCGATATATATCGAATGAAATATTTCGATACTACTCAAAAATTATCGGATGAAATATATCGATACTACTTGATAGTTATCGAATGAAGATATATCGAATCAAATATATCTACATAATTATCGAATACATATATCGAGTATTTACGAATTATCGATATACATAATATATCGCACACTTCTAACTGACTGACACGTGACGGCAGACGTCCTTGTTCATTTTGAATTTTTTTCTTATAGTTAATTCGATTCTCGGAGCGATTTATTACTTAGTACAGCAGGCATAGTTAGTATTTTTAGTTAGTATATTTTAAGTAGATAGCTTTTTATTTTTATTTCAGTCGTATTAGAAATGCTCTTTTTATTTTGATTATAGAATTGTAGTTAGTTGTTAGTTTGTATTTATGTACGCGGGCGAAGCCGCGAACGGATGCTAGTAAAACATAAAATGAATTTTAAAAAAATCAATCATTCTTCTATTTACCGACAGGTATACAATAAAAGAAGGAAAGAAAAATATAAAAATAATAATAATATTTAAACTAACATAATAATGGATAAATATTGGAACGAAAGAAAGAAAAGAATAAAAAAATGACAGAAGGATATGGAGAATTTTTATTCGTGGCACTTTGTTATTTATTTACATAAATTATTTTTAATTATTGAATTTCACTTTTTCACGCTGTTACGTTAATTATCACCTAATAAATATTATATCAAACAACAAAAATGTTATCAAGTCTATATGTAATAGAACCTTTGCCGATAAATATTATTTCATTATTAAATATGTATTTTATCAATAAATTAGATATGAAACTTAAATAAAAAAAAATCGTTACATACTCTTTTTGCAATTTAATTTCTTGTATCTTTTTTTTCATTTATTTAATTTTAAACAAAAAAATATTTTAAACTCACATAAACTGTTTATTTTAAAAGCTACAAAGTTATAAAAATATTCGAGCATATTTAATATCTTTAAAACTACTCAGTGGATAAAATTATATAAATAAATAATATTACGTATAGAATGATCTGATCCAAGGTGCACATGTTTACAATTTATATTTTGTTACTTATTAGGGTGCCTATCCATTGATGCGATTGAAAAAATCTCCCCTCCGCTCCAGTGGACAAGGGCTTTGCAATCCTATTGATTAATATTTCTCCGTTTGTCCGCTCCGCCGCCTCGCTCCGTATCAATGGACAGGCACCCTTACGCCACCGACATGAAACATCTAAATCAGAGTTCCCGAAACTTTTTTGTTTCGTAGACCCCTTGCCATGTTTTTCCGTGTTGGGTAGACCCCCTACTTACCTGATATTGATTTCCTGTAAATTTCTAACTTTAGTGAAATTTAGTGTTAAAAATTTAAAGTAAAAACACATGTTAATTTATACATTTATTAATTGAATTTAAACTAAAACTACTCAAAATAAAATTTTGTATCTGTTATGTAAAATATACGTAACATTAAATAAACAATAAAATGAATTATTTAAATAATAAAATAAACTATAAATAAAATAACATAAGCAATAAGTCAATATTTTTAGTGAGAAAGATGAACCTTGAAATTTTTTAATTCATAGGTACTTTTATAAATAATTAATATGTTTTGATATTATAAGATAGTATGATGTAAGTAAATAGGTACTATCAGTGTATGTGTTGAGATCCACGATGATTCATTTCAAGGTCCCCAAATTTTTTTTCGCTGACGGAGACCCGTTGCAGGTTGTTATAGACCCCTAGGGGTCGATATAGACCACTTTGGGAATCACTGATCTAAATGGATATGAAAAAAGTTTTGATGCCTGGATAAAATTTATTTGAAGTGTTGCTTTCAAATTAATTATTATTCATTAATATTTCACAGTCACATATTACGGAACGGCTCAGCTGTTTAAAATTAACAATATTGATCATTTTTCTATATATTCTATTATTTAATCATTAATGACTTTTTAATTTTCCGTATACATACATACTCTTTTAAAACTACGTTATTAATTTAATAAAATCTAAGATAAATTACATTGAAAAGTATTGCTTGCATTGAATAAAATGTAGTTATATTATTTTTGTTGCTATTTTTTCTTTTCTATGGATAACTTTCATGCTTTCAGTGAAAGAATTTATTATAACGTTATAAATTCCATATTGTATTAAAAAATTTTACAATTCAAAACTTAAACTAATTATTTACAAACAGTTTTGTAGTAACGTTATTAAATATTCTACACAAAACAAACATGACTAGATTTAATACTAACCTAATTAGTAAAAAATTACAAAGCAAATAAATGTGTACATAAAAACAAACTAAATAAAAAATATTTATAAGATCCGTATAATAAACATCAGATTTATATTTTACTAGCTTCTGCCCGCGTGGGTTTTGGTTATCGCTACCAAAAACAAGGATCCTGTACTACTTCTAATACCTCCAAGAATATGTGTACAAAGTTTCTTGATGATCGGTTAAGTATTTTTCGCGTGAAAGCGTAACAAACAAACTTACTTTCGCGTTTATAATATTAGTATTATAATGTAAATAAATGCACTTAAAAAATCTTACAATAAATTGAAATAAAATTTCATCAAAAGCCTGATCGGAACTACATATATGTATGTGCAACTAAACCTAAAACTTAGGCGAAGTCTTTATGTTATTGTAAAATGCAATACCTGAAAAAAATAATTATGTGACCATTTATAACGTTCAAACTAGCATTGCTGTAAAACAGAAAAGATATGTTGAACATTCCAACAACAACATCATATAAAAATATTATTGATTTGGGTATAATATTACACTGAATTACTTTGAATAAGTTGGTGATTTTCCGCATTTTCCAGATTGAATCGATTCACAATCTCAAGTTTTGTATATAAAGAACAAAGTGTTTTTTTTAATAAGGATTGATGCCTAAGAAGACTCCGTAATTATTTTCCGTGACTCCATAAACACCAGAAGTATGTAAAGATATGATCATAAAATATCTAAATATGAAAAAATCTTTGAATTCACGGCACACCTAACTAGAGCATTGTAATTCCGTTTATAGATAATATTACTGCAGTAAAACCATACTGTGTACATGTACCGTGATATAATTAATAAATAAAATAGATCGATGATAATAATACTAAGTAAAAATATTATCTAAAGAAGTTGTTTATTTGTTTGACTGTGTTAATAAAGGTCTACCGGTCAAATTTGAAAAATATTTTAGAGTTGGTTAGACTGTGTAAAGAGAAAAGTTTTTAGCTATGAAACATCGATAAGTGTATTAGACGTATGTACTCGTATACTCGTACCTATGTCAAATGTCAATAAAAATAAAAATCTATACATTATGTACCCTTAGTGCTACATAAATAACACTTTTGATATCCTTACTATTAACGGTGACAATATAAAAATGTAAAATAAATAAAATTTAAGATCGTTGCCGCAAACCAAAACTACGCACCACGCTTGTGAAAAATTAAAATCTTCATATTTATTATTATATTATAAAAATAATTTATTAAATATTATGACGTAAGGTTTTAAAACTAGATATATAAAATTCTTAAACTTAATCATAATTGATATGGTACAACAAACCAATACAATCAAGATTACTTGAACTTAGATTTTATACGTAAAATTCTAACAAATAAGATATTAAAAAAAAACTAATTTGTAACAAAATAGTGATTAATTTACTTATATTTTATTGATACAAAAATCATTTAATTACACGCATTTTTTTTTTGCAAACTTTTTATTAGGATATCTGAAAGATTCTGAAAATAACGAATAAAAATATAATTCTGAAATTCAAAAATACGGATCCTCTTTACATCGGATATCTCTTTTTTTCTAGGGGTGCGAAATATGTACGAGTATATAATGAATATGAATACGAAACTGGTTTTGATACTGTTTAAGGATATATATATCACGTTATCAATAAGTGCATTTGTCTGAATATTTTTTTAATAATTTATTTACAATAAAATCGTAAATGAAGAATATTAAGTTTAAACGTAGTATTTTGTGAGACCTTGCACGTACAAAGATAAACAGCCTATAAGCAAGCATCTTTGACCTCTACGAGAGTTCCGTTAAGCGTAGGCCGTAAATCCAAATGGTAGGGGTATAATTGCAAATACAACGTACTTATACGTATAGTTGTAGTGAATGGAGTAATGATAATAATCCTTATTGCTTCATGATTACATATTGAGCGCATTGCTAGCTCTCAATGTTTTAGAACTTAAACGAGTTAATCAATCAAAATGTGAAAACAATTGATCAAGAGAGCCAATTAAATCTCCTAGCGATACTACAGTTGAGAAATATTTCTGAATCAGCTTCGTGTGTGTGTGTGTGTGATTTTTTTTTCTTTAATTATAAATGAGATATTTTAAAAAAGCGTCGCTTTTTTAACTTTATTTTAGTATCAGTATAAACTAGTCGTTTCTCATGATATTACTCGGTTTATTTGGGACATTGACGTTTGTTTATAATACTTCGATTTTATGACCCGTAACTTTGTAATCTTCTTCAATGTATGGTATTATCTGCAATAATATTTTTCGAATCTGATCGGTACCGACTAAAATTGGTGCGTTCAAGAGGCAACAAGCGAGCTTAACAACGTTATAGCAAAAACTGTAAAACACATTTAGGTAGTTTAATGTTTAGTTTTTAAATAAATAAATAAACGCCTAATAGCTAGGGCGCTGGTTATCAGTTTAATAATATTTTTTTAGCTTTAATTTCACTATCTATAAAATTTATTTAATAAGATATAACTGATGACAGAAACGATGATATTATAATTTATGACAGATTTTTTTCTTATTAAAATTTCGAAATTAATTATTTAAAAAAATCAGTGCTACCTAAACTCGCCACTTATTTTTTTATATTGTAGTTAGCATAGGTCCAGACTACATTACGTCTTGGTATCAACGATGATGAAATCATATACCTAAACCGCCACCTGATCCCTAGCTATATGACGTGTATTTGATTGTAGAAGACTCGACAAGCCTTCGTTACGAAGACAGTTGAACTGTAAACGTCTATGACCGAGCAACTCACTCAATACGATGTTACGTGATATCACATAACAATTTAATACACTAGGCCTGATTCGCACGGAAATATTCTCACATTACTTATATTATCTAATTAAAGAGTTTTTTGTTTTACGATGGTTAAATAATACATTATAAAATGGTATACAATCTTGAGTGACACAATTTTTTTAAACTTGTTTTAAAAATAATTGAAAAAAGCAACCACAAGGCTCGACTCGACTTAGGTTAGAAGTTTTAAATAGATAAAAGAAAGAAAAAACAATAACAATAAGAAGAAAGAGGAACAATTTTATTGTTCCAACTTAATTATACTATAGATTTAAAAATTAGAACAGTATAATACTTTTTATCAAATAATATGGTCAGCGAACGTCGTATATCGACAGTAAACACACTTGTCCCACTTACTAGCATGATATTTACATGATCAGTCGCATCTCTATGATAACTGCTTTAATTACATACTTGACAGGTCTTCGCCCGAGGCATTTGTTAATATATAATACATAAGATTCGAACATGAAAATAGAGTTAATTTATATGTCATCGTATTTTAGTTATAAATTTTAATTTTAAACCAACAAATATTGTTAATTTGCAATATGTAATAAATACAACAGAAAAAAAGTAAAAATACTTAAATACTTTATAAACCTGTTGTAGTAGGGTCTAATTTTGTAAAGTACCCAAATTGAAATTTATTAATCACTGTATGTCAATTTTTTTTAATAATACTAAAATGACGTGAAAAGATTCAAACATACAATTTTTTACTTGAATAAAGTACACATCTGCCGCCTAAACTTAATTTTTAGTATTAAAATAGTATGTATAAATGTATGTAATATATATGTAAACAACATAAAGTGCAAAGATAAGGCGGCTCATGTGACTTTTCTCTTGTTGACGTTTATGGTCACTGCTGGGCTCCATCGCATAATGATGTTAATTGCTTAACAAATTACTAAGTAAAAAGATTTTTTTCAAATCGATCCCATAAATCCCTGCATTTACGTAATAACATCAACAGTCTTTCCCATATTCAACTAAGAAAAAAAGTAGCTTTTTAATGAAACTTATCACGATTTGTATAGATTGTTATGAATGAGCCACGGTATACATGATGTACGCTTCATGTGCCAGGCTTAGCTTACTTCAGTGTTTTAACTATTCAAGTTGGCACAACTTGTAAAGATATATTCCGTAGAATTATAGACGTAAAGTGTGTTGCGAAATATTATTTATACGATTTACATGAAATTGCATAGCGAATACATTCAATGTATTAGACTACTTGTTATCTAGTTCGTTTAATCTACATTCCGGCAAACCGAACTTAATAGAATCCATTCGCTGGGTCCATTGCAAAGCACGAGTATAAATTATACGGTTAATATTATTCGACTGACAATGAGTAAAGATATAACACGATCAAGAACCGCAACAAGGCGAAGAACCGTAAGCGCGTTGAACTCTTATGTACTTAATAAAAATAATTGTAACAATTTATTATTAGTACAAATAAAAACTACCATTTACATATATTATTATTAAACATATGTGTATAGTAAATTCGTTTTAAATTTATCGAAAAGAGTGTTTACTCAAGACGTGTTACTAAACATGTTTGATCATGGTCACGGTTCCCAATATAAATATTAAACAAAACGTTAGTTCTTGAAATATTTTTATGACGTTTGATTGTATATAGCGGAAAGTGTTTTCCGACTTTATTAATTCCGAAGTACTTAATAACAACTAGCTAATATTCTATACTACTATAATATTATATACCAGTAATATTGGCTATTTAAAACCACGCATAATGTTAAGAGAATTCTACAGGAAATTTTGATATTTGATTAGAAGCTTGGATCAATGATTATGTTCAGCTTATTTTATTATAAGTATTTCTTTTGACCTAAATAATTTTCATTCTTAAAAAATAAAACCGTGTAGCTAAAATATTGATGTTTGTGTTGTTAAATATTGATGTGTAAATAAATGAGTCACACTATTACAATAATACTACTGAAAATAGAACAGAATTTTATCATTTTTAAAGTAAATATTGAAATTACTAGCTTATTAAATATAAAAAAAATGGGATTTTGTTTTAAATTGAATTAAGCTTAAATTACGAGGACTCAATATGAAGCTTTTAACAAATAACACTTAAGCTATTTAAGATGAAATGTTTAAGTTGAAGTTACTTGTATTAATGTACTCATTCTTTGTTCGATAATGAATTTATTCTTACTAAGATGTGACGGCAAGGTCGATAGCGAATAATAAAAAGTAAATGATTGATAACACTGATGTGGATGTTACGTTCAGTTCTACGTTCTCTCATTTTCTCGGTGGTGATCTCTCAGGCCGCTAACACTCGCCAGATAACGCAGCTAACAAATTTCAAAGAGGCCTCTTGCAAGGTTGCTGTCATTATGAAATTGTCAACATTAATATAAAATTAATAGAATACGCTGCAACCGTAACGGCCGCTGAACATGTCTCTTGGTGTTACAAAATTAAAAATTATTAAAATTGAACGTTTTTAGCCGAACTTTTGATACTGAATAGAACAATGATGAGGTTACGAAGTTTGAATAAAAAAACAGTATAAATTATTCGAGTGTGTCCTTTGCAATAACTTAATTTATTGTTGCCTAAAGTAATTGAAAGTTAGGTATTTCTGGAACGTTTCATTTGTCCTATATTAGTATTATATTGATCGGAGCGTATAGTGTTTTAAGTCGCATGTCATTAATGACATGTTACGCAAACGCCTTTCCCCGGGCGGTGTGGCGGACCGCCGCAGCGTCGGCGCAAGCCACCTGATGTCAGTCAAATGTGATACCATCGCAACAAGTAAAGCCACAGGCCCACCCGGACACTACTTCATTCGTGTTACACATTAATTATGTTATTACCCCGACCTCAAGATATAAATCACAAAGACAAGCAATTATTACAAATTATTTGCATTTTTATTATACATTTATATGTTATTTTAATTTATAATTAAGTTTGTCATTGTAAATATAAATTTTTATTTTTATTTGAAATAATGATTACTAAAATTTAACTAAATAAACACAAATGTAAATTTAAAATCAAAAAGTAAAATAAAAACTAAAGATAATATGTTAAAACATAAAAACTTATTATCAACGTTTTTTTTTTGTTTCGCCTCCTGCTTATAAAGTCTCTCCGATAGCCTACCTGTAACTCTTTTGCGGGATAAACTATAACTTTTTGGCCCTTATATTTAATATTTATAACCGGTTGTCACTCTCACGAAATACGATAAAATAAAAATAAAATCAATTAGCATTTTTTTCTACTTTTAGAAAATTTAGGAAAACGATAATCTCTGTATCGTAATATCCTTTCTTAATTTAAGAAACATTTTATTTTGAGTTTATGTAAAAATAAAAAAGTAAATGTATTTTAGTATGTTATTGCACGCCTCATCATAAGCGAAGCGTTAAGGTGCCGTTCTACTCTCACTCCACGCAAAACGAGTGATTTTTCGAACTTAAATTATCCTTATTTTAATCGTATATTGCACTTGTAAAATAATGTATACACACACATAGTTCTGTCTTAGACGTCCATGTGTCTGTATGTGGTTACGATAACGATCGAAAGACTTCATTAATCGAGTTCTTTTTTTTTCTTACGCTTCAATATTATAGTTAGTATACTAATTCAATATACTATTTAATTTCATGGTCTAATTCGATGTGGTTTAATTGTTTTTAACAATTTTATTGTGAAAAATTAGATAATGAGGCGTGCACTTTTGGATTTTCCAAACTATTTATGAATATTGTTATGTTATTTAATTTACATAATTACCTAATGTAAGTCTATTATTTTAATACGACATTTTAATCTTTTATTTATGTAGATTTTTACTTGAAATTTAAATTAATCATTATCATTTTTTCAAAAATTATAATGTGAAAAATTATTTACCACTGAATTGTTTTATAACAATATCATGAAAAAATTAATAAATACAGATGATAAGTATTGTAAGTAAGTGTAAGAATTTAAAAATAAATATATGGAAAAGTTGTTTTTATGTCAAAAAATATATTATTTCGAAATCACACGATGAAAGTTTTGTACAAATCTCAAAACATATGTACTTATTCGTATATACACGTAGGTACTTACATCATCTCCTGTTTGTAGCTCCGTCAACATTAGGTAACGTATATTAGTTTTGTTTTAAAAATAGTTCGCCTACTATACAATACGCACTACAACAATACGGTAAGTAATTGGTTCGAGCTATTAAATAAAGTGTTTCAAAATTATAAACGTTATAATATAACATGGTTTATATTTTTGTATATATAAACAAAAAGTACTATAAGAATTATCTCACCATAAGATCGCGTGGTAGACTATTTAACGTCAGTTTTCGTATTGAAATAGGTGACTAAATACATATATTTGTCGAGTGAAATCTTTAACAAGTAACTGTTAAAGTATTAATTTCATTTATAACACATTCACATGTGTCGTTCGTATGTTACTCTATAACTCAATCGATAGTTGTCCACATGAAATTGTAATTGTTTCAGTAATGTACGAGTTCTTAGACACCTTGAATAATGTTTAATCCAACTGTTGAGGATACAAAGAAAGTAAAAGCGTTTAAAGTACTATAGTTATATATATATATATATATATATATATATATATATATATATATATATATATATATATATATATATATATATTGTATATGGATATAATTTTATTAAACGGTATCTAACGCATTTGAGTATTTTGTAGCAGAGAAAATTAAACTGCATACATATATAGTTGACCAACTTTTTTAACAAATATAATTATGCATAAAAACATTTTTACATACACTATTATGTTGTATTTCATTAATTATTCATTAACATAAATTATTCCATATATTTCGTTTACAAAAAGAAGATATCTTGTTTGTTTCTTCCGTGAAACAGCTTTGCTGTGTTTCGGAAAGAAGGGCAAGACAGGCAGTGTAATTACTGGCACCGAGGCTTAACATCATATGTCTTAGGATAGGCAACACATAAATGAGTTGGCTGGGCTAGTTCCAGGTAAACTATTTTATGTTCATGGGCGACGTCGACCACTTACCATCAGGTGGCACGTCTGCCAGTTTGCCTATCCAACTAACATAAAAAAAAGATATTAAATAACAATGAAATAAGAACTATCAAGTTAGTATATATTATGCCGTATGTAACATTGAAAAGAAATAAGTTATTTAGTTACTTAAATAAAAATTATTATACACATTTACAAAACAAACCTTAAAAATATCATATCCATAAATTTAGTTCGAGCTATTAAATAAAGTTTAATATATGTATGATGTCCGAATGAAATGGTTGCAAGAATGGTGGCAGCATTTTCTCACTGATCGATCTGATTCTTCGGGCAAAAGGCTATGGGCCGGGGTATAGTTATGATAGGCCGAAGTAGGCTATGAGCCGTGAAGTCAATTTTTTTAGTCATTTTTTAGCACTCCTATTTACTCAAAGTTCCATTTGTTTCGACGAAACCGCATAAGGGAATAATTTGGTATAAGTGACAAATATATGTATATATGTATATATATATATATATATATATATATATATATGTATACATATATGTTACGTTCAATAGACATGTCATGCCAAAACCGATATCTGTTGATGGTACCCTTCTCGAAGTTGTACAGGATTATGTCTACCTAGGCCACACAATCCAACTTGGCCGAAACAACTTCGAGAAGGAAGCTGATAGGAGGATTCAGTTTTGCTGGACGGCATTTGGTAGGCTACGTCGAGTCTTCGATTCGAAGATTCCGCAATGCCTAAAGTCAAAAGTCTTCGAGCAGTGCGTCCTGCCTGTGTTGACATATGGCGCCGAGACGTGGACACTGATGACGGGATTAGTACACAAATTTAAAGTCACTCAACGTGCTATGGGACGGGCTATGCTTGAAGTTTGAGTGGAGACCGCGAATCGGCAAACGCAGTTTAGGGTGCCCTCCGGCCCGCTGGACCGACGACTTACGCAAGGTTGCCGGCGGAGGCTGGATGAGGATTGCGGAGAACCGGGATATTTGGCGCCAGCTTGGGGTGGCCTATGTCTAGTATGATGCGATATGTATAATTAAACTTAATATTAAAATATATATAGTGACTGGCAGTGACCCTATTTTCTGTTCCAGGGTTGTGGGTTCAATTCCCGCTCCTATATTAATTTATATATGTATTATTTATAATAAGTATATTCCAAATAAAAAATGTTTATCAGTCGACTGTTACCTAAAACACAGGCATTAAGTTGCTTACCTTAGGAGCAGACGTGTGTGTATGTTATAAAAAAAATATTCATCTATTTGTGGCTGAGTGAATTAACGTAGGGTAAACAATAAAAAAAATTAAACATAAAGGCATTCTATATAGCTTCTAATAGTATATAATTCTTTTATATACAACATATAAATTATGGTTTTTCTTCTTTAAAATAATGCAAAACAAGCTGTCGGCCTTTTAGTTCGTTCGTTCGTTTCGTTAGTTAATTCGTTCCCAGCGTCGATAATTATGTGTACATTATATTCTAGTTTCCATATGTCATTTAAATATGAGTATTGACAAATTGTATCCGGTTTATTAAATTCGTGTTATTTTCATCTATATTTACAAAATAATTCCAATGACTTAATTTATTTGGTGGCAGGATAATTTCTGTGTTCTACTTTTCATTAAGCAATCTCTGCATAAGAACAGCTTAGTTCTATTTGCACGGACACCCGTAGGTATGTACGCCTTTCAATAAAATAATAGAACTACATATAAGCCAAACATATTTAAGCATTTTCGCAATAGTTTTTAGCGTATACATTTAACTTATATTACCTTTTGTAGCGCAAGCACGTGTTATTTAGGTACGTGAATAATTATTGCACTACAAACCTTCTGTATTGTAATCGACCCTAGTTAAGTTATACAAGGTCTCTCCGGTTTTATTTAAATCAATGTAAAAAATTTTGTTTTTTAATTAAAAAAATTGAGAAGTTTTGATGTCACGTAAATTGTTAATATTCATCTAATATTAAATCTTTGACTTAATATATACTTGTCATATCCTTCGTTTTGAACTTACTACTTTATAATGACATATGTTCAAATATGCAACAATGAATATAATGAAAATACTTTGTATGAAAAAAATAACACGTAATTAGAGTGACAATGGGTATAATATCTTCATAGAATGCTGGATAACAAAGATTGGCATGGATTGCGCGGTCGCAATCGAAGTGATGGCGATACAATACGGAGACCCTGAGCCACATTCGAATCGTTAACGCACGAGCAGCGTTGCTACTGCGTCGTGCGTCGTGCTAACGCCACGTTACGCTACGACATGCGGCTGGCCGACAAATTATCTGATATACTCGCGAATATTAGTGTGATGTTCGAAATTCAAATTCGTATTTACTTGAAATTGAGTAAATAATTTTATATATACTTGATTGAATTACAATGTAAAGAGAAATTATACTAAAAAAAATTGACTGGTACCTATTGATAGAACAAATGTTTGGTTGAGGGGCCGTCCATAAATTACGTGAGACAATTTTAGCGTTTTTTTGACCCCCCCTTAGTAAGATTTGGTGAGATTTTGCTCGACCCTCTCCCCCCTACCCTAATCTCACGTGAGATTTTTAAAAATGCGTTTCCACCTCCAGGCTATACGTATTCTTAAAAAAAAAATGTCATCACCGGTACATGAAAAGTATTTCACATTTTTAATGAGGAAAAAAAAAAGTGATATTTGCCGAGACCCCCCCCCCACACGTGAGATTCTGTGAGATTTCGCTCGACCCCCTCCCCCTCCTAAACACCTCATGTAATTTATGGACGGCCCCTGATGGAACAAAAAAAATGTAATAGAATTTAGTGTATCTTTATTTTTTTTTAATTATTCTAAAATTAAATAAAAATGTTAAGGGCTGTTTCATCAGTTGCTGATATTTTACTGACGTATAACGGTATTCAAATTCCAACAGATAAAATCTTATGATATATATATTTTTTTTTCAGCATCAAACTTCGCTTTATCCATCATATATTTCTATTATCAGCCTGTGAAACTAAAAGTTGTAGTTTCATAAACATTAAATTCGTACTCTCATAAAGCGTAGGAAGCGCTGTATGGAATATTAAGGATTGCTAAATAGAAAAATGTAAATACGGCAAGATAATTTCAGTATTTCGATACCAAGAAGAAAATGTGTAAATAATATATAGTATAATTGGTAAGGACCAGTTGCGACTAGCAGTAGATAAAATGTTTCATACAAGTCCACTTTACCGACAGCGCCCATAATTTTAGAAATTTGCGTAATATCGCCCGATCTAAACCTTCTAAAGATACCTGTTAACGCTCTTACGTCCAGGCAGGTATTACAACAAACAAGTGGGAATAATAAATGACAACAGTAATAATTATTATATATAGTTAGTTGAGCAAATAGATCACGGTATTGTAAAATAAGTAATACGGGTTTATACATATTGTTATTATAAGGGGCTTTAACTGTATCTGCAACCATATTGAAAATGGATTTTTATTTTAAATATGATGTTCTACTGGCACAATTCTAAAACATATTGTTTGACATTTTCATATCTCATGTTATCGCATATTTTTTACGATTAAATGTAACAATTATTTATGAGTGCTACGTCGTCTCGTTATCAAAAAAGAAAAATATTCTTAAATACAATAACTACGACTAGCCAAACACAATCACATGTTTGTTTAAAAGAAGTTTTAATCGATTTTAAAACGTGCATCTATTATAAAACATCATCAATCATTTTTGATCAAACTATGCTTTATTGTACATCAGTTTTTTATTACAAAAAAATATATAGTCTAAAACAAATTAATAAAATTATTTAAAAAATAACACACAAAGCTGTCTCTGATAAATGTAGTAAGTAATTAAAATATGATATAATTCTTTTTAAATTGACACACCATTTAAACACTGCTCTAATAACTGCGTTTTATCAAAACGTATATCCATGTTTAGATATAAATAAACTAAAACTAGTTGTGATTTAATAATCTTAGTTTTTATATATATATATATATATATATATAAATTGATCAAGTTCTTCGATAAAAATTGTGCTCAAGCTATTTATATGTCATTTTTAAGCTTATATCTTTAAACGAGCAATTCTTATATATATATAATCTGAATCTTGGAAACGGCTCCAATAAATCGATCTAGCTAGGATTTATTTTTAGAAAATGTCGATTTATCCCTTTTTTTACGCAATTAAAAAATATAATTAGAACACGAAGGTAAATTTCGCTGTCATAAACAAGCTTATAACAGCTCGGATGGAAATCGGGCGGATTCGAAATCAAAAAACCTGGGTTCGAATCCAGGTGCCTACAGACCAGTTTCTTTTTTCTTTTTTTTTCAAGTTTCTTTTTTTTTTGTAAAAAAAACTATTATTGAGAGCTCTTTTTATTTTTTTATTTAAATAACCAGTTCCTATTATTTTACTATTATGTCGGTAAGATCGAAAACATTATTTATGTTTCATCAGTGTGTAATGTATCTAAATATAATTTAACCGAGCAAAGCTCGGTCATCCAGGTACTACTTATAACGCAACAAATATTTGATAAGGAATTTCGGATTCTTTTCAAATTATCTTATGAGATAACATTTTACATAATCAAAATAGGTCTTTATCTGTGGTTACTTTTATTTAAATATAAATATTAGATATTTTATCTACCAAGTAGAAAGTAATCGTGATGTTTATATGATAAACAAGCCTTAATATGTTCTTTTTTTTGTTTCAGGGAACAATACATATTTAATGTTTTCGAGGTCATCGTTAGTACCTTAGAAACCAAACTGCAAAGAATTGAAAATCTTGACAAAGCAGTTGAACATCTTATGAGAAGAGTAGAAGCATTAGACTCACGAGTTAACGATAATATTCATAAAACCGATGCCATTATATCAAAGTTAGGAAATTTAGACCTTAAGTTGTTCAGTCAATTAATGCAAAGCGAAGAAGAAAATACGACCGAGAATACTAACAAAAAAACAAGTGATAAACTTAGCAATGCACAAAAACTTGACAAAAAGCTAGAATCTTTAGATCAAAAAGTTTCTGACATTGACTCTAAGCTAGTGGGATTAAAAACACAAATCGACAATAATTTCTTACCTGTCGATGATATCAATGCTGAAGCTAGTGAAAAAAAACCAATCAATCTCAACGTGATCGAAATAGCAAAAGGTCTTAATACAGAAGTAATTAATGAAATTACTAAAGAAGTTGATCAATTGAGATCGTCAATGTCGACAGTAGACCGTAAATTACAATTCCACATTAATCTTGTATCAGAAAATCTGGGCAAAGTTCTATACATGATGGCAGATGTTCACGCAGCAATAGTCGAACCTGAATCTGCCTCCATAAATGTGAATAATATATTTAAAAATCGTACAGTTACAAGTACTCATTCCCCAGTAGCAAAATCTAGTAAAATTGATACCCTGGTAAATAAAATTATCCCTATGATGAGTGTTTCTGAAAAAATGGATGAAGTTTGGGACGTCGTTGTTGGTACGAAGAGTTCAGTGGATGATTTAGTGCCCAAATCTGATGAACTTCTTACGCAAACGCAGAGACAAGAACGTGCTATTGGTCAAATTCATAATGACTTACGTGTTAAGACAAACCTTATTATTGAAAATTTGGATATGGTAGAAAAACGGCTCAAGAAACAAGAAGATGATGTAGCAACATTAGCTCAAAGGCCTGTACCTGCCGAACTGTTGCTGGATCCAACGATAGATAGACTAGTGGAATACGCACCGAATAGATACAAAGTGGAAGAGCCTTCAACAGATCCAATCACTACTATTGCATACACTACCCCTACAACCCTCACAGGAAACAACAGGTGAAATCTTTCTAAATGTTTAAGCTTAATTTTGCGAATGTTTCAAATTATGCAAGCGATTATTGCTGTGCGTTATGCGAGCAAGCGAATTAATGATTTATGATAAAATTGAAAATTATTTGTAAGTTATTGTAATAGGCATTAGGCGTAAATAATTTTAAGGGTGTTTAGTCTAATAGTGATGTCGCATACAGTCCGAGCAGTCCGAGCAATTCGAGCGCAAGTCCAACGAGCGCCACCATAACAGTAACGCCGACAAGCAGTAGCACAGGTCCTACCAGTCCCCGGCCGACGAGCCGCAAAGGCGGCATCATCTTTCCAAGTGTGAAGAATAAGCCTATCATCGGAAATAACACGTTCGCTTCCGAAATCGTCGCCAACTACAAAGACGTTAAAGTAAGTATTTCATAAACAAACTTAAATCTTACGAGTTAATTGTAATATTTTGCTATGCGAAATTTTATATAAATGGGTATATTTATGTATATGTATACTGTTTTTATGAATTACAAAACGAAAATCTGACAACTTATAAGTTAAAAATATTAAGTGATATATAAAATAGGTTTATGTGGCTTACTCACAATTTTTGCATTTTTAAGCACATAGGTACAACATTTTTTTAAACTTATTGGTCATCTCAAAATATGATGTTAGTCCCAGAAACCGTAAGTAATTACAAGTTTTCATACAAATATCTCTTTATATACCCCGTTTGATAATATGTAAATCATAATATATTTTTCCTAATACTTTTCTAACACTTAACTTCTTAAAACCCTGTACATACATAAGACAATTCTATGTACATGGGTTTAGAGGCTCAACTCATAATTCTAATGTTTATTGCGTTAGTTCGTTGTTGTAAGGTAACAGAAATGCCAACAATAAATAGAAACATTTAAAATATAAGTTTAAGTTTACGCCGCGTACGTTTCATTTTAATCGAAGTCTTTCTAAAGAATTTTAATCAAAACCAAATCCAGTTTAAGGCATGGTAGATCTAATTTTAACGATATAGCGACTACCTTTTAAGTCCCCTAGATTAGCAATAAGGAACACTACGCAATATTAAGTGCAAAGATATCCATTCACTCGACCACATCCTGCGATACGTATAATTAAAACCGAACTGTACGGTCACATTGAAACACTTGCCGATTGCTCTAATTCTCTCGCTTATTGACCATTATATTAAGTGTTGCATGATAATTACTTAAAAATGTGCAAATAATCTAATATATTTAAATAAGTATATGTATACTCGTATATAAATCGGGTATTATATCATTTGAGTAAATATTATATAATATTCTTTCAAATTATATCCACTAAAATGATGCTACTAAATATGGCCAAATTTAATAAATTTTACATACCTATGTCCATATATGTTTATAGTAAATAGCCATTAATTAAGGGCAATGAGTCCACATTTTATTATTATCACGTAAGAATATGGTCTCATGAAATGACACAAGATATTAACTATGTACAATGGATATCTAAATTTTATAAATCTTGTAATTAACGATAATTGCAGATGTTATATCATAGAGTGCGGATATTGGCTATGCCAGAGCGATTTTAATACTAGTATTGAAAATGGGACTCCAAGTTGCGTACATGGAAAGTTAATATCGTTACGTAAATCTGGTTCACGTGCACTATAATTAGAAGGCAGTGCTTTTCGCGACTTTATCGACGCACAAAAACAAGTCGTTCCCAACGAGTGACTATTACCAATGGTTACAGCATTATTATTGTTTTAAGTTACACGGAATGTTCTGTTATGACGGATTACGTCGTATGTCGTTATTATTATGCTATTTATGATCGTAATGAAATAGTAGGTATATTACAAATACAGTAAAATTTTTAAAGCATCTTAGTGTTCTCTACTGGCTACATGAGCTAAGTTGCGGTCGATGATGATTTATCCGTTTAATTTTATTATTATATAAATTATATGTTTCAAATGTGTTTCAACGAATTTCATAAACATTTTATTTAAACTTATTTACTTAATTATAATGACAGAAGTGTGAATATCTTAAAATAAAAATTACTACTGACATATTAATTATCCACAGCAAGTAAATAAAAATAATTATTATTCATAAATACTTTGTACCCCAATTTATTACAAATTCAAAACGCAACAAACGCTGCTATATGAAACATTTAGAGTTTAATATAGCAGTAATATCGTTATTATAAATAACACCTACAATCTCTTAAATTGGATTGGGGTATTATGGTATTAAAATACCTATCGCTTGACTGACAAGTTATATGACCCAACAAATTACACTTCCAACTTATATTATACTATTGAATATTTTTTTAATATATTTATAATATACATATACTAATTGTACCCGTGACTTCTTTCACTACTTTTATTAGCCTATAGGATAAAGTACGAAAGCCTGCTTAAGATGAGCCATACGTTCAAAGATTTCTGTACATTCCGAGCTTCAAATTATTTGAACTTAATACTGAGAATTACGATGTCTGTAATTTTTGAACTGTCAAACATATGTACGATAACGTCTAGTAAATCGATGAAATCCGGCTGCACGCACAAAAAAGCATGACTCATGCCACGTTCCGCGAGTGAGAGCGCGAAACAAGCGATAGAGAGGTACGGTCAGCCTAAGAGTTCGGCTTGTGATGCATCTATCTCTCTTACGCTCCATCGGACGATGCGTCCGACTAGAAGAGACAGCTGCAGCACGCAACCTAAACGTGAACTGTTTTTAAAGAAGCTTTTACTAATAGAAGATGACTAGTATATATAATATTGGTATTGCATTTGATTATTTTGATTTCTCCGTTTTTTATTATTTCATCTATTACCTATTAATTATTTGAAAATATGACGCATTGCAAGCAGCCATTTTTGTTTGTAATCTTAATAATCTATACATATAATAAATCTGTTAACGAGCCCGTTTTATAATACACTATATATGATCAAGATTAAATTTTACAAGCGCGATTTATTTTCAAGCAGCGCCATCTCTTATAACGTTTTGTCTTTTACGCTTACACGTAAAAAGTACAAAACCAATGTAAATAACTATATTACATTAAAAATATACATAACTCACAGTAACATTTCGTTTTTGTTTCATTGTAATTATTGTAATTAATATATTAATAATATATATAATAATAGTTGTAATCTCAATATATAAAAGCGAAAGGTCACTCACTCACTCACTCACTCATCACGATATCTCTGGAATTTTTAGACCTAGCGACTTGAAATTTGGTAGAAATATTCCTTTTGCCGAGTAGAGATCAGCTAAGAACAAATTTTACGAAATTCTACCCCTAAGAGGGTGAAAAGGGGGGGCAAAGTTTGTATGGGACAACGTGATTCCTTGGTCCAATCACTTCAAATTTTGCATAAATATTCTTTAACAGAATTGATTGAAGACGTGTTTCGTATTTTATCAAAATTCATCCCCTAACGGTGTTAAAAGGGGGTTGAAAGTTATTTGCTTTGAAGTTGATATCAATACTCAGTGCTTTTTGCAGTTTGAGAACTCAATCAATCTATTATAAAATATTTTCCAGAATCGACGCAGGTGTAGGTGATAAAAAATATAAATTTATAATTATTGAAATTTTAGTTAAATACCCGTGCGAAGCCAGGGCGGGCCGCTAGTTAATCATATTAGTTATAAGATATAGATAATTTAATTTTAAAATTTATATACAGAAATTGGTTTCTTTTTCCAATTTGTAAGTTTTATTAAATACTTTGTAGTTCGTATAAGTTGAACGATATTTTGATAGAGTTAAAAATGTAAGATTTCCATAATTGCCAATTGTCGCTAGTTCTTTTCTTATGACGTTATCGCGTAAAATTATCGTCCGTAAACCGAGTTTACAGACAACCAATTTCATTGTTTTCAAAATCTCGTTTCAACCGTCAACATTATGTCGAATTTCCTCTGTTATAAGGATTGATAGATCTATCCTTGATATCGAAATCGAAATTGATGACAGGATTCTTGTGACCATATTTTACTATAATATTGACCTGATGATTAACACAGATGGAATCTTACATCAATAATTATTTTACATACACATATTTTACCAAAGTAATACATTCTGAATAAAATCTATTCGACGCACTATCTAAATCAAAGATGAGGAAATAACTTGGCATCTGACACGCTGGCGTGCCCTTTCGCTGCTGCAAGGAGTCCTTTACCTGGTTCTCACTTTTTAAAGTATATAGTTTCTCATCAGCATCACATTGAGCTCTTCGGGATTGATATATCGTATACCTACCTACCTCATCGTATTTTTAATATAGAACGGCAAGACAACATAAGCAGTAGTATCCTAATGTAATCGACGTCACAATTTTTTTTTTTTTTTTTTTTTTTTTTTTCTATTATGCACAACATGCTATTACTACTACTTAATTTATTTTCGTACTAACAATCTTACAGCTATTTGTTATAAATATATTCCTAAAACAACTATGTCCTCACACCGATACTTTTAGTTAACATATCGAGCACACTCTCAATCACAGCGGTATCTCTGTGATGAATCGCCATCTTGAGACTGTGCTCGAGGATTTCCTTTTCCGTGGTCTGCGTCGCCCTCGCCACAAAGCGACCGATTGCGTCATCACAGTCGTCGGTATAATAGACACAGGTGTTGGTGTGTCTAGTCACCGCGACTACAGCGTGCGAAACGCTGTCGTGGATTCGAAGCCTCTCTGCCTTAGTCTGGAGGACGATGACGTCCTCGTAGGTCTGGCCCTGCGCCTCGTGGATGGTTAAGACGCGCGATCCCTCGCCGGACCCATATCCCTGTTCAGTTAGCAATTTCTTCTCATCTTGCGTAAAGACCAGGTATAGGGTCCGATCCCGTCCTACGGGGATACGTGCGCCTGTGAGGCTCTCCACTCGCAACGATCGGATCTTGGCGCTGGAGCTGTACATGGTCTCGTAGACCTCGCTGATGGCAAAGGCGACATCTTTGGGGTTGCGATGCGTGCATGACAACTCGCACGAGATGGTTGTTAGCAAGTAGGTCTACAGTACCGCATTTCGAACAGGTTATCCCTGTCGATGTACGGCAGCTGATTTATATCTCCGATAAGGATCACTTTCTCTGCACCGGATAGTCGGGCGGCCATTACTATGGCTCCGAAATGGTTCATGAGGGCCTCGTCCACCGTTAGGCGAGTGATTGTCGAGCCCTCACGGAAACCATTTACCAAAACGGAGGCCATAGTGCGCACCTTTTGCTTGGCTTTGTTGCCATAGCGGTGCGCCAGTTTTTCTTTTAAGTCTTTGGCCGCCTCGACTGTGGTCGTGATCACGACCTCCGTGTCCTCATCGAAGTCCCCGACTATGCGAGTTGTCTTGCCGCATCCCGGTACCCCATTTATCCACTCCAGCGATGGTAGTCCCCAGGTCACGGACAGTAAGCCGGCTTCCCGGTCGTTCGATATGGTTTTCGCCATCTGAAGTATCCGGTCCCCCAGCATTATTTTCGTGCATCTGGCCACTACCACCACCGGGTCCCCTTCTGGTGTTGCGAAGGTCTGCGGCTCCTCATCTTTTCCCTCAGACTCAACCGCGCTCACGAAGCCTGCTGTGGTGTTATATGCAGCCATATATTTACCCGACATCTTGCCCTTGAGTACTTGACGGGTTTCGCTGTTATATATGGCTGCTTCGGCTTCCTCGAGTTGCGCCTCCAGTAACCTTTGGTGGTCGTACCGGTAGGTCTGCATGATCTTATTGCAGATGGCCAGGCTTACCTCGCGGTTTGCCTTTGTTATGGCCAGGAACTCGATAAGGGCGTTTTCCGCGTGTTGGAGCGGTGTGGACGCAGGTCGAAGTCTCGGTGGTGATACCTGTCCCATGTCGGCTCTAGTTCGAGCGGCCGGTGACGCCTTCGGGTGCCTCGGACTGTCGTCTTTGGTGAACCTGTTCAGCGCCTCCGCTTGCCGCTCTCCCTGTTCCGCCCTTTTGGGGGAGGCATGATGTGGGAGCATGCCTTGTTTGGGGGAGATGGTAGCATGGATAAATGTCGCTACTGACATCGAGCTTGGCCTAGATTCGGGTGCGGCCCTTTTATTGAGTTGTTCTGCCTTCTGGACCTCGACCCTGAGCTGTAAGCGCTCCGAACCGCTAAGTGTGGGTTCATCGACAGTCCGCGATGCTGGGGGTGAAGGTGTTATGGATTTCGGTCTTAAATAACCCAGATCCTCCCCCCTGTCCTCGTAGACAATGACCTCACTGTTCTTGGAGGCCATAAGGCAACCGTACCTATCCGATACGTTGCCTCTGTCATAGCCGACTCTCATTGAATCCACACTGATTCTTCCAGGGATTCCCCCGGGGATCTCGCTCAACCGCTTCAACCACACACTAGACTGCGCAAAGGCTGATATCTCTCCCCATTCGAACAGCACGATGAGTTTGCTTTTTAAACGTATTATACGGTAGGTCGAGTCGCCCTCCTGTTCTTGCGCTAGCGCTTCGATCTTTGTGCGCTTAATGCTGGTCTTTTGTGTGCTACCCTTTATCAGTAAAGCGAGCCCCGGTGAAATCGCCAGCCGATCGCGTGTTTCGGGGCGACAAAAGCAGATTCCTATCCTCTCCACCCCGCTGTCCATGAAGAGAGCCACGCATCTGGTCTTAATTCCAACTTCTCCGCCTCTGATCTCTTCGCTGGGCGAGGATTGCATGATCCTGCTATGGGTCGGTTGCGAAGGTGCGTTATTGTTGGCTCTTTTCCTGAACAGCTTTTGCAAAGAGGAGGGTATGGCTTGAGTTATTCGGTCCAGAAGGACACGGCCAGGAGACACTGGCGAAGCCGTTGGAGTGGTCTGCTGAGCGGTTCCTTGTGTGTAGAGTGTCTGTGTCTGTGTTGCTTGAACGACGGTGTTGGCACTCTGTACAGGCGTTACAGCTGGTGGTAGAGCGGTCGTGCTGTTTCTTTTTGCGGCTACTGTGACGGCCTTTCTCGCGAATGTGAGGAAAGACGTTCTGCTCGTTTCGCTCTCTAAGATGGTATGGAGTGATGACTGATCAAGTTTCATCTGGAGTTTGAGCTCCAGATCCAGCCTTTCCTTACCGAACCTCGGACAGTCCAGTATAATGTGCAGAACTGTCTCCTCACAATTCGGATCGCAGATACATGAAGGACTGTCAGTGAGGTGGAACCTGTGCAGATACGCCGCAAACCCTCCGTGGCCGGTCATTATTTTTGTGTCGACAGGTGTTGGTGCCGACTTCCTTACCAGTCTGCAAGCGGTCTTCACATCCGGTAGGAATATTTTCGTGACCGAACCAGTTTCCGAAGAATTGTATCTGTCCTGCCACGTCCTGACAGTCTCTTCCCGGATCTGCCTTCTGACATACGATATAGATACTTTATCGTAGTCGGGTGCCGTCTTTTTTGTTAAGGCCGCCTTTTTTGCCAGCTCGTCCGCTCTTTCATTGCCCGGCGTTCCAACATGGGCTCTCAGCCAAAAGAACCTAACTGTCTTATTTTCCTCTCGGAGACGCCTAATTCGACTCTTCATTTCCACGGCCAGAGGGTGGGTCACTGATGGGCTTCTCAGCAGATCGAGTGACGACCTGGAGTCGCTCAAGATGTTGATTGAGCTTGACTTTAAGGTTTTTGCCATGTCCACGGCTCTGAAGAGTGCGTACATCTCCGACTGGAAGACAGTATTGTGCCGTTCTAACCGGAAAGTAGAGTATCTTACTTCCCTGCCTTGGTCCCAGCATGTTAGGGCGGCTCCTACTTTGCCCTCTATTTTGCTGCCGTCGGTGAAGATGAAAGGCCCGACGATATTGTGCTTCTCAAGGACTTCGGGGTTCAGATTCTCTAAGCGCTCATACTCAGTTGTCATGAGTAGAGAAGGGTGGGGATTTTGCATTGGACCCACCCTGCGCTCCAGCTCTCTTCCCGGTGGAAGAAGGTCCGTGCTGTGACCCTTTTTGGTCTTAAACAATATGGCCGCCTCTCGGACGCGAAGGTCAAGTGGAAGTAGGCCCGTGAGGACTAGTGCCGATGTCAGGGACACCGTCCTGTATGCTTTGCACATCTTCTGCGCGAATCCTCTCTGCAGTGAGTCTAGTTGTTTTCGAATCGACAACTTCTCTGCTGCAGGGGACCATACGCTCGCCGCGTACAGAACGATAGGCTCTATTACCGCCACATAAATGGTCCGTACGATTTCCCCGTTCAGACCCCAAGACACTCTCGCAGCGCACGCGAGTTTTTTATATATGTCCGCAGCTTTTTTGCATACGGCGGTAACGTGCGCATTGAAAGTGAGCTTTGAGTCCAAAATGAGCCCCAGCAGCTTAATTTCCTCTACAAGTCTCAGTCGAGTGCCGGACATATGAACTATGGGGGTATCGTATTTGAGCTTTTTTGTAAGTACCATCGCGTTGGTCTTATGCGCGGCGAAGCTCAATTTGTTACGTATACCCCATTCTTGTACGACAGCTAAGGTGGTTTCGGCTGAGGTCTGTAGGTTGTCGGTTTTTTGGCTGGAGAAAACGAGGACCACGTCGTCCGCAAAGGCCTGGCAGTATACCCCCATGCCGTTGACCTTTCTCAGAAGAGAATCCAGGATAAGATTCCAGAAGGTCGGTCCGCCAATTGATCCTTGGACACAACCCTTCGTGGTCTCCTTCTCACTGGTCGCTCTGGCGTAGTTAACAATGACCCTGCGGTCCTGAAGGTATGAGGCGACCATGGCGTAAAGGTTCCTTGGGCAATGTTTGTCCACCAGCTGTTTTTTGAGAGCCGGCCACCACGCGTTGTCGAAGGCACCCTCTATGTCGAGCGATACCAGCAGCACTATTTTCTTTAACTTGATTTCTTGTCTGATATGCTCGACAAGATCGTAGAGGGCGTCTTCCGTTCCCCTCTGTGGCATGAATCCGTACTGGCTTCGATGCAGCGTAGGAAAGAGTCTCCACTGAAGTCTGCTTATCATCATTTTCTCGACTGTCTTTCCTAGGATCGACAGGAGTCCGATAGGTCTATAGGACTTTGGGTTGGTGTAGTCCTCTTTGGCTGGTTTGCGGATAATGCATATGTGGGCGACCTTCCACTGCTTGGGGAAGTAGGAGAGCGACAGACATTTGTTAGCCAGCGATAGGAATACTTCCCTGTCACAGTTTATTGCCGCCGCGCATATATCTGACGTTAATCCGTCCGGGCCCGGAGCTTTTTTGGGGTTTTGGCTCAGAAGAACCTGTTCCAGCTCCGCATCCGTAAAAGGCGGGTCATCGTCAGACAGATCTTCTAACTCCGCAGGGGCTCTGTTCTCAACAGCCTCTCTGACCTCTTTGTGATAGGCGGTTTCGGTCTCTACAGAGTCATCTGGGTAGAACGCATTTGCCAGGAGTTTTGCCGACTTGTCTGGTGACAGTGTTTCGCCAGATTCGTTCCGTAGCAATGCGTCCTCGTGCCTACGAGAGGTCTTTCTGATGACTCTGTAGATACCGTCCCATACGCTTTCACGGTCTTGTGCCGTACAGAACTCTTTCCAGCTCCGAGTAGCTGCTTCATCTGCTGCCTTTTTGTATGTCTCTTTAGCCTGTACGTATTCTTCGACGACGCCAGCCCTTCTGCAGGGTGCAGCATTTCTAATGCGACGCTTAGCTCTTAACTGTTCCCTTTTTAGGGAGTCTAGTTCAGCCGACCACCAGGGTGGTCGGGGGTCGCCTTTCCACGGTTTTATCCTCGGAATGGTCCTTTCACATGTATGGTGAATGATCGTAACGTATTTTGTGATCATTTCTTCGAGCATATCCGTGCTCGAGACATTGCTGACGGCAGCCGGAGTTACACTCTCTTCCGCAAGTCCGGACCTTAGGATCGCGGTGAAATCTGTCCATCTCGCCTTTTTGGTGTTATATCTGCGCGTCGAGATTGGGTCCAGTGGTTTTAGGGGCCCCTCAGTGCGCAGACTGAACATAATGGCGTTGTGATCAGATGTGATCAGATTTCGTTCCACTCGCCAGGTATCCATTTTCGCGAGAAGGGACTGACTGGTTAATGTCACGTCTACGCAACTCGAGAATAGCCTGTCTCCTCTGTATGTCTCGAACGTAGGTATATCTCCGTTGTTATGGATGTGGAGGTCCATTTCGGTGATGAATCCGTGAAGTTGTGCTCCTCGATGGTTTTCGGAGCTGCTGCCCCACCAGTGGCTCCAGGCATTGACGTCTCCGGCCACTATATGATGGTGTGTGGGGAACTTCGCGATGGCCGTTCTCACCTGTCCGATGTAAGGTTCCAAGTCTTGGTCCCCTTCGAAGTAGACGGACAGTATTCCGAGCTCAAGTCGGCCGGCCTTTACGAAGACAGCGGCCACATTCTCGGTGACAATTTGGGGGTCATGAATAACTTCCACTCTGTCACCGAAGACGATGATCGCCGCCTTTACTGGTTTCTGGCGGCCCAAGGTGCACTGGATGATCTTCGTGCCTGGGTATTGTCTCATTTCGCCCTTATTACCGATATAAGGTTCTTGTACCAGGGCGAAAGAGATCCCTTTTTCCGAGGCCACCTGAAACAGTTCGGCCGTTGCCAACTTTGAGCGCTGCAGGTTTGCTTGCAAAAATCGCAAAGCGCCTGCATCGCCCGTCTCTCCGTCAGGGGCCATTCCTTTGGCCTCCGGGTCGCCCTTAGCAATATTGCACCCGTGATCTTGCTATTCCATCCCATTTTATTCGTTCCTGGCACTCCGAACTGTATGCCGTGTGTGCCAGGTCGGGACCAGATCTTTTTGCTCTGAGGCAGTTTATACACTTAGGAGAGTCTCCTTTGGCTTTCGAGGGGCAGTTTCCCCCCACATGTTCACCGGCGCAGAAGTTACATGACTCTTTGCCTTGTTTGCACAGTGCCTTGGTATGTCCGAATCCAAGGCATCTCATGCACTGAACGAGGGGAGACTGGTCCTCAACTACACATCTGCCAAAGCCTACGTACAGCCTTCCTTTGTCTACAAACCGCCTCCAGAGCACCGGAGATAACTCGATCACAGGGTGGCACTCGTGGGGGTTTCGGGCACGTTTTCTATAGCGCACCTTCATCTTCAGTGCCGCCTTGTCAACCCCTTCGAATATGTGATCGTTTTGGGCTTTTATGAGGTCCACGATCTCCTCGTTGGAGTAACAATTCAGCACTCCCCGCACGCAAACCAGGGGGTCCTGGTTTGTGGGCTCCCGCACCGTTAGTTCTGCATTTTTCTGGACTTGGCCTCTGATCTTAGCCATGTCCTCCTTTGAAGCGCATCTCACCACTATCTTCTGGTCACGTGCCTTCCGGACTCTTTCCATTTTCGCCCCGGATTTCTGTAGGTCCAGCGAGTTTTTAATTTTTGTGAGTACCTGCTCGCTGGTCTCCTGTGGGTTCCGGGACGAGATAATGAGAGTGTGGTTAGGTCTTTTGTCCAAACTCTCGGGTTTGAGTCGGGCTGCGGCCTGGGCATAGGTGCTGGGCGCCCGGGGAGCCAGCTTAGTGACTCCCTCCTTTATGGTGTTGAGGGTCTGCTTAACCTCCTGCACCGCCATCTCCGTCTCCAACGATGGCTTCTTTGGGGATACGGAGGCCTTGGCAGAGTCCCTCAGGGTGCGCAGTTCTGAGGACATGATTTCAATTTTTTCATTTAATGTTTCAATTACAGGGCTCAAGTCCTTTTGTTGTTGTTCATTGTGTGCTTTTGTGTTGATCGTTCTTATATGATCATTTAGGTCTTCTATTTGTTTTTTTAATTCTATGTCTGTGGTTTTTTCGGGGCGGCCTTCGTCAACGGTGACCAGCGGGATGTTATCTACTTTGGTGGCGAGGAAGATCCTAGTCTCTGTGATCTGGTCGGCGAGTTTTTCTTGGCCGCTAAATAGCGAGCTTATGCCGTTCCCCACCGCCTTAAATGATTCTTGGACCTCAGTCCGCAATGTCGCTGTATCGCCGGTGTTGACCGACGAAACCGCCCCCTGAATCTCGCTCAGCCTCCTCTCCAACCTCCAACCAAAAAAAAAAAAAAAAAAAAAAAAAAAAAAAAAAAAAAAAAAAAAAAAAAAAAAAAAAATTGTAACAATAACGACGGAGACATGTATATATAATAGGCATAGATACACACATAATATATTTCTATTATTTAATTATTAAGTCTTATAATATTAAAAATTATAAAAAAAAAAAAAAAAAAAGAAAAAAAAAAAAAAAAAAAAAAAAAAGAAAAAAAAAAATTATGCATGTACCTAGATTTAAGAATACATTTTAGGTTCGGTTCGGTGGACTCACGTCCAACATTAGAGATACTAAGTTTTAATTAAGTTACCACTAATGTAAGATTGTAAGCAGCTACTATTATACCAAGTAAACAAAACAAATTGGAATAAGAAAGGCATGGGCAAAATGAGCCCGTGGGCATAAATTACTTTAAAAAAAAAAAAAAAAAAAAAATGTAATCGACGTCCAAATCACTTGCAAGAAACATTTGTCATCCATGTTTCTACCAACTGCTATGGTATGGAACACCTAGTCAGCGACCGTGTTTTTTGTTATTTATAAGCTGAGTGCCTTTAAAAAGAGAGCGAAAAATAATTTTCTAGGCAATCATACTTCAACCTAGATACCTAATCTTTGTTTGACAAGATTTTTGTCATGTGCAAACCTGTTTTGCCATAAAACATATAATTGAAATTACTGGTTTTAAATAATTTTGTTTATCCTAAAGTTACGGAAAAGAAAGTTATGACAAAATTTGAAATCGTTATTTTAATTAATAATTACATATATGCTATGCCTTATTGCCGAAGGTGTGTCGATTTCCGTTACAATTTTAAGTGAAATAAAAATAATTCTTTTTATCTCACTCCTAATGCATTGCGACAATTTCTGTTTATGTAAATATTATCTAAGCATATTATGAGCACATAACACAACTTATTAAAAAAAAAGCGTTCTAAAAGGAAAAATGTTTGACTGATATTTATGATCTACAATATATCGTATTTTTTCAGGGCTACTCTTGCGTGGACCTTTGGAATGCTGGGATGCGTGAATCGGGCGTGTATTATCTGCAGATTAGGGGTACTACTTACTGGTTCTTGAAGGTGTTTTGTGAGCAAAATATTGCTGACGGAGGATGGACGGTAGGCAAAATACCACAATATATTATTATGTTTTGTTTGAAGGTTTTTTTTTTGGCTTTAATTGCCAAAGTTTGTAAAATTTTACTAAATTTTATTTTTTGGTAGCGTTTCTCAGCTTTAAACCTTAAGTTAATATGAAAATCTCAACGAATTATATGGTCTGTCAATCAAACAGTTAACAACTACGAATCGAGAAAATAATAAAATATTAAGAAAAAATTAGGTGTGAATATGTAAAAACTATGTAATTATTCCATGAAAATTTTAAAACAATTAATATTTTAGGTAATACATCGTCGTGACGATTACGGCGTACCGGCTGAAAATTTCAATCGCGATTGGAGCGATTACAAAAATGGTTTCGGTGATCCTAGCAAGGAATTCTGGCTGGGCAATGAAAACATATACATGCTGACTAACAATGATGACTACATGCTTCGCGTAGAACTTGAAGACTTTGATGGTAACAAAAGGTAAGTTAAACTGGTCTAAACCTAGTACTATACAATGTTTTAAAAAAAAGTATTTATTTAGTTACAAATAAAAGTTACAATTTACACTTTTACAATTTTGGAGGTACATAGAAATGTATTTCATACTGAAGTGCACCTGTTATAATTATGAACTAGTTAGATAACTGTATCTCAGAATAACAGGGAATAACAGGGAATAACAGGAATGTCATGTTATATTTAATGTAAAAACCAAAGATGGCCAAATAGAATACATTAATATAGTTATCAGAAAAAATCAAACTGTAGTATGAGTATAAACTGTCTTAATGTATTTAACATACGTTCATGTACATCACTTTGACTATATATTTTTACTAACTAGGAAACTGGGTTTGAAGACAGTGTTATGAATTCGATTAAATCTCAAATCCAGCTTTAAAAGTTTTATACAGAATAATTTTATTACACTCCGACCCTTATAATTACCATAACTCTCTTATAAACCATAAGACAAATATTAGGTACATTCGTCGAAATTAGGCACACTCATCATTTTTTATTAAAAATGCAAAAGCTTACAATAGAATGTGATCGAAACGTATTCTTAGAACTTTAGTTGAATATTAGCTATTTAAGCAGTTGTTTATCTAAAAAGAACTCACAACACACACTCAACGTTTCTTAGAAATGAACAAATATTCGCTATATGGGTATGTGTACTTACTTGTTGTTTTAAGTTCCTCTACAATTTCGTTCCACTACAACACTATTAAACGATCAGAGAAAGACTTAAATTAAAAAATTAACTCTATTACAACATCGACACTCATAATTACGAGGATATTTCGAAAATTTGAAGTACGTCGAGCATCATTACTGAATTATTTGAATTACTATCTGAACCATTATCTGAATCTTCGTTCAGAACATCATGTACTATATCTAGATGATAAAAGGTAAACTAGTTTAGTTGAATTAAAAAAAATATCTCCAACATTGAACTGACATTTTTATTGTGTCTCTAAGCTTATAAATAATAATTATTGTAAACTGATAAAGGTTTCTATTTTTATTTTAACTCGGATGAATCATGTCATGTCACAAAGTTTCAATTGAATTAACCTTATAGGCTTTGTTTTTAAACTAAATGTACGAAATTACTGTCTACAAAGAAACAGTAACGATAAGAAAAGCTTTCCATAATATGGATATTATGGTAGTACTTTTGATGGCGATTCCATCAAAAGTACTCCTATAATGCACATTGCCTAATGTTGAATTCAAATCAGTTTCTCAAAGATATGCTTAAAACAGTTATTTATCAGTTTGTTTTGAGAGAAAATTTTAATTGAAGGAAAAATCAAAAATTTGTATATTGTTAGATTTTTACCTTTTTTTTCGTTCCATTGACATTTATGATGAAAATCCTTATAACCAGAAGCTTATATAATTTTTCTTCACAGGTACGCACAATATTCGCACTTCAAGATATACTCAGAAGCGGAATACTATAAGCTTGAAATAGACGGATATGAAGGCAATGCGGGCGATTCGCTAAACGATCCGTGGTATGGATCCAATAACAGTCCCTTCTCTACTTACAACAGGTAAGAAAATCTGACTTATAGTAATAGCGTTTTTCATTGGCCTATAACAAAAACCGTATATCGTCAGTAATTTTTTTAAGCAACACTTTATCACTAAAGGATTTATTTGATTCCGGAAATGAAAAAAGTAAAACTCAACTTTAAGTAAACTTAAGCCATCTTATAAAAAATATGTGTATGAACTTGAAATGTTTGAAATATTGATGAAATCAAAATGATTTCACTCATCATTATGTATAGATTATACCCAGATATCCCCAGGCACCTTTTCCTCACAACTGTTTCAAGAGACCGCTATGCGCTCATTATGCAATTCCCCTAAGGTCTTAAACCACTTCGACGTTGCCTAATGCAACATCAGATCACAAATCGAATTGTATAATATCATTTTAAGCCCTGCCAAATTGATTTACATATATGTCGTATTAAACAGTATGTGTGTTTTGTTTTGACATTATTTAATTAAATGCGGATCCGAAAAATATAACCTGCGTCCAAATTCCACAGAAGCAAAAAAAACTATTCAGATTATTTAAGAAAAGATAATTAAGATTGAATAATGAATATTAAAAAATAATGTAAACGTTTTATCCGCACATTCTTAAATAATGAATTTTGCCAATGGACATAGTTTTATTATTACTAACATAGATATAATTTCTTTGTTTATTTATTTATTTTACACTTTGGAAAACTTACAGCTAGTAAAACATACTCTTATATAACACAAAATACGACAGTTATAAGGCCAATTAAAAGTGTTCGCTTATATACAATAGTTTAGTAACTAATTACAAGCTATTGTTTTACATTTTAATGTATGTGATTAAGTAAATCTGCTATTAAGTAATCACAAAATATAACGGTTAAGAGACAAAAAATCTATCGAACAATGCTTTCTTCAATTTTGGAACACTAGTATGGAAAAGATCTACGTCGGATTCCTGCCTTACGGTGTTGAAAGAACGACTCGCTCTTGCAATATAAGAGTTTTGCATGTATGTGTTTTTGGCGTCGGGCATATCCAGTACGTTAAATTTACGATGTGAACGAATGAAATTATGTATGTTTTTTTTTTTTTTGCAGGGATAATGACAGGTCCTCGTTGAATTGCGCGTCAATGCTGAAGGGCGGCTGGTGGTGGAAATCTTGTGGGCGCGGCCTGAACGGTCTCTACCTTCATGATCCTCAGGACCTGACTGCGCGGCAAGGTATATATTACATTTAGTATATGAGGAATTCCAACAATAACTAAATGAGAAGTGCGCTTATAATAAAAACGTGGACATTAAAAAAAAACAATGCATGTCTCATTTTAACAAGACTTTTATAAATATTAAACTTAATTCGGTGGATTTCACTAAAATTTTCTTTCATAAAAACCTTCACTTGACTCCTGACATCACCTATAACCACCAGTAGTAAATCACCCGTGTTAACGATTCAGAAGTATCTACTTATGAAGCTTACTTGAATAAAGACATTTTTGATTTTGATTGATTTTTATTTTTAAGGTTACATTAGATTGGTGATCATTTATTGTTACTGGATACTTTTATGGCCTTATTAACTTAAGCTGAATAAACAGTTTAATGCTAGGATTTTGTACAATATTTAGGACAAATAGCATAGGTAGCAACAAATAAATAAACTCTTCGCCTTTATTATGTTAACCTAGTACAGACAAGGTAGAGAAGAAAAATTAAATTAATTTACACTAACTACAGTTTATTAAAATGAGCTTTTATTACTTTTAAGTTTCGTAAAAAATAATTATTTTTAAATAAAAATGATCGGTTAAGTAGTTTTCGCGTGATAGCGTAACAAACAAACTTAGATTTCACATTTATAATATTAGGGATTAGAAAACCAATTAACATTACTTTCATATTTTGTAATAAACTATCCTATTATAGTTTGCACTTTTCTATTAATGTTTTAAAGGTAACACGTGGAAAAAAGAATGTCGAAAATGTAGAACTATAACCATATCTGTATATAATAATATTATTTATTTTTCTCCATAGGCATCGTTTGGTTCCGCTGGCGAGGCTGGGACTACACTCTCAAACGGGCGTCCATGATGATCAAGCCCAAGGGCCTGCAACCTAATACATGAACGTCTAAAAAATCTATTGCGATTTTATTTCATTAGGCCTCTGTTCAATTGTTACGTGGATTCGGGACCTGTCAAACCGATGATTTGTTGACAGATACAATATAGTATTGGTGAAATAATTTATTTTGGCAGTGATGAATTTGTATTTTTATATTTAATTAAAATTAGCTTCTAAGTATATTAATATCTTCTGAATCTAAATTTGTTACACTTATAAGCTACCTTATTATTTAATATGCGAAAAATTGTTACTTTATAACTGTTTCGGTTGTAAACATATCATGATGAGTACTGAATCCACGTAATGACCCAGATAACAGCAGGCGGCCCATCGCTCAATTCAGTGTATGATTTCGTACTTGTATGCTAATTTTATCTTTGTAAATAATTATCCTTAAAAATCATCCCGTCACATCACTACATTATCTTCATCATCGATTCCGTCGCCTTTTTGTATATAACAGGTTGTATTCACTCTTATTTCTTAAACGTTGTGCCACTCAACCCAAATTCATTAATTTATTATTCATAATTTGATGTATTAAACTTTCGTTAATTAGCTTTATATTTTTAGATTTTAGGATAAAATTAAGTTGTAAATAAATGAATATGTATAACTATGAATTGATCAATAAGATGTAAACAGATTGTCATCTTCTTGTGAAACCTATTTTATTAGTCTTTCGATCTGATGAAATGAAGCCTTCGTTCTGTTCTGTTTCATTATTATTCTATTAAAAAAGACCGGAATGAAATTTACAAATTTAGACTAGGCTGTATGGACTATAGTCCTTTGCTTTCCCTATTGGGGATAAATTTTCAAACAACAACAATATATTTAAAAAGCTCTTATGCGATGTGCTTTGTTACCTGATTTATTAAAATGCTATTGAAATTATACATTAATATATATTAATATTTTTTACAGAGTGTTTTACATTGATGGATGGTAAATGTATCTAATGTATATACATATCTGAAATGTCTGGTAAAAAAATAAATACAGGAAAAGTGTATATTCTTCCTGGATCCACGCAGAATATAAGAATATGTAACAAAATATTTTATCTAAATTTAAATCTCATGAATTTGTTTTACAAAAACGAAATAAATATTGTATAAATATATATTTCTTTCGTATCTAGTAATTTCCATTCGTGGTAAATTAGGTACTTCTAAGTTCTAGGCTATCCTAATCTAATTCATGTTTCAATTCACAGACAGAATAAAAGCTCAATCATTTTATTAACTCTCTATATATTTCTTTTTAATGTATGTGAAATTTATTTTCGATACAATGTTTTGAAAAAGAAATTATCAATATATTGTACACACATACCTAATATTATTACTTATAATATATTTTATATTTTAATAAGTTGTTTTAATGTCGCCTTATTAATATCTACTTATTTTATCTATACTAGCTGCGCCTCGTGGTTTTAACTGACAAATAAAGATCCCATGGCACAATGTCAATCGAAGTCACCAAGTATTAAGTACTCATCAACAAAACCGTTTTAGTATATTTGCATTGCATCGTGTACAAATATTGTACACCAAACGCTAAGCTTATTTATGTACATAGTCTGGCCATAAATACTGTTACAGTTAAAAATAAACAAAATATTACATTTGAATTTGGAATCTGTCATTTTTATACGATTATTTATTGTGTCTTCTTATTTTCGAGCCAATTCATTGTAAAATATTTTGTGATATGTGATAAATACAATTTTTAAAACACTCCATACGCTTGTTATTAGTCAAATAATAGTGTACCGGGCTATTGATAGGTACAATGAAACCTCGTCTGTTTGTGACAGAAAAAGATCTGTTCTCTTATATTTACGCGAATTTTGCTCATTTAATTAAAATTCTAAAACGGATTTTATCGCGTTTGTTTTAAAAAACCTTACAGTTTAACTATTTTATATATAATTATTTCCCGACGTTTCGGATCCTTTACAGCGTCCACGGTCTCGGGGGACTGAGGTGGTGGGTGTCCGAATAATGAATTAATTGTTACATACCCCGCTTTTTATACAATTTTATTTATTACTTTTTACCGTTCCTATTCACGCAAAATGAACTTATTGTGTCTGTCGTAAGTCGTGCTATGTTCTTATTTTCCTTGGGATCAATTAATTTCAGAACTGGCTCCCAAGCTGGTGGTACGTTTCAACCATCCTCTCTATTGAAATTAGGATGTTTTTTGATTTCAATAGCCTCGCGAATCATCTTTGGTAGGAATTGGTGTTCTTTAGCGAGAATTTGTGGCTTATCAAATCTTATATAGTGGTTGGTACTTTGTTGAGTATGTTGATATAATACTTATCATCAATTTTCGTGTTCGTAACAATTCAGTACGTTTTTCTTTAATTAATTCACGTAATCTTCGCAGGAGATTACAAAAATAGGCTGAGTTTATTATATGACCCTTTTGCAAGTAGTCCACCATGGTTATACCCTTCGCATCCCAAAAAAAAAAAAAAAACTTACAAAATAAATTTAGCTTTTTGTGAGACCCTGGTCTTTTCCATTGCTTAGATTGATTTTTCTCTCTCTGACTAAAATTCAAATCTCATGGAAGAACGACGCTTGTTAAACCTGAAGTCCTATGATGACGCTGAAGAATATGGGCGTATCAACAGACGTATATGGAAATATCTGAGACGCGATATGCGTGTCTTTAATACAAAACGTATAAAAGATACGATAAAGCGGAATCTGGGCTCCAAATTGGGTATCGTCTGTTGCTCAACGCTGGTTGTCGAGGCTGAATACAGGATGGAGATCAACTAACTACTACTATTACGTCAGAGCTTCTGAAAGCGGGTGAAACACCGGAACTTAAAGTCCTTCAGAGGCCCTATGGTGCCTCCTTGATCGAGGGCGTAACACCGGAAGCCTGGAATAGAAGCGTAGTGGTGTTCTTCTTCAAATAGGGCGATAACATCCTGTTGAAGAATTACAGGTCCATTTTGCTTCTAAGTCACGTTTATAAGCAGTTTGTAGGGTCATTACAAATCGTCTGGCGGGCAAGTTTGATGACTTCCAGACTCCCGAACAAGCCGGTTTCCAAAAAGACTAGTACGATAGACTACGTACATACGATGCGGCGGATTATACAAAAGGCCGAGGAGTACAATCGGTCATTGTGCTTGGCGTTTGTAGACTATGAGAAATCCTTCGATTCGATTGAAACTTAGGCGGTGCCATATTGACTACCTGTATATCAAATGTTAAAGTGCTTGTACAATAATCCTAGTATGTCAGTACGAGTACAGGAGCATAGCATGAGAGCGATTCCGATGCAACGAGGTGTGAGACAGGGAGATGTCATGTCTCCGAAACTATTTACCGCAGCTTTGGAAGACACTCAGCATTATGCTAAGTGACCTTGGTGGAATTTTTCGATGAGTGGTCTCTGACAATGGACCTTTTAAACAAGCTCCAAGTCGCACAGCGTGCAATGGCTATGTTTGGTGTTTCTCTACGAGATTGAATTATAAATGATGAGATCCGCAGAGGAACAAAGGTTGCTGACATAGCCCAATGGATTTGCAAGCTAAAATGGCAGTGGGTAGCGCACATAGCTAGTAAAGCTAACGCCAATGGAGCAGAAAGTTTCTCGAGTGAAGATCACATACCGGCAAGAGCAGCGTCGAACGGCCGTCAGCGACCTAAACAGGCGACTCGACTTACGGAAAGTGGCTGGAAGCTGTTGGATGGAAGCTGCTTTGAACCGGTCGCTCTGGGGGTTGATGAGGGAGGCCTTTTTTACATATGAAAATGCGTTACGCATACCCGGCCGCTGGGGAACGGCCTGGTTATGTGGGACTCCTGCTGTATACTGGCAGTATACCCACTAAAACCATACGGTACTACGTCTCTTCGTCGCAATGCTGAGCCACGGGAACGCATGAGCTTGCTCCGCGACTCTGCTGACGGCCTTCTGATGTGCAGACCTTGCTACGGCTTGAGGCTACGGTCCAACGAGGCTTCAATGGGCCTTTCCCTCTTTATGATGTCGCGATGCGCAGGAGTACGTTGCGCATCACGGTCCGCTCGGGGTGATGGGGAGGCCTACGTTCAACAATGTACATCCAATGGCTAATATGATGATGATGATGATGAAGATTGGTTTTTTTGTCTCTGGAGTATGGTGGTGCATCCAGATTTCATTTATAGTCACATATCTCTCAACAAATTTAATTGTCAGCCTCAAACAGCTGCAAACAGTCTCGAGAAATCGTTAGTTGAACGCATTTTTATTTAACTGAAAGCAGCCGAGACAATCACCGCAGACACACACAGAGACCGCGACAGACACCTTTAAAAAGTGCAGCTCAATGGTAATATTGTGGTGCGTTCGTTTATATAAGATGCCAATGGTGTCAGCTATCTTCTTAACAGTCAATCTCCGGTTAGATAAAATCAAATCACAAATTTGTTCAACGTTTTCATCGGTGGTAGACGTCAATGGCCGACCACTACGTGGGTCATCTTCGACACTTTCTCGACCACGTTTGAACTCTGCTTCCCACTTTTTTATAATAGCAAACGAAAGTCAGATACCCCTAAAGTTGCTAACATGTCTTCATAAATTATTTTTGATGTGATAACGTCTTGTAAATCGATGAATGCTGGCTGGATGCACGAAGAAGTGTCACGTGTCGCGAGCAAGAGCGCGGAACAAGCGATAGAGAGGCACGATCGGCCTAAGCATTCGGCTTGTGAATGAAAAACAATAACGCAGATTGGAGGATCTTAAATATCACACATGTATATAAGTTGTAAACAAATTATTAATAGCACATTGTTACTTGTAAAATTAATCTGTATAACTTAAGTAATAAAATATTTGAATTAACAAGTGAAAATAAATGACAATTTATCGAAAAAAAAATAATTGAATTAACTCATTCTTTGTATTATACAAAATAATGATAACTCAGTGATAATAATTAAATTCAATTCATAAAAGTATGCAATTTTTTTTCAATGTTTTCTTATGACATTATCACGTAAAATTATCGTCCGTAAACCAATTTTACAGGCCGTCGGCCTTTGATCTGGAGAAAGTTACACGGGGATATTATCTTATTTCAACGAAATCGAAATACTACACCTTCCGCAGTATTTCTTTATAAACATAATTTTTTGTTTTTCTTTTGGGGGTTCGAATCGCCAGGCTACTCTGGAACATGCCACATACAACTGGCGGTAGGAGAAGCAGCTTTCCCTCAAGTATACTCTCGCTACTTTAAGAGTTTCACCTTAAGCTTTATTTATGGTAAATACACACTCATATACATTATATTATTATTCAGTTACCGGAAATCACCATTTCCTATTTTAAGCAACAGGTCTGAGAACTGTCCGGCAGTAACATCTCCCTTCAGATGGACTCTCATATTTATGGTAAGGCTCAGTTTTGTCACTGAAGGCCACAAATGCTTATTTACTGTACTGTATCAGCCTGTAAACAACCCATTGCTGAGTTAGGGCCTCTTCTCCATATAAAAGAAGGTTTAGAGCTTAATACACCACGCTGCTCCACTGCGGGTTGGCGGATAATATCCCTTCCACGAGTAACGATCATTACCATGGTAATAACCGGGACCGACGGCTTTACGTGCTCTCCGAGGCAAGGTGGGGAAACAAATATTTGCACAAATACAAATATCTGCCCCAAGCGGGAATCGAACCTGCAACCACCAGCATTGAGGCGAGGACTTAAGGTGACTACTCGCACCATTACGGTCATCAATGCTTCACTATACGCTTTAACTTCGTCCACTCACATTCCTCTGGGCACTACTGGTAAAGTATACCGGAAATCGCCTGCTAACAATACAATAACTCCTCCCATTTGACAGTTATTATTCCTAATATTTTGTAAAAATCAATTTATGCTTCGAAATCCTCTGTGGGAATCATTCACATACACACCCACATAAACACAGCCACGCATTATTATATACATATAATCTTCTAATATTATATATATATACATATATATATATATATATATACTTCACAAATATATACATACACATAATATATTTATATACATTCAAATTATCCATTAACATAATATTCTCTATTTATATATTATAAAATAAAAATTATATATATTTAACATTAAGTGTTAAAATAGCAATACGGTGCAATTGAGGCCTCAGATAACGGGACATCGTATAGAAGTCAACGACCTTGCGCGCGGCCGCCGAGCGACGGAGCCGGGAGCGACTCCAGCGACTTCACAGAGTCTCCATGTCGCTTGTTATCACCGCTTGCTACTATCGCGCGCGCATTAATATTAATATTATATCGCTGTGCTTTTTGCTTACATCTATATTCGCACTGTTTCCCTTCTTTTATTATTCATTTCTTCTTTCGATGTCGCTATCGCTGTTGCTTTTCAACCTTACTTCTGTGTTGTGTATAATAAACTGTTATTTTCTCATGTGGACTTGTAACGTAGTGTAGTGCATAGACTCTCGAATAGCTTACTACGGACTATTTCGCTTACTCAATTCTAAACCAGTAGAAATACTAAACCTAAATTTATGAGCCATAGTACTCTCACTCCATTCGTTTTGCGTTTGTTTGGGTATATTGCAGAAAGGGGTTTCGGTTTGTATCAAATTAAAAGGAAGTTTAAACACGGAATGTGCAGTTTTACCTACTTCTAGCAGCGTGGCAGCAATTCCGGACAATGCAACCGCTAAGGCGATATCACGATTGCTTCTCACTTTGGTTAACACTTAATTTAATAGATAAGTCTTGTCTGTTCTACCAGGAGCATCTATAAAAAGATATCACCTACACCTGCGTCGATACTGGAAAGTACTTTCTTTTTAATAGTTTTATAATAGACAGATTGAGTTGTCAAACATGTGTCAAAATAAAATGTAATTTAAACCAAAAGCACTAAGGAGTATTGATATCAACTTCGATGAAAATAACTTTCTACCCCCTTTTAACCCGTTAGGGGATGAATTTCATCAATCGATAAAATACGAAACACGTGTTCAATTAATTCTGTTAAAGAATGTTTATGCAAAATTTGAAGCAGATTGGACCAAGAAATCACGTTGTCCCATACAAACTTAGCCCCCCTTTTTCACCCTCTTAGGGGTAGAATTTCAGAAAGTCCGTAATTTTTTGAATGCCTACGTCATACAAAGAACACAACCTCCAAGTTTCAGGCCTCTACGATCAGCGGTTTAGGCTTTGTGTTGATCCGTCAGTCAGTAAGTCAGTGAGTCAGTCATTCAGGACAAAGCATTTTATATCTATAAATAACGTTTTTCTAGTAAAAATTCGTTGACGTGTATTGGAACGTCGACACTTCGGTCATAAAATGTCATGACGTATGTAATATATAAACGTTATACAAAACGGTTGTATTCATTATCATTTTCTAGTACGTGTGTCTGGTGACAAACATGCAAATCTCCAAGATCTGCTGATTACCATCCCAGAGAAGAGGTTGTGTTCTTTGTAAGACCAGGCGTGTTTGAAACACAACAGAAGAAATAAGTAAGTGCCTCGATTTACCGAGTTGTTGTAAAATTATTTTTATACAGTTCATTGAGCCATCGCGGATAGATTTAGGACTTTTTTAGAGTACCTATATAAAGTGTTAATTGTATTTTACTTTTATTAATAGCGTGTTCATATATCAAGGTCACATTACGGGAGAAAGGATAATTCTTTGTATGTTTAAGAATAGGTCAATATAACAAATAATTAAATCTGATTTCGGTTTTAACTAACATTAATTCAAATACATAGTAATATTATATGTAGTATTAAATTATAGAATAATTAGCAAGCAAGTAAATAATTGCAATTGATTAGAAAAGAACATTCATACTATACAAGTGCGCATAATACTACCCTCATATTTTGTCATAATGTCTATCGATTCGAAACCCGACGAAGATCGGTACTTTATGTCGTATAATTAAAATTATAACATTCCGTGGTTATAAATAATTATGCCCCTATTATTCTGTGTATTGAATTTAGTTTTATAATATTTGTATATTTCTTTTTCTACTTTAATATTTATATTATTCCTTGATCAGTTGCGTAAATATTAGTACAATAATTGTTGCGTAAAAATTAATTGGATCATTTAACCTTAAAAAAAAACGACAATCTAACAAGACCCCACTAAAGAAAACCCACGACCGCCAGCGTTTAGGCGATAATTCGCGTCACAACACCAAAACCATTTCCTTTAATTTGTAATTACAGTTATTCTGCTTGTAAAGGTTCGCTCGCTCGCTCGCTTCAGCCTATCGCAGACCACTTCTGGATATAAGCCTCCCCAAGTTCGCGCCAAATATCCCGATTTTCCGCAATTCTCATCCAGCCTCCGTCGGCGACCTTGCGTAATTCGTCGGTCCAGCGAGCGGGAGGGGACGCAGTTACGTTTGTTAATATAGTGTATCTCATTCCAGGCGGTCCCCGGAGGCATACCCACGTCGTGCCTCCCTTATGTAGCGACCATGTACCAGCCCCACAACCAGCGGTACCATAACGGATTTCCGGGTGGCATAGCTTGATTATCTTTACATTATCTGTAAATTATCTCGGCATCGGTCGATGTGTGTGCCATGTGGCATTAGATTTGTTTGTATTAAATAAAAATTGAAGGGCAATGTAAAAAAAATGTTAAACAATATATATTTTTTAATTTGTAATATGTACAATTACAATATTGATCATAATGATTCGGTGGTGAGTTTTTTACAGTGTACGCCATCAATTGTAACATACAATAACAATAATAATTTAATATTTTCAAAATTCTAGTTGAACTTTGAAAATATTAAAATGTTAATAAAAATTATATTTTTTTTTATTATAAGAAATAATATTTCTTCTTGGACAGCCACCGCTATTACTAGAAAATTATGCTCATAGTGAAAATGGTGTTGCAAATGAAAAAGTGAAAATATGTCACAACAATACTTGGGACCTGTATATGTAATGTTGAAATAAATGTACTGTTGAACATTAGTTAATTAATGCTATTTGTAATAACGTTTCAGCAGCTGTTACCACGAATTTGCGTGTCTTTCAGCTAGAACCTGAGGATGTTATATCCTCGAAGTCAAGTTCTTGTCGAAATTTACATTGTGTTTATTACCTATTTTTATAACAGCAGCTTCTAACATACTTGCGGCATATTTCCGCTTTTTCATTTGCAGCCCCATTTTCTCTGTGAGCATCGTTTTCTAGCGACGGCGGTGGTTGTTCAGAAAAAGGGTCGCTGGCGGTCATTTTGTTCAGTTTTATTGCCCATGGACTGCAATATAAGAAGAAATTATAATTGAACTTTAAAAATACAAAATTATTCTGTCTTTGAAGGATGACACTTTCATAAAATTTTCTTTATGTAAACGATTCACTTTATATAGTAGGTACAAGCAAATAAAATGTGAAAACTAATTTTTTAACTACCCGTGGAAATATATGTAGATACCTACTTGTTTATTTTAACTCGTTTGTTTAATATAAAATTAATTTACATTTTTATAACTTCTAATTTTGTTATTTTCTGCTACGTTCTTACAAGTTTTACTGTTTATATATACAGTTGTATATTATGAAATTTCTTTACAACTGTAATATTTTTATAGACTAGTATTAACATTTTTTTTTAATTATAAAATAGGCTTTTACGAGCCAAATACGAGGAGTACCTATTATTTATTATCCAATGTTTTCAGTATTTTAATGTTTTAAGTGAATTTCTATCGATATTAACAATTTTGAAATTGTAAAGTTTCTATTTTTTTCAATAAATTTTACTAATTTTATTAAACAAGAGTTTTTTTTTGGGTTTATATCACTGGTTGCTGATTAGATTTATCTCGCATATGGGTTACTGATAGGCTATTAGAGACTTTACCAGCAGCAGATGAAACAAGCCCTTAGGGCAGGGCAAGCGAACTTTTATGCATCAACGTGTCATTTATTCTAAACAAATATTTAATGACATCATAGGCACAGTATATTAATATAATATACAGTATTGTAACTCGGCCGTATCTTTAAATCAAATGCCTACAGTGCTACGTGGTGCTACAGCGTGCTACAGCCGCGCGCTACGTAAACATACGATAGGGCTACCCGCCTCCAGCATTTTAATTACATTTGCCTACTTTGTGTTTCCATTTAGTTTTGTTATTGTAAATATACTCTTTTTTTATAAACAGATAAAATACTTTGTGAATTGAATAGAACGTGTTCAATAAAAATGCGTGTTGTTTTTTGACGTGATAACGTCTAGTAAATTGATGAAGGGGTGCCCGTTCGAAGAAGATGACGTCATCATTGTCACAATTAGTGAGCGAGAGCGCAGAACAAGCGATAGAGAGGCACGATTAGCCTAAGCATTCTGTCTTACACTCCATCGGACCGCGTTCGAGTAAAAGAGACAGTGGCGCCACGCAATCTACACGCAAACTGTTTTGTAGGGATGTTCATCGAAAAAAAATATCGATAATTTTACTATCGATAATTATCGAATCGTTTTATCGATAGTTATCGATAATTATGGAATCAATAGTTATCGATAATTATCGGAGGAAAATTTATCGATAGTTGGCGACAGTTATCGATAATTATCGGATAAAAATTGTCGATAGTTGACGAAAGTTATCGATAATTATCGGTCGATAGTTATCGATAATTATCGAATTAAAAATTATCGATAATTATCGGATCATAATTATCGAATAACACTTATCGATAATTATCGATAATTATCGAATGGAAAATTATCGAGTAGTTACGAATTATCGATAATTACCGCACACCCCTACTGTTTTGTGATTTGTCAATTGTTTGGTAGAAGTAGGGATGTTCATCGATAAAAAATATCGATAATTTTACTATCGATGATTATCGAATCGTTTTATCGATAGTTATCGATAATTATCGTATGAACAGTTATCGATAATTATCGAAGGAAAAGTTATCGATAATTAATGATCGATAGTTATCGATATTTATCGAATGAAAAATTATCGATAATTATCGGATCAAAATTATCGAATAACACTTATCGATAATTATCGAATAACACTTATCGATAATTATCGAATGGAAAATTATCGAGTATTTACGAATTATCGATAATTATCGCACACCCCTACTGTTTTGTGATATGTCAGTTGTTACTTGTTTGGTAGAGAGTACCACTTGAAACACTTCCCTTGATTTCCTACTTTTCCTATCATCTTCCTATCCTTAACAAAATAACTCAGATTGGAAAATCTTGAATATCACACTATCATATATATATAAAAAAAATTGGTTGTCTGTAAAGTCGGTTTACGGACGATAATTTTTACGTGATAACGTCACAAGAAAACATGAATGGAATTGAATTATTATCACTGAATTATCATTATTTTGTATTATATATATATATATATATATATATATATATATATATATATATATATATATATATATATATATATATATAGGGGAGACTGAGGACACTTGATCCCCCCTTTTGTTTTTTAGCCCTAAAATTTCGAATTGAAGCAAATTCAAGGGTTTGTTTCAACAAAAGGTTTCCAAAATTATCTAGCTATGTCGTGTATGAATTTAATATGGATAGGTTTGTATTTTTAATCAGAATTCAACTAAACGTATAAGAATAGATTTGTATCAAGTGTCCCCAATATGTGGAAGACTTGTTCCCCCCTATACGGTAGACTTGATCCGCCCGGATCAAATATCCCACACATTGGGGATACTTGTGACACTAAATATGATCAAGAGTACCATCTGCATGGGAGACTTGATCTGATGATAAAGATCAAGCTTCCCAAAATATGTGGGATAGAAGATACACTTTGTACATTTATCAATAATTGTAAAATTTGTACGAAATGTAAGTATGTGGAGGCAAAATAAAATACGTAATATAAATGAGATATTTTTATTTAGGAACATTATCTTCTAACATTTAGTTCTATAGTCTTCTTAACTTTCTCTTTAAAATTAAAAACATATAAAAATATTTATATTCTTCATCAGGTAACAACAATGAAAACAATAAACTTTTAGTACCTATTATTGGCTTCAAGAAACATTAATTACTTTAATATCACTTTTTTCTTATTAATAATCAGTCTAGGATGCAGTCAAATCTTATAATATACAATTAAATAAACGATATACAGTTTTTATTATTACCTATTAAACAAACTTTAAACAAACTTCAACAAAATAGACTATTCTTAAAAATAAACATTAAAAAAATTAAGTATAAAAATTTTGCATCTTAAAAATTTAAGTAACCGATAATTAAAGCATTGTACAAATTTTATGTTGAATTTACCTAGTTAGGCATCTATTTTGAATTGCCTAAGGGACTTTCGAAATTCAAATGTCCCAATTCGTTTCGAAGTGGACTTAAATATAGGTGGAGGGAGTTTCTTTACCACTTGATACTTGCCAATCACACTGGTATCCAGTTTTTCTGGCCATTTGAATCTCTTGTTATCAATTTTTTTTGCAAATTTGATATCTAAACTAGCTAACGACTCATTTATAATTTGACCCACATATCTATGTGGTATACTTCTTTGTGAGACAAAATTCACCACAACCCAATCCCCCTCATGGACATTATCTTCATCGTGATTATTATCATCTTCTTCTTCACTATTACTATTTTCTTCTATAAAGTAATTGGACTCAGGTGATGGTGGTAAGGTTACTTCCTCTTCAGGACTTACACTATGTTCAGCATTTCGTTTCTGTCTCTTTACTGTTTTTGCTTTTTTGACATTTTGCTGCTTCTTCGTGTTCTTTAAGTTTCTTTTGACTACTTTAGCTGCATTAATCCTTTTCTTTTCTTCTTTTTTACGAGCCTCCTCTTCAATTTCATTTTTCTCAGGGGTATCGGTAATAATTTTTGTAGCACCTTTTTTCTTGCCTTTTCTATTACATTTTCTTGGTCCTGCTTTAGGATATGGTTTAATAATATCGAAGCTTATATATTTTGAGGTTGACGGTTCTTGAAAATCAGTAAGAGTTTTATTTTTAGCTTCCATAAGCTTATGTGAGAATTTTGTATTCGTTGTGACAATAGAAGAGAATTGTTCCACAGTGGATGTACCTATTGTTGTATTTATTAATATTGACGGTGAAATATTAATAGAATTTAAGGAGGCATCTGAAGTTGATTGTTGGCTTGGGTGTTCTCTTGTACAGCACAGGCAGAAGAGTCACCAGAGAAAGAGTCAGGCATAAGAGTGTCTTTTAGTACTGTAAGACACTGCTGAGACAGAGGCAGAGTTAAAACAGCAGAAGTGCTATCAATATCTAGGGATTTCAGAATTTGGGGAGACGGCGTTCTCTCTCTAGAAACATCCTGCAAGATGTCCTCGGCGTCAGTAGTATCATCATCCGGCACATCAATAGTATCATTTGTAACATTGTTATCCTGAGCATTTGTTTGAACATTCTCTAGACCAGCAACGCTATCTTCTGGACGGTCAGTAACATAAGAAGAAAGAAAATCGTCTTCTGTGAAAATTTCGCTGTTGAATGGATAAATTCCAGTTATTTCAAAACTTTTTACTATGTTGCGAGGCGTCATAGCTGAGGGGTAAGCTTTGCCTAAACAGCCGCAGATATCATATATTGTTAATGGACGACCAGGGTGAGCCATCATCCAGTCGTCGCATGCCGTATTATAATAGGACTTGAGGGCACCAAATAGAATCCTGTCCAGAGGTTGCAACTTCTGTGACGTGTGCGGTGGAATAGTCAATAAATGTATACCATTTTCCCGAGCAAAATAAACTGAATCAATGCTGATGTGACTCTCATGGTTATCCATGATTATTAAACACGGATTATCTTTTGAGCATCTCACATATTTTTTAAAATGTTTCAAAAACAATACAAAATTAGTTACAGTCATCCACCCACTCGGGTAAGTGACTCCAGCAGTACCAGGAGGACCATTATCTATCATACGGTTTTGAAAGATCTTACGCGGGAAAATTAAAAAAGGTGGTGTGCATATGCCGGCGGCACTTATTGCACAGCAAAGAGTAACCAATTCTCCGCGTTCAGCTGAAGTTACCTTAGAAACTTGCTTCAAACCTTTACATGCAATAATTTTTTTCGGTTTATGCACAGTCGTTATACCCGTTTCATCTAAATTCCATACATCTTGAGGTTCAAATTGGAACCTTGTATACAGGCTTTGCAAATTTTGAAAGAATTTTGAAACATTATGTTTATTAAAACTTGTGGCTCTCGATAGGCTTGTGGCTTCTGGTACTCTAAGAGATAAATTAGAATGACGACGTATGAAGCCATGAATCCAATCATAGGATGCAATTTCATTTTTTTGCCAGTTTTCTGGCATTTTTTTATTATTTTTTAGTGCAAACTGGAAAGCTAACAGTCGAGTTGCTTTAGGCGTAAGTCCATGATATAATTTGCTAGCTGTCTCCAAATAATTGGATAATTCTAATTCTTCGCTTTCAGTAAATACTTGCGCCTGTTTATAATCCGGTTCATATCTCGGGGACACACTACCTGTATCTATTGCTTCTCTTTTTTTTCTTACATACCGCTTTAAAGTCATTACGGACATATTGTAGGTTTTTGCCACTCCTCGAAGTGATTTATCACGATATATAACATCATAAACAGCTGCTTTAAGTTTATCTTTATTAATAATCTCCCTCTTTTTACTTCCTTGTTTGGTTTTGTATACACGTGGCATTTCCAATCTGAAAATAATAATAAGTGAAAACTTCACAATGAAACATCGATATACTCATTGTACCTACATACAAATTATAATGTTAATGTTTATATGGGAGACTTGATCCGGGGATCAAGTATACCTCGGCTGAATGTACCATGTCTCCCGAATGACATTTCTTAAAAAAAGAATTAATTATGAACAAACCATTTATCATTTGCCTTTCACTATTTGATTATCCGAAAAACATATAAAATACACAATATCTTATTAATGTGAAGAACTCGTACAGTAAAGTATACAAAATAAAAAATACAATTGAAAAACTCACCAATATTAGTTTCATCCGCACGTAAACAACCAACGGCCGCCATTTGCAAACGCGATACTCTATTGACATGAGAGTTTTTTTTTTCTAAGTTTGCTGCAATGCCGCCTTAGTGTTGCCACCTCAAATTAATCTAACATGCTTGGTAGTTTCAAAAATGTTGTGTACCTTGTCTCCCATAAGGATCAAGTGTCCTCAGTCTCCCCTATATATATAAGCTACAGGTAATTAATTGTATTTAATATGAAAGCGAAATAAAGTTAAATACTTTAATATGTAATACAAGAAATAATCAAGTTTAGTAAAGAAGCTAAGTTTAACTTAAAGTTAGCAAAACAAATTAGATTATCATTAACCACTTATGAAAATTGTAAAAATATATCTACTAAATAAAAACAGTTTACTTTTTATACGATCGTAATTATATGAGTCCTAATAACTTTTTAGTCAAAATTGTAATATAACCTAATATTACTGCACTCGCCCACCGATGCTACTTATTTTATAATCAAAGAACAAATATATGAGATTATATCGCTAATCGGATTCTTAAAATGCAAGAATTAATTACCTTTTTTGCTGCAATTGTTGTTGTAATAAACTATGGTAACCATTTAATTTATATTTTTTTTAAATTAATTTTATGATTTTACTAGCAAACCCGGCGAACTCCGTTTCGCCACCAACTTATTTTCTTGAGGGATACTCACACCACGTACTTCCGCCATGCAAAACCATATTGGTTTATAGTACATGCTATGTATCAGAGATGGCGCTGTATGTGAAAAATGATTTTCCCTTTTTTCGAAATCGGTTCGTGCGTTCTGGAATTATAGCGTCAGGAAGGAAAACCCGACTTATTTTTATATTATAGATTAACTTTTATTATTAACTTTTATATTATTAACTTACATTTATTTACTTATATATTATTAACTTATATTATTACATTACATTATATTATCAACTGTGTTATCAACTTTTTACTATTTGACATTACTTGAATATATTGACAAAACAGTTTCCCGCCATTTGCCGCTGTCATTTCTACTCGGACGCGTCGTAAGTTAGGCTGACCGCCGATCGTACCTCTCTACCGCTTGTTCCGCGCTCTCGCTCACTAATTGTGACAATGATGACGTCATCTTCTTCGAACGGGCACCCTTTCATCAATTTACTAGACGTTATCACGTCAAAAAAAGTACTACACTATCTTAATAATATATATAAATCTCGTGTCACAATGTTTGTCCTCAATGGACTCCTAAACCACTTAACCGATTATAATAAAATTCGCACACCATGTGCAGTTCAATCCAACTTGAGAGATAGGATAGTTTAAATCTCAAATTATAGTCGCAATTTTAATTTATTGCTAATTATTTGTCTGTTATTATTTGACAGTCACAATTATCTGTTAACTCCAAATGATTCTAACAGATGTCGATACCTTTCGACTGGGTTGAGTAAGTAATCAATAGATGGCGCTGCTATGGTAAATCTACGAACGTGTCATATAAGCTACATTTTAACAGCATAATTACCACGTGTTGTTGAGGCTAAAGTATAAATTAAATTTATTTTTATAATTTTAAAAATTTTAGTTAAATACCCGTGCGAAGCCGGGGCGGGCCGCTAGTCATATATATGTAAAGTAATACACACTATCATATCATATATGTGATAATAATTCAATTCGATTCATAAAAGTATACAATTCTACATCTATGTTTTCTTATGACGTTATCACGTAAAAATTATCGTCTGTAAACCGACTTTACAGACAACCAATTTTTTGTTTGTTAGATTTAATTAAAAAACCATGTTTATGTTTGGTCTTATAAATTTGTGCCCGAAAAATATTTACTCCTCGACTGAGACGTACTGCTTGCTTGCTTGCTATATTATTAAATTTATTTGCTTGCTTGCTTATATTGCTATGCTTTATTATTAAATTTTAAAGTATAAAAAATCCGTATTCTAATAATTACATATAAAGCTTAATTAAAAATACTTATCCATTAAAAAGACACACATTATGTACCTACCTACTAGTAAGTAAAAATTATTTTATAGTCTTACCTTTCAGAGTTTATAGGTAATCTAAAAAAAGTTATCTCTGGATGCGTTATTGGCGAATTCATGCAACCAAAAACAGCACAAATAAATCCTACTCGTCATATTAAATATGTAATTGATATTATTTTCAGTCAAAAAATCGTTTGGTTATTGTTAAAAAAAAATAACACACGGTCCGTTTGTCACTGCGGCACAGTCGCGACTGTTGGCGTCCCGAGCGCATCCCGAGATCGAGGCGCGTAGACATAGCTCGCACTTCGTCCGTTTGTATGAAGTTGGAGTACTGTATATATTAATATACTGTGTCATAGGCGTGCCATCAAATAATTTTGTTTTTGTGATTATTGGAAAGTTAATAAAAATAATAAATTGTGTCAATCAACTCAAAAATCTTTATTTAATACAAAAAAAGTACATTTGCAATGTTTCAATTACATGCGTGAATGAAATATCTTTATTTATTTCATTGTAAAGAACGGCACTGAGAGCTATATAACTCTGCTTAGCCCGCGCTGTACGACATTTCACCATTGGGCAAACCCTACCAGCACCTTGTCGTCTAACTGCGGATTGGCGATCGTTTTTTTAAATTAGAATGTTGGCGCAGGACCATACGAGCTATGGCCAGTTGCCGGACAGTGAGGACTGTGCATTCGGAGTAAAGTTTTGCTGTTGGAAATGTTCGTTTTTTATTCGACTCATTACTTTTAAAACGGCCCTTTGTGCGTGCCCCAATTTTAGCATTTGTGTTTTATTCTCAGCTCCCCAGATCGAAATACAGTGTGATATGATGGTTTGGCATTATCCCATATATATGGTGTGAATGGTTCTGGAATCCGCTGAGTTACGCAAGTTCTTGAAAATGTATATCAATCTCCTGATCCTTAAGATTGTTGTCTTAATCTGAACACGCCAGCTAAGTCTCTCATCCAAATGTATTCCCAGGTATTTTACACTTTTTGACACTTTCCAGAGCCTTGCAGCCGCACTTACCAAAAACATAGTTTTGACATGTGTGTATAGTAATACCAGTATCCATGTGCTGTGACTCGTCTGCCTTGGTAAGATGAAAACGAACCACCCTTGTTTTGTCTAGGTTAAGTGTTACTAAATTATTGTCAAGCCAAATTTTGACCATATGCAATGCGTTCTCGGCACATTTTTTAGCATTCTCCCAGTTGTCCCCATGCACCAGCAGTGCAGTGTCATCGGCGTAAAGTATACATTGCAATTTCGGAGAGACAACCTGCACAATTGGTCAATATAGACAAGGAATAGTGTGGGTCCCAAAATACTTCCCTGTGGAATACCGTAGCAAACTGGTTGTTCATTGCTGACCACGGATCTTATTTTTACAATTTGTGTGCGGTTCGTAAGGTACCTCGTAAATAAATCAAGACCAATGCCCCGGACACCAATTAATTCCAGCTTCGTTAAAAGAATTGGTACAGAGACGGCGTCAAAAGCCTTCGACAGATCCAAAAATATACCATAGCACTTTCTAGATAACATCTATATGGGTTACTAAGCCTTCAGTAAAACTAGACACTGCATCTTCCGATGACATACCACTCCTAAACTCATACGCGGTGGATGCGTCGAAAACGCAAGCCCCTCACCTTCCGTATGAGACAGGTTCTCACCGGGCACGGTTGCTTTGGTGACTACCTGTGTCGGACGGCCCAAAGGCAGCCGACGACTGAGTGTCACGATTGTGGCGCAGCGGTGGACTCTGCCCAGCACACCCTCGAGGTGTGCCCGAGATGGGCGGTGCTGCGTCAAGGTCTGACGTCGGTCGTCGGAGGGGACTTGTCGCTCCCGAGCGTCATCACCGCGATGCTCGGCGACGACGACTCCTGGAAGGCGATGGTCTCCTTCTGCGAGACAGTAATGTCCCAGAAGGAGGCCGACGAGCGGATGAGAGAGGAGGTCGCCGACGTGGCCCCCATCCGCGGGCGACGAATGGGGGTGCGTAGGAGGCGCTACTTAATGCGCCTAAAGTAACGCCCTTGTGCCCGTGTCGGGCTGGGATGGGAACCCGGTCCTGCTAGACACGGCGTCGTCGGGACTGTTCAGTGGTTAACCGGACAGTCCCCATGGAGGAGAAGTCTGGCCTTTACGCCGTGGCCAGCCTGTCGCTGGAGGGATTCTGTTGCCTGCAGATCCGGGACCCTCCAATTAAAGCGGCTGAAGGCTCCCGCAGGGGTTTAGTACGGTATTGCACTCATACAGTGCCGAGTCCGACATAGGTCTAGGACTGTCGACCCGGGCGTCCTGGATATCATCCGTAAATGGATTCCCCTGCGTAAAAAAAAAAAAAGTGATGGGCTTTGTTCGATAAAAACTTGTTTCGGTGAAGTTTGTTAATTCGGTTATTTTATTTATGAAACTTAATTAATGCTACTATTGCAACATTTATTTGATAAATTTAATGCCTATATATAAATTTAACACCTATATATGGAAAATCTATTACAGCAGGAGTGATAAATATCTAACGAAATTTGTGAGAGTCTCATCACTAACATTTTGTAGGTATTTAATACTAAAAAAAGGCTTGGCTTGGAGGGCACACTTTCCATGCGCTGCGCTTGGCGGTCAAAGGGTTAATGTAGTTATACAACATTAGTATCGAAGATTTGCGTAGCCTTGTGTACGAAAGGCCTTACACCTTTACTGTGTCTTTTAACCTTATAACAAATCGAAATGAGATAGGCTTCTAATACTTTATAATTTATGAAATAAATCCTTGATATTAATGCTTACCTACATTTCTGCGAGTATATTTAGTTATAAATTACTTGTAATTTCAACCTATTTTTGTTAAGTAAACACTATGTAAAACTTCTTTAGTTAGGTCTCAAGTTTTCAAAGACATTAAAAATACTATAAACTATTTCGAATAGCTATGTTGAAATGGCCGTTTAACCATTTTTTTTCCTTTCCCCATGGCTGAGTATTACGAATAGCAAGGTAAAATATTTTACTAAATGGTAAAATAATTCACCCCAATTTGAAAGTTCTTAATGTAGCAAAATTCATTATATAGCGAATTTCATTCTTCATTTTATCCCTATTCACATCGCAATCCTTATTCACCCCGTTTATGGTACTTTGTAATTGGTTGGTAAATATAAACTGGTATAAACTATGTAAACAAAACTATTTTTCTAAGGTGATAACACTAGACAACGGTCACCATTTTGTTGTTTAGTTTAGAAACAGAGTATAAAATATAAAGTTGTAACTTCGTAGCTCAAGGTACTCATGTACCTAACCAACATGGCTGGAATTTTGTTGTAACATTTAGTTCAAGAAAAGGATTATGATTTTATTTTAAATTATAACAGCCTGAAAGCGTATGCGTGCTGTTTTAATCTCGTAATTCGGTTGTGAGTCGTTTACAAAAAGGATATTTTATGAAAGTGTCATCCTTCAAAGACAGTACGTGGTATTATTTTTTTTTGTTTAACAAAATAAATTTTCAATTTTTAAATTTTAATTATTATTTCTGCTTATTTTGCAGTCCATGAACAATAGAAATGATCAAAATGGCCGCCAGCCACCTCTTCCTGGACAACCACCACCATCGCTAGATAACGATGCTCATAGTGAAAAGGGAGCTGCTAATGAAAAAGGAGAGATATGCCGCAATTATATTTGGGGCCGCTGCAATAAAAACACACAATGTAAATTCCGACATGAACTTGATTTCGAGGAGATGAAAAAAGTCCTCAAGTTCTGTCACGACTACCAGAATCCTTCTGGTTGCACGCGAGAACACTGCACCTTTCTACATACAACAAAAGAAGAAGAAAGCTTATTTTTCGCAACAGGACAGCTTCCTCGGGTTCTAGCCGAAAGACACGCGAATATGTCGGCAGCAGCTGCAGAAACAATACCACAAATAGCATTATTCATTCAGGAGTCTTTCGTCGGTCCTCCTCCACCTCCGCCACCTCCACCCGCACCTGTGACCGCGCCCCCGCCCGTCGCTCCGGTTGTACTGCCTACTTCAAGGCCTGCTCCGCCTATGATCCCTATCCAACAAATGCCTCCTCCACCACCACCACCAACGGTTTCATCTACAACTGTTCAGCAGCATCCACCTATATTTACAGGTATTTTATTTTCTTTCCTATTTTTAGATATTTTTTTATATAAATTAAATTTAAAGCCCTATGCCAACCTGCAGTCATTTTTATTAATAAGTTTTTCATCAATGTAACTTTTTACCTTTTAACGTAGTTTGTTCTATTATAAAAGAAAAACAAAAATGTTTTAGGAATAGATTTTAGGCTTAACATTCACATCCCTTCATCAATTTGTTTAAATGTTAGGATAACCAAAATAAATTTTGTCATTACAGTAACAAAAACAGTAATACAAAGATTATTTACATAATGAATAAAATACAGGATAATTATATTTCTTGTTAGCTGTAATCACCAATATAATATTTTATTCATATATCAGTATCCATATCTAGATCAAAAATTTCATATTCATAACCATTTAACTAAATTTTAGCATTACTGTTTCCGGGGAGAGTAGAAGTTAATATAAAATTGAAATAAATACTCTTTTGAAACTTAAAATTTATAGAGCCATAACTTAAGCTGATAATTTCTTAGTTTTGGGTTTTTAGAATCAAGAGAAAGTTGTTTATTATTTCTTATTTTCTTCTCGTTGTTAAAAAACAAAAAATTGAAAATTTACAACAATCGATAGTCTCATTATACTAAAATGTGTAATAAATAATTTGTATACTTAATATATTATAAAATTAACTGAGAATAAAAATTCACAATGTAGTGTACTTGAAAATTAAAAGATGCTGCAATATTACTTATAACTTATTTCAAATATACAAATTATCTTCAATATCTTTACACAAATGGATGCTAATTGTTAATAGTTGGTTTGATATTTTAGAAATATGAAAAGAATCATTATGAATTGTGTGTGTGAGTGTTAGGTAGTCACTTTTCTTGTGTACAACCATATATAGCAATACTACTGCTGATTTCATACCATACATTTTCATATAGAAATTTGTATTCCTGAATGGTCTTTGCAGCTCTATCTTCACCCAGGTTCATTTGTGTTTTTTGACCCCAGCACAGGATTTTCGTTCTACTGGGGACCTTTAAGTGTCAAATGGTTATTTATTTAAATTGATTATTAATTTTCAGCTGCAGCTGTGCCGGCTAATCAAGTGTACCCGATCACTCAGCCTCCTCCCCCAATTCTTCCAATGTAAGTTAAAACAACATCAATTTATGTACTATTATTATTATTTAGATACTTTATTGCACACTTAAAATGTACATAAAATACTAAATTATTGCAAAGGCGGACACTAGGAGTCAAAGTATCAATATCTATATACATATAGTAGTTGTTATGTGTCTTAAGATCAATTTTTTTTACAAAAGTTATCAAGTTGTCTCCCAATTCCCAAAGTGTTAAGAAACTTCCAAACATAAAAAACATTTTTGTTGTCTAAGGAGTTACTTTTTTTTAATAAAAATAATGCATTGTGCATCTGAACAGATTCTATTACATCTAATGAGATTATCTACTGTTGGGTTGTTTAAATTTCGACTTGAAAGTGTTGCGTTAAATCATAATTATGTGCCTTAATATCTACAGTCAACCATAGCACAGGGAGATATTTAGTTTATTTGGACGTACAGTGTCAGTAGCTTAGAACATGGCATAGTGTTATCAATGTTGTTTAAATCATTTTGGTCTTACATCATCATTACAACTGTTTGGTTTTGAATTTTAAAAGATAATTGTTCTAAGTAAAGATAGAAAAAAATCCAGTGGGAAATTGATCATGTAAGTTTACCCATTCCGAACCTAAATAATTATTAATTCTAACTGTGAAGGCATACAGATCGGAAAAATGTGTGTTGCATTAGTAAGTAGAGGATAAAGGTTAGCACTGTTAATTATATTTTTAATTTTAATATTTGAGATTGCTATATTTATTTAATAAATATAGCAATCTCAATTAAATGGAGATTAATAGAATGGAGAACTTGGGATAGAAGCTGGATTGGAAGCCTGAAAATTTTGTTGGAATTCCGAAATGTTTAAATAAAATATTGAGTTAATCTTTCAATTGAGTGATTAATTAACATTAATTTACAATTATTAATATTGATGTGTGAGAAAGTAGAATAAAAGAATGTTTGTGTTGTGTAGTTGCATAGTTTATCTTGTTGTTGTAGTAAAATCTATAGAGATAATTGCTGGTAGGTATGTTAAGTTTATATATATTCTTTATTGCACTAAAAGACAAAACAGTAAACAGTTACAATATTTGTGTGCAAAGGCGGACTTATCTCTAAAAGAGATCTCTTCCAGCCAACCTGCGGTAGTGAGAAATAGTGTTATAAGCAGGCAAAGCAGGCAAGTTTTAGTGCATTATAAATGTAACAAATATTATTTAATTTAATTAAAATTTGAAGAGCTCACTTAAAAACTTTTTGCCTAGGTTACACCTACCGGCCAAAATTTTTATATAAAAAAATATTAATTCTGTTAACTGCAGAATTGTTCGTATACACATTTAGATAATATGTAATAAGCAATTAATTACAGCATATGATTATAATTTTAATTTTTTTTTTTCAGATTTGATGCAAGTATGCCGCCTCCTCCAATACCTACCCATGTACGGGCCAAAAAGAACACAAATAAAAGACTATCTCCAAACAATTTTGATGGTAAGATTACATTTATATTTTATACTTATGCTTTATTGTTGAGTATGAAATTCTTAAAACATAGTCATGATTACTTTTTTAGATGATATCTGCATAATTACATTGATATGCTTAGCGATATAAAAAATATGAGTTAAGAAATAAACAGTTGGTAAAATCAAGCTTTAGCGAACAAGAAATATCAAATTTTCTAAAAGAAAAAATAGTTTGCTAAAACAAATTTGATTCACATGATAAAATTCCATCGCATTTGCTATTTAACTAGTATCAATATTATGTTTTAGAGATTCTAATAGCTAAGAATGTTCGTTTTTTTATTTGTACATTCTCAAAGTCATACTCTATTTAATTTGTTTATTATATGTTATATATTAGGATTTTCAGCTTGCATCGATTTAACGACGACTCATTTAAATATTATTCAGAATTATAATGTTTGTGTTACCTACTAATGCTAAAAAAGTAATTATTTTCAATTATGAATTCATAATAAAATATTGACTTTATATTTCTTGTTACTATTTATATTTTATTTAAGTAAAATTTATGTGTAGTATATCTTTAGTTTTTACAATATTACCTTGCTATATACATCAGGACCTTCTTAAATCATATTATGAAGCCTGTCATTTCATGACTTGGTCTTTTTAGATAATAAAGAAAAGAAGTAAATCTATTATAGCTTGACGACGCGTTGGCATGGTGGTCACAGCAACTGGCTTATGCGCTAGCGGTTGCGGGTTCGATCCCCGCACATGACAAATATTTGTATAGGCCATACGGATATTTGTCGTGCCGGGCTAGCATGCGTACCGAGATATCTCTTGACGAGAGAGAGAGAGAGATAATGTGTCTACATCAAGTATTTTCTTGATTATCGTAACATACGCACTACGAGAAAATTAATTCTAATTACTTTATCTCGTCGATAATACTCTTCAACAGTCAAAATCACGTCAAAATTCGACAAAATTACGATGTCATTTTAGCTCCCGTAGAGATAAATACCACAGCTATCTAAAACTTTATCTCTTCTATTGACGTATCGAGAAGAATATTACGCGTGCACGCATGTTAACTACTGAGATAATACGAGAAAAGGGGTAGACAAAATTTTGTCGTGCGAGCATGCTAGCCGGGCTGGTCTGGGCGTTTGTGCTTGTGTTGTGTGTGTTTCCGGACCCCCAACACAGGATAACATCCGACTGGGGGCCATTGAGTGTGAGATGTTTATTTATTTATTTATTATTGTTACTTTACATTTTTAGTACCCTTAACACCATTTTATATTATCTGTTATTATTTTTATGTATTGTTTGCGAGGGATTAATGTTTGTTTGGTTTGTGTCCATTTTATTGTCACTGTTTGACACTGCTTGCTTTTGGCGCTCTGTCAGAAAAAATATGCTAGTTTTCCTGTACATAAGCAAATCTTTCTATAACATAATATATATATAGATGCAGGTGACTTGTAATTTGTTAGTCTATTGTTTATTTTATTTTGGCTGCATTTATGCATCAATATGTACTGCTTACTTAAATGTTCTTTTCTTATCTGAGTAATTCAGAAACAAATATTTTTTGCCTTTCCATTTTTTTAGCATAGGGTCATCCTTTGCTTTACTATTCACAGCCATTGTTATCAAATATTTGTCATAAAAGTTTTTATTAACATGTAGTTATTGTGTGTTGCCCTTTTTATGCATGTTTTCCAGGTATATTTTATTGTCTTGTTGTTTGAGGCTATTCATTGGCATGAATTTTGTTTAGTATCCTATTTCTTCCTTTAATTTTTTTTTTATTTATTATTTTGTATTTTAAATCACAATATCGAGATGTGACTGATGATAATAATCATTTGAATCATTACACTTAGGTAGCATTTTTTTTTAATTTGTGCTATTCGTCTTTTTGCTCAATCATGCTATAAGACTTCTTAATGATTAAGATTTTCATTTATTACGATTTATGTTTTCATTTCAACCAAATAATTTTTATTATTATTATACCGGGTGACTGGTAAATTACTATCAATATTTAAGGAGAATACTCGGTACATGATTCTTATTCGAATTATGGACTGTTTCACGGTAATCCATCAAGTTTTAAATTATCAAGGTCGTAAATTGTTTCATCTCCATCATTTTAATATATATATTATTAAACATAAAATATCAACATGTTTTTTCGTTGGCCTATTATTTCATAAGGATTCGGTGGTATTTTTTATAGCCGAAATTTATTTTCTTATAAACATTGTAACAAAACTTGTACCCATAATTTTTAACATATTTTTCACGTGTATTTATAAATGTCTCTTGTTTCCAGTTTTTTATGATTTTCATTTAAGTATTTGACATTTTTTTTTCTTGATTTATTCTTTCCCTATCCCTTGCAAATATTACATTCTCAGTTTATTTTCTCTATATAACATACACTTATATACTTATGAATTCATAATGAAAAAATTAACAACCTAATCTTTCTCCATAGAAATAGAGATTTCGTCTATATTTTAAGATCTGAAATTACTCAAACAATAACAATATAAAAGCTTCAGACTTTTTAATTCGATAATGTTAATTGAAAGTGGCGTAGTGGTGATTTTTCCACTAAATGCCACAAAAAAAACTCGAATAAAAGGGTCTTAAGTTTATTTTTAAATTAACTTTCAATACATTTAAATGTTATTGACATTTAATTGAGTAGTATATTATCAGTTAATACAAATAAAAACCGTGTCTGTGACTATTTGCTCTTTTTTTAATGAATTATAATAATTGTTGACCGTTGTCTATGGCTTGGCGATCATTGATTTTGTTCTCAGTCCAACCGAAGAAAGTCAAGAAGGTGGACGAGGCGAAAGCGGACGCTCAGTGCGATCAGTGCATGCAACGCGATATCAGGTTTGGACAAATACCGAAATACTTATCGTCTGTATTGAACTAAGTATACTTTTACATTATTAGCAGTGTTTAAATGTTAATATAATTATGCGGGAATATAAATTTATATGCATTGCGTGACACGAAACTAGCGAATTTTTAGAAATAAACTTTTTCGAAATTTCATTTTAATATGCTTTAGCTGATTCCGATCTATATTGAGATGGCTCAATAATGAGTAAGTAGAAAAAATAATTGAGTAAAGTTCGAGTTCTTTGCCTCGGGTTATTTTAGTGATATATTCTGAAGGCTGTGCGAAGAGATACATATCATACATATAATTGCAATTAATAACACCTCAATTTTACACTCCTTAAAATTTTATTATTATTAAAAATGTTACAATCAGCTATTATCGGAAATAAAAAATTACACATTTAGAGGGAAAATGTAGTGCTGTTGCAATTGAATATATCTTATATAGAGTGCATTAGTAAAATATTCATGTTCTAGATAATCACAAACATCGAAACTGCTACGAGCACCACACTACGCCCATATAAAAAAGTTTTAAATTTTCTATTTATAAATAAATAACTTAAAAGTTTTAATCGTAATAATAATTTAAAAGTGTATTTGTCAGATTTTTTAAATGTCTTTGAGGGATCCAAGACAAAATTGCTAATCGGATTGAATTTTATTATATATTTTTATTTAGCCGCTAGTTGACAGAAAATCGATGAAACATATTTTTAAGCCTTAAAAAGCTTAAACAAGATAGAATTTTTTTTTTATTCGCTGTAATTGTAATAAACACTTGAGGTATTTAATCGTTGTTGCGCGGCGATCTTAGTATGTAATGCTTTTTTTTACATTTAGACCATTAAATTGACGAAGAGATACACCACATAATATATCTATCTACGAATATATAAAGACACTTGTAACTTCAGGGTCGAATCTTACAAGCAAGAAATGGAGAAACTATGTAGCGAAGAGGAGTATCAAACTTTAATATTCAAAAAGAAATTGGAAGAATACCAAAATCGAAAAGAATTATTACGATCGCTCGTCAGCAACGAACTTTTTAGGCTCATAGAAGAATATGTCGAAGTGAGTATATATATTTTTATTATTACTAGCTTTTGCCCACGATTTCGTCTCCGCAGTCAGTAATTTTGACGCAAAAAGGTAATATTAATATCTATGTATCAAAATATAAGTTATTTACTTAATCAATACTTTGTCAATAAATGGGATATAATCTAATTAATTAAAACGTAAATAATAATTTTATTAAAAACATTTTTGGTTCACTACTTTTTTTGTTTTCCCGACGCTTACATGAAAATTTAATGGATTCAAGACTCGTGATCAAGCCATATACGAGTTGCTCATGAGAAAAACTAAATGTACACCTGCTGTTTTCAGTGTTTATCCTTGAGTTCTGCTTATTGTCATCGTGAATGGTGCTTTCACCGATACCATTCTTTCAAATCTCAACCTTAACATGCGTTTATTTCATTTGCCGATTTGTTCCTAGTGGTCGGTTACCACTCAAGCAAAGTTTATCTAAAATCAGCAGCAGAGAGAACCACCATCTCCCAATGATACTTGATTGCACTTAATATCTTTTATAGTTCTATCTACTGCTTCGATTGCTCATTAATAGCACATTAATCTCAAACCAACAGCTTATTATAGATATGGGTTACAATTATAAAAGTACTTAAAAAATTGAAATCATGCCCAAATCTACTTGATTGGTCAAACTTTCGGAACATTATTTATTTCTTTAGTTTTATATTCTTCACTTGAGAAAAGATCCATCCCTTTAAGCGAAGTAAAACTATCTCAGATCTCATATCTGGAAAACACATCCAATTTCGTGCAGCGGATATTACGTGATGAGAATTCGTTTTTCCAAAATATCTCTTTATGTACAAACATCGGCCGCTTACATTTTTATTATTTGTATAGATATATTTATTATCTCTCTTGTTCAGTCGCACAATGACGTAGCGGAATAGGTTATTTTTTATTTGTGATATCTCAAGGTATATAACTTCATAGTACGAAATCCGGCAATATTTTGCAAAATAGGGTATTCTACTGTTTGAAAAAGTACTTCAAAATGTTGATTTTCCTAATAAAAAGCTACAAAAAATATATTTCGGCAAAATAAACACGCTTTCTTGCCATAAAATTAAATTAAATTTTAAACCTCTAATTCCCGCGAAAACGATGTCAGCTATTTTGGTGACGTAATATGTATAATGTTGTGTACCAATATACACTGAGAGCACTCTGGGGTGTGATGTCAATTCAGTATACTGCGAAGCCGTTCCTTTTTAGTTTGCTATACTATGCTATACTGGTTATTGATAAAACGGAACGCAGTCCAGTATACTATCATCACAATTTTTTCGACATTGCTTTCAAATTAAAATATTTATCATGTATACGTATTCTGTTCAACACGAAAAACTATTATTTGAATATTGTTGATATTTTTTAAAAATATTAATAATAATAATAACAATAATAATCATTCGTGCTGTTTTATTTTTTTGATTACGTGATCAAAGTACTGAGAGCACCTTACCTCGAAGCGCTGCTCACAGTACAAATATGGCGGCTATTTATGACGTATTCTCTATTTCTCTATAGTATAGGGTACTTTCGGTAGTGAAAAATAAATTATGCGATTTGATAAAAATTAAAATGTATGTAGAAATGTACTTAAATATTCTGATTTTGAGTCATAAAAGCACATTATTGTTTTATCATATTGAAATTAAAAGTTGTAATTTTTAATCTGTATATCACGTGTTCTAAAACACGAACCCCCATGGTGTGACGTCGTATAGACAATGTTTCCGATGTACACTGCGAGCACTACTCAGTGCTCTCACTGGAAAAATTCGTTCCTTTATTAGGTGTTAGTACAGTGCCGCAATACCATATAGAAATATATGACGTCATAAATATGTAGCATAATTTTTTTACTGTGAGCACTGGCGCTTTCGAGGTAAGGTGCTCTTAGTACTTTGATCACCTGATCAAAAAATTTAACAGCACGAATGATTATTATTATTATTAATTAATATTGTTATTCAAAAATGTTAACAATATTCAAAAAAATATTTTTTCTTTTTGAACTGAAAACGTATACATGATAAATACTTTTATTTGAAAACAATGTAGAAAAATTAGGATGATAGTATATTGGACCGTTTTATCAGTAACCAGTATAGCACAGTATAGCAAACTAAAAAGTTACGGCTTCGCAGTATACTGAAATGACGTCACACCTCAGAGTGCTCTCAGTGTATATCGGAACACAACTTTATACATATTACGTCACCAAAATAGCTGACCGCGTTTTCGCGGGAATTAAAACGGTTTAAAATTTAATTTAATTTTATGGCAAGAAAGCGTGTTTATTTTGCCGAAATAATTTTTTTTGTAGCTTTTTATTAGGAAAATTAACATTTTGAAGTACTTTTTCAAACATAGTAGAATACCCTATTGCGGCAGTGTACCTACTGCCACTCTATAAAGGAACGAATTTATTTACTAGTGAGAGCACTGAGCAGTGCTCGCAGTATATAACGGAACATTGTTTTTACGACGTCACACCATGGCGGCTCGTGTTTTAGATCTTGTGATATACAGGTTAAAAATTACGACTTTTAATTTCAATATAATAAAACAATAATGTGCTTTTATGACTTAAAATCAGAATATTTAAGTATATTTCTACATAAATTTGAATTTTTATCAAATTTTATAATTTATTTTTCACTACCGAAAGTACCCTATTAGTGCACTCATCGAGTTTTTGCTAAAAAATATTTTTTTCATACATTTATGATCAGGCGAATACAAATCTACCACCAGGTTGCCTATCAAAATGTGGCCGCTAGTATTTTTAATTAATTTATTATTAATTGATTCTTCGAAATAAAATTTCAATCGCTTGTTTTTCAAATAAAATACCATCCGCTTCACAGCAATACATATAAAGACTACGAAAAATCACGGTTTTACGATTTATATATCAATATAAAGTTTTTTTTTTTGTTTTTTATCATTATGATGTACGATTGCTTAACTAAATCTGACCGCAAATAAGAGTTGCTAGCTGTTAAAGATGCGAAATAATAAAGGTAGAGAGAAAGAGAAAAAAATCGGTTTTAGCAAACACTCGATGAGCGCACTAATTTTGCAGCCGGATCTTAGACCAAAAGAGTCTATTGTACATTTTACTTAATCATTATAATCTTACAGTAATTTAATGAAGATGAAGTAGACAATAAATTTTTAAATGTATATCATCTTGGTAAGATAAAAGTATTATAGATACTTTTAAAAATTATAATGATTTACGTGTAGACATAATAATTTAATATAAATTTTGTTTCCCAGGCACTACCGCAACTTCACGTTCACGACGTTCTGTCTCAACTCAACCAATCGTCATTTGTTTCTGTAAGTTTTATATATTAATTTTATAGTTGGTTTGTAAGTGACAACTCGGTAGTAGGTAGTAGTAGCGGATAACAGAATGTATTGGTTTTTGCCCTTTGTGAAAATTTTGTTGATTTCTGAAAAATCAACTATTTTTGTATTATAATAAGTGTACCCGCGACTTCGCTCGCGATTGTCATCTCTTTCAATAACCTATAAAATAAAAGTACGTAAGCAAGCATAAGATAAGCTGTACGTTCAAAGATTTTTATACATTTCAAGTTTCAAGTTATTTGGACCTAATATAGAGGGTTATGATGTCAGTAATATCTGAACTGTCAAACAAGACTACTTAAAATATTTCCTTTCTAAAAAAATAATAAATGAAATTGGGCTACGTGTTACATTTAGAATTATAACTGAGTACTAGACATGGGCGTTTTCGGTTTTTAGATCAAACGGCTACGTAGCCGATATTAAGTTTCCATATCGATATTGAAAACCGTTTTCAGATATCGATATCAGAGTAATATCAGGTGCGTAACGTAAACACAAACCGAAACAAACGGTTGAACACAAAGGTTACAAGTATGCTTAATTAAAAAAATCAAAAAACCCGACTGCGTAAAATACTCTTATTATAAACTAAAAGAATAAAACAATTTACTAGCTTTCATTTGATACCCATATTGCTACAGTAAGAAAAAAAAATCAACTCCCCCCCCCCCCCTCATTCCGCCATTTGCGGGCGTCATTTCGAAAATTTATATAGCCTATGTCACTACTACAATTTAGACAAATCCAACGACACCTCATATGTTAAAAACCGTCGAGCCGTTTAGGCTGTAGGGCGTGCCAAAGAAATGGACATACATACATACACACATACAGACATACACACATACATACACTCGAAAAACATAACCCTTCTTCTGTCGCAGTCGGGTAAAAACAGTTTAAATATAAACTATAACAAGTTTAATATCAAATGTTTTGAAAAACTACGTCTTATGGTTATAAAATATTAAATATTATAATAATATTATAGTATTATTATAATTTATAATATTTTAATATAATAATTATTATAAGGCATACTTCAATAAAACTAAAAATGATTCGATTCACAAAATTTTTCTTAAATACACACACTATTTTATTACGGAAACTAAATACATAATCATAACCATAAAAGAGTAAAGACTCGACTTTATTGCTTAAACTTGTAGTTATAGTTTGCGATGTACACAGTTGAACACAGAAAACCATATTCGCCTCATCTCTTTTATTCAGTATGAAGTTACCGTTATAAGAAAGAGATGCAGATAATATGGTTTTAGCTGTCGCGCCGCGTTTTTAGTTTTTAGTTTCGGTTTCGTGTTCGCGCTCAAGTTTTCGTCGGTTATGTGAAAACGGTATATCGATATGATATGATATGGGTACGCATAACCGATATTAGTTACGTTTTGATATATCGGTCTCATGCCTACTGAGTACACAATTGGAAGTTCATCCTTTTTGCCATGGTGCCGTATTTCGGGATAAAAAGATACAAATAGACCATAATGAACGTTTAATATTTTCTTTTGTAAATTGTACGTCTACCATCTTTTATTTTCTGTCTGTAATATTTCCTTTTTGGGTGTGCTGGAAGAAATCTCTTCTAGGGATAAGCGCAGCCTTTATACTTGTGTTTCAATGACATGTATCTTTCTATAATACTGTACGTATAATAGTGTTAAATAAATAAAAAAAAATAACATTTTTTTATCTATATCAAAAGTGACCTGATTCAAATTATTATACGTTATCGGGCTCGTATCGCGCCTTTAAAAATATACATAAAAATAAATTAATTTTACATTTTTAGGGGACGTCGAGTGTTCCCAAGTCCTTTCTACTGCAGCTCATGGAATTACTGTTAGAAAATTCGAGGGTCGATTCCGTAAGTATTTTTAACATTGAGTTTATTTTTTTTTTTGACAACTGTTTTGTTGTAGTGGTGTTAGAAGTTGCTTTATAATAATAATATATCCTTATTTTAGACAAAGCTCATATAAATAACACTCTTAACAAAAATACGTCTTAAATAATGTATTAGTCAGTAACAAAACTTTTGAGACTTTGAAAACCGTTTTGGTCTAGTGATGCGAATAGCAATGCTGGCGGTCGGGGATTCGATTCCCATTCCATTCATGGCAGATATTTGTATATGTACAAATAATTGTTACTGGTCTGGGTTCTTGTGAGTCTTCCCACCGTGCCTTCGGAGAGCAAGTTAAGCTGTTGACGGTTGTTATCATAAACTTCTGATAGTGATCGTTACGCATCGTAGGGAAAAATATCCGTCAAATCACAGTGGAGCAGCTTGGTGGATTAAGGGCCAACCTTTCGCTAATATGAAGAATAGGCCTTTGCCCGTTAGCGGGACGTTTGCATTTAAAGCCGTCAGTTTTGTCGAAGAGCGGTTGTTACTCATTGTAGAAAAATCCACCAACCCACGGTGGGGCAGTGTGGTGGATTTAGCTTTATGGAGATTAGACCTTCGTACAGCAGTGAGACCTTTATAGGTTCTTTCAGTCAGTTTAGTTTAATTGTTAAACATTAATATCTTAGCGTCTAATTTTAAATCTAGTGAAACTATAAGAAAATGTTAAACAATTTGTCTTATTTTATAATGAAAACTAAGTATATGTAAAACTTTTTAGGTTCCTTCGTCTCTTCAACAAAATTTGTCCAGAAGGTCGAGTTCCATCAGTTTCTCATCGCCAAATGTTATACAGACATTCATGGAAATCATTAGACAATGTAAGTAATATTTATATTAATTTTAAAGGTAATAATAGCTTAAACTATAAATAGTACCCGAAATAGTACCCATATAATCATAAACGCATGAGTTTTTTATTATGGATGGATGCTAAAATTCTTTTATGATAAAAACCTGATGTTTAAATATATTTATGTGTAACTACTGAAATATACTGAATAAACTACTCTGAAATTTAAAAAAAAAAGTAATGTAGATCGTTGTGGAAAACCCAGATTAAAACAAACTTGTTTCTGTCCGAAATTCTCACGAGATCAAGACATCCATAGCTATAGTCCATTTGCATAAAAGAAAAACACTTCGTTCCAAATCTATTAAATAAGAAGTTTTTTACCTGCCCATGGATAGTTTAGTGATTTTAAAATAAAATATTAATTAAACATTTAACTTTCAAGTAAAAAAAAAAGAAACTTGTACGTTAAATACCCTAATTGTTGAAAAGAACTTAAAGTTATAGATCATCTCACTACGTAAGTGGTCAGCGCGAAGCCGTTAAGTCAATCAACTTGAGTAGTATCAAAACTCCACACGAGTAAAACTACCGTCGTCTATATTATCATACTCTTTACGTGTAATAGATAACAAATTTTCCGGAACGAAGACAAATTTAAAGTTTACAAACTTAAGCTTATTCATTATTCCTTTGAATAATAATTGTTTTTCTCTTTATAGCAAACTCATCCGACCGGATACGAGCCGACGAGATACCGACGAATATAGCAAAAAGCAGTACAGCGACGAACAACAATAATGGGCTGCATCGCTTTTCGAACGGGCAGAAGCCGGAGGCTCAGGGGATCAGAATTCCGCCACCTTCGCAGGCGCCGCCACCACCACCACCTTGCCACTACTCTGCCCCTGCGCCACCTGCGAGGCTGTACTACCCCCCACCTTACCCTATACCACCTGCAGGTAACTTTACAATCTGTTAAACTTCTTATATTACTCTAGGTTTCTTCTTTTAGGTTCTTTTTTTAGGTTGATTCAGCCACGACGGCCAGTCTTATAATATTCTTAAATCTTGGAAATTACCCGAAAACTGTACAGTATATTCTTTGTCAAACTTACGAATGAAGAAGCTTGATAAAATCAGTGTCACAGATGCTCAGCTTAAACTTTATTAAAATTATCTTTCTTTCTTAAAATAAATCAATCTATTATATTTTATCCCCGATAGCAGCATTTTGGAGCCCAACCTATTTCTGATCTATATTGATAACCAAGAATTCTTCAATCTTTCAAGAACACCACTCTCCTGTTTACAGTTTATTTGTTTTTTGAACTGTCACTATCGGGTTATAATAGGGTGATTAATTGGCTTCATCCAAATGCGCTGTCTTTTCATATCGTAAAAACTAATTTTATTACCTTTTCTATTATCTTATTATATCTTTCTATTATATTATTCCTATATTTCTAACCATATTACCATCTTATTAAAGATTTGGGGTCAGTATACTGTTCTTCATGGCAACCTCTACTTACCTGCTGTCCACTTCTCGAACGTGCTAATAATATAAAATATCTAGTAATAATATATAAATTTATCGAAAATAATAGATAAAATGTCATATAGCTTTGAAGCTATCAGAGATATAGTTAATCCCATAAAATTTTAATCATATAGAACTGCCTGTTCTATTTTATATATATATATATATCGTAAAAACCATTTCAACCCCCAATTTCAAGATGGCGGCCGTGGGAGAAGGATGGCGACCCCTTGGCGAAACTTGGTTTTAGCTTTACACTGACCCCCCCTATACATCAAAAAAATAAAATTGCGTCCTCTAAAAAACGCAACCCCAAATGTAACTTTTCAATGGACTAGTTAGTTTATGATCGATTCAAGTGGTTGTCTAGTGCTAGGGTTGTCGTGTCCGGTGATTTTCAAGCCTCCCCCGCGTCGTTTCTTCGTCGCCACTGTTACCTGCGTTGGGACTCGGCTGTGGTGACAGTAGAAGCTCGCGAGGTAGAGGACGCCCTTCCGGAGGTCTCGCGTGAAGCGGAGCGATCCCGTGGAGGTGAACGCACGCACCTTTGTCCGCGCGGGCGTACATAGTGCGCGCGAGGTGACGCACATACTCTTCCACGTTGGGCGTCCTATTATCTCGGTGTTTTACTTCTTTTCCGACGTACCTCGGAGCTCCTACTATCAGTCGCAGGCATCGGTTCTGCTGGATTGATGCAGAGCAGAGTGCATACCAGGCCGGGGCCGTATACGTCAGGTGCGAGCGGACTTCATAGGTAATCTGGAGGAGGACGGAATGGAGCTTCATCCGGGTCGCCGCTGCATGATGGACCGCCTTGTTTACGGTCGGGATCATGCGCAACCTCCGCTCGAAGTGGCACCCCAGATACTTTACTGAGGTCTTCCACTCTACGTCCTGTCCTCGGAACGTGAGTCTGCGTAGGGGCCTGTGGTTACCGGTAAGCAGAACGACCGTCTTCCCAACGTTGACGGCATTCCTCCACTTATCGAACCACTCAGGTAACAGATCTAGCAGACGCTGCATCCATTGGTGGCGACGATCTGGTGGTACGACGACGCAAAGAACGCACTGTCATCCGCGTACAGGGCCAACAGTACGTCCTCTTCCCCCTCACGAAGATGGTCGAGGAGGGTGGGGATGTCGTCCGTGTACAACGCGTATAGACGTGGTGACAAACAGCTATCCTGGGATACTCCAGCCCGGATAGGGCGCGGTCTTGAATCCACGCCTTCCACCGAGACGTAGAAACTGCGGTCTTCCAGGAACGACGCTATTACTCATACTATCGCGGGAGGTGTCGTCGTACACAGTAAAAAATATTGTGTATTTGTGTCGAAAACGGTTTGTGTTAAAAATTGAAGTGTGTTAAAATAACACAAAGCTTGTGTCACTTTATTTTTTAACATAAAAAATGTGTTATAAACTCTTCATTAACACATTTTGTATGTTACTGTGGATTTAACACAAAGTTTGTGTCAAAATCTCCATCAATAGAACATTAACTTTGTGTTAAGGCGCTGTGCACAGTCAAAATAGGCTTCACAAAACAGTTTTTTAGCCAAATGTATACATTTTAGAAGAGCAAAAAAAATATATGTTAATCTTGATCATATTTATGGGAGGACCTTTGTCTTCAAAACACGTTTTGGGTAAATTTTCTGAATAAAAAAAAAATCATAAAATAACCATTAAAATTGAAATCGTAGCAATTGTTACTGTAATATTTATAAACAAATCTTGATGAAATTAATAACAGTTAGGTAATAAATAATAATAAAGGGAACTGTTGCTTTTATTTATCGATTGAATTATAATATTTGTTAGGATTAATGTATTTTATGATAAATAACTCTAACGAAATCGAACGAAACGTGACGCCATCGCGGCATCTCTCCGCTTCTCTTTCATTTCTACTCGGAGCGACAGTGACCGCTGAGGCGCGCTGCTAGAAGGACCTATGTTAGTTTGTTCCGCGCGCTCGCCGCTCAGAATATAATCTTTTACGTATTAGTTTGTTTATGAAAGTTGTTAATTATAATTACTTGCTTCCACCCGCGGCTTCGCTCGCGTGGGTGTATTGATAAAAAGTAACTTAGGGGCCATTCATTTATTACGTAAGATGATTTAGGGGGTAGGGGTGGGGTCGACCATGTCTTATTTTTAATGGGTAAACATCGATGGTAGATCTCAGGTGACCTTTTTTTTAGGAATACGTATAGTCTGGTGGCTTTTGTTTTTGTGATTTTTTTCTTTTACATTCTTACGTAATAAATATTAAACAGGGGGGAGAGGGTCGGCCTATTCTTATTTTTTCTTACAACAGGGGGGGGGGTCGAAAACTAGCAAAATTCGTCTTACGTAAAAAATGAATGGCCCTTATGTCCTAGCAAATTTCATTACAAACGGCGCAGCAGATTAGCCACGAAACATACATTTACATAAATATAAACTAAACTAAAACTACAATCCTATTATCAAATTTAAAAGAAAAAAGCATTTCTAATACGACTAATATAAGAATAAAAAGTAATCTATATTTCTACATAAAATATACTAACTAAAAATAATCATTATGCCTGCTGTATTAATCGTACATAATAAAATCGCTTCGAGAATCGAACTAGCTAGCGAAAAAAAAATCAAAATGAACACAACTAGGCTTGGGCAAAAATAATCTATATATCAAAATATCGATATTTTTTCAGAAAATAATCGATATAAATCAACGATATTTTTTTCCACGATATAAAATAGTTGATTCTTTGCGCCCTCTTGTGGCGATATTTTAACATAATCTTTGTGTTAAAAAGGGGTTACACAAAGTGTGTGTCGAAATTTCAACACAAATTTCGTGTCAACCGTTTTTAACACACAAACTGTGTTAATTTTACACAATATTTTTTACTGTGTATTAATCAGTTTAGCCAGGAGTCCAGCATGCCATACACGGTCGAACGTCTTCTCCATATCGAGAAAGACTCCGACCGTGCAGTGCCGGTTGTTCAACTCACTGGCTAAGTGATTGATGACTCTCGCTAGCTGGAGCGTCGTCGAGTGGCTGCTACGGAATCCAAACTGCTCGTCGCGCAGAGGTAGGTGAGGCTACATTCTACGCAGCAGCAGACGCTCGAACAGCTTGGCGATGTGCGAGAGAAGCGTAATGGGCCGATAGCTTTTAGGGAGACACGGTCCTTCCCGAGCTTGGGAAAGACGATTATCTTCCCTGTCTTCCACTTCTCGGGGAAGTGTCCAGTCTGGAGTATCCCGTTGAATAGCCTTGTGAGCGCAGCGAGGCATACAATAGGCAGTGGCATCAACGCGGCGTTTGTTATTCCATCGGATCCTGGCGCCTTCCGCTTGGGTAGGCGAAAGACTGCTCTCTGTAGCTCGGATAGGGAGATGGGTTCAACTTCCTGGAGCGTCAGAGCAGGACCCGATAAGAATCGCTTCGAATTCGCATTGAGATCACCCACGACTAGTGTACGCCTCAGTGAGCTAAAGAGCGTCTGGACATCGGTGCTACAGAAAGTTTCACTGGGAGGCTTGTAGGCGGCATACAGTAGGAGCTCCTCGTCATCCAAGTACACCCGTATTCTCTGCGTGCGCACACTGGAGAATGGTGCATGCTCCAATTCTTCGTGTACAATACCCCTCCGCACCAGGGCTGTCGTTCCCCTGTAGGGGTAGACCTCGTCGCGCCGATTGAGGGCAAGGTGAGGGCGGCGTTGTCCGTATGGACCGGCGCTACCGAAACCAAAACCCTCAAGCTTGCTTTGCCGTCTTACTGTGCGCTATACCAGGCGGAACTCTTGACGATATACCGGGTGGCGTGGATGGCCGCGGACCACTTGGCCGGATCGGTCGGCATATACTCCGACTCCTCGTCGGCACTGCTCACGCTCAAAAACCCGAAAGCCCTCCATTCCCTGACCGTCGAGGCGCGGGGACATCTACGAAGGGCTCTGCTCAGAACAAAGATATAAGTTTGTTCTGGATCAAAGATCACGCAGGACTAGAGGGGAACGAGCGTGCCGACTATCTGGTCAAGGAAGCTGCGCTGAAGTTAAAACGCGCTTTTGACTATGATAGCTGCCTAGTTTCATATATCAGGCGAAGCATTCGCATGCAATCGCTTGATGAATGGAACCAGCGGTAACGTACGGCGAAACGGCAGGCGTCATCAGGGTCTTCTTCCCTGATTCGATAGCGGCACACAGGATCATAGGTAAAATAAAGTTGGACAGATTTGTCACCAAGGTGTTGACGGGGCATGGCGGATTCTCCGAGTACTTGCACCGCTTTAAGTGCAAGGAGAGTCCGTCGTGCGTCTGCGACCCTGGGTGCTCTGAGTCTGTCCTCCACGTCCTCCTGGACTGCCCTATATACGACCTGGAGAGGTAAAATCTGGAATGTCAAATCGGTGTAGGACTGAAGAAGAGTGTATTGTCGGAAATTGTCAATTGCAGAGCAACAGCAGAGATCTGTTCCTGCAGTTTTGCAGCAAAATATGTAGGTTAGTAAATAGAAGTAACAAGAATTAAGCAAACTATGTTATATAGTTATTGTAAATGTAAATAGTAACATAGAAATAGTGTTAAGATATATAGTAGGAACATAATATTGTGTTAATAGTCTAACAATTGTTATTAGTAAATAAGTTGATTTATATGTTAATAAGGTCAGTGGGTTTAATTTGTAAGATTGTACCTCTTAGATTTAAGAATATCTGTCTAAGCAACAAATTGTAAAATTAGTTATAAAAGCAATATATAAGCCTAATTCGATCGAATGTTTATCAACAAACCGTTGCTTAGCAACCAATCATAGATAGATGTTAACAACCTATTGAAAAATAATTATAATAATTATATTTTTCAATATTTATACACAGTAGTACATAAAACTTGAAATAAATAAGTCAGGGAGTTAGATATATTTATATATTATCTGTAATTATGTATTATGGAGGTAAAATTTACTTGTTAACGTAGGTATAACTAATTTCTCACTGAATGATTTTTAAATATTTTCATAAATATGTATATGCCTATATCAAAAATAGCTACACTATCCCTGAATAATAGCATTCAAAATTAAACAACATTTGTTTTAAAATGGATTTATAGGTAAGGAGGCTGCCGTTGAAAAGGAAGGATCCTTCGACCAGACGGTGTTGTGTCTGGTGGGCTACGCGCCACTTAACGTTTGTTGTCGGGTTCTTGTATATATATTAATCGCTTTGAAAACTTCGATAGCGCGATGTAGGATACGTCTGTTTCTTCTAGTTCGTATATGGCGAGATAGATGTCGCTACATCACTCCCCCTCCGAGACCGGAGGTCGATAGCAGGTTGAGTCGTCCATACATTTTGTGATGCTTGCCGGGCCAGTGGAATGTTCCAGTGAGTCGGAACTAGATGCCGCATAGTTCACGGTGAGTCGGAACTGTCTGCGGTGATGCCCCCAGTGAGTCGGGGTGGCGCAGTGCTGCGTAGTGGCTGGCTGCTGCGTCGACCAGGAGAGAAGAGCGTCTCTGCTTGCTGACCGGCCGAAGTGCAGTGTGCTGTGCCAAGGTCGCTGGGCAGGCTGTGGGTGATGACCAGGAATGCGCGTCCGCTGCATGCTGGTGGTCAGGATACCCGTAGTAGCCGTGAATGCTGGCTGGCTGTGTGACTCGCTGTTCGAAAGCTTGAGGAGGTGGATGATGACTTTACGATGACGTAGATTTTACGAAGGCTGCGCTGACGTTCATGCTCGGGGTCACCAGTTTATAGGTAAGGAGGCTGCCGTTGAAAAGGAAGGATCCTTCGACCAGACGGTGTTGTGTCTGGTGGGCTACGCGCCACTTAACGTTTGTTGTCGGGTTCTTGTATATATATTATTCGCTTTGAAAACTTCGATAGCGCGATGTAGGATACGTCTGTTTCTTCTAGTTCGTATATGGCGAGATAGATGTCGCTACAGATTTATTATGATTAAAAATCTATGTTAAGACACTCATTCTCTTTTATTATGTATTTTACTTTACTTACGTTGAATATACATAATAATTATAATATTTAAAGTTGTGTATAAAACTTAATTACAATTTACCTTTAACAATATAAATACAATATAACGACTAATCAAAAAAAGACCAAATGTTGCTTATCTGCGAAATTTTCCTGTCAGTGCTAAAATTTAGGGTTGTTAGATGTATAGTAGTAATTAGAAATTTGTTAATTTTTGTTTATAAGTAAATTTTCTTGTATATTACGTATTTGGCGGTTAAGTTCTAGGAAAAAGTATTAAAGCAAAATTTTTAATGTATAACTAGGAAATTGGAGATAAATTACAATTCTTTATTAATAAAAGTGTGACAACCTTATATACAATGACATTGGGTTTGTTTACAAAAATTCCACATCGAATTTGGCTCAAGTATAGTACACTCATTTGCAAAAAAAACGGGCGGTTTCGATTTTCTTCCTGGCTGAAAAAAATAAAATACCAAAAAGGTTTTAATCATTTGAACATGTTACTGGCCAGTTATAAAAGTGCCATAATGGTTATAAGAGTACATTCCAAATTCAAATTTTTGACTGAGCCTGGTTTTCAAAGAAAATAACTTTTAACTACATTTTGTGGCGCGAATTCCCTGTAGTTAATATCGACTCTAATTAACTTTTTGTCAATTTTTATTAAATTATCTGGTGTCCTTGACATTTAAAAGTATTGTTATTGCTGTTTAGCAATCTCGAAAATGGTAGATAAAGTGATAAAAGCGAGCAAAATTATTGCGCTGCTTGAAGAAGGTTGCAGTCAATGCTTCGTGGCTCAGAGGCTAAATGTGAGTCGGTCGACAGTTCAAAGGACCTGGCAGCGCTATCAAGAGACCGGTTCCGTCAAGAGAAGGCCTGGTTCTGGCAGAAAGACATGTACCGAACCAAGGGATGATCGTTTTCTAGTTAGTCAAGCGTTGAGAAATCGCAAATCTTCTTATGTGGACCTCAAGAACACCCTCGAAGAAGTAAGAAATGTGCAAATTAGTCTATGGACGGTCAGGAGGAGGCTTCTCGCTGCTAATATACACAGTCATCGCCCGGCACGCGGCCCCAAATTACTCCGTGGACATCGAGTTGCCAGGCTTAGCTTCGCTCGAAATTGTGTGTCATGGACTCATGAAGACTGGGATAGGGTATTGTTCTCCGATGAAGCCAGGATATCTCTGCATGGTGAAGACCGACGTCGGTGAGTGCTACGTAGACGAGGAGAACGCTTTGCAGAGGCATGTTTTGAAGAAATCACACCTTATGGAGGGGGCTCTGTTATGTTTTGGGCAGGAATAAATTCTATGGATCGTACGGAGTTAGTCTTCATCGAAAACGGTACACTGACTGGACACCGATACATAACGGAAGTTCTAATTCCTTATGCACAACCCGCTTTAACCGCTCTTGGCGAAAACTCAATTTTTATGGACGACAACGCTCGCGCCCACCGGTCTGGCGGATTGGATGCGTATATGCTAGAAGTCGGAATTCGTCGTTTGGACTGGCCAGCTAGAAGTCCGGACCTCAATCCCATAGACCATGTCTGGGACGTTCTGAAGCGACGAGTGAGATCAGTGCAGCCGGCTCCGCAGACCATCAGAGAGCTAAAGAATGTGATTACCGCGGAGTGGGAACGTATTCCCCAAGAAACCATAAAAGATATACTCACTAGCATGCCCAGACGAATGCAAGCTGTGATTTCAGCAAGAGGGGGTCACACTCAATACTAAACTTTTATCTGCTTTAAATGTATTCAAGAAAAACAAAGAAATTAACGCGTTTCATTTTTATTTAGCGAGCAGGTACAATCATAGTGTTTTGAGCTTAAACATTATTTCTTAATAATTTAATTAAAATGTTATGATAAAACTGATGAAAACTATTCCTTCCTAATTAATTTATAAAATTCTGAGGATAACAATACCTAAAATTGTCAAACAAACTAATAGTAACTATAAAATAGTTCTTTGCTTAAGTGCCCGTTTTTTTTGCAAAAGAGTTTATAAGAAAATCTATTGTAAGAGATAAAAATTTTGTAATAAGATGTCATACTATGTAATTAAGTTATAAAAAATAATTGGATAGCTTAAAAAAAATTATTTTACTCAGCTGGAATGTAACTGTGACAGGGCAGCCATTCCAGCCAAGATTGCTGGCACAATATCTTGGCCCTGTGTATAAGCCAGCAGTATGGCCATCAGAGTTCCATGAAGACCCGGATTATTTTTAATGTATCCGAGCCTGATGGGGTGATGGCTGGTCCTGTGCTTGAAGCAGGCTTAGTTCCTGCTTCTTGGCCGGGTGGAGGTGCTCACTCCGGCACTACCGTAGTTGTTGCTCTGCGCGGTTGCGGCGTTGAAGCGACCGCCGGCTCCGAGCATGCAGGTCTCGGAGCTCTCTTCTTTCGCCGCTTCTTGGCCTTAACTCTGGTTGGCTGTCCTCTCGCAATAGGTTCGTTGGCCGGAGGGGCCAGGGTTGTTGGACGCGTAGTAACAATACCTTCTGTTCCAAGTTCCTTAATTGGATCTGTGGGCTGAGAGGCAGGTCGGGCATTCTCCTCAACTGCTGGTGTCTTTTGTTTGGGCGCTACAGTTTCGGTAGATTATTTCTCTGATGGAAGGGGCCGCTCGTCCCCTCCTTTCTTTGTTCACTTGTTTCACGGGCCACAGGAGGGCGAGGGGTGCCAGGGAGATTCCCCTCTTCCTCGCCTCACGTTTGAATATCGCACACCTGCGGTCCTTCATGGTGTGCGCTTTGCCACAATTGGCACACGTAGGAGGCTTCTCTCTGGATAGTAGGCAATTCCTGGCTAAGTGTTCGCCGGCGCAACGGACACACTTGATTCTTCAGTGGCAATTTGCAGCGGTGGCATTGAACTGGCGATTTGTTGCCTCTCCACGCTTCTATAATGAGGACTGGCTTCGCAAGGAGCTCCGTTACCCTGTACAGCTAGGTGAGCTCTTCTTCCCTTAGGTACGCCAGCTGTACAATGTATGTGCAGCCATGGCGTCCCTTTTCGGGCGGGATTGCCTTCGCCTGCTCAGCTGGAAATCTCAACTCCTGGAGGGCTACTAGAACGTCTTCCGGGGGAGTGTCTAATGGCAAGCCTCTGACAGCTACTTTAGTTGGTAGCTCAGCGGATGAGCTGTAACAGAACCAGGTTATAGTGTTATCCTGGTTCATGGCCTCCGTTAAATACTTTTGTACTGCCCTGAATTCCTCCGTCGACTGGGTCAGAACCGCACACCTTTCCACAATGGGCGTGCGTTCGGAGCGTGTCCTAGTTTACCCCTTAGGTTTCCAAAATGTTGGGTCCAATTGGGGAGGTTTTGTTTTGTTTTTTTTGTATACCCGATCGCCCTCCGCGTCCTCTAGGATGTTGATCCAAAGGAGGAGGGGACTTTGGACATGATGGTTGATTCTCGGACTGTGAGTTATAGTGTGAGAAACCGTAACGAATTCAAATTAATATTTATTTTATATACTATAATTTTCATTAATTTTATCATCGGATTTTTGTAATTATTTCGTAATTATTTCTTAAATTTTCGGTTATAATTAATTTGTAATAACTTAAACGTTTTTTGGCATTTAACTTGTTTTTACAGTCATCGTTCTTTCTAAAGATTACCTTTGTAAACATAGTGCATCGCGTTACAGGCGGTGCGCTAACGCGCGCTCCCCCTCCGCCCGCGCCGGCGCCACCCGCGCCCGTCCCCACGACGTGCCACCCGTACGCCGCGACCATGTACCAGCCGCCTTACTACCAGCGGCACCAGTAACGGAGCGCCGAGTGGTAAGACTCGATTTCCCTTACATTATCTGTAAAATATCATGTAATCGGTCACTCTGTGCCATATGGCCAATATTTATACAGTGCAACCTCGATATAACGAAACTGAAGGGAATTAGGAAATATTCGTTATACCAAGTAATTCGCTATAATGAGGTTTGTTATATAGAGGTTAGACTGGACTGCGATTCGTTTTAACGAGGTAAGAACTTGGAATTAAGTGGAAATAATTAATAGGATACGTTATATCAAGGTTTTAAGTTGAAAAAATTCGTTAAATAGATGTAAAAATACCTTTTACCTATATTCTGCAATGATAGAAAAATCGTTATAAAGAGGTTTTTGATAAATGTTATTCGTAATGTAGAGGTATATTTTGTATTATTTCTTACGGGAAGTTCTAGGGGATTTCGAAAAATTCGTTTAATCGAGGAATTCGTTATATTGAGGCTCGTTATATCAAGGTTGTACTGTATATATATATATATATATATATATATATATATATATATATATATATATATATATATATATATATATATATATATATATATATATATTTCATACTCTGTTATAATAGTAATCATAATTAGTATAAATATTAACAAAATTTAAATTAAATCTATTTTGTTACAGCTGCCATGTTGCAACACGCTTTAGAATGTATATAGAGATAATGAAAGTGAATGTGAAGTGACTGTAAAAAGTTTGTTAAAGAATGCAGCAAATTTTCATTTAGAAATACATCACAAATGTAGCCCGTGACATATTAAATGTAAGGGTCAAATTTAGAATAAGCTCAAATTGTTATATGTTAGTTTCACAATAATTATAATTTCATATTAAAGTAATTACTTTCAAGTAAAATACCTCTGTTTCTTGTAATTAAGACGGTGCTATCAAGCTGTAACTTAAAAAAAAATGGTTATTTGAAATGTAAACAGGCGCCATCTTTTATAGATTACTGTTGAATGAAAGCGAACAAGACTAGGCATTTTTCACATTAAACGCTCTAGCAGTGCCTTAAAATTGCTTGACAAAACAAGGTGTGTTTAGAAGAAGATCTCACCATCTTTATCTTCTCCTCTACCTCCTTTTTTCTTTAATTTCTCCATTTTTCTCTTTTCTTTCTTCAGCAAGTAATTATAGCAAACAGGGTTCTGATGAGATTTTCTATGAGAGTTACTTGGTATCTCTAACTCGAACCCCTCTTTTTGAGCTCGTCCCATAAATGCTCAATGGGGTCAGGACTGAGGGCTGGCCACATCATTGTCTCAATTTCCACCTCTTCAAGAATCTGGCTAGTAATACTTGCTGTATGGCACCGAGCATTATTATGAATCAACACAAAATTTTCTCTTATGTATCCTGCATAAGGTACAACATGATCGAGGAGAATATATTCTACGTATTTTTGAGCTGTCATACCCTCTCTCCGACTGCCACCAGGCACGAAAACAAGCTCCGTCTTCCCTTCATATGATATTCCAGCCCACATCATGACTGAACCACCACCATATGATACAGTTTCAGCGAAACAGCATTGCGAGAACCGTTCCCCTGGACGGCTGTATACTCGGCCTTTTCTGTCGTTGCCATGGAGACATATTCTGCTCTCGTCAGCGAACACGATGGAGCTCCATTGCTCAATAGTCCAATTGAGGTATTCACGAGCATATTGGAGTCGGGCTCGACGGTGAGCTGCGGTCAGTTTCGGGCCTCTGGTTGGTAGTTTTGGAGTTAAATTGGCTTTCTTCAGGCGTCTTCTAATTGCCCACTGACTGACAGCCACTCATCGAATTCTTCTGAGCTCCTGTTGCACATCAACGCCCGTGAGGTGACGATTTCTCAATGAAGTTGAGACAATGAAGCGGTCGTCCATCTCAGATGTGCTCCGGTGTCTGTTGGTTTGTGGTCTCCGAATGAAGCCACCAGTCTCTCGAAACCTTTTGTATACTGGTGAAACAGTTGATTGGCTCAGGTTAAGTTCACGAGCGACTTGCCGTTGATTTAAAGTTCTGTTATTATTTCTTTAAAAATTGCTGTATTGTAAAAAAAAAAATATCATTCTTTAGAATAAAAAACTTTTACAAAATTCGGACAAGCCGTTTTCCGAAAAATTAAACTTTTATACCAATAGGTCTTGGGTAATTAGAAGAAGAATATATTAAGATAGGCGATAACATTTCTTTTGTTATTTCTGCATAGTATCTGTAAGAAGAGGGCATTCGGAAAGATTGTATAGCCATACTAAAAACAGTTGGATAGAAGGAAATTTGTACATTTCGACAGGAAGGAACGTATGGTATTTTTTTTCTAGGAGCATTAACTTCCTGAAGGTTACAGACTGTTGGAATCCAAGTAGTCTTGTCAAGTAGTTGCTCACAGGCTCCTTTTTCCATAACAAAAATAACATTGACATTAAAATTGACAAAAAAGGACCAGTAGGATATGTTGAATCATTTTTATTTTAAACAATCAGTTGAGTGACAAGAAGCAAAAGCATTTGGTATGCAATGTAATTTTCTGACCAAATATTTTACATATATTTATGTTTGCAAAATAAAAACCACTTAATAATTTTTACACGTCTAGAGGGAAGTAATGGTTGGATTTTATTATGTATATGGAACTAAATAAGAATTCGATATTTATAAATGTAACTTTCATATATATGATTTTCCATTATGTATAATTTTACAATTTATTCTATATTATGTAAGTAAAATCCATATAAGAAGAATATTTTACCCAACCAAAAAAACCTTTGATCGAGCTTGTAAATAAAACAAAAAATATGTATCAAAGCCGTCTAAAATGCATTATTATAATTTTTGATACTAGTTTTTCTTATAATTGTCATTCGTTTTTATTATTTTACATACTGACATTATATTACATATATTAATTGATTAATTTATTTATAATTCCTAATTAATAAATGAGGTATACTTCAGTGGAAATAAATTCAATTGAGCCCGGATACTCAAAAATAGACTTACTTGTGCCTACTAGCCTAGTTAAGTTATAAATACCATAGAGCACCACACGTACAAAATTAAAAATGCTTTCCATAAGCAGTTGCATGACTGATTCACCGTCACATATGCCTTACGTTGAACAACGGATAGTATGCATAAGTAATTATATTGTACAAAACAGTTACCGGGCTTCCTAAACAAAGAAAATTGTGTGCCTAGCCTAGTCAAACAGAGGTTGTCGTCACATAGTTGGTCTTTCTTTTGTAATGTAATATTTAAAATAAAAAATCCTTTTTATAGAGTTGTTTTTCTGTTCCTTTTTTTCTATAGTAATTGTATGCTCAAAACAAGTAACAATTGCTCTATATACATCTATACTCATGATATAAAGTTAAATGGCTTGTCTGTTTTCACGTGCAAATCTCGTGGTGTTCTGATCAGGTTATATAAGATATTTTTGTGTTAAGTACTAAATACTGTTTATATGGCAAGCTTATATTATAATTGTGAGAATGGGTAGATATTAATCTTTCATGATAAAATAGCTGAAACACGATGAAACTTAATGTACCTACCACAAGGTTGAAGACACTAATACATAGCTACCTTTGGGCTCAGAACACTCCAATGTATAACCAGCAGAAAGCCTGATGAGCAAGCAACATTGCACCCATGTTTTAAACCAGTAAGGGAGACCAGGGATGAATGTAACAATTTTCAAGTTTCTCGTAATATCTCAATGAGCTTTTTGAATATAAAAGTTCTTATCAGTACATATGACAGATTGGTCTTTTAGCTACCTTTTAACACCAGCATATATGCAACTGATATTATAGATTTTGAGAAAAACAACCAAATAAAGAATAGTGGAGTTTGTTACAACCATCCCTACCCCTAGGGTTGGTTGTAACAGTGTAAGGGGATGGTTGTAACGTTACAAATAACAAGTCAAAGTAATTTAAAAAACTAAAGAACCCGACTGCGTTTCTGTGTAATTTGAAAATGATTTTTTTTTGATATCCCAGTGTCACTCTCATTGTAAATACGAATCTAATGACACCTCTCAAGCTAAAATCCATTGATCCATTCAGGCTGCAGAGCGACACAAACAATTATACATACATACATACATAATTTCGAAAAACATAACCCTTCTTCTAAAATAATCCAATAACATTATTTACAAATGAGATCTCAATCAGACAAACAATTATGGCACACAACTCATTCCGTTTTTAGTGCAGTCTACATGAGCCCATAACTGACACTTTAGGCACTGCACCCACTTTTCATTGGACCTGCTGTTTTTCCTTAAAAACTAAGCAGAAACTATTTTCGTTGTCTGAATTATCACTATCTTCTATTGTTTTATTTATTTGGTTTTTTATTGTTTTCTTTTCTGTCTGAAAAATGAGTTTCTTAACGTTTTTGTTAGCTCTAAGCTTCCTTTTTTGTCGTTCTTCATTTTCATCCTTGTTTGGAGTATCAGTCATTACTGCAGTTTTTCTGCCTTTTCTTCCCTTTCTATTATTCTTTCTTTGTCCTGCTATTGGTAGGGGCTTAACTTCATAGGGACTATACGATGTTGTGACTTCCTGAACACTAGCTGAAGAGGTACATGGGGTGTGTAAATTATCAAATGATGTCGATGGGATAGCCATATCTACTGTCGAAATCGTTCTCGATGACAAGACTATTGCTGGTAAAGTTAATTTAGGAGGGTTTCTTGGCAGTAATAACTACCAAGCTACCAAGGGTATTTGGTTGATCTTATTTGGGATGAAAGTAACAAGTTGTTACTTTCATCCCTACCTAAAAAATTTACCGAATTTGGCACACACATGCCTATAACTTAAAAAATTGTTAGAAAAATACAGTTTCGAATGCTACTATAAAAAGATGAATAGTCATTATATTTTACTGACTCTTGACACGTAAGCTTTAACCTACTGCAATAAAAACAAACACAGTTGAAAAAAATGGGCAAAACTTACTTCGAAGGTATTTTTGCGGCACCGACTCGTGACGTCAACAACCGTCGGCACAGCGCCGTGAGGCTAACTGAGGTTAGGGGGGATTCAAAATGGCACATTTGGGTGAAACAACCATTAGTGCAGCCAACATAACTTTTTCAAAAAATTGTTTGTTACGTTCATCCCGTGTTACTTTCATCCCTGGTCTCCCCTAGTACTCAACCTTTTTGCAGTGAAACTTATATCAACGTATGGTTATAGATGAAGAATCTAAAGATGAAGAAATCTTATAGATGTTAAAATCAAAAATCGTGACACTACGATCGTCACGTTTTTTGGACAAATATATGGTATCGTACTTTATTTCGGGACTCTGTACTATATACATATGTAATGAAACGATGCAACCCTATCGTGTTTCGGCTCGTTTGATTCGTCTTGACAAGTACTTTGTTTTTAGATGGTTACCAGGGTCTGATCTCACGATGGAGTTGCAAGGTGGCCATAGGAACTTCGCAATGAAACGACACCTCATCGAGTTCGGGCTCGATTGAATCGTCTTGACGAGTAGTTTGCCTTTCAATGGTAACCAGGGTCGTAGGAACTCTGTAATGAAACGACACAGCCCCATGTAGTTTCGGCTCGTTTGGTTCGTCTTGACGAGTACTTTGTTTTTAGATGGTAACCAGGGTCTGATTACAGATGGCGCGCACTACCCATTAACTCAGCGCATCGTGTTATAACTTCTTACGTTTGTACATAAATACACACACACTGTTTTCGTTTTCGTTCGTAAAACTTCACTTGACCAATAAATTTTAAATATATAATAAAAAGTTTCATTAAGTATTTGTCGTGGTGTCGCGGGCCGCGATTGAATTAAATTAAGCGAATTGAATTAAGGATTCATCGCGAATATATATTTGTGATTTCCTGACATTTCAAACACTTTGACTCTTCTTTAAACTTGCAACTTGATCTCTTCCTGTGCCGCGAACGAGGCTAGCTTGTTCGCAGTTAAAAATATGGCGGCATATGAATGAACATCATGACGTAGTTGTAGTTGAAATTAATGTGTTAAACATTTCACGCACATTATGATCATGATGACCGTTCCTTGTTATGGTACGAGTAGTCGCCTTAACGCCGGCGGTTGTTGGTGCGATTCCCGCTTGGGGCAGATATGGGGTATTTGTGCAAATATTTGTTTCCGGTCTGCGTGCCTAGGAGTCCCGGTTGTTATCAGTGGAGCAGCGTGGAGGCCTTTGCCTAGCAGTGGCATGTTTACAGGCTAATTCAGTTCAGTTTATGAGCATACTTTACACTATGTCAAAGTCAAAGTCAAAGTCAAAATATTTTATTCAGCATAAAATTATTACAATTATTCACTGAACGTCATGAGTCTACCACCAGTTCGGAAAGAAGAAGCCTCTGACCTGAGAAGAACTGGCGAAAGAAACTCAGCGGGACTAATATATTTTTTTTTAACGTAATGTTTTTTTTTTCTTCTAATGTAAATTGAAATTAACAATAATTCTCTGTAAATTGAAATAGCCTGGTGGCGATCACATCATTCCCAAGGCGTACTATCTTCTAGAAAATCGTTTATCGAATAGTATCCTTTAGTACACAAACGTTCTTTCACAATTTTTTTAAATTTAGCAATAGAAGCTTTTTGAACGTTTTCTGGAAGCCTGTTGTATAAGCGTATACATTGTCCATAAAAAGAATTACTGACTCGGCGTAAGCGAGTTACAGGCATTACAAGTTTATGTTTGTTCCTAGTATTAATGCTATGCATGTCGCAATTCCTGGGAAATTCGTGTATATTTTTATGAACATACATAACATTTTCGTACACATATTGAGAAGCAACAGTCAATATTTTTATTTCTTTAAATTTATGTTTGTTTCTTTAAATTATGTAATATTAATTTGAATATCTAAGGAGTTTTCGCAAAGTAAAAATAAATTCAAGCGCGGCTTCGACACCGATGAGGGGACTCGCTCGATACGACCACCCCGCGCTGCGACTCACGCTATTGCTAAGAACCATATATACCTACTACTTGTGCGAAACCGTGGCGGGTCGGTAGTATGTACATAAAACATAATGTGAACTCTTCGATCAATAATCGTCTAGATTCCCGATAGACGCTTCACAAATTAGACCACGAAAAATTGCGTGGTCTTATTTCATGTTAGTATGGTGCAACCATAGTCAACATTAAGAGATCAAAATGCCGCAGTGCGTGTTCAAAAATTGTAAAAATAACCACCGTAATGTCAAATCCTTCTTTCGGTTAGCTTATGCCAACAAGTGTTTTATTATAAAGTATAAATAGAATTAAACAACATAAAATGAAATATTAAGAATAAATTAATGATTGACCAATGTTGCGAACAGAGAAAATAGCATTGGTTGTTCGGTTTTGCTTGCACCTGTTCTCCGATGACATAAGGTATTAAAGATAATTTTATTGCAAATGTAATTGACCTTTATGTTTAGATTGATGAAGTTTAAACCGAAGTTGTTTACATTTTAAAGTCTTTTTTTTTCTATATTTTGTTGTAAGAATACAAATATTTATGTGTGTAATCGTGGCCACTTCAACGATGCGTTTTTGTTCGTGATCCTTTATCTAGTCCATAGTTCCCCAAACTTTTTTGTGTCGTAGACCCCTTGCCATGTTTTTCCGTGTTGGGTAGACCCCCTACTTACCTGATATTGATTACCTGTAAATTTCTAACTGTAGTGAAGTTTAGTGTTAAAAACTTAAAGTAAAAACACATGTTAATTTATACATTTATTAATTGAATTTAAATTAAAACTACTCAAAATAAAATTTTGTATCTGTTGTGTAAAATATACGTAACATTTAATAAACATAAAATAAACTATAAATAAAATAACATAAGCAATACAATAATTATTTATAAACATATATAATAATTTTTTTACTTAATAGGTACTTTTATAAATAATGTATATGTTTTGATATTATAAGATAGTATGATGTAAGTAAATAGGTACTATCAGTGTATGTGTTGAGATCCACTATCGTGGACCCCCCATTTTCATTTCATGGACCCCCAAATTTTTTTTCGCTGACGTAGACCCCTTGCAGGTTGTCATAGACCGCTAGAGGTCGATATAGACCACTTTGGGAATCACTGATCTAGTCTATTATTGATCGAAGTGTGAACTCTTGCAGTGTCGTGTTCTCGCGCTACATATTATGTATAGTCATATGGTGGAATGCCGGCATCTATGACATTAAAAAATAGTGGTGACATTGAATGTGTTAACTAAAACCAACTATTCTCTTTGCCTAAGGATCTCAGCATTTCTTATAGTTTTGGAAAAGATAGGATATTGATAACGTAACTACATTATTACGGATATTTTATACATACCTATACCTTATTTAAATAAAAAAAAGAAACTTTCTCAAAGCTATATTTATTGACACAAGAAAAGCCATAAGTTAAAATGCACACTTGCAACATTGATAAATACCTACTATATTCCTAACATAAAAAAGCCATGAAGACCTGTTAAATTTATTACTTTTTTACATTTATACATTACACAAAAGATTAATTTTGTGTAATGTATAAATTCGTACACTTTGTCTACTACATATTACTTATTAACATCAAATTATTACCATCAATTAATTATTAAAACAATTACGTTAATAAAATGCGATTTGATAAACATTTAGTAAAGTGGGAATAAATAAGATAAAATAATTATAATGAATCATTATGTCCTAAAAGAAAAAAATATATTAAAATTTTATAACGGAATGCAGTGACAATCTGTAATTTCTCTGTTGTTGATGAACATTTGTAAATTTGACGACGTCTGTGGTATAGATTTATTGCAAGTTATTTCGGTTATCTAATTTTATAACACCTATGAAATTAGTTTTTATATAACTTTTTGCTTACACTTTAATATGGACCGGCAACAGATACTAGAAATATACTAATTAAATCGATAAGGCCACACGGAACGCCGACAAAACAATACTATGCATGTCTATCACTTTACTAAAAAGAAATTTAAGAGCGTTTTAATAGCAGCAATGTACTAAAATGAGTTAGCGTACATATTTAAGTAATTAATATACATAATTATACATAGGTATAAACTATAAGCCCCAGTTCATTTAGAATATATTGCAATATTTACGAGTCTTTTTTCGAATATTAATATTTACGAAAATTAATAAACTATTATAACCAGTTCTTTATAATCAATAGTTTGTTTTTAACAATTTTAAAGTAGTATGAGGATTTTTAAAATATTGTTTACTAAAAAAATTCTAAATGAAATGATGTTATACTTGGCTAAGTACCTACTATGGATATTTTTTTTTTCGTTAAAGTTATACATAATTATATTCATAAAATATGTTTATAGGGTAGACTGGGTACGGTTGTGACAATTTTTGTAGTATCGCCGATAATTTTGTTAATTTACTGGTAAGCTGGTAGATAAGTTATTTATATCATAATTTGTTCATTTGTCGACGTAAAAATACTAAAATATTGTCCCTAAATACGATGTATTATTACTCATAAGATCAAATTTAAAAAAAGGGACCGGCGGAAACCGGCCCCATGGCAAGGACGGTTGTGACAGTGGTTGGATTCGGTAGTGACATGCATAAACAAACAACAAAATGGTATATAATAAGTTTTATTGCTATAAATATTTAACATGATGAAACATAATATTCTTGAATGTTAAGTTCAGTTTGTAAATTATAATAAAAAGCTTTAATAATAAAAAGAGGTATTTCTGGAAAGAGATCCCGGGTTCACTTCTTTATAAGCATCTTCATATTCACTGATGTCACACCGCACTCTTTTGGTCTTCCACAAGCGTTTTCTAGGCATCTAAAAACAAAAAACAAAATTATTATATATGTCACAACCGTACCCACAAAATTTGTCACAACCGTACCCGACGCACTCTTTCGAAAACAAAAAATTGCCACGACTTTGCCAATTAATCTATGTAAAAATTTATCACTCGTAATTATCTATTGATGTTCAACTTATAACGTAAAAAAAATACGCGGTAATCTATCTGTATATATATAAAAGTAATTGTTAAAGGTAATCAAACAAAAATACTTACTTTGGCTGTTCAAAAGCAATGTGGGCTCCTGCTCACGTTAACGTCGCACGATGGCTGTCGCAATGCTGGGGAACGCGTTCAGACTTGCACCCCGCTTCTCTCTCCCATAGCACCCTCTCCCGTATTCCATATAGTTTCGCTAATAAGACGACTGTCACTACCGTACCCTGGCACAACCGTACCCAGTCTCCCCTACACTAAATCACTACAAGATGCAATATCCTAGCGGATCTGCTCCACCGTTCGGAACCGTAAAAGCTCAGTGTAATGCCAATTTCACGTAATTTACAACGGCAAGAACATTGAAATAACACGGTGTATTTGTGAAAATTTAACCTGTAATTTACACTTGCATTACACGATTGTATCAACACTCGATTTACACTTGCTTACGACCTGGAGAGCACCGCGTATCCACTTCGCATACACTGTGTAAGTGAATAAACATTGTACACTCGCTGTATACACCATATATTTGTTGCATTTGTACACGGTAAGCACATCATATATCCACGGTGTTTACACGATATACACATGATTAATATAAACTGTGTACACACCATATATTTGTTGCATTTGTATACGGTAAGCACATCATATATACGGTGTTTACACGATATACACATGATTAATAATAAACTGTGTACCAGTGCCGGATTAAGGTAACTTGATGACCTAAGTAATCATCCCCCGTGGGCCCCCCTATCCTTAATGAATTGAAAAAAAAATGTGAATACGTATCGTAGGTAGAATATGTATGTGTTGTTCCTTTTGCCCTTATACCATGCTAGGTGGGGTCGACACAACATGATTTCACATGTTGTCCTAAAATTAGGCTATATTTCAACTCACCTTAGGAACATTTTACAGAGCCAACATATGTTTTCGTCACATTTGACCGTTTTCCGACATTTCACCGAATGATGGAAATCGAACCCACGGCCCCCGACAGGGTCACTACAAAATACGCCAACTGGCTCCCCATAATATGTATATAATAGTATATATATGAAGGACGAAAAAGATATGTAGGTAGTGTAGGAAAAGAGTAATTCATCATCATCATCATCAATATCGGCCATTGAATTTCCACTGCTGAACGTAGGCCTCACCTTCGCTGTCACTTCCAGCGACTTTCCTCAAGTCCCAAGTCGTCTGTCGATCTCGCGGACGGCCATTCGACGCTGCGTTTGCCAGTACGTGGTCTCCACTTGAGAACCTTTCTGCTCCATCGGCCATCAGTTCTACGAGCTATGTGCCCTACCCACTGCCACTTCAGCTTGCAAATCCGTTGGTCTATGTCGGCAACCTTCGTTCGGCTGCGGATCTCATCAGTTCTGGTTCAATCTCGCAGAGAAATACCAAGTATAGCCCTCTCCATTGCATGCTGTGCGACTTTTTTTATTTATTTATTTAATCATAGGTTTATCACTAACATCACAGGTAACCCCAATTCTTTAGTGTACCTTATTCATTCAAATTATTTTATATTTATATAAATTCAAATACTTAAGTCAATTACAATCAATTTTCAATCTTAAGTTAATTTAAACATTCAGAAATGTTCAATAATAAAAGGTAATAATAATAACAATAATAAGCATTAATTAGATTAATAAAAATAATGGAAAATTTAAATGTAATTAATACAATTAATGAAATCGCAATAAAGTAATAATATAATAATTTTTAGTTTTGAAAAATCTTTCTGAGAATTTTGAAATTGCTTTATCTTTAGTGTGCTCGTTTTTTTTTTCTCGGTCGTATCTGGTGCCCTCCAAGACGGGATGCCCTAAGCAATTGCTTAAATAGCTTATAGGCTAGTCCAGCACTGCTGTGTACACTATGTACATACTATGTTTACACGTGTTGACTTATCATAACTTAGGATATTTTTTTAAGGATTTCAGTGTACACACCGTGTAACGCAGTTTTTCAGAACGTAAGTTTTTTTTTTAATATGAATCATGTAATTTTTTTTTACATTTACAGGATGTGACTTGCGTTTATAACGGTGTGAGCATAGGGTATATATGACATTTTCGACAACATTAAACAGAATTACATTAGTTAAGGTAAATAAATAATGTTTGAAGATTAATAATATGAAAGTTGTATCTATGGATTAATTTATTAATTACATTAACTTGTAATTCAAAAAATCTAAAGAAACTTAGCACTCCAAAAAGTGACAATTTTGGAATTTATTTCAATCTTAATATAATTCTTTTTTTTTATTATTCAGAAAAATATACAACAGACTATACATTATTGGTTATTAATTCGATACTACAGTAATAACAATAAGATTCAATAAAAAAATTATTTCAATTATTTTCTTATTATAAAGCATTTATAATTAGTAATGAGCAATTTACAAGTTAATAACTTGTGATGACATCAATAAATAAATTTAACTTTATTCGGATTACTTAGTTGCTAATATCATGATGTAATAAATATTATATTGTACCGGTTTTTTGTTAATTAAAACACTATTAGATTAATATGATACACTTGTAAGCACGCGCGGCTTACTTGATATCTGTACGCAAACTAGTTAATTTATTTAATTAAAATTTTATTTAATGACGCGTGCAGTGTTAAATACTACATGTGCAATTGTGTAATATTACAATTTTACCATATAATATTGAATTATTTTATCTATGAAGCTATGTCGTCAGTGAAGCTATTTTGTTAAATATCGCAAAACGCTTAGCTAAAATACGTATATTATTATTTAAAAATGAATCTAATTATATTTCTTTTTTCTGTTCTGGCTCCGGCTTACATAAATAGCTATTAACGAGTAATTCGTCCGCATCCAGTATGTCATTATTAGCACTTTCCGTCACCATACTGTCATCAAAAATATTGTTAATATCCAACAAATTGTGATCCAATCCCGGTTCTAAAATAACATCCTTTAAAAAGTCATCTGGCATATCCATATCAATATTGGGCGATTCAAAGCTATTTTCCAGTGTTTGTGATTCTGTCTGATTTATGGATTCTTGTGGGTCGATGAATATAGAGTCTAAATCTGCTAGGGAGTACATATGTTCAGAGGGAGGGAGGACCCTTGAAGGGCTGGACTGGGAGACGCGGCGTAGGGGACGAGGTCGGTCACCCCTACGCCCTCCCGAAGCTTCCTGTTATACTTTTAATTTCTTTTGACCCTTTTTAAGGGCGCGCTCTTTAGCCTTCTCGTACAAGGGCATCAGTTTTTTTTCCTCGGCTAGTATTTTTAAAAGTGTTATTATGAATGGTAGGTAGTTATGTCTCCTCCGAGCCATTTCTTGACGATATCTCAACATTTTAGCATCCTCGTATTCTATCAACATTTTCAGTCTACGGATTTCTTTTTCCGTTTCATCAGTTTCCATACCGAGCATTTGTGTTTGCCGCATCAATTCTTCTATCTGTCGCTCGTATATCATTTTTCTATCGGATATGAGTGCCATCAAGTTGAAATGTATTTCGCCCTCCGTGTAACTGTGAAACGTATTTGTCATTATATATAATCAAGTCAACTATTATTACCAAGTACACCAACCAATAGTTTCTTTCGCGTTTATATTTACTACTACCATTTCTATGCATATATATTACATTATATCCTATAATTTTCGTTAAACAGGCTTCTTAACCAAAAAGAAATGTTAATTGTACCAATAGAACCCAAAATTAATGCATTTAATTAACTTCTTTCCCTTTTATACTATAACTAGACGACCTGCGCGATTTTGCCTACATACCACTACTCCTTTTTAATTATAACTTAAAATTAATTATTCTTTAAACAATATCATTGATTTTAAAACATTGCAACAATAAAACAATACTTACACATTAATTCTTTTCATAATGATAGGTTGCACAACGTCAAGCCAATCCTGTTTTGGAGCAATGGGTCCATGGTCAATGGGTCCATCACGTAATCCATCCAGCTCATAAAGCCTACCATCTATGGGAATGTAACCAACAAAGTGATAAGCATCTTCGTCCTGTGAAATAATTTTAAATTAAAAAATAAATAAATTATATAGAAATACATGCAAATTATTAAAACTTGTGGGAAAAATTAAAGTTCCTGAAGTGTGTGTGCTTGTAACAATGTACGATCTTATATTAAGGCTCGTCCGGTACAATAAAACGATATTCATAATGGATCAGTAATAATTTTCTTTTTTTGTTGGACACAAAATTGAAACAATTACACCCTATTCTCTTAATATTAAGTCTGACAGGAGTCCAAATGACCCAATAGTATATAAGTTGCTATCATTACCATTATTGGAATAATTTTATGTGTAATAAAATTATATTTACTTTTGCTGGCATCTTTTGATCAAACTCGAAAAGCGTTTGATTTGACATTGAATTATGAGCACTTCGTATGGTTTGTGAGTTACTTAAAGTAAGACCACGCATCTTTGGGTCAAACGACATGCTAAATTCCTTCAACTTGGTCAATTCAGGTCCTATGTCCACATCTGGATGATTACAATTTAATAACAAGCTAATAACAGCCTGTGTTGCACATGCGTTGTTTATAACCTGAAAAATGTAACAAATCATTAAACTACAACTTCAATGATTATTATTAAAATATATGTTGAGATTAAAAATATATGCCATTGTTTGTATGTAAAGTTAAAATGTGAAATCACTGAACTGTTTAAAACAATGTCAATTACTATTAGAAAACTACATTATACAAAAGCAACAATGGCTATAAAAACAATGGCATTACAGAAGCAAAGGAGTAATTATAAAATACAATCTGACAATATAAAAAATTTAAGCAAAAGTAATTGTATAATATATATAATAGAAGCAATACGGTGGCAACCTGTTTCGCAAAATAGATCTTTTCGAGCCGATTGTCTTTCACAACGGGAAGTGGTGGTTCCTCATGTTGTAAATATTTGAAGAGGAATATCAGTCCATGAACAGGCCTAAAAGTTCCAAAGAGTAGAAAAATATTAATATATAAAAATATGATATTACAAAGAGTAATCAACAAGTAATGTAAAATAAAAAATAACAACAGTCCTTTGAACCTCCTAACTTAATTTTTTAAGAAGGGGTCGAGTATGGGTCGTGTTTTCGAGATACAAGTCAAAAATGTCTCACTTTCTCAGCAACACCTGAACGCATCTAAATAAACTCAATATACATGAACAGGACCATATCTGATGTAAATTGTCTATTTTACTACTTGTTTTTACTTCTGATACTATTACTATTTTTTTACATGATAGAAATTTAGGTAAACGTTAAGTTTAAAAAAATTAAATATCTAAGAAAGAAAAGTATCAGTTGTAAATTTTGCTGAAAAAATATTTAATTTTATACCTTAAATTATCGAATATTCCCTCTCCTTCATCCATTGACCACATTTCTTCAACCTGAACTCCTTTTACACCTGTAATAAGAACAAATGTTTATTTTAAAAATAATTTACGTAATTTTGTATAGTTTTGTAATAATATGATAATGCTAAATGAGTAGTTTGTTACATTAACATTGGTATACCATAATACTTAAAATAAATATGTAAAATAAGTAAATATTTTTTAAAAGTAAAAACTTACCAAATGTCTTGATCAACTGTGTGAACACACCAGGATCACTCTCTATAAGACACCAATCCCCAGCAGACTCCATTATGTAGGTTTTATGCTATCGAACAGTCATAATAAAATATTAACATCATTTGATCCAAAACATTGAAAAAAATATTACACTATAAAAGTGATAACCAAACAGTCTACATATGTCTCCACCTAGAAATAGAACAAGCTCTTAATAAAATGTTATAAATAAGTTATATGACTATGTATTTCAAACAAGCTTCAAGTATCAAGACTTCATAATTTATTCAACAAGAAGACAAGTAAAAGTAAACATTGTCAGTCATTTAACTAGAAATTAATAACTCTATATCATAATTTATTATGTATATATGTATACATATAATATTAGGTCTTTACATATAAAAACTGCTGTTTCGTCATACTGGCTATTTCAAATCTAAAAAAAAAAGTCGCTAAGAATTTTGAATTATTTTAAAAATATAGAATTCTTTTTCTTATTAATAAAATTAGTCATTTGTTTAATGGTTAGCGTTCTGTTTACATCGCATTTGTACGTTTTTCGTCATCATGGATATGTTAAAAATTCGTGTGATTAAGGAGTATGAGTTCCGTCGTGGTAGCAAAACCGGCAGAAGCGGCACGCAACATCAACGTCGTTTACGGTGCGAACACTACTAACGATCGTACCACCTGTTATTGGTTTGCTCGCTTTCGTTCCGGAAATTTTGCCCTAAGAAATGAACGTGGTCGGCCGAAAATGTTTATTTTTTTTTATTTTTTTTTTTATTTATCAAACATTTAACAAAAAACAATACATTAATAGTACATCAAAAATCACGGAGGTTTAATATGTGTACTAACAATGAGTTCGCTATTAGTAACAGAGGTACAAAATTACAATAAAAGTTTTTCTATTACTATAAACTATCTACATCATAATAACCTACAAGTTGATTACAATATTATACGATTGCTTCCGTCCAGCGCACCCAGAATCAATAACTTTAATTTATGGTTAATGTTTTTTTCATTTAGTGAGTCCCTGAACTCAAGTTCGAGTTTATTTATGAGTCGAGGTAATAGGAAATCAGCAGTCCGGGTACCATATGCGTTTCGAGCAGATAGCGTCACAAGCCTACCGCTGGTGGTCGCCCGGGTTTATTTTGTTGTGGCTGAATTTTATTTTTAAAGAGTTATTGAAATATTCTTCCTTTAATAATTGTAATATAAACTGATCCTGAACGGGCAATACCTTACAATGTTTGAAAAGTTGCAAGTGGTTAGAGGAAAATTTATGCTTAATGTTAGGCGAAACTACATGTTTTAAAATGCGTATTTGGAGATTATATATTTTATCCAGAGAAGTTTTATAAGTTCTTCCGTAGCTGGAAAGGCCGTAACCTACTATCGAGTTGGCAAAGGCATTATACATTGTCAGCTTTGTTTTAAAGGTCATCCTATGTTTAATAATTTTTAACTTTGCAAGGAAAGCACGAAGTTTATCACAGACTTTTTCTATGTGTGGACCCCAACTGAATGCATTGTCAATAAGTAAACCGAGGTAGACGTGAGAGCTTACTGCTTCAATTGGTGTACAATTACACGACAGGTGATTCGTTCTATTATGAAGATTATATTTAGATATTTCGCGCGTAAGGGGATCTTATGTGTAGCAGCTTGGTTTTGGTAGGATTCAGGACTAGATCTGAGTCGTGGCACCACTTGTTTAAGTTGTCAAAATCAGATTGTAATTTATTTAAGACTTCTAAGGGATCTGTTACGATCGAAAGAATAGCTGTATCATCTGCAAATTGATAAGATTTGCAGTGATTGATAACATTACACATTTCATTAACATAAGCCAAAAAATGGAGAGGGCCAATTACGGAGCCTTGAGCGGTGCCTGCGGATACCGACACAGAATCGCTTAAGCATTCATTTATTTTAACCATGTATGAACGGTCCTCAAGATAGTTTTTGCACCAGTGCAGAATATTGCCTCGGATTCCAGTGTTTTCAAGCTTTTCGATTAGCTTCTGATGGTTAAGCGTATCAAAAGCTCGTGAAAAATCAATAAACACGACTATAATGTGAAGTTTATCATTTAAGGACTTATTGATTTCATCGGTGAATTTTCTTAGCAATTCTGTTGTGCTTTTTCCAGACTGAAAACCGTACTGATTTGCGTTGAGGATGTTATTTTGTTTATAGAATTTATATATTTGTTCACAAATGAATTATATCATATCATAATTATATCATATCACACATATTCACACATATCGCAATCATAAGTTGGTCGACAATGACGAATTAAAGGCAATTGTGGAGGCTGATGATTCTCAAACTACAGCTGAATTAGCAGCAGCTTTCGAAGTTAGCACTAAAGCAATATTGGTCCATTTGCGTCAAATTGGCAAGGTCAAAGAAGCTCGACAAATGGGTGCCTCACTATTGAATGAACGCCAGCGTGAAATACGCGTCAAGGCGTGCCTTGTACTGCTCAACAAACACACAAACGAAGGCATATTGAATCGCATTGTTACTTGTGACCAAAAATGGATTTTACTCGACAATCGCAAGCGCTCAGCTAGTTGGTTAGATCCTGGTTCAGTACCTAAACAATGCCCTAAACGAAAAATGGCCCCCCAGAAAGTGATGGTAACTGTTTGGTGGTCTAACGCCGGTGTAATTCATCACAGCTTCTTACCAAACGGCATGAGCATTACTGCAGATGTGTACTGTGAAGAAAACAATGATGGGGAAGCTCACACGTCTCCAACCAGCTTTGGTCAATCGCTCGGCTCCGCTGCTCCTGCGCGACAACGCGCGACCTCATACTGCGCAGCAGACAGTCTCCAAGTTACAAGATCTGGAGTTGCAAGTTCTCCGTCATCCACCGTACTCCCCAGATCTTGTCCCTACAGACTTCGACTTTTTCCAGAATTTGGATAACAAAAATAAATTCAATACCCGAAAAGCAGTGCATAATGCCTTTGAAGAGATTGTTACCTCCCGTCCAGCAGAGTTTTTCAAGAAAGTCATCAATAAGTTACCACTACGTTGGCGAAAATGCGTTGATTCCATGGGTAATTACTTTGAATAATAAAAATAAAAGATATAGAAAAAAAGCGTGTTAACTTATTTCATCAAAAATGGCAATTTCATAGGTAAAGACCTATTATATTATCTTTAAGCTAACTTGAAACAGTCTATTTGCCTCTATTAATTTTTTTTTCTATTCCCTTTTATTTGAAACATTTTGGTACAACAATCTTGAATAACTTTCGATTTATTTTAATCATTAATGGCCGGTATTAAAAATTTACTAACAGAAACTCCTAGTTACCTACTTTTTTTTTTCATAATCCAATCATAAGTCATTTAATAGTAGTAAACATATGGTTAGTTTTACTTTGTAGCAATTAACTTACGTAATAATTTAAATTCTATCCATATATAGTTATCTCCAGAGTTCTCTATCATAATTTAACGTTATTTAACAAACAAAAACAAATACATTTTTTGTTTTTTCACCTCTTTTGTTATTATATTAACATGACTAATAAAATTATAATTGTGATATGATTGTTTTATATCTTAACATGAGTTGTCAAATATATTATATAAATCTGATATATTATATATGTACATAATAGTTGGGCGGTTAAAAAAAAAAGATGCAAACATGCATTATAAATTAAAAAATCAACTTAAAAACATAAAACCTTTTTATAAATTCTAATCAGTCAATGGTCATACCAAGGAATTTATATACAAACTGGAATGCTCACGTGCGCTCAAAAAAAGTTCCTCAACCCGGGATTACATCTCTTTCTACCATAGATTCAAGGCAAAACTCGTAAGAAAGAGACAAAACACCAGTTGTCAACGAAATGGTCGGAACAATTTTTCACTTTACATGTTGGTAAGAAATGTCAACCTTATGACGTTTATTTCAAAATGCATATTTGAATATACAAGTTTACTAAGTAAGCGTTCTAGTTATGATATAAATTCTTTGGGTCATAACTACACTTAGGTAACAAAACAAGTTTTTAATTTTAATTTGATTTCGATTTTGATTTTGGTTCTGATTTAGATTTTAATTTTGGTTTTGGTTTTAATTTTGAATTTTTTGAATTTTAATTTTGATTGAATTGTAATTTAAACTTAGTAGGTATTGACTGGATTTAGATTTTAATTTTAATTGTGACTTTAATTGAATTTTAGTGATTCTAGTTTTTGACTGAATTTTCGTTTGATTTTGAATTCTTAATTTTAATTTGTAATTTTCAATGAATTTTGGTATTGATTTTGAGTATGATGATTTTTAATTTTGTATTGATATATATCCATTGATATATATCCTCAAACTCTGATATATTATATATATACATAAAATGTACTATAATACTACTATAATACAGTACCAAAACCTCTATAACTTAAAATACGCAACCTCTATAACATAAAATTGTTAGTCAATGAGTCATTTAGAAAGTGTACAAAACAAAAGGTTTCAGTATTTATTGCTTGCACGTAATCACTAATTAAATTGATGCACTGATGAAGTAGTCACAGAAGGGACATTAATAGAGGGGAGGTTAAAAGAGGAAGAAATATTGGAATCAGTAAACAACTGCATTGAAAGTGATAAAGACGATGATTTTAACGACGAGCCACAAACTTCATCTACAAGCATATCAATCAACAGAGCAAAAAAGCTTTAACAACTGTACGATTATTTATAGAGCAGTGTAGCAACATGATTGATAATGATAATGTATTCTCCTCTCTATTTGTCATTGAAAATCGAATCGATTTAGAAACTGTAAATTGTTTAAAACAAAAGAAAATCACAGACTTTTTTAAGTAGACTAAACCTTTAATTGTTGTTTTATATACTTTTATGTAACATGTGCAATGTGAATAAATTAATATGATTATTTAAATTTCTGTATTTTATTGAACCAATCCTTCTGACACATTCGAGTAAAAATAGGAACAAGGATACATACATACATATCGCACCTTTAATAAAACAAAGATGTAACTCAAAATTTGTGGATTTGGAGATTTTACAATAAAACGCGTCTTCGTCGCGTAAAGAATAGGTAGACTTCGACTCCGGCGTTTTAACTATAATATGGAGAAAGATTTTTCTCTTTCAATCTCTTTTCAATTAACAGGAACTGACAAGTCAGTTCTTATAAAGTGGCGTGATTCAGGGATGCACCGGCAGTGAGCGGAGATTGAAGTGCTGTGGTTTTGAGTAACATCAAATAATTCGGTATTGGATTAAAAGGAAAGTATGGAATATTTTATTATTTAAAAATAAAAAGATGATTTTTTGTTATACTTCATTCTCTTAGAAAATGCGTTTGATGATGATGTGTAACATTTGGATTTACTTCGGTTACTACCTAAAATATTGTTCGTCTAATAAGTAATTTTTGCCATAAAGAGATTTAAGTCGGCATTTTTTTTTCATCACCATTTTACAGCTATTATAGATTTTAACACAGTGTTTTTTCTATTATTATATAAATCTCTATAGTTTAAACTAATTATATCAATAGTAAAAGTCATGAAGAGCTTTACAAATAATCGGTAATTTTTAATCAAACACAATGCGGAAAAAGTGCTAAACTTCAAACGTTAATTCCCACAAGTTGTAATTTTTGAGTTACATCTTTGTTTTATTAAGGGTGCGATATGTACATACATACCTACCTCTATATTAATCTATACCTAACAGACCCCTGATTACTTAAAACCTCTATAACTTAAAATATTTTGTTTCCCTTGGACTTTAACTTATCGAGGTTCTCCTGTATTGTATTATAGTTTCATTTATCGAAACTGCAATAGTAGAAAAAATGTATTTAAATGAACTTACTAGATTTTATGCCTTAATATTCTTCAATCTTCATTAAACGATTTGTAACAATATTGAGCAATTAAGTAATTCTATTAATTTGGTACATATCAAAGAGTTATATTATACAAAATTAATTAAAAGTATACAAAATTAATTTACCCTTTTACCAAAGGCAAACACCAAAGACAAAGCACAGATTTTGCCACAGAACACTCAACACTATTCAAGACAAAGAGGTAGGGGTGAGCGATAATTATCGATAATTCGTAACTACTCGATAGTTTTTCATTCGATATTTATCGATAAGTGTTATTCGATAATTAATGATAATTTTTCATTCGATAATTATCGATAAGTTTTCATCCGATCATTATCGATAATTTTGTGTGATCCGATAATTATCGATAATTTTGTGTGATCCGATAATTATCGAATGTCATGATGTGAGTCTGATGACTCACATCATGACATCAACATTGACGAGGTTCGATTTTAGCTATAGATCAAGTATTGTAATATTGATTATAATATTAACTATAATTTATATTGATTTTAGCATGGAATATAGACATTAAGGAATACCTACTGTATCCTTGCGCGTTTTCCAATTACAGAGCATAATGCGACTCAGTGACGCACAATGCCGAAGTGTGCTAATGCTTAATTGAAACGTCAAATAATGTATTCATATTTTATATGTGGAAATATAAAAAAGGTCCATGTTTACGAGTATACCTTCATCCATACTTATATTTATTGTTAACACGTTTTGAATTAACTTTTTAATATTTCCAAAAAACTACGACGATAGGAAAGTTTAAATTTTTTTTAACATTAAACAATGTTACTAACGATAATATAAATAAAATTTCGATCTAAGCTACCGTAAAGAATAAACACTTGTTAATTTTTTGCTACTGAGTTGGCATCAACTGCACGCATCACGCGAAAGCACTACTTTTGAAAGTGCTCGATTGTGCGAAGCGTTGCTGTAGTTGGAACATTCAATGTTGAGCATTATGCCGCATAATGCGCTCTAGTGCTGTAATTGGAAAACGCGCCTTATTACTTATTACGAAAAGTGTCGTCAAAATTCATCAAATTGGCAGCGCCACAGTAGCATGTGGGTAAATTTTAAAGGAAGCGCCTATAGTCTATATTCCATGAATTTTAAATTCATGGAATATAGACTATATTCCATGATAAAAGGAAATAGGTACATACCAATAATTTAAGCGAAATAATTAATTTTGTAGTCACCATTTATTCAGTGTTATTTTTACCGGAATGGAATAATTTTTAAAAAATTGAAAAATTTGTTCTTCTATAAAACTTGTACGATTAAAAAACTTATTTTTAGTAACTTCAAACAATTTGCGATTTTTCAAGACCAAAAACAAGGAAGTCTTCCAATAATTGCAGAGAGATATTTTGTTTTGAAGTTCATGAAATTATTCGTTCTGAACCAAGAAATTTATATACAAACTGGAATGCGCACTCAAAAAAACGTTCCCAAGAAAGGGATTGCATCTCTTTCTACCATGGATTCAAAGCAACTCGTAAGAAAGAGACAAAATACCAGTAGTCAACTAAAAGCACGGAACGATTTTTTTTACTTTACATATTTGAAACAAATGTCAACCTTATGTCAGATATCTCAAGGTGTATATTTGAATATACAATTTTATTAAGTGAGCGTTCCAATTATAATATAAATTCCCTGTTCTGAACTCACTACCGGTGTAGATGTTAGGCCACCATTTGCAATATAAAAATCTGGTAACATGTCGATAATAACCACAACCTTTTACTAGATCGTGATAATAACCTGCTCTTTATTTTCCTCTCTATTTGAAATTAATATGTAAAACTCGTATCATATAAAGTACATTTTTATTTCATAAACTATATAACATAAAATTTACAATATATTATCAACACAACAATATTACTGAGATAAATATTAAATATATTACACATGCTTTTTGGTGGCGTCCGGACCACGGTCTTATATAGAAAGTCTTGCAACGGAGCCGAATTTCAGTACTGAGAAATTAGTACGGTCGTGATATAACTTTTATCATTCACGTCAACGCCGCTGTACGTCTTTGCTATCGATGGGTGCACGCCGGTTGAGTGACAAGTGACTGTAAGCGACTCAGTTTCATTTCTCATTATCAATCATACGGCATATTTTTTTCTCTCCCAAGCATTGTGTTATTTAATAATTGTTTTGTGATTTTGTTGTTATTTTTGTTTTGATAATTATCTGTTTTGTTTGGATTTGACAATGTTCAAAAGATGATTTGACTTCATTGTGCAGATCACCCATCTATCGTCATGCCTCTAGTAACAGTTAATTGAAAAGAACAGCCACATTAAGTCGACGTTCCCGGTCCCCCCCCCCTTTCACTATTGTCATTGCAAGACCTGTGTTATAAGAGCGTGCTTTTTTTTTGTATATCTTTTACGCATGTTAGGGATGTCGGAAATGTAAAAAAGTATCGATATATATCGATATCGATATTTTTGTAAATATCAATATCGTATCGATATTTTGATTTAAAAATATCGATATATCGGTACATTTGGAAAAAATCAAATTTACTTCAGTCGTCATAGGTACATTACTAGGTAAACACTAATCAATAGACATCATTTTTAATAAATCAAAAACAACGATAAAAAATATTAATTATTTATTAACTAAACCAATATTTATCTGATGCAGACATAAACCAATATTGGGTACGTTCGCGGGCCCTCTTCTAATTGATAATTCATCCCTTTTATAGGATTTTTTAATCTATGTATTCCACAGACCACATGCGCGGAAATTAATCTGAAATGAATCTTTAATCAAAAACTGAATTTAACTGTCAAACTTTAGTAAATAATTGTTTGCTATTGTTCATAAAAGATAATAAACAAAATTATCTTCTTACATTTATTCACTACTTATTATTTTAATTAAAAACTGATAAATAAAAAAACTATTGCTCATGTCATATTTCCGTTTCCGCGCATGTGGTCTGTGGAATGCATAGATTAAAAAATCCTATAAAAGTGATGAATTATCAATTAGAAGAGGGCGCGCGAACGTACCCATTATCTGTATATGCAGACATCGCGACAGACGCGTTGAGGTTATAATACGGATTACGGATGAAAAATTGAATGATTTTATAAGTACCAAATAAAAAAGCAGTTAAGCAGCAAATTGAGTCGACCAAACAAAAACAAAAGAAAATATCGTTTTTGATACGATTTCGATAATGAATATTTGATATCGATATATCGTTACAAAATATATCGCCCAAAAATATCGATATTTTGAATTCAAAATATCGATGTATCGATATTTATTCGACATGCCTAACGCATGTAACTAGCAACTTCGGTTTTAATAAGTCACAGATTTCCTCTTATACGATTATTGCCTTTATTATGGCTTGATTAAATGCTTAGTTTATAGTTTCATAGTATCTTACACGTATCTTACACACAAAGTTTAGTGTGCGATTGTGCTCTATTTTTTTTCATTTAACTAAAACTAAATCTGACCTTTGATCCTCACATTATCCTTTGTGTCTTTCTTATTATTCAAAATCGGTTGTTTTTCTTCTATAATATGCCTTTCATGGTATATGTGTAATATTACCTATTCATAAAACGTGAAGCAGTAACTACAAAATATATTTCAGGTAGCATTAAAATAATTCTATCTACATTTATTATTATACTACTACTATTATTAAAAGTTATTTATTTTAGTACAAATATGTAAACATCGTCGTACTTTAATCTATAATTATATTTTTATATATAAAATGAATTTAAATGAAATGAAAATATTAATTAGGACATCATATCTCGGTAGCCTACAGTTCAGTTGAAAATAGTATAACTTCAATGTTGTTAATAATTGTAAACACATTGATTGCATTTATGTGTCAGTACATTATATAATATTGTTAACAGGAAACATCATCATGATTGGCTTATTTTTATCTCTGCTAAGCTGGATAGGACTCAGTCCAGTGCCACTTGCTGCCTCCTTAATTGGAACAACCGAACCAGCACTGAAACTTTTAATTTCTATCATATTAGGGTATCCTCTTGGCATCATATATAATAAGTATGTAAAGGAGTACAAAGAATACAGAAATATTTATTTTATAGTAACTGGTCTTGATATAGCATTCTACAATTTTGGTTTGTCATTCTATCACAATCTTATACCAGCTATTGTTATTTATTTAAGTACAAAAGTATTAGGACCAGGTAAAAACAATGCAATTGTTACATTTATATTCAACATGACCTATCTTTTGATTGGATACATAATGACAGAATCAGAGGAATATGATATAACCTGGACAATGCCTCATTGTGTTTTGACATTAAAATTAATTGCCCTCTCGTTTGATTTGTGGGATGGCAAGAAAATGTTAAAGTTTGAGAAGCTTTCTGAAAACAATAAGAAGACTGCACTGGAATCTACACCACAGTTTTTAGAACTTATTGGATTTGTTTATTTCCCTGCATGTTTTCTTGTTGGTCCTATATTTTCATTTCGAAGATACCTTGATTTTATTTCTGATAAATTCCCTGTTGATAAAGAAGCTCACACTTTAGAAGATCAAGCTATGAAGAGGCTCATTCAAGGCTTAAGCTACTTAATAGCTTTTCAAGTTGGAAGTAAGTTCACATAATTTTTATTTTATAATGTTACTTGTATAGAGAAGAAAAAGAGTATACAGAGTAAGAGGTAGCCATTTTAGGTTTATGTAAAATGTAATTTAAAATATTATAACTAAAGAAAATGAAAATAAAAATGATATATTTTCTAAAATAACTGATGTATCTCGTAAATGCATTATATATAAAACTTATAAATACTTAATTTTATTTTTTAAGCTATAAAAATAAGAAATACAATTTTATTAAATTTTTCCCAAATTTAATAATATAATCACTATACACATAGAAATAAAATGCAGATACTAAACCATGTCAATATGATACTAAATTAATATCCTTTGTATTACTAATTATCAATTTGACCTAAATTTACCTTTTATCTACCTAATCTAAATATATTATTAAATATAATTCATTTTTATCATAACCTATCTCTCATTTAATAATATAAGTTTTTTTTTTTTATAAAGTAAATACTTAACAATTAATATAATCTGTTAAAGTGTTAATTGTTAATTTCCTAACTTATTGTTAAACTTTAATCTGCTTAATGTATTTTAAAAATTCTTTCATAATTAGAAGGCCATAAAATGATCAAGAATGAATTAGAATGTCACACTATGACTCGCAGGAGCAAAGTAGTTAGTAATAGTAGTAGAATGTTTACCAATATGTTTGGTTTTAGTATTCTGTGGGTGGAACTGGTAGAAATTACTAATAGTCAATATTGGCAGAATATTTATCAACAATTAAAGTTTACAATCTTAATTGTTACAAATGTACACCATAACTACAGTTATTTTGTTTTGATCTGTTTCATCTTATTGTTATTGCTCCCAATTTTCATAGTCATAATAAGATATATTATGTAGTAGTTTTAAGTGAAGATTGTCTGAACAAACAGTTTTTTTTATAATACGTATTGTAAGTTACAATTCATTGTTTAAATATTTTATTTCAGTTTCTGTTTTTGATATAAAGTATATGCTTTCCGATGACTTCTGGGAGACTTCAATTATATATCGACACTTTTACAGTGGCTTGTGGGCGCATTTTGCTCTATATAAATATATTTCATGCTGGCTACTAACAGAAGGTATGGATAACTTATGTCTACAAAATTTTTACTGATTCCATTGTTCTATATTTAATTGTAAATTATGAAATATTCTGTGATAATAATTATTAGTCGTAAAAAGTAGGAATATAATGAACATATGTAATAAACATTACTAAATTTGACCATGATTATAATTTTTGTTACAGCTTCATGCATCCGCTTTGGTATGTCGTATAATGGCAAGAAGAAGACAGAAATGGGTGAAGTCTCCCAGTGGGACGCGTGTAACAATATAAAACTTATGAGATTTGAAGGTGCTACTAAGTTCCAACATTACATAGACAGTTTCAACTGCAATACTAATCATTTTGCTGCTGAGTACATTTACAAGCGTCTAAGGTTCTTGGGAAATAGAAATCTAAGTCAATTTTTCACCTTATTTTTCTTGGCACTCTGGCATGGTACTCGCTCTGGTTATTACATGACATTTTTCAATGAGTTTATTATAATATATATGGAAAAAGAATTGGAAAGCATAATAAGTAAAACAGAAATTTATAATAAGCTTTGGAATTCAAATGCAAAATATTTGTTATATGTTTTACTCAAAACTTATACTATAGTCTTTATGGGGTGGAGCTTAATTCCATTTGACGCAAAAGTATTTTCGAAGTGGTGGAGAATCTATGCTAGTTTATATTTCTCTGGGTTTATACTATTCTTACCTTGGGGATTTGTTTATAAGCCTGCCTTAATAAAAGGTATAAAGATGTTATCACCATCTCAATAAAACGCAGACAACTAGTTTTGTAAGAAATTTACTATAATATAGGTTGATTACTTTTAAAACAAGGAAAAATGTGCATATGGGTGGGTATTAGGTGTAATTTTTATTTCTGGATTTATTCTAAATTTTAATAATTTTGTAATTCTTACAAACAACATCAATATTCCACTAACACTACAATTTGTTTGAAAGTCAATTTTTTTAATGTATTTAGATATTTATTAGAAATAAGAAAAAGTCACATTATGTTTTATAGTCACTAGTATACTTCTTTAAATGGGTATGAATAGTAATTTTTTTTTGTGTCTGTATACTTTATAGATATTACAGTTGTTTGGACTGCAGTTAAAACTATGTAAATGTGTGTAATTAATAATATTGCGTTATAGAACTGATACGACAACTAAAATTTGGCTGTTTTAAATACAAAATTACGTACTATATTAGATAGTTAATAATTGTAAAGAATAAAGAAATGAAAGTAAATTGGAAAATATTAACATATTGTAGGTAATGCTTGGATCAATCGAGTAGCATTAAGATACTAGAAATATATTAACAGTTAACTAATTTTAAATAGTATCTAATGTCACTTATCCGATACTTAGCTTCTAGTTTAAAGAATACAAGGTAAACTTGTTAGACTTACTGAATTCCAACTTCTGTAGAGAACAATTTTCAGTGACATTTTATGTGAATATGTCAGGTTAGAGAGGATAAAAGTGACTTATTTCTATTTCTGTTGATGCGTTAATATACTCAAAATGGACAAAATCGTTTACAGCAAATAGTCATTTTTCGTGCTTAAGTAAAAATAATTATAAATGCATATAATGGCTAGTTAATAGTGGCTAATTGACATGAAAATATGTAGTGTATGCATATAGTAAAATAACAAAGATTTTTGAAGATAAGTTATTTGTTTTGTCTCTGACGAATACCTATTTATAATTTTGTAATAATATCAAAAAATTGTTATTTTAGTTTCAATGAATAATTAATTTCAGTAGAATTGTTCTTATCATTTAACTTATTCATTAGAATTACAAAACAATACAAAATACAATTAACTAGAATAATTATTCTTTGTTGTGTGTACATTAAAAACAATGGATTAGGTTTTTTGTTAATTTAAATTTACTTAATAGTCCACAATATTATATAAGTAAAACAGGGTAAGCGTATACCAGATGTCTTGAATTATTATGCTGATGAATTCTTGAGCTCGTATTGTTAAAAGTATGATTCTATTTATTTTGACAAATGACCTTTTATTGTTCAATGTAGGTTATATTTATAGTTATATTTTTTTTAAATAGGTATATTCAGTATGTGAACATAACACTTCCACTTTCCACTAGAAATTCAGTCCATAAGCTTATCCTGCTATACTAAACTTGTATTTAATTCACTCGTACACAAAGAGCTGGCCAAGTCACCACCTGCATATTATTTGTCTTATTGATTTACTTTCATACAGCTATGTACTTTACAAAAAGTAAATTATGAATATTAAAATAAATCAAAACTTTATTTGTCATTCTTATTGAACACTAATCTTTATTTATTTATGTATTTATTATTAACATATTATAACAAATAGTGTTATAATTGTAACATAATTATACCAACATATTAATAAATTACAAACATTGTTAACCACTGCTTGTTTGTAATCTATCTATTGTAAACCATTAAATTACGGCCTGGTACAAAATATAAATCTATATATATATATATATAATTTTCATCTGGCGTCTTAAAGTCTAACAATAACGTAACCTGATCCATATCATTTCTTATTAATTAAAACGACTCGACGCGTTGGCGCAGTGGTCATAACTGGATAATGCGCTAGTCACGGGTTCGATCTCCTCATATGACAAATTTTATATAGGTTAGAGTTATTTACCGTGGTCTAGGGATTTGTTCTTGTTTTGTGTGTATTTCCGATCCCCGACACAGAATTCATATTCGTTGATTGCAAAGCGTTAATAATCCTGTAAGATATTTTTTTTTAATATCGATTAACATGTATAGATAATTATTTAAACCCTTTATTTATTTATCATATTAAAGATAAATCACTTTATTTAAAGGTTTCATTTTTTTATACATTATAATATAGCTGGGACTAGCACGGGAGTGAACGTGTGCTACGAGCGCTATCGACTTTATATGAACTTTACCAATAATAATATTATGAGCCACACCAACCCTTAACTTAACACCTTTAAGGTTGTACGGACAATACCCCGTAAGTTATTACTAGAATCAAAATATTTTTTTTCATTAAAATTAAAAATTTAAATACGTAAATTCATAACTATAATTTATTCGTTACCTTACATTATTATTAATTAAAATAATTCAATTAACAAAAACAATAAATAATCAACGTTTGACTCAAGTATTTTTTCACAAAACTCTGACCTGACAACACCGCGCTTAACAGCTGTTTATATTTATCTCACTGTGTAGTGTTGAGTTGAAAAACATGACACATAAAATAGGTACACAGGAATTATTAAAATTCGAAATTTGCGCGTTCCATTTTGTGCAACGTTGCCACACTGCGCTGAATCACGTGGTTTATTTATTTTTAAATATGTCGACCTGAAATTTTCGTGAATTTCTCATCTTTTGCATTACAATATCTGGATAAACTTCCGAAAAGCGGATACCGAATTTCGTCATGAAATTTGGCACGGACATTCTATTTGACTATCTATGAGTCCCCTTAAAGGGATTTTTGGCGGCACGCAATATTTTTCGAAATATTGATTTTTTTAAGTACGCTGCTTAGCACACTCTATGTATAAGAAAGCGAGTCGATCAAAAGAAGAAGGAAAAAAATCCTAACCTAACCTATCCTAGAGTGCGTAAATACATTTCAGAGCGATAAAAAAAAAGACCTAACAACCTTTTTTTTTTTGGCTGGAAAAAATTGTACCTGAACGCACACCCTGTCGTCCGGGGAGACAACGGGGTAGTGTGGGGCCCTCACCCACTAAAATAACCCGCCGTGCGCCCTCACCCGCCCTTACAAGGCGGACCACGGGTACCGCGTACGTTGCTCCGTGGCCCGCAGGCGGCAGCCCCATCGGGCACTCTCTCCTGTGCGACACCCCGCGCACTCGGGCATCGCACCTTCACGGTAGGCTGTTTCGGCGGACGACAGGCAATCCCCGACCCTACCGTCCGCAGCCTCGACTAGGGCGGCATCAGGCGCATGTGAGCGCGTCTGCGCTGCCCCGCACGCCGGTGGCGAATTGTGTCCGAGAGGAGTGAGTCCTCCCGGGCCTTCTCCGCCGCCTCCTTCTGCAAGATTACGTTCTCGCAGAAGTTGGCGACCGCGGTCCAGGCCCTATCACCGCCGACCATCGCTCGCGCAACGGCCGATAGCGACAGATCCTCTCCAATGACTGCAGCGAGATCCCGGCGCTGCTCAGCCCAGGCGGGGCACGATTCGAGCGTATGTTGCGCCGAGTCCTCGCTGCAGTCGCAGTGGTGGCAGCCCGGAGTCGTCTCCCTCCTTGCGACAACGTGCAAGTACTTGCCAAAGCAGCCGTGCCCTGACAACACTTGCACGAGTCGGAAGGTGAGGACTCCGTGCTGCCGCACCGCCCACTCCATCAATATCGGCTGAAGCGCCCCTATGGTCCGAAGACCAGCCCGGGGCGTCTCCAGCCGAGCCTTCCACCGTGTGAAGGTGGTGCGGCGGGCATCGTCCCGCCATACGGTAATTTCGCTCGGCAGGGGATTAATACCCCTCGTTCGCGCCACCGATACCCGCCGATAAACGTCGGCGAGCGCTTCCGCCTCCAAGTCCCACGGGAGGGGTTCCGGCCAATGCGCACGCGGCCTCGACACCTACCGTCCGGTAGCCGCGTATAGCCCTGACCGCCATGACCCTCTGTGAACGCCACAGATAGGCCCTATTGTGGGCAGTCAGGGACTCCGCCCACACGGGGGCGCCGTACAGCGCCATCGACCGGACCACCCCGGCGTAAAGTCGTCAGCACGCTAGACTCAGTCCGCCCATATTCGGCATTAGCCGACCAAGGGCGGACGCCGTGCCGACGAGCTTCGGCGCGAGTTGGCGAAAGTGCTCGTCGAAGCACCACCTTCCGTCGAGTACCAGGCCCAGATATTTCATGTGGGCCCGGATACCGACCACAGTACTATCAACCGTTATCGAGGCACCGGCGGGTGGACCACGTCGAGGCCCAAGGAAGAGCAGGGCCTCAGACTTGTTAAGGGCCACCCTAAGCCCCAGTGACTCGATCCTCCTGACCACCTCCGCGGTACCTGAGGTGGCCAGGGATACCGCCTCTTCGAAAGTCCCGCCCCGGGCTGTGACCAGTGTGTCATCGGCATAACAGATTACGCCCAGTCCAGGGGGGAGCCGGCCACGGAGGACCCAGTCGTAACCGATGTCCCACAGGAGCGGTCCGAGGACAGAACCCTGTGGGACACCGCACGACATAGGCCTCCTGACAACGTCCCCTTCCCGGTTGACGAAGAGGACGTTGCGGCCGTCGAGGTAGTCCGCCACCAGCCGCCTTAAGTAGAGGGGCACTCCATGGAACCGGAGTGCCTCCGTGATGCAGCTGAATGGCAGACTATTGAATGCGTTGGCGATGTCGAGAGACACCGCCAACAGCACTCCCTTCGAGGAAGACCTAACAACCTAACCTAACCTAACGATTTAAATAAAAATCTTTATCTAACCTAACCTAAAAAAACCCCTAACTGCGTAATGAATTTCTCAGCCTTCAAAAAAAAAAAAAGTGGCGGAGTACGTAGTGAAACAATGGCCGATCATCTATACGAGTTTATATGGCATCGTCGCGTTAAAAAAGTGAACAAAAATCTGTTCAATGAATTATTACAAAATATAAAAAGTGTGTATCCGGGAAAATAAAAAAGCGGATTGATTATATATATGTGTATAAATAACACCTGTAGTGTGTGTGTGTGTGTGTGTAAATATATAGATATAAGCGTGCTAAGCAGCATACTCAAAAAATTCAATATTTCGAAAAATATTGCGAGTCGCCAAAAACCCTTTTAAGGAAACTCTTAGATAGTCAAATGTAATGTCTGTGCCAAGTTTTATGAGAAAATTCGGTATCTACTTTTCGCTTTCTTATATAGAGCGTACTAAACGGCGTACTCAAAAATTCAATATTTCGAAAAATATTACGATCCGCCAAAAATCCTTTTAAGGGGATGCTTAGATAGTCAAATGGAATGTCCGTGCCAAATTTCATGAGAAAATTCGGTATCTGCTTTTCGGAAGTACACCCAAATATCTTTAAAAGTCTTCGTCAGAAAATTTTTATTTTATTTTCAACGTATTCTACGAAAGTTGATTGACTGAAATAGATTTTTTTTTGTTTTTTAATCTTCCTATGAGGTAGTCACATAAATCGATATAATTATGTGCAATCCGCCAATAGTCTCCATAGGCTACATGTTAAATTTCAATTTTTTAATATATATATATATATATATATATATATATATATATATATATATATATATATATATATATATATATATATATGGGCGGGGCTCAAAAAAATTGTACTTTTTAAAAATAAATTGCGGTCATCCGTTTATACTTGAATTCTAGTATTATTTTTAAGCTTTTTTCATGAAATTTTATTTGTTGGAGAATAATGAAAACGAATAATAGTTAGGAGCCAAAAATAATCATCTAACCACCCAAATACACATTATTTTGGTACACGAAACATTAAGACAATTTTGTTCTCCATACAAAACTAAAATGTCCCAATGCAGTCTGAGGACAATGATTAATTTTTTACAAAAAAAAAAAAATGCTACTAATGTACGTTTTATTTACTAGCGTTGTTAGTATGCAAATTTAAAGCATTTCAAATGAATTTTAGAGAAATAATACAATTTCTAACTAAATAACATTTGAAAAAATGTCCCTTATAATATTCTCGTGTGTTACAAATTACAATGAATGTGTAACACGGTAACTTTTCTGTTTCTGTAATAGTTCCACTATGATTCATATTATAATTAGGCTAAACTTTAAAAAGCCAAGGAAATAAGGAAAAGAGTGCGTAATAGTGTACACCTATTGTAATGTTAAACTACGTTGGCTGACACCGACTCCGAAAACAACAATAATTGTACATTATAATTATTATCGTAATAGGTAATTTGATTACAGACAAAAGAATACGTAATTATTTTTTTACTTTTTAGTGCAATTTTGTTTTACCGTTCTTTTTTTGACGTGATAACGTCTAGTAAATTGATGAAGGGGTGCCCGTTCGAAGAAGATGACGTCATCATTGTCACAATTAGTGAGCGAGAGCGCAGAACAAGCGATAGAGAGGCACGATTAGCCTAAGCGTTCTGTCTTACACTCCATCGGACCGCGTTCGAGTAAAAGAGACAGTGGCGCCACGCAATCTACACGCGAACTGTTTTGTAGGGATGTTTATCGGAAAAAAATATCGATAATTTTACTATCGATAATTATCGAATCGTTTTATCGATAGTTATCGATAATTATGGAATGAATAGTTATTGATAATTATCGGAGGAAAAGTTATCGATAGTTGGCGACAGTTATCGATAATTATCGGATAAAAATTGTCGATAGTTGACGAAAGTTATCGATAATTATCGGTCGATAGATATCGATAATTATCGAATTAAAAATTATCGATAATTATCGGATCAAAATTATCGAATAACACTTATCGATAATTATCGAATGGAAAATTATCGAGTAGTTACGAATTATCGATAATTATCGCACACCCCTACTGTTTTGTGATTTGTCAATTGTTTGGTAGAAGTAGGGATGTTAATCGATAAAAAATATCGATAATTTTACTATCGATGATTATCGAATCGTTTTATCGATAATTATCGTATGAACAGTTATCAATAATTATCGAAGGAAAAGTTATCGATAATTATCGGTCGATAGTTATCGATATTTATCGAATGAAAAATTATCGATAATTATCAGATCAAAATTATCGAATAACACATCGATAATTATCGAATGGAAAATTATCGAGTAGTTACGAATTATCGATAATTATCGCACACACCTACTGTTTTGTGATTTGTCAATTGTTTGGTAGAAGTAGGGATGTTCACCGATAAAAAATATCGATAATTTTACTATCGATGATTAACGAATCGTTTTATCGATAGTTATCGATAATTATCGTATGAACAGTTATCGATAATTATATCGAAGGAAAAGTTATCGATAGTTGGCGAAAATTATCGATAATTATCCTATAAAAAGTATCGATATTTGACGAAAGTTATCGATAGTTATCGATATTTATCGAATGAAAAATTATCGATAATTATCGGATCAAAATTATCGAATAACACTTATCGATAATTATTGATAATTATCGAATGGAAAATTATCGAGTATTTAAGAATTATCGATAATTATCGCACACCCCTACTGTTTTGTGATTTTGTAGAGAGTTTGGTAGAGAGTACCACTTGAAATACTCCCCTTGATTTCCTACTTTTCCTATCGTATTCCTATTCTTAACAAAATAACTCAGATTGGAAAATCTTGAATATCACACTATCATCTATATAAAAAAAAGTACCACACTATCATATATATGTAAAGTAATACACACTATCATATTATATATGTGATAATAATTCAATTCGATTCATAAAAGTATACAATTCTACATCTATGTTTTCTTATGACGTTATCACGTAAAAATTATCGTCTGTAAACCGACTTTACAGACAACCATTTTTTTTTATAGCCGTTTAGGTACTCAAAATCATGTTTTAATATTATCTGTTTAAAAATCCCGCCAAAACGCCACGCTATGTCATCTAAGAGCGCGTGACGTCATCTGGGGTTATAACAAAACAGCTGCAAGAGCATAAGTTCACGAGAAGTTTTGTTTCGTGGAGTAGATTTTTTATTTGTTCTTATGGAACGCAAAAAATATCGTTGGTGTGCAGTACCTCAATGTACGTACACATCAAAAAGTACTCCAAATAAAATATTCATTTGATTTGCCAAGAAAAGCAGATAAACGAAAAAAAATGTTAGACTTCGCGAGTAGAAAATGCAACGAAATGAATTTCACCAATTTACTTTTGTGAAGATCATTTTGACGTAAATATACATTAATTACTACAAATGAATAGAATGAAATGTGCTTGAATTAATTTTTAGTAAATATATTATATTGTTTTCTCTCTACGGTCAACTACTATTATAAATTTTTTCTTAATGTAATTTTGTTTTTTGTAACACTAAATAACGTGATACAGTGTTGACGGTATTCTACTTGCGACGACCGTTCTGGTGTAGTGGTGCGAGTAATCGCCTCAACACCCGGCGCCGGCGGTCGCGGGGTCGATTCCCGCTCAGGACAGATATTTGTATTTGTACAAATATTTGTTTCCGGTCTGGGTGTATGTCCTTGTGGTTCTCCCCACCGTATCTCGGAGAGCACGTAAAGCCGTTGGTCCCGGTTGTTATCATATTATACACCTGATAGCGATCGTTACTCATAGTAGTATAATATTATTCGCCAACCTACAATGGAGCGGCGTGGTGGATTAAGCTCCAACCCTTCATCTATATGGAGAAGAGGCCTTCGCTCAGCAGTGGGTGGTTTACAGGCTAGTACAGTACAGTAGGTACAATACATATATTGTGTAATATTAGAGGTTATTTTTCAAGGAGGTATTTTTTCAAGTACCTTGGTATTTATGGCAAATAATATATTATTATATAGTTATAATAGTAATACAGAAATTTTCACATTTCGAAACACAAGTTTTGTCACAAAAGTCTGAATTACTTGGAAAGAAATTGCAAATCAGAAACGTATTCACTCTGGGAAGATTTTGATTGTCGGCTTTCGTAAATCCTGTTTTCATTATAAAAAACTGGTCAAACACCACGTGACAGCTTTTAAATCGATTACCGTATCCTAATTTATCAATAATATTTAAACAACTTTTATAATTTCAACAAAATTATGGAAATAACTGAGTAAACTAAGTAGAGTAGTACCCATGCAGTTAATGATTGGTCACAGATGACGTCACGCACTGTGATTGGGCGCTTGTGCACTACACGGAATTTTACTGGCCCGCGTCCGATTTTTTACTGTCCGATTTGGTAATGAAAAAAACGGATAAGCGTTTGTGCACTACACGGAATTTTACTGTTCGGTAGTAACCTTGCGAGCCTTTTATATCACTGAAAAGATAAGAGATTTTAGACTAGTTATTTAACATAATTATTCTAATATAGTGTTCTGTGATAGAATAGAATTTATTAAACAATTATTTTATAGTTTAATTAAAATAAAAAAACTGCAGATACGTATAGCGCCATCTTGTATATCAATAAGATACCGGGAGTTTTGAATCAATAACTAATCACGCTCAAACGAGATGGCGCTTAGAAGTGATTTCCTTTAAGACTATAATGTAAATAATAATAAAATATTTGTATAAAGACTTAACTGTGCATAAATATGTAAATAAACTAGGATTTAGATCGTTTTGGTAAATAATATTATAACTAAAGTTGATAGACAAATCGTAATTATGAAAATATATATACGTATAAATGTACATGTTTATTTATTTATTCGAATATTAACTAATAAAATACAATCAATTTATTGGTAAATGTTCCTTATATATAATACTTAAATATTTCGTATTTTATTATTATTTATTTTTTAAGACTCAAACCAATAAATAACTAATCGCGCTCAAACGAGATGGCGCTTAGAAGTGATTTTCTTTAAGATTATAATGTAAATAATAATAAAATATTTGTATAAAGACTTAACTGTGCATAAATATGTAAATAAACTAGGATTTAGATCATTTTCGTAAATAATATTATAACAAAGTTGATAGACAAATCGTAGTTATGAAAATATATATACGTATAAATGTACATGTTTATTTATTTATTCGAATATTAACTAATAAAATACAATCAATTTATTGATAAATGTTCCTTATATATAATACTTAAATATTTCGTATTTTATTATTATTTATTTTTTAAGACTCAAACCAATAAATAACTAATCGCGCTCAAACGAGATGGCGCTTAGAAGTGATTTTCTTTAAGATTATAATGTAAATAATAATAAAAATATTTGTATAAAGACTTAACTGTGCATAAATATGTAAATAAACTAGGATTTAGATCATTTTCGTAAATAATATTATAACAAAGTTGATAGACAAATCGTAGTTATGAAAATATATATACGTATAAATGTACATGTTTATTTATTTATTCGAATATTAACTAATAAAATACAATCAATTTATTGATAAATGTTCCTTATATATAATACTTAAATATTTTGTATTTTATTATTATTTATTTTTTAAGACTCAAAAAAAACGGTCCGGAATAGGGAAAAGTAAAATGTCGGACGGTAAAATTACGGATAGTGCACAAACGCTCTATACATTTATATGGCGTGCCATGTCGGACCGTAAAAAATCGGACGCCGGGCAGTAAAATTCCGTGTAGTGCACAAGCGCCCATTGGCGTTTCAGTACAGTTTAAAAATATTGAAAATAACAACATTTTATTTCTTCATTTAAAAATATTTAAATGAATTATATTAAATTATTATTAGGTAAATAATCGTAAAACAGTATATTTATTTTATCTAAGCACATTTTAGATTTTAATCTGATTACTGTCCGATCCCCTATTTCATAAGTTTACTGATTAGGTAATTTACTTTCAAAATATTTAATATTACGTGTTAATGTTACGTTAACTGACAAACTTTAGTTTATTTTCTGATTAAGAAAGAGAAATTGCAACACACTGTTTCAAAAACTGCTGATTGCTTTTCTTTACCAAATTCGTCTTTGATTTTTGCATGTTTTGATTTATTTTCTGGACTGTGAGTTTTTTTAGCTTTAATAATGATTCTTTTTCTGGTGACTATGTTTAATAATTCTTTTTCAATTTCTGAAATCAGAATATGAGATTATTAAGTAATTAATAATTACAAAATTCTAAAATAATAATATTATAATCTTCATACCAGCAAACTTTGAAATTTTGACCTGAACAAATTTTCCGTTTTCTTCGACATAGAATTTTCTTATTTTAAGTTGAAGTCTCACGTATTGGATGATATTTTCTGTGTTTGAGAAAACAAATTTTTTTCGTCACACAGTCGTGCACACAGAATAGTTTTCTAAAGCATCGATGGGAGTAATTAATATACAGGGTGACTGGTGAATTACCATCGACATTCGGGGAGAGCGCTCGGCGCACGGTTCCCACTCGAATCATGTAAAAAAAAAATAGGTAAATATTAATAAACTTTTAAGTAAAGTTACTCAACAATTATCCAATTATTTACGCATCGTCTGGACACCCTAGCAGCTAGCTGCACTTTCGACACAAAACAGGTAGTTTATCTACGTCCAAACGCCGCCACGTGTAAACAGGGTAGCAGGATAAACAAGCATGATCCAGTCCCCCTTAATACTTTAATCCTGGCTTAGGAAAGGCAAAAATACTAAGATATTTTACTCGTTTAAGCAACAAATTTGTTGACTAGGTAAATTATGTGACATTGGCAATTTTTAGGTGTGAACAAGCGACACATTACAACACCTGTGCATGTGCCGCCGGCATGACTGGAAAAGTGTCATCGCTTCATTTATTTGAATTGAATTTTATGAAAATTTGGTCAAAAATTAAGTACCTATTTTTATTGCATGACCCGAATGGGAACCGCGCGCCGAGCGTTCTCTCCAAATATCGATGGTAATTCACCAGTCACCCTGTATACCTACGACTTAACCCCCATAACTTCTTAAAATCGAATTTAAATGATAAATATTTAGTTATCGTTAACCTATATTATATTATAATTTATTTTCTTAAATTCGAAAAAAAATCTTATTTTATTCTTATGAAAAGTTTATTGTGGGTGACGCATCACAATACAATGGGTTTTTTATAGATCAATGAATACTAGTGTACCATCCATTTTGAAAAAAAAATCTATTCCTTCATTGGTCTTGGAGACTTTTGTTTTATTACTGTTTTAACATGGTCTTCATCTCCAAAAATTTTTGACAATATTTCACAACGTTTTCTCAGATAAGGTAACTTAAAAACAGCAGCACATACGTTTTATTAGATAATTTATTTTATTTCTAATTCGATGCATCCCTAGTAGCGGACACACGTAGTTTGAAATAATAACTGATTTTTTTAAATATTAGGCTATATTAAATATTAAAAAAACGAACTTTTACATTTTAAAATTAAAGCAATATGATAACATCATATATTGTGTAAGACTGATGGTATTTGTACGCGAAGGGCGGTGGGAACGGACACCTGCAACCAATCCGCATCTTTCCCCCATATTGATCCAGTGCCGCCCAAAGCCTTCAACTTTCAGCTTACTCACACTACTGTTCCACGATAAAAGAATATTCGTTTTTACATAAATTTTAAAGCTTTTTACTACAGATTAACATTATTTACATTTCATATCCGAAATAAGTTACCTGCTAATATTAAATTTGTTTTTTAGCCAATACATATTTTAAAGAAAAACAAGCTGTGGCAGTTCATATATCGGCCAAACCAAACGAACAATATCGTGTCGCATCAAAGAGCATATCAAGGCCGTCACAAAAAATGAACCCCAAAAATCGGCTATAGCTCAACATCTGCTGGAATCAGGTCCTAATCATTGAATTGAATTACATAAACCACAGGTTTTATCATCCGAGCGTTATCATTTCGCTCGACTAGTAAAGGAGGCAATTGAAATTTAAAAAATATCCAAATTTCAATAGGGAAAACGGTTTCAGAATACCGAGTATGTGGAATCCGGTGATTAGTTTGTGTGTAAGTGCGTCACGGTATCTGTGCTCAGAGTCCAAAAAAGACACTGTTAGTATAGTGTGCCGTAGTGAACAAGTGTGTCCGTGTGCCGAAACTAGTCGACCTAAACGAAGAACAAAGAGAGTAGACAGACTTTTTCTGATCTGCCACCATCCACCATCACCGCACGTCAGTTTCCCCGTGATCATCCTAATATATATAAAGCATATCCTATTTTCGAAATCAACTTAAGCGGCTTCCAATCCGCCTTCGCCGTGACATGCACATCCTTTTTTTTCTTTACAAAATACTCCATGATCAAAATTCACCTCCTTACCTTAGATCCCGTTTTAAATGACTTCCTATCCCAACACGCTCTAGGCCAGTGTTTCCCAACGTGGGGCCCACGCCCCACTGGGGGGCAATTTGATAGTTAAGGGGGGCAATTTAAAAATGGACTCGACACGACTTTAACCCTTTCGCTTTGGATTATTTAAATGCAATGCTATACCTTGTCCAACCGTTTATTATCTTTTTGACAGCTTACATCTATAAATTTCAGTTTTATTTTTTTTCATTATACTAGTATGTTTTGAAATTTTACTTACGATGTTTTGATAACAATTTCAAAGTGATTTCTTCCTAAAACTTATCATTTATATTTCTTAAGGGAACAAAACAATTTTAAAGGTTAAAAATTATGCATGGGGTATGCCCCTATGCATAATTTTTTTAAACAAAATTTAGAAATGTTAAGGTGGGGTATGGCCTAAAAAAGGTTAGGAAACACTGCTCTAGGCGGTCATGCATCACATCAATGCTTGAAGTCCCTAGGCATAACACCAACTTCCTACTTAACTCATTTACTACGCGTGCTGCAAATCTTTGAAATAAGCTTCCGAAAGTTATTCAAGAAAGCACTTCATTGAGCACTTTCAGGGACAGGTTGAGGAATCATCTTCTCTCCAAAGTAGCTGCTGATATATGAGGTGTGGAATTCTACACCTTATACATTAGGAGTTGCTTCTGTAATATATGTATGTATAAATGTTTGCTGGTATGTATGTATGTGTGTATGTATGTATGTGTACGTATGTATGTATGTATGGGTGTTTATGTGTATTTTATCGTATGTATGTTCAATATATGTATATATTATACAATATATTTAGGGTTTTTTCTCCCGTCTTTTTCACTACTGTGCCCCGCGTTAACTTCATCTATCACCATCATGGATAGACTGGTAGAGATCTCTTTTAGAGATAAGTTCGCCCTTGCCAACTTACTTTGTCAACCTCAATTGTAAAAATGTTTTTTAAAGTGCAATAAACAATGTAATATAATATAATATATTAAATCCTTATCCAAATAAATACTTTATTCATTACAAGTATTGTATTCTTTTTGAATACAAAACTGAAAACATTTATTTATTTAATCATAGGTTTATCACTAACATCACAGGTAATCCCAATTCGTTAGTGTACCTTATTCATTTAAATTATTTTATATTTATATAAATTCAAATACTTAAGTCAATTACAATCAATTTTCAATCTTAAGTTAATTTAAACATTCAGAAATGTTCAATAATAACATATCCATATAGGTAATTTATTACCCACCTAAGTACATGCTGCTGCCGTACGACAAGTGAAACCGTTATATTAAGTAATATTCTTCAATAAATTTAATAATATGCATACAAACTCTTACCTGACATTATAGAAACGAAAGTAACTTCTGTCTGTCTGTGGAAATGTATGTTTCAGGGATAATCTGCTGAAAATTGCTACGCATAGTTTGAAACCTGGGGAAGGATATAGGTTACTTTTCATCAATACACCACGCGGGCGAAGCCGATGGCGGAAGATAGTGGGTACATAAAGTTAAATTCTTTACATATTTTGATCAATCTTTTGAGAATAAAAAATAATGGTTTTAGAGATCAAAGATGTATTTCTTAAAAGTTGACATTTACAATCGGTAATTGTTTTCATCAAAACATTATAATATCTTAATTCAGAAGAAATTTTATCATCTGGTACTTAGAGGTGCTACAGTAGATTATTGTATAGGTACTTGTCTTATCAAATTTAGATCTAGATAGTTTTATAAGTTTTAAGACATTAGGTAAGTATACAAATATGCATGGAAGGCCATAAAATGTTAAAAATAAATTTAAGTTGGCATCTAGAATTATACCAAAAAAGAAACAAACATACGTATAATTGTATAGAACAAAGATGGTTATAGTAAATACAATGTTTTATATACATAGATATATAAACTGACTGAGTACATATCTACATAGGTAGATACTAAGATCGTAGGGTCTTTGAGATTTATTATTGTTAATTATATTTTAATTTATTACAATGAATTAATATCCTACAAATTATTTTATTTAACATTCGGGTAAATACTACTTTGACTAGAGGAATCGCGCAGTTACTCCAGCGTTATGTTTTGATATTTATCCCAGCTTGAATATACTTACTTAGTTTACAAACATGTCTCCATATTCCATATACATAGTCTCCAACACGAAAGAGTTTTTTTTCTAATCGGTCTTTAGATTATGGACATATTATTCGTTCAAAATATACAAACTCTTACGCTGCAGTATATTAATTGAGTAGAAACTATGCAGCACTATTTCTGCGCGAGTATACATAGGTATACTCACATAACAAAAATACTATTTGGTATACAGCTACTCGTAATAATAAGAATAAATACACGTACATCTAAATTAAAATAAACTTAATTTGCATAACATAGAAGGGACTGTGTTTGTAAATATAATTGACTATTTCAAGACGAAATACCCAAGTTGATCGATAGGAACAAAAAGTCTGATGGGTATAAGTTATAATAATAATGAGATCGTTACTTAATCAGTATTTTAAATTTAAATACATATTATCTAAGTTCCTCCTTTTGTAAGACATTGGTAGAACTATTGAACATCCTCGGATCTTCGGGAACCCATATCTTCGCGTGTAATGTCCCGCCCGGCGGTCGCTCGCCCCGACGTGACCATGACAACGAATGTGCTTGTAAGTTGCTGCCTATAAAGAAACAATAATTATAATCATAAATTAATACACGAACCGCTTGTTTTCTCTCGCTTTGATGTTTATAGAATAGCGAATGTTTCGCCTTGATGTATCGTAGCTTGAGGTCTTGTCATTAAAAGAAAATTAAATTGGAATCAATATATGCTGATCTTAGTAAATAAAACAAAAATCAGCTACAGTTTTGTAATATTAAATTATATACGTGGAATTTTTTATATCTAGGCTTAACTAACTAAACAGTAATAATATATACTGAATATAATAATATAAACTTCTATTATGTTATACTTTTGTACTAAGATTTGTTAAATCAATTTGTTAAATTTACTTATTTTAGGTATTGCCACACACATGTATTTTTTATAGTTTTGTTGTTTATTTTAAATTGTACGGGAACGGGCTGATTATCCTAAGCACAGGTTATTAAAATAACCCAAATAGGATAAGATGTCAATCAACCTTTTAGGCAATTAGAATAATATTAATGATACATGTGATTCCACTAATAAACTTGCCTTGTAACAATTTTTAAGTAAAATAAAGTTTTTATTATTATTTTATTATACATACTGAATAACGAATAACTACGATTGATCTATCTACAACTATTAATAAAATTTTAGAATTTCTGCTTGTACTTATTGTTAGTAGGTAAATATTCAAACGTTTCTATTTCTGTACTTATTTTAATACGTACGAATGTAGTCTTATTAATGAACATAGTTCATTAATATAATAAGGCTACGTCTCGTTCAATAATCTCTCCTCCATGTAACAATTACATTGAATAAGATTAACATTTAAGGTTATTAATTTACTACGCTTAACACTTATGAGCCCTAAGCGAGCGTTAACATAAGTTTTATTTATCAGCAATTATTCAGAAGATAGTGAATAGAATCCCCGGGGGCTAACTAAACTTCGCGAATGTGGTAAAATAGGGTGCGATTGTTAGAGGGTAGTGCACGTGCGCGCTGTTATAGCCCTTAGCCCCGGTGTTTACAACCACCGATAGGGCTGACCTGTGCCACTCGATTATTTTATAACATTCATTTTCATGCAACAAGGTGCATAAAATACATTAAAATAAAAATTACATTCACTTCTTTTTTAGAATTCTTATTATCCACGATTAATATTAGTTTTATTTATTTTTTCTTTTTTTAAGTTTTTAGTAATTATTTTATGATTTGTAGACAAATTATGACAAAAGCAATCGTTTTGCTAATGATTTACATTTTTTTTAATATTCGAATATACAAAACAATACAATACAATTAATAAATAATTAACAATTAAAATACAAATAGGTAAATTATTTATTATATAATTAATTATTATATAATTACTTTTAATTATTCAATACAATTTTTGACTTTATATCTTTTTAAATAAATTGGCTTAAAATATCAATATAATGATACAATAGGTGGCAAAAGTGGGCATGTAATCTTTGACTCCTCAGTTTACCACTTCCATCATTTGAGATTTACGGTGTTTGATTACACGAAGAATATTGATTTTTTAATTGTATGTGTGTATTTATATCTATTTCTTTGGTACTTATGTTCTGTTGTCGAATCATTTGTAAGTTTCATAAATCGTTAGACTTTCGATTATAAGAGTGAAATCCGATGTAATATTAAGTAATTTTCTTTCAGTTATGTTTTTCAAAAGTATTTTTATTTATTACTACCTGCTGCCCGTGACGTCGTCCGCGTAAACGCTATTAGATTAAACGTTGTTACAGAATGCGTTGAAGAAATAAAGGTTCATTGCTCGTTCCCCGTAGGTGATAGCGTGATAATATGTAGCCTATATGTTGGCCCGACTTTTTAATAATATTCTCGTAAAATTTGAAGTAAATCCATGCAGTAGGTACTTTTTGAGTTTATCCCGGACATACATACAGACAAACAGACAAAAATTCTAAAAACTATATTTTTGGCTTCGGTATCGATTGTAGATCACACCCCAAGTTTTCTTTTAAAAAATATTCAGTTCCGACTTTCCTACCATTTTATTATAAGTACCTATAGATATTAAATGAAATTTTTTTTTGAAAAGCAATTTTGTCAGAAAAATAATAATTTTAGTTTTTTTTAATATCCAAAATAAGAAAATAGCATTTAGTAATTGTACCTAACAACAATGAGGAAGATGAGTGTAATTATTTTATAATGTATAAAAATCAAACATAAAATCTAAAAAATATTAGTGAAAGAATTTTTTCGATATCTCAAAAACTGAATTTTCTATTAATATTTAAAGTTGGATATTTTTAAAATCAGCTCGAACTTGACCGCTCAACGCGTGACGTCACATCGCCGGTTATGTCCGCCGGGATTTATTGCTCGTTCGCGCGCTAACGGACTCGTGTAATAATTTTGAATTTTTTTTGATATTATTGGAATTATGGAGAAAAAAATACCATACAGATATTGTACATAGTACCTTTATGTTTATACCTATATTTTTACCTATATTTTTTTGTAACTCAATGAGTTTAATAATCCACTAGCAATCGATAATACACTTCAGATAGAGTTACCTGCAACAGAAATAAAGAAAACGAGCGATAAGAAGATTCAAGTAGAACAGCAAAAGAAAAACGTACAGACTCAAACTACTTATAGAAAACAGGAAAAACGTTGAAGAAGCACTTTTACCAGAATTAGACGCACAGAAATAGTAATAATACAAACGCCAGTTTTGAATGTGACAAAATGGACTGTACTACCGATTTATCATCGTACATTGATTCCATTGAAACTTACGAAGTGTATACGGATAATTATACAAATACTTGTTTGAAAATTGAACATCATTCTAAACTTTATTTGGGTATTCCAAAACAATCATATTTTGTCATTAGTTTCTTGGAAGAAAATACTAACAATAAGAGTAAGTGTCCATTACTCCACATATTGATCACACTCAAAAAAATTTAACTGAACGATTCCTATCAATGTTTAGAAATATATTTCAATATCAAAAATATAAGTCGAATTTTTAGAAAAACTGTGTTTTTACTAGCTAACTGGTTAAAACATTAATTTATTTCCCAAAAAATGATGCTGTACAAGAAAAGTTACACCTTCCTTTTCGAAGAAGATGTAATAAGACAGTGAGTATTATTGTCTGCTTCGAAATTAGAGTAGAAAAGCCCCTCTCTACACCAATCTTTGATGTGGCCGCAGTATAAAGCTGCAATACTATTAAGTATTTAATATTAATAACTCCAGATGGATTGATCAACTTTGTGTCGAACGATTATGATGGTAGAGCTACTGACACAGTCATTTTTGAAAATTAATGCAACATTTTGGATTTGATGCCAAAAGGTACTGTAATTATGACCGATAGAGGTTTTAAAAATATTGCAACCGATGTAGAGATGCATGGCTATTTTCTTATGAGGCCTCCAAGTGTTAGCACAAGTAAAGCTAGTACGAAGGAGGAAGTCATGGAAACGAAACGGATTGCAGCTCTACGAATACATGTCGAAAGAGCTATAGGGCGAATAAAAGAATATAAACTGATTGCACCTCATGCACTACATTTAACGGCTTCGTACGCTTTTGATGCCGTAATAAATACGAGCATATCTCATTTCATGCCACAATTTGCAGTCTGTTTGTGATCTTGTAGCATTTTCGATTGCATCGCTTTGCTGGGATTGTATATTTTCTTTGCATAAAGTAATAAATCTGTCTGCGTCCCTAACACTGTTTTCTTTTCTAAACTGAATCATTAGATTGTGTATTGAAACTTTATCTACATCTGTAGTTGGACAAAAGTAGGTCATGATGTGAGAATATATACCCAGCTCCTTTGATTTTTTTATCAGAGACTGTAGAAAACGTTCACTGGGTTAGACATCAATTGTGATGTTGAGGAACGGGGCTGCCTTGTGAGCTTTAATGAATTTTAGCTGAGATCCAACTTTCGACATTTTTGGTTTCATCCAATAACACGCTATTTATGTACAAGCGGGCTCCTCACTAGATCTATGTAAATTGTAACCACATAACCAATGTTATTGTATCTTTGCATCCTCCTTTGCTAGCTGCACAGCCTACACAATTCCAGATTTTCAATTTTATTCGTGAATTCATCACAAACAAATGTACAACGATATGCTGTAGCTCGAACTTTGTGTTCAGGTGTAACTCTTGCTTTTACCGTGCACTGCGGATGTAGTCTTTTCACCTGAACATACCTTATTGCACTATCTCCATACCTATCGCTTCCAGCTCTGTAAAAAGAAAACTTAAGTAAAACGCTCACGATTTATTGATGGGAATTATTTTTTATCGATAACCCACAGCAGTCTGACAGCACTTGTAGTAACTGACAATGACTAAACTATGACTGTGCCTATGCATAAAATATTAATACTACCTTATCCTAGATTAAACGAGGACTGATGATAAGTCCTACTTATGTGTATTTCATTGCCATAAGTCATGTCACTACAGTATTATAAAACTATTTATACTTAACTTAAAGTTAAGAATAAGTCTGAAACATAACAATGAGTAACATTGTTCTCAAATGATATACCGGCCCTTACCTACTGTATCTAGATCCCTTCTAAGTATTAATAAGATAAGATAAAAGTATTATAATATTATTAACCTACCTTCTACAAATAAGGTACTACGTAGGTACACCTTGCAAGTTTTTTCCTTTAGATTTCTGCTCTAATATACTTTACATGGTTTGTAAAATAGTCCGCAATCATAAGTAAATCGACTTTCGGACGATTATTTGATTGGCCACGTGAAAATCCTGGTTCCACGTTAGCTGGTTGGTTAGTATATCGTTAATAAAAAATAACAAATGTATTGAAATGAACGAAAGTAAGTTTAAAGAGCGCGTGTCAATCACAAACTGTATGGCTGTATGCATACTGTCTTTATTACGGGCGGTAGCGCGCGCGCCGCCCGTCGCATAACCGGCGATGTGACGTCACAACCACAACTCGACGGGCGCAATCAGTTTTCGTGCGTTCCTATATTGATTTGATTATAAAAAATTCAATTTTCGTGATATAAACACAATTTTTTCACAGTTAGTCTTATTATTGCTTAAAGTTTTTGTTAGAACTGAAAAAGAGGAAAAAATTTTGATTGACATCTTCCTCATTTCTTTTTGTTTTCTAATCAGATTATATATTTTAATTTATAGTATTAGCTTTTATGTAACAAAATAAATTTCACTATTAGAAAAGATAAAAAATAATGGAAAAATAAATTTATCTACGTAGGAGTTCTCCTATTAAAATACAGATAAGTACCTACTACGTTAATTATAGCATACGTTCACTATTTCCGGTTATTTGACCACTTGTCACGGCTATTTCTATTAGAGCTCATTTTGAGTTTTGTATTTAGATACAGGACATTCTTACGTTTTGTAAATGCATATATAAACGTATTTTTTTACCTCAACAAAAAATCTGACAATTATGATAGTATACTGTAAATTTTTGTTATTATTAAATGTTCCGACTCTTAAAATTGATGCATTTTAATATAGGTAAGTTAGTATCTTATGGTTCAACAATCGCGACTTCTTCGAATTGAATACATTGAACGCCGATGTGCAAAGAAAGGCCAATCAAGAGAGCTAGAGCTATATAAAACTCTATTTTTTAATTATTATTAAATACTATTTTTTGTACTAATCGATGAGAATATCAATTTCATTAAAGATACAAAACTTAGTCTCATGGCACCGATGTGTTTCTTTTAGATGTGGAAATATGCACATTATTTCAAACAACAACATTATTTCAACATTTCTTGCGAACACATTCCTTCGTTCACTACAAGACATAGGCCTTTGTACAAATCTACAAAGGTTGGGTTCTATCGCCACTAGATACCAGCGACATTCTAGGTAAGCATTTTGGTCCTCAACGATCATAAAATTCACATTAAGTAACTTGTACTTACTTTATAATTACTATTTGTTGTCATCGTATAATTTATGACATTTTTTTTAGGACGGAATTAAAATACGTTTCATCTACTCAGTCTAATTTTTCACTTTCCTTTATTTTTATTTATCGTTATAATGGGCATTCTTATATATTGTTCTTTTTTATACTATGTTAGATAAGTACATATTGTGAAAAATTCAAGTGTCTACCAATTTCGTTCCAAATGTGTATACTTAACATAGATTTTCGTTGGCAGTCTTTGGATACGGAACTCTAAAAAATTAAAACACTAGGGTGTATTTCCGAAAAGCAGATACCGAATTTTTCCATGAAATTTGGCAATTCATTAAGCAGTTAGGGTTTTTTTTTAAAGGTTAGGTTAGATTAAGATTTTTTTAAATCGTTAGGTTAGGTTAGGTTGTTAGGTCTTTTTTTTAATAGTTAGGGCTTTTTTAAAGGTTAGGTTAGATTAAGATTTTTTTTTAAATCTTTTGGTTAGGTTAGGTTGTTAGGTCTTTTTTTTTTATCGCTGTGAAATACATCTACGCATTCTATAATATAGGTTAGGTTAGGTTTTTTTTCCTTCTCCTTTTGATCGACTCGCTTTCTTATATAGAGTGTGCTAAGCAGCGTACTTAAAAAATTCAATATTTCGAAAAATATTGCGAGCCGCCAAAAATCCCTTTAAGGGAATTCATAGATAGTCAAATGGAATGTCCGTGCCAAATTTCATGACGAAATTCGGTATCCGCTTTTCGAAAGTTTATCCAAACACTATTGTGCTATATCGAAAAAATACCAAGAAACAATATTGTTGTTATCGTGCTATGTACGAATTGTATAACTACGAAATCTCTACACAAGTGGATCCAATGAAAAAAGAGATTTTATTTTACTTTTTAATGGTTAACATTTATTATCCACATCGTAGTTTTAAACCTGGCCGCGGAAATTTTTGCCCGCATATTTTGATAAAGCGCCTAATTCTTCCTCAATTCGAATAATTTGATTATATTTACCCACACGTTCGCCTCGAACTGGAGCTCCGCATTTTATCTGTCCAGCCGACAAGCCTACAACTAGATCTGCTATGAACAAATCATCAGTATCTCCCCATCTATCACATACGACAAGTCCGAATCCATTAGATTTCAGCATTTTATATGCTTCGATTACCTCAGTAAGGGTACCAGCTTGGTTAATTCTCAGAGCTATAGTATTACCGGCCTTTTTTTCTACAGCTAATCCAATCCTGCGCAGGTTGGTCTGAGTAAGGTCATTACCAAAAAGTTGACTTTGAGTACGCGCTGTAAGAGTAGACCATGCAGCCCAATCATCGAATTCAAAAGCATCTTCAACAGAGCATACAGGGAATTCTTTAATATTATCTAAATATACTTCAGCAAGTTTGTCCGAGGACATATAGTCTTGGGGATTAGAATTTGGGTTCTTAAATTCGACATCATATGCGCCATCTTTATATAAATCCGTAGCTGCAGCATTTATGGCGATTTCTGCTTTTCCAGGATAGCCACATTGCTTTATAACATCTGTTAAAAATACTAACGCATCTCTATGACTTTCTAATGGAATTGAAAATCCACCCGACTCGCTTACATATGAAGCTTCAACACCATATTTTGATGTTATACTATTTTTAACATACCGGTATATTTCGGTTCCCATACGCATTGCTTCCGCGAACGATGATGCTCCAGTAGGCATTATAATATATTCTTGAAACGGGAGTCCGTTACTACTTAAAATACCTCCTGTTAGTATTGTAAAATGTGGTACTGGTAGTATGATACTAGTAACACCAGCCATATCTGATATATGTCTATAAAGAGGAACGCCTTTCTTAGCTGCACCTGCTTTTGCTACAACTAGCGATACACACATGATAGCATTTGCACCAAGTCTCGATTTGTTTTCGGTACCATCGAGAGCTATCATAAATTGATCTATTTCTTTTTGCATTGTTACTTCAAGATTTTGCTTTATTAGCTCCGGAGCAATAATCGTGTTGATGTTTTTGACCGCTTTAGTTACTCCCATACCAAAATACTCGCCCGGATTATTATCACGCAGCTGTACTGACTCAGATATTTTCTTTGTGTCAGTTGATGGAACACCTACTCGAAAAAGTCCCAATTCTGTCACCATATCTACTTCCACCGTAGGCACGCCGGTTGCATCAAAAATTTGACGAGCTAGTAAAATCTTTATAGGCATTTTTATGGTTTACGACGAACAAAATTATAAAAAAACAATAAAATAAAAACCAAAGCTTTCTGACAGGTTACATAAAATGTCAAAAAACAAAACAATTGTTTCTAAACAAACTTTTTATTCCAGCTAGCCTTTTTAAAATGTTTTAATCTTGTAATTACAATACAAACGTTTTTCGTTTTCGAACAGAGTGTAAACAATATGAAGAGGTCACGCGGGGGCCGCGCACGTGCGCGATAATCCTTATGTAAATCCTACATTGTATCGCGATAAGGTGTTTTTGTTAATTGAAAAAAAGATTTCCTTACAAATACAATTTTTAATTTACTTTTCTTTTATTGTTATTTACTAACCTTATAAAACTAAAAAGTAGTTGCATATTGAAAACTGACAATAGGTAGTTAAAGAATAAGAATTAGTAGTAGAGTACTAATAAATGAACTAAATTAATTTACATAGGTATATAATTATATGGTTTTAATTTTAAATATTAAGGGACTTCGATTTTGTTCAGCAAATATAATTAAATTAAAAATGTCATTAATTAATAATAAATATAATTTACTAAACATATATGTATATACGTTTAAATGTTCACAAATTACTATTATGAGTAATTCAAGTATTAAGAGGACGAATTGAGGGGAGAGGTCTTAATGATTTTCTAATACACACCGCCTCCCTATTTACAAAGTGCCAACTCTCAATTTGCTATGGTGTGATTCGCAATGCAGTGCTCTAGACACCCTTATTTATTTTACTGTTAATGCACTCAAAAATATAGAAGTACAATTTGTACTTCTATATTTTTGGTTCTAATAAAAAATATATTTATAGACGCACTATTATTAATTTTCGGTTATTTAATATGCATTATTAATAAAGTGATATTTTTGCGTAATATTTTCTCAATAGAACAATGTTGTTGTTATTATTCAAAAACCCAGGGAGGGAAGCGCATCATTACGTACTATATGAGACAAATTAATGGGACACTTCCACACTGTTCTCGCACATTGCCACAGGATTCGATAGTCACGCGATGCACCGTGGGAATTGCGCAGTGATGACACCTGGTCTGGACCATCGATTAAACGATAACGGTTAAAACACGCAATGTTTTGTTAAATCGAACATTTACGTGAATTCGTATTTACTAGTTTTAAATTTATGTGTTGTATCTTACATACACAATTTAAAGATTGACTGGGAGAGAATGCTACTAGGCATTAAGTCCGCCTTTTGTTCCAACATTTTTTTTTAAATCAACAAAGTGCTTAAATAAATAAATTTATGTAAATATAATATTCTAATAATTAAATTTCTTAAAAATAATTTATAATAAATAAATAAAATAAATAAATAAATATGTTTTACATCAGGGCCGGCCAGGCCTTTTTGGGAGGGCATATTTTTTAGGTATTCAGATAGGCTACATTCGATGGTTGATCTCGGACGACCTTTTTTTAAAGAATACTTATAGCCTGACTGCTTTTGTTTTTGTGTAAACTTCCGACACAGGATAATTATGTATAATAAAACTCGATAATATTTTCATAGGGGCATAAGATGTAAGTCTTGCACACTTGCAATTTTCGCCTTAGGCCGGTCCTGTTTTACATACACACACGGTCGTTTGTTCCTAAGGTAGGCAACTTAATGCTTGTGTTTTAGGTAACAGCCGACTGATATACATTTTTTAAAATAAATATACACATAAATAATAGATATATAAATAAATACATATTACACCCAGACTCGGGGCGGGAATCGAACCCACAACCCTGGAGCAGACAACAGGGCCACTGCCAACTGCGCCACGGGCCAGTCTTGCCATAATACTACCTGTATGTATAATATCAATGTTATTTAAATTTTAATAAAGTTATAACCACAAAAAAACGAAAAAAAATCACCCGAGAAAGGCAAGTCGTCTTAATATTGAGCTTAAAAAAAGACAACGTTATATAATTACTCATTGTATTATTATAATGCTATACTTACTTAATACATGTAGCTAATATAGCTGACGTATTGCTAGATCGTTTGATTCTAAGGTTTTATAGATGCACAAATGTTAAAGTATTGATCGTTAAAAGGTGCATAAACATAATTTACGTCGGGGTCGGGACCCCGCCCCGCCACTGCTACTGCTTGACCCGGTGAGGACATCATTTTAGATTTTTAAACGATTTAGATTCATATTAGAATATATGGATTCCTTATTAAAATATTTATTATTACATTATGAGAAAATTATAACAGTTACTACGTAGACGTTACGTCTCCATTTGTTTTTACTTATAAAATTATATCTATACACAAAATAAGATATGTTGTTTAAATGATGAAAATATACAACAAGCTTTGTTAAATATTTACTCCTGTAAATCGAATTCACAGTAGATACTACCAAAAAAGAATTTCGATTATTTTAGTCTTTTTAGCCAATATTACGGAATCTGTACTTATTAAATATATTAAAATTTAAATTCTTTAGATTAGATCATTAGATAAACCATAATCATAGAAACCCATAACGCACATCTAAATGTATTAAATGTAGTTAATTTTATTAAGGTGAGTACAATTAAAAAAAAAAAAAAAAGACAAAAAAGTAATAAAATTAGCATACATATGCATAGGGTAATATAAGTATTATATTAATTAGTCGTTGCACATCCTTTATAAAAATTAGCTGCGTTCGAAAAACATAACCCTCCTTCTGTCGCAGTCGGGTAAAAACTTTGAAAGTTAAAGTGAGTTAGTGAAAAGTAATGTGAAAAGTAAATGTAGCAAAAAGGGTAAATAATTCTTGTATTTTTTTCATTTTTTTTTTCTTTCTTTATAAACGTATTCACTCTAAAATATTTTAGTAATTAAGTAGTTTTTTTTATTTGAATTATAATTAAATCGCACAACATTCATATAAGAGTCATTAAATTAAAGTGTGCTTGTCATAACGACTAAAATATCTTGCTTAAAAATTCGGTATTATATGACTTAACAATTTTTAATATATAGATAAAAATAGTAGAGAAACATTCGTATGACTGTGATATAAACGCACGTAATGTTACTATGACCTTTGAGCTGTGTTCTATTAATATGTATATGATTTCGCTTCCCTAAATAAAATGGTACCAAGATTGGGTAATCTATACTCTTTTGTAAGTGCCTACTCAAAAATGTTTAGAAGAGTATGTTCCATGGCAAAATCCTTGTATATTAAAGGCGAAATAAGAAATGTGCATAATAAAATCAAAATCACATGGAACATAATTGCTTGTGAAAGTGGAAGAGTCGAAGATCGCAGCTTCGATTTTAAGTTAAATATCAATGATAATTTTGTTACCTCAGACTGAGAAGTTGCATCTGACTTTGAAAAATTTTTCACTGACATTCCCCTTTCAACAACGCAATCACTTAATTCGTCTCCAGGCATTGCCGAATTTTTGCTAAAGGAAAACGTTAAAGAATGTAATGTAATTAATAATTATTTACATTTAAACCTGTAAACCCCAAAGATATATAATAGTAGCCTTCAGAAACCTGGACGTCAAGAAAACAGTATATGTGATGAGGTTTATCTGTAAAAGTTGTTACTTCGATAATTGATGTTGTTGTACCTCATCTAGCTACTATATTTAATGGCTGTATAGAACATGGTATGATTCCTGATTTAAAGAAACACAGTAAAGTAATTACTATTTTTAAATCAGGCAGTACCCTAGACCCTAATAATTTTAGACCAATTTTAGTGCTCCCAACATTTAGTAAAAAATTTTAAAAATCATAACGGGCAAATGTTATCCTATTTTAATGCCCACAATCTACTACATAAGAAACAGTTTGGTCTTACAAAAGGTCGCTCCACAGCAGATGCTAGTGTTGAGCTAATTAAAAATGTTTTTGAGGCATGGGAAAGGTCGCAGGATGCTCTTGGGATATTCTGTGACTTATCCAAGGCCTTTGATTGTGTGCATCACGAGACGTTGATCAAGAAATTGCATCATTATGGGATTAGAAATAAGGCACTCAACCTCCTGAATTCCTATTTGAGAAATAGAATACAGAGGGTTGATGTAAATGGTAAGAGATCTCCTGGGGCTCCTCTAGATATGGGAGTTCCACAAAGCTCTATTCTTGGCCCATTTCTCTTACTTATTTACATAAATGATCTGCCATTTTTTGTACAGGACAAACATGCGATAGTATTGTTCGCTGATAACACTTCACTTATTTTTAAGGTAAAACGTAATTCAGCTATGTATGACGATGTAAACGATGCTCTCTCAAAGGTTGTCTATTGGTTTGACTAGAATAATTTACTATTAAATAACAAAAAAAAAAAAAATTTAAATAATAATAATAATAAAATTCACGACACCTAATGTTAAACTTGTTGATAATAGTGTAGAATTAGGAGGGAAAATGTTAAAACCGGTAAAATCATCTAAATTTCTATAGATTCGAAATTGCTGTGGGATCTCTATATTGAGGAGTTAGCGAATAGGCTCAGCTCTGCAGCGTTCGCGGTAAAAAAAAATTAGACTTATTACTGACGTAAATACAGCTCGCGTAGTATATTTCAGTTATTTTCATAGTATTATGTCCTATGGAATTTTATTATGGGGAAATGCAGCTACGGTTAATACTATATTTGTCCTGCAGAAAAGAGCTATTCGTGCAATTTATAGTTTAGCCCTCCCCCCTATTTTATCGGTGTGAAATGCTTTTACGCATCCCGCCACCCGTAGGCGACGGGTATGTGGGACTCGTTGACTGTGAAGTCAGAATACCCACTAAAACACAGCGATGCCCTCATCGTCGTAGTCGGGATCGCTTTCGCATGTAACCGTGAAAGGCCCTAGAGTATTATTAAGAGATAAATTTAAAGAAATAAAAATATTGAACTTTGCTTCTCAATATGTGTACGAAAATGTTAAATATTTTCATAAAAATATACACGAATTTCCCTCGTAATCCAAAAAAATATACATGAATGTAACTCGCTTACGCCTAGTCAGTAAATCTTTTTATGGACAATGTATACGCTTATACAACAGGTTCCCAGAAAACGTTCAAAAAGCTTCTATTGCTAAATTTAAAAAAAAAATTGTGAAAGAACGTTTGTGTACTAAAGGATTATTCGATAAACGATTTTCTAGAAGACAGTACGCCTTGGAAATGATATGATCGCCGCCAGGCTATTTCAATTTATAGAGAATTATTGTTAATTTCAATTTACTTTGGAAAAAAAACCATTACGTTAAAAAAAATTTGTCCCGCGGAGTTTCTTCCGCCAGTTCTTCTCAGGTCAGAGGCTTCTTCTTTCCGAACTGGTAGTAGACTCATGACGTTCAGTAAGTAATTGTAATAATTTAATGCTGAATAAAATATTTTGACTTTGACTTTGACTCAAAAAACTGTAACAGGTTCGATTCTGTACATTAAAAATATTAATAAAAATTTTGGAGGACACTTTATATTCGATACTGAAGCCAAAAATATATTTATTTAATTTTTGAGTGTGTCTTATCTTGGTCGCGTATCACGTTAAAACTAATAGGTACATTAATTTAAATGAAACTGGGGACGATTTCAGTTCATACTACGAATAATACTTTATACCCCGAAATTCGTCTGGGTTCCCTTGGGAGAAGTAATGAAATAGAAAACGTGTATTTAGTTAGGTACTATTCATTAAATTAAAGCGTAGTCGATTTCATATTTTAATTACAAATTTTAAATTTAATTTATTTGTTTAACTCGCACACAAGGTCGTCTGTTCCTAAGGTAGGCAACTTAATGCCTGTGTTTTAGGTAACAGCCGACTGATATACATTTAAAATAAAAAAGATATTTTTATAGATTGTCCTGTAAATATTTCAAGATATTTGGTTTGACAGTTCAGAAATTACAGACATGGTAACCCTCATTATTAGGGCCAAATAACTTGATACACAAAATGTGAAATAAAGAACTATTTATGTATTATTGGCGACGGATAATAAGAATGAGAGACTATCTAAATGGTAAAAGTTTAAGTAAATACATAAAAAAGATGCAATCAAATACATAATCAATAATTTTTTGCATAATTTTTTTAGAAAGTTTATAAAAAAAAACACGAATTTAAAAGAAAAAGACCCAAATCGAATAATTTCCACTAAGTTATACTTATAGCTATTTAAAAAAACCAAAATATTAAAAAAATTCATGTCCCGATTGGCTAGATGAAAAAATTTGAAAAAAATAATAATAACCAATTTCAGCGAAATCGGATATGCAAAATCCATTGGTAAGACGAGTTGGCTTGGAATGTCCCATATATAGGTATATATTTGATATGTGTGAAATAATTGAATGAAATTCACCTCGTATGATAATTTTCTTTTGTTCGTGACTCGTATTCTGATGGTTGGTGACTCCTGCCAGCATCGTATCTGGCCCATTTCGGTCAGCGCGTACCTGTTAAATTACAAAAGAGAATAAAAAGAAAATTGATAATACCTATAGGTATTATATTTTATAATAAGGAATAACAAATATAGTCCAAAAACAAGAAGAAAAAAATTACATTAGTAAATTTATAGAAATAAAAAATAAATGGCATTACTTCAATACTGATGTAGTTTGATCAAAGTTTGATACATTAAAATTTGCTGCTTATCGTTGACAATTTATAAATACTAAATATACAGCTGTCAGCAGTGTTTTGTAAATTAAATGGACTCACCAGTTCTCCAAGAAAACTTATATATCCGATGGCTAATTTGAGGGTATCCACTTTCGATAGTCGTTTTTCATATGGCAGTGTGGGGATATGAGCGCGCAAGCCTTCGAAAGCGTCGTTAATCGACTGCATACGGCGTCGTTCACGTAGATTTGCCGCTTGTCGCTGCTGAATTTGCTGTTGCGGGCACCGCAACCGACGCTTATGTAGCCGTCGACATCCCGATCTGATAATAATAAACAAAGCCTTGTCACAGTCATTTTTTGGAATCCGTACCAAAATTTTACTAATAGAACCTTTCTATCTTCTTTAAGACTTCATTGACCGTCCATTCGTCTGTTCGTCATAGAGTTGTCTCGGTAAAGCAGTCTCAAAGTTGGAAGTACTCGTCCACATTTTGGAAAATTTAATCACGTACAATTTTTACATAAATTTTGAGATCTCTCGACATTATACGATTATAAATGCCTATGTATGATGTTTTTATGAAATATTATTTTTAAAATAACAAATTTATAACCAATTATTACAACAAATTGTAGTTATAGAAGGTTCATAAAATAAAGCAAACATAAATACTCGTAGTTCCAATTGATAATAAAGTGTCATTAATTTTAATACAAAGTAGTAGTTTCTTGTCAATATTTTGTGAATTCGTATTCGTAAAATTAATAACTAATAGTCACATTTTAGTAAAAATTATGATTTTGCGAGTATTCGAGATTTACGAAACTGGTTTTACAGTCATGCGAATGGATTTCCTAGCAGTATATGCTTCTAGGAACTATATTACGTACGGTTGAACTTGAGATATTTACAAAACGTGTAATTAAATACTATCACCACATCTAAAAAGTTAAAATTAAAGGGAATTCCCTTTTGAAATTATTATTTACTATACTTATTACTCATATAAATCTGTATTAGATGTGTGGTGTATTCGATCCATAAAAAAAATAGATTATACGCCTATATGCATCATGAGGGAGTTTGTGGTACTTCTTTCTATGTATGATTATTAATGGCATCATTATTCTATGCTATTAAGATCTATTTAAATGTTAATGTACGATATGCATGTAATAAGAAGTGCTATATTTAGAAAAAGGGTAATTACTCAATTAGTATTGTGTACGTACATACTATATTTTATATCATTAGAAAAAGGCATCGGATATCACCTAATATAGAAAAAAAAAATATATATAAAAATCTCTCTATTTAATTTAGAGATAGGTACACATTTTAAATTCACTAACATCAAAGCAATATCTCTACTATATGATGCCCTAATAAGAAGTCAGCTCGAGTATAATGCGGTAGTATGGTCTCCACATTAAGTCAAATACAGTCTCATGCTGGAACATATTCAAAATAAATTTACCCGGTTTCTTTACCATAGGCTTTATGGTGTGTATCCTTTGTATCCCTTGATGTATCCAACATTGTTTGTATTGGGCATGGTTGGATACAACAAGTTGGAAACTAGGAGGGAGCTGGCTCTGGCAACTTATATTTTAAAATTATTCCGCGGTCTCGTTAATAACCCGGGAGTGTTGCAGTGGATAGGTCTGAGCGTACCCTACAGGTATCTGAAACGGAGACGGCGACCGAGCTTGTTTGCAGTACCCCACGGCAGAACCGAACTAGTGCGCAACAGCCCCCTTGCTCGTCAATCAGAACGCTGAACTTGGTAGCTGACACACTGGACCTTTTTTGTTGTTCGTGGAGTGAGTTCGCAAAAGTTACCTTGTATATCATATGTTATAAGTAAGAATTGAATGTTTTTTATTTTTATTATTGTTACGTTGTTTTTTATTTTAAGTATTCATGTTTAGCTAATCTCTTATTTTTATATTGTAAGTTATTTTTTTCTGTATTTTTTTTCCTTTTAGTATATCTAATGAATTGGGTTATGCCTGTAATATTAAATGTAAGTAAGAAATAAATAAATAAATAAATAAATAAATAAATAAAACCCGATAGAACTTTATTTTAATAAATCAAACGATTTTATATACGTAGGTAGCGTGTTATTAAGACTAAAGCGAGATAAAAATGTCATATAAAAAAACTAAACATTTTTTCAAAGTTGTGAATAATAAGAACATACACACAAAAATGGTTAAAATAAATATTCCTTTATCACATACCTTTCGCAAAGCAATATTATGTGAATATAGTTTAATATATAAAAATAGTTTTGCAACATACTTATTTGTACCTATACGTTTTAGGAAAATCTGCTATAAATTTAGTTTTTATTTTATAGCATTTGTTAAAGAAAACAGTGTAAGACATAAAAAATACAATATATTGGCATAAAGTACACTACTACACATACTGCTATAAATTGTGTTTAGTGTGCTTCATTTATTTTATTTATATTGCTATACAAGGCATTGAAATACAGTAAATGTTAAGAAAAATATTACGCAAGCTATAAAATAATAAATAAAAAATTATTCGTAATACAAGCGTTTTTAACTTTTTTCTTCACGTTAACAAGAATTTATCTAACAATACTTTTGGAAAATTACCTTTTCCTCGGCACTGAATGATTTTCTTGGTCACTTGCGTACAAACTACCATCAGACATCGAAGAATCGTCGTACATAAACATATCAGAGCTGTTACCCGAAGTTGGAGACCCATTTAAGTTCAGAGGAATTCCGTTTGTTTCCAGTCCATTATGACTTTCACTATCCATTTTTTGATGATTTATTTGATCTAACTACCAGGCGCTTTTTATATTAACACTCATTATTACACTCCGGTCATCGCTGTCACGGTGATGGAAATACACTCCACGTCGAAGTGACGTACAGAGGGTTTATGTAGAGGGCTGAGGTAACGATAGCAAGGACCGCCCATCCCCTACATCCCGCCCACTTGGGTAGAACGATAAAGCCGTTCTATGAAAATCTCGAAAACAAAAGTTTTGTTATATAACGTAGGTAAATTTTCCTTTTAATGAGTCTAACATTAAATTAGCTATTTATTGTAATGAACTCTTTTTTAATATTCTTGTTACATTTATTTATTTATAATATAAGATTTCTATAATGTCACAGTAAATAAAGATAAAAATGCAATATTCATATGTTCAACACAAATAAATATTCTGATCATTAAAAATAAGAATTTAGGTATAATTATAAGAATTACGTAGGTACTAGTTAGAGTTCCGTATTCAAATGGTAGGTACCAACGGAATCATATTATAGACAACAATTCATCCGTCAGTATAGTACTAGTAGTTCCTCCTTCCATTCGTTTGCGCTGGCCTTGTATTGCGGTACTTGAAATTTGCAAAAATATGTATTATATGACCGGTCACTATAACGACGAATAATAAAATTTTTACAAATTATTAATTAAAGGACCTTCTTTAATTTATCCCTTGTGCTATTTTCAGGTCCCAGGTCCCAGTGATTTCGACTGAACATTTTTTAGGATTTCTGCGTGCGCTTTTTGCAATGTTACCTATCTCTACTCGACCTCGTAGAGTTCTTACTTAAGAAACTTTACGTAGTTATTTAGAAATTCTGGATAATACTTTGTAGGATTTTAAAAATATTTTCTTTGTTTTATCGGAGAGTAATATTGAATCAAAAGCAAGTGCAAGGCGTAAGAAAGGTTTCACGTAGCAAACATAATTACCTGTTATATGGACTATATATTGTATATGGACCCTTTTAATCCTTGAATAATTGAATATATATGTTACTAGCATCCGCCCGCGGCTTCGCCCGCGTGGGTGTATTGATAAATAAAAAGAGTTTTTTTTTATTAAAAATATCCTATGTTACTTCTAATACCACTAAAAATATATATACAAAGTTTCCCGATGATCGGCTAAGTAGTTTTCGCGTGAAAGCGTAACAAAGAAACTTACTTTCGTATTTATAATATTAGTATGATATTTATAATTAAAGCAGAAGTGATTATAATAATAATTCAACTAATTATATAACTAAAGTAAGAACAAAGTCGCGAGCGCGTAGTAGGTAAGATATATTTTATTTACAAAAGTATTTGATATTGTATTTGTAGCACGAGCAATTTTATAAGGTTTTTATTCATATTTATTGAAAATTTAGAAGTAGACACAATGTTATTCCATTGCTTTGTATTGTGTTATTGTATTTTTTTATATAAGTGAGTATTTAAGCAATTTTTAATCTGACTACTCATTTATTGATATCATTTTGTTGATATTATATTTTGTTATTTTAGTCACATAAGATAAGTGTTCAAAATATGCTCGGTTGCATTTTTGTATCGAAATTTTACTATCGATATCATTTTGACAATAAATAGTAAATTAAATTAACTGAACTGAACCGAATCATTCATGATTTTTTCCACAGCTGGGCAAAAGCTTTCACCACGCTAGTCCACTATAGGTTGGCGAATAATTTCCTACCATGAGTAGTGATGGCTTTCTGTTGTATGATAACAACCGGGACCGACGGCGACGGCGTCACAAGGATTACACCCAGACCAGAAATAAGCATTTGGATAAATACAAATATCTGCCCCGAGCGGGATCGTATTCGCGACCGCCGGCATTAAGGCGACTACTCGCACCACTACACAAGAACGGTTGTCATTAAATTAAATGGTCTACTATAGACAAGTATAAAATATTATATTATTTTTGTTTGATTAGCGCTGAACGAGCAAAACTTCCACGTTTTGTTATTGAATCTGGTATGAAGTCGTAAGTGATTTATATATTTTTTTCCTTAATAAATCTTTTTATAAATAATATTAAATAACTGGTAAATAAAAAAAAAATTGTAACTGGTAATAATACCTGTTTCGAAAATAAAAATATATTTTTTCTATAACTTCTCGCTCATAAAAATGAGATATCTAGGTACATATTATACCTGGGGGATTGAGTTTTGTGGACATACCTATTAAGCAAATTTATATAATTAACTTTTTTCCAGGGCAATTTTCGGCTCATATAGTTATGATGTTGTTCAAGGAATCTTCGTATTTCCAAGCAATAGTAGTACCACAACGGATGCTAGTTTAAACGACCTAATATTTAACAATATTTCTTCGACTGTAATAGATAAAAATCTAAGAAAGCATGTAGCGGTCACTGAAACTGTTAAGGCAATCGATTGGTGGACACATGCGAGATTATTTCTAAAAAATTCTACGCGTAACTTTAAAACCAATCAAAATAAAACTAAACCTAATAAAGAGTAAACATATTTTTTTAAATGAAATTTTTACAGTTATTTCTAGTTAATTCAGACAAATCAATATGCTTATATATAACATTATGATACAAATTTTATAAAACTAAATAATTTTTTCTCTGTATCTATTGATGCTAATTAAAGTTTTTTTTTTTGAGTGATAAAGCTCTAGGTATTCATACAACAGAAAGGTATCTTTACTCGTAATATAAGTATGAAATATTGTAAAAAAAGTTCGTTAAGTTAGTCCATCGTCGTAGGTAAACCTATAAAAAAAATTATTTCTAAATCACATCCTAGGAATGGCGGTCATTATAATTATGGACGACAAAAATACTTAGTACATACTTAAATTCTACTAAACTCTTTAAATAATAATTCCTATTGATTTAAAAGTATATTACTCATTATCAGTAAAATAATATTATTTATAAATTAAATCGCCTAACATTTATAAAATCATATTTCTTAAAATAGTATAGTAGAATTTCGATAATATACCATGCATTTTATAAATAATTATCGTACTGCATTACGATAGTGAGTTTATTTTCAACCTTACTGCGTACCTATTCATTAAACAAACTTTGAATTTAAAGGTGGGTTTGGCACTTTGGCAGTTGACTTCTGCAAAAAGACTAAATTAAAAAGTAGTAAGTAGTCCTATACAAAAAAAAATAGTTTTTATGTATCTACTTTGGTATCTACATTTATGAAATCATTTACTCAGAAGTACCTACTTAATTAACCAACATCTGATAAAATTATTCATAACTTTGTATTAACTACTTATTTGTTTTTATATTATTTTTAATTCCTTATTATACTTTATATTATGTAACAAATGTTATTTACATTGATATCGACTTTTAGCAATATAAAGTATTCGTATAGGTAGGTACCTACAAGTCTAAAGTTTGTAATAGAAATTGTCGTTGTTACTTATTTATATGAAAAATGTCAGAAATTTAGTTAGTAGGTACAGAATATATCATATTACTTATATTTTTCAAAAACAAACCATATCAATCAGTACCTAGCATCAGTTTAGTTTAGTTTAGTTTTAGTTTACAGCGGTTTGAGCTATTAGACATATTTAGTACTTTATTTTTTCCTTTTAATGTTGACTCTTGTTCCATTAGTACGTGCGTAGCCACGGAATTATAGGTGAGCAATGCACGCTGACGATGACTGATGATGTGTACTGACGCTACAAAGACAAGTGTTGAAAAAAAAATTGTGTGTCAGCTCCGACGCACGACTGGAGTTTACTCCTTAAGTACGATTGTCTAAACATACGCAAAAAGAGTTTATCCAACTGAAAATAAGATTAATACCATATGAAAGGGTAATTTAACAAATTAATGAAAATAATATACATATATAAATATATATTTATTCATTTTATATACATTTATTATAACTAATCGGATTTTATATTATAAACAATGTAAATATTTGCCTGACATGAATATTGCTCATATAAAAAGCTCTAAAGAAATGATAAAACAAATTAAATGTTTAAAAAAATGTATACATTTCAAGAATAATCAAAAATAAAAATGTATGAAAGTCGACCTATGCATGTCCACCTTAATACACTCACAACCAAATTAGAAAGTTGCGCACCATAGGTGCGCACCAAAAAAGTAACGAGGTCATTCATCAGTAGATTTTACCTCTTATATTTTTCTCATACCGGGCGCCTTATATACAGGATGTCCCAGAACTCAACGTCAAGCCAAAACAGGATGACAGGATTGATTGTAAGCATCATGAGAAAAATCAGAAAAAAAATCTATCCCATGCAGTTTGGAAGTTATGGGCATTTAAGCAAAACTTAGAAAATTGGTCAAACTGTAACCATTTTTCGGTTATTGTGGTTAATTTTTATTATTTTTGTTCATTTAAACCTTGAAATCGTAACCCTAAATAACATTTATAGAACCACAATCAAAAATAATGACACAATTACCCCAAGTTTCCTAGAATTAAGACTATTTGTTAAACTATGAATTTAAAATTTTCAAAATTTGTCGACTTTGAAAGGCCCTCCTTTAAAAAAAATGTACTAAAGTGCCTTGGCAAGTACCATTAAAAGTTCGCGCATTTAATCAGGATTGTAAAATGGTACAATACTTGTTAGTTTCATACTAAAAAAAAACTAGTAAATAAATAAAAACCTCAAGTAACCCGATTTTTGCTAACTCATTATACTCAGTTCAAATGTTTTTTATTCGCACAAGCTCTTGGTAGGTTTTTAATTTAACAGCAAAATGATGAGAGAGATGGATAGTGTACATGTTTGCCATGAGCGAGCGAGACAGATAGTGACGCCACGCCACTGTGAGCGAGACGTAACGTCTCACTAGACGGAGATGCGCCTGACACCGTTGACTGTTAGTACGTTTCGCTCATTCGTCTACTGCGCACCTCTCCGTATTCGCTTGTGTTGATTTAGTTCTGACAACTTTGGCTTCTCTCTTTTGGAATTGGATTTTTGTGTTGGCATCTTTATTATCTACCATGCCTACGCGCTACACTTCACATGAATATGCGAACATGCATCTCATTTATGGAGAATGCAGATGCAACGCAAGTGCCGCCGCTAGACTTTATCGTGAAAGATATCCAAATTTAGAGCGCTATCCCGATCACCGCGTGTTTGTTAATGTGCACCGTTCACTCACGGAGTGCGGCCATTTCCCGAATCAAATACGGGCTGGAGGTAGAGCTCACTTTCCTAACGAGGAGGAAGTGTTGCAAGAGGTAGCAGATGACCCAAGTATTTCAGTTCGTGAAATTGAAGAAAGAACGGGAATACCCAAAAGCACAGCACATCGTATTTTACAAAAAGCCGAAATGCATCCGTTTCACGCACAACGAGTTCAAAGTCTTCTTCCTCGAGATTATCCTAAAAGGATTTCATTTTGTAGAACAATGCTACAGAGGCATAATGAAAATCCCCAATTCATCCAAAAAGTTCTCTGGTCTGATGAAACTACATTTAAAAAAGATGGTTACATAAACTTACACAATTTTCACGAGTGGCATGTGTCGAATCCATATTTAATGCGAGAAGACAGATCCCAGTATCGCTTTAAGGTAAACCTGTGGACCGGAATTTTAAACGGCAAAGTTGTTGGGCCTTTTGAGCTGCCTGAGAACTTGAATGCCACGAATTACCTACATTTTTTACGAGAAAATTTACCAACTTTGTTAGAGGACGTACCCCTAACAGATCGTCGCCACATGTGGTATCAACAAGATGGCTGCCCAGCGCATTACGCAGTGCAAGTCAAAGATTTCCTTAACCAGGAATATCCGGGAAGGTGGATTGGACGTTCAGGCACTATCTTGTGGCCAGCCCGTTCCCCAGATTTAAATCCACTGGATTTTTTTTATTGGGGCGTTCTCAAAGAAAAAGTTTATACAAAGCCCATTGACAGCGTAGCCGAACTGCGTGAACGAATTTCTTAAGCTGCTAAGGACATCAACTCTCGAGGATATGCCCGGCTAATAAATAGATCTTTTTTAAGAAGATGTAGAGCGTGTATTGAGGCTGATGGCAAACAATTTGAACATTTATTGTAATAAAAAATGTTATTTCCTTTTATTCTAATAAACCTAAACTAAACTAAGTCGAGATTTTTCATTATTTTATTAATTTTACTTACTTTTGTTGACTTTGGTAAAAGCGGCGTCACTCTCTGTCTCGCTCGCTAATGACAAACATGTCCACTATCCATCTCTCTCATCATTTTGCCGTTAAATTAAGAACCTACCAAGAGCTTGTACGAATAAAAAACATTTGAACTGAGTATAATGGGTTAGCAAAAATCGGGTTACTTGAGGTTTTTATTTTTTTACTAGTTTTTTTTTAGTATGAAACTAACAAGTATTGTACCATTTTACAATCCTGATTAAATGCGCGAACTTTTAATGGTACTTGCCAAGGCACTTTAGTACATTTTTTTTAAAGGAGGGCCTTTCAAAGTCGACAAATTTTGAAAATTTTAAATTCATAGTTTAACAAATAGTCTTAATTCTAGAAAACTTGGGGCAATTGTGTCATTATTTTTGATTGTGGTTCTAGAAATGTTATTTATGGTTACGATTTCAAAGTTTAAATGAACAAAAATAATAAAAATTAACCACAATAACCGAAAAATGGTTACAGTTTGACCAAATTTCTAAGTTTTGCTTAAATGCCCATAACTTCCAAACTGCATGGGATAGATTTTTTTTCTGATTTTTCTCATGATGCTTACAATCAATCCTGTCACCCTGTTTTGGCTTGACGTTGAGTTCTGGGACATCTTGTATGAAAATCGATTCTTAAGGAGTAAACTCCAAAAATATTATAGACGGCACATTGATCTAAAAAAAAAAACCTTAGATGCACAGTCTCATACAAAGTGTTTCGTTTATTTCGTACAAATTTTGTGAAATTTTGAAGTTTCAAAATATTGTCAAATAACTTTTTTTTTTCTCTTATATATGTAATAGGTAGGTACATAAATAATATTTTTACTTTTTATAAATTCTACTTCTTTTTTTGCTAACAATAATGGAGTTATTATCATTTCAAAATTCAGTGTAAGATGGAAATGATAATTCAAATGAAGGAAATTATTACAATCAAAAAATTTCGATCATCATGTTTGAGAAAACTGTGTCGTTAATTTCGTTTATAAGCTCTGGTGTTGTATTTTCATCGAGAAATCTTTGAAATTGACTGGTATTGACTTCATCGTCGCAAGATGGTATATCATAATATCCAATGTGTTTGCCATGACTACACATAACTTCGTTGCTGCACATAAAACAACTTAGTTTCTCAAGACTAATTTTGGAGCACCCAAATGACCAAAGGGCTTGGTGAACTGTCATCGTACCTTTGGCTGCCATTGGCTTTGATGGCAGCCAAAGCCAGCCATAGTTCTAAGACAAGCTACAAACGCTTCTAATGAGTTTTAATGCTTTAAATTTATTACAGAAATTTTACAATATTATACATATTTACAATTCAAAACTTAAAATAATTATTTACAAACAGTTTTGGTATAAATCATGTCCGCGTGATTATCATTATCATTATCACTCTAATGAGTCTATATCACTACCAAGACGAACAATTTGGTCAGCTGTACGTTTTAGAACGGCACCGACTCCGTCAGGCGCACCTTCACCATGGCCAGCTTCCAAATAATTCCAAGAAATAGACTTCAATTGCGGAAAATCACGATACAATTGGATGATCATATAAAAAATAAACCGATTTCGATATTGGCTATTTGGACCATCAGAAATGAAATGAATGGAATAAATTTGTCTCGAAAGTTCAATCATATATCCGATGGTTGGTATTAAATGTGCCCAAACGGCTGCAACATCATGTTGGGTACATTCGCTTACTGTACTAAAGCTATATTGTTTTTTTAATACCAACTTCAGGATCAATCAAATGAATTACACATGTGTGTAATGATAATTGCTTTAACTCGCCACATTTTTCTCTGAACTCCTAATTGTCTAGGGGTCATGTCTTCAACACTTTTAATTTTTTTTCTTCTTTTCTTTTAAGATATCTCGCCCTCTCTTTTGCTTTCTGTTCTGCATACTTTACAAGATCTTCTTTTGACGTGATAACGTCTAGTAAATTGATGAAAGCTACTGGGTGCCAGTTCGAAGAAGATGACGTCATTGTCACAATTAGTGAGCGAGAGCGCGGAACATGCGGTAGAGAGGTACGATCGGCTCGGCCTAAGCGTTCGGCTCACGATCGGTGGTCGGCCTAACTTACGACGCGTCCGAGTAGAAATGACAGCGGCAAATGGCGGCAAACTATTTTGTCAATATTGAAGTAACGTCAATTTATTGTTTTTAAAGTTATAATAGTGACAACAATTGCAGCAAAAAAGGTAATTAATTCTTGCATTTTAAGAATTTGATTAGCGATATCTATACTAATAATAAATCTGTTAAAACCTCCGTTTCATTAATACATTATATATCATCAAGAATAAATTTTAATAATTTTTTTCGCGCTTTTATTTCGATCAGCGCCATCTCTTATCGTGTTTTTCTCTGTGCACGTATCACGTAAAAAATACAAAACCAATGTAAATAACTTTAATACATAAAAATTAAACATAGCTCACATTATAATTTAGTTTTTGTTTCATTGTAATTAAATTTAAAAATAAATATTTAAGAAAATAGAAATACGCCTAGACGCGACATAGACGCCATCTGGTCTAATGAATCTTAAAAACTCACAAAACTTATTTTTGAGTTATTATTTTGTTGAACTTAAAAGTTTACTAAATATGTCGGATAGGAATAGAAATCGTTTTAATATTTTAGATAAACATCATTTTCAATTAATATACTATTATGTTAAATATTAATTATGTTAAATGTCACTAAATATAAAAACGATATTCTACCATTATACGATAGATGGCACAGATAATTTTCAGAATCGCGCTGACCAAAACTTCGGCCAAAAGAATGACACTCGCCCGTATTTAGAAAATTGTTTTTCTTTTTTGCATTTAATTAAATACTTTAGGGTACTAGGGTCTTGATTGTTTGTTTGTTGTTAAAATTTAAAATATTTGGTCGTTATTTGTTTGTTGATTGTACAAAGTTGGATGGTTATAGCTATTTAAGTTGTAATCTATACAAATAATAAATCTGTTAAAACCTCCGTTTTATTAATACACTATATATCATCAAGAATAAATTTCAATAGCGCGTTTTTATTTTGTATCAGCGCCATCTCTTATCGTGTTTTTCTCTGTTCACGTATCACGTAAAAAGTACAAAACCAATGTAAATAACTTTAATATATAAAAATTAAACATAACTCACAGTATAATTTAGTTTTTGTTTCATTGTAATTAAATTTAAAAATAAATATTAAGAAAATAGAAACAGGTACCTACGCCGCCAACGCCATCTGGTCTAAGGAATCTTAAAAACTCACATAACTTATTTTTGAGTTATTATTTTGTTAAACTTAAAAGTTTACTAAATATGTCGGATAGGAATAGAAATCGTTTTAATATTTTAGATAAACATCATTTTCAATTAATATAGGTACTATTATGTTAAATATCACTAAATATAAAAACGATATTCTACTATTATACGATAGATGTCGCATGTAGGTGATAAAAAATATAAATTTATAATTTTTAAAATTTTAGTTAAATACCCGTGCGAAGCCGGGGCGGGCCGCTAGTCTATACATATATATAAAGTCGTGTTAGTTACATTACACCGTTTATAACTCGAGAACGACTGGAAGAATTTTTATGATTTTTGTGTTTTTGGATTTGTCTTCGTCGGGAATAATACTTATTAAAATATGGTATTCATCAATGAGAAAATAAAATAATAAATAAAAAAAAACAGTTCAAATGTTTCATCCGTACTATCTATGTATATAGATATAATAAATCTGTCACTCAATCCGTCTATTATAAAATATTTTCCAGTATCGACGCAGGTGTAGGTGATAAAAAATATATTTATAATTTTTAAAATTTTAGTTAAATACCCGTGCGAAGCCGGGGCGGGCCGCTAGTATAAAATAAAATTGATTAAAATTGTACATTTATTATAAAAATTCATCTAGTTTTAATATGTTCTTACAAGTAAAACTCTACTTAACAAGACTGCAATTCGTCACATAGCAAACATAACTTATTTTATTTTATAAGTAAACAATTAAAAAAAAAAAATCTAATTACCATCGTTTTGACCTCATTATCATCTAAAAAAAAACGATGGTAAACGAAGGAAATGAAGACGAAGGCAGTTAAGTTTAAGCATTTAATCCGAAAGAACTATAAACGTTTTCAGTTATTTAAACTATAAATGTCATTATTAGAGTTAGTAATCAGTTACAATAAACAAAATAATGAATACTTACTATATAATATTGTCGATAGGAAAGAGATTTCTTTTAGAATAATCACCTAACACGATGCTTTACGAGACTATTTATCCTACACAAGCAAGCATGCACTCACTCTAACGTTTGCTAGCTAAATACTCTTAAGAGGTGTACGCGGGGTATAGTAGCGATAAGCAGCGTGTAAGGACTGTGTACAAACTTTTATTTAAAATTCTTTTCAAACCTAGTAATTAGAAAAAATACAATACAAAACTTCGTAATATCAAATTTTGTTTTATTTATAGAGTTAATGTAATTTTATATGTAAATATTTTGCATTTTCGTATACTTTCTAAGTATTGTTACTTTATTTATGTTAAAATTAATATGTTTAGTTAAAATTTAAAATGTATTTAGAAAAGTGGAAAACGGACACCGAAGGATTTGAGAATTAAGAAGATTTTTTGTCTATATTTTTTAAATCCACCATTTAAATTGAGTAAAAATTACATGCACATAAACGTAACATCGTACTGTTTGAGTTTTTATACAAATAATTAAATTTTGTGAAAATTATTAAATTAGGTCACTTTTTTTCAGTTGGACATGGAATATGCACGAAATAAACGAAATAACCACAAAAGTAACGCTTAAAAGTGTCTCCAAGTAAACAAAAGGACTTATGTTAATGACATGACAACAGTGGAAATTCAACCTTACGCTCATAATTTAAGGTTGTATTTACAAAGCAGTGTACAAAAAGCAATAAAATTTATGACAGAAGTTTGAATAAATAGAACAGAGTCAATTTGTAATATTCGACTAAATTAAAATGAGATTGTAATGCATTGTTCTTACACTGAAAAAGCGATCATTGAAATTTGCCGGCAGTGACACGAGCGTCTATACCACGAAGCAATTACAAAGGTCTATACTCTTAGATTGAAATGAGCAAACAATGTGTGCTCATTTGGCGGACGTTTTTGATACGCTGATTGTGTATAGGGTTTTTTATAGATCAATGAGACGGCACAATTACGACTTTCAACTATGTATAGTAGAGGAGTTAAGCGAAACGTCATTGCTTGTCTCTCATGAAATTACTGTGCTCTTCGGTTAATTCTACTAGCCTTTATGTATATATATTTAAAAAAAAAATATTAAAAATTTTTTTTGGAACGAAGTTTCCTTACGGCAGGCTTGGAGGAGATAGGGATTTTGCTGCGAACCGAAAAATGTGAGACTAAATCCGTAAGAAAAACATATAACGGAAGTGCGCGTGCGTGCGGTGCGGGGGGCGAGGGACGCGACCACCGCCTGCGGTACCATATCCGCAACTCCGCGAGGCGCAAGGAATAATTTTACTTAATAATTTGAATTACTATTTTTTTTTGTTTGATTTATTTTATTTTACTTTATTTTTTATTTTCTAAAATACTAAATTTCCTAAAAACTTTTATTTTAAACCCTAGACTCGGATCCCACTGTTGGGGCTCATTTGAAAGGGAAAGACAGGAGTTAAACCCCACCAAAAGTATTAACGGATAATAATAGATAATGCTATTGCAATTAAACAATAGGGTTTTTAAATTATATAGAATAATCTTTAATATTCAATAATTAAACATTGATTGGTTTTGTTTCTTTTTAAGTGGCGGTTTGCTATTTGATTTGGCTGCTTTTTTTAATTCTATGATTTCTTTACTTTGGAATGAATTTCGTCGTTAATTGATTTCTTTGTGTTTCGTATTTTTTTTTTAAATCCTTTTCAATATCTTCAATTATTTTAAATCTCTCGTTTTCAAGCATTGAATACGTCTAAATATACTTCCAAATTTTCGGATATCGAGTTTCGGCTCGTTTGAATCGTCTTGACGAGTAGTTTGTTTATCAATGATAACCAGGTTCTGATGATGGAGCTAGAAGGTAGTCATAGGAACTTCGCAATGAAACGATACAACCTCATCGAGTTCGTTCTCGATTTAATCATCTTGACGAGTAGTTTTTCTTTCAATGATAACCAGGGTCTGTCTGATGATGGAGCTGGAAGGTAATAGTCATAGGAACTCTGTAATATAACGACGCAACCCCATAGAGTTCGCGCTCGATTGAATTTTCATGACGAGTAGTTTGTCTTTCAATGGTAACCAGAGTCTGATGATGGAGCTAGAAGGTAGTCATGGGAACTCTTTAATGAACCGACGCAACCCCATCAAGTTTCGACTCGTTTGATTCGTCTCGACAAGTACTTTGTTTTTGGATGGTTACCAGGGTCTGATTACATTACAGGATCTGACTATGGCGCGCACTACCCATTAACTCGGCGGATAATAACTTCTTACGTGCGTACATAAATGCACATACACTTTTTTCGTAAATCTCACTTGACCAATTAATGTTAATTATAAAAGGTTTCAGATCATACGTGTGTACATTAAGGGGTTATATCCACTTGTGATTTTCAAAAAATCGATTTTTCTTTTTTTTTCATTTTTTGAATGTACATATATTCAAGAATATTCTCTGAAAATTTCAAATCGATCCGACAATTAGTTTGTTTTAAAAAAAATTTAATTTAGTGTAAATCCTTCCCGAAACTTTAAACGCGTTTATCTCAAAACCGTGTTTTCAGAGTCGGTGAGCAAAATTTCTCCGAAACCGCTAATCCGATCGGTTTGAAATTTTCACACGACTTACTCAGATATATTTTTCAGGTAATGATCGAAGGAATAAGGTTTTGGACAATAATTTCGATTTTTTAAGCCACTTTGAAGTGAAAAATTTTCATGAAAAACTGAATTTTTCTTTTGAACAGCCGCCATTTTGTCAAAAATCAAAATTTTGACTAGACCTTCGATCATTACCTGTATTTATTTATTACAAAACTAAATGTTTTTGGTTTTTAGATAATTTGGACTTGGATAATTTTTTTTTTTTTGGAGGTCTCTCCGCAGATCATCTACAGGAGCTAAGGGATCCAATATTTTTTTAAATAAACCGATGATTGTTAAAGTACATTAAATTCTGTTTAAGTACATTTTTTCCATTAATGTATAAAATAAAATGCCTCTTTGGAAAAAATTCACAAAAAAACGCGTTTTTTCTGCCTTGCAAGTGGATATAACCCCTTAATACAAATTTGTTTTTATTTTTTTTTTTTTGTAATAGCTTGGAATACTTTTCTGACATAAATTCGAAAAGATTAAAAGAGATTCAAAAGTTTTTTAAATCTTTTTTTTTAATAAGGGAGACTTATTAGTTATTACTCTTTCCTCTCACATGGGAAAAATTTTAGTGTCATGTTTTTTTCTTCATAATTCGTTCATAATATGGTATTACTACTAAGTAGTACTACAAATAGACACACAGACTGATGTACACAGCAGTTTAAAACAATTATAATGTTTGATAATCTAATTAATTAAAAAAAGACATACAAAACAAAGTATTATGTATTAAAAAACATGAAAAAGTCATTCTACGAGCAGGGTATTTTGTGACTGGATGAACTAAAAAGAAGTCTTTTTGATACTTAGGGCTTTTTTAAGCATGACTTAATTTTTATATTTCTGATATTTTCTATCATATTGTGACTTAGAGACCCATAGGTATTTAATAAAGTAAACAAACACACTAAGAAGTAAAAAAGTGTCAATGCAATATTTTCAAATAGTTATTCTCATATGAGAGTGTGCAGTAAAATAAAACTATTGTTTATGATATAATACAATATATATAAAACTTAAGTGTTTTAAATTTTATTAAAAAATAAGTTTCCAGCCATATGAGTAACTCCAAATATAAGAGACAGAAAAGCTATTCCAAAGATAACTCGAAAATACCTAAAAAAAAAAAAAACAATATTTTAATTCTTCATTTTATTATACAAATATACATGGAATTAACATAATTTAAATAAAATTTTATCGTAAATGATTTTTTTTTATATATTTGCATTCACAATATTATGAATCTATTAATTTAACTTACCAAGTGAACTTAGACCGGCTTAACACTTTTATTATGCTTAAGGTTTGAGTTCTTGTATTCTCAATATCCCCAGAATTATTTATAACAAAATGTGAATTGGCGACTTTTTGCTCCAATGGCATTTGAGCATTTATCCTTTTCTTAGCCACTTTTTCCGAGAAGTCACTGCGTTTACACAGTCGTTCTAATTGTTGGTGATCTTCACTAAGACACATTAAAGAAAGCATTAAACATTGTTTTACTATAAGACTATAATACATAGTACCATTAATATGGAAAACATAATTATGTCAATTATATCACAACTGCAAGTTAGTAATATTTACTGACATCATACCTACTTTTCTTGAGCTAAAAGATATTTATACAACCTGATAAAACTAAACCAGTTGATTAAAAACATACATTATAATTTTAAATCACTCACATAAAAATTCTCTAGATTCTATATATATATGATAGTGAACGACTGCATAAAGTGACTCACCATGTAACCGTAATTATTTTGTGCATAAAGTTCAACATTTTTCCTGTTTCAAAAAGCAATGGAACCTCCATCACTACGTATTTGTGAGCGGAGAAAAAGTACTTAAGTGCCATTAGCATCATGGCTCTCTGAATTCTCGGATGTGTAATGGCGTTTAATTTTCGTCGCTTTTCTATATCGTCAAAAATTAATTCTCCTAATTTTAACCTATTTATTTTTCCATCAGGATTTAAAACGTTGTCACCAAAATAGTTCTTTACTTCTTTCCATGCCTTTGTTCCTGGTTCTAACACTGAAAGTCACAATATAGGTGAGAGCGTAATTATATTATTTTACTATTTTCCTTTTCCTGAAGTCATCTGTCGAGCTTTATTTAAGTTACCTTTTCTAGCTACTTCGTCCGCATCTATTACGGCTATTCCATTATCACGAAATATTGAAAGGACAGTACTTTTTCCGGTAGCTAGCCCTCCTGTTAGTCCGACGATGAACATTTTAAATTTTTTATTTTAGAATGATAATGTATTATAGTTATTAAAACATAGGCGACAGGATTTCCATTTAGATACTAATATATTTTTGACAATACTCTTGAATATAGATTTGACGAGATAACTAAAACTGTATTTTATTTGGTTTTAATTAAATAAATATTTTACTGCAATCAATAAACGATATATAAGTCAAATACTATACAAATACGTTAATTACAAGGTTTTTTTTTAATATTTAAATGTTAACTACCCTTGTACCCTATTAAATATCTAATAATTATAACTCCTCAAGTCAGTTCTTTGGTACTTTAATCGGTAATATTATGGATTTCAATTCTTTGTTGTATCATGTATGGCTTGGTATGGCTTTTAGTTGTGTCAAAGTCAAACTCATGTCAAACTAATTTAAAATTTCTGAACCATAAACATCAAATTTTTTGACACTCCTATAAAGGCTACCATTCACAGGCGCGCCCACCAGCCGGACTTGTCGCTGGCGACAAGTCCGCATACAAATCTGCGTGTGAATGTATTGGTTCTCGGTTCGGCGCGTGGCTAACGGCTCAGCACGGCGCTCGCCGTCTGGAGACGAGAGCGCCGCGCCGGACAAGTCCGTATATGTGTGTATTTGCACAGATTTATCAGTGAACTTGTCAGTCATTCGCCATCGCGCACTAAATACGTGCACGCAGTTTTGTGTTGTTTGTTCAATTCTAATATAATATCATGTCGTTTGACGATCATACAGAGTTTTGGCAAGAATTTATTATTTTTTTCTACGTTAAAAGTATTGTATCGATTATTAAAGCAACTTTTATGCGTTTTGAAAGCACCGGTGTCATGGTAGGCATCCAACAACGATACGTGCAAGGTTCACCAAAGTCCGCAAGCGCTGAGCTGCAGCTCGACTGCTGACGACGGATTTGTCCACGAATGGGCACGCCTGGGGGCTCGGCTCGCACTGCGTGTAGTTAATGGTGGGTATAAATATAATACTCAATAGATAATATGTATACATTGGCTATTTTTTTATGTTCGCAGCCCTCTTCTAAGTGAAGATTTTTTATTTAAGACTAGTTAAGACTAATATTTAAGATTTTTAATGACAGCATAGAAACAAAATGAGAAAATGAAACAATAAAATACTTAAATAGGAACTACTATAATTCGTTAAAGAATATTCACTATAAGTCAATCCACGGAGACTCGTGATGATCTTAAGAGTGCCTACTGAAACTAACATATCCAGTTAATTATCAGTAAAATCATCTGTTCCTTTAACCTCGCTCTGATTTAGCTATTCTAACCCGTTATCACTTGCACATAGAAGCTCAGTAGCTCGACGTGTGCCCATCTGTGAGGGTCGCACTACGCACATTGTTGCTGCTGGTGCACTATGAACCGCAAGCCGGTGCTCGGCACCTATTTTGTGATATATGGAAAGTGGATACTACATGTACTGCAGCATCGCTTTTCTAGATCAACAAGTAGGTACCTATATTTGGACAATAGATGTCATTGGGACATGCTGATAAAGGCATGCAAAGATCGAATCGGTAGACAATAGCGAATCAAGAAGGGAGTAAATGACTTTTCATCATGTTCATTAGTATCCGGGATTGTCGGATGCCCATCAACCTGATTGATAGGAGTTGGCAGATAACGGTCAAGAATCATATGCAGAGAAAAAAAAACGTGATATTTGCCGAGACCACTCTCTCCTCCACGTGAAATTGAGTAAGGTTAAAATCCCCCTCCCTAAATGCCTCGCGTTATCAATGGTCCCCAACAAAGTCCCGCAAAAACTACTACTAATTGATTGTAAACCCCAAACAAAAAAAAATTCATGCACCTGTCTGTACTTTATGATCCGATTAAGCTTATAAGTTTGTACATTATGATCTGATTAAGTTAGAGATACATTATCAACAAATTTATAAATTGACAATAAACTGAAATAATTAACTATAGGGTTTTTTCAACAAGAACTTTGTTTTGTAAAGCAAAATAAAATAATAAATTTAGATGATAATGATTTAAATTTATTTGTATTAAAAAAATAAGGTTTGGTAATTATGAATGAAAAAATTATTGAAGTTTTTAATCACATTTTGACAAAATGGTGGGTTTATTTCGTTACCCATTTCACGAATTTTGAGTTTTAATGCTGTAATCGATTCAATTGGCTTCGTATAGACTGTGTCTTTACCATAACCCCATAAAAATAATCCAGGGGTGTTAAATCACATGATCAAGCTGGCCACTAAACAGCTGATTTTCCTGAAATTATGAGATCGTGAAATTTGGTTTGCAATAAATTCATTGTTTCGGTGACTGTGTGACATGCGACACCGTCTTGTTGAAACCACATGTTAGTGATATCTATGGGTACGTTCGTGTGCCCTCTTCTAATTGATAATTCATCACTTTTATAGGATTTTTTAATCTATGCATTCCACAGACCACATGCGCGGAAACGGAAATGGGACATGCGCAATAGTTTTTTATTTATCAGTTTTTAATTAAAATAAGTAGTGAATAAATGTAAGAAGATAATTTTGTTTATTATCTTTTATGAACAATAGCAAACAATTATTTACTAAAGTTCGACAGTTAAATTCAGTTTTTGATTAAAGAAGATACTTCTTTCTGATTTCCGCGCATGTGGTCTGTGGAATGCATAGATTAAAAAATCCTATAAAATGTGATAAATTATCAATTAGAAGAGGGCCCGCGAACGTACCCCATATCATCAATAATAGGCCAAAATTTAGTACTTAATATCTTTGGATAGCGTAATCCATTGACCTTAACTGCATTTCCAGGTGAATTTTTGAAGAAAAAAATAAAGCCAAAACACGCCTACATTCCACATAGCGCACAGTTCAGCATGTAAAGGCTTCTCAACAATCGTTTTTGAATTTTCAGAAGCCCGTGTAACAATTTTTTTCTTCAAATATTTTTTCGATGCGAAAGACCAATGGGTTATTGTTCTTGAATAAATTGAGCGAATCTACGGCGATATGAATGATGTCACCTTGTAAAACTTTAAAGCTAAATCCTTACTCAGAAATCGCAATGTGGTTGTTGTGGATAACCTTAATTGTTGAGATCGTCGAGGAATTGACAAATTCGAATCTTCTTCAACACTGTGGCTCACGGCTGTGATGTTTTCACTTGAATGACCCAGGTCGAACACGCGTTGGTGTTGGCACATTATGTACCGAGCCTGATGACTCAAATTCTTAAAAGTGGTCCCAGACGGATAACTATGTTGATTGATAATATTCCGAATTTTATGAAATGTAACTCTTACAGATCCACCATTTTCATAGTAAATTTTTACTATTTGAATGCGATTTTTGAGTGAAATTGAATTGATTGTAACAATTGCCTAAGCTTTTATCATTTAATACAATAAAAATTTAAATCATTTCATCTAAATTTATTGTGTTATTTTGATTTACATAAAAAAAGTTCTTGTTGAAAAATCCTTTATAATGTTACAATACTTTACAACGACTTATTAAAACTATATTAGGTTTTTTTTTTAATATTCACCATTTTTGGAGTAATATTAAAATATTTTCTTTATTGTATATCACTAAAACTTCTTTAATCTGAAATTAAAATTTTAATTACTTAACCCAGAAAAATATCACATTTTTTTTTGCTTTCATTTTTAACACAATAATATATATATATATAACCTGCTTGCGTGTTACCATTGCGTAAAAATGATTTTTTATTGTTTCTTTTATACACAGCTGTCAAATTGCTCGTTTATTTTCGACATTTGGTTTGTGAAATGTGAAGTGTATTCATCAATACAGACACAATACATACAGATTTTCTTTCAAAATTATTTGTATCTTTGAACTATTTTTGTAAATTGAAACACGAGGTTGTCTCGTGCAAAATTTAAATTATTATTAAATTATTTAATATTATATCCAAATAAAAATCATCATTCCTTCGTCAAACATTTTTCATGAAAGTTTTTTTACGTTTCTGGGCCAAAGTCAAGAATGTGTAGACATTGAGTAGTATCTATTGATTAATAAGACGTAGAAACAAAGGTTAATTTAAAAAAAATACCGTATGAAATGGCACATTTTAGACGTGATATTACTTATAGTGCTCTAGACAACGATTTAACTCCGCCACTAGCAAGATCTGCAGAAAATACTCCAACGATGATCACCCTGGATCAGGAACACGATGATGCTACAAACGTTATTATTCACAAAGTACCTCAAACGAAAGGTAAGGCGTCTTTGTTGCTTTTTTTATGAAATCATGCATACATCCTTTGTTTGACAATGTCTTACATTTAACAATAGATTTAAAAGAAATGGTACATTTACGTTTCTTTGTACAAAATATCACGCCTAAAAAAATTAACAGCTCTAATCCCTTGATTGAAAATTTTACTACAATATAATAAATTATAGTTCTTGTTTTGTAAATTAACAAAATTTAAATTTATTATAATCTTTTTTATATTTTTAGGGGGATGGACTCATATAGAAGATCTGGATTCATTTTTCACAAGAATGTATAAATATTATGTTAGGGGTGGTTTTTATCCAATGATGATGTCTGATTTGTTATATTTGTTGCAATTTATTTTTATTGTATGGTTTTCAACATTTTTGGTGCACTGTGTAGACTATCCAAGGCTATTTAGAAATGATCCTAATGCAAACAGGAGTGAAAAACTTAGTTTAAATGATGTAATATATTCGTCTTCAGTATGTGTTAAAAATATATCATGGCCGTGGTAAGGATTTTTATTAATAAAACTATTTTAAATGAGATATTCATATTAAAGAAGATAATTTTGTTTTCTTTGACATTTAATTGATTTTTAAAATTTATGATATATATGTCGATATGTGTATATTGCAGGTGGTGTCTCATTGCATTGTGTTCATTTATTTGGTTAATGAAATTATTTATATCAATATATAATTTGTATTATGCTTATGACACAAAACAATTTTATAATAGTGCTTTAAAAATTAAAGAGGTAAGTAATAGTACATCTGAAACAAATAAAATAAAAAATAAATTTATATAATTTAATTATTTAATTTTTTAAATACAGAGTGATTTGGGTTGGATAAACTGGTCAACTATACAAGAGAGAGTAAGAGAGGCACAACAGGAACATCACATGTGTGTTCACAAACGAGAGATAAATGAACTTGATATTTACCATAGAATACTCAGGTATTTATAAAACACTAGTTGTCCCTCATATTTTTATCTTTTTTCACTTGTAAAATTGATTTCAATTTATTGTAACTGTTTTAATCCTATGAGATGTAGAATAATGTTCTATGACTTATAATGAGCATGGGAAACCAACAATACCTGTACCACAGACAGCATCTAGTATTAGTCAGGTATTTATGTGTCAAGTAATAAGCAACTTATGTGTCTATATCTAAAAATGTATTCTTTGTGCAGCATAGATTGCAAAGGTATGGATATTATGACTGGATCCCTGAATGTAACATATAAATGACAGAAATCTAAACTTTGACATTGTTTGCAAATACATTATTGCAAAAATGCTATGCTAAATGTGCAATGCGAAATAATTCATACAAGTACTTAAATACTTCAACTAAATTACTTTAATTAATTGCCAAACATTTACAGGATTTTTAATTGCATGCATGCAATCAGATATGTTAATTTCAGTTTGGCAATAATTTAGACTAAATTTTTATTTCTAAAGTATCACTTTTGAAAAAATAAATGTATTACAGTATAAAATAAATAATACATAAATTAAGTGGTCAGTTCTATATATAATATGATCAATAATAATTAACAGCGAATTTCACATTTCGATAACAAAATTAATAAGGCTAATATATTAATTTATTAGCTTTATTATAAGATAGTGTCTTTATAAATAAATAATAATCACATTTTCAAGATACATTTCTGATTTATATAATTATATTGTGACGTCATCAGTCATATATATATATATATATATCAGTATTATTCTTTGTCATGAATCGAACGAGTTGAGTATTCTATTTACATAGTAGTATTTTATGTAGTATATTATGTATTCTATTGTAGATTTGGATTTAAAAAAAAAAAATAGCTCTGCATGTGTCAAATTTAGAAGTACATGGGAATTTCTAAATAATTTCTTTTATCTTATCTAAAACCAACGACCGTTATGGTGTAGTGGTGAGAGTAGCCACCTCAACGCCGTCGGTCGCGGTTTCGATTACCGCTCGGAGCAGATATTTGTGTTTATATAATTATTTGTCTCCGGTCTGTGTGTATGTCCTTGTGGGTCACCCCACCGTGTTTCAGAGAGTAGTCGTAGTAGGGAAATGAACTCCCAACCCACAGGGGAGCAGCGTGGTAGATTAAGCTCCAACCCTTCTTCTATCTTCTTCTATAATGGAGAAGAGGCCTTCGCTCAGCAGTGGGTTGTTTACAGGCTTATACAGTACAGTATAGTATCTAAAACCTTGCATATCTTATATCTTTAAACGAGCAATTCTTGTATAACGGCTCCAACGATTTTCATGAACTTTAGTATGCAGGGGGTTTCGGGGGCGATAAATCGATCTAGCTAGGATTTATTTTTAGAAAATGTCATTTTATCCCCTTTTTTACCCAATTAAAAAAATATTATTAGAATACGAAGGTAAATTTCGCCGTTCTTGATAAGCTTATAATAGCTCGGATAGGAAAGGAATCCGCCATTCGAAATAAAAAAACCTGAGTTCGAATCCAGGTGTCTACAGACCAATTTTTTTTCCTTTTTTTTCAAGTTTCTTTTGTGAGAAAAACTATTATTAAGAGCACATTTTATTTTTTATTTAAATAACCAATTCCTATTATTTTACTATTATGTTGGTTAGATCGAAAATATTATTTATGTTTCATCAGTATGTAATGTAACTAAATATAATTTAACCAGGTCATCCAGGTACTATAATATATGTTATGTAATATGTATATGATAGTAGACAATTATTAAAATTAAAAATTATATATAGATATGTATATATGTATACTTAAGCCAAATTCGATATGGAATGTTTACCAACAAACCGTTGCTTAGCAACCAACCATAGGCAAATGTTTACAGCCTATTGGAAAATAATTATAATAATTATATTTTTTAATATTTATACATATTAGTACAAGCTACATAAAACTTAAAATAAATAAGTCAGAAATTTAGATATATTTATAATTAATATATTATGTATAATTATGTGTAAAATTTACTTGTTAACGTGTGTATACTAATTTCCCACTGAATGATTTCTAAATATTTTCATAAATAAGTATATGCCTACATTAAAAATAGCTACACTATCCCTGAATAGTATTCAAAATAAAATAACATTTGTTTTAAAATGGATTTAATATGATTAAAAATCTATGTTCAGACAATCATTCTCTTTTATTATTTATTTTACTTACGTTGAATAAACATAATAATTATAATATTTGAAATTGTGCATAAAAATCGATATAAATTTACCTTTAACAATATAACGACTGATCAAAATAGACCAAATGTTGCTTATCTGCGAAATTTTCCTGTTAGTGCAAAAATTTAGAGTTGTTAGATGTATATTAGGAATTACAAATTTGTTAAATTTTGTTATCAGCAAATTTTCTTGTATATTACGTATTTAGCGGTTAAGTTCTAGGAAACAATGTTAAAGTAAAATTATAAATGTATAACTAGGAAATTGGTGATAAATTACAATTTTTCACTACTAAAAGTGTGAAAACCCTATACACGATGACATTTGGTTTGTTAACATAAATTCCACATCGAATTTGGCTCAAGTATAGTTATAAATTTCAAAGTCAGATATGAACTTAATTGTATTGTATATAATAACAATCATACGCAAATTTGCTTGCATTGCTTTGTGTTTTTATAATGTACTATTATTTTAAACTTGATATTTGCGTGCATTTTGAATATGAAACATATTATTTTGCATAACCTAATAATCATTCTATAGGTTTAATAACTACATGGTGGCAATGGTTAACAAGAATATACTTCCCCTGGAAATACATATTCCGTGTGTTGGTAGTTTTCATTATTTAAGCAGAGGTTTAAAATGGAATTTGGAGTTTCTTTTATTTTGTAAGTATATTCATATTTATACATATAATATGTTTTTATTAACTATTTTATTTAATAACAGTAAATTTGAGCAAAGTTAAGTATCTAGTAACTTAAGTGAGTTTATTGGTTTAAAAGGTCATTTGTGAAACATTAATTCATATTTGCTTCTTCTTTACATAGATAAGTATAAAAATAATTTCCATATATATTTATTTTACGTATTACAATATTAAAGATAAGCGTGCTATTAAAAGTGTACTAAAATATGACTGTGCAAAATAACAGTTTTACTTTGTAATTTTAATAGTAAACAGATTACAAATGAGTTCTTTTACACTTTATATTTTTCAATGCATTCTAAAGATTAAATAAATGAAAACAAATGTCAATAATAAATATTTGTGAGTCATGCGTGACGTGTCCTATGTTCAATGTAGGTACTTTTGGTATTGTTTTATTTATTTTTTAATTAAAGAAAGATATCAAAAGGTATATATATATATATAGTATTAGTAAATTATTTACTAAAAATAAAGTACACTCGCGTGCAACTGAATCGTCTCAGACCGTATATTGATATAAAAGTTTGATTTTTCTGAAACCTTTTCCGATTCTTGTAAAAGTTTTTTTATTCGAAAGGTTAATATTTTTTTTTTCATAATACCTCAAATTTCAAATAAACAATGACAAAACTTTTTAAATAAATACGGTCAAACATGAGCGTTACAAAAATTGCTCGTTGCGGTACCCACGAGTTCACTAAATCACGTGTAAAAGCTCACGTGACCCATATTTCTTCCTTCAGAGCAAAGGAGGCTCTCAATTCTAGGCTGGACCTCAGTGTCCGGTCACCCCGTTCACTGTCGTTGTAAAGGCCATTAAGGCCAACAGCATAGGTCCTTCTGAAAAAAAATAATCTTATTAGTTACTCGTCAGACGTTGAAAAGTACACGTCTCCTTAAGCTCCCAGTGAATCGAAATCCAATTGATACTACCTCAGGAGCAGCGGCCCAAGTTGTAGCTTTGTTTCAAGCAGGTTATAATCAACGGCAAGTCGCTCGTGAACTTAACATGAGTCAATCAGCTGTTTTACGAGTATACAGAAGGTTTCAAGAGACTGGTGGCTTCATTTGGAGACCACAAACCAACAGATACCGAAGCATATTTGAGACGGACGGCCGTTTCACTGTTTCAACTTTGTTGAGAAATCGTCGTCTCACGGACGTTGATGTGCAACAGGAGCTTAGAAGGGTTCGAAGAGTGGCTGTCAGTCAATGGACAATTGAAGACGCCTGAAGAAAGCCAATTTAACTCCAAAACATTCAGCCAGAGGCCCGAAACCTACTGCAGTTCACCGTCAAGCACGACTTCAATTTGCTCGTGAACATCTCAAATGGACTATTGAGCGATGGAGTTCCATACTGTTTACTGACGAGAGCAGAATGTGTCTCCATGGCAACGACAGAAGAGGCAGCCCAAGAGTACGTGTATGACATTCTTCTCGATCATGTTGTATCTTATGCAGGGTATATAGGAGAAGATTTTGTATTGATCCATGATAATGCTCGGTGTCATACATCAAGTGTTACTCACCAGTTTCTTAAAAAGATGGAAATTGAGACGATGATGTGGCCAGCCTTCAGTCCTGACCTGAACCCCAATTGAGCACTTATGGGACGAGCTCAAACGGAGGGTTCGATTTAAAGATACGGCTCCATCGAACATCGTCGGAGGAAGATTGGAATACGATACCTCAAGATTTTATCAAAAAATTGATAAAATGCATGAAAAATCGTATGCAAGGCCGGATTTAGGGGAGTTACGAGGCTACAGCTCTGGGCCTCCAGAAAAGAGGGTCCCCACAATAGAGACTTTGGAAAAAAAAAAACCAATTCACACTAGTAAACACTAGTAAACAACTTTTCTTTTCATATTTTTTTTCGCGTTTTACCTTAACATAAAAATAATTGGGGGTCAAGGGGCCTCCATTCCTTTGTTGCCCCGAGGCCTCCAGACCTTTAAATCCTGCCCTATGCAAGCCATTATAAAAGCTAGGGGAGGCAATACAAAGTATTGATGATTTTAATTGTCTTTACTTGTATTAAAAATAAATTTTGTATTAAATTTGTTGTCGTTTTAATTTTTCTTGATTTTTTCTGCATTTCTGTCCAAATTAAATTTCATAAATAAATACTCAACCAATTTTTCTCATAAAGATGTCCTTTTTTAAAGAAAATATTAGGCTTTCAAACAAAAAGGAAAAAAGCCAAGATAAGCCATTTTCCGAAAAATCAACCTTTTATACGAATATACGGCTTGAGTCGATTCAGTTGCACGCGAGTGTAGAGAACAGTTATTTCTTACAGTGAATACTTAATTACTTATGTGTTTTATTATTATATTTAAAATAAATAAGAATATTGAACAAATGATATGAAAATATGAAATGATTATCGAATAAAATATTTAAAAAAAAAGACTCAAAAGATTTTGGAAAAAAAATTAGTAATAATTGTATAAAAGTGATATGTCTATAATTTTTGTATTAATCTTATTCGAATTCGAAAGTTTGTTTGGATGTTTATTACTCTTACACGCAAAAACCACTGAACGGATTTAGATGAAACTCAGTAATATAGTCTATACATCAAAATAACACATAGGCTACAATTTATAAAGATTTTGTGTAAATTGGCCGTAATATAACATAGTTTATAAATTATCACACGAAAACGCGTAAGTGACATTTATACCACGGTACCTTCATTTCGCGAGAATTCACTCACACATTGTCGACTCGGAGTACCTATTAATTAATGTACTCTCTGCGAGCGTGGCGGAACGTTTTTTGTATGAGAGTCTTTGTTACCGAGCTGTTGTAAGAATTTGATACGCATAGTCTGAAGCCTGGGGAAGATATAGGCTACTTTTTGTTAATACAACGTGGGTGACGCCGCGGGCGAAAGCTAATAAGATATATTTAAAAGACAACTGAGCCTCACTATTTTATAGTTATAAATTGAGTTAACAGTGAATGTAACTGTTATTATGGCCAAAGAGAACCTGGGTCAAGTATTTTATAACAAAAATTTAATATTTTTAATTTAAACGTGTTCAACAATATATAATATTTGTCAATTATATTTATAAATACGATTTTGTAGTCAAATTTATTTTAAAAATAAAGTGTTAAATATCATACCAACTATATAAAACTTTTATAGATAGTCCTTGGAGTCCATGGGAAAATTGTTGGCAACTACGATCGTGTTACAAGGATCCTGCGCAGCGAAAGGCTCAAGCAAAGGAATTACGGGTTGTTATTACGCGTCTCGCATTAGCAAACTTAATTTTGGCACCTCTCATACAAGCTTGGCAGATACTATACTTCTTCTTTAATTATGCAGAGGTAAGTGTTATAAGATCAATAAATAATAATTAAATCTCTCATATAATTTAAATATTTCTTCATATTAATCGAAGAGTTTGATTACTGAAACGCCTTAATATAAGGATCTACTCAACAGATTTTTAAACTTCCTTTTGGTTTTAGGAACTGCGTTAAGTAGTGCCCATAAACATATTTGTCACCGCGAAGACGTCTTATCTATTATATAGCGAAAAAAATAATATGTATAATATATAAAGTGTTTGAATGTAATGTACTTTGTATTTTATTAAAAAATCTCCATATCATTTATTGATAAACTATTTAATATGCATTCAGTAGTTTCTCTAAGAGGACAATTAGCTGGAAATTATAATTCAGAATAATAATAATGCTTAGGGTAATACTGTTGGTTGAATACTCATATCTCAGCTTTTACTACGTCAGCCAGAACGTTCTTAAGGGGAAGGTGGAGGACAGGAAAAAAAAAACCAAGATATAATATATACATCTTGCTAAAAGGTTTATTCATAAACGAAATGGTTGCCCAATCTAAAATCGATAAAAGTAAAAATTGAGAAGAGAATTTGATGCAATGCAACTTAGTTTTTTCTTATTATAGTTTTACTCGTTGGTTTGTATACCTTGCTAGGAGGAGGTATCTGACCCCCTGCCAGTACCTCGCTACGCCTATACATACGCGGATGAAAACACATCCAAACACATTGTAAAATTAATTTCAATTTTAGGAAAATTGTAAAATATCCTTTTTTATTAAAATGATCGTCAGTGAAAAACACTCATTAGATATCATATTATATTCTGCAACTTCTGTTGAATTGATGATGATGATGTGTGCTCTTGTATCACTTGCCTGCTCTTACATTGACCAAATTTAATGACGTAATATTATTTTTTTTTGACCCCAGTTGATAAAGAGGTCACCGGGATCCCTCGGGCTCCGCACATGGTCGTTATACGCGAGGGTCACACTGCGACATTTCAACGAACTGGAACACGAACTACGAGACAGATTAAACCGTGCCCACAAACCCGCTAACAAGTACCTAGCGAGTTTCAGCTCTCCCATCACAACGGTTCTTGCTAAGTAAGTGGTACTAACAAATACCTAATGTAAATGTAATTTGAATTGATCTGTACCAACTTAGTAACCATGCATGATCAAGGAATAAAAGCATGTACATTGAAAATAAGAAACTAAAACGCATGTTAATAGATGTAAGACAAAAAAATGTATATATATATTTAAAAAAAAATATATTATGGTCAGTTAATGGACTCGCGACATAGATATCCTAAGTCTAGTTAAGTTTGAAATAGTATGCATGAAAAAAAAAATTAACAATCTCATACATTAAATTAAAAAAAGTCACAAGCAAATATAAGCCCGTGGATATTTTTATAATTTATATAAAAAATACCCATACATCATACATACCATAACCATTGCTGTTTGGCTTAAAGCAATACCATATAAACATATTATATAATATATTATATAATCATATAATACACATTATATAATCATATAAAGAAATACAAAACTAATGTTGTATGACACATAAAAAATAAACGTAATTATACAAATCCATTCGTGTTAACCCCGTTTTCGTACAAAGCTATGCAATATTAAATTTTAAACCATATTATATAAAAACATACCCAGTAGTAACCTAGTAGTAACACTGTGGTAGTATGCTTTTTATCCATTGTAAATAATTAGAAGTCTTGAAGTAGTTTATAAATAACGATAATTCAAATAATTAATAGTCTTGAAACATAGTTACAATGCTGGTTCTGAAACATATTTTTTTTTAAATCTAATGGTGAAAAGTAAAATCAAATATGCTTGGACAGCTCATTAATGTTTTGCCATTCTTTAGAGTTTGTGACTTGGCGATCCACGTCTTGAAATATACATCTATACATAGCATGCTAAGTGGTTAAGAACAAAGGAAATTATTTGAGTTGTACAGTATTGTACATATTCTCGACTGCAAATTGTGTAAGCTTTTAATATCTTCATGTACTCTTTAGTTAAACTGCATAAGATTATTACTATGTACAACGTTTTTCTATTATTAGGTCTGGGAAGTTGCCAAAGATGATGTGGAGCTATTTTAATTTTAAGAAGGACATGTAAAAATGGAACAAAATAATACAAAAATTATAAAATTCAAAATTTATTTTTTATATTCTATATTTTATTTATTATGATTAATTATATTTTTAAATAATGTTTAATAATCAAAAACTTTTATTTGTGCGACAATAACGCGTTTTTTTATGTTTTATCAAAGGTCAACAATATCGTATCTATATTTTATTTGGATTAATTTATTATATGAAAGAGAAATAAGATGCTATTGTATTTGAAAAAGATAAAAAAAAAAAAATTATACTGAATATGACATGATAGTACAAGGAGTAACAAAATATATCTTTTAAGATAAACGCGACTTTCAAATGGGAAAATAATTGTTAACATTGATTCAGGCCTTTCAAAGGGTCTTTCTATCAGATCCAATTGAAATACCACTTTGAAAAATATAATAACTGTCGATAACTTGCCTAAAAGCATAATTAAAAATTAGATCTGATAGAAATCATAAAATTTTTTTTTTTTGCATTTTTTCTGATCTATATTTAGGTTTGGCTCATAGAAAATTGCTATAAAATAAGCTGTAAAGTCTACCATAAAAACTGGGATTAGTTTTATTTTCTTAGTTTTATTTTCTTAGCTTTAAAACTAACAAAAATATATTACTTTGAAAAAAAATCGCCTCAGAGATTTTTTTTTAAATAGCTTCTCAATTGTCTAAGATATAGAGCTAATATCTCCTGGAACAATTACTCTTAGTACCCTCTACAATATAACATGTTGTAGAGGGTACTAAGAGTAATTGGTTACGATATAGGTTCCTATCGGGGGCAGTTTGAAAAGATATGAAAGTACGGCTAGACCCTTTTATTGATTATAAACAAACAAACACAAAACATTATTATTTTTATAATATTAGTAAATTTATATAAATATAGCTCCATCCTTCGCGTTACATGTCACATGTATCTCCCAATCAGGTCACACAATTATTGTAGTAATTCAATTTTATATTAATCGCCGAAGATTATGATGGAGACAATTTATTCAAATCATCATCATTATTATATCATAAATTTAATATTTTCCAAAGGCGTTTTTTCATCTTGTGCCAGGTTTGTACGATGTTCCAAAAATAATATAAAATCCTAGAAATTAAAATAAAATATGCTTTTTAACAGTTTTACAGTGATTAAGAGGTAGTTATAAAATTGATAATTGGTTACATTTATATAATAACAATATTTTTTTCTTTCTCTTTTTTTTAAATGTTAGTTATTTATATATTATAGACAAACTGGCAGACGTTCCATCTGATGGTAAGTGGTTGACGTCGCGCATGAACATAAACTAGTTTACCTGGAACTAGCCCAGGCAACTCATTTATGTGTTGCCTATCCAGAGACATAAGGTGTTAAAGTATCGGTGCCAGTAATTACACTGCCTGTCTTGCCCTTCTCTCCGAAACTTATTCATTTATATCAGTCATTCATTAATAATTATCGTCTTTTGCTTCGTTGGGAGTGTATTTTTTTGTTTCTTTTTGTTACTGAATATTTTTCGTCAAACATTCAACATCCGCGGAAATAGAACAACATGATGTGCGCATGCGCTCCTATCAAATTGAAGAAAATCTTCACTTAGAAGGGGGCCGCGAACATACCCATTGTGTCGATTGTATCTAATATGCTAATCACATTCTCTCTCACTTTAGTTGCTTATTAGTCACACCGATTGGGATATCTGCAGAGGGGATGGCGCCTTTTCAATTAGTTTAGTTTTTTTATTTCAATTTCATAATCCAAGCTTTTGAGAATACTCATAGCTTCGTCATGTTGTAAACATAAAATCTATATATTTTGTTGGCATGTCATTAGGATATGTCGGCAACCTTTGTTCGTCTGCAAATCTCATCATTTTTGATTCGATCTTGCAGAAGAAATACCAACCGTATACCGTATACCAAGCGTAGCTCACCCCATTGCACGCTGTGCGACTTTGAGCTTGTTTATAAGGCCTATAGTCAGAGACCACGTCTCTGATCCGTATGTCATCACTGGTAACACACATTGGTCGAAGACTTTTGACTTCAGACACTGAGGTATTACAGATGAAAAGACGTTTTTCAATTTTCCGAACGCTGCTCATCCTAGCTAGATTCGACGATTGACCTTTCTCTTGCAGTTACCCACCAAGTTGGACATTTTGTACTAGATAATCATCAATAACTTCGAGAGTAGAATCTCCAACCGATATCGGGCTCGGCGCGACATGGACATTCGACATGATCATTGTCTTGTCCACATTTATTTTAAGGCCCACTCATCGGCAAACTTCATCGAAGTCATTGAGCATAATGCTGAGCTCTTCCAGGGATTCTGCCATTAGCACGATATCGTCGGCAAATCGAAGGTTAGAGATGTACTAGCCGTTTATGTTGATGCCGAATCCTTTCCATTCCAGAAGCTTAAGCAGAAGCAGAAGCTTCGACCAACAGACAGAACCCTTGAGAATACTTTGGAGCCCCGATTCCGCTCTATCCTATCTTTAATACCTTTTTTATTAAAGACACGTATATCGTGTCTCAGAGATTTCCATATCCGTCTGTTGATTCGCCTATATGCTTCAGCGTCACCAGAGAACTGCAGGTTTAACAAGCGTTGTTCCTCATTGAGACTTTGAGTTTATGTATATGTCATTGTCAAAATGGATGTTAAATTGTTGCGATTTTATTTCGCAAATTTAAAACCTCGACATGACCTGAAAATTTTAAAATACTGTACAAATACCTGGCCCAGGCTCAATATAATTTTGAAACAACCCCTTTAAAATATCTATATTGTGTTTCATTCAAGTTTCTTGACTGACTTGTGATAAGAACAGGAGAGAACATGTATAATGACATTTTGATGTGATATGGATGTCATCTAAAAGTAAGTTTTTATTTCCAGGAACATTGTGTTTATATCAGCGAGCGTGTTGGGCGTGCTCGTGGTGCTGTCGGTTTACGACGAGGACGTGTTGTTAGTTGAACATGTTCTAACTATCATCACAATACTCGGCTGCGTTCTGGCGGGAGCTAGGTAAAGTGTTAATTGCTTCTTCACTTCATTAAATCTTCGCTAAAATGTATTAATTAATATTGCGAAGCGTACTTTTATATACTATCTTCTAATATTAAAGCTTTTTATTTTTTTATTTTTTTTTATAGGGTAGACAAAGATGATTCTAGAGTATCACCCTAGAGTATCCTGATAACATATGGTTCACTTTATGGCTTTTACGACATAAGCCATATAAGATAATTAAAAAAAAGTTGTTCATTCTTCATGCCTTGTTTAGATAAAAAACATGTCCCTCAAACTATAATAATAATTAAACTTTACAAATTGTTTTGTAATAAGCTACTATGATTGCTCTGTAGGATAAAGGGATATATTGCTTACAGCAACAATTTACTGTGTTAATGGTTAGCATTAACGTGAAGAGCATCATTGAATATCTCAGAAAAATCGAAAGTATAATTTTTCAGAAATCGTTTTTTTTTATTATGTCATATTGTTTTAAATGATTTAACACTTTCTGAGCGAATAGCGAATGCGAAATATACTTAGTGCTCAAAATTTTCTTGGTGCAATTGGCAGTGACCCTGTTTCCTGCTCCAAGGTTGTGGGTTCAATTCATATGTATATTTAATATTTATATGTATATTTAAAAAAAGTACATCAGTTCCCTATTACTTAAAACACAGGCATTATACCTTGTCCTACCGTTTATTATCTTTTTGACAGCTTAAGTCTATAAATAAGCGTTTTTCTTTTCGAAATAATGTACTACAGTAATGTCGTACTTTATAGATGGGTAGTGAAGTGCCCTGTGCATAAAAAATAGCCACAGACTATAAAACAGTTCTTGAAATATATCGTTCGATAAATCATATAAAAATAATTTGAATTCATATAAGTATTGTTTCTGCAAAATTAATTTGGAAAAAGGAAATAAAAATAGTATCTATGACTTCAAGATTGATTATTTGTTAGGAATTAAGTCGAAATCTTGAAAATTAAGTTCAAATTGGGGTCGCGTGTCGCAGACGCGAACCGCCACCGTTAAGCGTTAAAAAAAGGCTTTTTTTTTCTTCGTTCGGCTTATACTGACCATAAAGCAGGGGTGTCAAACTCAAGTGGGCCGGCCATATATTAAATTTAGAATGTGTAGGCGGGTCAGATTAAAAAAAAAACAAATTTCCTGAATTATTATAACATTTTATTTCTTATTTATTATATACGGTATAATATACGGTTGTTAAAAATCATATCAAAGTTATAAAAGAGGGTAATAATTTTGAGCTAGAGGAGCGATTGCGGGCTGTATCTTTGACATCCCTGCCCTAGAGTATACTACATTTCTGAGCTTCTATATTGTTCCAGGGCGCTAATCGGCGAAGAGGACCGTTTGGGCGGGGTGTGTACGGGTCCGGCGCGCGGCGAGGAGCTGCTCGTGCAAGTGCTCGGTCACGTGCACTACCTGCCGGTCGAGTGGCGCGGACGCGCGCACACCAAGGACGTGGCAACACTCTTCCAGCACCTTTTCCAGTTCAGAGCGGTACCGTACACATCTATACAAGTCTATAATCTATACACATTTATTATATCAGAATGAAATTATAAATTAAGACTGGGCTGTATGGACTATAGTCTTTTCCCTATTTGGGATAAATTTTAAACAACTATACACATTTACCATGTTTGATCCAAAAGTAATGATAATGAATATAAAAGACAGTGATCATATTTATGAAAATAATTTATTTTTCTACATAGTCTCCTAACAAGTTAATACGTTTAGTCAATCTTTTTTCAAATAAAAAGATTCTTCTAGAAAAAAAAAAATTCTTTGTCTTGACTGTCGTAAAACGTTTCAACAGCGACCACCACTTCGTTATCGTCTTCAATTTTTTACCTCGGAGGTGTTCTTTGAGCCGAGGAAAGAGAGCAAAATCACCGGGGGCTAAACCTGGCGAATAGTGTAAAGTTTTCGCTCGTTTCCAAGTTATCGACTGTTGTTTTGTTATAGGATCAAAATGGTGCATAAAAATGCAATAAAAAAATTTCTTGATCGCCTTTGAATTTCTCGAGATTGACTCGAAATGTCGACTTGTTTATTTTTTTTTGTCGTCTTTTAACATTCTCGGTACCCAACTCGCAGAGACCTTTTTCATATGTAATTCGTTTGTAAGGATGCCTTGAACGCTGCTATATGAGATCCCTGTATTCTCAGCTATATGCTTGATGGTCACTCTTCGATCTGTCACAATAACATCTTTTTTTTCAGCAATCCTTTTTTTTCAATTTCTGTGAAGCGGGACAAACTTTTCGACTTTCGGCCTAGGTAGGAAAAACATGTATGTGTAACACGGGACGAAAGTACTACATCCTTTCCCGCATGTTTGCCATGCGGCTATTCACATGCGGGACAGAAAGTAGTAATTTCGTTCCTTGTGACACAATACACTACGAGGGAGCGTTTTTATGTTCGCGCAATGAAGGGTAAGGGGTTGAAATTAAAAAAAAAACAAATTATTTTTCCTTTTCAATATTTTCACCTGCAAGATGGACACATTTTTCAGATCTTTCAATTAATTTATTTATACCCTCATAAAAATGTTGTCTTTGTCCTCAAAATACGCTGAACTACCTCCTTAACTTCATCATCGGTGGTAAATTTTTTACCCCGCAGCTCTTTTTTCATTTTTGGAAAGAGGTAATAATCACTCGGGGCCAGGTCTGGGCTGTAGGGTGGGTGGTTCAAAATATCGAAGCCTACTTTAAGCAGGGCAGCCAACGCAACGCGGCTCTTGTGGACGGGCGCATTGTCGTGCAAAAGCAGCACACCTTTCGTCAATTTTCCCCGTCTTTTCTGTTTAATGGCTTCTTTTAGTCGCTCTAATATTGAAACGTAGTATTCTCCGGTTATAGAAACACCTTTATCTTTATAATCGATCAATAATATTCCTTCTCAGTTCCAAAAGATCGTTGCCATGAGTTTCCCAGCTGACTGTGACACCTTAAACTTCTTGGGGGGTGCTGTGCCCTTTTAATGCCACTGCATAGTCTTGTTTCGACTCAGGTTCATAATGATGAACCCAAGTTTCGTCTCCAGTAACAATTCGACTCAATACACCATACTTGTCTTCATTGCAGAGGTCCAAAAATGCACGTGAACACTCTACGCGTTGTTGTTTTTGCTTCGGCGTGAGCATTCTCGGTACCCATCTTGCGCTGACCTTAGTCATGCCAAGATGATCGTGCAGGCTTTTAAAAATGGTTGTATCGGATACTCCAACCATTTATGCGAGTTGTTTCTTCTTTAGTCGAGCATCGTCGAGTACAAGTTTTTCGACTTTTTGGATAAGTTCTGGCGTGGTCACCTCGATGCTCCTGCCCGGCCTCGGGTCGTCTTCAAGGGACTCCCTTCCTTTTTTAAACAAACTGTGCCACTTGTACACCATGGTTTTTCCTGGACAAGAGTTACCGGTAACCGATGACATCTCATCCATCATGGTCGCAACTGATTTTCCTTGCTTGGTAAGGAACTTTATAACGGCACGATATTCAATTTTTTCCATATTTCACTTTTCACTCCTGATTATGTTGCTTGGTTGGCGATAGCTCAAAGACTAATAGTCTAATAACAATGAAATCTCCTATTTATACTAATTATGAGTCATTAAACACGTTACGATCGTAATGAGCCTAATCACCCCCCTCCAACCCTCTCATTCCGCGAACTTAAAAACGCACCCTTGTATTGTGAAATTTAATAGTTAAATTAATTTTTTCGTAGATCTACATAATGTTCGAGCTTCTAAGTCCATTGCTGTGTCCGCTGGTGCTGCTGTCACTGCGCTCGCGTTCGTTGGACATTGTCGACTTCTATAGGAACTTCACAGTAAGCGTGCTCGGTATCGGCGACGTGTGTTCCTTTGCTCAGGTATTTATGATATATATTACGATCGTTTCATGTAGTTGTAAAAAAAATTCATTGACTCATTGATACATATGTTTTATTTCTGGTTTGCGTGATTTCCTTTGGCGTCTCTTGTTGTCCTCGGAGAGCACGTAAACTCGTTGGTCGCGTCTATTATATATATATATATTAGGATGTTTCATTTCAGTGGAAGAAGAAATTAATAAAAATGGTTTTTCATAGGTTTTCGTATAGAAAACTTTTTGTTTGATGAGCAACGGCTTAAAATCAAAATTACTACAAGACTACAAGATTAGACTACAAGATATTCAGGTGGGACTTTGAGAAAAAAAATGTTGCTCTAAAATGAAGCACCCTAATGTATACATATATACATACATACATGCACATTTACACATGTGTGTACAATAGAATATATATATGTTGATTATTAGGTTTGATAGGGAAAAAATTATAAAAAAAAAAAAAAAAATTATACGCCAATCAACAGGGGAACAGAGTGTTGGATTAAACCCCCAATCATTCTATAAGGGAAAGATGCTTTAGCTGTTTTATTTAATTCAAATCAGTTCACAATTTTTTGTAATAAACCATCTAAACGCAAATAGAGTTTAATCACGATGGTCTATATAAAGAGGTATGGTTAATGGTTATCTTCTATAACTAGTACTCACTCAGTTTGATACATGCTATACCTTGTCCAACCATTGAATATCTTTTTGACAGTTCGACATTAGTTACACCCTAACACGTTACTGATTCGATTTCAAATAATAATCGATTTTATTTAAGAAGAACTTACAATCGATTTAATGAAATATTTTTAGTTTAAATATTAATTATTCGTTTCTTAGTTTTTTTTTAACGCGCGCATAGTTAGCAGCCATCAAAAAATAAATAAACGAATGAACAAATTCATTGTTCTTTACTCTTGATTTGAACTTAACTTCCAAGATTTTGACTTAATTCCTTGCAAATAATGAATCTTGGAGTCATAGATACTATTTTTATTTCCTTTTTTAAATTAATTTTACAAAAACAATACTTATATTAAGTCAAATTATTTTTATCATATGATCGATTCATCGATCGATATAAATATATCAAGAATTGTTTTATAGTCTGTGGTTGTTTGACATGCACAGGGCAATCATACAACATTCCGAATTTCCGAACAATACATTATTCCGAAGAAAAAAAAACGTTAATTTATAGACGTAAGCTGTTAAAAAGATAATAAACGGTTGGACAAGGTATAAGTAATATTTTATGTTTTTGCTATTTTATGTTAAATTCTCTTTCACCGAAGTATAAATAAGAGATTTAGGAAGAACAGAAAATAATGTTTTATAGTATCGATTTAAAAATCAATAAAATTATTTTGTTTGAAAATTTTAATATAATATAATTATATAGTATATTTTGTATATTATATATTACTATTTAATCTATTATTATATTATAAGCGAACTAACTTGTGGTTCAATGACCTTAGTTACTACGAGTATATTATCATGAAAAGTTTCTTATACAGGTTCGTATCATACCTGAGATATTTGAGATGAGACTAGTATTACTGTAAGTTATATTGCTAGTTTCCATCTCGATCTTTTCAATAGTTTTTCTGTACTCATTTTTAACCTAAAATGATAGTATTAAATATAATTTTGTTCGAGTTCTTTAAAACGAGATGAGACTTTTGTCCAGCTGTTGTTAAAGGTAGTTACGGTACAGTTGGCAATGTCAGGCCAAACAAAACCATTACCATCAATAATCCTTAAATTTTCACCATCGAACCTCTCTTATATTAGAATTTTTTTCCACACATTAAACATTAAGAAAATTTATAACGCGTAAAAATGCTTTTTAATTCTTAACTGAAATTTCATAACGTTACACGTTTACAGTTGGATATACGACGCCACGGTCATCCTGATTGGCAAATACCTGGCAAAAACGGAAATAAAGGTAAGAAATATATTAAATAAAATAATTTTCTTTTTTTATAATAATTATGATGATGTACAGGGTAGTTGTCACATATGACGCTATAGAGACACTTGTTCACTGTATTCTAATGATAAAAAAATAAATAGTGTTGCAAAATAAATACTAAATAATAATATAATATCATAAATTTTATTGCGTTAGAAAATTTCCATAACAGCAGTTTCATAATGAATATTGATTTTTATAATGAACACTAAGCGAGAACACTAAGGAGTTCTTAGTTAAGAGAAAAGGAAATATTTTTTTTCCAAATAAAGTATAAATTTTTCAAATTAAATAATTTTAATTAATTTGATATCTTCTTGATCAATGAAATTATTAATTTTTAGTATCCTTCCAAAAAGAGAGAGAAAGAAAAACTACCTTTATGGGTAAACAAAAAATTTAGTTTTTAGTTATCGTGGTAACAATTTTGTATTAATTATATTTTGAAAAAGTGCTTAAGTTACACTATCGTATACTAAAAGAAAAAAAAAAACTCTCGTGTGTGCGGAGTACACGTGTTAGAAGTGAAACTTCCGTCCTTTATTCTGTCGCTCATATCGTGACGCTTCATGTGACGCGACCTTGTTATTTTACCCCCAACGCGCGCAAAGAAGTTTCACTTCAAAATAAGCTATATAACTGGGAGATGTGTGTGATGGGGGTGACTAAGACGAAGCATTCCCTGATAACGTAATTTCACACGTTAGAGAAAATTATTACAGGGTATTTTTTTTTTTAATAATATTTTTTAAATTTTATTGTATTAATTTATTGTATTACTTACTTGTTGTAAATATTGTATAGTCCAAATTTATTATTAATTTGTAAACAGTAAATATAATTTTGTAAATGAAATAAAGATATTGTATTGATTTATCTTATGGAAATAATACTGTATTATTTAAAAAAAAGTACTTGTATTATTAATTTATAAATTATTATACGTAATAATACAGCCTGCAACACCCAATACAATCAAGCGGAGGTGGGCAAGACGGAGCTCTCGCTGATCGCGTTCTCGTGCCGGCACCCCGGCTGGCAGCCCACCGAGCGGGCGCAGCGGCAGTTCCTGCGCTCACTGCGCCAGAGCATGCACCAGGCACTACCGACGCAGACCGCACTCGTATGCTTACACTTTAGTGACATTTAGTTTTTTTTTCACCCGACTGCGCCAGGAGGGTTATGTTTTTCGAGAGTATGTATGTATGTATGTATAATTGTTGGCACGCTCTGCGGACTGAACGGCTCGATGGATTTTAGCTTGAGAGGTGTCATTAGATTCGTATTTACTGTGAGAGTGACACAGAATATATCAAAATAAAAATAAAATGGCCGATTTTTGGCACCAAATTAATTTCATTTCATAATTAAACAGAAACGCAGTCGTTTTTTTTTTAGTTTTTTAAATTAAAGTTTTATTTAACGTTGTTTTAAAATTTATCCCCAATAGGGAAAGCAAAGGACTATAGTCTATACCTACAGCCTAGTCTAAATTTGATTCAAATCATTCTGACCGAACTTATTAAAGTATTATTATATCTTTAACTTTTCTTTTGCTACCTAACTAAATTGATTAACTGTCTGTCATACTTTAACACTAGTCTAAATAAATTATTTAATTAAATGTAATTGGATGAGCTATGTATTTAGAAGACATCATTTGATGACTTCGAAATTATTCAATTTACTTCCCTAAAAAAATGATTTTTCAATTATTGGCAAATAGATTTGCATATTATATTAAGTTATTGCTGTCTATAATTACTCATATTAAGTCATAAACAATAAAACTATGACTGAACGGAAAAGGCTCGTCAGTTGATACCAATATTAAGACTAAAATATAACTTCTTTATATTGATTAGTTTTAAAAGTCAGAAGTCGTATTATAATATTAAAGAACCTTGTGATATTGTGTAACATGAATAAAAACAAGATCTTCAGTGATTATTGTGTCCTTTATCGATGCTTATATTTATTTTTTTGCAGAACAAGACAATGCTCGGTTCATTTATACAGCAGAGTATATTCGGTACGACTACACCTCTTCCTGCGCTACTTTCTTGCTATCAACAACAAAATCAGCATTATAAGCTACCCGTAAGTAACGTTTTGTAATTTGCTTAAAATGTATATATTTTTAAATTTATAACCCATGCTTAGAGACTATATAATAATTTAAAGTTTAAAAATACTATAATTTTGTGTATTTGTGCGATCTTATTCATAATAATTGTTATTATAGAAAGCTTTATTGCCGGAAATTGTTAAACGTCCTTATTCCGAGATTTTTCAAGCTAATACATAAAAATTTATAGTGTAATTTTTTAATCTATCGTTTTGAAAACTGTCCTTTGGTACAGCAACGTCATATTTATTTGAGGTTATTTCGGGGAAATTTTTCGTAACACAAGATGGTGCTCCTTTAACTCTACGACCGTTCTGGTGTGCGTAGTCGCCTCAAACAGCGCGCACGGCGGTCGCGGATTCGATTCCCGCTGGGAACACATATTTGTATTTGTACAAATATTTGTTTCCCTTCTGTGTGTACGTGTGTGTCCCTTGTGGGTCTCCCCACCGTGCCTCGGAGAGCACATAAAGCCGTCAGTCCCGGTTGTTATCATAGACACCTGATAACGATCGTTACGACTGATGCGACTGATAGCGTGGTGGATTAAGCTCCCAACCTTTCTCCTATATGGAGAAGAGGCCTTCGCTCAGCAGTTGCTGGTTTACAGGCTGATACAGTAGAGTACAGTAACTTAATATTTCATGGTTTGTTATTAGGACATGGACGAGATCAGCGACGAGGAAGAGGACGGTACGCCGGCGGGGCTGGCGGGCGCGAGCAGCGCGCTGGGCGCGAGTGCGATCGGGCTTGGAGCCGCGCCCGCGCTCCCCGACGAGATCCGCGACATGTCCGTCAGCACGTTGCACCTTTACGACTTGCAGTACGACCAGGTGGGCTCCGTCCTCTTCTACGAATGAGATGTTCGAGTTTTATCAGCTTCGGTGTATGAAAATCGGAGTACTGTTAGAAGATACCTCTGGTTTCGCTTTTTTTTTTTAATTTTTTATTTATTTACGATTTAAGATTTTCGGATACATGCAACGGTACTCTTCAATAAATGACAGCTAATCTGCCGTGGTTGCACGTGTATATGCATTGCTTATATAAACATACATTAAATATAACATTAAATATAAAATGCAAATTTCTAAATGCGTGACGATGGTATAGGACGCGAATACGCATAATGGAAAATGTTTACTGTATTTTAAGTTCATAGTAAAATAGTTTTTATAAGTTACAGTATGTATGATTAAAAAAAAAAAAACAGAAACACCTGTTTCGTCACGATATTTTTATTCGCCTAATATTTTAAATTAATTTTGTAGAAAATTTATTAATGACAGTTATAGATATCAAGTCAATAGCGATTCTATATATGTCTTATATCAAATTATCATACTAACCACCTATCTCACCGGTTGCTGACAAAATTTCTCTTGCACTAAAGTTACTGATATTATGCTTTATGAGCGAGTATCAGAAGTAATAACACAGGATGTGAATAGCAATGTCTGACAAATAAAGTTTGATGTAGAAAAAGAAAAATGTATATATAACCTTTATCCGTTCCATTATCCATACATGAAATATCTTTAACGGCTACCGGTAAAACAGGGCCTAAAACTATTTAGAGTTTAAATCTCAAACTGCCACCCTATTTCATAACCGTAGGGTCACGTTAATTTTTAATTACACATTCTGTACTAGCAATATATTTATAGTAAATACTCATTGTGTTAAGCGGTACAACTAAACGTGGTCTCAGTGTTTATTAGCTTGAAATGGATACGGGATATCGAGATTTCGATATTCAAAACACTTTAACATTATGTGTTTTTGAGATGCTATTTTCAAAATACTTTATTAATCCTAGCTTTTTTAAATATTATCGTTTTTACTAACTAATGTAAATGGTGTATGTTTTTAAATTTAAAAATATATATACAAAATTATATATAATATTTATTGTTTATAGACAAGGCCAGATCCAGTGTGCTGTACTAACAACTGTAGCGAGAGGAGATCGAGCCGCTGGGAGAGCGGGGAGAACACGCCGCTCCTTCATCGTCCATAACAGTGGCGTGACCCGTCCCGCGCCGTCTGGGTATAGCGGGTACTGTATGTGGTCCTTAACGAAGCTTCTAGAATTATCGTATTTCCTCACGAACAAAAAGTTTCATAGATTAACTCATCTTGTAGCGCCGATGTGTGGGTGTACTTTTTAATATATAGCTTTGATTTTGGTAGTTAGCAGGCTTTTTTATCAAAGCATATAACTATAGCTTTTTCGTGCGAGTATACTCAATAAAACTAACTCTGGATTTCTATTTTAAAGTGGACTTTCTTATTTGAACGTGCTTGAATGTAGGTAGGTACCTTTCTTTTGTCTGCATACTGAGTTAAATATAGTTGAGTTAATATAATATTACTCGGCGCTTAGGTGACTTAAATATCAAATTTAACGTAATTTCTAGATTTGATGCAAAAAAAAAGCTAGCAACAGCGCGGTTAGACAAATTATTGATAACTGATTATGTATGAAAATTATCGCTTCTTTTGATACTGATGGGATTCGATGAATATTTATATCATTTTCATACACTTTGTCTTGTTAACTAATAAATCCGAACTTCTCTAAAACATTTTTTTTTCTTTTTTTTTTAATAAAAAAAAAGAAAAAAATATTAACCAACAATCACACCACGTTAACCTAGCCCCGTGCTAAGTTCGTAAGAACTTGTGTTACGGGTACTAGGAACGGAAATAAATTTAAGATATAAATACATATATACATAAATACACATCCATGACCCGGTGCAGACATCTATATTCGTCATACAAATTATCTGCACCTGGCGGGATTCGAACCCGCGACCGCTGCGTCAAGTGTCCAGTTGCCTGACCACTCGACCAGCCGGCCGTCCGGAGTTAAATCATAACATTTTGTGTCTTTAGTTGTCTTTTTTGTCTTTAAAAATTATACATATATGAAAAAAAGTATATGAGTAAAATTGAAAATACACCGTTTTGTTAGTCAGCTCAGGATCACAGACTCTTCACAAACAGAGTTAATACGCTTAGAAAAATAAGACCAGACTATTACTTATTACTAAAATATTTTTCCAACAATGACTCACCCAATTAATTTATTATGTGTGGCCTGCACCGCGGCTGAATGCGAAAATAAAGACCCTCGCTTAAGCACTCGGTCGCTAGCAGTCCTCCTCACACTTCCCCTCACCTCGTGACTACATTCTAGAACTTTCGAGTAGACAACGGATATCTCGAAGATAACCGAAGTTAAACGAACCTAGATATTCTTTATTATACTAAGCGCCTGACTGTTTCTCACGGCAATTTTCGATGATAGATCCTTTGTAACATTTATACATGTTACACTATAATTATAGTTCAATTAGTTCGACAAAAATATCGCCATTCGTTAAGGAAAAAATCTTTGTTAATTAGTGAGGGGCCGTCCATAAATTACATGAGGTGTTTAAGAGGGGGAGGGGGTCGAGCGAAATCTCACAGAATCTCACGTGTGGGGGGGAGAGGTCTCGGCAAATATCACATAATTTTTTTCCTCATTAAAAATGTGAAATACTTTTCATGTACTGGTGATGACATTTTTTTTAAGAATACGTATAGCCTGGAGGTGGAAACGCATTTTTAAAAATCTCACGTGAGATAGGGGGGAGAGGGTCGAGCAAAATCTCACCAAATCTTACTAAGGGGGGAGGGCGGGTCAAAAAAACGCTAAAATTGTCTCACATAATTTATGGACGGCCCCTGAGGGCAAACTTGAGAATTTAAACTTCGTAAGGATTATGTGAAAAAAAGGAAATTTCCGATAAAGTAAACGTGTTTTTTTCTTAACTATGACTTTTTCTTTAAATTGCAAAATAAAAATGAAATCCATGTTCTCAGGGAATCGTGCTAATTAGAACATTATTAGTACATGGATGGATGATGTGGCTATTGCCTGTGAGCGGCAATCGAACACATGACCTTCAACCTTCGGTTTCATCTAAGCAACCTCTGCGCCACCCAGAACACGTGTATATCACACGTGCAACGAATATTTGTATAAAATTATCTTTAACAATTAAAATACAATTTTTCACTTAGTCGTATAAGTATTGTATATATATAATATATATTATGTAAGTGAGTGTACTCAGAATTTCTCCCTTTGTATTTGTCACATTTCATTTATTTCATAAAGTGGTTGTGTTTTCTGTGCCAATTCGGGGTGAGATTTTTTTAAAAAATATAAATGCAGCTTTTTGGAATACTTTTGGGTTGTGATGTTCCCCGTTTTAATTGAAGTACATATTATGTTGTAAACCACGCATTAGCCATATTTTGTTTTTATAAGATTAATAATAGGGAATATGCAAGTGATTTAAATTTATTTTTTTAGTTTCTCCCGATACTTTGCAGTCATTACACCTAAATCATTATTTTTTGTTTATATTTAAATGCATGAAAATGTAACAAAAAAAAAAAATAATTAAAATAAGTGACCAAAATTCAAATTGCGAAACGCGCCGTCATTGGTCGAATGGAATAATGACGTCACAGGCATTATAATTCATACTACGTAAGTAGTGTTTGAGAGAAAAATTGTAGCTAATTTATATTTCTGTTCTATTATTCATTAACAAATGCGATTTTGTTATATAGTTATTATGGGAATTATTAAGAAAAAAAATGACGAAAAGTGGTTTGTTAAAGCACGATTTACAGCATACCAATAATTTATGACGATCACATATTTTTAATCAAATCCAGACGTACGCTGAAGTCAGAAGAGTGAAAACTGCAGAGTAATTATTGTATGTAATACTTCATGCTAATGTTATAAATGCGAAAGTAAGTTTGTTTATTACGCTTTCACGCAAAAACCACTTAACCGATCATCGTAAAACTTTGTACACATATTCTTGGAGGTATTAGAAGTAACATAGGATACCTTTTTTATTTTTGGTCGCGATAACCGACATACACGCGGGCGAAGCCGCGGGCAGATGTTAGTACATTATATTTTTAACCTACTGAATAAGTTTTGATGCATACGTGCATCAGTAATACTTACCGAAACACAACTTTAAATTATGTTTACCTGCAAGTGACTTTATTAGAACAGATTTAAGTCAATTTTGTGCGTATCAGTTGTTAAAATAATCTGAAATAAATTCCATACTCGCTCAAATGCCCTTGTCAACTACTAGTTGACAAGAGTTTACAAACTAACCGTCGCCATGGCTATATTGCTCATGTCAACTTTTTTTTCGACACGGGCATTAGTACGCGAAGTGCACCTGTCAACTACAGGTTAATTAACGTATTATATTATCATTTACATTATCACCGGTGGGAAGTTACATAACAAAACGTGAGACGCCTTGGGCAGTTTTGTGCAGTTGGTAAACTAAAAGGTCATTGCCCGGACACTCAAGCGGATACTTAATATAACCTCGGTGAAAAGGCAGGAATAATCATGAGCTGTAGTTCTTTAAATGAAAGTTTTGTTCTTTGTATATTAGGTTAGGAGATATAAACAAACAGTTACCTTTCGTCTTTTACGCCCACAAAATTTACGTCTGAACAATTCACACCATTTTAACTATCTAAATATAATTTATTTACATAACAATGATCATCACACTGACGACCGTTCTGGTGTAGTGACGCGAGTAGTCGCCTCATCGCCGGCGGTCGCGGGTTCGATTCCCGCTCGTGAGAGATATTTGTATTTGTGCTAATATTTGTTTCCGGTCTGGGTGTATGTCCTTGTGGGTTTCCCCACCGTGCACGTAAAGCCGTCGGTCCCGGTTGTTATCATGGACACCTGGTAATGATCGTTAGTCATGGTAGGGAAATTATCCATCAACCCGGAGTGGAGTAAGCTCCAACCCTTCTTCTATATAGAGAAAGGCCTTCGCTCAGCAGTGGCTTGTTTATAGGATGATACAGTACAGTACAGATCATCACAACAATATAAACTCGGTATAATTTACTTTATCTGTTTTCATAACATTATGCTATTTTGGAATTGAAAAAAAAAAGTATTTTGGGCACACATATTTGGTTATTGATAATAGCTTCGTCCATGTTCTAAATAGCGGTTAAAACTGAAAAACATAAAATAGTATACAAACAACACAGAAAGTGGTATGTGACGTCAGACAAAGCACGCAAAAAATGGAACTTCCAAACAGGACCAATTAAATAGATATTTTATATATTATTTTAAAAAGTAATCCGAATACTTCCAACTTTTATATTTATATTTTTAACATGTTATAACGACGTGAAAAGTGAAATAAACCAAAAAAAAAACATTATGCATATTCCCTATCGTTGAAGTTTAAGTATCACAGTCACTGATATGTAAAATAAGGAACCAAGGAACTTATATGGAATAACTGGAATGCTTACTTGCGCTTCAAATGTTCCGGAGAGCAAAGCTACATTGTTGGGTGGTATCTCTTTCTACAAACGTGTCCACACATATTTGTACGATAAGATAATTTCATTCTAAAGAAGCTTAAAAATATCCATTTTATTGCCCTTGTGCTGCGTTATTTGAATGGGACTGACGGATTGCTAAAAGAGATCTTGGATTTGAACCCAAGCACCACCCAACTTTACAAGTCGTGTCTTATTAACCATTATTTACTTGAAGCTATGTGAAGTCAGTTCTGATAGAAAAAAAAATTGAAATTTTAATGAAAGTAAAACAACAACACAAGTACTACTAATAAAAAAAAACATAGTACAAAGATGAAACAAAAGAGCACTAAGACGGACACTTTTCGTAATACAAGATGGTACTCCTTTAACTCTTTACTCCATGCATATAACGAGAGCATGGAATATAGATACTAAGGAATGCCATCATCTGATTACGAAAAGTGTCGTAAAAATTCACCAAATTGGTGGCGCCACATTAGCATGAGGATAAATTTTTAAGGAAGTGCCAAATAACAAAGTAGTCATAACACGGCCTGAACGTTATAAACAATATAAATTAACAACAATAAAAAAAACATAATGTAATATATTAGAATACAGGATATTAGGAAATATTATTTTTATACTGTGTAGATGTTCATAAATGATTATCGGATTAATTCAAAAACTACCATTTGTTCTTTTTTTACTACTGGTAATTGTAAGAAAGAGAGAGACTCCACTAAACTACTCGGAACGCTTTTTTTCTTTTGGATGTAGGAAACAAAGTATAAACCTAATATTAATTACTTGGTAAGCATTTCAGTTTCAGTATATAAATTCTTTGGTCGGGACAAAGTTACCTGTAAATGTGTGTTATATTGATGTGATATATTTGTGCGCTTTTTGTTGTATGTTGGTGCACAATAATAAGTTACACCACACTAACATTCAAAATACAGGATGACTGGTAAATTACTATCAATATTTAAGGAGAATACTCGGTACATGATTCTCATTCGAATTATGTAAAAAAATAGGTAAATATTAATAAACTTTTAAGTAAAGTTACTTAACAATTATATCCAATTATTTACGCGTCGTCTGGACACCCTAGCAGCTAGCTGCACTTTCGACACAAAACAGGTAGTTCACCTAGGTCCAAACGCCGCCACGTGTTAACAGGGTAGCAGGATAAAAAAGCATGATCCAGTCCCCCTTAATACTTTAATCCTGGCTTAGGATAGGCAAAAATACTAAGATATTTTACTCGTTTAAGCAACAAATTTGTTGACTAGGTAAATGATGTGAACTTTGGCAATTTTTAGATGTGAAAAACCGGCACAGTACAACACCTGTTCACGTGCCGCCGGCATGACTGGAAAAGTGTCAACGCTTCATTTATTTGAATTGAAGTTTATGAAAATTTGGTCAAAAATAAGTACCTATTTTTTTTACATAATTCGAATGAGAATCATGTAACGAGTATTCTTAAATATTGATAGTAATTTACCAGTCATTCTGTATAAAGTCGTATACGTAATGCGAACGTACACGTTTAGCACATCGTTTATGTACATCATATATACATAATTTGCACACTGCAACACGTAGTATACACGTGTGCGCGACTTTAATAATGCTCAAATTGAAATGAATCCGGTGAAAAATAATTATTCAAAAAATTATACAATAGGCATTGAAAAGCGCACGAATGTTATTATATATAAGTAATAATTTTAAGTTAATTTCCTAATATTGTCTTATTATTAACTAATTTATCAAAAAATGAAGTAATAACCATCGATATAAAAATGAAATGAAAAAAAAACCAAATATGATCATATTTCTAAATAACTTATGCGAAATTGTTTTTCAATTCAAGTGATTCCATAAGATGCGTCGATAGTTTATTACTTCATCTGATTTTCTAATTTGTAGAAAGTAAACTGGATGAGACAATCTGAACGAATATCACGTCTAAAATCCAAACATAATTTAACGCACATAAATAAATCAAAGTGAAATTTTAGTTTAATATCAATTGGATATTTGTGTCAATTGTTTCATTGTTCTTTTTTGATATCTTTTGTGAAAATACAACTGTATTCGATAACGACAAAATAAAATTATTATTTACAAAAATACCAAATATAAATTATTATTAAAAGTCATTTTATTTGCAGATACAAAATATTATGTGAAATTTAATGACGATGCTGTTTTATGAAAATGTGTATTATCTTATATACAGTAAATATACATCTTTTAGAATTTTAGGCTAAACAATCGTTACTTTTACAACCATCACTTTGTGATAAAGAAAAGTAATGTATTTTATATATTTTGCTAATAATTAATGAATAATTATGAATGTATCAAAGTGATTAATGATACATATAAACGACGATATTAGTAAATAGATTTGTTTATGAATTTGAATTTTTGTACGTTAAATAAAATTAATGGGTACATTCGCGGCCCTCTTCTAATTGAAGATTTCTTCACTTTGATAGGAGCGCATGCCACGTCATACATTCAACATGCGCGGAAATGGAACAACATCATGTGAAGAGGGCATGTTACTTTTTTTAGGTGGGCTTTGCTTTGATAGGAGCGCATGCGCACATCATGTTGTTCCATCTCCGCGCATGTCGAAACTATGACGTGCGCATGCGCTTCTATCAAAGTGAAGAGATCTTCAATTAGAAGAGGGCCGCGAACGTATCCAATATGTTAGCTTAGTCCCTACTCTAATATACGACATTATTGCGGAGATAATCAATGGTTCATATTGCAATGACAATACGTAGTTATCAGCGGCTAGTAAATCGTAGATTACTGTGATAAAGTACATAAAACGAGGTGATTCCGAAAATATTCGATCGCGATATTTTAATTTATATCGATTTGTGAAATACGTTCGAGTAATTTTTATCTGCAGTTAACCGCTATCGGAGATCGGTAGCTATTTTTCGAACTTTGTATTAATAATTCTATCGATACTAACAGTACAAAAGATTTTTTTTGTAAAAAAATAACAATAAAACAAAATAAATGATTTCCCATTCTATTAAACGAGCAATAAATAGAAATATTGCGTAAACTATAGTTGTATAAACTCTCATTAGTTATTTTTGACATATGTATGTAAATATCAATTTAAAGATTTAGTGCTGAATAGAGTGATCAAGTAGACGGCCACAAATCGTATTGCTCTAGCATAACACATAAACAGCGTTTTAATAGATGATACTAGGATACATTAATTTAACTTTTCATATACATTAAAGCTCGGTTCCTATATCTAGAAAACGATTCGTTTTGCTTACGGACCGTCCAATTTTAAACGACTTGTGACGCAAAATATTCTCAATAAAAAACTATTCGTTTGCAGGTAGGCTTCGCTTTAGGACGGCTGCGTAGAGAACTGATTGTATCTATATTATTATGTTAATACGTAAAGTAAAAACGTTTAACCCCATTTTTACGAAAATTACGCGGACGGAGAAGTTTGAAATTTGGCATAGTTAAAGTTTAGATGGAAAGAAGTGCAGAATGCTAATATTTTTTTTTATAATAATGGTCAAAAAAATACAAGTTCATTAATAAAAACACTACACACACTACGGCATACACACATATGTACAATGACATATATACACAAATTTTCTTTATTGTCAAAGTCTGTTGTCAACAAGGTCTTAAATACAAGTCTTGCAACGAATTTTTTTATCGAAATTTATTATCACAGATCAGGTCCAATGACTGTTGCATATGCTCACTATTTTATACTTTATCATATTTTTATGATGTTGACAATACTGTCAATTATAGATTAGGTCGAATTTCGACCACTAGGTGACCACTATAGTCTATTCGCGTTAAGAAAATAGTGACAAATAAAAAAAAAAATTTAAAAATTAAACCATTAATATTAAAGCAAACTTTATATGACAGTATTTTAAAATATTAAAATTAAGTAGTTATTAAATTGAAAAATGATTAGAATCGTCAGAACCGTATTTTCAGAAACACCACATGCAGTAGCCTTTTTCACTACTATACTCTCCATAGTCACGTCTTGGTCACCACACTGTTTAAAGTACTTAAAAACATTGTAAATCACTCGTCTTTCTCCGCTATGTAATATTAATCCACTATTATTTTGAAGAATAGGTGAGGTATTCATTTTTAAAATTGGCAATGAACACGTCCGTTCTGTCTGAAGGGCTTCAACTGTTCAAAGTGAACACGACTTTATAATTTACTGTGATCTTATTGGTCAAGAGGCGTGGCTAAGCTGAGTGACAACGATGAGTCACTATTTTCTTAACGCGAATAGACTATAGTTATTATTAATGAGGCTTAATGTCTTTGCCAAGATAGTACAGATGACTTTGCTAATGTCACGTAGAATGGAGAAGACACGAGGGAGAAGTGATTGTCCGCCGCCCGAATTGCGCGATTTGGCAACACCGCACATACGCGAGCATAGCATAAAAATCAAAGGCTCATTTTCCACAACATTTTTTTTTTAAATTATAATGCATAAATATTTTTTAAGTTTACCTAACGGGCAATTACAATCGACGAAAGGGCATTTTTTAGCGTTTATTAGATTTTCAGAAACGTTTTGGTTAAAGAGATAAGATTATTTAAAGTTACTATATATTATATTATTTTTCCTGAGAAAACTAGAAAAGGGCAAATTCTAAATCTTAGGTACAATTTAAGGTCAGATTAATATCTATAGCCTGTTTTTTTTGTTAACAAATTATTATACATAGGGTACGTTCGCGGGCCCTTTTCTAATTGATAGTTCATCACTTTTATAGGAGCGCATGCGTACTTCATACTTTTTTATCAACGCATTCCACAGACCACATGCGCGGAAATGATACTTCTTTAATCAAAAACTGGATTCAACTGTCGAACTTTAGTAAATAATTGTTTGCTATTGTTCATAAAAGATAATAAACAAAATTATCTTCTTACATTTATTCATTACTTATTATTTTTATTAAAAACTGAAAAATAAAAAACTATTGCGCATGTCCCATTTCCGTTTCCGCGCATGTGGTCTGTGGAATGCATAGATAAAAAAGTATGAAGTACGCATACGCTCCTATAAAAGTGATGAATTATCAATTAGAAGAGGGCGCGCGAACGTACCTATATTTGCAGGCTGGAACGGGTGTGCTGATTGTAGTAAAATGAATGGGAGGGACAGACAATATGGTTGCTATAAATATTTTCAATTGTCAAACGGCTGTCAAAAACGAATCGTTCCGAATTTCTTTTCTTTTATAAATCGGTCGGCTATGAATTGTTATTATACGTATTTCCGATTTAAGTACACTAATAATATAATACCATACGTAGGTCCTGACTCCTGAGTGTCGAAACAATAGCAACCCTATTTTTTATAGGGAATATGTCGAGTCACAACTCGTTTCTTTAACGGTTCGTAAGCAAAACGAATCGTTTTCTGTATATAGGACTACCAGACTAATCATGCTACTGGTTTTATTCGATGCCTTCAAAAAATTTTCTAGTATGATAATTTAATGTGCCTCGAAACAGACTTGTAAGTGTATACATATAAAAAAAAGTTGATCCTGCTAACTTGATGATTACGATCGTGAAATATGTAAGGAAAATGTAGGTGGGTACTAACGTTTTGTCACTTCGTTTCAGTAGAAAAAACTTTAAAAGTATTAAAATTAGTGTATTACTTTTAAATGTTTCTGAAATAAAATAATGTTTACAAAACTACCACATCGAAAAAAAACCAGTCGCAATAAATTAAATAGCCTTAAATCTAATAATTGTCCTCGCAGGAACGGAAAAAGAAAAATTATATTTGCATTTTTTGTAAAGTAAAAAAAGAAATACGAATATTTGATTCGCATGCTAGAAAAGAGAACTCATTATATAATATTTACTAGTTATATTGTTATATTCTATCATAATTATAATTTTTAGTTTTAAATACTATGTATCCTAATTTAATAACAGTAAAGATTTAATTTTATTCGCTGATCTGTAAATAACAAATTTATTAAAAAAATGTTAACTAGAATTTGACAAATTAAAAAGAATATATGTATATAGCTCGCGTAAATATTTCGTTTTAATTATAATTAATTAGCAGAAGGTTCTTTTGCCGCACATCTTTGAACATCCAAAATTATATTAGCATATCTAGCAACATTTACAATATCGACGACTTTCATAATTATGATCCGGTCCTACAGACACAGTTTCTGACCTTTTGTAGATTTATAATTCACATAATTATCTTAAGGTTTTTTGAACTGGTTTGGTCCGATTGGAGCTTCCTGTATTAGTAATATGATATCAAACGCTAAATAGAGATGATATTCTTTAATTATCAGACGTTTAAAAATATTTATCGATAATAGTATAATAATATTATTATGTGAATTCATTACAACTTTTATTATGTAGGAATAACGTTATTAAACTTTCAATTAATTGTCACAGCATTTCAACTTCAACATCACCTTTAAATAACATAAAAAAAGTTCTATAATACATGCTTATTATCTGACTACTCTTTGATAAAGCTGTAAAATAATTGAAATTATTTAAACGCAAAATATTATATTATAAAAAAGCGTAATAAATCGTAGGTCAATTAAACATAATTATGACGGTAATTTTTTTTTCAATACTTAAAAAAAATCATTACCTTATGTATATAGTAACTCTTACTTTCGTATACATAAAAATCGCATAGTTTGTCGACAGTCTCTATAAAAAAATAAAATAAAAAAATAATAACGTTATGTCAAGTATTAATGATTAAATAGTTATTCAATTTCATCAATATATCTTTTATAAAATATATTAATACAAGCATATATCAAGTACAATTATTAATAACGACATTTATAAAACTTTTTTTTAACTCGATAAAATACTATTTTCTACATTTTTCGAAGTCGTTATCAGTTCAAATATTTAACTTTCACATACGGTTATATAATTGAATAGTTGAAAAAGAAAAAGACAAGAAATTCTAATTTACATATCGGTTTCATTTTTTTTTTCCAATAAAATGGCCTATAAGTTTGTATCTAATTTAACCTACGAACAGGAAATATATTTATGACCAGTCAATTGATCTTGCACATGTCTTAAATATCAATAAAAGTTTAGTTTCACTTTAAATTGATACTCATTACCTACTTTTTATCTTATAATTTTGTACATATGTACATGATATAATTTTTTTAACGATCGATTATTAAGTATTTGTAGTCTTCGCAATAAAGTTTTTCTACTCATAATAAACAATTTATATTCAAGTATATCAGTCAGTGTTTTGATTCATAATAGAAAAATATAGCGCGTTGTTTACCTATCAAGAAGGAATTAAATTTATTTTCCTTTTTATTATATTTAATGATATATTGTTTATATGAATAAAAAAAATGATTTCGCAATATAAATAGTATAATAGTTTAAGCTGTACAAAAGTTAGATTTTAGTGCGGTTTTGATAAATAATCATACCGTGTATATCAGGAAAAATATGCTGCACATTCTTTACATATTAATGATTACTTTAACATATAGTTTTGAGGAATTATTTATTAAGAAACATTTAAAAAATTCGGATAAGCTGTATGCAATAAGTTACTATCAAGTACAAGAAGTTATATGTGTTTCTAAACTACCGTAGATTATTCATAATAATATGAAAACTTTGTTACGGTAAATTTAATAATAATTTCTCAAATCAATCTGTAATGAATTAAAAAAATACTATTAATTATTAAGTAAAGATGAAATTGATTTAAAGTACCTTATAGCAGTTTTAATCAAGCTTCTGCAAACAGCATAGAATACGCGAAATTTAAGATCATCATTATCTATGTACTCTGAATAATTTACTAAATATGAAGTATATTTTGTTTATCTATATTATTATTGCGTACCTGCTTTTGAAATAAAATCAATAGTGATAACAAAAATGTGATCTAAAATGTTTTAACAAAACAAACTTATGAAGAAAAGAGGGAAGAAAATAGTAGTTTTTTATAGGTAAGCTTAATTAGGATAAGCGAAAAGTGTTTTTTTCGAATCGTTGTGCAATTAAAGTAGATATATTTATGCGGTGTCATGATCTCGGGAAAAATAAAAACAAATATATATTATGTTTTATTGGTCTTTCGATCTTTAAACATATTATGAAATCGAATATTTCTGACATTACCAAGATTTTACAAATCTAATGATTAAGTTTATTAAAAATAAAAAATAAAATAAAGTAAAATACTGATGATAATAATATTTTCTCCGTTGTTTTAAATTATTTTGACTTTAATAGTAGCGTGACACAGACGATAGAGTCAGCACTAAATGCCACCAAAAATATCAACGAACAACGATCGTTAATGCTTTGGATACAGAGTAGGAAGTAGTCGTATATTAGTAATATATTAATTATTTTATAAAAATTTTAGACGCGTGTGTGTGTGTGTGTGTGTTGAAATAAAATCTAGCATCTTGGTTAATATTAACGATTTTGTATTTAAATATCAAGTCTACGTAGAAATCAAACGGTGACAGAAAGTACTAAAACAGCTCTGCTTTATTTTCTTTTGTCTATTATTGACTATAGCGCTAAGATTAATTTTAAACTCTGTGTCTTTATTACTATATATATATTATCTGTATCTTTTTAATTATTTTTTTTTATAAAAGATATCAAAAATAATGTGTTATTTATTATTTATAGGCTTTATGTTTATTATGACTAGCATATTTTAAGTGACACTAAATTTATTTTATGTATAACTTGTGCCATTATGAATTAAATTGGCCTTTGATGAGATGATATATGAGACACAAATAATTAAATAACATGTTTTGATATAAAGTAAAATACGACGTAATTAAAAAAAAAAAGTTAACAAAGAAATGTGAATTAAATTGGTATATATTAATAACGAATATATATGAATGTCGATCTTGTTTTGTTGCATATTTAATTGCGTAAAGAACAGTTTACTACTCAATTTTTGAAAGTTATTACAACATTTAACGTTGTATGAAACATGTCTTAATTCATTTATGTATACCGTGTTTCTATTTTACATGAATATAAAGGACGGAAGGATAACATAACTTGAAATAAAATTCATTAAACGGTAGTGGCTGATATTTATTTCTTCAATAATTTAAATTAAAATAGTTGGAGAATGTCTTCAACTAATCTTTTCCTGACATGATTCTAAATAGTAAATATAATTAATACAAACTAGCAACATTTTTCTTAGAGTATAAGAATCTATGTATGTACATAGATAGTAATAATCTGCTTCCAAAGTTTATTTGTGTTAGGAAATACTTTTAATCGAATTCAAAAATTTTCTTCAATAATATCAAACTTTTTTTAAAAATAATGTATGTAATTATTAAAAAAGAAAAAAAAAATAATATCCAGCTATATTGCTATTGAAATTTCTTTTTTTATTTAAATAAATAAATCTTTGTAAATTTTTAATACCTCTCTGAAGGGAACAATATAAATTACTTTTTAAAATGATATTTTTCCCTACTGTATATTTTTTTTGGTTAAGTATAAATATTGACATGTATATATAGTCAATAATAGATTGTAATCTCGTATTCTAGTTGTAATATAAAATACATAAGATAGTGAATTTGTGATGTAAAGGTTTTATAAAAGTCACTTTAAAAATAAAACCTTTATATTTTTACGAAAATTATAAGGATGGCTAAAAATGTGTTCACATAGTTTTAAACTGCCTGGTCTATTACATGGGCTTGTGAGTTTTCGTATATTTTGTATAATGTTGCTGCTAGTTATCGCAATTGTTTTACTTTAAAGCAAATTAAGCGTTTGTATAAAACTCAATCTTAGTTAATTTTTTTTTTTGAGAGTTGCAAAAAGAATTCTGAACATTGACCTTATATAATCTTTGTAAATATTTTGTTCAATTTATGTAGTATTAGTATTGAAAGTATATTGTGATAACATTATTATATTTTTGCGGTATTTTGAATAAGAAGTGATTATTTGTAAAATTGATGTTTAATTAATCGTTCATTTATTTATACATTTTTTTTTACAAGGGAATTACGTCTTTTTTTTTAAATTTATGTCTCTGTAATATAGCTAGTAATAATATGCAATAAAATATATAAATAAAAATCTTTTTTATTTATATTTGTGGTTTTTTTTTGCTACCGTAATGGTTTCTGTTTCGTTCCCAAGTATCTTAGTATGATGCAAAACTAATATTTTAAATTGGATTTAGATCAGAATTGGCATTTATTGCCATGCGTCAAAGTGCTACCCGAAAGACGCTGTTTAAATCGTCTGTCATAGACGGAAAGATCTTAACCAACTGGTTTATAATGAAAGTGCGTAAAAAAAATATGAAAATGACGATAATCAGTGTAACTAGAGGGATTTGATTTTTTCGGTAAAGGAATTATTTGAGCATGTTTCCACACAGATGGAAATGTACAAGAATTGATAGAAAAATTAAAAATGGATGTAATAATAGGAGCGACAAGATCAATAATCGGAATGGTCGTTTTACGGCTAATTCAATCTGCACCAACGGCATCAGAACTGATATCCAAATTATTCTTCCTAACATTAGGGGAGAGTTGGATATTACCGAGCCTCTAAGAACTTGGACCTATAATTCGGAGAAGGTTCGATATATATTATATATATTCAAAAATGCAGTAAATAGTACAGAATTTATTTAGCTACGCATACATCACGGTAAAATATTTCAAAAAATAAACAAAAATTAATTATGGCAAAATAATAAAAAAAACAGGAAAGCGTGGTATTATCAGACTGGTCTGATAAAACCGTGCCCATAATAATTTCGTGAATTTCTATCAGTAAACTTAGAATTAAAAAAAATGCAACGTTGAATAAACTCGTTCGTAGAAAAAGAAGCATAGACTCCTTTCTATACCTAGATATAATTATTATTTTACGACTAGATTAATTATCATAACCATATCAGCCATTGGATGTCCACTGCTGAACGTAGGCCTCCCCCCATCGACTCCGGTTCAAAGCAGCCTCCATACTACGACTTCCGGCGACTCTCTTCAACTCGTCTGTTCATCTCGTGGATGGCCGTCCGACACTGTGCTTGCCGGTACGTGGTCTTCACTCGTACACGCCCTGGGCGCGGAATTGACAAACTGTTATTTCATTTTATAACCTCAAAATAATACAGTCAAGTTAATTGTGTATTCAAATCAATCTAGTCATTAATTCTATAATATGTTAGGATTAAAATAAAAGTAATCAATGTGTTACAATACAAATATAGAATAGCTTACCTCTTGTCAAAAATGCCCGCGAAATTATAAGGAACGAGAGTAAAAACTTGTAAGACACGATGTGTCTTAATCGCTGCTCCGAGTAAATTAGCGTCGTGCACGGGGAGGGGTAGAGGACTCGGACTGTGATCTTTAAGGACTGGATAGCGCAATTAGCGTTTAGTTTTTGAAATATGCTAGGGCGTGGAATTATCAAACGCGCGGTATTATCCAACTCTCCCTACATACAGTGAACTAACTAATGAAAGGAAAGTAGGAGTGGATGAAGCTGAAATTTAATTAACCGCTCCTATGTCCGGGCCTCTCAAGCCTTGTTGGCTAAAGTGTCCCGCCGTTTTTTGACTTATTGCTCGTCTCTTCTTTTGCTTATGATACGTAACTATGAATATATATATATATATAGCAAATTTTACGAAGAAGCGAGATAAATAACACAAATCGGCCTTAGCGTGACAAAGGTGGTTATTATATAACTTTATTCGAGAACATCCGGACCGCTTCGATCTTGTCAACTAGTAGTCGACGTGCCATTTTAGGGGTAAAATATTGTCGACTAGTAGGCGACAGGAGCAGCCCAGGGGTTAAGAGTATTTAGTTTTGTCAATTCATCAATGGTATCAGAAGTCAAGAAATGCTGATGAAATGAAATGATTTGATTACTCAAAAACTGAAATGATTACTCAAAAACCGCGGAGGTTACAAAATTTTAAAGTTCTAATCCAAAAACTAGACACTTGGAGCTACAATTTCCTTTTTTTTCCTGTACAACCATTTCTCTCAAAGGTACGGCCTGTTGAAAATTGCCCAAAAATTTGGATTTTTTTTTGATCCCTTAATTTTTCCAATAGTGTACATAAGTTATATAACTATATAGCTGACTGATATGATTCAATTGAGGTTGTAATCTCGACCTTACCGATTAATCTCCTTCGTGTTTACTCCATTCTACGTGACATTGGCGAAATCATTCGTGCTATTTTGGCACTATTGGAAGCACTGTTTTAAATACAGGTATTGCAACGAAGCTTAATTTCAGTACTGAGAGATTACTACGATCGTGTTATATCCCTATTGAAAAACTTCAATAGGATCCGATAGAATACGACAAAAACCGCATAGAATCCAAATAAATTTTATAGGTTTCTGTGCGGCTTTTGTCACTTTCTATCGGATCCTGTTGAAGTTTTCCAACAGGGAACTTTTTTTTCGCGTCAACGCCGCTCTACGTCGTTATCGATGGGTGCGGTGAGCAATGCGCACTGCTCACGCCAGTTGAGTGACAAGAGACTCAAACTCATTATCAATCATATGGCATACATTTGTCTCGCCCAAGTATTGTATTATTTAATGATATTTGTATTTATGCAAATATTTCTGTCCGGTCTGAGTGTATGTCCTTATGGTCCACCATGCCTCGGCGAGAACGTAAAGCCGTTGATCCCGGTTGTTATTATGGATACCTGGTAATGATTGTTACTCATGGTAGGGAATAATCCGTCAACCCGCAGTGGAGCAGCGTGGTGGATTAAGCTCCAACTTATTGTATTTGTAGAAGAGGCCTTCGCTCAGCAGTGGGTTGTTTACAGGCTGATACAGTACAGTACAGTACAAAAGCATTTGTGACCTTCACTAATAAAACGGAGCCTTACCATAAATATGAGAGTCCATCTGAGGGCAGATGTTACTGCCGGACAGTTCTCAGACCTGTCGCTTAGAATAGGAAATGGTGATTTCCCGGAACTGGATAATAATATAATGTATGAGTGTATGTGAGTATGTATTTACCATAAACAAAGCTTAAGGTCAAATTCAAAGTAGCGGGCGTATACTTAAGAGAAAGCTGCTTCTCGTACATCCAGTTGTATGTGGCATGTTCCAGAGTAGCCCGGTGGTTCAGGCACCCGAAGGAAAAACAAAAAATATTGTTTATAAAAAATACCTACTGCGGAAGGTGTAGTATTTCGATTTCGTTGTAAAAAGATAATATCCCCGTGTAAATTTCTTCAGATCAAAGGCCGAGCTTCGTGTTCATAAAATAGGTATAACCAAATTTCATTTTATTTAAATGTTTATTTAAATTTTCAATTCCTACTCTATAATAAAAATTGTTAAGACTGTTAATATTTCATAAGTATTCAAACATTTTAACATAATAATTTAAATTTATTATTTTAACAAAATTAATAAAGTAAAAAACCAGTTAAAAATCCTATTAGAACCATTTTCAACTTCTACGCGGACGAAGTTGCAGGCTAAAAGCTAGTATATATATATATATATATATATATATATATATATATATTGCACGATGTTTGAAGAATGACGAGAAGATCATCGAACTGGAAAAATTAGGATATGTCTAGTATTAGTAGTAGCTATTAAAGTAATAACTTAATTGGAGTTGAATTTTTTTACAAATATTTGAAAGTGACATCGAGCTAAGATACATTTTAATAGTACCTATATTTAATATTGTAGGTTGTAGTGTGAATTTTAATTAAGTTTAACATAAAACTGGTTTAGCCTTTTGACTCAATTTCTAAATTTCTTAAAATTTAATTTTGGGATAATAAACCTTCTAAGTTTTCTTTTTAATAAACTAATTTAATTACGTTTTTGTAGTAAACTGAAAATCTTTCAAGTTAAATGACTTATGATCTACTGTATTGTAATAAAAATGAAGATGCACCAGTTGCTGTTAAAAAAAAAACCTTTGACGTGCAACGGCTTACCATAAATTAGGAATATATTTAATAATTCAGCTGTAAAATTGTTCATAAGGAGAATTACTCGTGTTTCCATTAAGCACTTATTTTACTTCTTGGTTACACGACGAAGTAATATTATATTAAGATACCTACACAGCAAGAAGTTGCGTCCTATATAATAATATTCAAAGAATTTAATTTAAATAAGATGATGAAAACTCGTTCAACTCGATATTTCGACACGTCCTTGACCTTTGATGCATTCCTATAATAAAGATATAAAAAGACTTAAAATTTTTTATCATTTGCAAGTATTTAGCGCTATATTTGTAAGAAATAAAACATTTGGATAATATATAATACGTTAATTTGTTAACAATTTTAGTTTCTCGACCATCAGTGACCTCGATGAAGTTTCCCAATATAGGGGCCTTAAAATGAACATGGACAAGATAAAAATCATGTCGAATGTCTATGTTGTATCAACTCAGATATCCGTTGGAAATTCAACTCTCGAAGTTGTTGACGAGTAAATCTACCTAGGACAAAATGTCCAACATGGTAGTCCCAACTTCGAAAGAGAGGTCAATCGTCGAAACCAGCTAGGATGGGTAGCGTTAAAAAACGTCTTTTCATCGGTCATACCTCAGTGCCTGAAGTCTAAAGTCTTCGACCAATTTGTATTAACAGTGATGACATATGGATCTCAGATGTGGTCTCTGACTATGGGCCTTTTAAACAAGCTCTAAGTTACACAGTGTGCCATGAAGAGGACTATGTTTGGTATTTCTCTGCGAGATCGAAACAGAAATGATGAGATCCGCAGACGAACGAAGGTTGCCAACATAGCACAACGGATTTGCAAGCTGAATTGGCAGTGGGCAAGGCACTTAGCTCGTAGAACTGACGGCCAATAGAGCAGAAAGGTTCTGGAGTGGAGACTACGTATTGGAAAGCGAACCGTCGGACGGCCGTCCGCGAGAGAGACAGACGTCTTGAAGAGAGTCGCCAGAAGCCGTTGGAGCCGTTCGAATCGTTCGAGCCGTTCGAACCAATTGCTCTGGACGTCGATAGGGGAGGCCTACTTTCAGCAGTGGACATCCAATGGCTGATATGATGATGATTATGATGATGATGATGATGATTATGATGATGATGATGATGATGACTTTTCTCAATGTTAAAATTTCATAATAATTAATTTTATTGTATTTGCGTACATTTTTTTAACAAATTCTCAAATACGGTACGCATTTCAGTGAAAATTGAAAGCTTATTTAATATATAATTTTAAAACAATACTGTCTTTTTTCTTTGAACACAATAACATGTATAGGGCTTATTTTCTTTCTTATACAAGTTAAATATGTAAGTCGTAAACAATTTTGCTTTAAAAAAATAATTCTTCTTTAAAATTTTAAAGCTAAAATCTTACGTTGAATCATATGTAGTTACCTATTTTTTTTTTACAAAAGATTAATATATCTTACGGTAAGTAAAGAAGAGCTGAAAATATTTTAATAGTAACAATTAAGAGAACGTTTACCACATTTTCAGGTTGTGTTTATTACATGGATAAAATTAATAATTACTTAACTTTATTATTTTTTAAATTGTATCACAAGTTATTATTTTATTTTAAATATCTGCGAATATAATTATTATAACTATTTAAAAATTATATATATATATATATATATATATATATATATATATATATATATATATATATATATTTCACACTAGTATGTTTTACCGCTGTAATTACGATAATTGTATTGGAAATATTCATATACTTAAATTGAAACGAAAGCAAGGGCAAATAATCTTTAAAATACTTTGGAAACATTACCTGTGAAGATTACTAAGCTATGACGTCAATGTTATTTAAAAAAAATGTATAAATAATATAATATAATTCTGGCTTCACAGAATTTATGAGTTGTACCTACATTTATTTATCCTTAAATCCAAACAACAAATTTAAATTATGGAAGTGAGGAAATTTCCTACGAAATAGATATTTTATGAGTGTTGATATAAGAATTATATTATAGATGTCATAACCTTATTTTTTATAATAGTATTACAAAGTTTAATGAATTTAATTAAGTATACTGTGTAAAGTAAAAAAAAATAGTATATGCTAATAATTTTATTATGAGCCTCCGAGGTCCTAGAAAGCGCTGGTTTTCAGCCAGTCCCTTCCCATAAATATTGTGTGGGAGATATAGTGGTCTGTCTCTCAGCCAATAAGCTTATAAGCATATAATAAGCTTTTGTAACTATGTACAATACATTAATATTGGCAGTTGGTCGTGAATTTAATGTCTGAAAACTTCGTTCGTTTCCCGATCTTATCATTTTTTATTAGATTTCGCAGAGATACCAAACATAACCCTCTCCAATGACTTGGGGCTTGTTTAAAAGACCCATAGGTAGAGACTATGTCTACGTCAGATCCGTAAGTTGTCAGACCAACGAAGAGACGTTTTTTAACTTCCCGAACGTTGGCCATCCTAACTGTATTTGATGATTGAAAACTCAAAGTTTTATCTAACAAGTTGGATCTTTTTTCCTAGGTAGATGACGAGTACATCAAGAAGTTCGAGAGTGGATTCCCCAACTCATATCGAGGTGGGTACGAAATGAATATTCGACATGACTTTTGGCTAGCCAGCCCATGTTTATTTTAAGGCCCATCTGTTGGGATTGAGGTCGCCGAGCATTGTGCTAAGGTCTTCCAGGGATTCTGTCATGACAACGATGTCGTGGGCAAATCGAAAGTGAGTGATGATCAAACTTTCCCCTCAGACGATTCGTTATAACCCTAGAGGACAGATTAAGAACGTGGCTCAAATGCGAAATTGGTTTGTAACTCTTCAAACAAGGTATTATCGCCCTTCTTGAAGAAGAGCACCATAACATTACTGTTTCAGGTCTCCGGCGTTAAGCCTTCAAACAAGACGGTATTAAAGAGCTTCTGAAGAACTTTAAGTACCTGCTTTTAGAAGCTCAGACATAATACCGCCTACGCCAGGTGCGTTGTTGCTTTTAAGCTCTTCCAGAACCATACCAGTCTCGTGCAAGTCGATGTCCGGGATGTCTTCGGAATAGAGTCGAGTAAGCTCAGCTCTCAGATGTTCAATTAAGTTACGAATAGGTTGGGTGACCGAGGCATACAACTGTCCATAAAACTTCTTGATCTCTCTCAATATTTCAGCCAACGGCTCTAGAAGACGCTGTACGTCCATCCTCTGTTTTCGACTTCGAGAACTGGCTTTGGCCAACTGCCGAATCTCTTGAGAACACCTTGGAGTCTGGATTCCGTTCTATCGTAATTTTAACACGGCTTGTATTAAAGACACGGATATCGTGTTTCGAAGATTTCCATAACCCTATGTTCTGATCTGTCTATATTTTTCAGTGTCATCAGAGGACTGCAAGCTTAATGAGCGTCGTCTGCCATGAGATTTTGAGTTTGGTCTGAGAGCTATTGTGGGCCATTCTTATGGCCGGTTCCATAAAATAGGCTCCCGACTGTATGGACAGTGTTCAATAACATTAGTTTATATCGTCCACAGAAACACAATCGTCAAGTCAGTCGTAACTATCAGATAATTCGAGCTGAAAGTTCTCGTGGTTTTGGATATGTGCGACCATCTAAATAGTGGTGGTTGGTCAGAGTGTAGATTTCATCAGGCGAGAGCGTCCCAGTTTAACGTGAATATTCCATGTGTCACTAATTAATAGGTGAAAACTTCCGGTTTTCAACCTATGTATTAAGGGGACGTCATTGAATATTTGTCGCCTCGTGGTCATTATGAAGTTGATCTCTCGTTTATTTCCTTTTTTTCATTTGGCTTCTCGAAGAGAAAGTTCATCATAAAAAGTTCCTCCTTCTCCAGGAAATCGGCCAGACTCTGTCCTCTGTGGTTCCACTACATATACAAATTGCCCCATCACTCGTCTTTTCTCTAACTTTGCGTTAACATCATAAAGTCACACACAATAACATTGATGCAGTGCCGGATTAACCTATAAGCTTTTTAAGCAATTGCTTAGGGCATCCCGTCTTACGGGGCACCAGAGACGACCGAGAAAAATAGACGAGCACACTAAAGATAAAGCAATTTCAAAATTCTCAGAAAGATCTTTTTCAAGACTAAAAATTATAAAAAATTAAAAAAAGAATGACCATGGGTCAAAAAAGATTAGACGCATTGTCTTTATCATACATATATCGAATCCAATATGCTTAAAATGTTAGACTGAAAAAATATTTACCACGAATTTAATGTCCGAAAAAATCGCAATTCGCATTTAATAAATCAATAAAAATGTTTATGTTTCTAATAATAATTAATTAATTACTCTATAGCATATAAGGACGGTATTACGTCTGAGCTTCTGAAAGGGGGTGGAACACCGGTACTTAAAGTTTTAGAGGCTCTTTAATGCCATCTTGCTCGAGGGCATAACCCCGCAGGCCTGGATCGAAAGCGTGGTAATGCTCTTCTTCAAGAAGGGTGATAACACTTTGTTGAAGAATTACAGGTCTATTTCGATTCTGAGCCACGTTGATAAGCTGTTCTCTAGGGTGATTATGAATCCTCTGACGGGCAAGTTTGATGACTTCGGAAGGCTGGACCTTCCGAACAAGCCGGTTTCCTAAAAGGCTATAGTACCATAGACTACATACATACGCTGTGGCAGATTATAGAGAAAACCGATGAGTATAATCGGCCATTGTGCTTGGCGTTTGTGGATCACTCACCTTCGATTTGCTGACGATAACGTGCTTATGGTGGAATCTCAGAATATCTATTATACTCAGTGATCCCGACGGGTGGGCCTTAAAATTAATATGGACATCTTGTCAAATTGACAAAAATCATGTCGAATGTCCATGTCGTGCCCACTCTAATATCGGTTGGAGATTCTACTCTCGAAGTTGTAGACAAGTACATCTACCTAGGACAAAATGTCTAACTTGGTAGGTCCAACTTCGAGAGAGAGGTCAATCGTCAAATTCTCTGTCTGTCACTGTGGGGTAATGCTACAGATATTGAGACTGTATTTATTTTACAAAAAAGGGCTATTCGCGGCATTTACGATCTTGGAGCTCGAGTACGGGATGTTTTTCCAAAGGTAGACATATTAACGGTTGCGTCGCAGTATATTTATAACAATATTATATATATTCACCAGAATATTCGTTGTTTTGAAATAAATAGTATTAATCGCGCTGTAAACACTAGAAGAAATAACAAAATTGTAACTCCAAGCTTCCGACTGCACAAAGTAAACGTCTCCTTTCTGGGTTATGGTATTCGCATGTATAATAAAATCCCACAAACAATTCTGGAATTGTCTCATAATAAATTTAAAGAATTTATTAAGAAAAAGTTAATAGATAAAGCTTATTATTCGGTCCAGGATTATTTAGTTGATAAAGACGTGTGGACTTAGTGGCGCTGTATTTCATGCAAGATATTACTAATTTTGTACTAAAACACAGTTTATATATTATTTTCAAAAGAGTAACTGCGGAGTTTCTTGCCGATTCTTCTCTGCAGAATCTACATTCCGAATCGTTGGTAGCTTTACTTTTACAAAAAATAATAATAATCACTACAATATTAATTTTGTAAAATGACGATTCGAAAGTGCTCATAGGGCTTATTTGAATAAAGTTATTTTTGATTTTGATTTTGATTTTGAAATCCAGCTCGGATGGGCAGCGTTCGGGAAGTTAAAAAACGTCATTTTATCCGTCATACCTCAGTGCCTGAAGTCTAAAGTCTTCGACCAATGTGTGTTACCAGTGATGACATACAGATCTGAAACGTGGACACTGACTTTGGGAATTTTAAACAAGCTCCAAGTCGCACAGCGTGCAATGGAGAGGGCTATGCTTGGTATTTCTCTGCGAGATTGAACCAGAACTGATGAGATCCGCAGCCGAACAAAGATTGCCGACATAGACCAACGGATTTGCAAGCTGAAGTGGCGGTGGGCAGGGCACATAGCTCGTAGAACTGACGGCCGATGGAGCAGAAAGGTTCTCAAGTGGAAACCACGTACAGGCAAACGCAGCGTCGGACGGCCGTCCGCGAGATGAGCAGACGACTTGAGGAAAGTCGCTGGAAGTGATAGCGAAGATGAGGCCCACGTTCAGCAGTGGACATCCAATGGCCGATATTGATGATGATGATGATGATGAATTACTCTATTCCTACTCTACCTACAAAGAAAACCTAAAATTATTATTTTCTAAACTAGCAACTTGCCAAGAAAACGATACTGTACAGATTTGTTATAATAAAATAAGAAATGCTATCTTAGAAAGCCTAAAATCTGCACAAATAAACAAGAAAAAACCTAAACATAAAATAATACAAGTGAGAACTGAAAAACTATTACAAAGAAGGAAAGAACTAAAGAAAACTAAAAATAAAAGTCGTTGCATGAAAAAAGAACTATCTGCCTTATACAAACTTGTCAATAAATATATAAAACAAGATTATTCAATATACGGACAAGATAGATAGATCTGCGATCTGTAGGTGTCTTTTATGGTAGTACGAAAAAAGTATTCAAAAAACTTCGAATAAGTAATTCATGGATAAAAGGATTAAAAAACCGGGACAAAGACAAAAAAACTTGATACTACAAAACTCTGAATCAGTGGTCAGAAGCAAATATTATGAAACCTTGTAAAACCAGGCGATTCATATGCCTCTAGTATAATATAAAGTTTATATGTAGACATTAATGAGGAGAAAAAGTTATCTTGATTTTTCTACGAGTTTATGTTTTGAAGATTTTTTTACGGTACTCTACCGCATCAACATGTAAATGTTATATCTTTTACTGCTTCAAGTAGGTCTATAAAAACTAACAGTAAAAAAAAAAAAACTATGATTGCAAAATTACTGAATAAGACCTACACTCTTCTTATTATTTTGTTTACCTAAGCTTTTCTATCTGAAACTCTTCTTCTATTAAAAAATAACCATGGTTTTTGTCATAATAAAAAGAAAAATCATTTTAATTGTTAACTTCAATATTTTATTTATATTGATAAATAAAGTTAATGCTTATAAATTACTACAAACATATATCTTAGCATTTTGTCGGATCTCATATTTAGGTTTTATTTGTATTTAAATCTTTGCGTGTCGACTTCACGTCGAGCGTTGATGTCTTTCATAGCGATGTGTGGCTCAAGGCAACTTTTGACATTATAATTAAGACTAGCTGATGCTTGCGACTTTGTCTATGTTGATTTTATGCGTGGAATCTTTTTTTTTAATTGAAACTTCTTTAGAATCGTGATTTTTAACGGGATGGGACAGAAAAAGCGACAGGTAAGAGACAAAAATGTGTAAAAGAGAATGATATCTCAGTCTCTTTTACATATTTTGTAAATTTAATATTTTTTACTATTCATACTATCGTATGATGTCGCGTATCCTAGCAACGCGTAAACAACGTGTAAATAAGTAATAGAATATTTAACTATTAGATAATATTAAAATAAGTAATAGAATGTTTAACTATTAATATTAATAAATTTTAAATTGAGTTTGCCAAAGATGTTTAACTTCTGACATGTGTACTCCGTACACACGACATTTTAAAAAAAAGCAATCTAATTCGCATAACTAGGTACTTACACTATCGAAAGTCCCATGAACATTGATCTAAACGTTACGAATGTTTGCTGGAACAAACAGACAGATCGATAAAAATAAAAATGATTTTTGATACATTATAGTACACATTTATGTGTATTTAGTAATGTTATTATATGATATCACAAACTACACTACAATTTTAAATATTTAGTTGGTTACCTTTAAAACTAGATTTTGTAACGCAGAAAGAATTTTAAAAACATTAACAGTGGATCCTGAGAGAAGCGTATTAAAACAAGAAAACAAAACTTACTGCTTTCTTATATTAAAATGGTATAAATAGGTTAAGCTTGTTTTAAATCTTTTTATTTCACTTAATTATTTAATATCAAATGTTTGATTTATAATATATCAACATATTTAATTAAATTGGTAATATTATACATTTGGTTACACATTAAACAGTTTCATTAGTATATTTTCTTTTCAAAGTAGTAGTTTAATTAATTTATGTGACCTATAATATGATCTTAGTTTGTGGGTCAAAGCCTGGTGCAAGTGGAACAGTGGGCCACGGGCATCGCCTGCGGATGTATTGTGTTCTAATGTCATATAATATGGCAATGTGATAATACCAGGCTGTTAATATAAATAATTATATATATATCAGTATATTAAGATATTCGTTATATGTTGTTACTAAATTTAGTTATTTTAATTTTTGTATTTTTCGGAATTTTGTTTAAACAAATATTTAACCAACAAACTTGTTTGAAAAGAAACCTTTTGTGATATTAATTTTGATAAGCAATATACGCGTATGCTATAGCCAACTAAGTGTTTAGATTCTAAACTAACTCTAAATTTTAGAGCGAATAAGCTACCTTACAACCTCGAACGCGACCTAGTCATGTTTATTTCTATTGTTTTTTCAATATATATATTTTTTATTTTTACATAATCGTGATCCAAACAAATCGATAAAATATTTCTCTTACCTTTTCTTTTACCTTTACCCTTCTGTCTTTTCGTTCAATGCCAGCGTTCGGAAATCCCATGATTTAGTAGAACAGTAAAAACAGAACATCTTTTCAATGCTCTTGTAATTAGCACATAAATTTGAAATTTTATTTTAAAGATAAAGTCGAGAGGTAAAATAAAAAATGCTAAGAAAAGCAAGAGACTCAACAAAATTCTTACACAAATATATTTACTAATCCACAGTCGAGCGGAATCCCAGCTTAAGCTCGAATTCTCCGCATTATTAGGTTTATTTACATTATTTTGTGAGACGTTTATCTTTTTTGAAACAGTTTTTTTTTTGGCGTTGTAATCATAATCCGACTGGCGCTGTTAAGAGAAGCTAAATAATCAAGTGCTTAATTTCTTTAAGATTTATCTCATACTTGACTATGAATGCATGTCACGGTAAAATTCTGAGAAGTGGAAAATTTACAAGCTAACTTTAGCCCAATTCTATAAGCACTTCGATTTTCATACTCATAAAACTTTTATGTATGTATAATACATATGTACCTATATATATTAATTAATTTAATATACATATGTATATGTATTAATTGCTCGTATATTTAATATAACGATTGTTACTAACGTTATCTTATTTTGCCTTTTTTAAAGTGAATTTTATCAATCCTCAATTTTGCACACCTATAAACGTCCGCTCTTGTACGTCCTGGCTGTTAGAGAATACTTTTAGCATTAAGCCCGCCCTTTGTACAATTATTTAATGTAGTGTAGTGTGCAATAAATCTATACAAATAATAAATCTGTTAAACCTCCGTTTTATTAATACACTATATATCATCAAGAATAAATTTCAATAGCGCGTATTTTTTTGTATCAGCGCCATCTCTTATCGTGTTTTTCTCTGATCACGTATCACGTAAAAAGTACAAAAGCAATGTTAATAACTTTAATACATAAAAATTAGAAATAATTCACAGTATAATTTAGTTTTTGTTTCATTGTAATTAAATTTAAAAATAAATATTTAAGAAAATAGAAATAGGTACCTGCGCCGCCAACGCCATCTGGTCTAAGGAATCTTTAAAACTCACAAAACTTATATGTATTTGAGTTATTATTTTGTTAAACTTAAAAGTTTACTAAATATGTCGGATAGGAATAGAAATCGTTTTAATATTTTAGACAAACATCATTTTCAATTAATATACTATTATGTTAAATATTAATTATGTTAAATGTCACTAAATATAAAAACGATATTCTACAATTATACGATAGATGGCGCAGTAAACAAAATATAATTTTCTGAATCGCGCTGACCAAAACTTCGGCCAAAAGAATGACACTCGCCCGTATTTAGAAAACTGTTTTTCTTTTTTGCATTTAATTAAATACTTTAGGGTACTACGGTCTTGATTGTTTGTTCGTTGTTAAAATTTAAAATATTTGGTCGTTATTTGTTTGTTGATTGTACAAAGTTGGATGGTTATAGCTATTTAAGTTGTAATCTATATATATATAAAGTCGGGTTAGTTACACCGTTTATAACTCGAGAACGAGTGGAACGATTTTTATGATTTTTGTGTTTTTGGATTTGTCTTCGTCGGGAATAATACTTATTAAAATATGGTATTCATCAATGAGAAAATAATTAAAAAAAAAACAGTTCAAATGTTTCATCCGTACTATCTATATACATATATATGTATGTATGTATGTATGTATGTATGTATGTATGTATGTATGTATGTATGTATGTATATAGATATAATAACTCTGTCACTCAATCCGTCTATTATAAAATATTTTCCAGTATCGACGCAGGTGTAGGTGATAAAAAATATAAATGTATAATTTTTAAAATTTTAGTTAAAGACCCGTGCGAAGCCGGGGCGGGCCGCTAGTCTAAAATATATTGGTAATGAGTACTTGAGCACGCATTGAAGAGTTGCCATACGAATCTTGCGATAATATCGCATAATATTACTTGCGGCAGTGATCCTCCTGGTGTTTTCCGCGATTGCATAATCTGGCGAAAATAGACGCGAGAGCCTACGAATATAAGTATAGTATTTTTGTTTTTCAATTTCGACCCTAACGAGATTCGGAGATAAAAAAATATATGTGAAAAGTAACGTATATGACGCTCTCACAACATACCCTTTCATTTGAAATGACTCAAGGTACAGTTTGAGATTTTGTGTTGTAATTGTTGATGATTTTTATTATTCAAATTCCAAAGGTGATCCATATTCATTTTTTTAGCTGCATTCTATACGTGTATCAAATTTTAGGTGCATTTGGTCAATAAATTCTTAGTCAATCAGCTGTGACAGACGGATAGTGTAATAAACAAGTGATTCTCTAAGGGTTTTCTTTTTACTATTTTTGTCACGGTACTTTAAATAAAATAACTAATAAGATTTTTTTATGTTCAATTATTATCACTTTTACGTACCATCAGGCGTTTTAAGAGACGAACTTACGAGGTTATATAAGAAATTCCTGTGCACATTTTTATGCTTCTTGTCCCACCAGCTTAGTATGTGCACTGTTTGTCAATTAGTTAGTAAGTGTTACAATTTAAAATAAATAAAACTTTTATCAATACTAGTGGTCGCCCAGTGGTCGAAATTCGACCTAATCTATAATTAATAGCATAGTCAACAGCACAAAAATATCATTGCGCATAAAATGGTGAGCATATGCAGTAGTCATTGAACCTGATCTGTGACAAAAAAAAAAATCGATAATAAATTCGTAGAAAGACCTGTATTTAAAACCGTGTTGACAATAGACTTTGACAATAAACAATTTTTTTATATATATGTACATTGTATATATGTGTGTGTGTGTGCCGTAGTGTGTGTAGTGTTTTTTAAAAATAATTTAATGTTTTTTTTAAGCATTATTATAAAAATATTAGCATTCCACTTCTCCATATAAACTTTAACTGTGCCAAATTTCATACTTCTCCGTCCGCGTAATTTTCGTAAAAAGGGGGTAAAACGCTTTTGCTTCACGTATTAATATATAGTACCTGGATGACCGAGCTTTGCTCGGTTAAATTATATTTAGATACATTATATAATGATGAAACATAAATAATATTTTCGATCTTACCGACATAATAGTAAAATATTAGGGACTGGTTATTTAAATAAAAAATAAAAAGAGCTCTCAATAATAGTTTTTCTCACAAAAAAAGAAACTTGAAAAAAAAAGGAAAAAGAAGTCTGTAGACACCTGGATTCGAACCCGGGTTTTCTGATTTCGAATCCGCTCGGTTCCTTTCCGAGCTATTATAAGATTGTCAATGACAGCGAAATTTACCTTCGTATTCTAATGATATTTTTTAATTGCGTAAAAAAAGGGATAAAACGACATTTTCTAAAAATAAATCCTAGCTAGATCGATATATCGCCCCCGAAACCTTCTGTATACTAAATTTCATGAAAATCGTTGGAGCCGTTTCCGAGATTCAGATTATATATATACAAGAATTGCTCGTTTAAAGATATAAGATGTAGATAAAATTGTCATTCATTTTAAGAAATGTCTGTCAGTTTGAACACGCATCACTACTGAAGTACTTATTTGTGGGTGTATATTAAAAATGCAGCAAAGTTTAAGAAGTTTAAGAAGTAGGTATTTAGTCGACATGCCATAAAAATCATTTAAATCTGTCTAAAGTTATTGTAATTATAATGACGATTGTAAGCTTATGAACAAGTTAAGACTAAGTAATTAAGTTAGGAGTAGTTAATAATATTGATACAGCTTATTTTTAAAACATCACGTATCGCGGTATTGCTTTAGGAAATGTCAATTTTACAAATTACCATTTTATGAAATTATGTTTCAACTAGCTGCTGCCCGCGACGTCGTCTGCGTGAAGGCTATACGGCACCAAAAATACCTACGATTATATACCTTTTAAAATAACATTAATTTACCCGTTTCTTCTTTACATTTCATATCTACAGAAAGTGCAGTAACAGAGGGAGACTGTCTTTTGTAAAATTGACCTTCAAAAAGTGCTTATTTTTAGCCTGCTTTGAATACTTAAATGACTTTATGGTGATTCTGCTGAATTAAGTTATAAGTTGTGACTGAAGCAGATGGAGAAAATAATGAATAAGGAATACAGAATAGGGTAAAAATACATATTTATAGGACTTCTCGATAAACAACATTAGTAGTTTGGCTCTCCGCAGCCAAAATGTAAAGAGAGCCAGGACTGGTGACGCGGGAGCAAGCGACGTACAGCTAACCGTGTGAGAAGCAGCTCGTCCTGAGGTCGACACCAGCTACTCTACTCACTACTCAGTGTCTGCCCCTGCAACTTATTGATGGTCATCGCGAAGCAAACACTCACGGGGAACTGTACGCGCTTGAACTGAACGGGAAGTTATGAGGTATGAGAGGAATGCGTGGTACAAATACTGCCTCGTCGACGCCACAACCCGTAAGAATTTCCGCCTCAATGGTGTGTCTGTAGAGCGAGATGACTTTAAGGCGGTTCCCATTACACAACTTCGGAAGAAAAAGGGTTCCGAAGAAGCATAAGCATTTCTTATCTTTATGATATATATGGCATGCATAATTTTCCTCTTTCTTCGTTATTTAGCTCAAATTGCTTACAGCAATAGCGTGCCGTTTTCGAGTTTAAATTTTGTTATACATCTATGCAGTTCTTTTTGAGTTCTGTTTGTTATTACATATAGAAAAACTCGACGAATTTTATAAGACACAGATGAAGTAGCTTAAAGCTTATATAAACACATTTTTTAAAATTGTCTTGCTCATCTCTGAAACGAATTAACGATACAATTTTTATTAAAATGCACAACTCCATCTATGACTTTTAAAAACAACTATTAACGTCGCCAATATGATCAAATTTAAATTATTTATATCCAAAAAGGGTTTATACTTGTAATTCGACTTGATGTTTTTGAAATCTCATAGATGGCGCTACTCTAAAATTGTCTTGATACTACTTATATTCATTTCTTATATTACATTTATTCTTACATTCATTATGTTTATCAGCCTAAGTTACTTCTATTTCGTGATTTTTATGGTGTGAAGATAGCTTATAGCATGGTTATTAACATAATAACAACATTCAAATATGCGTCGTTAGATTACACGTTATTACAGAATGCGTTGAAGAAATAAAGGTTCACTGCTCGTTCCCCGTAGGTGATAGCGTGATAATATGTAGCCTATATGTTAACCCGACTTCTTAATAATATTCGTGCCAAATTTGAAGTAAATCCATGCAGTACTTTTTGAGTTTATCCCGGACATACATACAGACAAACAGGCAAACATTCTAAAAACTATATTTTTGGCTTCGGTATCGACTGTAGATCACACCCCAAGTATTCTTTAAAAAAAATATTCAATGTACAGTTTTGACTTTCCTACTATTTTATTATATGTATAGATATTAGTTTCTTAAGAAATCGTTTTATTTGTTTGTATATTCGAGTCAGAGAAATATTCATTAGACAAATATGGAAAAATATAGGTGTACTTACGGTTGCGTCACAAATATATATACAATACAATACAGATTGTACATTCTCTAAATATCAATAAAAATAATTCTTAGGTGAAATATGCTTATCATTCTAGTTAATGTATAAAACGTTACAAGTTTTGAGTTAGTATACATTAACTGTATCGTAGGTACGTTTTTTGTGACAATTTTAGTACGGTTACCTACAGTCTATACTATATGCTTAAAACACTGATTTGGGGAAATCCAAAAATATTTAAATAATTGACGTGAGTAAAATATTTTAATATCAGTTTCCTTTTTTATCTTCAGTTTTCTAACACAGAAAGTATTTTACAAATCGATCACGCACATCCTGATATAACGCCTTCGAAAAAACAAACTTTTCCGATAATATTATTATTGATATGATAGGATATTTTTTTATTAAGCCCTTTCACCTGCGTCTTACCAATTATTGTTTAAGATATATTTATAAGTTTCTATACTTGAATGATTAGAAGAAAAAACGGATCAGCTATGTGCTTGGAAAAAAGTCATGTCAATCTACATATATGTATAATAGAAGTCTGTCTGTCTATTGTCCGGCTTTCACGCAAAAACTACTGGACGGATTTTGATGAAACTTTTTTGTTATATAGCTATTAGTCCTCGGCAACATATAGGCTGTAATTTACTGTAAAAATCGTAATATCATATTGAAATTTTTGTCTGTCTGTCTGTTATCCGGCTTTCAAGCAAAAAGCACTAGACAGGCGTAAGCGTTGTGTTTGTTAATGTCTTGGTATAGTTTACAGATAGCGCCATCTATTGAATACCTGTCAAAGTACAATATAACATATCTATAAAACATTGGAGAATGTATAGCTTGGTAAGTATAGCTCGGGTATAGTATTCATGCATTACTATTTAAAAAAATATGAAAGAAAAAAAAATCAAGTGTACAATGGCACCACGCAAGGCAGTTGAGGCTATAGACAGAATGTTGAGGGACATTCGCCAAAGTGATCGTACCATGGGAGGAATTACAGTTCTGTCTTGTAGTGATTTTAGGCAGAATCTACCTGTAGTACCACGGGGGACCCAACTCAAGAAATAAATGCGTGTCTCAAGATTTTAACCCTTTGGCCTCATATTACAAAATTACAACTCACAGTTAATATGAGAGTGCGCATAGAAGGCAACCAAAATGCTAAAGCATTTTCCGATTTACTTTTAAAAATAGGTGACGGCAGATATCAGAACAGAAGAAGGGTTGATCACACTGCGAGACGATTTATTCAAGGTTGTAACGTCACTTGAACGACTTATAACTAATAAATAATATTATTATGGAGCAACTTGAAGGGTCACAAATTGAGTACACTACAATGAACAGTGTTGTCGACTAAGATGAAGCTACGACATATCCAGTTGAGTTTTTAAATGATTTGTTCGCACCTGATCTTCCGGCACATATTATCAAATTATAAGTTGGAGTGCCTAGAATTTTACTGAGAAACTTGAGTCCATCAAAATTGTGTAACAGCATACGTTTAAAAGTTATATCGCTCCAACGGAACGTGATAGAGGCTCAAATGTTAACTGGATGTGGTGCAGGAGAGCATGTTTTCATTTCACGAAGACCGCTCATCCCAAAGAACTATCCGTTTAGATTTAAAAGTATGCTGTTCCTATTAAGTGTGAGTTTTTGCATGACGACAAATAAAGCCCAGGGACAGACTATGAGTCATGTTGGTGTAGATATGCGAAATTTATTTTTCTCTCATGGCTAGCTTTATGTAGCTTTGTCACTTGTAAGCAGTGCGCAAAGCCTGTCTATACCTACTCACTGACGCAAATGAAAAAACAATTATTACTTTTTATGAAGAAATTCTGAAAATATATTTAAGTACAAAATAGATATATTATCTAATATAATATATTCGAACTCTTTAAAATGTTTATGTTGTAGTTGTTATTCCTAATAAAATTTGATTTGAATTTAATTTTGATTTGAAACTATGCACGCGCGAACGAGGTCGCAGGCACAGCTAGTGTTAAATAAAATTCTACCTCGTTTATATGATATGTTACTGTATATGTAATAGATATGATCTTTAACGATGATTCTTAAATATCTATTTTTATATGTCTATGTATTTTATATGAATGTTTAAATATAAAAATAAATTTTAAGTATACGTTGTGTGTAATATATAAGCACATCAAACTAACAAATACAATAGAGAACATTGTATAAATTTCTGAATCTTCACAGCTCTTATTTATTTGATTACGTGAACGTAAATATTTTGTGCTGGCATTATTTAGATTTAAAAGACATATAGAAGGAACCTTGGTTTCTGCTTTACTTAGAGTGAGGGTGAGTTGGTGTTGATATGCTACAGTGGTGCGGTGGTAAGTTGGTAGTGTGGTGGAGTGGTGATAGGGAGCAGCAGGCGCAGCGCATGTGGGCGCGCGGCTATAAGTAAGAGGTACGCGCGCGGCGGCGAGGTTAGTCGCCGTTCGGCAGCGCGTCGCCATCGGTGTTACGCCCCCGTCTAATCCCCGGTGCGTTCCTTCTCCCTCCGAACTTAGTCGCCCCCTCACGCACTCGCCTTTCTCACACGACCGGCGATCCTCGCTTGCACAACCTAGTTCAAAACCGAAAGGTCGCCGCTATTGGCATTTAAACGCTCTCTGACATTAATGTTGCATTTAAATGTGCGATGCAGCTTCCTAGTTGAGCTTCACTGTCGCAACTGTGTGTCGTTTGGGAAAGGCGCGTGTGTTGACGTGAGGTTTCTGTTGCAGCCTGCAGCCCGAGTGAACCGGGCCGTGCGCTTCGCACACGCTTTTCGCACGTTACTCGCGCACACAGCTCATAGCAGCTGATTGTCGTCATGGACTCCAGGATACTGCTGTGAGTACATTTAGACACTTATAATTTTTTGTTTAATACGAATAATAAATAGTTTATGCAAATCTCGTAAATAAATCATTCGAATTATAGTATTAAATAATTGTTATGTGACTATTTCGTAACAGCTTTTTTTTTTGTATCATGACTTTCTAACGCATAATAATTGTATTAAAATTAATAACGTATGAAAACCAGTTTGTTCACATTGTCACTTTCATCGAACGTTTGCATAGATGAATCGCGCGGTCACCGTGTAGAGCTTTACGTAACGTAGCGCTTTTAGTTGCCAGGATGTGAGGCATCTCGTGTCGCTGATATAGAAAAATAATATGATCTGATTTCTTGTGTGGAAATCAGGTGTTGCTTAACATCAAGTAACTGACATCACGAATGAGGGCGCGTGTTTCTCAATGAAGGCTGCGAAATATTGCTTTTAAAATATGCACGACTAAGCGCGCACATTGTCTCCCCCACAACTGGATAGGTATACTTTCTTAATCATACACTATATAACAATTGAAGAAGGTAGATATTTTTATCATTAATTATAACCATTTAGATGTCACCGCAAATTTGCGGCGCCGTTGAGCTTTCTTTTGCGCGAAACTTCCTCGGCTGCATCTCTCTTTAACTTTTTCTCTGAGCTACTTAACAAATTTTCTTAAATACTTTTGATGTAAGTATATTATGTATCATTTTTGTGATGATTTCAAATAGCATAGAATAAGTGTTTTGTATGAGTTGCAATGTGGTGAATGGCGCTAAGTTCATCAGTCGTTCGCGGTTGACATTGTTCTGGACAAGATTCATGTTTCTTTAATTGCAACATAATAACCTTCACATATTTTATTACATATTAAATACCTAATTAATATCTGACACACTATAAAAGACAATAGATAAAACGAAAGCTTATTTGTTGAGTCAAGTTTTCTGTTTTTTGTTTTATTTGCCTAAGTCGAGATTTCATTGGAGTTTTAAGTAAAAGTAGCTTATAATTTAATTCGAGTCTTCAGTCTATATTCAAAGTTTCATTTCAACGTTTCAAACGTTCAGTAGTTATTGCGTGAAAGAGTAAAAACATCCGTCCATCCTTATAAACTTTCGTGTCTTTAAAAAAAAAAAATTTAAATATTGTGTGATTGGTCACGGTGACCAATCAACCATTGTATAAATTCCTTTTCGCCTAATAAATTGCGTAATAAATTCTTAAATATCCTAGTAAGGTCAGGAAATCGTTTTTTTTTATTATTATTTATTAATATATATTTATAACATTACTATGAAAGTATTCACATTATATTTTCCAAAATTAAAGACACTAATTTCCTTTCTGTCATTACTTACAAATCATTAACTCATTTTCCGGTTAAATTCCCGCTACAAAAATTTATATTCATCGAATGTGTACCAGTTCCGGTGTAGCTGCATTGTCACTCAAGAGCATGGTAAACAATTGATTCTTAACTAAACTGTAAATATTAATTAATCGCCGTCCGATTTATTTTTCTATGTGTTTGTTAGTAAATGTTAAAATTTTAAATTTTATAATTACTTATGTCTATTTGAATCAATCAAATAAACAATTATACCATTATTATTATTTTTCACCAAACCGCATTAGCTGATTAACTTCTAATAATTCGTTTTAATTAGAAAAAGAAGCCTTTTCCCAGCAAATGACATATGCCATAATCTGCTAACACTTAAAACATAATTTTAAGTGGCCCTGAAAATAAAAAGCAATCACTTGGATTTTTTTTATACCGTTTATACGAGACGTGAAATGACAAAGTTAAAACCGACAATTCAGTTGAGTGCATAAAGGAAAATAATATATAATATGATATCGTGATAAATTCCATAGAATGGACATAATAGTCAATTCACACTTGTCATCGTCACGTGTCATCATTTCTATTGTTTCACTTTCGCTGTTAAAAGGAAACTTACTTTTAACATTTTGTCATCGCCTATGCGTGATTCGGTCCCTCTCTTTTTGAATACAAATCAGTACATATTGGAATTTCTCCGCAATACAGATTCGGGCGTACGTAACTCTAAGAAATTAAAAGAAAGTTGTAATAGATATTTATACCACGTTTACAATCAAAGTAAGTCGAGACTTAACAACATATAAAAGCGATTTCATGAAACGGTCATATCTATATTTAGAAGTACTTAGCTAAAATATTAATAAAATAAATTGCTGTTTGCATACTATTTCAGTTTATATATATGTACGTATATATGTATGTTTATATATGTATTTAGTTTATTTATATATAAATATGTAGTTTATATTTATGTGCGCAGATTTTTTTTTGTTTCTTGACATGAAATGTAATCATCGAATAATAGCAATATCTTTTGAAAAAGGCTTAACTTATTGCTATTAGATTTAAACTTAATGTAAATTTTCATTAATTTTATAAAACAACAGTAATAGTAACTGTTAATTTCAATTTTTTAATTTCAAGAATTTAATTATCATATTCAAGAATTATTACTTGATAAATAATCTGGAAAAAAAATTGAAAAGCGATATAATAGCGACCATCAGTCCATTTGCTCACGGATATCCCATAGAAGCACAAGTTTCCCCAGATCGTACCGGTGTCGCAAGTTTCTGTCGCGTTGCGCGTAAGAGTCGACTGAACCGGTCTCGTCCGCTCTCGCATCATCGCATCTCGTCTTCATCTGACCTTCACTTTCGCTTTTAACACGTATTTGTTTGTGTGAGAGCACGTGAAAAATTATCAATTCCTTACTACTAGCAACTCTAAGATTAGGTTGACTTAATGAAAATAAGCTAACTTTCTTGTCTACTAGGAAATATTATGATTTATTTTTATATGATTCTGAACTGAAGTTTAGGTTGAGTCTTTAAATTGAGTTATTTTGGTTACAAAAATGTAATTCATCCTAAAATATAGTTAAATTAATAAACTTTTACCAATTTGCAACAATTAAGAAAATTGCGAAAAAAGGCAATAATAAATACTACTTTACACACAATAAGTTGTTGTATATATGTATGTATGTGTCCTAGCCATACAAGTTGCTTCAACGGGCGCTGGCAGTTCCGATGATACACGCTACAGCCTTCCAGCCCACTGGCGCTTTCGCTTCTCGCATAGATGTCTTCAAACGTGAAGTCATCGCATACCACTGATCACTCATAATACTGTGACTAAGTTTGCCTTGCGTAACCGTTCATTTAACTAACACTATTTTGTGGCGCTCGTTATTTTTCATAATTCTTACTATAAAATAGGTTTATAATCTTGTAGAGTTATGCTATTATTTGTCGATCTAAGTATCTAAAAAAAATTATTTGAATGAAAATTCAAATATAATTGAATTTTGTATATTGTAATATTGAGAGTGCGAGTGGATTGATTCTTTGCACTTTCTACATCTAGTGGAGCGATATGTCAAGGGCAACTGGTGGCGGCGACAGCGCGGCAGGTCACGACCCATCGACACCCGCTAATCCGTCCAAGCTTACGCAACGACCGAAACTTGTTGTCGACTCTACTACGATTTGATTATTATGACCTATTCGACAATCCGCCACGACTAGCATCATCGAACCTGTTTTTAAACTATAATGGTCTGTAGGCTCCCAAGTAATGTTTTCGCAACTCACTAGTTTCAGCGCGGTCAGGCTCGTAGCGATAAATTATTTCGGGATTTATCTTTAAAAATATGCCTTCACTTCTTCATGGATCTCAGAAGGCATGACCTAGCATTCTCTGCCGTTCCTTAAACGGTCTGTTTATAATTATTGCAAGGAAACTTATTCATTTCCTTGTCTTTTTTTTTTTGTAATACAACCATTTTTAGTGATCGGTTTTTATATTGAATTTATATTGAAATATTATAGGTAGAATATATTATTCGTCAGCTCCCAATAAACTTCTGAGATAAGATTTATATATATATATATATATATATTTATTTATTATATTTGTATTTATAACAATTTCAATTTTGGTGCATCTGGCTTCATGCTCGTTGAAGTCTTTCTAAGAATATTGTTTGTTACATATTTTTTATATCCATCAGTTTACATAATATGTATTTTTTTTTTGTAAAGCATCGCTATATCAATAAATAATGTATTTAATAATAATATCTTGTCATACATTAGTAGGCAATTTATATGTCAGCTTGCGAGAAACTGGAAACTACTTCATAAAATTCAACCTGAACGACCTTCCGCAAGCTTAGAATACCTACGAACTTCTTTGTTTGGCAAATTCTTGAGATTGTTAAATATTTCATTAAATTACAGATCACGTTGTCAAAATCGTTTTGATAGAATTTAATCTAAACAGTGCCTAAATTGTTTCGATATATATTCATCACTATTCGCAGATGCTAATATTTTAAAATTTATGAAATACATTTTTTTATTTTTTTATTTGTACTGACATTAAATAGTTAATAGCGTTACGTAAACATTATAAATATATAACATTTCATCACCCTCACAATTCACGTCACTCGTTCAGAACGGACGAAGAAGGTGCTTTATATTAAAAATGACATTGGATTAACTGTTACCGCATATATAATAAACAGGTCCGGGTTCATCTTTGGGCCGACATTGCATCTTTATGTGCGTATTTTCACATTTTATGATCACCACTTTCGGCATCAACAAGTTTCACTTTCGAGCCAATGACCTTTTGAAGAATGTGCGCTAAGATAACGGTATAAATGTAGGAGATGTACTCGATTGCTCCATTGTAATCGTTAAGTTTGTCAAATTATTTATTAAAGTGTACAATGTATCGGTTCCGTCTTATTCTATGTTGCAAAGTAAATAAGGTACTGAAACTGAAAGCTCGATCACGATCGGTTTGGTTCTTTGACCTTGTTTGTCTCTTTTAACGTCTATAGTCTGTGGCAGTTGTTATTCTCGTAAATATAAATTTCAATCGAAATAGCGGGTAAAATCAATATTATTATACAAAATAAATCAATAAATTAACTTCAATAATTAAGCGAATAAAATATTTTCTGTGCTCCAGTATTTTATAAATGTTTTAAAGAAATTAATGAAATCTAGATTATATTATTATGTAGGTAAATCTACAATGAAATGGTGCATAATTAGTATTACCGGTTTCACGAGTAAAGTATGTTCAAGTAAATAAACGTTTATATATTAAAAACCAAATCCTTATTTTATTAATAAATATACCATTTGTATTATAATTATACTTGTGTAAAATAGCGATTAAATGAGATCCACAATATTATGATAATTTTTAAATATTCATTGAGTGATTAGGATATTCTTTCATATTCCTAGCAATATTCGATGAAGTTTTACAAGGGTGCGGCATATTGTCGCGTGTCATACGCATGAACAGTTCCTGTTTGCAAAACATGTTTTATGTCGGCATTATGGTAAAAGTTGAATTTCTGCTCAGGGAAGCATAAGTATTTAGTAACAAAAAGAACCTTGAAGTCAATATTTTGTGGTCCTAGAAGAGACGTTATCTTAAACAAAATCCCACATCATATTCCAGAAGTAACTAAGTAAATATAGTTTGCCTTTCTTGAGGCGTAAATTGATAGCTTACATCATCGCGTTGGTGCAGTAGTAACAGCAACTGGCTAATGCGCTAGCGGTCTCGGATTCGATCCTCACACACATGTGTCACGCCAGTTTTTGCCGTGGTCTGGTTCTTGTGTGTATGGATCATATCAGTCTGGGACCATTGATTGTAAATATATTATTATTATTATCCTTTTTAATTTATAATTATTTATGATATAAAATAACGCCAAATTGTTAATTATATTTATTTGGGTATTGATTAATGTTTAACATTAGTAAGATATGTCCTTTAATATTTTAATGAATCATTCGAAAAACTCATATCCTGTTTGTCGCAGATTTCCTTCAAATATTTTTTTTTTGTATCGCAAAGCTTAACATACCTATCTGTTGGAATGTTTGATATAACAATTTTATTTATATATTCCAAAGAAGTCTGCTTGCTATATTTTTATGTCAAGCGTTGACGTTATGTGCGTGCTGTGGATATTCAACTGAGCTTTTAGATTCTGCGTGTGCGCACAATGCGAAGACGTTAATAATAACGTGTGTTTTGTATAAATATATAGAATATTATAAGTTATGCAATATATTTTTTTTAGATATCTTATATATATAATTTGAATGACCTGATTACGCAAAATATTTCATAATTTCAAACATGCTTTATAGAAGACTTTTAACATTTTATGGGTATTTATTCAATAGGGACGCTTAAAAGACCGCTATGTAAATGATATCGTTACAAGGTTGCCTACTCAACGTTGCATTCTTTGTAAAGGCTCATAGAAATATCAGATACGTTTAAAGAATAAATTACCTACAGTTGAAATATTAGTTTCTTTATTTGAGACATATAAAAGTAAAGGTACCTCTATATTGTTTGTACATCTGTTACACTTAATTGCTAGCTTTAGAAAATTTTATATTTAGGTACACGTCTTCCGGTTATGTAAATGTGATTTAGCATTGTGATAATTATAATTTCTTTGAGACACTGCAGTATAGAAAAATACTAAGTAAGGTTTTTTTTTTTTTTAATTCTTAATTAAAAAGTTCTCTAAATTTGTTAAAGCAACTTATGATTTAGATGTTAGATACCAGTGCAATCTTCGACCCCGTAAGAATTTATTTTGAAATATAGTTATCTTGATTTCGAGCTATTTACATAACAAGATTAATCGCAGAATAATGGTTTATAAAGAAGTATTTTTGTTATTCTTTCATGCTAAAACTAGTACTTAGTATTTACGACGAAAATTAATGCGTACAATTGTACATAGTTAAAGACTCGGATAAGCACCTAGACTAAATATTTACTCGAATTCTCATACAATTAAAATTTAAGTAGGTAAAACCTCGGGGCACTGCTAGAGTTTTGTAAAAGAAAACAGTTTTATAATTTTTTCTGTAGTGTTGAAGTATAGTTAGTATAAGTTAAAAGGGTTTCAAAACTATGAACATTAAAATTCGGATCACGCGCCATGTTTTAATTATAACGTGACTACAATTTAATTGAGCCAGGGTTTAATGAACCGTAATACCGTAAAGCGTGACGAGACAAACTTACTGAATTATCGTCTCTCTATAACTTTTATTAACGAGATATGAAACGTGACAATCACTATTGATTAGCCATTGTGACGAATACATTATTTATGATCGAACTTCTAAATAATGTAGATCCAAGCATTTTAATCCTCTATAAACAGATATGTGTTACTTAAATTGTGTTTAAAGATCTTTATTTGTCATAAGAATTTAACAATACACTTAAAATTAAATTTTAAATATATAATTATCAAAAAAATATTAAACATTTGAAAGAACAAGCATCCAAGAACATTATAAATTACAAAAACAAAAGAGTGATAGGAATAATAGAATTCAAAATAGTTCAACAACTTTAATTCAATAAAGTAATTACAGAAAAATACTTTGACTTTTTCAAATCAAAAATTTGATTGATTTGATATTTAAATATAAGTATGATATAAAGAAATGTTTATTGAAATATGGTGAAACTATCATCTATCTATTATTGAATGACAACTTCAACTAATAATTACAATATGATCTTTTTTAACGATACTAACACACAAAAAAACTGATTGTTATTTATTGTTTAATTTTTTAAAATATAAAAATATTTTTTTACTTGGTTAGCGTGTTTAAATTGACTATTATATTCATTACTGTTTAATCATTTGAATGTATGAAAGCAATTTAATAGTCCATTGTTTTTGTATTTATTTTTGATTTCATATATTACTTATCAAACATGCATGTTGCAATTAATTTACAATTACTATAAAAATCTAAAGATATTTCTTAAAAGTTTACTATCTCTATTCAACTGTACGCTTCACACGCATATTAATTGAAAGAGACAAAAATAATCGGGCAATTGGCTACGCTTATATTTGCCCCCGTACGTTCACCGTCGACCTCGGAGCAAGAGGTATGACAGACCAGACCTTGTTTCACGATACAGATTTACATTTTCTATATTTACTGTCGCCTGCAAAAGTGCAATGCACGTTCAAATCACGTGTAAAGATAATGCAGGAAGTTATATTTATTAATCGTTGTCTTTGCGGAATTATTGTTTAACTATATGTCACTCGCAACTATGTTGTTTTTTATGGCTTAGGCTTTGCTTATGAAGATACTGTTCCGCTAATATAAGTTGTGTGATGTTCTATATTCAATGTTACAACTGAATAATGTAGCTTATTCATGGTTTAAGAATTTCTACTCGGTTATTGACTTCATAAATAAATTTTTCTTTTTAATAAATAATATTGGTAAAGTTTACTCTTCGCAAAGAATGATGACCCTCTCTATAATAACAATCGATCAATAATGCAATCAATTGATTTTCTTGCCATTTCATTTGCTTAGTGTATTTCAGCTGTAACAGCAATAATTTAGAATTTTATTAGTAATCGACACGCAACATTATTCAGAGGCTCGTCTCATGATCATGAGTCGAATTCACAAACAAAAGGCTCTTTATCATCGTACAATATCGAAATTTATTAAAATTTTAAGATGTTATGTTAAAAAGGCCGAAAATTATGATTTTTGTATCCATTCATTATGCATATTCGGTGAAAATTTCAAGTGTCTACGTATTATGGTTCCAAAGATGTATACTTTGTGACCGACGCAAAGATAACAAGTTTTAGTAATAGGGTTCGTTGACATTCTTTTTGTACGGAACCCTAAAAAAATGTCAACGTGTACCCATAAATGTTGTTAGCAATACAAGAATTGCACCAACCTGCCGTTGGGTAAGAACAACTCAATAATATTTTAGTTTCTTCATGTGACTTACACTTTGCAACTTTATAAGATTTGATCTGAACCGTGACTAAGCGTTATTGTATAAAATAACTTTCTAGTACTATGACGTATGTGACGGTAATTGTATGATAATTTTAATACCAAGTTCAGCGCATTTAAAGCGGATGTTTTCTAGGTAATAATTATCACTACGTGTTATTTAATCACACAAATTTAGTATTAAGAAACATTATAAAAAATGTTTGAATTATGACTATACCAGTTTGATTGTGCACGAATGAGTGAACACAAACTGGGTTTAGCGTAACGGTTACAGTAATTACAGCCTACCACGACAAGTATAAAAAGTTTACTGTATTGTTATAACTTAGAATAATAATTGGAAGTCAAATAAATGATTTCAGTTTTAGATGACTATCGTATCTTTCAAAAACCTTGCCCTATTCAATATGAATATTTTAAGCACCTAACTATTGCTCTCGACATTGCTCAAGTTGTGAAAACTTGATAGATTTCTTACCAATTACCAAATACAAATTAAAAGCTTAAAACATTTATATCTTATAATCAGCATTAAATATGTCTGTCAAATTGACACTGAAAAGCGTATATCGTCCTACGACTTCCTTCAAAACTTGATGTGCGTGTTTTTCTACATTGTGGTATTTTTGGATCGTACATTGTATTTTGCCACGTCCAATTTAACGTGACATAAAAGATCTCTAATGTTACGAATTTCCAAAAAAGCAACAAATCTATCTTTTTATTTATAAATAAACGCATAAACATAATTTTACATATTTTTAACGGTGGTCATGAAGAAATTACAATGGACTGGATAGAACAAAACAAAACTTCCTTCGTTTTCGTGCATTTCTTGAACTTGGACGAAACAGTCATATAAATCACACCTTTCTAAACGTTAATGTACGCAAAATTGGAACTTAGGAAACAGTTTTTGCTAAAAAGTCGAATCTGTTACTTAGTATGAGGAATCCAAAATCCTTGTTTGTCACGTAAATTATGAGTAATATAATTTGACTTTTTAAACGTAAATAGCCAAAATATCAATCAATCTGTCACTATCGCAACAACCTAAACAAATGAATTAAATAAATCGGGGAAAAAGTCTTTTCTAGAGATGTGCCGACTATAACTTTGGCCGACTAGCCGACTAGTCGGCTAAGCCGATAACGCAAATGCAAATGAAAGTCTTGCTGGAAAATGTTTTGAAGAGTAGGTTTGACTTGGAGCAAAACAAAGTCTTCATCCTGACTAATGTAAGTAATGTTGGATACAGGCATCGATGTTTCGAATTTTTGTAATTTTTTGTACAGTAGGTACATCATGTAGGTACATGTCATGGTTTAATACTATTAAGTCTGTTAATAAAAAAATCTTAGTCTTTTATTCAAAAATAAAAAGAAATATTTATAAATATTTAAGAATAACAAGATATTATATTGTTTTGTTTGTTAATAAAAACAGTAATTTTGTTTGATAATTTATTATCATAGAAATTTTTTCTTTACAGTAAGTAATTTTAGAGACTGATTACCAAAGGAAAAATTCTTTATATTTCAAAATGTGTAAAACTGATTCTAAAATAAAAATATTAATTAACAATCAAGGTATTTACTCGTATTAATGTAATTCCTCTTAAGTATATACATTTTATTGAGAAATACATACAAATTATAAGCCGGATAGTCAGCGCTCCTTGCCGAATAGTCCTTGTAGAATAGAATCGCTGACTACAAAAGTGGCCGGATAGTCGGCTTAACCGACTAGTCGCCGACTAGTCGGAACATCTCTAGTCTTTTCGTATATTGTACGAGTATGTATAAAAAGGTTGAAAAAACAATTTATACCTGGCTGTTTTTAATGTGAATAAATAAATTACATTAAGAAAAATAAAAAGTAATAAATACTTTCCCGCCATTTTTCAATTGTTTTTCTGTCGGTCAAAATGAGTGAAACTAACGAAGAAATTCGATACTTTTTAAAGTGATAAAAATTACACAAAAGTAAAAAAAAACGTGACTCAAGCTGCGAAACAAATTTGTGACGTTTATGGACCTAATGCAGTGTCAGTAAGAGTAGCACAAAGTTGGTTTAAACGTTTTCAGTCTGGAGATTTTAATATCAAAGATACAGCTCGCTCTGGTCACCCACCTGGTCTTACGTAAGATACGCATGTTAGTAGTTACGACATGGACGATGAATTAAGAATTTTGACCCATTTGAAAAAGTCTAGCTGTACAAAAAAGCTCAATATTTGGGTGCCACACGAGCTTACTGAAAGAAAGCTATTGAATTGTGTACACATTTGCGATTGTCTATTGAAAAGTAATGAAAATGAAGCATTTTTAAAACATCGATCTCTGGTGAACAGTGGATCACTTACGATAAGAACATGTAAAAAATATAATCGTCAAAGGGTAGTCAAGCTCCACAGAATGTAGCGAAACCCGGATTACAACGCAATAAGGTGATGTTGTGTATGTGGTGGGATTGGAAGGGCATTATTTATTATGAATTTTTACCTTGCAAACTTTTACTTTGCAAAACCATCGATTCGGATCTCTACTGTCAACGACTAATGAGACTCAAGCAAGAAATTGAGAAAAAACGGCTAGAATTGATCAATGGAAAAGGATTGGTCTTTCATCATGATAACGCGAGAAGTTTTTATGGAAAAGTGATGAAAAATATGTAAGTTTTATTTAAAGATGGTAACCAGTGTTCAGCACAAGCCTTATGTAAGCTTGGCATCCGGATAGATTAAAAAATCGTGTCCGGGTTTCTCTGAGTCACATTTATTTTTTGTTTTCGTCGCCGTGATAAACTTATTGAAGGCTTTATCATAGACTTAAAACTTTTATATACTTCAATGATATGTCTCTATTGTCTACAGAGTGATTGTTAAAATTTCGGATTAGGAATACGTACTAATATAATATAATATACGTAAATTACCTCTTTTTTTACTGTGTGTGTTACCTGATAGATAAGATATCAGACTTCGAAAAATATATCTAAATCATATATTTGTCTCTCTTTGAAATTATTGTAAAATTTTAAAAAGCAATCGTGCAATTTTCGAATAATATAATATACGTAAATTACCTCTTTTTTTACTATGTGTGTTACCTGATAGATAAGATATCAGACTTCGAAAAATATATCTATATCATACATTTGTCTCTCTTTGAAATTATTGTAAAATTTTAAAAAGCAATCGTGCAATTTTCGAACAATACAATCTATAATTTACGACACGTGCATTTAAACAAAAAAAAAAAAATGTGAGCCGTCACGGGACGCCTGGCAGATGTGAAACATCGACATTATTTTGTAAAAGTAATATGCAGAAAAGAACATATTGTGATAGGAACTAAATATGTCATAATGATAAAATAAAATATTACGATTTTTTTTCTAGATAACGATGACTATTTATTGAATAAACATTTATTTTCATTAAATACAAAAATTTACGAATTTATTTCAAATCGTGACTACTTAATTCGTTTAATCAGTGACTTCGAATGCGCATGCCGTGACGCGTCGCCACGGTATGCGTCGCCACGCCAGAAATCGGTTTTACGTGCGCCTATAGATGTTTCACATCAAAATTTTATATTTTTCTGGGTTGCATAATTTAATTCTTTGTTATTCGAAATTTGAAAAATAATGTCGAGACGTTTTTACAATTTCAATAAAATATAGATAGTTTTGCAGGTAAAATCAGAGGAGTTTTTAAATACATCTTTATAATATTATTTTAACGACAAAAATATATACTGCCACGAAGAAAAAAATACTGCGATTTGATAATGAAACATTGGAGTAGTGTTGTAGCTACATTATAATATACATTTTGTAATTTACATTACCAAAAAGTGTGTATATGGTTATATAATTAGCTGTGAAATTAATCTCTAACGCGTGGGTATATTATCGTAAACAATTCGAATCCTTCTCAAGACAAACAATTCAATGAAGCTGTCGAATCAGTGGGAACAGATACTGCCTAATATAAATGTAACTCTAGTGAAATCGACACACAATAAACAAAAGCGTCTAGTGGAAAATAAATATTTAATTAAACCTCTGTTACACCTTATTAGATAAAAATTCTACTACGCATACATACACATATCTGTGTTACACAAGTAACTGTTATACCTAGTACGTAATAATTTGTAATTAGCTAACACAATTATACGACGCACGTACGACGACGTACGCTTGCTATTGCCTTCTGCTTTGTTCGCGCTGAAATAAAAAAAATATATTATGTCATCGTATTTTTTTTTTCGATCTGTAAATTGTACCACACTCCTAATTGGTAAACAAAAACATGGATTATGTTAAGTTATTATTAGACTCCTTTAAATCGATATGATCAATGCCACTAATATAATACAAAGCATTTAAGTTATAAATTATATACTTGTCCTATTCAGGATAATAAACAGGGCTTAATCACTACACTTTTCAATTAAATTTATCTCAAGTCATGACAGGTTTTCTCATGTTGTTTTTTTCATTTACATCATAATTACGAGATGAATTTTTTCACAATACACACGAAATAAAAAAATAATAATAAAATTCTTAGGCTTCGCTTACTCACAAAACACAATTATCGCTAAAAATTGCTCCACGCAATTGTACCTACTTACAGGACTACATTTAAGTCAACCGTTTTCCGTTTTACCTTTTATAGTTGAAATGAATTCTTTAACAACACGTTTTATTGTTTTCATTATTCTCAACTTCTTAACCTTTTAAAATATTAACGCCATCATTGTAGTACGTTTAAATTCCAATTCAAATAAATAAATTAGTCATTAATTGTAAGCTTCATCTTTTAACAGTAAAAAGTATTGAATGTATAGTGGCTCACTAGTTGCCTACTTATTATTCAGGTATAAACAAAGATTTAAAGTCGATTCAACGATTTTAATATCTTTGGGTATAAAAACATAATTTGCTTTGTGGGAAATATTGAAGTCCTTGACCAACTCCCTGACTGGACTCCCACGAAACAATTGATGTTGTTCATAAACACAGCATAAACTTTCGATGAGATAGTCGTCAAACCTGTTCTTTTACATTTTGTCTCAAAAGTAAATATCAACTTTGCATACCATTTCGTCGTTTTGGTAATTGGTTAAAGGTTATTCTATCGATTTCATAAGTCGCTGTAACATCTTTAGGCACACATTACTCGCTAATAGTTGTGCAACTTTTTTAAATAATATAATCAGTCATAAGCTGCAGATATTATATTTATTTATTATTCATAAAGAGAATAAAATTATATGTTATATAAATGAAGCAAACTCACCTTACATAAACGATAGAATAGTTTAAATATTTTGTAATCAACTTAATTATGTACTGATGTTATTATTGTCTTAATGATTACTTATAATTGAATTAATTTATTATTGTAATGTGCTTAATAATAATTATATGTACTTCATTTAGGTACTATTGTCGCTCGTTCAATGCTATCATTTGTTTAAAATTTTCATATCTAAAATCGGCCGTTTCATGGTCGACGACGCTTGTAACAATGACATAACTCGTAATGCTCAGTGTTGCTTTGTTGTTGTAATTTTTGTTAAACTCAAATAAGTAATAACTTGGTAAAATATTGATAATTTTTTTCTTCAATTAGATGCAATGTAAATAAGTAGTTTACAAAATGTTGCAATCTACTTGTATACACACTGTTTAGAAATTAGATCGTGAGAAGAACTGCTGCAAGATCTAATATTTTTGTCTTAAAAGAGAAACAGAGTTCTAAAATAAATATTTTAATAACAATGAGCTTTATGTATATTTGATGGAACAGTAAAATTGCTGACAGCTTTTTTATTAATTGAATATTAGTATGAAATTGTAGTTATTTTATTTCTATAACAATTATATATTCATATTTTATAATTTACTTAGTTTTACACTTAAAAACACTAATTACTATCGACATTAAATATAAATTATTAATTGTTCAATTGTCATATCAATTATGAAAAAGTAAAATGCAAGAAATCCTTGAAAGTCCAATGACATACATGGTGCTGTGCAAGTTATAATTACGGCAACTGGCAAACGTCAACAACCCGTTAATGACGTTTCTCATATATAAAATAAATTACAGCTACCGTAAATTAGGCAAGTTTTATTGCTGTGACTTGTAATCACAAAATTTGTAAAAAAAATATGGTTGTCTGTAAAGTCGGTTTACGGACGATACTTTTTCGTAATAACGTCATAAGAAAACATTAATGAAAAAATTGCATACTTTTATGAATTGAATTGAATTAATATCACTGAGTTATCATTATTTTGTATAATACAAAGAATGAATTAATTCAATTAATTCGATAAATTAACATTTTATTACTTAAACTATACAGATTAATTACAAGTAACAACGTGATATTTAAGATATTCAAATCTGCATTTTTTTTTTATTCACAAGCTGAACGCTTAGGCCGATCGTGCCTCTCTATCGCTTGTTCCGCGCTTTCGCTCGCGAAACGTGACAATAGTTCGTGTGTGCAACCGGCATTCATCGATTTACAAGACGTTATCACGTCAAAAATTACGTCAACTAAGGTTGATAAGAACGCGTTGGGTATATTCTATAATTTATAAATAGTCCATTTAGTCCATTGAAAAGTTACATTTGGGGTTGCGTTTTTTAGAGGACGCAATTTTATTTTTTTGATGTGTAGGGAGGCTCAGTGTAAAGCTAAAACCAAGTTTGTGGGGTCGCCACCCTTGTCCCACGGCCGCCATCTTGAAAATAGGGGTTGAAATGGTTTTTACGATATATCTCTTAAACTATTTATCTGATAAAAAAAAGTTCTTGACATTTTTTGTTGCAAATTAAATTATCTACAACTTTGGTCCAGTAACTTTTTGTCGTAGAACTATAAATAAAAAAGTTATAAGCGAAAATGTTCAGAAATTCGAGAAAAAAATTTAAATATTTCGATATAACTTTTTTTTTATCATTTTACGAAAATGATATCAGACCATTTTTGTAGATCGTTTTTTGAGGAACAACTTTTTAATAAAACATTTTTTCATTAAGTCAATAGCTAAGGTTTTACAGCGCTCCGAAGTGAGTATTATTTTTCTTAACTATACATATATTATACGTGTGTACTAACAATGTGTAGAGTCTGGAGGCGCGTTTTTGCTTTTACGTGGTATCCCCAATAGGCATAATTCCACGGTGATTTTCTATATTACAACTACTCCGTCCTCAGTCTTTTCGATGGACCAGGCTGCGGCTCAGCATCTGATCGGCTTTATGAATTAAATATCAGTGGGAGAACTGGAGAAGGAAGGGGTGTTAATGTCGGCGGTTCATCATCAAAGTCATCTTCATTTATTAATTCTGAGAGCCCCATTACGTTGCTGCAAGTCTCTCCAGAACAATGAAAGCACACTGCAGAACATTTCAGCCCTGCTTTTCGACATCCACACATCGCTCCACAGTTTCCTTTGCAGTTGCAAAATATCAATTTTAGAAGCTCAGGGGGTGCTGGAGGTTTAGAGTTCTGCACTGGCATCAATAATTTTCCACATTTTTTCCAGTCCCAGTCTTCAGGATCAATATTATTACCAAGCCACGACTGGACCTGATGGTAGACTCGGAAAGTATGAAAGCGAGCTGTGTCTTGTGTTGGAGGAAGTGAAGATAAATTAAATGTACTTTTTGTCACTGACTTGGCGAATTGTTTGTATCTTAGGTTGTCAAGAAAATTATCATCTTTATTACCACCGTATACAGAGATAAAAAAACGTTCACCAATTACAGTGAGCAAAGCAGGGTCAACTCTCTTGTTGAGAAACAAGGCCGTTCTACTTGCAAACTCTTAAGTGTTTTTCCAGGGTTTTCACAAATTTCATTTTACCGATATTGTAAGGAGCTGAAGTTGTGTCACATCCTGAAAAGGCATGAAGAAACAGCAAGTTATCCGTAATTACATCTCCGTACATAAAAACTGAAGCACTATATAATAGTTCTGCTGTTCGTCCTTTTGATGGTTTAAAAAAAAAATACATTTGCTTGTTTTCTACCAAGTGCTGTGAGCAATATCAGTATATCAATATCTTCAGCTACAATAGTAACGGTATTGAATAATGGAGATGCAGCAAGAGCAGAGCGAACGATAAGAGTGTCTGCATCTGATTCTGCTTGGTCAACAGTGAAACCTGCTTCCGAGAATACAGTTTTAAGAAGTATAAATAAAGTTAGATTTGTAATTGTATCGACTGGTGTTTTTTCGTGCGGCGCAAACATAATAATTAAAAAAATTAAATTTTAAAATTGCAAAATTAATAATTAAAAAAATTATAACAAAAAAAGAAAAAAAAACAATAACTGATGACACATTGTTAGTAGGTACACACGTATAATATATGTATAGTTAAGACTACTGAAAAATAATACTCACTTCGGAGCGCTGTAAAACCTTAGCTATTGACTTAATGAAAAAATGTTTTATTAAAAAGTTGTTCCTCAAAAAACGATCTACAAAAATGGTCTGATATCATTTTCGTAAAATGATAAAAAAAAAGTTATATCGAAATATTTAAATTTTTTTCTCGAATTTCTGAACATTTTCGCTTATAACTTTTTTATTTATAGTTCTACGACAAAAAGTTACTGGACCAAAGTTGTAGATAATTTAATTTGCAACAAAAAATGTCAAGAACTTTTTTTATCAGATAAATAGTTTAAGAGATATATCGTAAAAACTATTTCAACCCCTATTTTCAAGATGGCGGCCGTGGGACAAGGGTGGCGACCCCACAAACTTGGTTTTAGCTTTACACTGAGCCTCCCTACACATCAAAAAAATAAAATTTCGTCCTCTAAAAAACGCAAGGTAAGGCCTAAAAAATGTAACATTTCAATGGACTAATTGAAATGTTACATTTTTGAGCTTAGCGTGCGTTTGTCAGAGGACGCAATATATTTATAACCATATTTTATTATCAATAATTAAAAAGATTATCATAAAAAAATAATTATAAAATGATTAAAAATTATGGCAAATCATTAATATTTATACTTATATTCATGTATAGTTATGAATACTGAAGAATAGTATTCGTTTTACAGCGTTATAAAACCTTAAATAATAAATAAATTTAAAAATGTTTATAATAAAAATTGTTCCTTAAAACACCGTCTATAAAAATGGTCTGATATTATTTTTTTGTAAAATGATTAGAAAAAAGTTTTATCGACAAATTGATTTTTTTTTCTCAAATTTTTATGGATTTTCGCTTTTGACTTTTTTATTTATGATTCTACGACTAAAAGTTACTGAAAAAAAGTTGTAGATAATTTTATTTGCAACAAAAAATGTTAATTTTTTTTGTGAGACCTATAGTTTGGCAGATAAACCATAAAAACCATTTGAACCTCTATTTTCAAGATGGCGGCCGTGGTACAAGGTTTGCAATCCCACAAACTTGGATTTAACGTTACACTAACCCCCCTTCGTATCTAAAAAATACAATTGTGTCCTCTGATAAACGCAACCCCAAATGTAATTTTTCAATGGATTAAAAAGGAAACACTAATGATGTGCAAACTTTTTGTTGGTTGCGTTTTTAATAATAAATATTTATTTTTAAATGTCAGGTGTCCTGTGTCAAATATGGCGCCATGGAACGTTTTAAAGTTGTTTATCGACACTAAAATATTAAATAGGTTTAAAAATAAAATACCAAGTGTACATAATGTAAAATTATCAAGTAAAGAATGTCCAAAGATACCACATAGAACTTTGGCTCTGCAGCCGTCAAGGTGGCAATGGCAAAAATGTAAAGATATGTTTCACTACTATCTATTAGTGGGGTTAATTCCTGTTGGTGCAATAATTTTTTATACAAATGTTTATATCGGCCCGGCGCAATTGAAACAGATTCCAAAAGGATACCAGCCAGCGCACTGGGAGTACTTTAGGCATCCGATAACTAGATTTATAGCTCGTTACATACACAACAATCCACAACAGGACTATGAGAAGTTTATGCATTATATAGACGAGGAAAAGCAAAAAGCAAAAATAGTTGCTTTGGAAAAGGCTGTACTCAGAAAAATGAGTGAAAGACAAGATTACAAGGCTTACTACTACAGGCCTGCCTACAATAAGTATCTTAGAATTAATAAAAAAACTGGTGAAGATGTATATAATAGAATCGGCGACGACTACGAGAAATGAAATTGTACATTTTTGTATTTGTGTTAAATAATTCAATGTTATTTTATTTTTTAATAAATACCAAAAGCGGCAGGGCGATGATTTTTTTATTAATAATAATATTTTAAGGGTTTAAATAGAAAATATATCAACAAGAGTCTTATTTATATGTATGAGGCTACTAATTGGAATGTTTGATATCTATTTTCATAAATAAAAGTATAATAACTATCACTATAACAAGTAATTAATTAAAAAAATCAAAAAACCCGACTGCGTAAAATACTCTTATTATAAACTAAAAAGAATAAAACGATTTACTAGCTTTCATTAGATACCCATATTGCTACAGTTAAAAAAAAATTCAATTACCCCCCCCCTCATTCCGCCATTAGCGGGCGCCATTTTGAAAATTTATATAGCCTATGTCACTACTACAATTTAGACAAATCCAACGACACCTCATATGTCAAAAACGGTCCAGCCGTTTGGGCTGTAGGGCGTGCCAAAGAAATGGACATACATACATACATACACTCGAAAAACATAACCCTTCTTCTGTCGCAGTCGGGTAATTATATAAAATAAAATATTTGTGCTTATAATAAAACTGTAGCAGCTCCAATTGTATTGTATTGTTGTATAATTTAACATTATCTGTCTGTACTTTAGCTTTGTATCACGTCGAAGCTATTATTAACTATATTGATGTTATGGGTAAAGCTAGTATTTAATTATTTGTTCATAATCGATATATTATGAAACTACTGAATAAATTTTTATATTGATAACTTCACTATTAAAAAACTGCAGTGTCAGGAAAAATATAGATTAATAAATATCTTACGATTAATAAACTGCGAGGAAAGTCTAGTAATATTATAATTATGATGTATATACAATACCACATAACAAAATAATTGTAAAATATGCACAAATAATGATAAAACTGTTTACAAACAATTTCGAACATATGTTATAGTATTAAAGTTTAAAAAAAATCACAACTCTGCGACTAGCGACTCCATAGCAGCAATATTAACGTCACGACGAACAGTGTTTATAAAAGGGGTATTTATTTCCATAATTTGTAGTTAATTATTTTTAATAAATACTACTAATAATTTTACAATTAATTGATTAGTCTCGACGCTTTCACCATTAACACATAGTATTTCGTACTATAGGTACATAATAACATTTTATCATAATTTTATAGTTATTATTTAGCATATAATTCGAATACATTTATATGATTTTCAAAAAACCAGTAATTAAACACAAGATAATAAGTCTAATAAATATTATTGGGCCTTTTCTAGGCAAGATACAAGGATGGGCCACAAATGGCCGAAGAATACTTCTCTGATGCCAATAAATTAACTCGTTATTGGAATTCTGGTACGTCGCCTGACAAATGTCATAAAAATTCAAACCGATCAAAGTACACAAATTACCAAAGGCTACAAATACATATGACTCATATTGACAACGGGAACAATTCATAATATTATGATTCGTTGGAGTGTATGCTCGCTTAAAAGAAATGGATGGAAAGACGCACATTCTCAATTCATATGATTTAGTTTTAAGGCTGGAATATAATATATAATTATATAAATACAAGCTGTATAAAGACCAAGGTGTGTAAAATACCTGAAAAATGGGAAAAATTCAGTGTGTAGAGATCTCATATATGTAAAATTAATTCGATAAAGTATCGTCGAAACAATAATAAGAGACTCTCTATTATTCAACATTTATTTATATTCATCGATAGTTTACAAGTATAAAAATAGTTTATAAAATAGAATTAGGTACCTAATTCGCTGTTAACTCGAAATAGATTTGAGATTTCTTAAAGAACTTTCGTTCTTAAGCGTTCTTTAAGAACATTCTTGTTGACACGATATAAAAAGGTAATATATAAAGGTAATATATAGGTCTTTTAAAGGTGGTCTAGTGAGTAATTTAATTGGATACGCTCACCTAGCCTTGCGCTCCGTTCGACCTTACATCTAGTGAAATTGAACCGGTACTTATTGTATACCGGTCTCGTTGCGCTCGCAAACGTAATTATTGAATATTGAGGCTAAGTTATTCACTATAACAACAAAATTTGTCTTTGACAAAATGTAAACCGACAATATTATGTAACACTTATGCGAAATATACGTTAAAAAGTTAAATATTTTAGTCAGTTTACCAACAAGGTAACAAGAAATTGAACTACGGAAACTGTCGCCTTCCGACTACTGTAATTTGTAGACGGCGCGATACGAATCATTACTTTTAATTATACATTACCGGGAGTGAATGTTCTTTGTTGGACCGATAATGTTAGTAATGTTAGATTTCATATATACTTATAGTAATTTCTATAATAAATATATACGTACATATTGTCTTACTTTAATAAGTGTAAGTTTAAAACTTGTGAGATTACATTTGTGGCGAAAGTGATTATAATGCTGTTACTCCATCTATCTGTAACTACTCGCGTGGAATCAGAATGCGCAATACTCACACCCACGCTCTGATTTAATAAATTTCTCATACATATTTGCTATTGATGTAATGACGCCAATATATGTTTTGCTTACCATATTTTCTCATAATTTGTTTACGTTTTAGTGTGTCTTCTTGCTGGTATTTGGTAACACCTCTTCCTTCGATAATTTAAATTAAACCAAAATTGGAATAATATAATATAAAAATAGATGAGTCATAGCGCCTTGATTCGGTCAACATGCATATACTGGTTTTGTAGACGCAATAGCCAGATGTCGTCTGACTGAGTCACGATTAATGAAGCACTAACTTTAAATGCAACAATGGAACATTAAATTGACTTAAGAGTCTTGAAATTGTAATCATTATAAATATACTTTTTCCTTGTTTCAGATGTTTCCTAATTTGTACTTTTAAAGCGGCGTATGGGGAAGTTGATATTATCACTGAACCACGACCTGGAGAAGAATATGTTTTAGTAAGTTCTGGGCAGCAAACGCCTTTAAGAAACTTTGAAACTTCACATAAAATACCTGAAAAACATCCAAATTATAGATTAACGAAAACAGATGAAAGTGAAAAAATATACAAAAAGTTGCATAGTGGCAAAACCAAACATCCTTCTGAAGGGATTATTTCTATTGAAGAAGATAAAAAAGCTAATTTAAAAAAGGGACTAAAAATTAAAGCATCAGAGTCAATAGAAGTTGATGTTCCTATTTCTAAGCTAGAAGAAATTAAAATTAAAGAAAATGTCAAAGAAACAGATATAAATTCTAAAATGGCCGTAGCCTTAGAAGCTATGTCAGAATCAGGAAAATTGAGTAATATAGATGGTACAACCACTCAGAAACCAATACTGACTACTTCAGAATCATCACCCGATAAAGTTTATGACTATATACCAATTAATTTTGACACCATTGATGACATCAATAGTGGCTTACTATCCTCGAATATAAAGCTGGAAACGGCTGGTTCTGAACAAAAACAGCACTCCCGAATTCAAGTAAAAAAAGGACCAAACGGTCAAGATTATGAATACGAATATATTTATTATTATTACGATGATGAAGACGAAAATAAAAAAGAGGGTAAAGATAAAACGTCGTCTTCGACAGACAGAGCAACTGTTTCAAATTCTCATGATGGTCCACAAAAAGTTGAAACTGAAAATCAGATAGCTAAGGAAATCAAACCAAAGAGCAAATATAGTACGATTGATAGATCATCCACAACTACTACTGCCACGCCCGAAGTACATAACGAAGTTAATCCAACTGCCAGAACTCGTTCACGTGGTAGAAATATTACACCCGCTCCAGTCGAAGAAGAATCACGCGAAGAAAGGTCAGTACATGGCACGAAGTTATTAATATTATAATTACAGCTAAATGGTGCAGTTATATTAGCAGTAGTATTTAGTAGTGGCAGCACAAAAATATTAATGGTTGTAGTAGCAGAAATGTACGTAGCAATCGTTTAACACATACGCTTTTTGCTGCACGAGTCCACGTGGAATCACTGCATTACGGAGAAAGCACTCGGATAACAAAAAAGTGTACGTAGAATATTTCATTCTTCTTATCAGGCTCCCGTCAAGTACACGATTTCCTCCTCGTGGTCGCAACTTCGCGACGGCGAGCTCAACAACGCATGCTCCTGAGGTATCCTCCGAGACGATAAGACATCGTGGTCGATCACAGGTTGACAATGTTGCCGATGAGTCAATTGGTCAAACTAGAAGTAGAACACGCGCTCATATCAGGTATCGTTCACTATTGCTGCTATGGATTTGGTTGTTCTACAATATCTATTGTCTTCTATATAATTAATGACAAAGTTAATTTATAATTAATATCGTCTTTTTTCTAAATGCATTAAAATAAGCTTGGGTTGAGAATTAATTAGTTAACAAATTAACTATAATTAAAAAAACAATTTTTTTAAAATTAATATATTAATTTTTTTTAAATGTTATATAATATTTTTTCTAACGTTATATATTTTACATAACCTATCTATATGCCTAAGGGTTTTCTTTTTGTCATTGAAAACCAAATAACAAACGCAAACTATAAAATTAAAACAAAGTAATAATAATTTGTATATTATTTCAGGCGGCCAAGTTCTGAACTAGTAGATCTTGACAGTTTTAAAACTCATTCAGGTGATATTCCTGCACCATATAAAGAACAACCGACAAGGTATTCATCAGAAAGTAAGACGACCACTGAGGCACTTGAAAATGTGCCTAATACAAGCGAACCGTCACAGCCTAAAGAATCAAAAAGAGAAGGACACAGCCTACCGAGTGGCATTAGGTTCCAAGAAATACTGGACGACTCTAAACTACCTGCAGATTATAAGCAAACAACAACTTACGAACAGGAAACGACTGAATATACAACAATGACAGCGATGGAAAAGGTCGCATTAGATTTATACGCATATTTAGCTGGTGAAAATTTAAATAACGAAATAAGTCCAGCGGGTGATTCAATGAGCTTTGATGCCTCGACTACTTTAGATGAAGATGGTTCGACAACTGAAATTATGAGTACGACTGAAGAGGAGACAACGCCCGCAGCTACAACTACGACAACAACAACTACAACGACCACTACGACGACTACAACCACACCGGCACCCACGACAACGACGACTACAGCCGCACCAACACGTCCCTCCAGATTCAAGGGTCGTCCAGGAGCGAGATCACGTGCTACTGCATCCACCAGCGCTGCCACTGAAGCGCCACAAGAAACCTCTACTAGAGCTCGAGGTAAACAAATAGTTAAATTTTATCGTTCTATCTGAACGTGGTTGGAGTTTTCCAGTTCAATTTTAAATATAAATTACATTCAATGAAATTGTCATGTAGTTTCATGATAAGACAAAAATCTATCAAAATATTTATTTTTTATGATTGAATAAGCTCTCGATTAGAGTATTACGTAATGTATCTACAAATATTTCCATGCGTTTTTTAAATTTTGTTTTATGTAAGACGTTATGCAAAAGCGAATTTTTATTACATATTAAATTGTGTGTATTTATTTTACAAAATTCTATTGTCTTTGCTATGCGATTTTTGCGAAGTTTATATTATATTTAATTACCTCAATTATTACACTTGCAAAAGTATTTAGGAATGTCATTTCACTACTCCACTGCCAGTTGATATATTATGCTGGCAGCTGCTACGGTACCCTACACATTGAGGTGATAGGCTCTATCGAAAGACGAAGTCATTCTTATGTGACCTTTAATGTAAAAGACTTATAGGTTAAGATCTAATTAAATCTCTTATAAATAAATATTTAAATCACATTTTTGTTGAGAGAATTAAACCATTGTTTCAATGTGTTGGTAACACTACATTAATACGTGGATGTAGCATATTACAGTACATACAATAAGTGAGTGTTTGTTGACAGGTCGGTTCGGCAAACCCAATGGAATCCGGAAAACGACACCCGCTGCTCTTGAAGCCTCTACTTCTTCCGCACCAGTTGAAAAACCAGTGCAACCAAAGGTTTGCATTAATTTTGTTTCTGACCCATTGATTGAGCAATTTGTTTATAATGATGTAAAGCGAGATGCTTGAGCGATCGCCCGCAATGCGAATGTAATTACTTTTAACACATAACGTTAATTTTTTAATATAAAATAGCTCATATATCAAACTGTCACCAAATATTATGTAACATTTACTACAGATTACAACATGAAGGTGTACATCATATGAATGCCCTAATTTATCGTTTTTTTAAATATTATTATCGACTTACGATACTTGTATATAATTACAATTTTACATTATTTTACGTTTCATCGGTCTAATTACCTGAATTAGTAACTCTGTTTAGTCAGCTAGACCAAAAACTTTTCTTTTGAATTTATTATTTATTCAAATAAGAATTATAAATATAAAGGTTTAATTGGATGTGAACTAGTTATTATTGCTTTTATTTATTTACTTTAGGATAATTTTGGTATTTTAACTGATATTATTTCATATATTAAAACAGGTAAAAGGATTATACAAGCGAATTCAATGATTTATTCTATTAAAATAATTTAGAGGAATCACTGTATTGGTATGTAGGTATTAGATCGTCGAAAATGTTTTTTTTTAAAGATTAGCAGACCTATAGATTACAGTGGAAAAGAAGATAAAAAACTATAAACATATATATAAAAGTTAGCATCTAAATTTTTTAATGTATATTACATTATATATTGAATATGAAACCGTTTTTTCATTCAAAAGAAAAGTTTAGTATAAATTAAATGGATTTTCTTTCATACTCGTATCTATGTATATATGTAAACAATTAAAATGTTTTACTCTTTATATCTGTTTATAGATGTGTACATATTTATTGATTTAACATATTATAGATATCGTTAGAAAATTTATTAAGATTCCAGACTTATAATATATAAAGAAAGATATAAAAATATCAATAAATTAATATATTTAAGATTAATTATAATTTTTATATAACATAGAGAGAGCTAGGCGAATTGAGGTGACAAAGGTCGAGCGAAGCTCATTTGCTTTGTCTTGTTAGCAGGCGTTTGGTCGTCGTGGCCTCTTCGGCGGCCGCACACGGCCCAGCACGACACCTGCTCCAGTACAAGACTCTCCCAGCAGTGCTGCTAGCGAGCCATCCACGCCAAGGTTCGTATACTAGACAAACCGCGCGGTTGTCTCGCGTTTATGTTTACTGCTCCGTTTTAATGGATTGTCGATTGATGTTTTATGGCGTATAAACTTGTCCGATGAATAGGATTTCTAAGGCAAAGACACGTTTTTTAAGTAAACCATTAAATCCAGATATTAAACCGTCCGCATAAAAGAACTCTTCCGCATTTGATTATTATTAAGGTAAGCATGCGTGCAAGCAACTATACAAAATGTCAGGTAGAGTACGATAAAAAAAAAGGAGAAGGGAGATAAAAGGTTGATCTACAACAATTTAAAAAAATAACCTTAGTAAAAGTTTCAGCGTTTTTAAGATATTAATTTTTGTCTACTATTTTTGGAAAAAAGACATTTTCTTATCTATCTTATGTTACTGTGCGTAAACAAAACTACATACTTTTTTTATTTTTATGTCAAATACTCTCAGGCAGTTAATTAATTATTTTAAATATTATTTTCGGAAAATACAATTATGGAACGTCGACAAAAAGAATTAATACTTTGTATTTTATTTTTTTTAAATTGATTTACTCAACTTTGGTCTCCAGCCCTGAAAAATAAATGTACTAGACTGTTACTGCCTAATTATAGCAATAAATTACTTGTTTCATTGGAAATTTAGAAAGGTATAACAATTTACCTATTATGAAAAGTAAAAAAGTTAGAAATTTTTTTCACATTAACAATTAAATTTGATATTGGTATTGAAATTAAAATTAAAATTTTACCTGATTATTTACGTGCTTAAATCTACAAAAGCGTTAAATAATCTACAAAATTATTATTTGCGCTTAATTTAGTGACAAAACTTAAAGAAATGAGGTGACGCTACTACTTCCATTGACCTTGGCTACCAAAATTGAAACACCGATGACTATTTGTATCTCTCTTTGCGCGTGTCAATTTTATTGCTCGCACCGTAGTCAAAAGGGCTTCATTTTAAATGGTTCATTTGGATTTCGTTAAATTTGACCATGGCATCACCATCCGGTATATGTACACGTCGCATGAATAGCGGATAAGCACTTAATTTATGGTGAAGCTCGCTGCAACGCTAGAACTGCAGCGAGATTTTATACTGAACGCTACCCCAATCGTCGGCATGCAGGCCATGAAGTTTTTAGAACCGAACTCATATTGCAATTTCTGAAGGAAGGATTCCTGGAAAACGTCCCGCTGTGGACGGCTTGCATAATATATGTATGTATCGGCGCAATAAATATATACCTATATATTTATTGCGCCGATGTGTTACATTTAAATACTTTATTACATGGTTAAATTGGTTAATTTATTTTATTCGTATTTTGAAATAGTTTTTGAAATTTTGGAAAAAGATACGATTATTATAACATTTTCGAAACCGCAGCTAGCAGTATCTCGTGAGGTTTAACGCGTCTGATTATTTATTAATATCATTTTTATATTAAGTATATGTATATAAATAAAATTAAATGGCGTTCGTTGTATGGTGAAGATTGTTGGATAAGAAAAATTTTAAAGGTTGCTGTCATAGTTGTAATTTTTTTTTCTATGGAGTTTGAACAGATCAATTTTGTAATGTCACTCAATACATATAAAAATGAAATTTTATTTTATATTAGAAATACAATACATATTGTTGTAAAAATATGATTTTTTTTCTTTAATACAAGCGTGTTAAACCTACACAGAGCGCGTCTTCGCCCCGGTTTGAGAAGGCTTTCTTCAACGACTACAGCAGCACCTTCATCTGCTGAGGCCACTGAAACTACTGCTTCTGCTGCGAGTCAAAGCAATGGCTCAGGTGAAGCTGTAGAAACGACTCCAACACCTTCTAGAACTATTGGGTATGTATCCACGACGTTCTTGTCTCACTCTCTTCTTACTTTGTCAATATTAAGTTCCATTCAAAATTGATAGCTAGATCGACGTATACTTTGATACAGGTCAGGAAAACGCAAAGTGCTCTAAACGCTAGCTAATAATAATAGTATACTTGTCAAACGCCGTGTTTAAGTGTGCGTTGTTGATTACACACACACACTTACTATGAAATTTATATTTTATTACTTAATTTTTTTTGTAGTTTTCTTTTTGTCAGTATGTTTAACCTAATTTATAATATATTTAAAATATCACTATTTCATAGATATCAACGATAAGTGATAGTTTTTAAGCAATTATTATTATTTTGACTGACCCGTTGGCGCAGTTTGCAGTGACCCTGTTTTCTGCTCAAAGGGTTGTGGGTTCGATTCCCGCTCCGAGTCTGGGTGTAATATATGTTTATATATATACATATATATGTATTATTTATATGTATATTTATTTAAAAAAATTTATATCAGTCGGCTGTTACCTAAAACACAGGTATTAAGTTGCCTACCTTAGGAACAGATGACCTTGTGTGTGTGTTAAATATATTTATTTATTTATTTATATACAATGTACATTAAATGGTAAAGGTGTAGTAATAGTTTATACAATAAATAAAACAAAAAAACACGCTGTAATTAATAATTTAATATTCATTTAACAAATTTAATAGTGGTCTTAAAAAACTAAAGTGAAGAATAACATTATATGTTTAATCGAAATGTAGGTACCACGTGTATTGCATTAAGTTTGAATCGCACAACACATATTTTTCATTACATAACACTAGCAGGAAAACAAAAAGGTGGAGATAGAAGACTACTTTTTGACGATGAGTAAAGTTAATAAAAATATTATTATCGCATATATTGCTATCTTGATTTTGTAAGGTTTTACGGGTGGGTAATAGATATTTTCCGATTGGAATACATTTTAGAGGAAGGTGGGGCAAGATGGGGTAGCGGGCAAGACGTATCGGGTCTCGTCGGTCGTACGGACGACCAATTACAGCCTCTCTGACTCGTAACGACGCGTTATTATATTGTTTATCAATTTTTTGTGAGTCCATGCGTTTTCGCCCTTCCGCCAAAAACACGGCTTTTGCTAAGTTCGTTGTGATTTTCGTGTTATACATCGCATGTGTTCTGTACCTGAACATTAGTTTTTTAGAACTGACTAAAGGTTATTCTTGTTTATCAATGATTATACCAGCAGGTAAGTTTCAACATGTTTGTTTCCATATTTTGATTTGTTTTTTTAAGGCATGCTATTTTATTAAAACGAGCGTGGGAGGGCAAAATGGAGTACCCCTATTCTAGGTACCCCATTTTGCCTCCTCGGAGAAAATTATGATTTATCTAATTCACTTTATGATCCTTTAAACTTAGTTGAGTTTTATCTTGTTTTAGGATGATGAAAATAAAAAACAAATACATTATAAAAAAAGACAAAGAGGGGAATTGGAGTGAACAGAGTATGAAAAATACGGTAGATGTTTAATTAAAAGTCTAGATCGGATTATAATAGTTAATTATTCGGACACCCACCACCTTAATCCCCCAAGATCATGTACGCTGTAAAGGGTCCGAAACATCAGGAAATAATTTAATTTAAATAAAAAATCGTTAAACTGTAAAGTTTTTAAACAAATAAACGCGATAAAATCCGATCTAGATTTTTAATTAAATGAGTAAAATTCGCGTAAAACTAAGAGAACAGTAGATGTTGTAATTGAAGGGAAAAGGGGTATAAACTAGCATCGAAAACATATTCTGTGCCACAAATGATAACGAAGAGAAAGAACTTTGCAATTATGTTGATAACAAAAAGAGAAAGAAGAAGATAACAAAAAAATAAAAAAAGAACAAAAGGTAAAAGAACAAAAAATACATTTATTAAGAAAAATAATAGGAAGAAAACAAACAATTATCCTAATTCCTCACCAGATTGTGACAACAAAGAAGATAATATCCCCAGCTTTTACTGCCATGGAAAATACTTGGATTCTTATGAAGTATGTATCGCATATTCTTGCTGTAGGAATTAGGCACACTATAGCTGTCCTGGGATAGATGACGAGGACGACGAGGCAGTATTTGTTTGCGAGTTTTGCAGCCAAAAATTCAATATGTCTGCCATACCCCATCTTGCCCGATAGGGTACCCCGTCTTACCCTACCTAGGGGCCAAGATGGGGTGTTGGACGTTTTTGACAAAACTGGTCATTTTTTTTTCTATGAGTGTAAAGTTTCTTACGTTCCTTATTTATAAAGATTGATAATGTAAGAGTAATTATAAATAAATGAATATTCAAAATACTTAAAGACGTGCGTTTTATTACGTTCCAAACGTTAACTATCCCGTCTTGCCCCCCCTTCCCCTACTTAGTTCAGTGGCAGAAGATTTTCAACGTAAATCACCATACAATCTATATACATTATACATTTATTAAAATTATGTTCTTTTAAATAATTTTGTAAACTGTGTCAAAATAATTGTAAGTTATCATCACAAAGGTCCCTTTTTTCCGGAATATTCCCCGGTATAGGAAGTGAATTACGTGAATAGTGACGGGGGACAGGCTAGTATAATAAATGTATATATATATATATATATATGTATATGTATGTATCTCTTCTAGACGTAAACCTGGCGTGAGGCCAGTCTCGCTCCGACCTGGCCCAAGGCTAAACATCAGACCAAGCCCCCGCTTAAGGCCCGGCTTGACAAGTGCAGCACCAACAGAAGCCGCTTCTGAAGCTTCCGCTGAAACTGTTGCACCAGATGCGTCCGCCACTGAAGCTGAGAATGAGGCAAGATCAATTTAATAATTACTTTTACTTGATTTGTTAGATTTAAAATTTTGCGTTATACTCAGTGAAAATTAAAATACAACTGTAATAGCTGTGTACGGTAGGTAATTTTGTCATATACCGGATTAATATAAGAAGAATAATTACTACTAATTTATCGAGTTTTATTCCGGTTCATTTCGGCAGATATGCTACATTTAGTCTGAGGTAATGGCGGATAACTTGAATATAAATCAAAGTTTACGATTCGAAAGTGACATTTTAATATTGGAAAAACGAGACTAAGTCCAATAGATCCACACATTCTTTTCAAATTTAATTTCTTACACCACTTCTTACCTATCTCAATAAATTTTCTTTCTGATATATATATATATATTTTTTTAAACTGTTTTATTTATTTATTATTATTTTTTTAAACTGTTATAGTAAATTCTGAGATAAGCAAATTCAAACAAACTTTTCAACTTTTTAATATATTCATGTTAATATTATGCTAATACAAGAAAGTAGAAGAAAATGACATGACTGACGTACAATGATGATTTACTACTTTCTTTAATATTAATCAATAGTACATATCAACGATAAAATGGCCTATAAATATTTGTGTAACAATGAGTCTTACTAGCAACGTTATATCGGTGAAAGATTGAGTCATATCAATTTTTGATAAATATACTGGTTTAAAACAGATTACAGAACACAACTGAAAGTGAATCAAGGCTACCTACTTAAGCTATTATTACAAATGAAATCGACCAATTAACCAGTTTAGGAGAATGTTATAATATCAAAATGATTATTTTAAGTTATTTTAAGATGCTGTATTTGAAGAATTATGATAACAAAATCCTATTAATATTATAAATGCTCAAGTTTGTCTGTATGTTTGTTACTCTTTCAAGCAAAAATTACTGAAAGGATTTAGATAAAAAAATTACAGTAGGTAATATAGCTTATAGGGGAACCTGGGGATGGTTGATCCCTAGGGGACACTTGGTAAACTTGATTTCTAGTTCTAACAAACGTGATACATTTTTTTACGATAGCAGAACTCATTCATTTATGCCTAACTTCACTTTCTATCTTGGCGCGTTGTGACTAATATCACTAGTTTGCAAATGACGGACGGTGGAATATTTGTGTCGTGCCATACTTAATTTTCGGTAAGTTTTAACTGGATTTATTTAATGAAAAGTAAAGGAAATACTATAAGTAGTCGTGTTTATTGTGTTAGTCGTTTATTTAAGTGTAGATTGGCCTTTATTACATTAAAATACGTGACCACTAGTTTTGAGTATGGCATGTTTTATAACCTTACTATGTATGGGGAGACTTAGTCCTTTTATTTGAGGGTGAGATGATCCCGGGATCTTGTGTCGCAATGAGGGATCAAGTCTTACCTACGATTCATAAAGCTATCGGTGATATATTATATTTCATCCAACTACGACAAAGCCAAAAGAAAATGTTATGATTTTAGCAGTCTATGTATATATCCACTATGCATGTTTGTACTCGATGTGTGTACTGTAGCGGGAAAACTATTGAACCAATTTAGACGAACAAGGTGTCGATCGATTCGTTATTATAGTCAAGTGACAAAGGATACATTTCACCAAAAATGTCAAAAAAAAATTGCCGTCACATCGAGTGATATGTCATATGAAAGAATATAAAATTTTAAAAACAAAAATATAAAAATAGAAATAGTTTTCTTTAGTTAGGTAAAACCTTTTCAACTTTTTGCTCTCTCCTTAGGAAATCATGCCGCAAAAATATAAATCAAGAGAATGTTAAAAAAAAGAACACCAGTAGCCAAAGAAAAATTAAAAATTCTTCGATAACTAAAAAAGCCTCATGCATGGGTACTACTTTGAGCCGCAGCAAATATACAAAATTGATGAAACGGGTTTAACAGCAGTCCATAAACCAAAGAAAACTGTTGCTTGTCGTAGCCTCAAACATGTATCTAAAGTTACATCTACTGAAAGAGGAGAGTTCGTTACGGTCTGTTCTGTCTGTTGTTAAATAATTTGGAAGATTATATCAGACTTAATGTTTTTGGAGATTATAAAGAGTCGGCTTGTTAGTCGAATTCTAATTGTTAGAAGAAAATGATGTTTAAACTTTTTCATAGTAAAGAAACTGATCACCAGTTGTGTATTTGTGTGTGTTTTTAAATAACTAAATGTATTATTTGGAAAATAATACAGTTAGTTATTTAAAATTATGACAGATTAGTACTATTTCTGTGATTCAAGTCAAATAATTAATGTGGAATCAACCCTCTGAGTATGTTATTCGCGCTGAAAATCTGTTTACCATGTGTCCCCAACTATGGAGTTATAGATTTGATTCGTGCAAATAAAGTCATCTGATCGGTGGGAATCAAACTTCTATTTATGGAAGATACGGTAAATATCTATTTGCTGTACGTTTTCCTATTTCTAGACACACTGTTGACTGCAAATTAAGTTATTTATTCGATGAGAATCAAGTTTGGGGAGACACGGTAAAAATTGGCTTACCAAGTGTCCCACGTCCCTGGGAGATTTGATCCCCCTGGGATCAAGGCTCCCAATTAGGGGTAAACAAGTCTCCCTTACAAATGAGACACATGGTAAAAGTCTACAGTATGGTATTTAATTAAATAATGAGTTAAATTGTAGCACGATCTTGTTTCTATTCAAACTATCATTGAATAGATAAATTCTGAATCTTTTGACGAAAAAAGTTTTCGAATATTGTTAAAAAATAAAAAAAATATAGTCCAAAATCAAAAAGGGGATCAACCATCCCCAGGTTCCCCTACATCAGAATAACACATAGGCTACAATGTATAAAGTTTTCGTGTATATATGACATAGTTTAAAAAATATCACGAACGCGTAAAGAGTGCTGCCTTTCATGGCATTACGACCTTCTTTTCGCAAGAATTCGATTGACCAGAATGGAGCATCAGTCAGCGCGGTTCGCAAGAGTAGTAGTTTAGTTATTTAGGTTGTTTTTATGTAAATGTATGTACAAATGTTTCATGGCTAATCTGCATTGGTTTGATTCAAATAATTTACTATTAAATAACAAAAAAAACAAAATTAATAAAATTCACGACACCTAATGTTAAACTTGTTGATAATGGTGTAGAATTAGGAGGGGAAATGTTTAAACCGGTTAAGTCCACTAAATTCCTAGGTATTACTATTACTATGGATTCAAAATTGCAGTGGGATCTCCATATTGAGGGGTTAGCGAATAGGCTCAGCTCTGCGGTAAAAAAAATTAGACTTATTACTGACATAGATAAGGCTCGCGTAGTATATTTTAGTTATTTTCATAGTTATTATGTCCTATTCTTTTTTATATTGACACAAATTTGAATCCAATATTCATAGTTAAGACAGGACAACGTCTGTCGGGTCAGCTATATGTATATAGCTCAGCTATATACATATATTTTACACGCAATTTTTATCAAAATTCCTACTTCCCAAGGCTTCAGACTATCCGCATCAAATGCTTTAAACAGCTCGGTAACAAAGGCTCTCATACAAAAAAACAAAAAAACAACGTTCCACCACGCTCGCAGAGTGCACAGTAATATAGCTCAGTCGACACTTTAATGAATTCTTGCAAAAAGAAGGTCGTAAGCGCCATGAAATAGGCGTCATTTACGCGTTTTCGCGTGATAATTTTTAAACTATGTTATACGATGGCCAAATTACATAAAATCTTATTTATATAATTAAATATCTAATCTTAGTTATTCTGGCGTATAAGCTATATTAATGTTAATTTTCATCTAAATCCGTTCAGTAGTTTTTGCGTGAAAGAGTAACAAACATCCAAACAAACTTTCGCATTTATAATATTAATATTAATAATAGGATATATAAATAAAGATATCTTCTACTTTTTAGTTCATTTAGTTCAAATGAATTGTCATAACTCTTGTGATATTATAAAATGGTAATTATTATATTCAGACAAATGAGGGAATATTATTTATTTATTAAATGTGTATGCATAATAAAATCCCCAAAAAGAATTGGCCCATAAAAGAGACGTTTAATTAACAAAGTCGGAAACTTGGTGTTACAAATTTATCGTTACTTCTCGTATTTATACTACGTTTGTGACTGTTTCTGTCGAAGTATTCAATATTATTTCGAATATACATAATATTATTATAAAAGTACTGTGAAGCAATTGTAAGTATGTCTATATTTTTAAAAACATCCCAAAGGGAGACTCGATCTCCAAGACCATTAATGCTCCGAATAGCTCTTTTATGCAGATTAAAAACACTTTAAATAGGTATATGAAGCTTAGTAACAAACCGAAACATGATACTATGGAGTATGGACATAAATAAAATATACCTACTAATCTAGCAGAATCAACGTCGGTCAGTTAATACAATGTGGGTATTTTGTCTACCCTCAACATAATATTGTTTGGTCATGGTTCATTTGGTTCATCCCTTACATAGGTATATTATTTTGAGATTATGAAGAGTATTTACATTAGGATGAACAATTTTCAACTTATACTTCAACTTCTTTTATTTATTTAGTTTATTTTAAAGCTATATATAAATATTATAAAAATAATAAATATAAACAAAATTCTATTCGATCGTATGTTTCTGTTATTACCAGGCCTGGTGTCATCTTTAAAATTATTTACATTTCATGCATAATAATTACGTAATTTATAGCTTTGGCTGTCACAATAAACATGCACATATTATTTTTGTAATTTATTTTGTACTATCGAATATATAAATGTCTGTATATGTCAAGGCCATATCGTAGAATTGCCCACATCATAAAATGCTCAAGAATATATTTTGTTAATATGTTAGGTTAGGTTTGACTTTTTTTAAAACTTTTTAAACTTTTTTTTTAAACATTTTACTAGAATAAAATTGTTGGAATGATTGTAGGGTATCTCACCCACACCAGCGCCTGAGCAACCTCGTGGTGTGTTGAAATTACGGAATCGCTTGCAAGTATCTCCATCTCCAAAGCCACGCGTCGCTGTTACCCCACCGCCTCGCCGCCCCAATCCTCTTCTGAAGAAGAGGTTGCCCTCTACTGAGGTATCAAGTCATTAAAAGTGTCATAGGTGTATAGTTATGATAACAAATTACAGGATTTTAAATCATCATGAAAGTTATCATTGGTTATAAATCTTAGCGATATTATGACAAAGAAAAAAAAAAGATACCTGTACTGTATCAGCCTGTAAACAACCCACTGCTAAGCGAAGGCTTATTCTCCATATAGAAGAAGGGCGGATTATATCCCTACTATGAGTAACGATCATTACCAGGTGTCCACGATAACAACCGGGACCGACGGCTTTACGTGCTCTCCGAGGCAGGGTGCTCTCCGAGGCACGAAATGCCATATAATGTCAAATATTATTAAACCTAGTTTATTTAAGACAGTAAAGTAGAAAAATAACTCGTGACAATGAAAACCCCTAAGTAGATAGCTATCAATTATCTTTAGCAATTTTACTGACACTAAAATTTAATTAAATTTAATATAAATTTAATATTAATAAAATTTCAATCCGAGAGCTTAATTTTGACTTTTTTCTACCAAACACGGTGTCTTTTTGTGGCGCTGATCCATATGAAGCTGTCTACATGGATACCTATTGTTTAATGTTCATTCGTTCTATGCGGCAGGCGACAACGGAGGCGCCGAAGAAGTCAACCGAGACAACGGAGGACAGCACTAGTGCGGAGAAAAGTGAGGCCGAGGCGGAGACCGAGGCCCCGGCAGTAGAAAGCACGTCCGCACCACCTCTGCGCGGTCTAGACGCGCTCATAGCAAGGAGGCGCGCGGCCGGCATCGGCGCCCGCCCCGTGCGCCCCGTGCGAGGCGCGAGTTTCCACAACTAATTCTCTGTCTCATTCGCTATTCTATGACGACGATCAACGCGGAACACATGTGGAAACATTTCTCTATCCCGCTTATCCCATCATATTAGACCAGGGGTGACAAACTCAAGTACAACATCTAAACTTTAGACTTTCTAAGCGATTATATTGGCCACATTGTAACAGCTAGTTAGATGTTTTATCTAGCAAACTAGTAAGATAATAAATAGCTATCGTATCTTTGACGTTTATGTATAAGACTTTTTTTTTGTGGTTAAATTGCATTCATTTAGCCCTTTTGGCGTTTTTATATATTTTAATTGACTTTAAATTCTTGTATCACGAAAAGTCACTAATAATTCTGCGATTGGTAATCCAAGTTGTGATAAAAGGTTTCGTTTTGTCAGTTTTGGAATCATATCTCTTTCAGAAAGTTTATCATGAAAACTCTACTTATAAACTGTAATGTATATATGTAATTACATAATATTTAAATAATCCTAAAAGTTGAAATTGTACTTTCGACGAACTCCCATCTCTGCAGGGTTCCGCGTTGAAACATTAAGAGTCTGTCATTTAGTCAAATTATTCCCCAAACTGTCTAGAGATTACTTATATTTTTCTTTTTTCAGTAGTAGATGTATGTTTATGTATAATTAGATATATAGTTTATGTTTAAATTGTTTTATAGTGTTTCGACATCAATCCGTTTGATTAAGAACTTTCTTTTGACATGCTTAAATGCAATATGTACATATTAGAAGTAAATTTTATTACAAGTAGGTTTGTATCTAGGGTTTGATTTTTAAAGCCGTATTTTGTCGTTTTACAAACCAAATTACTAACCATCGAAATCCATTTCGTGTGGACATATCCTAATGGCCAAAGTAGGTATCCATAAGAATAGGGACGCAGTTTTCTTTAAGAAAGCCCTTCGTTATATCCATATTAAAAATACCTATTATTTAATTTGATTTTGAAAATTATACAGATTAATAATAACACCAACATTTAAAGACGAGCATCGATGCTATTTTATTTCACCAGAATTCTTGCGAGTAATTTACAAAAAGATTTAATTATGGTAATGTTTTAAATTTTAATTTAATGTGTCGTTAATTTTTCCTTATCATTAATAAATTGTCAGATGCGTCTTAAAATCCAATTAACGAATACCAACTATAATTTATTATATTATTATAATAATTTTCGATACAATTCTGTGTAATTTTATTTAGGTTTTATAGACATTTAAAATTGTCATATACTTAGAGACATTACCGTGTAACGTAACGGTATATACTCACTTGTCTTTATTTATTATATTAAGTGGTCAAAATGTTATAGGGCTTAAGTAAGAAAGTTGTTAATAATTCGTTCCGTCAACACTCATCGATTTGACTAGAAACGTCTACTAAAGCACTGATAGTTAGTGCCATCGTGATATGTTTTGTATCTGTCGTAAGTGTGATAATAAACTAAATGTTAAGATATGTTCTAACTCGTTTTATTTTTATCTTGTCTTGTGAATATTAATAAATTAATGTTATATTTCTGGAAGAAGGCATTTAGTCATTGATATAAATATTTTAGTCATGGATAATTTTATTATATATATAATACACACACACACACACACACACACACACACACACAGATCAGCTATTGGATGGACATCCACAAACACACATTGGTCGAAGACTTTCCTTCAGGCACTGAGGTATGACGGATGAAAAGACGTTTTTTAACTTCCCGAACGCTGCCCATCCTAACTGGATTCGACGATTGATCTCTCTCTCAAAGTTTGATCTACCAAGTTGGATCTTTTGTCCTAGATAAATGTATTCGTCAACAATTTCGAGAGTAGAATTTCCAATCAATATCGAGGTGGGTACGACATGGACGTTCGACATGATTTTTGTCTTGTCCATGTTCATTTTCAGGCCCACCCGTTGAGAAACTCCGTCGAGGTCACTGAGAATAATGTTGAGATCTTCCAGGGATTCTGCCATAAGCACGATATCGTCAGCATATCGAAGGTGAGTGATGTACTCGCCGTTTATGTTGATGCCGAATCCTTTCCATTCCATGCAAGACGCCTTTAAGCTTCTTAAAGGCGTCTTGCAATGCTGCGGTAAAAAGTTTCGGCGAGATGAAATCTCTCTGTCTCACACCTCGCTGCATTGAAATCACTCTCGTGCTATGCTCCTGTACTAGAACCGACATACTACCGTTATTGTACAAGCACTGCAACACTTTCATATACTGGTAGTCAATGTGGCACCGCTATAGAGACTACAGCACCGCTCAAGGCTTTCTCATAGTCCACAAACGCTAAGCACAATGGCTGATTATACTTCTCGGTCTTTTGTATAATCTGCCGCAGCGTATGTATGTGGTCTATGATACTATAGCCTTTTCAGAAACGGGATTGTTCGAGAGGCTGGAAGTCATCAAACTTGCCCGTCAGACGATTCGTAATGACCCTAGAGAACAGCTTATAAACGTGGCTCAGAAGCAAAATGGGCCTGTAATTCTTCAACAGGGTGTTATCACACTTTTTGAAGAAGAGTACCACCACGCTTCTGTTCCAGGCTTTCGGCGTTTTGCCCTCGAGCAAGACGGCATTAAAGTGCCTCTGCAGGACTTTAAGTAACGGTGTTCCACCCGTTTTCAGAAGCTCTGACGTAATACCGTCCTCGCCCAGTGCCTTATTATTTTTAAGCTGTTGCAGAGCCATACTAATCTCGTGCAAGCTGATATTCAGGATATCTTCGGAATAATTCGGGTAAGCTCGGCTCTTGGATCTTCGACCGAGTCACGAACAGGTTGGTTAACCGAGGTATACTACTCTCCGTAAAACTTCTCGACCTCCCTCAATATCTTGGCTCTAGTCGACGCTGTACTTCTTTTTGCAGCTTCGACAACCGGCTTTGACCAACAGACGAATCCGTTGAGGACACTTTGAAGCCCCGATTCCGCTCTATCGTATTTTTAATACGTTTTGTATTAAAGACACGTATATCGTGTCTCAAAGATTTCCATATCCATCTGCTGATCCATCTATATATCCGATTTTGAGTTAGCCGGGGAGCTTTTGGGGGGCTGCTTTTACGGCCGTGTCTGTAAAATAGGCTCTCGTCTTTATGGACAGTGTTCACTAACCCTATTGTTTATATCGTCCACGGAAACGCAATCGTCAAGGCAGTCGAAACGATTTGACAATTCGAGCTGAAAGATCTCGGGGTTTTAGATTTGTGCGTTAAATGGTCGTAAATACCATACAATATAATAAATCTTATATCTTTATACGAGCAATTCTTGTATATATATAAATATATAATCTGAATTTCGAAAATGGCTCCAACGATTTTCATGAAATTTAGTATGCAGGGGGTTTTCGGGGCGATAAATCGATCTAGCTAGGATTTATTTTTAGAAAATGTCGTTTTATCCGTTTTTTCAGGCAATTAAAGAATGTCATTAGAATACGAAGGTAAATTTCGCTGTCATCGATAAATTTGTAATAGCTCGAATGGGAACGGGTGGATTCGAAATCAGAAGACACGTGTTCGAGTCTAGGTGTCTCCATACCAATTTTTTTTCCTTTTTCTTTTTAAAGTTTATTTTTTTGTGGAAAAACTATTATTCAGAGCTCTTTTTATTTTTTATATTTAAATAACCAGTTCCTATTGTTTTATTATTATGTCGGTAAGATCGAAAATATTATTCATATTTCATTAGTATGTAATTTTTCGTTTCTAAATATAATTTAACCGAGCAAAGCTCGGTCATCCAGGTACTTATGTTTATATACATATACTTCTATAAAAAAAACCATAGATACATATAATACAAGTATAACAGTTTATGTTTATCATTTTATAGTTTAATAATTATGTTTTTGGTAAGCAGATTCGAAGCGTTCATAATGGAAAAATAATTTTAACGGCCAGCTATACTATAGGTACTTTGAAAGCCTTTTTTACATTTTAATTATACTAAGCTGCAAGATGAATGTGGAATTGACAACGTCGTTACGTTACAAAACTTACTATTTCAACCGCAATAAAATTGAATTAATATTAGAATGGTCGATGCTCCGCTCCGATATTTGTAGCGTAATGTAAATGTAATGTTAATGTAAAACTCATGCATTTGCGTTTCCAAAACCGTAATTCATTTGTTTTTTCTTCTTTTGTTTTTCATCTTCATCGTTGAAATATCGTGTTATTTACAAGTATGAGTTCCACCGTGGCACCAGTGCTGCAGAAACGGCTCGAAGGATTAATGATGTGTATGGCTGCAGTGTCGCAAAAGAAAACACAGTGCGTTTTTGGTTTCAACGTTTTCGTTCTGGAAATTTCGACCTGCAGAACAAGCCCCGTGGACGGCCGGAGACCAAAGTTGATAATGAAGAATTCGTGGCTATTGTGGAAGCGGATCCATCATAAACCACGTCCGTGATAGCTGCAGGCTGCGGTGTTAGTGATAAAACTGTTTTAATCCACTTGAAGCAAATTAGGAAGGTAATAGAAGTTTGAAAGGTTGGTACCTCATGATTTGAGTGAAGCAAATCGACAAACGCGCTTAGACTGCTGCGTTACATTACTCAACCGGCACAATAAAGAAGGAAATTTAAATCAAATAATTACATGTGATGAAAAGTGGATCATGTACGATAATCGAAAGCACCCATCCCAATGTCTGAACCCTGGCGAGCCAGTTAAATCTTGCCCCAAGCGAAAATTGACTCAAAAAAAGTTACTTGTGAGTGTTTGGTGGACAATTGACGGTGTCGTTCACTACAGCTTTGTTAAATCTGGATAGACGATTACGGCAGATTTCTATTCTCAACAACTGCAAACCATGATGGAAAAGCTAGCTGCTAACAACCAAGGCTAGTCAATCGCTCTATTTTTATTTTTATATATAATAAAATTCGGAATTAATTAATGATGATATTTCCTAATTATTACGAGTTCAAAGCATGAAAAAAATCATATTATGATCATTATCATATGAGAAAAGAAAATTATAATCTTTATTTTTTTAGCCTTTTTGAAATATGTCACCAAAATTCGTCAAAAAACGTCTTTTATACTCTTCTATACTCAAGATTTTTTTTGAATTTTTTGATGTGGTGGAACAATTAAAAAATCATTTTTTCTTAAAATCCGTTTTACACACATATTTTTTTAAGTACAAATAAATATGTAGATTTTTTTAAGCATAAATTATTAAAGCATTATTTGCAAAAGATTAATATATAGAATCAGTAGCCTAAAGTAATTAGAAGGGTTATAAATGATTCAAAAGACACTTAAAGGTAATACTTATATATTTTTGTCATACTATTGGGAAATATTTTGAATTTTGATACAGAAAAAAATAAAAATTATCATAAAAATAATAATTAGATTAGTCTTCGTCACTGTGTCTTTATTTAGACAACACTGGTTTTTTCGATATCATTCTTATCTGGCTGATATTCAACAAAGCAATGATGAAATCATTATAAAATGTCTTTTATATTTCTCTATACTTAGGAAATTTTTTGAATGAAAAAATCAGTGAAAAATAAAAATAATTCCGAAGGTTCTTTTTTTTATTCTCGAAAACCGTTTGAGTTAAAGGGCTAAAAATTGAGGTGAATTATTTTCATTAGACACCAAATGGACCCCCTAAGTTTGAGCCAAAAAGTCATGGGGGCAGAATTCCCATATTTATCCGGCTATGCCCTTTTGATAACTACTTGAAAGGGAAAAAATTCAACTCCGATGGGTCAATCCGAACCGCCTTCATACATTTTCTTGATTCCCGTCCGAATGGTTTTTAGGGTTCCGTAGCCAAATGGCAAAAACGGAACCCTTATGGATTTGTCATGTCTGTCTGTCTGTCCGTCCGTATGTCACAGCCACTTTTTTCCGAATTTTTATTATTCTGTAACCGCATTAAGATTTTCACACAAAAATAGAAAAATTTAATAAATTTTGGGGGTTCCCCATACTTAGAACTGAAACTCAAATATATTTTTTTTATCAAACCCAATCAAACCCATACGTGTATAACCACAATAGTTAGGTACATTATCATTTTATTCACAACAAATTTTCATATTACGTTTTTAAAGAAGCATTATTTACTAATAACTGTGTCATAAGAAAATTACAACAGTCGGGTTATTGATAGGTCAAACACACAAAAGTAAATGTCTCGAATGAACGTCATCATTCATGTTTGTTCTCTTCTTACAATTAGAAAACAAAATTCAATTTTATTGCAATCGCTTTTAGGTCACGATGTAAAAAAAAACTATACTACTATAAAGTAATTGCCAGAGATAAAGGGTTCACAACTATAATACTTCTATTCAATTGAGTCATATAGTATCAAAAACGGCAGTCTCCATTTTTTATTAACTAAGATGGAAGAGCTGATTATAGAGGAAATTTTGGCACAGATAACTTTTTTGAGGAAAATGTGGAGACTGCCGTCTTTGATACTATATGACTCAATTATTATGAAGCTAAAATTTGTTTGTATGTCTGTCTGTCTTAAGGCGTTAATTTCGTTTCGCGTTTATTGAAGTAAGTTATAAGTGAAGATAGATAAGAGCAGTTTGGTACATATTAATACATTTATTATACAATTATTTACTGATTAAAAGAAAAAGAAAAAAAAAACATTAAAAATAAAAAGATAATACGATAGATAAGGTTATTTGAGGTGACGATCCATTTCATCACACAAATAAAATTCTAAAAACCACATTAATATGAATTGATTATAAATGATGCAACGTAGTAAATGTTTTCAATCAGAATATATACTCGTATGTATATATTATGATGAGACCGGTCACTTGAACATCACAGTCTGGAAGATTGTGTAATGTGTATGTGTTAGTTGCTTGACGACTCCGCTCATCTGAATTGTCCCATTACATCGTTGGATTCGTCGGTAGTGGACTATCCAGCCAGTCGTTAACGCACCACGCCACAGTAAGCACATTTGAATACTCTACCTTCGTATAGTAAGTAGATTTTAACACATTTTTTATATTACTTTTGAGTTATATCAAAACAAAATATTTAAATTAATTTCAATAGCTTTTTGATAAGCAATTATAATTCATATTACGTTTATTAAATGTTTGCTCGATTTTTATACATGAATAATAATTATTTTGAACAAGTCCGTTCTAAATGAACCATTTAAAATTGTCCTTCTCTGTTACAACAATTGTAAAATTTATTACTTTACATCAAATGTGATTTTAGTATTACACATGTTTTTTCTAATACATAAAACTGAGAATTTACTAATATTAATTAATATTATACAATAGTCAAGACTTATTTCTTTTACAAATATTATAACTTTTTAAAATTTAATTATTATTTTAGTTGCTATAAATAACTAAATACTTTGAATTAATCTATTATTTTAGATCGAAATGGTTCTCGATATTAAGTCTGTCCTTGTGGTCGACGGAGTCGGTGCAAATTGCGGTCAAATTCTCAGGTCACACAACATAGGTGTAACTACAAAAGAAAAGATAACAAAAGAAGAACTTTTGAAGGAGATCCCTGTAAGTATGTATGTATGTAAGATGGTAGGTAAAGTCTTTTATGATTTAATTTAACGATATGTTTTGTATAAATAATTTTACTTAGACATAATAAGACGCTAACTTAATATACCCATTCATTAAAAAAAAAATCAAATGAAAAACTCGTGAGAATTCGTGACGAAATCCGTTCAGCAGTTAGAGCTTATTTATTTCAAACAACTAGATAGGTATATCTTTTATAATTATTAAGTTTAAATTATACACAATTATTATTATTAGTGTATAAGGAATACATTAGGTTCATTTAAAGTCTATTCTATTTGTCTAGAACCATGATGCTTTGGTTGTACGTTCTGCAACACAAGTGACGAAGGAAGTCTTGGAAGCAGGGTCTAAGCTTAAGGTAGTGGGTCGAGCTGGCGCCGGTGTTGACAACATCGATGTTAAAACGGCGGGACAAAAGGGAATTGCCGTTATTAAGTAAGATTTTTTATTTCATAAAATACTAATACTTAATATAAATTATTAAATATTTGGCTATATAGCGTGTTCTTCTCATTCAAAATATGTGCCATTTATATTGATAATTATAAAACGTTACCTGTTTTGCAAAGCGATTTTTTTGTTATTTTGTTTTGAACATTTGTTTACTTTGTTTATTGAATTTGTGTTAATCGAATGATAACATTTATGACCTTCTCGCGGTGTAGTCAACGCACTCTTATCGTAATAATTATATGTAGCATTAAAAACCATTATTGTTGTACTATAAATAAACATAATTTGTAATTATCGATATTTTGTCATCATATTATTAATATTTTTAAACCAATTAGAAATAACTAACTGCCTATTAAAAGTGTATTCCTTTTTAACTCTCTGCAAGGAATGTGCAACAGATTCATGTCTTGTATTTTAATAATTTATTTTATTTCATTAAATTAAAAAGTAATCTCAGTGTCAGTAGTATAACTTGAATATAATAATAAATAATTTGTATAACAAGTCATATGGCGGGTATCTATAAAAAAGTTCCGTACCTATCTATATTCCTATTATTTTCGTTGGATTTTTAACGGATCTTTTAAATACTAGGTACATGTTTTATTATATGGCTTTCCAATTAAATTAAATAATAGAGACAAAAATATAAACTTCATTGTAAATATAAATAAACATAATGTACTTTAAAATTAAAAAAAGAGACATTTGTAGTGAAATGAAATTGATATTAAAATAATTATATGCGTGGTAAGAACTTAATAAATATGTGGTCGTATCCATATCCCACATATTTATATATATATATATTTAAATCAATTTAAGTTATATTTTAGAAGACATATTTTATAAGATATATCAAAGGTAGAAGATACATTTTATGTGCAAAACATTTTAGTGCTCCGGGTGCGAATGCCATGAGTGCATGCGAATTGACGTGTGGTTTGATGTTGGCTTTGGCTCGACACGTTGTTCCGGCGGCTACTGCCCTAAGAGCTGGTCAGTGGGAACGCACACAACACACAGGCACAGAATTGTATGGAAAAACATTGGCCATTTTGGGACTCGGTAGAGTAGGCCGAGAAGTCGCAGTGCGAATGAGTGCTTTTGGAATGAAGGTAGGTTATATATTTTTTCTTGTTTTATATATATATATATATATATAATATTACCAATTGCCTTAGGCATAGATATTAATACAATAATGGGTCGACTAGTCATTACATTTTATACATACACGCACACACGTACACACACACACTCACGAACATACGCACACACACACACAGGACGAATGGTGAGTCACTATAAATATTTAAGGAGAATACTCGTTACATGATTTTCATTCGAATTATGTAAAAAATAGGTAAATATTAATAAGCTTCTAAGTAAAGTTACTCAACAGTTATCTCATTATTTACGCGTCGTCTGGACACCCTAGCAGCTGGCTGCACTTTCGACACAAAACAGGTAGCTTACCTACGCCCAAACGCCGCCACGTGTTACCAGGGTAGCAGGATAAATAAGCATGATCCAGTCCCCCTTAATACTTTAATCCTGGCTTAGGATAGGCAAAAATACTAAGATATTTTACTCGCTTTGTTGACTAGGTAAATGATGTGAACTTTGGCAATTTTTACATTTGAACAAGCGGCACAGTACAACACCTGTGCACGTGCCGCCGGCATGACTGAGAAGTGTCAACGCTTCATTTATTTGTATTGAAATTTATGAAAATTTGGTCAAAAATCAAGTACCTATTTTTTTAATAGTTCGAATGAGAATCATGTACCAAGTATTCTCCTTAAATATTTATAGTGACTCACCATTAGCCGCGTCCAGACCGACCGAGCACGGACGGCATTGGCTCGCGAGGCAGCCTCGCGAGGCAGCCTCGCGAGCCAATGCCTCGGCCGGTATGGACGCGGCTCGGGCTGCCTCGGGCACACGCTGCCTCGGCCGAGCCGCTGTAATGTATGCATTAAATATGAATATATGTACGTAAGAATATATAATATTATATTACCTCTCAGCATTTCTAATACCTTATAATGAGGCGACATAGTTAATAAAATGCATTAATAAACTGGACGTGTAACGATACACTTGTTTTCTTAAACACCCCGAGCTCCCCACCTTACATGGCGACCCTGCCATACAAGGCGTGCTGCCGGAGTTCGGTCGAACGTCTCAGTTATTATAAATATTAATTATAATTATGAAACACTAAAAATGTGCCGGTCTAATGTGAAAAATGAAGAGGTTTTCGTGAACCAGAATGCCGTTGGGTCTGTCTCTCAAGCATATCACCTATCAAACATCAGCATTGTCCTGGTGCTCATTTGCACTATGCTAGCAATTGCGGGACTTTGTGGGCTGTTTCTGCTATACAGAAGATGCCATCATAGATGGATCCACAATGAGATATTGTCGCAGTCATTGAGGCGTTCAATCCGGCGACCGACCCGGGAGGCTCGTGTCTGCTACGAGTGCCAGCATCGCCCAGAAATGGTACAAAATAGTGGAAAAAGTGGTTTGTAAATGTGCAGTGATCGGTAAGAATATGTATATTTTTCTAATAACTATCCAAGTGATTCACGTGTTATATTACTTGCGTACAGTGCAAATTACTCACGATGAGAGTATAATTATGGACTTATTATTATTTTGTTTTGTTTAATATCTAGATATATACATATTTTTTTTTCTTAATAAATAGATTTGTAGCCATAAAGTAATAATAATATATATACATTTTTTTTTAATAATAATTTTATAATAATGTTAGCTTTAGACTTACATTTTTTCTTTTAATGTAACGTAGGTATATTATATATAAATATTAAAATGTTTTGATGGCTAATGAAATAAAAGACATTTATGTAAAACTTAAGAATATTAAAGATAATTTAGTAAAGTTAAGCTATCCTAGGAGAACTAAGATTATATTAGAACAAAAGTTGTGTGAGGCTAATCAATTACGTAATCGGTTTGATGAGTGTATGTTATTAATTTCGGAACAAATACAAAACAAACAATTAAGTGGTAAAGTATTATTAGACTTGCAGTCATTTTGCGATTTAATTAAAGAAACATATATACAGATAGAAATTTTTTGTTCGAAAAGTTACGTTTCTGAGTGTACTGTCGCGAGCCTTGAAGGTGACGCCACCATGGCCGCGTTCGATTTTAAAATTGCTGTGTCGATGATTCCGGTTATGACTGGTGATGAGACCATCACCAAGAGCCTTATTGATGCTGTAGAGTTGTATAGCTCTTCACTTAATTCTGAAGGTCAAAGTATGCTTATAAAATTTGTTCTTAAGACTCGACTAAACGAGAACGCTAAATTACGTTTATCTAGTTCGTATGACAGTTATGAGTCACTAATCCGGGATATGCAAAATCATTTACTAACAAAAAAGTCAAGTACTTCTATCCATAACGAGCTAGTATCAATAAAACAAAATGGTACTTCTATAGAAAATTACGGAAGAAAAATCGAAGAGTTGTTTGTCAACTTGACGATTTCGGAAGCCGATGGTAATAAGGACGCATATAAAATATTACAACCTATAAATGAAAAGATCGCTATTAAAAGCTTTACCGATGGCTTGCGAAATCCCAAGTTGAGCACTATATTATCAGCTCGTAATTATTCGACCCTTAAAGACGTTATACGTGCGGCGAAGGACGAGGAACCGTCATGTAGTCGCCAAAATTCGGATTCTACTATATATTTTACACAACGCGGACGAACAAATTTTAAATATTCCCGAGCTCAAAATAGGGGTCACTTTACTAGGCAAACGTCTAATCGTAATGTACAATTTTTACGGAGTAATAATCAGGCGAATTTATCTGTTAATCAAATGAGAGGTCGAAACTCGAACCAATCGCGTGGGGGCAATACTTTTACACAAATGCCTAACAAAGGTGGCGGAAAAAACCGCACATTTAACCGTGCTAATAATCATAAATTACGACTCATGTATAGTGATGGGAATATAGGCGACTCCGAGACGTCATCGAACCAAACACCGAGTTCGAGTTCACATCATATATCGAAACCAACAATCAATGACCAGACTCAGTTTTTTCGATAATAATTATATTTTAGCTTGTGATAATAGTAGTTCAGTTGAATTGTTTTTTAAAGATACTAAATATAGTTTTCTAATTGATACGGGAGCGTCATTGTCGGCGTTGAAATTGGAAACGGTGCAGAAATGGAATGTTCCACTGTATAAACAACACATATGCATTAATGGTATAGGCGGCAAAGTTCAATCAATTGGATATGCTCATGTTACGCTTAACATAAATGGTCAGGAATTCGAACATAAGTTTTATATTATCGATTACCTACCATGTATGCAACAAGGAATAATAGGTAGAGATTTATTACAAAAATACGGTGCTATTTTAGATTTTGAGAAAAATACCTTATCATTTAATAATTTTAGAAATAATCGTATAACAATTCCTATGATTAGTGGATCTTTAGGTAAAAGAAGTTTTTTAACAATTCCACCGAGATGCGAAAAAATTTTTCTTGTTGATAGTATTACTAATGATGAGTGTGTAGTAATACCGACAGAGCTATGTCAAGGTGTTTTCATGGCTGGTAGTATATGTAAACCTAAAAATAATAAAATAAAAATCTTAATATTAAACACTCGCGAAACGGAAGTGAGTCTTAGTTACTTCCGACCGGAAGTACACAAATTAACTGAGTACGATTTTTGCAATTTTGAGTCCAGTAGTATTGATGGAGATAGAGTGCGTCAATTATTAACTTCTCTTAATTTAAATCATTTAAATAACGAAGAACGTGTCTCTATTGAAAACATATGCGCAAAATTTTCGGACGTTTTTCATTTACCAAACGATAAATTAACTACGGCTAATTTATACGATCAAACTATACAATTAAAACCAAATGCGGACCCCGTATATGTAAAACAATATCGCTTGCCATTCGCGCAGCGTGCGGAAATTGAAAAACAAGTTCAAAAAATGCTTTCAGATAATATTATTGAACCAGCAAAAAGTGAGTGGTCCAGTCCAATTTTATTAGTGCCTAAAAAATGTAGTGACTCTAATAACGAATCTAAAAAATGGAGATTAGTAATCGATTTTCGCAAACTTAACGATAGGATCTTAGATGATAAATTCCCATTGCCGAACATAACCGATATTTTAGATTCCCTGTCAGGTGCCATGTATTTTACTCAATTAGATTTGTCACAAGCATATTATCAAGCTAATTTAAGTCCCGAATGTCGTAAGTACACAGCCTTCACGACACCGTCCGGGCAGTATCAAATGACGCGCCTACCGATGGGATTAAAAATTAGTCCAAGTTCTTTCTCTAGATTAATGACAATTGCTATGTCGGGTTTAACTTATGATAAATTGTTTATATATTTAGATAATTTGATTTGTTTTGGAAGAAATTTAGACATGCATAATAAAAATTTAATAAGTATTTTAACAAGACTTCGAAAAACTAATTTAAAATTAAACCCAATTAAATGCGATTTTTTGAGGAAAGAAATGCAATTTTTAGGACATGTAATTTCAACGGAAGGTATAAAACCGGACCCGGAGAAAACAAAAGTTGTACAAAATTATCCTATACCGAAAAACGCTGATGAAACAAAAAGATTTGTTGCATTCACTAATTTTTATAGAAAATTTATCCCAAATTTCGCCGAAAAAGCGTTGCCACTCAATAAGCTATGTCGTAAAAATGTAGAATTTAAATGGACATCAGAATGTCAAAAGTCATTTTCTTCGCTTAAAAACGCACTTATATGTCCACCAATCCTACAATACCCGAACTTTGATATTGAAAATACATTCATTTTACAAACCGATGCTTCTGGCTTTGCAATCGGATCGGTGTTAAGTAACAGCGATAATAAACCAGTAGCATTCGCTAGTCGGAATTTAAATAAAGCGGAAATTCGATATCCGACCATAGAAAAAGAGCTCCTTGCTATAGTATGGTCCATTAGATATTTTAGGCCGTACCTTTATGGTCGCAGGTTTATAATAAGAACCGATCATAAACCTTTAATTTATCTTTTTAATATGACGAATCCTTCAACTCGTTTGACTAAGTTTAGGCTACTATTAGAGGAATATAATTATACTATCGAATACGTAAAAGGAGCGGACAATGCAGCTGCAGATGCCTTGTCACGCATCCGATTATCAAGTGAGGATTTGAAAGAGATGAATGAAAATGTGATGTGTGTATTAACTAGAGCGCAAAGAAAGAGGTTGGAAAAAGACAGTATTAGCAATAAAAGTGACAGCCCTATGGTCGATGAAAGTACCACAAATAATTGGCCTGATCAACCAAATGTTGTGGGAACACTTAAAAAACCAGAGGGTTGTGTCGAGATGAGGTTTGTGAATGTCGAAGAATGGAATAAAATAGAGTATAATGCACAGGAAAAGTCTAATTTATTTGCATATAACTCACAAAAACAAATAATTTATATTACACCTTTTTTCCGATCATATTGTGCACGAGATGCCTTTGTGAGGAAACTATGTAATATGTGTAATCAATTAAAAATAAATAATGTGTTTATAATAAAAAATGATTGCAATCGTAAAGAGATAAATGATTTAATTAGTATAATAAATGACACACAAAAATGGTCCGGACCACGTTTTTATATATTAAATGGTGTCAAAAGGATATTTGATCGCGATACTCAACGCGTAATACTAAACGATTATCATATGTTGCCGACAAGCGGACACGCCGGCATAAGACGCATGGTAAATAATATAAAGCGACGATATTTTTGGCCAGGTCTAGAAAAAGATGTTGCTGAATTCGTTAATCGTTGTGACAAGTGTTTACGACAGAAACACTTTAAACATATAAAAGAACCCATGGTTATAACCGACACCGGATATTCCGCTTTTGATAGGATTTATTTAGATATAGTAGGGCCCTTAAGTAAGGATAGCGATAATTATTCATATATACTCACACTACAGTGTGATTTAAGTAAGTACGTTGAGGCTTATCCTCTTAAGAATAAAGATACGGTTTCAGTAGCGTCAGCGTTTGTTAATAATTTTATCCTACGGTACGGAGTGCCGCGACACATTATATCCGATCGAGGTACCGAGTTTGTTTCCACAGTCATGCGAGAAGTCTGCGAAATTCTTAAAATTAAGCAAATAAAGTCTACAGCGTACCATCATCAATCAATAGGTAGTTTAGAAAATACTCATAAAAATTTAATGTCGTACCTACGAATTCAAACTGAAAATGAACCAGAAAATTGGAGTAATTGGTTACCTTATTGGTGCTTCGCATTCAATACAACCGTACATTCCGAAACAAAATATTCACCGTATGAACTCGTCTTTGGAAAGCCGTGTAATTTACCCAGCAATTTAACTATAGAAATAGATCCGTTATACAATCATTACGATTATCCAAAACAATTAAAATATAGACTACAAAAATCGCAATATGACGCAAGGAAAAATTTAATTAAAAGCAAAGAGATAAGAAAAATTAAATATGATTGTTATACAAATACAATTACATATAATGTTGGTGACCTGATACTGCTTAGAAACAATGTTGTAAAGAAACTCGATCCTCTATACATAGGTCCGTTTAGAGTTATTGAAGATTGTGAACCTAATCTAAAAATAGATTATAAAGGCAAAGAAATGTTAATACATAAGAATAGGAGTAGACCTTATATAAAAAATTTATAATAACAAATAAGTATATTATTATAGAAATTATAACATGAAACTAATATAATGTGTAATTAAACATAATTATACCTAACCTATAACTGTGAAACTTATTTTTTAAATATTATTTTTTATTTTATTGGATTGTACTAGTAAAATAAAATAAAATTTAATGTAATTTTATTTTTTTTTCTAGCCGATGGGCGTGTAATGTATGCATTAAATATGAATATATGTACGTAAGAATATATAATATTATATTACCTCTCAGCATTTCTAATACCTTATAATGAGGCGACATAGTTAATAAAATGCATTAATAAACTGGACGTGTAACGATACACTTGTTTTCTTAAACACCCCGAGCTCCCCACCTTACACCGCGCTCGACCGCGAGCCATAATTTGTCGGTTTTTGGCGATGCTCAAAGGCGCCTCAGTCTGAGCTGCTCGCGCGGTGTGGACGGATATAACGACGCTCGCGAGCCAGTGAATTAAAAATGGATAAATAGGACTGTATTCGCTTAATACAATTTTACGGAAGTTTCAAAATGTTGTGGGTTTCAAAAGACCCAGATCGTTTAGCAGCTGAAAACACGTGATTTATCATCGTATGCCGGAGATAAACTAAATGCTCAAAATGGCTTATCTTGGCTCGAGAGCCCCGCTCGCAACCTTTCCATTTGTCTCGGGTGCCACGGCTCGCGAGCAGGAAGTCCGAGCGTGGCTCGCGAGCCGTGCTCGGTTGGTCTGGACACGGCTATTCATTCTGTATAAAGATAAAATAAAGTGTTTTTTATTTTTATAATTTGTTTTTTTAGATAATTGGCTACGATCCCTATGTAACAGAAGAACAATGTGCGCAATTCAATGCCACTAAGATGGAAGATCTTGATGAAATTTGGCCCCGTGCAGATTATATAACACTACACACACCTCTCATTCAGTCCACAAGACGTAAGTGAATTGACTCCGATAAATTTGACTTCTATTAATAAATGTCTCCGGTATGATTACCTCTTAGTTGTTCGGAACATTATCTCGAGTCTGGCCTATACCTGTAGTTGTAGCTTGATAATCTTCTTATTTTTCCTTAGATAAATATACAAAAGCATAGCATCACGGCTTTATCACTAGTTGGAGCGAGTTCAAACCTCACTCGTGGCAAAAGTTTATAAGGGACACATAGATGTCATTGTCTGGGGCTGTTTGTGTTCTGTGTTGATCTTGATATCGGATTTCATCCATAATATAAGCTGTTAAACAACTGATTTATTCATTACTAGCATCAGAAGCATATAAATAGTAACAAATATCGAGACAAACTTTCGCATTTATAATATTAATATGATATATATTTCGATACATTTATTTATTTCAATATTATAAGTTCGAAACGCAATGTCGTAACTATGTATTATTTTGTATATCTTATGTATCAATGAAGTAAATGATATCTTTGAATTTAGGTATTTGATGCCGTTATAGTTATGTGGCAATTTTCTTACAGTACTTTGTCGTTACCCCAATAAATATAGGTATATAAGATGACCAGTGTGGCAACTACCCATAAAATACTTTTTAATATAATTAAGGTTGAAAGAATTTATTCTCATAAAAAGATTACAATAAAATCACTTACATGAGAACAATACATATAAAAGTACTTAATTAGAACAAAAGTCACCGCATTTTAACAAAAGTTGGTTACAATAAGTAGGTAAAAATGAACAAAACATTCAGTAGGTAGACTATACTAAATCAAAATGAAAATGTATTTGCTACACACATACACATACATAGATATACATTTGATATTATTGTTCAGAGTATGAGTAGTTTTCAATCATGTAATTGCGTAATTGGGACTTGAACATGATAAGGAAGTCTAGATTTTTTTTTATATCCGAGGGTATTTTATTATAGAAATGTACTCCCTTAAAGGTTATAAAAAAAAAACCAAGTCAACATGACTGAAATTAAACTTCAAGCTTTAAACTTCCACTATTCGTACCTACCAAATTTCAGTAAAAACAGTCCAGCAGATTAGCAATGAAACATAAATTTATAAAAATACAACTTAAACATCTAAAACTATATCTTAATTAGGTCCTAAAACTACAACACAATAATAAAATAAAAAAAGAAACAAATCTAATACACGAATAAAAAAAAAACAAAAACAAAAAACGTGTTGTTACACTTTTTTGTTTGTTTAATAATGAAATGTTCGAAATGAAAAAATTGTGTTTAATAATGAAATGTTCTTTAGGTTTTTACAATATTACTTTTAAATTTATATACACGTACTGAGCCTTAGTATAGCGCCATATGTCACTTGCAAGTTGCAGAAAATAATTGATAAATTCTAATACAAGTAATTATTGTTTACAGAATTTATCAACTCTCGTGTTTTATCTAAATGCAAGAAAGGCGTTAAAATCATAAATGTAGGTCGAGGTGGCTTAATAAATGAGATTGATTTCTACGCAGCACTTAAATCCGGTCAGGTAATAATAACCGATATATAAATTATTTATACAAGTGACAAATTTTAATACAAATAGCCCGTTTTTCAATTGAGATCAACTACTATAAGTTCTTGTATTAAAATTAACAAATGACATTTAACGAAAACTGTGAAAAGTTCTTACAATTTATAAAGTTCACTGTAGTTTATTAATATTTTAATGAAACAAAAAAAATATCAGTCAGTGTTGATACACTTTTTACAGAAGTTCTAAAAGAAACAAAGAAATATTTTCATAAATAACTTTGTCTGATATACTGAAATAACTTATTTTGGATTTATAGAAAATAGTTATATGATATTTTGTAGCTTGAGAAATGCCATGAAAGGTAAAAATATTTTTTTACGGTCGTAACCATTTGTATTATTCTAAATCGTATTTAAATGTCAACAGATTAGCGGTGCAGCACTCGATGTGTTCGAACAAGAACCACCCACAGATCCTCTGACATTGAATATCATTCAACATCCAGCTGTGATTGCTACCCCTCATCTTGGTAAATTTTGAATCCATTTGTATTACGATTTAATACAAATATTGCTGATAATATATCTTATATATGATTATTTTGAATCATGATTTTGATGATTTGACATGATAACAATGTATCTTCGTGGCTAAAGTATATAACAATGTACATGTACTCGTATATAGGTACATATTTTTCATACGGTATGTCATCAACGTGCACCTCTCTACAGAAGCACCACAAAAAATCAAGGACACTAATTACATTATATATTTTCAGCTACCTTGTGAAATATGACAAATTATAAACTTTCTTTTTACCTTCGATTTTAATAAAATTAATTTTCTAGTGTATAAAATTATATTTCTATGTAAAACTCATCATGTCTAAAATTAAGCATCCTCCTATTGTATCTACTTGTAACTCGTGAACTATAATACAGCCGATTCCTTTGTACCTAAGGTAGGTACGGTACTATGGTACCGGTATCATAATAATATATATTATATATAGTCGTTTATTTGTTTAAATTTTCATATTAAGTACCTATACTATTTATATAAAAGAGAGGGAAAATTCTAATCATAGCTTACCGTGGACGTTGCTTTAATTGATGACAGTTTTACTCATAGGTAGCTATCAAATGCTTCAAAATTATATCAGTGTCACTACGGCAACAGCGTATTTTTATCGATATAAAAAAAAAAAAACGTTTCTGATAAAATACAAGATTACATACATTATATATATTAGTTATTTTTATTTTTACCATTAATTAGTAAGGTTATATAGTTAGTTTATTATTTAATTAGTTTATTAGTTAGTTTTAAAGTTACGTTATTGCCACCAATCCAACTAAATAGGATAGTACTATTTTCAATGGTTATAACAATTACAGGAGCATCCACTAAAGAAGCTCAGGTTCGTGTGGGATCAGAAATTGCGGAACAGCTCGTCAACCTAGTTGAGCCTGGCACCTATGACACACCTCTTGCTGAAGTTACTAGAGTGCTTTCAAAATAAAATTTTACTATTAATACGTTATTTTATATTCATTATTTTTTTAATTTTAATAAAGTATTTATAAAACCAAATAATTCACTTTTAATTTAGCAACAACAATTAAAGAATTCTATCGAGTATCTAAAGAGTTCAGCCTGAGACAAAAGTATTTAGTAGAAAGTAGATTTTCCTCGTATATTAGATAAATTAGTTTGGCCTTAATAGAGTTTGTTCGGTAATCATTTAGCCTGGCCATTTGTTACCCAGGACTCAGCCAACCTGAATTCGAATTACATAACACGTGTGTTTGTCGTTGTATGTGTTGCACTTTTTCATAAAATGTTCTGGGAGAGTAGGTAGAGAGATTTCCTTTCGTTCATCTTGTCCCTTTTTATCCGACATAGAAAAAGGCGAAAGTTCTACATTCGTCTGTATGTAATTTTTTTTCATGTTCACAGAATATCATAGTAATTTTTAAATCTTGAAAGTAATCGAAAAAACTCTACATAAAATAATGACTGTAGTAAGTATTTTTTATTTTATTTTTGACAACCTGCACCCACCTGCTAGAGTCTCAGTTTGCGATTACATATTTTGATTATTATTTCCTCTCCCAATAGAACCTTACGGAATTTCGGGATTAAAACTATCCAGTGTACAAGCTTGTAGTAGGGACTCAAGTCAATTTTAATTCAAATTTATTTAATATTTTCGTCATGATGCGACGTCGATGAAATTCGACCTAATCTATATTTGACAGCATTGTCAACATCATAAAATATGATTACGCATAACATAGTGAGCATATGCAGCAGTCATTGGACCTGATCTGTGATAATAAATTTCGAAAAAAAAATTCGTTGCAAGACCTGTATTTAAGACCGTGTTGACAACAGACTTTAACATTAAACAAAATTTAGAGTTGCGTTTAAAAATAAAAGGATGTTCTCTATATTGTCTGAATATTATTAACTAGTAACCTGTCCAGACTTTGTACCTTGATTAATTGTATTTTTTTGTTTTTGTTTTGTTTTTTTAATTCAAAGTTACAATATTAAAATTAACTTTATAAATGATATCCGGTGCCTTGTTTCGTAAATCACTTGAGAACGCCTGAACTGTTTCGGCTATTTTGTACCTAATAAAATTAGGCCATTAGAATAAATAAATTTTAGCTTGTACATTTTCGCATTCTTTGTAACCTGAAAAACAGGGTATCGTTTAAAGGAATCGTCTACAAGATATAGGCTATTAAAATATGATTAACTAATAATGATGGTTTCATATTAATTATAATTATTATATATAAATATATTTGACTAGCTTCCGCCCGCGGCTTCGCCCCCGTTTTGATACAAAGTAAAAAAAAAGATAAAGCGATTAAATAAACAAGATAAGCGATTTGATAAAATTAATATGTATCAGCTTATTTTTTATCACATGTTCGAATAGGAAAACAAAATAATAATAGTTTTATTATACTATCAATCCAAAGTATAAGTAATTTTAATAAGATAAAGATTCCACCATTACACATTAAATCTGACATATTTAATTCGCCCGCATGGGTGTCTTGATAAAAAGTAGCCTATGTCCTTCCCCAGGCTATCCGTATCAAATTTGATCTGATTTGATCACACAGCTCAACAGATTAGCCATAAATCATAAATTTAAACAAATACAACCCAAATGTCTAAAAATATCCCAAAATAACTAAAACTACAATCCTGTAATCATAAAAAGAAAAACAATTCTACTACGACTGAAATTAATATAATAAGTAATCTATATTTCTACAATATACTTACTAAAAATAATAATAAAACGTTTCGAGAGTGAAATTAGCTATAAAAAATTAATTTGTAGAAAAAAGAAAACAAAAACCAACTTCATGACCGATAAATTAAAACTAAAAAGTAGAAAATAAAATTTTAATTACGTCAAAACAAGGAGCATTAAGAGACGATCAAAGAAATTATCTATACTTACAACATATATTATATACCTATACACAATTTATAATCAGTTATTTTTGGAGTCGGTGCCGGCCAATTATAATATATATTATTAAATTTAATTTTATGTTTCTATTGTTTTTTTTTTGCTTCATTACTGTAAAGTTTCATCTAAATCCGACCAGTAGTTTTTACGTGAAAGAGTAACAAAGATTCAGACAAACTTTCGCATTTATAATATTAATAGGATTAATAGGACAACTATATCTATATGAATACTAATCCTAGTAGAATAATGATTGTGGTGCAATTAGGTCTGGTAGCTTTTAACTTACATTAATGTTTATTTAATGCTTATTTTAATTAATGCACACTACATCATTTTTCGTTAATTTTTCCATTTATTGTTTAGGACGTCAGCGTAGAAAAAAAAAACGAACACGAAAAAAGTTAAAAATTATTTATTACAATTACTTATACATAATTTACAAATAGTAGATATATTTTGTTTATAGAACCGGACCTGACGAGTTCCAGAATATCTGATGGCATGATATCACTATTAAGGAGGTTGGGGCGGATGGAGTACAGGATAGAGGATGGAAGAGGCATATAGTATCTAATAGCCTCCCCTTCTGAATGTCCTTCCGGTCCTTGCAGGGGGAGTGGTGTCATTTTGCTCTTCCGGCTCAGTTTCTTGGAGAGATTTTGAAGATGCTGAAAATATAACGACTCATATATAATGATGATATTATTTCATTTCCATTTTTTAAGCACAGATTTATTATAAAGTATTAAAATTATATTATATTATATTATATCATATCATATCATATTAATTAAATTAATTAAATAAATTAATTAATTTAAATAAACGTCTCACACTCAACGGCCCCCAGTAGGATATGAATCCTGTGTCGGGGGTCCGGAAACACACACAATACACAAGCACAAACGCCCAGACCACAACAAACACCTGTTTGGCCTATACAGATATTTGTCATGTGCGGGGATCGAACACGCGACCGCCAGCGCATCAGCCAGTTGCTGTGACCACTGCGCCAACGCGTCGTCATATCATATCATATCATATAATATAATATAATATCATATCATATCATATCATATCATATCATATCATATCATATCATATCATATCATATCATATCATATCATATCATATCATATCATATCATATCATATCATATCATATATCATATATCATATCATATCATATCATATCATATCATATCATATCATATCATATCATATCATATCATATCATATATCATATCATATTATATTATATTAAAAGATATTTTAAAAGGCCTTTAAAGTTATAAACTACTATTTGTCAATTTATCCTATTTGATAATAGTTTTCTAATGCTATATCGACACTATTAGTAATATCCGAATAATAAAACTCAAGGTTAAGATAATATTCGAATAAATTCGGAAATGGGCATTATTTGATTTTTTTGGCATATATAATAAATTAGGAAGTTGAAAAAAATACCATGCTTTTTATAATATAACCTCGATATAAGGAAACTGAAGGAAATAAGAAAATATTCGTTATACCGAGTAATTCGTTATAATGAGGTTTCTTATATAGAGGTTGGGTTGGACTACGGTTCGTTTCGTTCGTTCTCCAAAGACGGCTAAATCATCATTATAGTTGGCGTTTGGTGTACAATATCAGCAAGATACTGAAATTTTCCTCTCTATAGTGCCTATTGAAGCTTTGAATGATGCTTTGGTCGAAGTTTCGAAGTTTGCAGACAAGTACTATATAGTATAGTATATTTTTATGCTTGTCAGATTAGGAATGTCTCCATGCAAAGTACAATTATCGACGAACATGAGAATTTTCCTCTTTCAGATTTATTGTGGATTTAAGTTTAAAAAAAAATAGGATACGTTATGTCAAGGTTCTAAGTTGAAAAAAAAATCGTTAAATAGAGGTAAATAATACCTTCTAGCTATATTCTGCAATGATTAAAAATTCGTTATAAAGAGGTCTTTAATAAACGTTATTCGTAATGTAGAGGTATATTTTGCATTAGCTCTTACGGGCAGTTCTAGGAAAAATTCTTTCAATCGAAGAATTCGTTATATTGAGGCTCGTTATATCGAAGTTACACGATATACCATTGCAATCCATTTATTGCTTAATAGCTATATTTCCAAGTCACCGCCGTCAATATGACAATTTATTACCTTCTAGAACGGTTTTTAACCTAAATAATGCAATATTATTTCGAACAGCGATTTTATTTAACACATGTTGAGCGCAAGGGACCATGAAAGAAATATTTACATAACGGCTAGCTTAGGAAACATTTAAAAAACAAAATTAAAAATATAATAATAAGAACAAAAATATTTAATATTTTAAATTGAGACATCATATTTGATACGTAAGAATTTTAACAAATCATTTTCTGCGTGCATGTTCTATTATAGTTTTCAAATATAGATAAGCCTTAATAGAATACACAAATTGTTGGAGCTAGCTACTGACAACGATACGAAAGTTAAAAATTATCCCCTATTTATCGTTGTTCTATAATATTAGTGGCATATTTAAGATTTGAAATGTTTGTTTTGTTAGTTTTTGCGGTACAATCAATTTATACCTCATTGCATGTCTTTTTACCGTTGTCACCGATTTTGTAAAAAATATACAGGGCTTATAAGGCGGGATTGAGTCATGTACAGACCCCAAGGCATTGTAAGTTTCGAGGCTAATACCCTGAGGTTATGGTTGCCAGACGTACGATAATTTCGACACCGGTACGATGTACGATACAATGTATTATCGTACGTCAAAATACGATAATTTCCTACACTGCTTCGAAGTGAGGTGAAAAGACTATCCAGTATGGGTGTGCGACAATTACTGATAATGTTGGAATAGGGATAGGCAGAAATATGGGACGAAGTCGCGATTACCTTTTTTGACGTGATAACGTCTAGCAAATTGATGAAAGCTACTGGGTGCCAGTTCGAAGAAGATGACGTCATTGTCACAATTAGTGAGCGAGAGCGCGGAACAAGCGGTAGAGAGGTACGATCGGCTCGGCCTAAGCGTTCGGCTCACGATCGGCGGTCGGCCTAACTTACGACGCGTCCGAGTAGAAATGACAGCGGCAAATGGCGGCAAACTGTTTTGTCAATATTGAAGCAACGTCAATTTATTGTTTTTAAAGTTATAATAGTGACAACAATTGCAGCAAAAAAGGTAATTAATTCTTGCATTTTAAGAATTTGATTAGCGATATAATTTCATATATTTGTTATTTGATTATTAAAAAAGTTACATCGGTCGGCGAGTGCAGTAGGTAATATAAGCTTATATTACAATTTTGATTAAAAACTTATTAGGACTCATATAATTACGATCGTATAAAAATTTAGCTGCTTTTATTTAGTCTAATTTTACTATTTTAGGTAGGTATTTGGGTGATAATGATTGAATAGGATATTATAAAGAAAATAAAGGATGTGAGTATCCCCGCGAAGCCGAATAGGAAGCCACTTGCGTTCAGCTCTAAACTTAGATATGTGATTAAACTTGCGAAGTCCGAAAATGAATCGAATTCATAAGTTTTGTAGCCTCTCAAGTTTATTGACTTATTTTTCAGTAGTAGTATAAAAGTAACAGGAATCAACATAATCAAGGAGAGAAAGTAAAATCGATTGAACAAGAAAAATTTTAGTTTTAATATGAAGGAAATATAAGAGATTTTTAAAGGAATGAAATGAGAAAAGAATTTTTTTTTTAGAAATTTCGTTAATATGTTTAGAGCAGGACAAGTCACTGCTAAAATGAAGACCTAGAATTTCAGCTGCAAAATTAATTGGAACCCCATCATACATTACAGCAATTAATATTGTTTGAGGCCAGACATGAGCACATGACAGCCAACAATTATCAGTGCTTGTGATTTCGTAGGATTAACTAGAAGACTAAAACGCCTAGTCCAGAAATATATGCGGTTAAGGTCTTCATTCATACAAGCGATAGCATCCACATCATCCGCATGTTTTTGTGTCGGCATAGGAGTACAAATTGTAATATAAACCTTTATAGTAAAATATAAGATCATATACGCATATATTCATAATTACACCCACATATATACATAAATAACCAGATACATTCATGTAATTTTGATTAATGTTGTATTTCAAGGAAATGCTTCTATTTAAATCAATTCCAAGGAAATGGTGTAAGTTAAGCTTTGGCATTTATGAATGATGTCATTGATAAAAGTTCACAAGTTACTGATAAATTTATATTTTTGAAGCGAAACTTTTTTGTGCGCATTGAGAGTAAAATTTCAAGGTCGCGTCACACAGGATTGTCACGATAATGGCGTCAGAATAAAGGACAGATAGATCTACGTAGCCTGCGAGAAAAAGAGAAAGATATAAAAAGCAAAGTAAAATGAATTAATTCATAACTTTCGTCTCTCTTACATATATTATGAGAAAAATAGTGAGTCAAAAAATATCGCGTCAGGCCGCTATTTTAAAAATATTTGACATGTTGACATAGGATTTTTTTTATTGCTTACATTATTTTTATCTTAAAGCTTTGTAGTAAATTTTTATTGTAATAGTATATTGTGTCACAATGGACGAAAGTACTACTTTCGGTCCCGCATGTGAAATTGCTGCCCGAGCCGAAGGCGAGGGTGGCGAACATACGGGAAAGGATATATATTTTTTTCTACCTAGGCCGAAAGTTTGGGTTTTTTTAGTGAATTGGGGGAAAGAGTAGCATTGTTATCGGTATTATTAAAAAATTAACTTTTTTTTTTAAATATTCTCGTCAAAAGCAGTGAACATAAGTTTTAAAATGGTAGGTATATGAATTATTAAAAAATATATATGACGATGATGATACGTACGTCTTCCGAAGCGCCCTCTGCTGGGCTTCGCCGGCGCCGGGGCTTCTTCAGCCTTTGTTTCCCGCGTCGCAGTGTTGAAGCGCTTTTTGCCTGATAACAAATATTTAATTTTATATTTTGTTTGATAAAATAATCTATCAGACTGTAGGTAAAAAATAATCAAAAAGAATTGAAAGAATCCAAGGCTTGACTTATGATTGATATATTCACATTACTACTAATTATTACTACCCTTAAATATATTTTGCTGGATATTTATAGTTAAATAGGATCTACGAAATTTTTATGGTAATTAAAAACCATAATATGTATTAAAAGATTAAAAACGTATCTACTGTGATAATAGTGAGTAAAAAAAATATCGTATGGCTGAATTTAAATATATATAATGTAACTCAACTCCTATATGTCATTTATAAAAAAGTAATATATGGTCAAAGATAGTATTCAAGTTTAATTTAACTTAAGAAGGTAAATTTTCGGTACCGTTTTTTAGCTTTCATGGATGTAACAAAGGTAATCAAACTTTAAAAGTTTTACTTTTATTGTATAAAATTTGGAAAAATTAAAGCAAAGTCGATATTATATTATAATGATCAATGAAATGTTCTTGTATATATAATAACAAAAGATACTTACTGTAGCTAGCTTTAACTGGAGCTTCCGTTTGACTGTCAGAGGCTTGCTGTGCAACGGAAGAAGCTGAGTTACTTTGTATTTTCGCTGAAAATATGGCCATTATGTAGTGAAAAAAAAGAATCGCAAAATTATTTAATTTTAAATAAAAAAATAGACAATTATATATTCAAAAAGAATTCCTCTACACTTAGTCTATTTCCTAATAACAGAATTATGTTTTTTTTTAAACTTTATTATTTATTATTTGTTTTAGCTTTTTGAAAACTGAATTGTATTCTGTCTCAATGCCATAATTAACTCTCCCAGATGAATTGTTATTTAAAATTTTAAATATTAAGTATATTGTAAATATTAATTAATTTATTATTATCATAATTATGTATTTCAATATTATTATGGTATATATTATATGGTTATTAGTTTATTATGGTACTTATTGTTATATTTATTGCCAAGAAATGTATAATGAATAAAATTATCGAATATAACCGACAGACGTTATCCTATCCAAATTACATGTACAAAACACAATGTTTTTTCCTATTATTTCGGATCTACACAAATTTTTCTTGTTTTACAATTATTGTCTTAATATTACATATGTACTTTAAATTATTAATTATATATATATCTATATATATATATATATATATATATATATATATATATATATATATATATATATATATCTATATATATATATATATATATCTATATATATATATATATATATATATATATATATATATATATATATAATTTTTAAATAAAAAATATGTAAAAGTAGAATTTATTTTCATGGCAATTTTAGACGTTCTAAAAAAGTAAAAACGAAAAACTTTAAGACCTAAGGTATATAGGTACAGACCGCGCATTCTCGAATACCCGTATTACATAATTAACGTATACTATGAGGATAAATTTTTGTTCGTAATGTAGTGTAGTAGGTATGTGTACACTTTCATTGTTCAAAAAGGACTAAGTGATTGTCGAGTCCATTTATCGACATTTAGAAAAAGGGGGTAAATATACAAACGCATTAACAAGAATATTATAAAAGTCTGAAGAAGTTGTTGTTGGAAAACACAAATCTCAGAATATTGTTAATATAAATAATAAATAAAATGTAAGCTAACGTCAAATAAAGTGAAACGTTATAGTCGAATATTCAACATCACTAGACTATGTGTACAAACGGAACGCGCAGCTTTAAAAGAGGCTTAAAAAATAATAAAGAATAATAATTACCTTCCGCAGCTTGGGCTCGGCGTCTCTTCAAAGCTTCTAATAAATCAGTGTTGCTTCTGAAAGGTCGTACGCCGTTTCCAACTAATTTTTTACCCTCCGTAGAAGATGGAGGTGCCTCTGTAGAAGGTTCCTGAGGTTCTCCTTCTTGGTATTCTGCTTCATCTTCGTATTCTTCTTCTTCCTGAAAATATTTTAATTTTTACTTAATTTTACGTTGCAAGCTTATTTACAATAAAGGTTGATAAATGGGTTGTAAAAGTAAAAAAGGCTTCGATTTATTTACTTTCTTCGTCGTATTTTCGTTTTAAACTACGACATTAATATTAATTCGAAGGAAAATAACTGTTTTAAATTATTTTCAATCAAAAGTAAACTAAGGTAGGCAATGGCTTTGAAAACTAAAAAATCCGAATTGTATAAGCTTCTTCTTGAAGCAGTATATAAAATAGTCAAATAATTACATATTATTGTATCAATGTATTTATTATATAATCCATCTTATTTGCTTGTTACACTATTACGAGTATAAGATGAGGTCGATTCTGCGGGCAACCGCTAGCGTAGCTACAAAACGAGGATTGCTTGTTTGCGGTGATCCGGGAAGTTTCATAAAGTGTGTAAAGTTACAATAAAAATAAGTCTGATGTCATCGTAATTAAAAGTTGAATATATTTAATAATAACTAAAATGGTGAATAATATAATTTTATTAAAAATAAAAAAGACATAATATGTCATATTTTGTATACGATTCGTTAATTTTTATAATCCTGTAAGTTTAAAATACTTTATAGTTTGTGATAACGATGTGCTCTGGTGGTACCAAGTTGAAATAAATATTTAAGGATTAATTTTAACTTAACGTAGATATAACATTTGCAGTTGTTAAAAGTTCTCATTTTTGTTTGTTGTACAAACCAGATTAAAACAACATTAAAAATAAATCGATATATCTAGAAGTCCTTAAAACAATAAAAAATATTGTTTGGCACGCTTACATTTTGCATCGAGTGCGTCATAGGCCATAGCCCACAAAGAGTTTGCATAAATTCCAATAGCGATCGCAATATTTCCTTCGAGAACCAGTTCAATCAATACAAGTACGTTATTAAGGTACGTAGAAATGTAAGGAAAAGGAACCGATGTTGAGGTCGTTGCGAAGGCAACTCGTCCACCGAACGCCAATCACAATTGCCTTGAACTATGTGATTCTGGATCTCGTTGAAACATATTTCGGGGATCTTAAATCTAATATGATTGTCGGCATTGCTGTTTGCGTTGCAAACATTCAATGTTTATGTTTCTTATATTCATAAATATGATTTGTTGTAAATGGGTTAAACACAAAATTCTTAACAAAGAATTTTTAAAAGTATACCAATTTGTAAGTCTTCAAAACATACGCGTATAAAACAAATTGTTCTATTATATTCAAGTTCTATAGCTCGGATAATATTACAATATTTTTCCTTACTTGTAACTTAAAAATATATTCAAGTTAAACAGGAAAAAATTGTTCACTATTTTTTATTACTGTAAAAGTAATGTTAATTTGTCTAGTCCTTGAATACAATCTTTAGACTTTTACTGTTTCAATGTCAATTTATTGCATTGATATAGTGAACTCTCGTAAGCACGTATTTTATCTAGTTACAAAAAAGCTTAATATTAAATTAAAATATTAGATACCATTCTTAAAATGATTAATTATTCATGCTGAATTAATTGGTCTATTTTTTTTTTGTATCATGCGTCAAATGAGTATTTATTTTGTTATTACATAAATTTACGTAATATTTTTAACAAAAATATTTTTAAGACTTTTTTACTTGTGTATGTAACTCGGATATTGTAAAACCGCATGAAATATTTGATATAACCGTTTGCGACTTAACCTACTTTGGGCTAAGATAATATAAATAATATATGGATGTATGAATTACTTGTAACGTGTAACTTAAAATAGCTGAACTGAACGATAACAATGGTGCAATTATTGCAGTCAAATGGCAATTTGAAAGCGATAGTTGGTGTGGAAATATTGCTGCCTTTGGTTGCCACAAACCAGAATTAAAATGTTGAGTTATAACTAAAAAAATTATGTTATCGCTGTTCAATGGAGTTTATCTTTGAAGATAACAGGTAATAACGCAAAAAGTGTGTGTTGATTCCCGAGCGATTAAATGTTGATATCTTATGTAATTTGTTATCGTTGGTTATTTTTCAAGGGTAAGGATTTAAGGATAAATATAATAGTTTTTACTGTTTTAAAAGTAGAAATATGAAAATAATTATTAGTATTAAATTAACTCAGGTGTAAATTAAAGTAAGACGACAAATGAAAAAAATTAAATTAATTTGTTTCAAAATTTAATATATTCAAAAATATGTTACGTAAAATTATTAAAATTTAGAAACTAGGTACTTAGACTTTCTAAGTTTACTTTATACATATATATATATATATATATATATATATATATATATATATATATATATATAAACGTTCAAATATTAAAGATCTGATTGATGATTACCTCGACTACTGTTTCTAACACAGTTAGAGAAGGGTATCTAAAATACTGTCATTTTCCAGCATTCATATCAGCATCATATCATCTTTTAAATGGTCTGAGATGCGAGTCCATCATTACAATCGTGTCACAATGGGAGACCAATGGTCGACCATTTATAAAAATATTTTGTTTTTACAATTTTAGTTATATTAAGTAAATTCAATTATATAATTTCTGATTATACTGAGTTAGTAGGTATATGATTTAATATGGATAACTATTTTATACCTGTGGTGCTGGTGTGGTAGTGGTTGTCTTCGCTTTGCCAACTAGTCCTCTTTTTAACAAGCCGCGGTTGCCGCGCGGTTCTTCGTCCTGTGGTCGGGCTTTTGTTTGACATAGCAGGCAAGCTACAAACACGATTCTGTAAATTTTAAATTGTCATTAAAATCTCGACCGTTCTGGTGTAGTGGTGCGAGTAGTTGCCTCATAGCGCGCCGGCGGTCGCGGGTTCGATTTCCGCTAGAGACATATTATATTTGTATTTGTACAAATATTTATTTCTGGTCTGGTTTACAGGCTGATACAGTACGGTACATTAATATCTCAATAAATTTATCACTAATTTTATATAGCATTTTATTAAATATAATTACCTATTAATAGTCTATCTTTGTCAATAAACGGGAAATCTAACCCATTATTTTTTACATGTACTAATAGTTTTAGATTGGCGTGTTTAAACAAACATTAGATTTATATTAACTGGTGCAGAACTAAGTAATATACCTAACATTTAAAACAATAACTAGTTCTTTCATTATTATTGTATATGTGTACATTTGTTTTTACCTAAGTACCTACATCAGTGTCGTTGCAATGCTCGTACGAGCTAGCTGCGTATAAGGTATATTGTTTATTAATTGTTTACGTGCAGTATTGTGGCGCATTACGCAACGAGTCTATTCAAAACAAACCGGTTATCATAAATGATGCACGCTTTTTTCATACGTTTGAATGGATAGTGAAGTAACTTATTCCTGCGATGAATTTAATAACACGGAACAGAAGAATTCTTTAAAAGAAAATGAGATATCGGAGGTGATGGAACCAGAAAGTTTAGTTGAACTTACACAAAGGGTAAACTCTAATGAAAAGGTTTATCTCAATACTACTAAAAGACCAAGGGAAGAAGAGGAGACTCAGGAGGAAGAATGGGAAGATTGGTCGGTGGTAAAAAGAAAGGAGAAGAAGCTTAAAGAAGATGAGAATTTATTACAAATATATATTTACTGTAAAGAAAAATTACCAAAACAATTTGCCATGGGCAAGTTGTTTAAAGAAAATGGCATTATCGATGTTTTAAAATTAAAATATATTAGTCCTTATAAGGCTAGAGTGGATATGGCAAATGAGGATAGTGCAAATAAATTACAATCATGTGAAGGTCTAATTTCAAGGGGTTGGAAAATGCAAAAAGCTTTTGAAAAACATGAATCTCATGGTGTGATTAGAAATATCGACTTAGAAATAAGCGACGAAGACATATTTAAAAGTATTTCATGCCCTAGTGCTGCGCAGTTGGTAGCTGTGAAACGTCTCAAGCGTCGGAATGTCTATGAAGAAGGGTGGTCAAACAGTGAGTCAGTTCGTTTGTCTTTTAAAGGTTCCTTTTTACCGGCATATGTTTTAGTTGAAAATTTACGTATCAAAGTAGAACCATATGTCTTTCCGGTTTCTCAGTGCTCTAGATGCTGGAGATTCGGTCACATTGTGAAATTCTGTCCTTCAAGTAAAATAGTTTGCCCCAAATACACTCAAAACCATGCAAACTGTGATACAAAGTCTTTTACGTGTATAAACTGTAAAGGGCACCACATGGCGCTAGATCGTTCTTGTCCTGCATATATTAAAGAAAAATCTATTAGACAATTAATGGCTGATTTTAACTGCACATACAAAAAAGCACTGGCAGTATATGTCCCTCCTAAATCACCTGCTCCTCAACGGGAGGGTATTAAATTTACACAAGAACATATTGACTCTGATACTTGCTATAATGAATTTGAAGACACAATATTACACGAAAAGGAATCTCCTAGTTTAGATAAAACTACTTACGCCAAAATTGTCAAAACCAGTCAAAAAAAGAAGATTAAGAAGAAATCGATAGCAAACACTAGTACCACTATCCCGATCCCCGATGGAAGTGTCAAATCAGAAGATGACGAAAACAGTACAACGCCCGACAAACCTACGGTTGGCACCACTAAAATAAGAAACGTACATTTTTCAGAATTGCTATCACGACTTAAAGAAATTATTTTAGTTAAAAATTTCTCCTTGTCTGAAAAAATTCACGGTAGTATAAAATGTATTATAGAGTGGTTAATTTTAGTTCTAGTAGATAATATTTCTGATTGGCCAATTCTTGCAAATATTCTAGATTTTTTCAATGGCTAGCAATAATTCTTTATTACAGCTTAACATAGTCCAATGGAACTCTCAATGTATTAAACCTAAATTATTGTCTTTAGAAAACACATTTGTACATGAAAAAATTCACATTGCCGCCATTTGCGAGTCCTGGTTGAAACCAGAGGATAATTTAAGAATGAATGGTTATAATATTTATAGAAAGGACAGAGGTGATGGCTACGGAGGAGTAGCGATTTTTTCTCATAAATCTATTAAGTCTTATGTAATCCCTATGAGTTGTAGAAATCCTGGCATTGAACTAATTTGCATTAAGGTGGATAATTGTGAGTATATTAAAAATATTATTTCATTGTACTGCCCACCATCCATAAACATAACACAAAGTGATTGGGATGAACTGTTATCTAAATTTCATAAAAACACACTGATACTCGGTGATTTCAACAGCCATCATTCCAATTGGTCGACAAATATAAATCAAAGAGGTGCTCAGTTGTTTGATACGTTACTGGATTATCCATATGTTACCCTGAATGATGGCCAAAACACAAGAATTAAATTAGTTAATAATACTTTACAACAGTCAGCCCCCGACTTATCTTTAGCTACCTCAGATATTAGTTTAAAATTAAATTGGTCTGTGCTCAATGAATCTCTAGGCAGTGATCATTTTATAATTAAAATATCTACACACATTAAAAAGACAGCTAAGCCGATTTTATTTAAAAATTATAAAAGTGCTGATTGGGAATCATACACATCATTGTTAAAAGATCTTTTCAATAACTTTATTATTTTTGAGGACTTGCAAAAATGTTACGATAATTTTGTAGACTATCTTTATATAGCGTCAGAAGCACATATCCCTTATACCAAAATAAATGCAAATCCCCAAAGTTCTTTTACCCCCAAATCATATTGGTCACCAGTACTTTCTCGAGCCGTAGCTGAACGCCGATTGGCCCTGTCTAAATTCAGACGTAATCCCATCCCCCAAAATCATGATACTCTCCAAAACAAAACTAGAATTGCACAAAGTTTAATTCGAAAAGCTAAAAATAATGCTTGGAAAGAATTTTGCTCTAGTGTGGATCAAACTTGTTCTTCTACAGATTTATGGATTAAGATGCGATGGTTGAAAGGGTACAAGATACCATATAAGGCAGTATCTGTGGATAGGGCGTACGATCTCCTTAAAACATTAACTCCAGCTTATGTTACGCCGCCTGATATGTCATTTAATTCCGTGAATACAGAAATTGAAATCCCGATTAGTTTGCATGAACTTGAGAAATGCATTAAGCGTAAAGATACTTGTCCAGGTGATGACAATATCACATATTCCATGATTAAAAATCTACCGACCAATGCAAAAATATTGTTGCTTCATTTATATAATAAAATTCTATCAAATGGTTTTGTTCCCTCTCAATGGAGATCTATAAAGATAGTCCCCATACCCAAACCAGGTAGAAGCACTGAAAATCCTTCATTACTTCGTCCAATATCAATGATCTCTTGTCTTTGTAAAATTTTTCATAGCATCCTACTCAATAGAATAGAATGGTACGTTGAAAGAAATAATTACTTATCGAGTTTTACCACAGGATTTCGTAAGTGCCACTCGACGTTTAATAATTTGTCTTCTCTAGTCTGTAAAATACAATTAGGTTTCTTGGAAAAACATTCAACAGCTGCTTGTTTCCTAGATATTGATAACGCTTATAACAATGTTGAGATAACATGCTTATTAAATGTGATGGACAGTATCGGCATTGGTTCACGAATATGCACTTATTTATGGAACTTTTTAAAGGATAGAAACCTCATCATAAAAGCAGACGGTTCAGTTATATGTAGACGCACTATAAAAGGCCTAGCTCAAGGAGACCCCCTGTCCCCTTTATTGTTTAATATTGTCACGAGGAACATTTGTCGTAGTATTAGTACTAATAACACATTCATTTCGCAATATGCAGATGATTTCGTTGTCTATACTTCTGGATACAATAATAGAGATATTCAAAACCATCTCCAATCGAGCCTGTCTAAAATATATCATATGCTTCGGGATATTGGCTTAGACCTTTCACCTACAAAATGTAAATTATGCATTTTTAAATCAGGAATGATTAGGGATCATATCCAGCTTAAGATTGATAACGTGACTTTAGAGGTGATTGATAATGTTAAATATTTAGGACTATGGCTGGATGGGTCGTTGCGATGGTCCAAACATATCAACGAGACTGTCCAAAAAATAGCCACTTATGTGAATATTTTTAAAGTATTGTCCGGTAGATTGTGGGGCGTTCATCCTGTACATTTAAGACGCTTATATATAAGTCTAGTTCGCAGTAGAATAGATTATGCCAGTTTTTTATATGGTTCAAGTTGTTCTACCCATCTGAATAAATTACAAAGGATGCAAAATCAATTTTTAAGATTAATAGGTGGATTTGTGAGAAGTACCCCGATACATGTAATGGAAAGTGAACTCTTAGTTCCTCCATTGCATGTGCGGAGGTACTTTTTGACTACTAAATTTTGGCTAAAATCAAGATCCTTGGCGAACAACGATATAGTGAATCTCATACAGTACTTTCATTTACATTGTCAAAATTATTTGTGGAGGCGTAAGAAAAAACCGCTACTGCTTTCGGCCTATGAGGAGTTTAAATCTGTGCCTTTACATGTAAGCGAAGCTATAGATATTTTTTCTCTCGATACTTGGGTATGCAATGTTAATTTATCCAATGTGGTGAGGCCTTTCATCAAAGTGTTGGACAAAGCTAAACGTCATTACAATATTAATATTTTAAATCAAATTTGTTCAGAGTATTTACATAATGCCTATGGTAATTGGTATGGTATCTATACGGACGGTTCTAAACTGGAAAAAAGTGCTGGTGCAGCCTTTTTTGACCCCCAAACCAGAAATTACATTACACTTCAGGTTACAAAGAATTTATCCATTATGAATGTGGAGCTGATAGCGATTGCTGAAGCCATCTCATATATCGAATCAATAGAAGCTGAAAACTGTGTAATATTTACAGATTCTAGATCAGCTCTGCAACACTTGGCTCGGTGTACCTCGAATATTCGAGGAACACCGATAGCCTACTCTATTTTGAAGTCTATTATTAAACTTAATAATACAAACAAAAAAGTTGTTTTACAATGGATTCCATCGCATATTGGTTTGGGTGGTAATACCGAGGTCGACCAGTTAGCCAAGCAATCTACTTCGTTTGGAATACCTTTTACAATATTACCCTCTTTCATGGATTTGTTTGGCATGATAAAATTAAATTGCTATAAAATGTGGAGTGAATATTTTGATGAAAGGTCTCTTTCTAAAGGCATATGGTATAAAACCCTACAACCATACCCCAGTCGAAGATTATGGTTTGATAGGGGAAAATGCGATCTTTCACGACGCGATGTGGTGACAGCCCTACGACTTCGTAGTGGACATATTCCCCTGAACAGCTTTCTTTTTTTAATGAAAAAGTTATCTTCACCTAATTGTAGTCGATGTAATATTATAGAAGATGTGTATCACATTATGGTTGAATGTGTCCGGAACGAAGTCGAGAGGTCGGAGTTTGAGAATGTCCACAATATAAAACTTCGTTCCATTGGTTTATGTAATAGTATTTTGTCCGCTCCTTTATCTAAAAAAGCAAAAAGTCTGTATAAAATTGTGAATATAGCTTTAGACAGTAGATTAAGTGATCTAGAATAAGTTTTCCCTTTTTTGTGAATCTCCTTATAGGGCTGGCATGTTCACTATGTGACAAAGCCTTTTTATTAAATAAAGATATAAAAAAAAAAAAAAAAAGTACCTACATATTATTTTTAATATATTTTTTTTTTAGAGTTTTAACCGAATTGCAAGACTTTGTCCATACACACATATAATATACAATACAATTACTTTAGATATTTCGATTTAAATAATTACGATAGATTTTTATCAATACATTTTACGGTTATAATGTAGCGTGTTTTTATGTGATGTCCATTCAGCATTGTACTATATTTGCTCGAATGATGGAGCTTTACGTAAGTTGCGCGAAGCTTTGGATTCTATTGTCTATGTGAAACGCTTTATAATATTTCTATTCCGTTGTCTTAAATTTAAAAATTGGATTTTATTTAAAATATATATATATATATATATATATATATATATGACGTCATAATAAAACAATTAAGAAAAATATATACGAAATAAATGGTATATATTTCGGAAAAGTTTGCATACATAAAAAAATACATACATATAATATATTCACGAATACCCAGATAAAAAATATTCAAATATAAAATAATTAATAAGTTAAATGTGATAAATTGAATATTAGCTTAATTATGATTATATTAAATTAAGCTGAAAAAAGTTATTTTACTTATAGCTCAAATCAGTCTTTTAACAAACCTTGAAATATTAGATAAAAATATTAATTTTATATTTAAAAAAAAAATAAAAAATAAAATAATAATTTAAAAAATCTATTTATTTGATTCAAATACTCTATAAATGCCACAGCGTAAATATTTCTTAAGGCTATATTCATAACTTGTCCACAAGACATCATTACGGACGTATCGCCCATGACTATTAAAAATGTCGGATATGAAAAAAAATAACTTTACAGGAGAGCGATGCAAAGTGTAAATTGCATGCGTCTTTTTACCCGACTGCGACAGAAGGAGGGTTATGTTTTTCGAGTGTATGTATGTATGTATGTATGTATGTATGTATGTATGTATGTATGTATGTATGTATGTATGTCCATTTCTTTGGCACGCCCTACAGCCCAAACGGCGAGACGGTTTTTGACATATGAGGTGTCGTTGGATTTGTCTAAATTGTAGTAGTGACATAGGCTATATAAATTTTCAAAATGGCGCCCGCAAATGTCGGAATGAGGAGGGGGGAGTTGAATTTTTTTCTTACTGTAGCAATATGGGTATCAAATGAAAGCTAGTAAATTGTTTTATTCTTTTTAGTTTATAATAAGAGTATTTTACGCAGTCGGGTTTTTTGATTTTTTTAATTAAGCATACTTGTTATTGGAGTTTACTCCTTAAGAATCGATTTTCATATATAAGGCGCCCGGTATGAGAAAAATATGAGAGGTAAAATGTACTGATGAATGACCTCGTTACTTTTTCGGTGCACGCGCACCTATGGTGCGGTGCGAAAGTAATGTTGCTCTAATTAATATTGAAAAATAATATTTAAAAAATAAATGATAATTGTCAGATAATAATAATTACAACATTTATTATTTAAATATTACATTAAATATTTGTGCACATCTGAAATTGACTATTGTGAAAAGTTTAATGTAAAATATTTCGCCGATTAGTTATAATAAATGTATATAAAATGAATAAATATATATTTATATATGTATATTATTTTCATTAATTTTTTTAAAATACCGATATTTATAAATTAAGTGATTAAAGAACTATGCATAAAATAATATTTTTCTTTTCAGCTGATGTTAGACTTGGTTATTTAGGAACGTTTTATGAAATCAATCAAAAAAAAATCGATTTTGCAGTTCCGACGATGTTAATAGTCATGGGTGGTATGTTACATGATTCAGTCTTAGGGGTCAGTTTTGAAAAAAAAATAAAAAATAAAAAAAGACGCTGAAATAATGTAATTGTTTATTTTTATTGCAATTTTTTTGTGCAATAGCCTCTACGTAATTGAAAGATTAAAAGGTTGCTTTCGATTATGACTATTGATATTGAGCATATACATATAAATTATAAGTTAAATGTCAAAGTTGTAAGAAGAAACGTTACATTATAATCTGTAACTAATATATTATGTGTATGTAGCTACAACTTGTTTAAAATAATAATTAATGTTGAATAGTGAATTAACTCATTTCTTCAGTTTCCTATCTCCTAGTAAACACCCCCAGGAAGACCCTGCACTAAGTTAATGTAGGTCATTATGACTAATACACATTTTTATTATTTGATGAGGATTCACAGTTACGTCTTATCACAATATAGCTCGAATGATGACATATTATGTGGTATTTAAACTAGTATGTCACAGAAACAATAGTAGACATGAGTCGCATACCAAAAGGAATGAATTTAAAAAAAAAATTAACGAGGCCTCAATTGAGTTGCAGATATTCCAAACAGAAATGTGAACGATGTAGTTGAAATATTATAAAGGAATTACTTTTTTTAAAATCGTATGATCAAATAATAAACTTTACGATATTGATTAGACCGTAGGTAACCTATATGAATTACGTAATAAGGATATTAAACTGTGCTACCTATATGTGAAGATCTTTATAAGATGACTTCGTCGAGGCTTTATTACTCAATACTCACTTTATAACATATATTTACGAATGTAGTATCGAATAAGAAACCTCTGATGAATCTTTTGTTTATTTAACTTACAAATAAGACTTTACATGTTTTAATTGACTAAAAGACAAAACCTGATCGGAGTTTTGCAATTTTGTCCTTGTATATTCAACCTTTTCATGCAGACGGCTAAATATTTATAGTGTAAGGATTAACAGGTACGGCGTGATTTCAAATGCTCGATTCGTCATAAATACATACTTGCATATAAATTTAAGTCTTGCAAAAACTAAATGTATGTAATTTGCAAATTAATAAGCGATTTTTAAAATTTATGCACGAGTCGAAAAAGTTTTATTTATATAACTATATAAGGTCAAGTATTTCTAGTAATTTGACGATAAATCGAATTCGAATTCATGCTTTATTCTTCTTAGTTAAACATTCTTAAATTTTTTTGTAAAGATGTGTGCTTAATATCGTAATGATTTTAAATGTCAAATCGAAGTACGAGTTACGAGATTGGGTGAATGTCGCATGGAGGTGGGTTGGTATGTCGGCGCTTCGATCCCATCGTACAAGACGAGAGTGCGTAAAAGCCTCCACTCAGTGACAGGTAAAGGTCAACTTGTTTCTTTATGATAGTTGAGTAACAGGTCTACTCGCAGGGTCGGCTCTGATAGACTAAGCTATTTCCGCATTCGCTTCCGATTGGACTATCGTATTCTCCCTTAACTTTCTCTATTTTATATAATATAAAAAAACTAACGATTGATATAAGATTTCAGCATAAACAAACTTGAACATAATCTTCATATTTTATAAAGATAAGGTATTGTCGCATACTTATAGTATTGAGTAGAATAGAAAATGTTTTTCTCCTACGACGCTTACTGTTTTATTCATTGCGCTCGAAATTGAAATCAACAATGTAGCTCGCTTCATTCTTTTCATTTTACATGCATTTTAAATTTGGAAATCGTGTTGTTACATATTCAAGTCACATAGGTAAAAGTGAAACTTTCTATCTTCGTTAAATTTATATAGGAGGTGGTGGTCAAGTACTCCCGATGTGTAGTGGCAACCCAAAATACAAGTTAAGGTCATTTGCAAAACCAGAAATGGTAGCATTAGGGCGACCTCGAGATCGCGGTGCAATGCGGCAGCCACCTCGCTGCAGCGTAAACAGAACAACAAACAACACACGCATATTTAAATTCAAAAATAAAGTTTTATGAAATATGTTATTTAAACCATAATAAACTAATTTTAAAAAATATGTAAACATTACTTAAACTCATTGTCTTCTATGAAATCAACCGCAATACGATGTTATCAACTATATTGAAACACTAATGTGAAGTGAATTCTGTACGTGAACCTTCCCACAAAGTTGCACTTACGTGAATTGCAGACTTCGTCCAAGACAATCATTCGCGTACAAATACAGGAATGTATATTTTTGTAATAGATACGAACCGCAATTACGTAATTTAATTATTATTTTTTATTCTTCGTAATCTATGTATTAAATATGAGAAACTTAAAACGAGTCTTTTTTTTAAAGTATTTGGCAATATGAAATTTCTTACTAAATAGCTTAATTAGGAATATTTTGTAAGTTGACTTTTGCACAATTTTTTTTCCTACTAAACAGATATTTTTATACAACCATATATTAATTTATTAGGCTCTAGCCGGTCTCCTCCATAAGAGGAGAGGTCTTTTCACTGTAGGAATGGTTGTTACAGCACCATTTAATAAACTTTATATTAACTCAACAGAACCTGCTATTGTCCCCTTATTAACCATCTGCATAGTAATTTATCAAATAATTATAAACTAGATTCTTTTTAATATTTTTCAATGAAAACGTACTTAAAATTGCTTTATTTTAAAAGACAAGTACTCTTAAAGCAACATGAAGTGAACCGTATCGGTATTTTAATACATAATCTTTATTAATTGAGGCCAACGACTGGAAGTAGCCACATTCATTGCTACTAGTTACTTACCTACAATTGTTAATATTGTAAAAATATATAGTATCGTTAATTTATATTGTATATCGTTCTCTATCTTTGATATATATCAGAACAGAAAAAATAACTAGAACTATAAAAATTTGGTAAGAGGTAAAAATGTCAAAGTATTATAATATAAAATTAAGAAATAATGGATGTATCGTACACTCATTATTTAATTCTGCATAATATAAATAAATATAGTAATGTAAAGTATGAAAAACAAATATGTTAAGCGTTTACTTCATTGAATATGTGATTTTCAAAACTTTTCTTAAATTACTTAACACTAGATAATAATCTATTGCGTTAGATCTAAACAATTTTAAAGGCATACTTTCGAACAAATCAAGCGCGTTTACATAAGCTCGGGCTCGTGAACTCGGATACAGATACGTTCTAGGTATACATTAAAAATTATAAATCTTCATATAGCCTTTGTTCAAAAATGAAAGTAAATCTTTTTATAGTCAACATGATCGCCTGTTATACTCTCAAAATGTCAATGAAAAATCATTTTTTCATTTTATATAAAAAAAATATGACAATATACGTGACTAACATCTTCAATAATGTTTTCTTAATAAATATGCTTAAAGGCAAAAAGGGGATTTAAAGTATATAAAAAATGTGAAGATATTTATTTTATTATAATTATTTTCTGTTGTAGAATATATTTATTTAAAATGTGTTAATACACTCTTTTTATCTTTTATCTTAGAAATACACAAATATAAATTAATAACCAAATATATTAAACACTTAATCGTAGTGAAATGTAATGACACGTCATGGGTGTGATGTGATAATTATGTGATATAACATATAAATGTTATCTCATAATTAGAGTCACGAGCCTAACTTTCGGCTTGAGACTGGTACGTTTAGCAACCGGTTGATTTCGGTTAATCAATTTTAAAATTAATTTGTTTGGTACACTAGGTCAACCCATGACCCATAATGAGGTTTATAAGTCACATTATGAAACTTAGAATCAGAAACATATCGATTCTTGCGTTAGCTGTTTAGTCGTGACTTCATTATTCAACAACTTGATCTTAAAGTCAAGCTTACTGAAAAATACTGCGAAAAGCTCGCTAGACCAGAATTAATAAAAAATGCGGATATTATTGTAATGGATAATAGGCCTTATAAATATTACTTAGAAAGATTTACATACTTTATTTATATTATATTTTATAGTTGTTCAATAAAATTTATAATTAAGTAACCTTTTTAATATTTTTTATAAGTAACTGAAAATGATAGAGAATATTATAAACGATTTTTTTTAAACCGAAACAGGAATGACGAATATTTTATCGCTGAAGGCTCCGTGTATCCTGATACTGGTAATTAAAAAGGCTCAATACTTACAAGTATGTTAAGATGTCAATTGTATTCGCTGCTTAACAATACCTACTTGTTTAACACGTTATTTTGTTGCCTATAATAAACAGACCTTCGTTTGCATACCTCTCACTAGTTTTAATGAAAATGTTATATTGTAAATTTAATCGCTAGGCTGACAGGACGGTTTAACTTTCGAAACCTGTCTTATTATTATGTGTATAACCAATTTACTTCATTAAATTAATTGGTCACGATGGACTTGATTCTAATCACCGGTTCATTTAAAACAATGGATTACAATATTTTGACATCGCAAGTGCAATCGCAAAGCAGGCATTAGAGTTATACCGTATATATACACAATTATACATACGTACATACATACATATATACATACATACATACATACATACATACACACATACATACATACAGGTCAATCGAATACTGAGAATATTAATATTTGACAAAAAAAAAGTGTATGTACTCACAGGGGTAGTATCCTCATGTTTATTTTGTCTGGTGTGGTTGTCGCTAGAAGCACTTGGGTCGATCCTTTTTCTACAGAGCGATTGTGAGCAGGTCCGCAACGGTCGGAGGCTACGCTTGATCTGCCGTTCCAACACTGACACCTCCGGCGTTTGCAGTCGGTGCAGCGGCCGCCCGCCGCCCCAACACCACTAGCCTAATTATTATTCGGAGTAGCACACACGCCGTGACACATGCTGAGCATTGCCCACATACCACTACTGATGAACTATTTAATTCAGAATAGAAAAATTCTCTAATTCTTAAGTCGGGCTAATGTTAAGTTAAATGTCATCAACGCCTTAAGATTAATTGTTATGAAAGCGTTTTTGTTGCTACGTGCTTAGACTTAGGCAAATATACAATATTTTAATTTGTTTATATTCATGTATATGTATATCTCTATTGCTATAAGTAGAGAACAAAGAAAATTTCTTTTAGTTTTACTAGGTACATGCCTAGATTTAGCATAATATGTTTTATGATTATCCTCAAGAAACTTTAGATTTATGATTGATGATGATGAATGTCTTTAGATATTTGTTTATTAATATCGGTTCACTCGATCAAAATTTCTTGTAATTTAAAAGAGGGTCACCAAACGCGTCCTGCGTTACCCCGGGCAAGCGAGTTTTTATTTATTTAAGTAACATCCTGAAAATAAATAATTCTTGAGTTCGTTTTTTAATTTATTATAGATCAAAATTATTAAATTAAAAAAATATATTAATTTTCTTAGCCGGCAATCGAACAACAGTCTCAACTGTAATTTATTACACGGCTATAAATTAATTTCGCAGAAAAATAATATTAAATCGTGGTTTCGGAGTAGGTATAATAAAACTAGATATTGGTTAAAAGAGGATTTCTTTTTGTTTAGTTTAGAATATGATTTAGTGCACAGAATTTTTTCCCTCTTAGCGGTATAATATATTGAGTAATAATATATTATAAATATTAGATGTAGAAATAATAATGAGTATTTTGTCGAAAACGTCGGGTTCGTTTTCGGACGGGTAGCGGAGCCTTTACGGTGCCTTCGCAATCTTAGGATTGAATATGCTGAAAAGTAATCCCTTTATAGACCGCTTCCTTTTAAAATTTAGTTTAAAAATAAGTACAACTTAATTAATAATTCTTTTCCTCATAAATATTTAGCTGATCTTAGATAACATGAACGTGCAGAAATAAGCATATTTAAATATATTAATTCTGAAGATATTTCTAAACTATGAATTTGTTATGTCCTGTTCTAAATGCTTAAGGTCAACGTCAATAGATTATGACAAAATTATTAAAACCATATACTACGAACGATGACTATTTTTTTATTTTCAATATCATCAATCAAAATTTAGAGAGCTATTGCATCTGTGCCCACTGCTGTGTCCGTAATATTATAAATATAAAAAGTAAAATCTGTAGTAGTAGTTTAGTGTAGTAGTTTATTAAATTTTCATCCGAAATAAAAAAATAGTTAATTTACTATCGAAAGAACCATCCTTTTATATACTTACACGTAATTAAATATATAATTATCGATTTATGAGATTTAATTTGTTTAGTAAAATTACAATTATTTTATTGTAACATTATTGAACATGTTTTTTTTGTACAAATTGTGTAGTAAAGTTACAATTGATTTTTATAAAATGACTAGATTTATTTGATTTATTTTGTTTAGTAATATTACAAACAATGTATAGTGATATTATTAACCCTTAGAGTGTGAACCGTCGATAAATCGACTAGAGAGTAATATAGGTACAGATCTGTTATGAAAATTTATCTACATTTGAGGAAAATATTTAAGATTATGTGCACACTTAATTAATAAGGTACGTTTTTTTCAAAAATCGTTTCGTAATTTCTGCAAAATATGTGAAAATTAGCTCAACACTAAAAGGGTTAAACAGCAAAAGCGGGTTAAATAGCGAAAACGCTGTCAGCTATTTTGGTGACGTTATACGTGTAAGTGTACTCTGATAGTACTCTGAGGTGTGACGTCAATTCAGTATAGGTACTGCGAAGCCGTTCCTTTTTAGTTTGCTATACTGTGCTATACTGGTTACTGATAAAACGGAACGCAGTCCAATATACAATATTATCCTTATTTTTCGACATTGTTTTCAAATAAAAGTATTCATCATGTACCTATACGTTTTCTGTTCAACAAGAAAAAAATATTAATTGAATATTGTTAACATTTTTTTAATAACAATATTAATTAATAATAATATCAATCATTCTCACTGTTATATTTTTCGATCACGTGATCAAAGTACTGAGAGCACCTTACCTCGAAAGCGCCAGTGCTGACAGTACAAAAATGGCGGCTATTTATGACGTCATATATTTATCTATGGTATATTTCTTATCACCTACACCTACGTCGATACTCGAAAATATTTTATAACAGACGGATTGAGTTGTCAAACATGTCAAAATAAAATGTAATTTAAATCAAAAGCACTAAGGAGTATTGATATCAACTTCAAAGCAGCTTTCAATCCCCTTTTAACTCCGTTAGAGGATGAATTTCGATAAAATACGAAACACGTCTTCAATCAATTCTGTTAAAGAATATTTATGCAAAATTTGAAGTAGATTTGACCAAAGAATCATGTTGTCCAAACTTTGCCCCCCCTTTTCACTTAGTTAGTAGTAGTTCTGAGCTGACCTCTTCTCGGCAAAAAGAATATTGCTACCAAATTTCAAGTCTCTTGGTCTTATAGTTTCAGAGATATCGTGATGAGTGACTATATCTATAGAAAGTCTTCTATATATAATTAAATAATATAATATAATATAATATAGATGCACATATGCACATGTAAGATTGACATTTGTTTCCAACATGTAAAGTGAAAAAATCGTTTTTCGTTATTCAAAAAGTCAGCATTTTGTTGACTACGTGATGAGTGACTATATCTATAGAAAGTCTCCTATATATAATTAAATAATATAATATAATATAATATAGATGCACATATGCACATGTAAGATTGACATTTGTTTCCAACATGTAAAGTGAAAAAATCGTTTTTCGTTATTCAAAAAGTCAGCATTTTGTTGACTACTGGTATTTTGCATCTTTGTTACGAGTTGCCTTGAATCCATGGTAGAACGGTTAAGACTTTATTTTTCTCTAAAGAGATACAATACATCTCTTAGGAACGTTTTTTGAGTGCACGTGCGCATTCCAATTTCTATATAAATTCTTTGATTTTGCACAATTCATGAACAATTAGCCACAGAATGATAAAATTTAATGATTGTTATACGATCTTTAAAACTTTTTGCTTTCTACCTTCGTTGTGAGACCTTGTAGTAGTAAGAAATCTTGTAGTGTCCAAATGTCCAGACCAGTTTATAAGTAGGTACATTTTTAAAATTAATTACATATAATTAATTAATTCATTAAAATAATATTTTCATAACATTTCAGTAATATAAGCGTCACATTAAAACTTTTATTTAATTGATTAGGAATCGATATATACTATTAAGTACCTGCACATAACATTTTTATTTCATTACCTTGCTTAGAAACTTTATGTTGCTGGTATTAGCTATTAAATAATAATAAATTAATAATTATTACTAGACATGACGTCAGAGTTTAATATATATATATATATATATATATATATATATATATACATGTCATTATAATATTAATATCGATAATCTTTAAATATAAAATAGTTTTTTTTTTGGAAATATATAGGTACGTCGTCGTGACTCTGATTAAACTACCTAACTTTCATTATCTAATTGAGTTATATTTATATATTTGTAAGTTAATGTTAAGGTATTAAATAATTCAAGGTAGGTAATTATATTTAATCGCATTTTACAAACGTAGGAAAATAATAAAATAATATAAAAATAAGAAGCAAGACATACTTTATTTTGCGATTTATAGTTATTGCAATACCACTGAACGCTTGTATGACTTCATTTGGTTACTAAAAATCTACCTAAAATTTTATTTCAACAATAGTAACCAGACATACTTGCATAAAGTTAACATTCTGTTAATGCCATATAGATACACATTACTTTCGCTTTTCGCGTTGCGCGTCATGGACGAGTACGGCATTATTGAAATCTTTTGACATCGTAGCGAATAAAAACTTATTATTGACTAGCATCCGCCCGAGGCTTCGACCACGTGTGCAAAAAAATATTTTTTTAAATAAAAGTATCCTGTTACTTCTAATACCTCCAAGAATATGTGTACAAAGTTTCATGATGATCGGTTAAGTAGTTTTCGCGTGAAAGCGTAACAAAAAAACTTACATTTCACATTCATATTATAGGTAGTGATTATATACATTACTTATATATGTGCACAATATTTACTTGAAGCTATTCTATCTATTTATTTATTTAATTCTATCTATTTGCTTAAAAAGGTAGTAAATATTAAAAATAAGTCAATACAAACAAATAATAACAAGAATTACGGCTAATATAGCTATGTTGTGTAGTTTTATTGTGCCATATAACTCTCACTATTTGAACATCCGGGATGGCGTAGAAACGAACAACTTGGCTAGTCGATTTATTGCCAACCAAGATCGACGGTTTGATCGAAGTTTATAAATTTTTAAAATTTTTGGAAGTGATTGATTATATTAATTTATTTGTAAAATTTTTAACTGTTTTTATTCTGACTGACTTCTAAACAGTTATTCTATTTATGGAAGAACCGATTTGATATTTGCAGCAGCTTTACTCGCACAGAGAAAATTTGTAAATTTATACATTTGAAATAGAATTATATATATATATATATATATATATATATATATATATATATATATATATATATATATATATATATATATATATGTGTGTGTGTGTGTGTGTGTGTGTGCGTGTATGTATAATCGTTATTTTATCAAAAGCTCAAATGATGTTTGATTTTGTTTTACCTTTCTATAAACATCAAAAATAACAGAGCTCCCAAAGAAAGAGAAGATAATTTGTATGCGTATCAGGTTGAGGGTCTCTCAAACATAATTGATCCGGACACATTCCATTAAATAGCATTGGCTTCCTAATGAAGAAATTTAACCTAATATGAATGTGTCGAAACTGAAAGAGGCTTGTTTATTATTCAGTACTCGGAATATGATTTTAATAATATGGGTATATTCAACAGTATCTTAGCATCACCAACCTCTGATGAGGCCAGAAATATATATAAATTAGTTCTAATCTATTTAAAGAGACGTTGTTAAATGTTTTAAAAAAAATTGATTAAATTTTCCGGCCATAAATCCGACTGATGCCAGTTGTTCCAGCAATACCATTGGCTTGGAATACAAATAAACTGAAATTGCAGACTTTTGTAATGTAGTCAACATATTTTTTTTTATTATTAAATAGAATACATCCACGGGCTCTTTTTTTATTGAGTTTGAGTATTATTAAATTGTTATCACTCAGGCTTTTTGCTCAATACCACGAGTAGGTACTTAAAACTATCGTACATTGTATTTATGTATATACTAATTTAGAAATATTTGAATACAACATCGGTATCACTTTGCTTATGTCTACCTATATGTATAGCTTAGGCGGTGGTCTGTAACAAACGCCGTAAGTCGCGTCCGTCGCGTTCAACGGACATTATTATGGACATTATTATACCGTTATATTGAACGGTATAACGGTAATACTCATAGCCTCCACTGGTGACAGGAGGGCTGGTGCATTTTTTGCCCAAAGAATCGGAATTGCGATTCAACGGGGAAATGCTGCTAGTATTCTTGGCACCATTCCACGCGGACATGATTTATACCAAAACTGTTTGTAAATAATTATTTTAACTTTTGAATTGTAAATATGTATAATATTGTAAAATTTCTTTAATAAATTTAATGGCAGAATTTAAAAAAAAAAAAGAAAAAAGAAGTATAACGGTATATAATATATTATACTATATATTGGACTCCGTTGACTCTGGACGCGGCTTTAGCGTTGTTTGCGATGTTCACTCGGAAAGAGACGTCGAGGGTTTTTTTAATACGTTGATTAAAAAAAAATTAATACTAACGATGTCAAGCTTAAAGAATACTTTCGTATTTGAAATATTAAATATAAAATTCTGTTTAATTAAAATAATAATAATAACAAATAATAAATATCTTTATAATTATTATGTTTTTTTTTACTTTTTATTTTACACAAATTAACTTACAGAAGTTATATGCAAAACTAAGCTTAAAATTAAATAATAATTTAGTAATTATTTTATATATATTAAATTTAACTAATTCTATTATTAATCGTTCGTCAAATTTCACCATCTCCTATGAAAAAGACGCGGCGTCTGTACACCAGAATGCTCCGAAATGACTGCGTAGGCGGCGTACGACTTTGGACGCGGTGCACGGCGTTCGTGCGCCGCGTCAGGCGTCTGTGAGAGACCAATCTAGTACATTTACATAGTAAGCATTTGTAGGCCGCGTACAGAGTCAGGCCCAGACTCGACCAAAGCGGAGACGAGACGAGCGGCGCGAAGATGTGTTCTAAACAACCAATAGAATTTCGTTCAGTGGTATCCACTGAAGCGAAAGGGAGACGATCTGTGTAAATAATGAAATTCTATTGGTTGTTTAAATACACCTTTGTGCCGCTCGTCTCGTCTCCGCTTTGGTCGAGTCCGGGCCTCACGCCGGACGGCGTTTGTTACAGATCACCGCCTTACGTCTAACTTAATCTATGTTAACTATTTTTTGCAGCTTAATGAGCCAGTTCAGATAACCGTCGGTCCTAGGTCATGGAAAAGAGCAAAAAGCATGACTTCCAATATAGCAATTTACGTATGACGGCAAATTGCTGACATAACAACAAAAATAAAACTTAATTACAAAAAAAAAAACTTAATTGGAATAATTTTGTAGCGTTACTTTAAGTTCAAATGACAAGAAGTATTTATATACCTATTTATTGTGTGACACACCAAAGCTGTATCTAAACTAGTTACGTAACTTTTACATGGCAACAGTGAAACCATGTTACAGAGATCATTTTCATGTACCTATAGCGCAATAATTTAAGTTTGACACAGCTAGTACCAAATAACCAAAACTGTATATGTAATAATAATATAATAATAATATTATAATATATTATTGCTGTTCCCAACACTCATAACCTACAAAAAACAATTTCTGAAAAAATCAACAAATATACTGAACTGAAGGATGAAGTAGCTAGAATTTGGAACCAAAATAAAGTATACATAATCCCAATATAGTCCTCTTCACCACAGGTGTTATCTCAAACCATCTGTTACATAGTCTCAAACTACTACAATTAACACATTCGCTGCCGGCCACTCGGACTCGAGTAAGGCGCTAGGTGCCGTCTACTCGGATCCGAGTATCTCGCACGTTCATTTTCCTTAGGCCAGTAAAAAATTGGCGTCCGTGGATAAAAAAAAAATTCATATCAATGTGCACATTGAGTGCCATAGAAATGAGAATTTTGATTTGAGATTTTGAAAAGAGAAAAGGAAAATGAACGTGCGGGATACTCGGATCCGAGTGGCCGGCAGCGAATGTATTACACGAAACTCTTTACATCGCCTTACAAAAAGCCGCCATTTTAAATACATGCCTAATCGTAAGAAAGTTCTTGCAAATTGACGAACACGAAATTCCACATAATACAATTTTAACACACCACACGCTGCATTTACTTGGTTCTTACCCGTAAAAAACCAGCTAAAAGACTGAGAAAAATTATCAAATGTAAAAATAATAATAATACACTTTATTGTACACCAAAATAGAAATATTAAATTAACAAAACATATTTTTTATATAATCTCATATTTTTTGTATAATACCTAGATATATGTATATATATCTAGGTATTATACAAAGGGCGGCCTTATCGCTGAAAAGCGATCTCTTCTAGGCAACCTAGGGGCAGAGGAAATGGTCTTGTGTACTTGTGTAATGTGTAGGTGTACAAATTTAATATTTGCATTTATAGTAATATATAAGATCATATATACATACATACATACACACCTTCATACGTACATACATACATCCTCCTGGACTGTCCTGTCCACGAATATGATAGGATAAAAATTCGGAGCACTTTACCAAAAGATCTAAAACTGGATAACATTGGTTCAATAATGAAAGATGATCATGATAGGGATCTTTTCCTAAAATACTGCAAGAAAACTGTACAGATATTAAATAATATGAACAAATAAGCTATGTTGTCGTTATATAATGTAGAAGAGAGAATAAGCAGATTAAAATTAAGTTATCATTGATAATTTTGTTATATTATTATAAATCAATTAGCAAGTAAGTCAACATTGTAAATATGATCTCAATGCAAGTTAGTATAAGAAAATTGTACTGTAGGTATTATTATAACAGATTTAATGTACGAGTATAAGTGCCTCCTGTGTTAGTCTTAGTTAAGCTTATTATAAGGAAAAACTGTATTTTTATCATCATAGTAAATAAGTAAATAGATAAGATTTAAGAAATTAAAGGATAGGATGGGAACCCACCCATCGCGCGAAAGATGATGTATGAAAGAGACAACGAATGCAGAATGTTAGTGCGAATGGAATATATGCGTGAAATAGTATGAATGAGTAGCTACCTAATATATTAATACGAACTCCGATCATGTTGGAGGATTATATTTAAAAAAAAAACATACATACATACATACATATTCACATACATAAATGATCACATAAAAACATGTGATTTTGACTAATGTTGAATTTCAAGGAAATGATTCCTGACAGTCTTTTAAAAAAGTGAAAGAGTTTGTATACGTCTAATATGTGTAGGTAAAGAATTCCAAGGACGAGAAGCTTGAACTGTGAAAGATTTGGTATAAAAGGAAGAGGAGTGAGAAGAGATTTTAAGGAGCATAGAACGAAAACAGCGTTCATGGGAATCTTTAAGGAATTTAAATCTTTCCTTTAGATATGGTGGTGTAACAAGATTAAATAGAATAGAGTGAAGAAGATGTAGTATGTGAGTATTCCTACGAAGGCGAATTGCGAAGTCCAAATATGAATCGTAGGTATACATTTTGGATGCGCTCAAGTTTATTAAGTTGCTCCTGAGTAATGTCAAGATAGCATGTATCAGCATAATCAAGAATTGGTAAGAGGAGACTATGTGCAAGAGCAAGAGTAGGAATAGGAAGTAAATTACGCAGCCTGCGCTGTGAACCAGCAGAAGCAACAACATTGCGACTAACCTCATATATCTGCGGGCCTCATGAAAGATGTCGATCTAATGTAATTCCTAGATTTTTCACGTTTTCACTATATGGGTTTTAAAATCCATCAAAAGTTATAGGAGGTAATTGAGATTTATTTATACAGTAAAGTAATTTGGAACTTCCTATAATAATAGTCTTAGTCTTAGTTGGATTTATTACTAAGCCGTAAACTTTACTCCATGTAATAATTGCTAATAAATCACTATTTATAGACGATATACACTGTGGTAAGTCTCTTACAGTGGAATGAGAGTAGTCTGGAGATCGTCTGCATAGAGGTGGTAGAAATAAGTTATCACATTACAGATGAAATTAATAAATATTAAAAATAAAAGAGGAGACAGAACGCTACCTTGCGGGATACTAGCATTAACCATTGACCAATTAGAATATTAATCATTCAATTTAATTCTCTGCCGGCAACCCTGCTAGTAACTTTGAAACCAATCAGCAACCTCAGGAGATATGTTAAGAGAAGGTAATATCACATAGTAAATCAAAGTCTACAGTATTGAAAGTGTTACTCAAATCTGTATTCCCATTACTAAGAACATGTATTTTTTGAAGTTAATTAACACATTCGCTGCTGGCCACTCGGATCCGAGTAGGGCTAGTTGCATTAGCTAGGTGCCGTCCACTCAGATCAGAGTATCTCGCACGTTGATTTTCCTTTTCTCTTTTCAAAATCTCAAATCAAAATTATCATTTCTATGGCACTCAATGTGCACATTGAAATGAGAATTTTTTTATCTACGGACGCCAATTTTTAACTGGCCTAGGGAAAGGTGTCCAGTCCGAGTAGCTAGCAGCGAATGTGTTAAGTTTTAATCATCTTTCATATTGCGCACCTATTCGCTGGGTGCGTAAGGCATAGTGGGGGATACAAAAGTGATGTCAGCGCCCGTTGTGGACAAAATAGAACTACGGGTGGCTCTTTATTATCTATGACCATAAAAATAACACGTGTGTTAGTTTAATTAAATAAATAAAATAAAATGGGTCATCAAAGTTGTTGTGTAGTCGATTGTAAAAATACTAGTAGAAATAGTAATTGTAAATTTTATAAGTTTCCGGTTGCCAAGTGTCACAAATCGTGTCTCATTAATCTGAAATATTAAAACAATTAAAATAAAGTTTACAACAATACAAACATAGATAATTGTTGTATGTAAGTAAAATAAAAATTGTTATTACATTCAATGATGTTGTGTAAGGCGTTGAATCGACTGATGCTTGTCGAATGACGCGCGATTTAATCAAATAACTTTGATTTAATTTTCGATGTTCTTCAACATCTCTCACGTGCACAGACAAAACTAAACTGTGGTCACAGAGTACATTGTAATAGTAGGGAAACTGGTTGAAAAATTATATTATGTGATATATGATATGATAGATTGAAAACCCGTTCTTAACACCAATTCCATTTTTTATCTGCAAAATTAAAAAAAAAAATTAAGTTTAAGATACATTCGTAAATATATAATTATGTTAAATAGAACTATTTTATATATTATTTCAGATTGTTTTTTAATATTAATAATGATTTTTTATTCAATATTAATTTTACAATAAACATTTTGACAGATTTTAATTTACTTATTGAAACTTGTTTTAGTTGTTGTAATTATTTTACTTACTGTTTTTAGCTGACCCACGGGAAAATGTTTAATTTAATATTCACTCTGTGTAATATATCACATTTTACATTGAAAAAAAATTTTTTTTTCATGTTTATTTTATTTTTTCAATAGTTATTTGACATCCAATACATGTTTATTTTCTCAAAAGAGCCACCGTAAGCTATATCGTTAGATGGCGCTAGGGTCACGCACCCAGAGCGGCAGTCTGACGCACGGCATATTACTAGAGTCTGACGTCATGTATATGTAAGCAGTGACAGATCGCTAAAACTAAATAAATAAAATATGTTTTAACATACACACACGGTTGACTGTCCCTAAGGTAGACAACTTAATGCCTGTGTTTTAGGTAACAGCCGACTGATATACTTTTTTTTTTAAATAAATATACATATTAAATATATATACATACAAATAATATATATAAATAAACATATATTACACCCAGACTCGGGGCGGGAATCGAACCCACAACCCTTGGAGCAGAAAACAGGGTCACTGCAAACTGCGCCAACGGGTCAGTCATACTATACATACTATACTATAACTATACTATTCTATTACAGTATTATTGTTTTCGATTATTTATTTGAAATAAAATTAATTCCAAGGTGTATAATTGGTGTGTTGTTCCTAATTGTACAAATACTAATTAATTGTAAACTGTTTATTTATATTTCATATAAAAAAAATATGCGATATAAGTGGTTAACATTAGCACGACGAGATCCAGCATCTATAACACTTATGTTTCCGATTTATATGTGTAACACAATGTTAGAAATTAGTTTCTCATTATTTGGTTAAGTAATCTGTGTAGATTTATCAATATTCATGGCTAAAATACACTTGCATTTAATAATTAAAGCTATATTTAGTAATAGAAACTAATTGCAATAAGTGTAGATTTTGTGAACGGATATGTACTATATTACCCTATTTTTGTATGAATTGTGAAATAAATTATGTGTGGTTACAAAGAAGTCTTCATATTTCGAAATCCTGCTGAACAAACTCTTCATTCGATGCAAGAAATTCGCCCAACATTAATAAATCAACTCTAGGCAAATTCGAACTATCTGCCTTGATGAATCCTTATTCCATCGCAAGGAAATAATTTAGATTTACTTAAAATAAACTGAAAGCAAAAAATATCCAAATATCGTGTAGGTATTAACAGAGATAAACAATGAAAAAATAAACAAATTTATTAAGCAAATGTGTATTTAAATAGACGTTACGTCAGAAGCTCTTACTGGTGTTTCATGTAACATATCAGACCAAAGTATTTTGAGTGTTTATTTTAATGAAAATATTTTGCTATCCGATACTTTTACACAGAAACAAATAGGTATATTTTTTGAATATTTTGACTACACTTGATAAATAAATCATAATATTTGATTGATTTTTTATATTATTTTGCAATCAATCCAATTCAATAGTGATTATTACTCATTCTTCAGAAGTCAAAATATTGAAAATAATATTACAAAATAAATAAGTTATATTGTTAAAATATTATTTTGAAGATAAACTACTAGTTCATTTTAATATATATTTTAATTTGTATACAGCACGATTATTTCTTCTTTGACACTCGGGATGTCTCAGTTTAAATCGTAACGGTTCGTGTTTTCACATAGAGTATATAAAATCCTAGAATCTACTTACATCAAATATTAAAAATATCGTTTATACAGACGAATCATTTATTCACGCCACACATTCCAAAGACAAAAGTTGGATGGATTGAACATTTCCAAAGGTCAACGTTTTATAATCGTACAAGTGGGTAATGAAAAGGGTTCCTGCCCATAAAGGTATTATCTCTATGTTCCTGCCTGGAGCTATGCTGCTAGATCAATCAGCAGACCCTGAAGGAGATTATCATAAAGAGATGATGATGAGAGAAATACGAGAAGGGTCGCAAAAACAATTGATTTCTAATTTACCACAACATAGCGTTATTGCGACTGATAATGGATATACCACAACAAAATTTTAGAGAAGCCATCGAGGGAAAATACCAAAAAAGGAGATATGATTACTTGGCTAGATAGGCACCAGATTCTTTTTACAGCCGTTGCTGTTGTTGATGTTATTAACATCATAAAGAAAATTATTCCGAGTTTAATGTGGATAAAGTTTTAGGAGAGTATGGACATACTGCAGTTCGTTTGCCTCCGTACCACCCAGATTTTAATCCCATAGAAAATATATGGGCACAATTAAAGGAATATGTTGCTTCTAAAAATATACACATGAATAAAAACCACTATTAAAAAGTTACTGTTAGAAAAAATTGATATGATAGGACCTGAAGAATGGACGAAAGTTTGCAATCATGCAATTAAATGCGAAGATAAATTTTTAACCGAAGAAGAGTAGCTGGATGTGCTTAGTGACAGTTTTATTATCAATGTCTTTAATTCAGACTGACAGAGACTGTATGGTTTTATTATAAATTATACAATTAGTACATAATGTAAATATAACGCTTTAAAGGGATAAACTCCCTTGTTCGAAATTCATATTTGTGTTTTTAGGAATGCGATGTAATAATTAAATCAAGCCACATCTGTGTTATTCATAGGTCTACTGTAAAAAATGACATTTTGCAAGGTGATTTACATTACTGTTGAATATGCAGCAATGTATCTCGTGTAAAATGTAGTTCCATTCATCATTTGTAGTTCCAAACCATGGAATATAGATATAGTTTCTATATTCCATGTTGCAAACTCTCTCAATAATTGTCGAGAATTGCCGAGTGTTGATTAATGATTTGTTGAAGTGGATGTAATCGTACTGTATAATGTTGCTGCTTTATAAATGTAAGTGTCAAATTCCAATAAGCGGACTGACCTAGGTTATGTAAGGTAGAAGCTCCTATTACGGCGGTAGTTAAAATCGACTCTAATTACGGCGGTATTTTTATTTTCGTGTTTTATTCTTGTTTGAGTATATTTAAAATCACTAAAATGAAATTTATTCATTCATAATCTTTTACTTCATTATATATCTGACGTTTGAAACTGTAACACAAAGGCAACTTATGAAAATCAATCAGTTTGTGCCACGGCGGCGATGCGGCAGGATTTCCCATATAAACGCGGAACGATTTGGGTAAGTGTACTCATATTTTTTAACTAAGTTTCTTATACGAACATACAGTTCAAGTTGGTGAATATGGCATTTATAACTTTCTTCTATTATTATACTTACTATTCATTCAGGTCTTTTATTATTTCTAACTGATTATATACCTAAAAAACAAAAAACAAAATAGCACGGTAATAGGACAGGAACTTCGTAGGTTAATCCTTATACGGCGGTATCATCCGTATTAGGGGCATTACTGCTTTATATTTATTTGCTTATATCTTTCAATATAATAACTTATTTAATGATTTCCAAGTTTAGTTTAAATAATTTTTTATTTCAGAAACTAAAAACCTTTTTCTGCGTTATGTTTTATCTGCTAGAAATCCTATTTAAATATGAAAACTATTGAATGCAAAATGTCGTTTTCATAGAAAGGTTAAAAAAAGAAGGTGTATTTTAATTTATCAAAAAGTAGTAATTTTATATAGCTATTAACTTGAGTCTTACGTATCGTAACTAAAAATTTATTGTATTTCGACTAAGTTACTTACATTTTTTATGTATCTAAATTTTGATGGGTCAGAATTAGGATTATAAAAATACGAGAAGTTCTCTTATTACTGAGGTAGGAATTTTCAAGTACCACCGTGAAAGGCTCTATGACCTCCTAATACAGTGGACAAATCTCTGTAAAAGGAACTTCATAGAATATACATATTGTAGGTACATTTTTGATTTTAAATGAATATAGATTTTATTTCTATTTTTGCAGATAATATGGACAGAAAGAAATGAAAGTGTTATACTAATGATCAGGTGGCACATGTACTTTCCTAATTCGACAAGGCATGAAAATTTACAAAGCCTCAATACAATACAATATGCCCGAGACTGCTTTACGAAGCAAACATGATGAGCTTTATGACAATGAAAAGTGTGGTAAACAGACAGTACTTAACCTAAACGAAGAGCAACAAGTCATTGATTGGATCCATTACCTTGGTAAATGTGGATTTCCAGTGACTAAAGAACTGTCGCTAAATTGGTTGAAAACTGTAATGAACACTGTACTGTACTTTCTAAGTTTTTGATAATTATTTTCTACGAACTGTTGATTTTTTAAAGGTTCAGATTTGAAGCAATTGTTACATGAAATTGTTTTTTAATAATTAGTTAATAAAAATAATTAATTGATAGTTAATAAAGTTACCTATAAATGTGTTTTTATACTATAAAATTGGAACCCCGCCATTCCACTCGCGTATTTCCCCATCCCGTGTGAGTTTTAGCCTATGTTCACAGACGGGTCATAAGCTGTTTCTATACCGAATCTCTTTAAAATCGGCCAATCATTAAAAGCCTGTAAGCTAAACAAACAAATAAACATAGTCACTTTCGCATTTATTACATATGTTAGGAAGGATAAAATTTACTGTACGGAACGAACAATGTTCGTAAACAAACTTCTTACCCGCCGTATTAGGAGCCGACTATGACCGTAATTAGCTCTCATACCTCCGTATTAGGGAAAATTGACTTGATTATTTAAACATTTGTTTTATATAATAAATCCTTTATAAAGAAATAAAATGTCAGAAGCAATATGAAATTTAATCTCTATTCTTGCCGAAAATAATTTTTTACACTTGATAAGATACTTACAAATGCTTATTTTTCTTTCTTACTTTCAAATGTTGCGAAATGCCTCCGTAATGGGAGCTTTTACCTTAATATTAGATTAAATATTTAAATGTTCGTATTTAAAAAGCTTCATTTTAACGACAAGTCATATTGCTGAATTTATTATTAAATAAAAAGAAAAAAACAAAACCACTTTAAAGAAATAGTGATACAACACCTAAAGCCCGAAGATGGCAATACAGTAAAAGTCAGACTGTACGTGTCAGTTTTGTATTTGTTCAAATATATGTATTGATATGTATAGAAACTTTCGGTTTTTTACAAATTCAACAATTTATTACTTACGTGTCGTTTAGACTATAGGCGGTGAAATAAATTTGTACCTGGCGTATTTGTTAAGTAGCTTTAAATGAACAACCTGTACGATCTTAGAGACTTTCATTGAAAACTTAAGTTTGATACTACAATATACAAACATGGTTAAACATAAAACAGAAATTCGTTTTATATTTTATGCTTCTTCTATATTTATATGTTACTTAATATTTGGTATGCTGCAAGAAAAAATTACAAGAGGAAAATACGGCGACGAAACATTTACGTGTGCACTTTCTCTAGTTCTAATTCAATGTCTTGTAAACTATACTTTTGCGCAAATATTAATGGTAAGTTTTTAATATTTTTGACAATAAACTTAATAGTAACTACATATTCTATCTATGGGTGAAAATTATAAAATTATAAAAATTATTTTATGTATGTAACTTTGTCAATTAACTTATTTTTACTTTTTACTATCTTATTTTTCAATGTCTAATATGTTATTACTAAAAACAAATATATTTATAGAAGACGTATTTAATTACCCATTCCTAAACTATCAACTTAAATTTTTTTATTCAAAATTCCTTGTTATTGTAAAAATCATTGTTTCTATTTCAAACACAAACCGTTGTTTTAATTTCTCATAGTATTCAACATAGATAGAAACTTTAGAGTATTCAAAATATGTATTTATAATGATAATTCTTCATCAAAACTAATAATTTAAAATAGTCGTAATATTGTTACTAATTTTATGTTTTATGATTATAAATATTCCATGCACTCCTCCAAAAAGTTACTATATTATACTACAACTGTACTAACTAACTAGCAACTGAACAATTGTCAGTATTTGTTATTTAAAGATTTATATAAGGAGTATTGCTGGACAGTGCTAACACACATCTAACAGGTTTCTGATAGGAAATTGCAAGGCCGACTATACTAAATTAAACAAGTCTTTCTATACAGCTGTTAACTTTGACTACGCTCTTAGCTATCAAGTGTACGAGGAGAGGACTTCTCGGATTTCTATGAGGTACAAGTAGATGTACCAAAATGTTCAGTGCTGGGACCTCTCCTGTATATGCTTTTCACAGCTAATTTCCCAAAAAGTAAACTTCTAACTACTGCCACATTCGCAGGCGTCATTGTCAAAAAGCTACCTGATACACTTACAACAAATTTGCTTATAGTCCTAGGATTGATTACATATTTAAAAAAAAAAAGATTATTTAAACATTATTAAAGTTAAAAGCAGATAAATCTTGTGGATCAAAATCAAAAATTTAATGTTCAAATCAAGACTACCAATTGCTAACTTAATCTCGTGTTATATTTGTGTTAAGTTTATCTCATGCTGACTGATGTAATAAAACATTGTTAGAGAAGTAGCATGTTTTGGGAGTTCTGACACATGTACAATTGTACATATGTTAGCCTACATTGACATGTGGCAGTCTGGCTTCATATTTATAGGCTGTTATAGTCCACTATAGTAATTAAACTTTTACAGCTATCATGGAAACATGAAAAGGATACCACACGCACCATATACTACTTCTCATCGGCTCTAACATACCTGTTGGCTATGGTGTGCTCAGTGATGGCACTGCAATGGGTCAACTATCCAACCCAGGTAAATTTATTATGTTAATCTTTGACATTACACACACACAAAAAAAAAAAAAAAATTGTGATCCAGTTTTTTTTTGGGTTTTTGTTTTAAGATATTCTTCTGTTAGTACAAGATAATTATTTGACTTGAGTCGACTGACATGACTACTTTAGTTGAATAGAATATGATGATACTCATGTTCATGTCAAGTTCATATTGCTTATTAATTTTTTTTACCTACTATCGCTTTTAAAATATCTAATAAATGTAGAATTTTAATACATATTGTAGAATTTTGAAAATATTGTACTACTTATCCAAGAGATTATAGTTAAAGTGTCAATAAATTATCTATATTTCAGGTTGTCGGAAAGGCAGCAAAACCAATTCCAGTGATGATCCTTGGAGTCCTAATAGGACGGAAGCAGTATCCATTAAAGAAGTACTTGTTTGTTTTTCTTATTGTCATTGGAATAATTCTGTTTATGTATAAAGATCAGGCAAAAAAATCCAATGATGATTCACAGGGCATGGGAATCGGTGAAGTTTTGCTTTTCCTATCTTTAACTATGGATGGATTGACTGGTGCAGTTCAGGTAATTTTGTTACAAATACATTTTCATTAAGTTATGAACTATTATGTGTGATAGCGTATAATGAAGTCAATTTCATGGTACATTTTTTTTATTATTCTATTAGAAATCTTAAATTTTATGGCATTTGTAGTAATCCAATACTTTTTTAATAGTAGTTGTAAAATATTATTATACTATATTTAGTTATTGTCTCAAAAATTGAAATGATTGATGTGTATTTATTTATCTTGTTAATTTCTTTTTTTTTTTTTTTTTTTTTTTTATTCTCATTATTATATTTATTTTCCAGGAGAGAATAAAGAGTGAATCTTCCCCTACAGCCTACTCCATGATGCTTAACACAAATTGGTGGTATGTAAAAATTTCTTGTATTTGATGCGAAATTTGCAATTAATTCATAATTAGTAATTTAAAATACGAATTGTAGCGAATCCATATTTTTGGTTACACATACAGCCGATGCTTGCGAATACAGTTGGTCAGCATATTGCGAATTTAAAGTATAAAAAATTATTATATTTAAGTATGAATATATGAGATTAAATTTTGCTAGAGATATAAATAAATACCTTAATTGCAACTGTGTAAGAAAGTTTAAACATTCCAAACTGGGCACAGTCAATAATAAATCTTTTATTTCCAATCATTTCTAAGGCTCCTACGATGTGCAATTTATAAAATAAAGAGAAAAAAATGATAGCATTGTGGATTAAGCTCTGACTCTTCTCTAGTATACAAAAATTTATTCCCCAGCAGCGAGACAGATGGTTCGGTATTAACTAAATGCGATTTATTTTTTGTCAGGTCCACAATTATTTCTGCATTCGGTGTCCTTCTAAGCGGGGAAATATTTAAATTTGTGACATTTGTGAATCAACACCCAGAGATTGTTATATACTTAATTGCATTTGCTCTGATGGGTGCTCTTGGACAACTCTTTATATTCTTTATGGTATGTTTTTAAAATCTCATAGTTGTGTGCATAGAAATATTAATGTTGAATACAGTTTGTTATAAACTATGTGTATATATATAACAATGTTTCGTACAGAGAATGATTGAAATGTATGCATATTTTTTTAAATATTAAATTTTTTAAGGTAGGTACTACAGCTAACAGCTAAGGTATGTAGTATAATATTATTGCTTACGTCTGTAGCAATAGTATAATGTGTAAAGATTTGTTTCTTCCTAAAAATTAACAGTATTATGCAGTTCGATTAAGACCAGCGAGTGGTTTGACGACAAGTCCAGGAAGCTGCGGCATGTGATATTAGTCTTTGCGATTCCTATGGTGATGCAAAAGTCAATGACGTCAGGAATTTTTCTAATATCGCTTGACCAGTAGGTTGGTTGGCATGAAGACAGCGCATTCATATTATTTGATTGGAAGCATTTACTTTGACGGCCGGCTGGTCGAGTGGTCAGGCAACTGGACACTCTACGCAGCGGCCGCGGGTTCGAATCCCACCAGGTGCAGATAATCTGTATGACGAATATAGATGTCTGCACCGGGTCATGGATGTGTATTTATGTATATATGTATTTATATCTTAAATTTATTTCCGTTCCTAGTACCTGTAACACAAGTTCTTACGAACTTAGCACGGGGCTAGGTTAACGTGGTGTGATTGTTGGTTAATATTTATTTATTATTATTATTTATTTAAGAATCTCACGTCCTATGGGAAGGCTAAGTCTAGACCCCCCGAAAGTATTTTGCATTATAATCACCACCCGCGATAAATCGACATCCAAGAATTTTAAAGTAGTAGTTAAACTCAGTTTCCTTTATAATAATTCTCGGGGACAGTACAGAGCCGATATTGTAATGCCACTGCCTCAGTCGCTTATGACAATGATTGTTGCCTGTATATAGTTCTTACAGTAGTTTTTAAGTAGACGGTGTTTGATGTTAGACGTTTGAGGACTGCTGATCCACGTGAGCCTTGGTGTCCTGGTGTTTTGTGCGGTATAGATTATATCCTGGTATGTTGAAGCAACTTGATGTGAAATGGGTTTCCCAGATTAGCAATACATCTATGTGATGTATTTTTATAAATTTTTATAAATGTTCCAAGTGATTGGACAAGCCATTAGCATTTCATACACAAATATTTAGTGCGTTGAATGGATTGGCATTTTTGAGATAAAATCGGCAATCGTTTTTGTCAACAGAACCATCTGATTTATAAAAGCCACCAGTATTTCCCTGATGCCCTTGAGTTAATTATCAATGTTTATGTTTATTATCAATATCAGACTATGTATTATTGAGACAATACAACAAAAAAAGTATAAAAGTAAAAATTAAGGCTCCCATAAATTAGTATTCTTAATCGTCGTTTTTAGGCTCGATAGTAAGAAGATATTGTTTTAAATGTTGTATGTTATTTGTATTGTATGTTGTAGTGACATGAAACCCATCGTGTGCGATTGAGACACTCATTCGGTCGTAATTTATTATTTTGTCCGTATTTTATGTCAAAGCAGTGTGTGTAGTTTATAGTTTCTCAATTTTATTTCAGGTAGCAGAATTCGGGCCACTCCCTTGTTCAGTGGTGACAACAACGAGGAAATTTTTCAATGTTCTAGCGTCGGTCATCGTGTTTGGAAATGTTTTACAGATACGTCAATGGATTGGTGCTGTTTTAGTATTTTCTGGTAAGTGTTAAATTATATATTAGAATAATAAAATATTCTTTTTAGTCAAAGTCTCATCGAAGTCTATAAATATCTACACATATGTTAAGCTGAACTATTGAATATGTTCATAAATACTAAAAATATTTTTGGAAGCCTGTTTTATAAACATGAGATTTATATTTTAATTTTAAGAGGACTCGCGAAGTTTAGGTCTATCAGGATCTGTCCCGATAAACATATTAGAGCTGTGCCATAATAAAGCGGTTCTACTTGTTTTTATTGTCCTTTATATGGGACGTTTTTACGCTCAAATATACTTCGTATAATTCGGGAGTACTTGAGGTCATAACCGAACAAAATTACTTTTCATAAAAACTGTCTTAAGATATATTTATGAAATTAACTATATGTAGATATGTGTGTACAGTTACTGAATTGCAACAAAGTGGTTTAATCGATTTTGTTAAATTTTTTGTGTTTAAGTAGGTTATTGTGATGATATGGATGACAATATAATCGGATTCTAAGAGTTTTATCGGGAGGACAACTGTCGTTGCTCCTCATATATTATATATTTCCTATGTCGGAGGTAAAATGTTTTTAAAACACTAGATAATATAGTGACGCGTGTACGGATTTGAATTCACCAAAATTTATATTTGTCAATATTTATTAGTTCAAATTCCAGTAAATCTTATAATCAAATGTCATATTTTTATCTCCAAAAAAGTGTGTTCTAAACTATGAGTACATAGCAATTTTAGTTTTTATAAATATTAATACAGGCACGAACAGTTCGAAATAATTGAACTGTTAACTTATAACTTTATTTTATTGTTACAGGTCTATTTTTAGATATATTTTACAGTAAAGGAAAGGCCACACCCGCTAAGAGAGCAGTAAATAAATGAGGTCTATAATTTACTGAAATGGATAATAGCTGAATAATAAATAAAAAAAGACTAGTAAATTAAAAAAAAAAATATATTTAATTTTTAGGTGAAATGTATTTTAAGAAAGGAACATGAGGTGATTCGAAAATTTAGTTTAAATTTTATCATAATAAAATTGTTAAGATCATGTTATATTCATATAATGTTATAAATACCTCAATTATTGAACTTGATAGTTCAGTATACAATTTAGGTCTATAACATAATGTGATACTATTCTATAATATTATTACATATGTTATTTCTTTACTTGCGTATACCAGTAATTTGTATCGTATTTTATATGATTATTTATTTATATGAAAATATTAAACAAATGGGATTCGTGCAAATTGATCGAAAAATTTCCTTTATAGAACAATGTTAGATGAACTGACAGTTCTCCATTTTTAAAATAATATTACAATTTTTTTTACGAAGAAAATAAATGAATTTTTGTTATTTATTATCCAAGAGCTAGCTAAGTTTCAGATACGTGATTGTAACAATACTCATTTTGACATGTACTCTCTTTTATTATTTACCTAAAAACAATGGCGGCTTGACAGTTTAAAACGTGTCGAGAGCACATATTAATATCATTGTTCTTCAATACCAATATGTCAAATCTGTATGGGAATGGTATAGTTCTGATTGTGATACCAGTCAGTTCCAGCCTTGCTATTTTGCTTCATAATCATTGATATTTCAAAATGAGTATTGCTAGTTACAACAACAAATCGGCAAATATAGTTTTTAACTATATAAAATTAAAAAATGCTATTCAATTTCTAATAGTGTAACACGATAGCACGAGAGTGAATAGTTTAATATTGAATGGAGTTCGACAATTATTCTTTCCACACCTATGTAAATATGTGTCAAAAAATGTCAACTTATAAAAGAAAAACGCATAATAATACAAATATATTTTGTCCGAATTATTTGTTTTATTTTTTAAAAATTATATTGTAATTGATTCCGACGATAATGCACTTTTTGACGTGATAACGTCCAGTAAATTGATGAAAGCTACTGGGTGCATGTACAACAAACATGAAATCATTGTCACAATTATTAGTGAGCGAGAGCGCGGAACAAGCGTTAGAGAAGCACGATCGGCTCGGCCTAAGCGTTCGGCTCACGGTCGCGTCCGAGTAGAATTGACAGCGACAAATGGCGGCAAACGCACGCAATCTGTTTTGTCAATATTGAAGTAATGTCAAATAGTGAAAAGTAAATAACGTTAAAATGGTTACCATATTATTATGTTTAAAACGGGTACATACCACGATATTACCCAGTGAATTTTCGTCAATATTTCGACCCAGTTGCATGGATCGTGGTCACGACAGGACTAAAAAAAAATCACTGGGTTATATCGTGGTATGTACCCGTTTTAAACATAATAATATGTCTTCAAACCACGAAATAAGTCTTAAATGTTTACCATAGTTTATTACAACAATTGCAGCAAAAAAGGTAATTAATTCTTGCATTTTAAGAATTCGATTAGCGATATAATCTCATATGTTTGTTATTTGATTATTAAAAAAGTAGCATCGGTCGGCGAGTGCAGTAATAATAGGTTATATTACAATTTTGACTAAAAAGTTATTAGGACTCATATAATTACGATCGTAAGTAAACTGGTTTTATCTATAATATAAAAATGTCGTGTTTTCTTTCCTGACGCTATAATTCCAGAACGCACGAACCGATTTCAACGGTTTTGCATTCGTTGGAAAGCTCTCGGGCTCAGTGAGCTTTATAGCAAACTAAATTCAGGAAAATTTTCAACAGAAAAGCAGGAAAACAGGGAAAATCATAATAATATAATCTTATACTCTCATAATGAACTGAAGTGCATTGAATCAACTTCTAAACAACACATTGCTTGGCAAAGGCCTCTTCTCCATATAGAAGAAGGGTCATCATTGACTCTTATCAAATGAAATGGAATGGAATTAAAATCATTTTTCACATACAGCGCCATCTCTGATACATAGCATGTAATACAAACCAATATGGTTTTGCATGGCGGCAGTACGTGGTGTGAGTATCCCTCACGAAAATAAGTTGGTGGCGAAACGGAGTTCGCCGGGTTTGCTAGTTTAGTATATTTTTACAATTTTCATAAGTGGTTAATGATAATCTAATTTGTTTTGCTAACTTTAAGTTATTATACTTACCTTCTTTATTAAACTTGATTATTTCTTGTATTACATACAAAGTATTTATCTTTATTTTGCTTTTATATTAAATACAATTAATTACCAGTAGCTTATATTCAGATATATATATATAAATATATATTATACAAAATAATGATAATTCAGTGATAATAATTCAATTCCATTCATGTTTTCTTATGACGTTATCACGTAAAAATTATCGTCCGTAAACCAACTCTACAGACAACCAATTTTTTAAAATAAATTAAGGAACCTACAAAATTTTAAACATTTACAATTTAATTATAGCCTAATTAATAGACACAACAGTTCTAATGATAGTTAGAATATATTAATAAGAACTTTAAATCGTTTCGTAAATCTCCTACTGCTGGGCAAAACTCTCTTCTCCATATAAGATAAAGTTTGGAGCTTAATCCACCACGCTATTCCACTGCAGGACGGCGGATACCCTACTACCTACTAGCTACCATGAGTAAGGTTCGCTATCAGGTGTCTATTATACCAACCAGCCTAGCATGCTCGCACGACAAAATTTTGTCTGCCCCTTTTCTCGTATTATCTCTCTGTCTATAGTAGCTAACATGCATGCACGTGATAATCTTCTCGTTCGTCAATAGAAGAGATAACAGGATATATCATTAAGTTAAAACTTTTATTGAACATTAGATAGATATATAGATAAACACTTTATTGCACTCACAAAAAAGTATACAGAAAATAATGAAATATACAGTAATAAACAAGAAAATGGTGTGTTGTCACTAAAAGTGATCTCTTACAGGCAACCTTATGAATGGATTAAAATGAAAATTGGGAAGGTGGAAACGGTGCATAAAGTCTATTTTTCGATTTGTGATTTATATAAATGCGCAAATACATACATACATACATACAAAAAAACAAACATACATACATATACTATTTAAATTTCATATAAAACATATTATGTAAGCTTAAATATGTACTTTTCTTATTTGTTCAAATAGTAGTGCTTGACACAATTTTTAAAAATGCCAACTGAATCAGTTGGCATTTTGATTGCCGTATGTACCTGGGTAAAGCGTTCCAATGTTTAACCGATTTGACTGTGAAGGACTCACTGTAACATTGAGAGACACATAAAGGAATCTCGAGCAAGTTATCATTTTGAGACCGAAGATTCATTGCGGAACTTAAGTTTGTACCAAGAAATGTATAACGTTCTTTAAGGTATAGAGGAGTGTTGGCATGATAGAGGATAGAATAGAGAAGAGTTAGAGAGTGAAGATTGCGGCGATACTGCATAGTCGAGAAGTGGAAGAAGAAGGGATTGAGCTAAGGCTATTTTGGTTTTAATAGGTAAAAGATTTTTCCATCTTTTCAACCTACCTATAGCACTAAATATTTTCCGGCTTATCTCGGCCACTATATATATTATATATATATATATATATATATATATATATATATATATATATATATATATATATATATATATATATATATATCGTACTATCCATTAAAAGACCCAGATTTTTTAAGGTGCTTATATGTTCAATTTTAAATCCATTAAGAAGTATAGGAGACAATGGAGATAATCATTAATTTATTATTATTATTGATCATTAAGTTAAACGATCGATCGGCCTAAGCATTACGCTTGTGACGAATCTATCTCTCTTCCACTCTACCGGCAGATGCGTCCGAGTAAAAGAGAAAAAATATTTAAACCAACGAATGCAAATAAATGTAAATTTATCGAAAAAATTGTAATTTTCAATTAACTCCTTTTTGTATTATACAAAATAATGATAATTCAGTGATAATAATTCAATTCAATTCAAAAAAGTATGCAATTTTTCAGAAATGTTTTTTTTGTGACATAATCACGTAAAATTATCGTCCGTAGACTGACTTTACAGACAACCAATTTTGTAATCGGATGGGCTAAGGAGAGAGCAGCCTTGCGCAGACGAATATTAGCAATCTATGACTATTGACTATCTATGACTATTAGCAATGAATGACAATCTAAATACTCACTTTTTTATCGTTAATATATATTTTTTAATATAAAGTAGTTCAATTTGTGTCACCAGTGATGACATACGGAACTGAGATGTGGTCTCTGACTATGGGCCTTTTAAACAAGCTCCAAGTCGCACAACGTACAATGAAGATGGCTATGGTTGGTATTTTTCTGCGAGATCGAATCAGAAATCATGATTCGCAGACGAACAAAGGTTGTGAACATAGCCCAACGAATTTGTAAACTGAAGTGGCAGTGGGCAGGGAACATCATAGAGCTCATAGAACTAACGGCCGATGGAGTAGAAAGGTTCACGAGTGAGACCATGTATCTACCGGCAAGCGCAGCGTCGGACGGCCATCCGCGAGGTGGACAGACGACTTGATGAAAGTCACCGGAAGCCATTGATGATGATGATGATGATGGTGATATAAAGTAGAAAGTTTTATTCGTCATTTTGCCATTTTAGATTTAAAAAGTAGTTGGATTTCAACTGCGTTCGCACTAGCATAGTAAAAATAAAAATCATATGGTATTATTTAAAATAATATTAATTCATCTAGTCTGTGGTATCATTATTTTGGGTTTTCATTTCATTTTAAAACTATGTAGTAAAAATAAATTTTTTGTTGCCTTCAATATTATTATGTTATTCATATTTAATTATATTAAATTTTGTTATTTAGATCAAAAATATTTTTATTTATATCTGGACTAGTCATCATATTTTACACTAAAAGCGGTACAAATCCATTTTACGCGGTCAATAATATTTAACACAATATGTACATATGTATGAATTATTAACTGACATTACAAGACATATTTGCTATAAGCTGTAAAGGTGTTGATATTTTGAGCATCTAGTGATGCTTGGAAATCTTTATATGGTATACGAATCGGCTGTATTAAATTTTAGACCTTCTTGACGACAAGTTGTGACATAGCTGTTGTTTTGTTTATACATATTTAAACATCATCTTCTTCTGGTTCCATAGGTCGCATTCCTTTTGCGATAGGTATACTATATTTTATCCTATAAATATTAATTTTATCAAATAGAAAAAAAATAAACATAAGTTTTTAAGAAATTTATGAAGGATACACAATAATTCCGTAAAGATTACTTAAAAAGTCTTAAAAGCAAAAGCTTTTTAAGATTTTTTGCTTCCCTTTAGTCGTGTTTAGACACCGTGTTGCAACAACTTCATCAACCCATCTGGCATTTGGTCAGCCTCTCTCTCTCTCGTGGCTTTCTCTTTCTTTCAATTATAATTGCATGCCCGTTTTATAGTTTTTGTCACCAATCGTCATATCGTCTTCATATCTCGATAGATCGACTGCTCACTTTTAATATTTTTTCAGTGACGAATATCATGCGTCATATTACCTGCATTTATCATACGAATATTAAAAATGTACCGACTTTCTCATTTATTATGTTTATGACGTTAGTCAATTGAGGTTATGTCGTTAGCAAATCTACCGGTTAATAATATCAGCATTGATATTGATGACTTTCTTAGGCTATGGTAAGTTTTTCACGTAGGTAGTGTTGTAAAAAGAATTGGACAAACTCTACTGTTGCTAGATGCTACTCTTTGAATGAATCTTTTTGGCCACTCACGAACACGAGCAGCAAAATGAAATTTGATACATATCAAAGTATTTAATACATTTATTTAGAAACCTTAGAAACCTTATTTAGTTACATTTTTAATTATTATAAATAAAAATAAATAAAGATTGAATACATTGAATGACGAACGCAATTAAAGTAATTCAAGTAGACATAACTTTGTTGTACAAAAAAATTGTAATTTCATGTAGAAAAATACATACTATCATAATATATTACTTACAAAAATATTTATACATACATTACACTTATTAATACTCAAATATTTTATAATTTCCAACGTTGTAATTACTTTATTCATTTTTCATTTTATATTCTTATCTGATTTTCAAAATATTTAATTCACATCACCTAGATAAAAGGGGATCGGACAGTAATCAGATTAAAATGTAAAATGTGCTTAGATAAAATAAATATACTGTTTTACGATTATTCACCTAATAATAATTTAATATAATTCATTTAAATATTTTTAAATGAAGAAATAAAATGTTGTTATTTTCAATATTTTTAAACTGTACTGAAACATCAATCACAGTGCGTGACGTCATCTGTGGACAATCATTGACCGCATGGGTACTATCTACTTAGTTTACTCAGTTATTTTCATAATTTTGTTGAAATTATAAAAGTTGCTAAAATATTATTGATAAATTAGGATACGGTAATCGATTTAAAAGCTGTCACGTGGTGTTTAACCAGTTTTTTTAATAATGAAAACAGGATTTACGAAAGCCGACAATCGAAATCTTCCCAGAGTGAATACGTTTCTGATTTGCAATTTCTTTGCAAGTAATTCAGACTTTTGTGACAAAACTTGTGTTTTGAAATGTGAAAACTTCAGTATTACTATTATAAATATATAATAATATATTATTTGCCATAAATATCTAGGTACTTGAAAAAATACCTCCTTGAAAAATAACCTCTAATATTACACAATATGATGTATTGTACCTACTGTACTGTACTAGCCTGTAAACCACCCACTGCTGAGCGAAGGCCTCTTCTCCATATAGACAAAGGGTTGGAGCTTATACCACCACTCCGCTCTATTGTAGGTTCGCGAATAATATACTACTATGAGTAACGATCGCTATCAGGTATATATGATAACAACCGGGACCGACGGCTTTACGTGCTTTCCGAGACACGGTGGGGAGAACCACAAGGACATACACCCAGACCGGAAACAAATATTTGTACAAATACAATTATCTGTCCCGAGCGGGAATCGAACCCGCGATCGCCGGCGCGGGGTGTTGAGGCGACTACTCGCACCACTACACCAGAACGGTCATCGCAAGTAGAATACTGTCAACACTATATCACATTCTTTAGTGTTACAAAAAAAAATTACAAAAAGAAAAAATCTATAATAGTAGTTGACCGTAGAGAGAAAACAATATAATATATTTACTAAAAATTAATTTAAGCAAATTTCATTCTATTTATTTATAGTAATTAATGTATATTTACGTCAAAATGATCTTCACAAAAGTAAATTGGTGAATTCATTTCGTTGCATTTTCTACTCGCTAAGTCTAACCATTTTTTTCGTTTATCTGCTTTTCTTGGCACATCAAATGAATATTTTACTCATTACATGGAGGTACTGTACACCAGCGATATTTTTTTCATAAGAAAAAATAAAAAATCTACTCCACGAAACAAAACTTCTCGTGAACTTATGCTCATGCAGCTGTTTTGTTATAACCCCAGATGACGTCACGCGCTCTCAGATGATATAGCGTGGCGTTATGGCGGGATTTTTAAACAGACAATATTAAAACATGATTTTGAGTACCTAAACGGCTATAAAAACATAAAGTTTTATTTTTTATGGGAATAAGTATCCATAAAGATTAATTTAAAACACTTTCTGAAAATTTGTCCGATCCCCTAATGTAATAAATAGAAACTGTTAATAACAACATAAAAACCTTTGTAAAATAGATTGAACGGATTGCATCTATGTATTTACTTCATATTGGCATCTGTAAATGATGTTTCTTCTATAATTGTAGAGTTTTTGTTTGTCATATTATATCTGAAATATCGTAAAAATATTATTGTAGTTAAACAGTTAAACTTTTTTTAATAACACATACTTATACACAAACATAAAACGTTAGCCTATAAAGAATTGTTGATAATTCGAAAATTGGTGCACATAGTTTATAATCAAAAATTATTTTCTCGAAATCGATCTAGTGTTTCAATGAACAATTTTCACTATAAATAAACTTTTTAAACATAAGTATTTAAAGTGTATGTTGACACTGGATATTATATTGTTACATACAATCTACTTAATAAAGCCTAACGCTGATAAGATTACAGACAACGCACAGCTAAATCCATAGAAGAATTCGTTATATATCGGAAATGTAGTTAGCAGAAGAGTAGGTACTATCATTAGATACAGTACTAATACTACATCGTCTCATGGATGTTTGTGTGACGCTATGAAAGTTTGTTTAAAAATTTATTATTTCAAAAGTTTATTAATTGAAAATTTTCGTTTAAAAATGGATAGTATTTTTATAAATAACGTTATATGATATTGATGTGATTAAAATATTTAAAAAAAATATAGAATCTTTTTTCAAATTAAAGTATTTTCAAAGCGCAACATTAACATTTTATCATATCATATATATAATTTATTTATATTAGTAGTGATAGTGACCAAATATCAAGAAAAGTTAAACGCCCTTCCACTATAAATAAAACGAAAAACATCAAATAAACATATCGCATAGCATGTAAAGAAAAAAGTAGCGGCAGCGAGTAACAACAATTCGCATTCAATAAAAATATAATATATATCACATATACATACACATACATTCATATTGAAATAATTATTTAAATGAATTAAAACTTTTACTTTTGCTGAGAACATCGGCAGAGTAGAGAACTAAAATATATATAGGTATAATAATAAGATAAAATTGTGGTTCAAAATTCAATTTTTACCTTGCAAAAAATAAAATTGCAAAAAATTAATTAAAACAATCTAACATCAAATAGTTACAAAAAATAAAATATAATTAAGAAATATCAATTGATAAGTACCTATTATCCTCAGTAGTATGCATCTCAACATTAACAATAAATTCATATTGTCTTTCTCTTTTATTTAAAAAGTAATAATAAACATGGACCTAATACATATAAATTTACATATTTATATAAACATTATAAATACAATACAGATAATATATAATTAATATTTAGGTACACCTAAGTTTTTTTTTCACATTTGATTTCAGTTATAAAATTAGTATGTAAACGTTAAAGTTAGTAATTAATTTAATTAAGAGTTATATGAGTCCAAGTACATAAGACATGTATTAATTATAAGCAAGAAACAGTAGTCCTATGTTAAAATACGATCTCTTTTTCAGTATAAAAGTAATTTAAAGTTTAAACTTATTTTATTATTCGATATTATTAATTAGTTAGTAACTTACTCAATATCAGAATCTGTGTCTGATAATTCTGCGGGACTGAAACAAGAATCAAAATTAATTTAGTTTTGTCTATATAAATAATTTTAAGGAACTTAAGTCATTTAGGGCCTTGGCTAGAATGATTTGACTAAACTTTTATTATTTGTTTTTGTCATTAATAGTCTAACGTTTCTAGACTGAAACATATTTGATATTATTATATTATTAAAAAAAATTATGTAATTATGTGCATTACTTAATGCACATACATAATTTTTTTATACTAGCAGCAATACTGTTTGTTGCATAAAAAAAAGCTTCTAGACAGTTCTTTGAATAAAATACTCGACCTAAAAATAATAATTATTTTGATATCGAGCATCAAATATACATATTATGATTATAATTATCATGAACTTACATTATTTAAACTATAAGTATATTTATTAATAAAATTTGTTAAAACTTACCGTCTATTAGGTCTATTCCGTTCAATTGGTTCGCCCTGAGCTTTATTTTGGGGTTCATCGCTTTAACAAAAAAAAGGTATAATAATTTTTGAATCATATTATAAAAACAATTAGAGGCCAAATTAAAGGAATAGTAATGATTACTAGTAAAAATGAAAACATATGGGTAGTTCTTAGAACTCTATCTTAGTGTTATATTTAAAGTATGGTAAAGTAAAAATAATTGCTGATCAGTTGCTGATCAGTCTGTTTCGCGTATGTTTAATGGTGAACTGCGATAGTTAATAAATTTAAGGGATGAAATATATAATGGAAAAATTCTCAATATTTCTTCGTAACATATCTTTTTCATTTTTAGATAAAACTAGTAAAGTTTGAGGTTTACCCTGAAGTCGTCGGTTGCTGTGGTCGGTCAACGTCTTGTCTTGCTGCTGAACGTTTCAAATTTTCCTTTGAATGTCGATCTCTACCAAAGCGCCCAATTCTCCTGCTATTGTTATAGCGACGTCTAAGCACACTACGGACCTGTGATAAAAATGAACAGAGTTTTCGAACATTTAATTTTTTTTATATTTTAATTTGAATATTATAATAAAGTAAATTCTTACCTCCTCATTACAGAAGCAATATATAACGCTTAAGAAAAATCCTTGGAACGATTTAAAAAATTGTCGTGTGTAACACCATATCCTGAATATCCATAGGGTAGTTGTAATCGGTATATCAAATGTGCTCAGTAAATTAGTAACACCAAGAAGTGGTAATAAAAGCAAAGCGGCTTTAACGCTTTTCCTGTAAAATATTACATTTTTAAAGTTTTTTTTTTATGATTAAATAAGTTTAAAAACGTGCAAATTAATTGTTTAAAACGGGTAAGGGGGCGTCCACAAATTACGTGAGATGTTTAAAGGGGAGATGGGTTCGAGTCAAATCTCATCTAATCTCACGTTGGAGGGGGGGGGGGGGTCTCGGTAAATATCACGCAATTTTTTTTTAGATTAAACAAAAAAAAAAAACTATTTTGGTCCATTATTCAGATTGTACATGCTTAAAATTTAATTTTAAGCGTAATCGTAATACGATTAAGATCATACACCAATTCGTTCGAAAGAAAATAATTTCATTCATACTTCGACGTTATACATTACTACTGACTGTCAAACCACCATATTTGTTTTATACCAAATAGCTCAATTTAATCTGAATTTACGATACAGTGCAGCCCGTCCTTTGGTTTCAAACTGCAATTTTTTTTTCTTCTTACAATAACAATCTAACGCGTTTACATATTTAAGAAACCCACATTTTGAAAAATCTCACGTGAGATTGGGGGATGGGGGAGGGGGTTGAATAAAATCTCACGACATCTCACCAGAGGGGAGGGAGGGACAGAAATTAAAAAAAAACACCTCACGTAATTTATGGACGCCCCCCCTAATACGGTCATATACTTACTTAATTCTAACTACTTCCGATGTTTTATGAGCACGAAGTTTTGAAATTACTGTCCGCATAACACGGCACAGTATGACGATATTTACCTGTAACCGATATATGATTATATTAGTGGATTCGATTATTAATATTAGTAGTAATAATATACGCCCAGTGCCTGATTAAGGTAACTTGATGCCCTAAGCAATTTTCCCCTGTGGGCCCCCCTATTCTTAAGTGAACTACAAAGAATTAATTGAAAAAAAATGTGAATACATATCGTAGGTAGAATATGTATGTGTTGTTCCTTTTGGCCTTATCCCATGGGGTGTTCATGAGAAAAAATAATTATCGTATTGTGTTATCGATAGTGATCGATAAGTGTTCATTCGATAATTATCGGATAAAAAGTTATCGATAGTTGGGGACAGTTATCGATAATTATCGGATAAAAATTATCGATAGTTGACGATAGTTATCGATAATTATCAAGGTCATCCGGCCTTCAGTATGGACATTTTCCTCCGTACCGTATACGAATACCTAAAAAAAAAGGTCATCCGCCGTCCAATATCGACATTATCCTCCGTACCCTATACGAATACCTAAAAAAAAAGGTCCTCCGCCGTACCATAATTATCGATACTTATCGGATCCAAAAACAATTATCGATAATTATCGAATACCACAATATTATCGATAATTATCGGATGGCACAAAATTATCGATAATTATCGAATCGCAAAAAATTATCGATAATTATCGAATGAAAACTTATCGATAGTTATCGATAATTATCGAATGAAAAATTATCGATATGTATCGATTCAAAATTATCGAAAAACACTTATCGATAATTATCGAATGAAAAATTATCGAGTAGTTACGAATTATCGATAATTATCGCACACCCCTATCCCATGCTAGGTGGGGTCGACACAACATGATTTCGTCTCTGTCATGTCGTCTCTGGTGCCCCCCAAGACGGGATGCCCTAAGCAATTGCTTAAATAGCTTATATAATCCGGCAGTGTATACGCCTTACATTTAACAGCTTCCGTTACGATAAAATCCTTTGTCGTGGGTCCGGAAAGACAATTCTGACACAAATGTCCATACAATAAAACATCTGTATGACCGATAAAAAGATTTGTCGTGAGTGGGGGTCGAACTCGCGACCGCTAAGGGTACCAAGGGATCCATTTATGCGGAGCAAAGTGGCGGAGCGGCTGTTTTATGATCAGATAAAGCTAAGTAACGAATATAAATAGTTACCTCATTTATGTAACTTACTATTAGATTCATGTATGGTCCCTTTCTTATATACTTACAATAATAATGATCAGTCGAGGACCTTGCAGGCACCAATAGCTTGCTGTGAAATTATAGCCGAACCAACATCTAAAAAAGACACACTTTTATCATGTACCTACTCGAATAATACTAATATCACTGGCAGAAATATTAACTTTTGGTTCAACTTACGTTTTAATTTTTTCATCCTTGTAGTACTTCCAGTTGATAATAGCCCATATAAAAGTTAAAATGCAAGGAAATCCCCAACCAAAAATGAAATATAATTTGAGATCTAAACTTGATTGCAGTGCATATTTTGAAACTAGGAAATTCAAGTAAATCCCTTCTAAGAAAATCCAAGTAAATGTAGCCGTTATGCTCATTTCCATAAGTATATATAGTACTTCACAGAGTATCGGCTAAAACAAAATATTTTATTAATATATATTCTATATTATTATTTATTATTTACAAATGAAACCTCGAAGGAGTGAGGGAGTTAAGAAAAAAGGGGTCAAGTCTATCTGAAATGGATTGATTACTTGATTATTATCTGTGCTTGACTCCATATACGAGTATAGTCTATATACCGGTTGGTACAAAAGATCCAAATATATATACTTAAAAAATGTAAATATAAGATATTACTTCCAACTTATATATCCAATACAAATTAAATTTATGGTTATATGTTTAATTATTTGAATTTGGTACATACTTAAGCAACATATTGAATACGGGATTATGTTAGTTTAGTCCAGAATTAGATCTGGGTGACAATAAAACTGATACATAATTTTCAAAATGTAAATTAACTGTATTAGAATGGACTAGGAATAATAAAAATATATTATATAAACTAACATTAAAACTAGCGTTTAAAATACTTTTTAGAATGAAAACTCACTGTGTTATAGATTCCTCTATTGCCATTGATTTGAGCCGCCGAATCATTGATAGGATTAAAAGCCTGGTCTAAATAAAGGGTTACGTGTATGAATGTTTGTGCAAGCATAGCTGTGAACAAACATTTATGCAACTGAAACCGTTTATTTAATATTGATCTGAAAGAGAAAGATATATCAGACGCCACATACAACAATGTAGACTTACAAGAGGTCTTAAAAAAAGTTATAGAGCAGTCTGAGCAGCAGCAATGTACTTTGAAGCAAACCAATATAACAGAGTTCTTTCGAAAGATTAATTAATTCATATTATGAATATGTACACGAATGATTTAATTATTTTTAATTATTTAATTATTTATTTATTTTTATTTATTTACACAAATTTTGGAAGCACATTGTAGAAATTGAGATCTTATACACCCAAAATTAATGAATAAATGATTATGATTATGATTATTATGATTATGACCTCTAAACTTTTGTCTTTGTTAAAGAATAAGTGTTGAACTGATTGATTGATTGATATACGTGTTGATCATTTATTATTTATTAACTAATAAATAAGAATTTATCAACACTTAATAATTCAAGTTTTATTTATTTTCTCTCAAAAATTTCGAAGCATTTGATATTTCAAACACCCGATAATTCGTAATATTTTAAGAGTCCCTCGAGTTTCGAATTAATAAGAGTCGGCTGTATAAGTATATATACGATAAACATGAATAGTGAGTTTTAAATAGTCACAAGAGGAAACAAATAATAATAATCAGAGTCAATTAATAATTTTAATATTAAAGTGTGATTAAAACTCTTTAGAAGTATAGCTACTAGTTTTTGCTTGAATTTTACCCAATCTAGCCCATAAACCCAGTAACCTTTAACAAATATTTTAACGGGAACAATGATTTTACAGTATATATTGTAATGTAATTAAGTTTATCATCATCATCATATCAGCCATTGGATGTCCTCCCGCTTCAGCTTCCGGCGACCCTCCTCAAGACAGTCAACCTTCATCTCTCAGACGGCAGTCATGCGCTACGCTTGTCGGTACGTGGTCTCCACTCGAAAATCTTTCTGCTCCATCGGCCGTCCGTTCTACGAACTATGTACCCTGCCTACTGCCATTCAGCTTACAAATCCGTCGGGCTATGTCAGCAACCTGCGTTCGTCTACGGATCTCATTATTTCTGATTCTATTTCGCAGAGAAATACCAAGACTTTCTGTCAAAAAATTCGAGGATAGAATTTCCAACTGATATCGATGTGGGTACGACATTGACATTCGATATAATTTTCGTTCTTACCATGTTCATTTTAAGTCTCATTTGTTGGGAAACTTCATTGATGTCACTGAGCATAATGCTGAGGTCTCCAGGGATTCCACCATGAGCACGATATCGTCGGAAAATCGAAGGTGAGTGATGTACTCGCCGTATATATTGATGCCGAATCCTTTCGATTTCAGGAGCTTGAAAGCCAATGCAGTGGTAAAAAGTTTTGGAGAAATAAAATCTTCTTGTCTCATACCTCGTTGCATTGGTATTACTCTTGTGCTATGTTTTTGTACTCGAATCAACATACTATCGTTATTGTACAAACACTACAACACTTCGATATACCGGTAATCAATGTGGCACCGCTGGAGAGATTACGGCACTGCCCAAGTTTCAATCGATTATACTCCTCTGTCTTTTGTATAATCTGTTGCAGCGTAAAAACTAAAGCTCGGTTCTCGGATCTTCAGCCGAGCTACGAACAAGTTGGTGGTACCAAAGTGTACAACTGTCCGTACAACTTCTCGATCTCCCTTAATAACTCGACTCTTACGGCCGGGTATATAAAATCGGCACCCCATTATGCAGTTGGGTGTCAATCGGTGTCTATACGGACAGTGCTCACACCTCAAACTAAAACGATTAGATAATTCGAGCCGAAAGCTCTCGGGGGTTTGGTATGGTCGGAGTGCAGACTTCATCAGACGAGATCGTTCCAGTTTAACATTTATATTCAAAGTGCCCCTCATCAATCAATGTGATTACTCATGGTTTTAATCCTATGCATTATGGAGACCTCATTGAATATTTGTCGTGTGGTAATCATAATGAAGTCTATCTCATTTTTAGTGGAACCATCGGAACTCATCCAGGTCCATTTCATGTGAGGAGGCTTCTGGAAGAAATATTACAATGGTCAGGACCCTACCCTCCTTCTCCAGAAAATTGGCCAGCTTCTGTCCTCTGAAGTTCCGCTGTCCAAACCTAAATTGCATCATCCTCAGCTCATAGTCTCGTCTTATGCTTATGTTTGCGTTAAATTGCCCCATCACAATATTGAAACAGGTTTTATTTGGATGTATGGCCCTACTTATGTCCTCATACATAACCTCTACTTCTTCATCTGAGTATGCTGAGGTCGGTGCGTATACCTGTATGAATTTCAGCGAGTATCTCTCACAAATTTTGAGTATAATGTATGCAACCCCGTGTGTCGAACACTTATGATGGTCACAATGTTGACGATAAGAGACCTGCGGACCATAAACCTGATACCTTCTTGGGAATTTGTTTGTTGCCTTTCCGGGAGTAGAACAAGTTATGAGATTTCAGGGTTATCGTGTCCTTCCTTATAATGAAATTAGGTTACTGTTAAAATATATTTATTTTACATTATAACTAAAAAAGAGAAACATTGTTAGACTGAGATAGCTTATTACATAAATCACGTGAACAAAAAGTTACGACCGTGGGCTTACAATACCTATCTGAGCTATAATTGCAAGTTATATACGTGTTACTTACTTGAAGTAGCAGAAGATGATGAAAGCTATAACAATAGAGACGAGCGAAAGAATATAACCGACGATTTCGAGGATCCGGGTGTTTTTAGCGATTTGGAATTTTGTCTGCAAAAAACTGAGTATTATTAATACCAATTCAAAAAAAATATATATTTATTTATCTCATATAAAAGTATAAGACACAATAACTATACTCTAAAGTAAGATTATAAAAAATTAACAATTATAAATGTTGACATTTTTTCATGCATTTTTATTTAAAAAATTGAAAGGAGCATTTTAATAAATTAATTAGCTTAATTGCGTTTTAACAATACTCATTGCACATCTAAAACTTAATATTTTCATTTTTAATATATAAAAAAAAACAACTGAAATGTATTTATTTACTCATAAACGTCAACAAGATTATACTATTGTTAATAAATAAATAGATAAATAAATAAATAACTCTATATATACATAATATGTTTATTACACACACGGTCGTTTGTCCTAGGAGGTAGACAACTTTATGCCTGTTTTTGGTAACAGCCGACTGATATACATTTTTTTATAATAATCATATAATAATCTTATAAATAATAATAATCATCATCATCACATGGTTGATGTGGATTGGATGTCCACTGCTGAACGTAGGTCTGATAATAATGATAAACATTTTTTTAAAAATAAATATACATATAATTAATACATATATAAATAAATATATATTACACCCATACTCGGGTGGGAATCGAGCCCACAATCCTGGAGCAGAACAGTCACGGCCAACTGTGCCAACGGGCCTGTCAAAGTAATTAATATTCAAAGTCCAACATTTTGCTATTAAAAATTGTTATTTTTTTTTATTAACTACTTTCTAATGACACGTATTTGTAAAATAAATATATATATATATATATATATATATATATATATATATATATATATATATATATATATATATATATATATATATATATATATATAAATAAATAAATAAATAAATAAATAAATAAATAAATAAATAAAGAAATAAATAAATAAATAAATAAATAAATAAATAAATAAATAAATAAATAAATAAATAAATAAATAAATAAATAAATAAATAAATAAATAAATAAATAAATAAATAAATATTAACCAACAATCACACCACGTTAACCTAGCCCCGTGCTAAGTTCGTAAGAACTTGTGTTACAGGTACTAGGAACGGAAATAAATTTAAGATATAAATACATATATACATAAATACACATCCATGACCCGGTGCAGACATCTATATTCATCATACAAATTATCTGCACCTGGCGGGATTCGAACCCGCGACCGCTGCGTAAAGTGCCAGTTGCCTGACCACTCGACCAGACGGTCGTCAAATAAAATATATAAGTCTTAATAAAATATAATATATATTTTATTAAGATAAGTTCCAATCCTGTTTCAAGCAATCTCAAGCCTGTTTTAAGCAACGTCTTAAGAAATATTATATATCGCTTAATACGTCATAATTGTCGCAATTTATTTATATTTTTTTTAATAATATTTATATTTTATGTATATTATATATTATTTTATTAAAAATTATATATATTAAAAAAATATTTACGTATAATGTATATTTGTATTATATTTTTATTTATAGGATTTATTAAAAACTGTTATCATTTTCTTTTCTTAAATATTTGTCACTTCCTAACCGCTGCTACTACCTATATGGTGTCCTTTATAAATCTATATATTCTTCGATTATATCAATTTATATTTTAATGTTTAGACTGTAATCGAGAGGAATATAATCTAAGTTTTTACAGAAATTAGTCTAAGAAAAGTTAAGATGAGACAAAATAAAACAAAAAATGGCATAGAAATATGTATTTTGAATCATCTTGTAAGGAAGACATGATAGCATCAAAGCAATAAACCTAATAGTACTCTTGTTGCTTTTAAGGCTTGTATCGTAATTTCTAAATAAAATTCATCACTGTGGTGGTCACACGTCTTCGAATACGCCAATACTTGTTAAAAAAATTAATATGTGATCAAAAAATGTGACAAATAAATAAGTAAAATATATTAAAACTGAAATCTTACCTTGTGAATTATTATTTTTATGAAATAAAATAATCAGATCACTTGATATACGCAATACTGTTAAAATATAGTAAGATTTAGAAAATTAAATTTTTCGTATTTCAATAGATCTTAGGCTACAAATACATTCTTTATTAGATGTACAATACACCATTATTTACTGTCTGTATCGACGTAGACAGTAAAACTCCTCTTGGAATCACGACATCATAAAGTTTTTAGTACTAGGTCGTCGAGAATCGGGACGTTCCGTTCTTAGATTAAATTACGTGAAAGGACTCGCTGTTAAAAAGAGAATCCAAGATCAAGCTGCTAAAGATAATAACAGTACTTCATATGATGACGGATCTGGGCTTTATATATCCAGCTCTTTCGAAGAAAATTTGCTTTCCTAATGAATCGGATCTCGTTCGATAATCAGTCCCAAAATTCCCAATATTATTATGGCTAAGAATAATATTTTGCAATTTCAGTGCTATAGTAAGAGTGTTGAACTGCACGATATTATTTCTATCCCATTCAGTAACCTGCTTCAAGGAGGTTTTGATATCAGACACAAGTTTTAGTGCCCTCTGTTACTTTAGTGCAAGAATTGTTTGCAATAGCAATTAAATATGTTGGGTATCCTTCAATTGCACCACATCTACCTACTAAGCAAATCAGTCGCCAGTTTCCATAACGGCAACGAGAGTGCAAGCCATAAGCATAAGCCGAATATAAATAATTGAGCTCACGACCTTATGGTAAGAGGAAATCGGGGTTCATAGGCTGCGCCTTGAACAGAGAGCTTGGATCCTCAGGTACTAGAACCAATACTCCATGTTATTTTAAATCACCTTAACTCGCGACACAATTATCTTGCTACATCATAATCAGCAGCGTTTCGACTAGAACTGTATCCCGATTAGGAGAGAGATGAAGGTGGTATGGGGTATGGTAGCAGGGAGATACAGAAGCACAGACATAATTCGTGGAATTGTTATTCGCAAAAGCCTGTTGTGTTCAATTTACATTTAAAAAATGCAAAATTAATTGTAAAAATAATGTAACATTCAATATGAAATAGCACTGTTATTGTCTTTTGTATTTTTATACAACTTACTTATTGTAAGGGTAGTGAAAAGTGTGTTATAGTTTTTACTTTTTTAATTTCCTTCTTAAAATATTTAAATATATATATTGCTTTTATATTATAACGGTATGTATATGAATGCAAATACGAAGTCAAAAAGCTCTAAGTAGGTTTTTAAAGTTTTTTTCAATTATGTTTCTGCGATTCTGGTACAATACCTATATTAAATAACAAATTGCTGGAAATTCATCACAAAGAAATTGCTGGAATTTCAGTTCCTAGATTTTAAATTAAAAAAAAATAAAAATGTATATATATATATATATATATATATATATATATATATATATATATATATATATATATATATATATATATATATATATATATATATATATACATTTTTATTTTATATATATATATATTTATTTATTATATTATATTATATTATATTATTATTATATTATATATTATATATATATATATATTATATATTATATATTATATATTATATATTATATATTATATATATATATATATATTATATATTATTATTATATTATATATTATATATTTATATATATTATTATATTATATATATTTATTATATTATATATATATATATATATATTGAGTATTGTTTAACTGAACTGATAAATAACTAATGTTCTGCATTTTATGCATTCTGCATCTTAAATTTGAAACTTATTGCAAATTAACGTACGCATATTTATTTTTTTCATAGCATGCAATGTATAATATATATAATATATATATAGCTTCTGGTAATCAAACAATCGCATGATTGTGAAGTGAATAGTGAATTCTCAGTCGATCTTAAACACACTTAAATATAATTTGTTCAAATAGTCATTAGAGTTACTTACTTGAGCGTCGTTGTCATTAAATACTTCAACGAACAGAGTTTGAATGTCTGGAGGAAAGCATGGTGTAAAATTAGTCCATCCTATTAGACTAGCCTCGTTTGGACGACGACCTTCCCAAAGGCCTTTGTAACCACATTTCCGATAAGCGAATCCTAAAAAGGGAATTATATTGCTATTAATTACGTTACGTTAACTCTAGGACTTTTAACTTGATTAAAAAAAAATTGATTATATGATGGTGAAGATAATAATTTGTTGCTTTTTTTTGTATTTTTTATCATTAGATTAGACTTAGCTTTATTAATTATAATTTGATGACTTAACTTATTAATCTACGTATAATTTTCTCCTTTTCTATAAATAAGATATTTATGCTCTTTTTCTCTTTTTCTATGTATAAGATATTTATGCTAATACAAGAATAGCCAAGAATATAAATAAACAGTTGACAAAATATTGTACTATAATAAGGAATGATTTACTTGATGGATCGCTTAAATGAACTTTAGGACAATTTTGTTGTATGACGGTGTTCGCTTTCGTTGGAGGCCAGCATAGATAAGTGTCAAAAGTAGTGTTGCAAAATATAGCACCTGCAATAAAATTAACTGCTTACAATTATGCTTCAGTTAAATTAAAGCTAATCCTTTGTCAAAGTACTCTAAGCATTAAAAAAATCAAGCAAGACTCAGTTGTAAGTCAAATGTTCAATTGCCTATAAAACCTGTTTTAAAAGTTTGAAAAATAAATAGGTAATTTACCACCTATAAAATCTTTTGTAAAAATTGATAAATAACTAGGCAAGCATGCAATCACGCACGCAAGAACACTCGCACGCAAGCACCCTCGGACTCATTCATGCTCTCACGCACTTTATTTGCTTTCAGGTGGATTGAAAAACTGCAAGTGAACTGAACTAAAAAATTATAATTATATATATAAATTAAATTATTATTAAAATATTCGACAGTGAAATAATTGCATAATTACGCACGCACAAATAGCTAACAAGCCCTTCTTTGACGACCAATGGTGATTTGGTTGTTTTGCAAAATGTTATGGGAGTAATGTAGCAAATTTTCATGTCCAATAATCACTTAGATACAACGGCAATGCGATGGTAAAGCGATAGACACCACTGCAAGCTAATATCGATATGTTTAGATCTCTAACAGATATACCAACACGTCAATACGGTTATATTATTTGCGATATTCAATTTCGTACCATTAGCTAATACATATTAACATCCGTTCCAATAATTTGAATGAAGTACGCGTGTGTTGGATCGGTTTACGAGTAGCGTATCTATAAACATTCAAAATAAGACAATACCTGCCAACAAGGCATTTGCTAATATATCATTTGCCGTACCTACTCTCTTCATAATATCTTATGTGTTCATTAAAAATAAATTCTAATATTTTTAAAACTACACGGTTACCACTCGCATTTAGTTAACATCTGTATTTATGGTATTACCATTATATTATAAATACTGTAGTATATGGTATTACCATTACCATTTTCACTGTGTTCGAAGATGACTTCGACATCAATGTCATTGGTTACCTAGCAACGGTTTGTAGCTTAATAACCATAAAAATACACAGTTTTATTAAAAATAATCATTTCTGTAAATGAATATCGGCTGTATGAATATTCAATTAATTGAAAAGGAGTTAAGTTGTAAAGTTGTAAGTAAATTGAAAAGGAACTAAGTTGCGTATTATACAAATAAAATACCTCGCTTCTTTGTTCTAAGAATCAAAGTTCGAAAGTGTGACGTAGGTGTATATTTTATAATAATTTAATATTTATTTTATAATTAATTAATAATTGAAAATATTCGCTTCACTTATTTGGTTTATTTGCTCTTCGGTTTAAAACATGAATAATAATCATCATCATATCAGCTATTGAATGTCCACTGTTGAACGTAGGCATCCCCAATAGCCCTCCAGAGTGACTGGTTCAAAGCAGCCTCCATCCAACGACTTCCGGTGACTTTCCTCAAGTCGTCTGTCCATTTCACGGACGGCTGTCCGACGCTGTGCTTGCCGGTACGTGGTCTCCATTCGATAACCTTTCTGTTCCATCGTCCGTCAGTTCTGTGAGCTATGTGCCCTGCCCACTTCCACTTCAGTTTGCAAATCCGTTGGGCTATGTCGCCAACCTTCGTTCACCTGCGTATCTTATAATTTTTATGCAAGCCGCATAAAGTGCAATGGGCTATTCTTGGTATTTCTCTGCGAGATCGAATCAGAAAACATGAATATTACAATAAAAATAAAACGAAACGAACAGCTTCAAATATAATATTTTATTTCATTTAGGCTTCTTGCAGTCACACTGCATTTTATTTCATTTTAGGTTCAAAAACTATTAAAATGGGTGAAGAAGAACCAGCCTCACTTGAAGGTCAATTTTTTGAGTTTTCCAAGATGATGGATAAGAAAAGAGATGGGACAACAATTACTTTATACAATTCAGATTTTTGGATGAGGCAATGTAAGCTTTTGGATGATAGGAAACTGACGATGACCGATACTGGTATTTTATTCAATAAATTCAGGTTTGTTTTAATTTAAAAAGTTTTTTTAAGCACGTCCTTTTATATAATATTAAGAAACTATCATATTAATATTATATATTTAATTAAACTTCTGCCAAATTGATTTTTGAAGTGAAAACTTCTTTAGCCGCGTTGAGTGATTTTTGGTAAGGGGAAAACTTATGAGTTCGCGGTACCGATGACCCCTACATGTATGTACATGTATACACATATATTATACACTGATACATCTACTCATATACTCGATTGTATCTTTTTGGGTGAGTATAATCTTGTGACTTCGCGTCACCGACATGCTGTTAGTGAAGTTATGTTGACCACTTGATAACTTTATTTTATATAAAGGTACTGTATTTGAATTGATTAATTGTAGAATCACTGTGCAGTACAATATAAATGAGTACTCAATATAGTTAGATGTTTCTGTAGAAAATTAAATGATAAAAACAAATAATTTATTATCGAATATTTCCAACATTATTATTGATATTTGCTTTGTAAATTGTGTTTTATTTATTAATTATATTATCATGGATGGACCTGGTAATGATCATTACTCATGGTAGGGATATTAACAGCCAACAAGGAACAGCGTGGCGGATTAAGCTCCAACCTTTCTTCTATATGGAGAAGAGCTCGCTTTCGCTCAGTAATTGTTACTTTAGTTACTTTCGTTCTTTCGTCTGGGTTGTTTACAGGCTGATACAGTACAGTATAGTACAGAAGCATTTGTGGAATAGAATAAGAAATTTATTTCATTGCATTTTTTTAATGCCCATTAACTGTATTGTTAATTATAGTAAGTCGGAGTTGGATTGGAATGAATGGAATGAGTTCTTAACAGAACTATGTGAACTCAAAGGTCTGGACGAGGAGAAAGTTCGCGATACACTGACTAACTGTGGCCTACCCGGACAAACGCCTGTCATCGTTCCACAATACAGGGATTTTTTTTTAACTTACAAGCCGAAAGAAAAGCTGCCTTTCTGATATTCGAAATATTATTATAGTGAATTTTTTACATGCAAGGTTTATTTAAAAACATATTAATATTAATACAATATTCGCTTTTCACTTTGTATAGTTCAGATCCATATAATTCCGAAATTATCTATAAAAGAGGTTAGAAATTAAAGAAACATATTTGTAAAAGTCAGAAATACTTATAGATTTAATTTACCTGTAAATTTTTACATGTTGTTGGAAATACAGATTTTCATAATAAATTGTGTTAATACTGATGGTGAATGAAGAATATTTAAACTGACTCTGGTATTAGTAATTACTTTTATTAAAATACATAATGAATTACTTTTTTAAAACGTTAAGTAAAAACTTAATACACATTATTTTTAGTAAGTAGACATTATACATATTTGTTAGTAAGTAAAAAAATCTTTCGTTCGTGTGGGATAACCCTATTATTATAACTGGAGGTATAATATTGAAAGAGCATGGCGGGATAAGCATAGGGTCGCGGCCCTAGCGGTAATTTCAACTGCCAATTTATGTGTACGATGTTGTTACGGAGTACAAATTACCTGTAAAATATTCAAAACAATTTTCTTATTTTTGCACCCCCCCCCCCATTTCATCTTTACCTACATAAGATTCTCAGTCCAGGGGCTCAAAACCCTCTCAGAAAGTGGATCTGCTACTGGAACATATTCTCTAATATGTATTCCGATTGCATCTGAGCGAACATCGGCACTCGTGCGATTGCTCGCGCTCTTTACTAGCATTTTCTAATAAAATTTTCCAAATTAATGTATACTTTTTCTTACACCGTCAAAAAGTAGAGATTTCAACGAACAAAACACCCACCGATTTTTTAAAAAAGGATATATTTTGATGTGAGAATTTTCGATTGAAAATTAGGGTGTTTTTTAAATATTTTTCCCTGCATTTTAGTTATATTCTCCCTTTCAAATTCTTTTCAAATGGATTTCATTCTAGTATAATTTTATTGGTTTCAAAAATTATTGGCACTGGTCTATTACTGTAATGTCGCCACGGACGCCACGGACAGGACGATACTGGCGAACAAGCCTGATATAGTGGTGATGGATAGGGCACAGTAGAGGGTGTTTTTAGTGGACATTACCATCCCGCATGACGAGAACCTCGTGAAAGTCGAAACAGAGAAAAAACGTAAATATCTGGATCTGGGGCACGAGATTGTCGACATGTGGGGTGTTGATTCCACTGAAATCATCCCTATCGTTATATCTGCCAACGGTTTGATCCCGGTTAGCCTCGCTCACCATCTGAGGCAGCTGGGTATACGTGACGGTTCGCTCGCAGCCAGGATGCAGAAGGCGGTATTACTCGACTCGGCTAGGATTGTCCGCCGATTTCTCAGCCTACAGCCGTAACCCCCGGTCGTTTGATCTCCCTGCCGGGGCGTAATCCTCCACCCGCTTATATTTATCTAAGTTTATGTAAATTTATTATATGCCTTATATAAGTAATATATTATATATATATATATATATATATATATATATATATATATATATATATATATATTGGACGGATGAAGTGTAGCAATTAAAAATAATAATTAAATAAACATTTCCACAGAGGTGTCCTGCTTATGGACCAAGGGTCCTTCATTGGTAATATTGTAACGGATTGGAAGTGTGTCGAGCAGAGCTGATACTCAGAGTATCTAAGAGATACTGGACTCTTCTGTCCAGGGCGTCGACTTAGGTTTGAGTCCATCTGAGCACGCCAATGGTGTACAAGAGAGTGTGCATGATCCATCGAAGTTCGGATCATGTTGGCACCCGATTAGTAGCTCCCAAGAAGTTTTCTTAGCCGTTCAAAAAAGACCTCGGAAACCGCATGTATATCATATCCGTTCTTAGAATATTTGTACAAAATTAATATAAAAGTACCTGGATGACCGAGCTTTGCTCGGTTAAACTATATTTAGATGCATTACATACTGATGAAACATATAAATAATATTTTCGATCTTACCGACACAATAATAAAATAATAGCAACTGGTTATTTAAATAAAAAATAAAAAGAGCTCTCAATAATAGTTTTTCTCACAAAATATAAACTTGAAAAAAAAAGGAAAAAAACTGGTCTGTAGGGACCTGGATTCGAACCCGAGTTTTCTGGTTTCGAATCCGCCCGATTCCCATCCGAGCTATTATAAGCTTATCAATGACAGCGAAATTTGCCTTCATATTCTAATGATATTTTTTAATTGCGTAAAAAAAGGGATAAAATGACATTTTCTAAAAATAAATCCTAGCTAGATCGATTTTTCGCCCCCGAAACCTTCTGTGTACTAAATTTCATGAAAATCGTTGGAGCCGTTTCCGAGATTCAGATTATATATATATATATATATACAAGAATTGCTCGTTTAAAGATATAAGATACCTTCTTCAAAAATGAAGCTCGCATACTTCGAGAGACAATCTTTTTCAGTGTCCAAGATAACCTCCGGGCCTTTTGGTGTGATCGTTGTAATATTGTTGATGATCATGATTGCATTCAGGTTGCTCGTTGTTTTATTTATAATACTCTGCAATTCAAAAACATTCATATTATTTTATTACTAAGCCTTATGTCCGTTTAATTAGGCGCACTCTGCAGATCGGTATTTAAAAAATTATTTTAAATCAAGTAAAAGAGAAATGCGTAGGGTGCGTAATAAATAAAAGTGGGCATGGATGTTTTTCATAAAATTTATTTTATAACAGAAATTTTTATTTTGAAATGGTGAAATGCGAATGTAAATCTAACGTACGAAGTCGATGCTGTTCTTATTTATTGTACACTACATCACCTTAAAGTACTCTATCAGTGGGTACATTACTCTTGTTGGAAACTTGTTGGACCTTATTTACGAGAGCGACACTGAAAGTTCCTTAAACTGGCCACTCGCTTAGAGTAGTCGATACAGAGATGACAACCATTAAAATTATTTTAAAAAGCAAATCCCAAGTGTCTTATTAGTGTCAAGCTCATTAATTTAGACTGATTTTTATTCTTATAATTTTTTGGTACGGAATTTTTGAACAATCTGAAAAGATATTAATCGTAAATATCAAATAAGCTTAATGGAATATTGTTAACAGTTATTAGAAGAACACACCATTGTAAACAACGTTTTATTTTGAAGATTCTATACGGACAGATCCCACTTTTTAAAGTTTTACCGCCATACACATTTACTACAATATTTTATTTATAGAATTTACAATTGTATTTGGATTACTTATTGTGATTATATTTACTACAATATGTTTCATAATCTCTCAGTAACTCAAGCTCAAATTAATTAATTATTCCAAGTACTTTTTGTTTTATTTTATAACTAAGGGACTTGTTATAGCACGTTTTTTAAGTGTATTATCTATGTGAATATTCTTTTAATTAAAATTTTCCAGAGATTTTTTTTTACAAAAATAGGAATATCCTTTCAGATTTTTCATGTTTTTTTCTTTCAGATCCTTTCAGATTTAAATCTTTTACACGCAGTGGAAACATTACTAAATACATACATATACATAATTTTAAAGTTACTCTCTACTTAGTAAAAAAATTATACAGGGTGACTGGTGAATTACCATCGACATTCGGGGAGAGCGCTCGGCGCAAGGTTCCCACTCGAATCATGTAAAAAAAATAGGTAAATATTAATAAACTTTTAAGTAAAGTTACTCAACAATTATCCAATTATTTACGCATCGTCTGGACACCCTAGCAGCTAGCTGCACTTTCGACACAAAACAGGTAGTTTATCTACGTCCAAACGCCGCCACGTGTAAACAGGGTAGCAGGATAAACAAGCATGATCCAGTCCCCCTTAATACTTTAATCCTGGCTTAGGAAAGGCAAAAATACTAAGATATTTTACTCGTTTAAGCAACAAATTTGTTGACTAGGTAAATTATGTGACTTTGGCAATTTTTAGGTGTGAACAAGCGACACATTACAACACCTGTGCATGTGCCGCCGGCATGACTGGAAAAGTGTCATCGCTTCATTTATTTGAATTGAAATTTATGAAAATTTGGTCAAAAATTAAGTACCTATTTTTATTGCATGACCCGAATGGGAACCGCGCGCCGAGCGTTCTCCCCAAATATTGATGGTAATTCACCAGTCACCCTGTATATATTAATTGGAACAAATCAACAGGTCTAAAACATGAACGAATAAATCGCTCGTAGTATATTATTGGACTCCAAATATAATGTATCTATAATAGTAACATAATAAGATAAAATATCAATCGTATTGAATGATAGCTTACAGTACGTTCGAAATATTTATTTGATCTACTTTATTTTAAGCTTCTTTACGATCGTGATGAGATAAAAAATAATTCGATTTGTTGATTTTTTAAAGTTTGTAATACTTATAATGTATGTGTGTCTGTGAGTAACCGTATCGAAACCGAGTTTGTGTAGATGAATAAGAGACGTCAGCAGATCGAGTTGTGTACGATACTACTTGCAGCACGAATACACTTCGGACGTCATGGAATGTGACCGTTCTATTAATCAACATAATTATCTGCAATCTACGGAAGGAATCCTTCGTCGGTCCATAAGTTTCTATAAAAAGAGATACGGAACCCGTGCGGTCCATCATATCCATCAGCGCCATCTATACGTAACATTATAATAATTTTTAGTATTTTTAATCAATAAGATGGTTTAAAAAATAGATAAAAGTATAGATAGGTCCACTATCAAATAGAAGAAGGTACGTATTTTAATAATGGAATCGGGGTTTACAGTTTTGTTTTTAACATGACTGACCCGTTGGCGCAGTTTGCAGTGACCCTGTTTTCTACTCCGAAGGGTTGTGGGTTCGATTCCCGCCCCAAGTCTGGGTGTCGTATATATTTATTTATATATTTATTATTTATATGTATATCTATTTAAAAAAAAATGTATACTCGTATCAGTCGGCTGTAAAACACAGGCATTATTGTGTGCCTGTATACATGTTTTAATAAAAACAAACAAAACAAAACATTTAATACAAGACGGTAAGTGTTGAGTGTTGTGTGATTTTCCAAAGCTGATCAGTGTCTTTCAGCGCTATCGTTTCTTATTTTATAGCGTCGAAAAACAAGGCCTGGATTCGTAATAAACGGTTTAGTGATATTGCATTGAGTTGCGATAAGACATTAGTTGAGTTTAAATAGCGCGAGCCCAATGTACATAATAACGACCGGCTGTTTCTTAAACCCAGATACAAATTACAAACTAAACAAATGAAAAACAAGTATATTAAATAAAAGTAGCGAAGGTTATTAGATGGCGCAGCCTTTAAGCCTTTTAAAAAAAATAATCGCACTTCACTTCGTTTTTAATTTCTTATTACGTTGGGCTTGAACATTAGAAGCGTCACCAAGAATCGGAGGACTATTATGATATACTAGGGGAATAAACTTTTATATTATTAAAAGAAAAAATATTAATCTTTTTACGAATCAATTATGAATTCAATTCACCTTATACTGGTTACTCATTCAGATTGTGAATACCAATGAATATTACAGATATTTATGACCATTGTCACTCATAGTTAGTTGTCAAATTTAAATATGTAGTTTTCCTGAATAGAACAGCAAATATTGTTACTTTTATTAAAAATCGAAATTGACCATATCACTTGGAAGAGCCTTATAATGAAACTGAAAATTTAAGATGGATTAAATTTGAGCATTAATATTTATTATTTAGGTTGTTCACTATTAATATAAATAAAAACTTTTCCCATAGTTAATAGATACATAATATTATAAAGCGTAATATCAGTGGTGGTATTAATAGAAACGTATGAAATAATATTCTGATTTCAATAAAATAAATGTTATGAAAAACTAACAAGAACAAGACTAAACAGAATAAGAAATAGTCATACTTCGTGCTCCTTACCACCTACGCCCATTTTACTATTACGCCCATGTTACGCCTATATTGTGCCTATATTTATTTAAGAAAGCTTAGTTTTCTATCATCATCTTTCAATCAGTTCATCTCTTTAATCAGTTTAAATTTTTAATGCATATTGGTATTATAGTATATATCAATGGTGATATTAATATTGTTATCATTTAAATAATGAGTATTATGAGTAATTAAATGATTTATGTTGTATATTAATAATGTGGCAATTTATTTTATTTTTTAAAGGCATGTACATTTTATCCTCTATCAATTTAAAACGGTAATGAAATATATTTATATCAAACACTATATCTTCGCCATACCAATGGGTCAGGTTATATAAATACGAATTTCATGCATGTACTCGTACATATGTACTTATTGTGTTCATTCGTTAAAATATATTATGAATATAGAAATGTATTTAATATTAATTTACATTTCGCTTTACTTTGAATCTGTATAAATTATCCATATTTTTTATTAAATCAGATTTCTTAATTGATAAACTGTCACCATGCAGTTGAATAAGAACAGTACATCCAATTCCATTAAATTAATTTTACTAATCGTCTTCTTAAATCCATAATTTGCTCCAACATAACATAACTTATATTTTTTTTTAATTTAATTACTAAGCAATGGGCCAAACCTGTAGTACAATTAGTTTTTAAAACGCTATTTTGGAGCTGAATGTCAGTGTCACACCGTCTCTGCATTGTTTTCTTAACTTGCTTAATTTTTGGGTTATAAGTGTTTAAGCAAACTTAACTGCTGTGCTGAGGTATACCTGTGTATTGAGTTTATATTTTCATCACTGTTTCTGATTATTTTTAATTAATGAATTGTTGATAATGTATCTTACTGAATTTATAATTTAGACGACTTATACATATATGTGATTATCTCTAAAGACTTTTCAAGCTTACAAATTCACATTGCAGTTTCCGTGCGTTATTATCATATCATAAGACATGGATAGAAATGAATAGTTTAAAAAAAATCTATTATGCTAACAGCAAGTTTGTAACTATTGATTTGCGTAAGTATTTTATCTCATTGATAATATTATATTAGAAACTCAAGGAATGTCACCTTATATTTACGAGTAATTCAAACAGGATGCGCAAGTGTAACTGTTAAAGGCTTAGGGTGACTTTTGTACTCGTTAAATAACTTTATTTACGGCGAGTTGCACGAAACCGTCGCTAACTTTCCGTTAGTTAAGTTGCAATTAATCTTAAAATTAGTTGATCTTATGATTAATTTAAAGCTGTTGGAATTAATCATCCGTTAGATAGGTCTTTAATTAAACTAAATTTTTTTGTTAACTTAATCAGATGTAGGTTTCGTGCAACAGATAATCACGATTCTTGTGATTAAATTAGTTTAATAAACACTTAAATTTAAAATTTGTTTCGTGCAACTCGGCGTTAACCTCATAATAAAACTTAAACTAAAAATATAATTTTATAGTCATCGATAATAGTATTATATTATTTTTGCCGCATATATGACACGAAAGTACAAGAAAATCCAACGTATTGTAGACATAAGTGTCAGTAACAATTTATCATTTGCTGAAAAAAAAAATTATTAAACATTTTAGTTACACAGTATGATGATATTCTACATTATTTTTACAGGCTCTAATCTTACCATTATAATAATAATGTAAGTGGATACTTCTTTCAGTAAATTTTTTTGGAAATATCTAAACTGACTCTCACTTATCACTTGAAATAAAATTTCTGCTAGCCAAAGTAAATGGCTTGCGTATTTAAAGTTAAAGTTAATTGAAAGAACCCATCACGACCGAACTATACCGACGTTAAGAAGGAAGTACCATCTTCCACATGAGTGTTTCGAAGACTGTACAGTAAACAGACAAAATATAGCACAGAGTTGCCGGCTCGATTTATCTTTATTTATATATTGAATACTATGTTTGAAACAAAAGTAGAAAAGCAGACAGCTCTATTAAATACGTAAATCGAAACTATTTTGAGACTTTATAAACGAGCTATCCAATTATTTTGTTATGATAATAAAGCAAAATATGGAATAACTTAGAATATACGAGAATCTAGAAATTCTTCTTTCGCAAATAAAATTTAATAAATTTATTTTTAACATAAATGTTAAGAGAGAGAATTCATTTAGAATTATATGCGGTGCATAGGTTTATAGTGAATCTCATTACCGAAAGTAAAACATTTTCTAAGTGGAGTTTCACCTTGGTTGGTAAAAAATGCTTGTAGTGTAGTATAGGATGCAATGTTGAGTAGAATTTACGCGATACTTAATTTACATGATCGGATCAAGTAAGTTACTCTACTGTATCAGCCTGTAAACCACCCACTGCTGAGCGAAGGCCTCTTCTCCAAATAGAAGGGATCAAGTAAGTAAGTAAGTACTTGTCAATAATTATGCCGAGATCCTTAACCTGTGTGTAATGGTATGGTATGGTGTTATGTAAATGGTATTTGTATGAATCGAAGTCAGTTGCCGAGGACTACCCACAATAATCGCTTGGCACTTGGCGGTATTAACAGCAATAGCGTTTTTTTTTTTACAGTTACCGTCATTGATGATGAAGAAAGAAAGAAAACAATTTTTAATTGATTACAACTTCTCACTCTTTTTTGCTTAGATGTCGCAAAGGGAGACTCAGGCCATAGTGGTGAGAACATCTGTACACGAACCAGGAATGTGATGGGGAGCAGCATCATCACATCCTGCAATAAATTGCGCTCGTCAACCCGCCTGCTAAGAATGGCGATTATAGATAACCCCCCCCCCCCCCCTCCCCAATCAGAGATCACGGAGGAAGACTATGTTTAGCAGTGGACATCCGACGGCTGATGTAGTGGTGGTGGTGGTTATAATAATACCTGTCCTCCACCTGCGCTAACTATAACACTATCATCATTTTCCTTTTGTCTTGTATATGTTATGCTCCTGCTCTATCTGCGTCATAGCACGATAATAATTAAGACATGATGCAGATTTGGCAAATATTTTAGTGCGTTAAGTTACATACTGTATCATTATTGCAGTAAAATTTGTTAACTACTCAATATCTTCAAATCACCTAAATAACTCTTGAATTGACATTGGTGTTTTGGCAAATAAATCTCAGAAATTTCCGTATAAAAAATAGGCGGTAAATTTATTACCATATAGTACATATTATGGGTATTATATACCTACAGCTAATATATATATATATATATATAGCTGTTTCCCGCCCGCTTCGTTGGGCGTATAATAAAATTTATTTCTGAAATCTAGACTTGAATATATAGAAACTCGATTGAAATATTTCTCTTCTACAGAATTAAAATTCACATAATATATGTAATTTAATGTATTATATTTTCTTTACATTTGTTGGTTGTAGCTAATATTATTCATAAACTCAAATGTTTACCAGTTGAAACATTCCTACCAATCGACGCCGTGTGAATATAAAGATCCTACACTCACGTAATCTGGATTAAAAGATCAACCAAATTTTTTCTACGAATAAATAGAGATGTCCTTTCTTAAAAATCATCTTCACACTACCCACCACTGCAACGCAACCTTTATATATAAGGTGATTTTCGCCAAATATTATCTTAGCTAAACTCAAACTATTAAAAAATTTACCAAATTACGTATTGATTCAAAAGCTTCAGATATCTTAGAGTACGTCAACTTTTAAGGACCTATTATCTTACCTTTCGCAAATATCGTAAAATGAACTAAAAAAATCGACTAAAGAAATATTAATGCAAAGGTCCAAATTTATAGAAGCTATTGCCTTCAAATGTGAATTTTATCATAATTAACATCCCCGCATTCTCCAGTGTGGTTAAAATTTCCAAAATTCTATTTTTAGCTGGTATCTACATCATAAAAAGTAAAATAATATTTCTTTTAAATTACATGTGTGTAGAAAATGTATTTAAATAATAAATATAAATATTTTACAATTAACATCCCCGCAATATCTTGGAATTTCGTGAAATTTGTTGGTAATTGATTTCTACATTACAAATATAAAATTCCTACCAAATTTTAGGTTCGTAAAGAGATACGGTTTCAAAATGTAAATTTTTACAGTTACCACCCCCGCCATTATTTAGGGTAGAAATTTCGTAAAATATATTTTTAATTATTTATTTAATATTATAATTACAATTTATAAATATCCATCTATGTATTTGCTATAAAGGAAAAATATAGGAGCTTAATCTGCCATGCTGCTCCACTGCGGATGCCGATTAATATTATTTTTTAAATATCTCAATTTTTACGATATGTTCCTTCACTACCGAGTATCAGATGAATATTAGTTCACCCAGATTTGAACCCACGGCCTAACCATTGTGTCAAATAAACTAGAGTATATCCTTAAAAAAACGCCAAAGTTATTAATATTTTTGGATTTTTTAATACTTTTTTATTACTTATAAGGAGAATTAACTTTTTGTAACAATCTTTCACGCAAGCCTTTTTGATTGCAGTCGTCCAACCAGTTAACACATTTCTTTTCAGAATTGTAATAAATATCGTTAGGAACGATTGTCACGAATGGATCTGTCATGTCTGGTCTGATGACCAAAAAGTCATTCCTGCCCTTCTTTTGCACATATGGTCTGTCTAACAGAGCGGAAGATTTTTTGGATAAGGCGTTTAAGAGTTCATTTTCTACGAGGCCTTCAAATTCGTCTTGAACTTCTGTTCGAGTTGTTTCCTCGACCCCTTCCACTGCTTCATTACGTAGCCACATTTTGAAATCACCCGAATTTCTTGGATTTGAAAGAGCTTCATAAAAATACCTCATTTTTGTGGTATCGCTATTTCCAGACTTCCTTTTGATGGAATGAAAGTTATTATCATCACGAAATATTTTATTTATGAGACTACGAATGTATTCTAGAGAATCTATTTGTCTATTTTCACTTTTAACTTCCACAAAACATAGAAGTTCTAATGAAATAAAGTACACAATTATTACCTGTAAATAATAATCTCTATGTGATTTTTATAGTTTACAATTACGAATACAGTACAGGAAGAAGTATTACAGGACCGTTTCTTAAGTTGTACCTATACATAGAAAACTATAAATATTACAACTAAACAGGTTACAAAAATACATATTTTATATGACGTTAAAAATGTTTTTAAAGTAAATCTAATTTCATCTCAAGTACTAACCACAGCATTCATATTGAATATATATATAGTTTTTTAATATTATGTTCCCAACTTCATGAAGCAATCAGACTTAATATAAATAAATAACTTTCATTAAAAAAAATAATTCATGCATGAAATTAAATTAATGCAATTTGGATATAAAAATTGTATAAATTAAAATTGGCGTGCATAATAACGTTTGCTCGTATAATAATATTTAATTTAATACTTGAAACTAAAAAAAAAAAAAAAATGTTTTATTTCTTTAACTATACTAAACTGTGCTAAACTATTTAAACCTTGTAACTATGCAACATAATCAACAAATACTCAAAGTATCATTCAGAATCAATTTATATTAATATTTACTTTGTCCGTACCTACCTTTAAAGTATATGCAGTTAATAGGTTTTGACTGCTTATATTATTGTAAAAATAGTGTCTTGTCTATAGGTCTTGCTTTTTTATTTAAGACTTACTTTTCATAAGTAATATTTTCAGATATCCTTGAAATTGATGTTGAAACGTTTTAAGAATTACCTTGGTTATAATCCAGTCATTTTAGGTTTTATCTGCGAAAAAATGCCTAGGGAGCTGAACTTTTGTATACACCTTTATTCCGGCGTTATAATGAAGATGTGAAAAATATTTATTTTTAATTTTTTAATTTTACAATATTATACATATTTACAATGCAAAACTTAAACTAATTATTTACAAACAGTTTTGGTATAAATCATAACCGCGTGGAATGATGCCAAGAATACTAGCAGCATTTCCCCGTTGAATCGCAATTCCGATTCTCTGGGCAAAAAATGCACCAGCCCTCCTGTCACCAGTGGAGTTTATTTATTTAGATTTTTTTGCACTGCTACTCCAAGGTTCGACTGCAAACTGTACAAAAACATAACTTTGGATAAGTGACGAATATTTGTGCCGTTAGTCATTTCAGACTTCTCGGCGGCTCTCACGAAGAAATCGGCCCCTGATTACGACAAAGTCCCAATATCGTACGTCAGGAGGCAGATACGGGAAGAGACTGTTCGATTGTGGCAGGACAGATACAATTCTTCACAAACTGGTTCGGTCACGAAAATCTTCTTGCCAGATGCAAAGACCGCTTGCAAGCTGGTAAGAAAAGTGACATTAACACCTGTCGATACACAGATTGGGCGTATAGGGGATATTGGGGATACAGGATTTGCGGCGTATCTGCACCGGTTTCACTTGAAGGATAGTCCTTCGTGCGTCTGCGATCCGAATTAAGAGGAGACAGTTCTCTACATCGTGTTGGTAAAGGAAGGCTAGATTTGACAGAATCAGAAAACTAGACCAGCCTTCACTCCATAGCATCTTGGAGAAAGAAGCCGACAGAACGTCTTTCCTCGCATTCGCGAGAAATGCCGTCGTAACAGCTGCAAAAAGAAATGGCTCGACCGCTCTACCACCTACTCCATTGTCTATACCAAAGGCCCAAAACACGATCACAGCCTCTTCACACTCACACCCAACATCAAACCCAAATACACAGGCAACGCAGCTCCTCTTCAGGGTTCCCCGATTCGAGAATCGCCGCGCTTTGGATTACTTAGTCTTTGCTCAGAGAGGGACAAGGGAGTGGGGAAGTAGGTATAAGAACCAGATGCGTGGCCCTCTTTATGGACAACGAAGCGGAGAGAGGCACCCAACTGTCCCATCTTGCCCCAAAATCGGCATCTCCTGATGAAAGGCAATCGGGGGCACTGAGAAGGTTTATGAGAGACGAAAGTCCGAAGCTCCCTCAAGTGCCACCAGCCAATCGAACGAGAGCTGACAAGGGGCAAGTCACGCCACCAAAGCTTCGACCAGCGTCTACACCACAACAACATGCAGAAAATGCATACATTGAATTCCTAGCCATCACAAAAGCGAACTGACAGGTAAGCCTGGCTATCTGGGAAAAAATCATGCACACCTACCAGTACGGACATGAAGGCCTGCTGGAGGTGGAACTCGATGAAGCCGAGGCAGCCATATACAATAACGACGCCTGCCAAGTAATTAAGGGCAACATGTCGGGATTGTATATGGCCGCTTATAAAACCACAGCCAGCTTCGTGGGCGCAGTCGAGGCTGAAGGATCAAAAGAAGGACCTCAGATATTTAACATGCCTAAAGGGGACCCAGTGGTGGTAGTAGCCAGGTGCACGAGAGTGGTGCTAGGCGACCGGATAATTGAGATGGCAAAAACCATCACGAGCGATCCGGAAGTCGGCGATGTCTTCGGGGCCTGGGAACTGCCGGCCCGGAAATGGATCAATGGGGTCCCCGGGTGCGGCAAGACAACACACATAGTCGGGAACTTCGACGGGGATGGTGAAATAGTAGCCACCACCACACTTGAAGCGGCCAAAGACCTGAAAGGAAAGCTAGCGTACCGCTATGGCAAAAAAGCCAAATCAAAGGTGCGCACTATGGCCTCTATCTTAGTGAATGGTTTTCATGAGAGCATAAAAATAAACCGTTTAACGGTGGATGAAGCCCTCATAAACCACTTCTGCTAAGGAAGCTAAGGAAGTGGTTTTCGTCTGAAATATCAATCAGTTACCGTATATCGACAGGGAAAACCTGTTCGTAATGCGGTACTGTAGACCCATCATGACCATACACATCACATGTGAGTTGTCTTGGACGCATCGGAACCCCAAGGATGTTGTGGAATGGCATTCTGTTCGTATTTTTATCCTCTTTATTTGTGGTGGGGTGTGACGTTACTTTCCACCGGCAGACAATTAATTGACTTTGGCGTTGCTTGCAGCTTGGCTATGTAACATGGCGTTATACGGCTCGGCTACACAACATCATGTGGTGTTACAGTCGGCCGTTCTGAAACAATAGCTCCCGCAATGGGTGGGGCGATTTATTAGCTTTCTAGAAGATCAATGAGGTCTTCAGTTTCTAGCTAATCATCAGAACTGCTCGCGGTATCTGATACTAAAGCTACACTACTATATGGTTGCAAAAAAACAGCGGACACCAGCCCGGTAAAGTTTTTGTAGCCCCTTAATCTCTTTATGCTCCTAATTCTGTACCTATCGTTACCGAGAACTTTAGTTACAATATAGGGTTCTGAATATAAGCTATCTAATTTAGTGTTAACCTTAGTAGCACTGCATGTAGGTGCCTGCTTCATAGAACTAAGTCCCCCTTTTTATAAATAAGAACTTTTTGTGACGTTTGTCAGTTTCGTTTTATCTTAGCGGTTGCCCTATCAATGCTCTCTGACATATCTGACTTACTGACTATCATGACACTCAATAGACACTGATACCTAGTCTGGTATAGTAAGTCACACACTGGCCTACCATCACGTGCAAACATTAAATCATATGGCTTAAAACCAATACTATCATTTTAAGTATTATTAATGCCCCAAATTACCTCAGAGAGGCAGCTCGAGTTATTAAACATAAGTTTCGTCTTGCCCAAATTAATACCGAGACTGATCATCCGGGAGTACTCATTCAGATCGCCCGGCTCCTTCAATGTCTACGCAAAGATGACGATATCGTCGCCGAAACGAAGGTGTGAGATGTATTCGCTTTCGAACTCCTCGTTTAATCAAATTCAAAGTCTTAAAAAACACCTCCATCGCGTTGGTAAACAGTTTCGGGAACATTACACCCCCCTGTCTTACCCCCCGACGAAGGTGAACAGGTCTTGTCCGTTGGTCCTGTATATAGGCGGTCGTTATTACCGTAGTCGTAGTATATTATTATTTATTATTTTGAAATTATTTATGTATGTATTCGAGTTGTTAAAGGTTCACCTATTGTCGAAAAATATTTACTAAAAATATTGTATATTTGAGTGTTTTTATTTCATTGAAACCTTCTAGGGGTTTTAGAGGTGCACAAATTTGTTTTATTTTATTATTCGCTAAGGTGTTCACTTAATTCCAGATTCTTTAGGTTTTTACTACAAATTGTATTTTTTTTTTTAAATGATACGAACCTTTTTGTAGCTTGAATGAATTTTGATACTCGACTTTTTTTTGCGAAATAACTCTTTCAAAACGTCATCATCCGGTTTTTTTGCTTAGTACAGATCCCAAAATATTTTTCTCATTGATTTCAGTTTTTAAACTTTGAACACTTTAGAGTTTTAATAAAACTCTATTGCATTGTGGAAGCGATAAGTTGTTATTATCATTTACAACATTGTTTTTTTATATGTTGAAAAATAATTAATATAATATTAAATAAAATACAATACTTGAGTATTTCTTTTTGTATAATTTAGCCAAAAAAACTAAGAATAAATATTCATAGTAGGTATTTAAAAATGTAACGGAAAGGACATATATCGTTGTATCCTACGAATAAAGCCACTATGGCCGTTGTGCCTTTCTATTTTTATTGCATAATTAATATCGGCTACAGCTATTACATCACCTTCATTACAAAATCACAGAAAATAACATTTTATCCACCAGAAAATAAAGGTTTCAAAATAGCCACTATTGTTATCCTTTCGAATCATCCGACGAAAACAGCCACAACAGTCGCAGTGTCTTTTTTCGTCCCGGGAGCAAGGGACACGCGCGGAGATGAGGCGGGCGCAGGCGCCACTTTGAAAAAAAAAATGTTTGAAATAAAAGTGCCTTTTTCCTAATAAACTGTTTCTTTTACTATTTTCACATCTTGAACTTCTTTCAATACAGTTATAAGTACAGGCAAATTGTAAGTATTCTTTAAATTAAATCGATAAATAGACCTTAATGCTCTTACAACCCAGTATCTTCCGGCGAAAAAAGGCATAACGTCTATTGTTTCCAAGTTTTCACATTTTATTCCGAAGAATAAAAACGTAAAGGACAAATTTGATAGAAATATTGACAAAAAAGTCATATTTACGATTTCTTTTACAGTTCAGTTCAGTTCAACAATCCCCGAACAGGCTATCGACACTTCAAATGTTAGCAACTCAAAAATATCTCGTAATGTTTAAATAAAACACAAAAAACCTCCTCCTGTAAAGTTGTCAGTTTGCAGTTACGCTTTTATTCGTAGGATACGACGATATATAGGATCAGCATGTACTGTACTGTACTGTATGTAGCCTGTAAATAAGCCACTGATGAACGAAGGCCTCTTCTTCTAGGAGGGTTAGAGCTTAAGCCACCATGCTGCTCCACTGCGGGTTGGCGGAAATTTTGTTCCTATGAGTAGCGGTCGCTATCTGATGTCTATGATAACAACCGGGATCGACGGCTTTACGTGGTCTCCGAGGTACGGTGGAAAAACTCACAAGGACAAACACCCAGACCGGAAACGAATATTTGTACAAATACAAATATCTGCTCCGAGCGGGAATCGAACCCGCGACCGCCGACGTTGAGGCGACTAATCGCACCACTACACCAGAACGGTCTTCAGATCAGCATACAGATGTACATGTATGTACAAATATTTTTTTTAATCACAAATATAAAGTATAAAGAAAAGACCATATATATTTTTTTTCATTTTTATTATTTGCATTTGTTCATTTAGCAGCAGTTATACAATAAGACATTTCAACATGTAGACAAGTTCTTTGAAACAAAATTAGACTTTATCAAGTAAACACGATTTCATCGATATAATATTCTTTATGTAACTATATGTATATTAATGCCACAGTATTCTTAGCTAAGCTAAAAACAACAAATACATTTCATGCAAATAAATTTTGTATTATCATATAAAACATTTTAAAAGGGATAAACAAATCACTGGCGATATATTTAAGTTAAATGCGACCGCAGTTGACTTTATTAGAACAATTTATAAAATTAATGAAAATTACAGTTATAATATCTAATTTTTTTAAAGTAGAATATTTGTCTTAGAAAACTGGAGTAGTAGCTACTTAACTTAAAAATAATAAAGAAAGCAAATCAAATGGCAGTGGTAGACACTAAATTAACATAGAACCAGGTTTGGCACATAACGCACGGGCAGTTCGTTCACCCAAACATTCGATCATAGTTAGTAATTGTCAAATTAAACGATGATTTATTACGGAACTTTATATGACAAAGCTTAATAGGCAAAAAATAAGAGAAAATATTTTCCTAACTACCTTTAAGTTACATTCAAATGTTATGGCACCATATACAACGCTTCGAAGGAAGTGAACCCCATGTGGTTTACTGAATGTACTTTCCAAGACATACTGTTTGACATGAACGTTTTGTCCATTTCAAATTTAATTTAAGATATAATATATTTTAATATCTTAATAACATTCCAAGTTACTTAAGTTATCTAAGCTAGCAGTATTGTCCTCAATGGTGAAGTTACCTTAATACTAAATACTAGGGTATATCTTAATAAATCTCTACTAAATCTTCAAACAAGTTTCGAAGCCGTTTTTAAAAAATAAAAGTAATACATACGGAATATAATTGAAATGTTTTTATCGACCTTAAATTTTATCAATTGACATTTTCGTTTGGAACTTGAAAATTTGTAGAGAGATTAGAATACGTTCCTTCGATGTGGTTCTTTGACTGAACTAAGCAGATCGTTTTCTGAAATTTAAAACACATAGACAACAAGTTAGTAAAATAACAAATAATAAGGTCAGGATGAAAAATAAATATAATTTAGTTATTATAAAAATAAATTATTGCCAATCACCTTAGTCATGTATATCTGTGATATGTTGTAAATAATTTAGGGTTAGTACTCCGTTGCTGGACTGTAAAATAAAAAAGTCACTTATCAAAAAATGTATTAATAAAATGGGACATACAGTAAATCTATATTACAAAAAGTAAAATGATAAAATAATATTACAAGAAATAAAATTTGTTTTACAAAAAAGGTAACAAAATTTAGCCATGATGCAAGGCTTATTTAATAGTGAGGCACAGATAAATTTACTAAAGCTGGCACGTAGGTACTATACACACATATTGCTCGAGTGTTTGTTAGTAAGAATATGGTGTTACCGTTATATATAATATATCGGATATACCGGTAGTCAATGTGGCACCGCTGGAGAGACTGCAGCACCGCCTAAGTTTCGATCGAATCGAAATCTTTTTCATAGTCAACAAACGCTAAGCACAATAGCCGATTATACTCCTCGGTCTTTTGTATAATCTGCCGCAGCGTATGTATGTGGTCTATGGTGCTATAGCATTTTCGGAAAACGGCTTGTCGGGAGGCTGGAAGTCATCAAACTTGCCCGTCAGACAGAACATGGCTCAGAAGCGAATTGGGCTGTAATTCTTTAACAAGGTCTTATCACACTTTTTGAAGAAGAGCACCACCACGCTTATGTTTCAGGCTTCCGGCGTTACGCCTTCAAGCAAGACGTCATTGAAGAGCATCTGAAGGGCTTTAAGTATCAGGGTTTCACCCGATTTTAGAAGCTCTGCGGTAAAACCGTCCTCACCCGGTCCCTTATTGTTTTTACGCTGTCCCAGAGCCATACTAATCTCGTGTAAGCTTGTGTCCAGGATATCTTAGGAATAATTTTGGGTAAGCTCGGCTCTTGGGTCTTCAAATGAGCGGCGAATAGGTTGGTTGACAGAGGTATACAGTTGTCCGTAAAACTTCTCGACCTCCCTCAACATCTCGGCTCTGGTCGACGCTTTACCTCCATCATCTGTTTTCAGATTCGAAAACCGGCTCTGACCAACAGACGAATCTTTTGAAAACACTTTGAAGCCCTGGTTCCGCTATATCGTATCTTTAATAGGTTTGTATTAAAGACAAGTATATCGTGTCTTAGAGATTTCCATATCCGCCTATATACTTCAGCGTCTTAATAAGCCTCGCTCTTCCATGAGGTTGAGTTTGGTCAGAGAGTTTTCGGGGACCACTCTTACGGTCTCGTCTGTTGAAACAGTGTTCACTAACCTGCTGTTTATATCGTCCACAGAAACGCAATCGTCAAGACAATCGAAACGATTAGATAATTCTAGCTGAAAGCTCTGGAAGTTTTGGACACGTCCGTTAGATAGACCGTTCCAGCTTAACACTGATATATAATGTGCCTCTAACCAATAGGTGATCGCTCCTAGTTTTCACCCTATGGATCACGGAGACGTCATTAAATATTTGTCGTCTGTTGGTCACCAAAGATCTATTTCATTCGTAGTGGAACCATCAGGACTTATCCAGTTCCATTTCCTGTGAAACAGCTTCTGAAAGAAGAAGTTCATCATAATGAGTCTCTTCCTTCTCCAGAAAACCGGCCAGACTCTGCCCTGTTTGGTTCCGTTGTCCACATGCAAATTACCCATTCTAAGCTTATCGTCTCACTTCTTGCCTATCTTCGCGTTAAAATCCCCCACGACAACACTGAAGTAGATTTTATTGTATGGCCCTACTTATGTCCTCATACACACCTCCACTTCTTCATCTGGGTGTGCCGAGGTCAGTGAGTAAACCTGTTCAGCGAGTATCTCTTAAGTACTCTAAGTATAACGTACGCAACCCTGTTCGACACACCGATGATCACAATGTTGCCGATGAGGGACCCGTGGAATATAAACCCAACACCTTCTTAGGGCTGTTAGTCTCCCTCCCGGTAGTAGTACAGGTTACCAAATTTCAGAGTTATCGTGTCCTTCTCTTCTCTTTGGGCTTTAAATAAGCCCAATATATCCCATTGTAACTTGTTCATTTTATTTTATTTCATTTTATTAGACCCCAGAGTACGATTATGGTGCGTTACCAGGGCCAGGTGTCGTCGTGGGTGGCAGCGGAATTTCACCCGGAGATTCTTAGCACCCCCTGCCCTAACGTTACCTAGGCCGCTGCCGTAGTCGGGAATAATAAGGCCACCGGGGACTAGGGGCCTGGGCTCTTTTTTTCTTCTCACATGGGGGGGATTTGCCAATACTTGCCACGCTTGGCAGGCATATTGGTGAGCGCATTTTGCTGTGTTAGGATATGTTGACGCTACTGCCCATCATCACCCTAGACGGTGCAAAGTTGTTCGCACCGCTATGGCCTAAGTCGCCTTTTACGACACCTCGGCAAGAAAGAGGTCGGGACAATTTTTCTCTGCCGGTCACCGGCTAATTTAACCTTTTTTAATTAATATAAATAGTTTAATTTTAAACAGACCGTCTAAATAAGTTGCATGCCTATGAACGTTCCAGCTTTAGATATCAAACTGACTAATATTCCTTTGTTCAACATTCTGTGTAAATAAATTTACAAAATTTTCCTTATATACCAAATTAATAAAGCAATTATTTTATATATATTCGAAATTTTATTTATTATATATTCGAAATGCGAATAAAATATACGTACCATTAATTAACAGTAAATAATAAATTGATCAAGCTCCTGTATAGATAAAAATATAATATAAAGCTGAACAAGGACGGCACTATGGCGAGTGGAATGGGTCTATTGTTGGAATTAAAATGGTATCTAGGTGGAGGTGACTCAAAAACATCGATCTCTTCGAAGAAGGGGTACACATCCGGGAACATAGAGCTGGATCCGAGCAGCGTGGAATAAACGGTTTAATTTGAAATTATTAGTTTGTGTAGACATGTTAATGACATGGCCGAGAATGTGCTACGTTATATTCTACAATCTTATATTACATGTAACAGAAAATTGTTAAATTGTCGTAATCTCGAAAACATATTTTTCACTATTGTAGCTGTTGTCAATAGTAGAAAAAGTTTACGAACGCTTATATATTTATCGCTGTCACCACAATCTATCTTATCACAATTTCGTAAAGCGGTACAGGAATTAAATGACGAAATATATGTAAGTATGAATTTTTTTTTGCGATGGTGATAGTTTTTGATCTATGAGTCTCCTGCATGTAATATCGTTAATGTAATATGAGCTATTATTTAGTAAATCTACATTTTTTTTTCATATAATAATAGTAACAAATTTTATTCTATATCTAAACTATTATATTATGTATTTTAATATTATCGTAAGTTGTCATGCTTAATTTGACTATCGTATCTGTAACAAATATGGTAGGTCATATCATAAGTGTTATGAGATGTATCATATACTCACTTTTTACAAAGCTGGGTATTTCTACCCGCCACGGCGACTCTACCAAGGTTGAGACTACGCTCTCTATTAAACTCTACTTGTTCTATACATCCTACTAGACCTGGGTAGTTGAACTCTGTGTTCAGGTTTTCTGGAATACCACCTAAAACAAACAAGTTCATCTTAGATATTTCTTCGTATTTTTATTTTCAAATTAAAATTTGCAAATAAAGTTATCGTAAATCGTTATTTTGTAATGTTTAAATTGAATTTAATTATTATAAGTAGCCGTAAAACTACGGTCACGGTCATATCATGCATTGGCATAATAGACGCAAATAATGGTTGAAAATATTTCGGTATTATTACATAATTATAAATGTATTTAACATAAATATCAAATCTTACCAATATAAATGTTGGAATCCGCGTTCATAATGTTGGAAATTCCATTGGTAACTCCTGTCTTCGTTTTCGATCCGACAGTCAGTTCAACGTGGCCGTCGTTGTAAATTTTTGCTATAACCTATATATGACACAGATTATTAAATTTTATATGAAGCTAGCGAATATGCTACTTGTGGTTTTTACATTTATATAAATTGAAATCTTGCTACAGGTAAGGTGGATAAACTTACTTCATGGCGTTCGTCATCGTTAACTAATACGTCGTCTACGGAAATTATATTTCTGCCACTGCCCAAGTCCCATTCCATCACCACTACGCCATTTTCCACTAGAAAATTACAACATATTTATCAAATTTCTTGCAGATTCATGTAGTGTATATGTAGACAAACATTAAACAGGATGTTGTTTAGGACAGAGTATTTTTTATTTTCAGTTTCCTTCTTAGTAGAATCTCAATTTCAAATCAGCGTCAAATTGATTTTTTTTAAATTTAATTTGGTCACTTTATTTATTTTCATATCTATTAACTTTATTTTACAGATTTTCACAATAAACACAGCAAAGTTTTAAGCATTTAATAAGTGTTGAGCCGTAGGGCTTACTTGAACAAAGTATATGTTAATTTTATTTACTTTAGCTTAATGACAAAATGTCACATGTAGTTATCTAAGTCACCTCTAAGCATAATATAGTCGCCGCCGTATGCGAGTTGAGCCTCCTTCTGGTAGAGTAGGACTCCGTCGTTGTATGTGTGGAATGCTAACGCAATCAGTTCCGGTTCGACGTCTAATTGATCATAGCGCAGGTAGCTGGCCGGCAATTCCAGATATCCGTTTCCGTTGAAACCGACGCTTTGTAATAAATTTAAGGCTAAAATATGAAGATAAATAGTGGGTTATAAAGTTTGTTTAAGAATTTGCCAACCACTTGACTGTCTAAATAAATATGTTTATATATTGACTTGATTTCTTATCTTAAGGCCTATTGCACATTATCAAAGTTTTAATATGATGATATCCACTAGAAACGGCCTTTGGACTGGAACTTGGTCCTTTTACTTTATCAGTAATAAGTCAACTTAAGTATTCAAATCTACTCACGCATTTGACAGTTAAATCCAGCAAAGCCAAGCGGACAGTCACAGGTGTAATTCATCCTTTGACTGTAGTCGATCTTGCAGGTGCCAAAGTTATTGCATGGAGCCGCTGAGCAAGGGTCTCCCGATGGTCTCTGATTCGGGATCCTGTTCTCACAGTAGGTACCGATGAATCCCGGGGGACAGATACACGCCGTCATGTCCGGGGACGTGCAGTAACCGCCATTGCGACATTGCGAGCAGATGCTTTCAGTCTAGATATTTATGAGAACCAGGTTATAGAGAGTGTAGACTAGAGAGTACAGAAAACGTTATTTTAATTTTCTTAAGTTATATGTTACAGCTTATATAATAAAAATTAATCTCAGATAACCTAATCGATTTAAAAAGTAATTTTTTTTAAATATTCATGTCACAGATACATGAACTTAATGTTTATATTTTGTCTATGAATTACAATTAGCTTTCAAGACAACTTCGACCTAAATAAATAGATGCATACTACCAAATAAAAAAGGTCGCAACGTTTAATTTCTAAACTATTATGTTTTTATGATTAAAGTTTACGAACTAATATTTATGTTTTAACTTACTTCTGGTATATCTCCACGATCGTAATTCACACATTCTTGGACGTTGGCTGCTTGGATCGAGGCATTGGTAAGATCTAATGTATCACCGTGAAGTGTAACCTAAAACATAGTAACTTGTTAGATGGCTATCGTAATAGGAGTAATATTTGAGATTTTGTACACAGAATAATAAATATTAATAACCATTATTTACGAGTATATTATTATTGACGACGCGTTGGCGCAGTGGTCACAGCACCTGGCTTATGCGCTAGCTGTCGCGGGTTCGATCTCCGCTAATGACAAATATTTGTATAGGCCATTCGGATATTTTTCATGGTTTATTTATTATTTATTTATTTATTTATTATAGTAACCAGTTTCGGAGGTCTCTAAACGAATAAAACATAAATACAAACATGTATGCCCAGTAAAAATTAAATATATTTATTCATATTGAATTATTTTCATAACTTACATCTTTAATGCATCCATTAAATCCGCCGGTAACACCAGTGTTGTTGTTGAGGACGATTGAATCGTCATCGACGCCTCCGACAAACATCGATGTTTCAAAGTTGAGTTCCTAATAAAAGAAAATATGATAATGATATGTAGTTATTATTCATGTAGTTATTATATTAGTTATATTGATAATTTTTCAAATTTACAACCAAGTCAATTATGTTTAGTTATTTATGCTATTATGCAGTATGCTGCATATTTATCTCTTCTGTACTGTGTATTATTTGACTCAAAGGCTTCGTCATATTTAAAAGATTTTGAATTTCTCGAGGACCATTCCTCAAAGATCTTCAAGAAACTATTCTTTAAATTGCGTGTTCATAAGAATAGACTTTTTGGTCAGACTTTCATTATTCAGGCAATTAAGCTATATCGTAATCTACCATTAAATACAAAAGAAGCCAACTTATTTCCAATGTTTAACAAGTTTTTTTAATTAAAAAAATTAAAAAACCCGACTGCGTCAAATACTCTAATTATAAACTAAAAAGAATAAAACAATTTACTAGCTTTCATTTGATACCCGTATTGCTACAGAAAGAAAAAAAAAATCAAATCCCCACCCCCTCATTCCGCCATTTGCGGGCGCCATTTTGAAAATTTATATAGCCTATGTCACTACTACAATTTAGACAAATCAAACGACACCTCATATGTCAAAAACCGTCTAGTCGTTTGGGCTGTAGGGCGTGCCAAAGATATGGACATACATACATACAGAAACTCGAAAAACATAACCATCCTCCTCCTCTGTCACAGTCGGGTAAAAACTTAGTTTAGAGGTATTAATTCTGGGTACGACTCAAACTATGTTTATTGTTTGGCGTATTTGCTAATAAATAAATGCTATGCTACACAATTTGTACAATTTGTTAAATAAATTATATAGCAAATGTTCTTATGATATATAGTCTACCTTTGCTGATGCTAGCTTAGCTTCGTAGCTATGTGTCATGTCGATCTTCAAAGACACAACTTGTCCAACGCGAGCGATGTGTACGTCAGTCCATTCGTTAGGCGCCAGTGTTTTGTTACTAATCAGAACGACGGGGACGTTTCCTTTGAATTAAACATTTTTATTTATATCATTTGTTTTCTCTTGAAATTTCCGAATATTTGTTTATATTTTAATTTGCAGTTAAATTCAATTAATCTCAATATATTCTTAACTAATGAGAAAAGTCCCTTCAAGTTAGTTCGATTTAAGACATTTATTCTCATAAGAACGGGTGTTCACTTACAATGAGATAAACAGATTTATAATATTATAAAATATTAATATGGCGCAGCGCAGCTGTATACATATATAAAATATACTAAACAATAACTATATAAACTTCTAGAAAAAAGTAACATTATGTACAACGACGAGCGAGACGGTACTATTAAAATAAAATTGACCGATCACTGGACACAGGTACTTCTTTGCGTAATATATTATAATGAAACAATGACTATAGTGAGCCGTGGAGTAGTAGTAGTTATTCCTACTTTCTTTCAATTTACTTTCTACATTTTTTATTCCATTTCATTAAAAAAAAATAGTAATAGTAGAAGACAATAATTTTATTATTCAATACATGCATAAAAAATATCTCTTATGCTTCCTGATTTATCAAAAATTTCTTTATTTTATTGTAAAACTGTATTTTTACTTATATTTTAAATTTACTATTCAAGTTTTATATACAATTCGATATCACACAATCGACTGACGGTAACTAGCTGGGGTACACTTATAGATATTGATTTATCTTAAACTTAGGATAGTATAATTATCACATGAGTAAATAAACCGTATATCACATGAGTAAATAAGTATATCAATTTGTATGTTCTCGTCTATCAATAATTATTTAAAAATTAAAAATTGTATATTTGAACTCTCGAAATACCTAACTAATTCTGATAGAAAGTTACATAATCTAGATATAACATAGGGTATAAAATTCCACGCCACGACTCATTGAAGTTGAGCAAATAACCACAAATATAAATCATCTGACTGGTATCGAACTCAACGCGGCTGAAACCGGGACAACTATGCTTACCATCTCCAAGGTCATAGCGGAACTCGAGTCTGCCGTCATGGACAGCTAAGGACGTGAAACCTCCGTAGCCCCGAGCCGACTGCGCGCAGTACATAATGATTCCGTCTGTGACCGGCGCTTTGGGTCTGATCTTCATCGACATGCGGAGGAATCTAGAGGTCTTGGGTGGTTTAATGGCTAAGTAGGCACTGCCCGCGAATGCTGGATACGCGATATTCTGTCTGACTTCACAGCTAAAAAATAATTTATTATTAGTATATTTTATTACAAATTATTCGTTCGTTTTAATAAAGTGAATTCAGTTTGAATTTAAGATAACGATTTTCTCTGGGATTATGAATAAAACAATTTTATTATCATACGAGTAAATTAATCTGCACTTTTTGAGGAACTTGTCGGAAAAACTGTGTTTTAAAAAGTTTTTTTCATTGAAGTGAGCATAGTTACCTATGGTTACAATTGATAATAACTATTTAATAGTACAATTAATAGGAAAAACGAAGTTCAAATTGGTAGTAATTTGTCGCGTCACATAGTGTCGCACTATCTTGCTGTTTATCATTTTTCGTCGCTTGTTGGGTAATAAATTATAAATTATGGAATAATTGTAAATTAGTCATTTTAGAAGTAGATGACTCACTTTCTCCCGGTGTAAGTAACTGGACACGCGCACTTGTACCCGTCAACGGTTTCAGTACACTTGCCGAGGCCGCAGAGGCCGGGACGGCAAGCTTCGCCGAGCCGGTTGCAGTTTAGTCCCGCGTACCCGGCAGGACATAAACAAGTATAGCCGCGCTCGTTTCGTGCCTCCTGGTAGATGTATTATCGAGGAATGTCAATGGAATTGTATAGAAAATATTGCTTTATTCCGAGTTTGAAAATGTGTATTTATTGTGTATATATAAGACACATATTTCGTTTATTCGATTTTTTACACTACAAGTGAGCAGAAAAATTATTCATCCACTTTTTTACGACAGTCGCAAGCCGTTTGTCTCAAAGTGAAAATCTAAACTGGTTTAAACAGGTGAAAAACGATAGTAATAATCAGATTACTTCTGTATATCTATTCTTGTTTACATTATAAATACATAATTGTGTGTATACTACTCGATGGTAAGCGTATCACTTGAAAATATGTATAAAATTTTAAATACTGGTAATATACAAAAATATATTTTTATAGAACGTATAATTTTAAATACAACCAAAAACTCCAAAGTGATTTTTTGTATGTTTCGAGGTACTTCAATATATTACATTGTTATATACGTGAACACAACAAAGTTATATTTTTAATATATTCGATTTTTTTTTTATGAGTGAAATCTTATAATTCTGAAAATCATAATAGCTTTTGATATTTATTCTGATTCAATAGCAATTGTACGATATATTATTTTGCATCATTAAATTTATTAGATTTTTGTTTTTGTGTTTTTGTATATATCTCAATTTTTGTCTTTAGTTTCTTTTTACACAAAAAAAAAAGTTATATCAATAATCATGATAAGTTTTTAAATTATATGTCGGAAAACTTCTTGGTTACGTGTGCAAAAAATAGTGTTTGTTACCTGGCAAACGCCATTATTGAGACAGAGGTTGGGCGAGCAAGAATCGCAATCCGAAACGTGATATATGTTGATGCTATCTGCTATTATGTTCTTTTCTTCTTTGCCGAGTATAAGCATGCTCACGCAGCCAACAAAGCTGAAATAATAACTCAATGTAGCTATTGTTTTTGGAGTTTACTCCTTAAGAATCGATTTTCATATATAAGGCGCCCGGTATGAGAAAAATATGAGAGGTAAAATCTACTGATGAATGACCTCGTTACTTTTTCGGTGCGCGCGCACCTATGGTGCGGTGCGAAAGTAATGTTGCTCTAATTAATATTGAAAAATAATATTTAAAAAATAAATGATAATTGTCAGATAATAATAATTACATAATTTATTAACATTCCTAATGAAATATTTGTGCACATCTGAAATTGACTATTGTGAAAAGTTTAATGTAAAATATTTCGCCGATTAGTTATAATAAATGTATATAAAATGAATAAATATATATTTATATATGTATATTATTTTCATTAATTTGTTAATTTACCCTTTCATATGGTATTAATCTTATTTTCAGTTGGATAAACTCTTTTTGCGTATGTTTAGACAATCGTACTTAAGGAGTAAATTCCAGTCGTGCGTCGGAGCTGACACACACAATTTTTTTGTTATAACTTTTAAATATAATAAAGACACAAAGCTATTGTTATTTAATTAATTAATTAGTTCTAAGGTTTAAAATACGAGAAATATACTGTCATAAGAAAATCAGCATATTTCAGGACAAATTCTGAGATAAGTATATCCAATAATTTGCAATAAAACAGCATTTTAGATTAAGCTTCATACTAGATCTTAACAGGAGAAAGGATTTTACCCAACAGTGGAATATTCGCAATTTATTACTGTACAGTAAATATAATAACAAGTATGCTTAGTTAAAAAAATCAAAAAACCCGACTGCATAAAATACTCTTATTATAAACTAAAAAGAATAAAACAATTTACTAGCTTTCATTTGATACAAAAAAATTCAACTCCCCCCCCCCCTCATTCCGCCATTTGCGGGCGCCATTTTGAAAATTTATATAGCCTATGTCACTACTACAATGTAGACAAATCCAACGACACCTCATATGTCAAAAACCGTCCAACCGTTTGGGCTGTAGGGCGTGCCAAAGAAATGGACATACATACATACATACACACATACATACATACACTCGAAAAACATAACCGTCCTGTCGCAGTCGGGTAAAAATAAAAATCTCTTCATTCGCTTACCCTGGAGCATTTTCTAGTTCGGGAGGACGTTGGGGCGGTGCTCCGCCGACGTAAAGGTTTGTTTTCAAGTCCAGAACCTCGTACTGGTTAGATGATTCCGCCACGAATGGACCAGTATTATCAACGTCCATTGTTACTGCAAATTTTAATTTTTAATATTATTTATAAATTTATAAAAAGTAAGTAAAAAGCATTTAATATTGTATATAGCAGTTCATACTGTAAGAGCGTGGCCTGAAAACGGATAAATATTTTTTTCTTACGGTAGCGTCCATACCATTTCAGAAAGTTGCCCGAAGAAATAAAAAAATAAAAATAAATAAAAATAATAATAATTTAAAAAAAAAGCTATGACTTATTTCTATTAAAGGATTTTTGCATTAACTGTAATAGTGATTGAAGTTAGGACATCATTACAATTGTAGAACAAAAAACTTTTGAATAGAACATTAGACAGATTATTGCAAAAATACCTTTAGAGCCACTGCGGCTAAGACGTATAGTGTGCCAGGCGTTCAGCTGCAGAGGACGATCACCCATCACAATGAGAGGAGCGGATGTGTCAAACTTAAGAGTAAACTCTGGTACTCCGTTCACCAATTGAAGAATCAAGTTGTCACCGGTGCCATTTTGATTTTCACTGTTGTATAGAATGATTCCGTTTGGATCTGAAATAATGATTGTTTTCATTATTTTGTTATATTTTAATTTCGATCGCTATCTTTTTATCTGTCACGTGGACTATTTCATGTGGTTGAAATATTCTTTAATAAAAACAACAAAAATTTTTCCCGTCTATATCCAAAATAAAAGAGAAAACTAAAAATAGTTACTTTTAATGGCAATAAAAATTGCATATATCTACTTACAAGGATCTAAATTTAAAAAAAAATAAAAGGCCTGCAAACATACCAGAAGGCTTAAATGAGATCTCGATGTCGAATTGCATGTAGGCATCCTTAAGAGTCGGTAGCTCAAGCCAGCTATCTCCGTTGAACTTGGGCACTACACCGATTATACGCAGAGTGGCGCGGGTTTCGATTGTAGCGCGGTTGTTAGAGACTCTACATACATATGTACCAGCGTCGGCTTCGGATACACTCTCTAAGCGCAGGATACGCTAGAAAACATTATTGTTATTATAGTATTATAATCTTGTACTTAAGGCATAGATTCACGATAGACCAATTCACGATAAAATGACTATCAAGCTAACATTAACAAATCAGTCGTTCTTTCCAGTAACTTGGAAATACAACCACATCTTAAAATAATTTTCTTATTGATAAAATTGAAATAACAAGATCATTAATATATTACTATAAAAAGTTATTTAGTAATTTTAACACGATTTTCATATATATATTTTTTGTGGCATGAAATACTTGCCATTCGAAAAAGCTCAAATTAATATAGTAAGCTAGTATTTAATTGTCAATTCGACCACTTTCATTCTCATGGACATAATTTAAGCCAACTTAAAAAAGAACGAAGGTCATCACGTAACTCTCTTTACAATTGGAGATCTTTTTAACAATAATCAATAGAGTGTGTAATGGTGGTTACACAATTTTGAACAATTTCTAGTAAGAATATAAAAAAAAAGCTAGAGGAATATTGAAATCGGTTTTTAATCTATTAATTTTTTTGATTCTAATTCTTGTTTTTGGTGTCGCATTAAAAACAAAGACCTACCTCATTCTGTCTAACACCGGGAGGAAGCTGAGAATATTCCCGCCTCCATTCAATGGAAACCGGTTCTTCCAAGTTATGATTGCATGGCGTCTCAACTGTGTCGCCCACACGAGCAGTATACGTAGTTTCCCTATCATTTACTGGGTAAGGAAGTTGGCTTTGTCCTATAAAATTCATACAGATATTAAATAACCACAGTACCACATTCCCGCTCCATCATCAGACCCTGGTTATTATTGAAAGACAAACTACTTGACTATCTACTCGTCGAAACGATTTAATTGAGCCCAAATTCGATGAGCTTGTGTCGTTACATTGCGAAGTTCCCATGTCCACCTTCTCGCTCCATCATCAGATCAGCACCATGTCATCATAATATTGCATTGTCACGCGATTTACACATGTATGCAAAATTTCAGCTCAATCGGTAACCGGGAAGTGGATCAAATTTAATTTGCAAGATTTGATGACAAACATCGGGACAGGTGAAACAAAATTAAAGCTTGTAAAAAGTTAGTAGACACATCCAGTGCAGTAAAATGAGCGCAAGACGCGGCGCCTACTAGCTAAATTCATGGTGTCGGTTTTTTTTTGTCACGGTGTGCACGCGCAACGTAAAAATTTACTCTCATCATTTTTCCCTAACGCGCCAAAAGATGTATTTAAACTCAAAAATCCTTAAAAGCTAAGACACATTCGATTTCCAAACATTAATGGTGCTAGAAAGATTGACGATTAAATATACAATCTTAAATGTCATGTTAAATCATAGTAAATTAGTAAAAGTATCTCCGTGAGATTTCCATGAGGTACCTGGTATAACTTCAAGCGTGAAGTTATCATATGATACACGTCCATAGCGATCTCGACCGATACATCTGTAGACACCAGCATCGGACTCCTGCACTCCTGGTATTATTAGAATGGCTCCATCGCCATACACCTATATAAGATAAATATGCTAATAGTGATAATACAAATACTCCTAACTACTACAGTAGTCGTTGAAAAAAGACTTGGTAATACATAAAGTATGTATGGCTAGTTTATGTCAGATTGCTAAATTAGATAAAACTTATATCATTGGAATTTTTTACTTACTCTAGATTGGACATATTGATTTGTCCTAAATCTCTCCCACGAAACTTTGATGTCTCTTGATTTCATTCTACATGTCACTTCGACCTTATCTCCAACTCTGTAAGGCCTTCGAGGCTGATCAATGGCAATAAACCCAAGATTTTCATCACGAGGTCCTGTAACGTGAAACTAATATAAGTTTACAATATTAAGTACATAACAAAAGTAAAATACTTATAAATAGAATATTGAAAAATGATCATGCAAAAGCCGAGGTAGTTAGTTAAAAAAGACTGTAAGACACATAAGGGATAATTTAGTATTGAAATTTTGTTTTTAAAACATAAAACGTCTAAATAAATATATGTATATTTATATGTAGTTTATACGTTATACGTAGGTAACTCGATAAGTTTTAAGACAAGAAAAAACTATACATGATATTAATAATATTTATTTTACATATTCTTCGAAATACTTAAATTCATTCTCTATGCAAAGTTCCATTCGTCTAATTAAAACAGTTGCCAGTTTTGATTCGATAGCTCCGAAGCTGAGACTTTGTAGGCGGCCAAAGCCTCGTCGGCACACGAAAAAAGTTTCCCTTTTATTTTTTCCTTGATTATCGGAAACAAAAATAAATCACAGGGAGTTAAATCAGGACTGTACGGTGGATGGGGCAAGGTTTCAACACCGGTTTCCTTAAAAACGCTTTTGTTCTGAGGGACATATGTGACGAAGCGTTGTCGTGATGCAGCATGATTCCCCGAAGCTCGCTCTTTGGTCTCCTCTCTCGCAGAGCTTGGAAAACTTTCGGTAATGCTACTGTTGTATACTATCCCAAGTTAATAGATTTGTGATTTTCCAACATTGTTGTCGACACATGCCCGCTGCGAGAAAAAATAAAAACTAGCCAATTTTTTTTACCAACGTTACGTTACGTTAGGTCTTTGTAATTTTGTCGACAACTTTCCTTCTGGAAAACTGACGACTGTCTCTTATTTTTCAGATCATATAGATAAATCCACGTTTCGTCGCCTGTGATGAATTTCGAAACACATCTTGACATTCCGTTTTCAAATCGTAAACGCATTTCGCGGCACCAATAGACAGGGGCTTGTTTTTCAGTGTCTGAGAGCAAACGCGTTATCCAACGACAATAAAGCTTCCTCACACCAAGTTGCTGATGCAAAATAATGTTAAAGCTCCCTGAACTAACGCCAAGAATCTTCTTGATGTCCGAGTAAGTAATTCGTGGGTCTTCTCGCACCATCATTTCCGTAGTCCACACATATTCTGCAGTTACTGCCGTTTGTGTGTGAACACTTCTATGGTCATCTTCGAGGTTTGTTTTACCCCTTTTAAATTCACTGAACTATCTAAAAACTATTACTCGAGAGGGGGCAGGTTCCTCTAACACTGGTTGTAATTGTTGAATGCTAAGTTTTTCAGTTAAACCAAATTTAAAATTATAAAATATCATAGCGCGCAAATGTTCGCGGTTAAGCTCCATCGTTGCGAAAAAAAAAACGCGAGCATCGTCGTAGTTAAATTACTGGAATAATTATCATTGTTTTTTTAAGCCTGCAACCTGGTTACATACGTTCTATTTTTAAATTAAAAGTGTTATCGAGTGACTTACGTACCTTAACAGATGTGGTGATGGGGTAACTAAAAGGTAATAAAACAATAATATGATTTCATGTCTATAACGAATATTTGAGTGTACGAAAAGAAAAAAGAAAGAATAAAAGCATGTCTGAATACACACATACAACCAAATAATTTCCTCAATGATTGTGTATAAATGTTAATTATACATAATAAATTATAAATAATAAATTATAACCAATACCTATGCCCTAGATCCGCCTTTATGTATATTTATGTATATATAGATACAATAAAATAAATTTATTGGACAACACAATGCACCAAAATGGGCAAATACTCTGATAAATTTACCAGTTCCAGGATCACTAAAAGTCGAATCCCCTAGCATTAGACAGTTTTGCTCATCACTTGCATCCTGACAATCGTTGCGATTATCGCATATCAACGCATAGCTTAAGCATCCGCTGCCATCGGCACAAGGGAACTGTGACTCCAAGCACTTATTTCGATTGAAGCCTTTACGTAAAATAAAATCGTAAAGTAAAGGAACAAAAAAAAAAACTCTATAATAAATACTCAATAAAACATGCGTCGATAAGTAAAGTAACAAAAAAAAAACTGTATAATAAGTACTGAATAAAACATGCAGTCATGCTGATATTAGATACAACAAAAGCGAAGCTATTAAATATTGAATTTGAGCGCTATTACAACCGACTCGCACTGACCCTCGATGTAGAGGTCGATGTAATTGCTTATCTGTCGACCGTATGCGTCTGTCATGAGGCAGACGTAGCGGCCACTGTCGGTTTTCTGCGCGAGTCTGATGAAGAGGGAGCCGTCGCTCTTCTGAACGACGGACCTCGGAAGTGGCCTGCCATCCTTCGTCCAGCGGATCGTCTGCCAGGGCTGCGTCACATTGCAGCTCAAGTCGACCGCGGACCCCACGTGTGCGCTCTGCTCGTTATCATGAGACACCGATGTCGCTCGATCCGTATCTTCTATGAATCGTTATCAATACATGCACAAGACTGTACCTCATACACATTCACCGGTATAATAGAAATGTTAAACATTCTATGTAATCGGTTACGGTTATGTGATTTGCGTGATTCTGATTACGACAGCATTGCAAATTATAACAGGTGCGCAAATAATCACGTCGAGTGCGACCTGTACATTGGTGTGACTAAGCGACTGAATTGATCGATGTGTGTGCTTTTAATACGGTAATAGCATCATCTACGTGCTCGTTATTGTGAATATATTTATATCAAACCTATGTCATATTGTCGCATACTTACCACTGACTCTCACTTCAGCAATAGCGGACGCGTTCGCAACCCTGTTTCTAGCGAAACACTCATACTCTCCAGCATCTTCAATTTCAATTTTGTGGAATATCAAAGTGCGATCTTGGATTTCTACACGTCTAAAAAATACATATAATATTTAATATTTAATTGCTTTTTTTAAACTTCAAAATTATTTTGGTATAATACAAACAGCAAAATAGTGGAATTGTTGCTAAAGGGTATATAATCAAAAAATATGTTTTCTTAAAATAAATAAATAATAAATAAATAAATATGTTTTGACATAAACACACGGTCGACTGGTTCTAAGGTAGGCAACTGAATGCCTGAGTTTTAGGTAACAGAAGACTGATATACTTTTTTTTTTAAATAAATGTACACCCAAACTGGAGGCGGGAATCGAACCCACGACCCTGGAGCAGAAAGCAGGGTCACTGCCAACTGCGCCAACTGGTCAGTCAGTCATTCAAAATTGACGGTCAGTCAGTCAGTCAGTCAAAATTCGATCTTGTCGAAGGACCGTTATATTACCTAGAGAAGGAGGTTCTCGATCTCCACGTGACGTCGATGATATCGTCTCCCTCAACGATACACTCAACTGTCGGTGACTGTCCGGGATGAACGGTCTGTGTCGCGGGATTCAGGGTAATGGTGGGCGGGGCTACCACTTGGAGACTAGTGCGAGCAGACTGCTGCGCCTCTCCCGTGCGACGGTTGTACAGGATGCATTCGTAAACTCCGGTATCGGCCTTTGTTGTCTGCCATAAAAATATAATTATATATACTTGTAAGTGAGGTGTAATATTGAAGACTCAAATTAATTACGTTTAATCCGTACAATAAAAGTCGACGTATCTAATACGAGTCGTATAATGATAGCAGTAAGCCTTACAATGAAGTCTAATCTTTAATAACTCTATTCTAACTATGTACTCGTATATGTGTGCGTGACAGCTCCGTTTTTAATTGTTAATAAAGATGTTAATTTGTAATTATAAATATCGTTGTTCTAAGTCAACATTAATAGAAATAACTAAAAACTATGGTAGTCTTAACAATGATCGGACAATTCTGTAAAATATATATATATACATACATTTTAATTGAAATTTAAACCAGTTTTGTGAATAAAAAAAAAAACTTTTAAAGTCGAATTAGTATTCATACATACGTTGTAAATAACCAGTTCATTGCCTTCTTGTCTCGCATTATACTGTAAAGGAGTCCTGTCAGCGCGATCCCAAACAACGTCAAATTCGCCTGATGCATTGCAACTGTGAAGATACATATTATTTCAGCGTCAGAACTTTATAAGATTCTATTTTGAGTGATAAAAATATAAAGGTTAAGCTATTAAGTAAAGTGATAAGTTAATGGATTTTTTTAAATATCCGTATATTAGTACAAATGGAAATAAAAAAAGTTGCTTTTTTATAAACTTGATAAACTAAAACATTATAACAACAGCAAAAGATTGTAATTTAGATTTGATAATTAACAAAATAAAAAATATCCAGGTTTTCACCTTATTCGACTCTGCTGTCCCTCTATAACCGCAATATCTTTTGGTTGAACGTCATAGTAAGAGGGATTGTTGTCGCCGCTATCATCTGTACGATATATTAAAAATTATACGAGATAAAATATAAAATTTGAATGATAATAATTTAATAAAGAACAAATAAATTATATATTTACAGTACATGCCTTAAAATTTGTTAAAAATTAAAATAAAAGAAACGAAAATATACCAATGAAGCCACCGTCACCTCTCTCCACCCGGATGACGAACTGGTCTTCAATTGTTCCAGCAGCAGAAGTCGCGGTACAAATGTAGGCTGCATCCTCGCTTGCACTTTGAATTGAAAGCACTGCTATTCTTGGTGAGGGGGGAACTAACAGGCGTAAGTCACTTGCTGAAATTATAAACATATACGTTTGATTCTATTATTTGTACACGAATGGGCAAAAGTTTTATATATTTTTTATATTAAAGTCTTCCCACTCAGAGGGAAAGAAATAGAGAAAGAAAGAGAAATGTATTGTGCGTACAATATGCATATACAACAGTATGTGTATACAAGGAACAGTGACGTAGCGTGACTTAGATGGGCCCTGTATCAAAATCTGTAAAGGGGCCCCAAATTTCTTTGCGTACGACGACAAAAGAAAAAAAAAGGTCGTCGCGTCTCACTCCGAAATTTGTCTTTATGTCGTCGGCCTATATATAATCCTAAAAAAAGGTCGTCGCAACTCCGGACCTATTTCTGTCCCGAACTCTATTGTGGGGGCCCCTGTAGACCGGGGGCCCCGTATCATTGATACAGCTGATACGGTGGTAGCTACGCCCCTGACAAGGAAACATTTGACTCGTAACAGCACAGGTAATGAACACCTTTCTTTTCATTTAAACAGACATAGCGTGAACTTGTAAAATGTAATCTTTAGATAAAATAGTTTCTTATCAATGAAAACATTATAAACATTGGACAAATAATTTTTGTGAATGTCAATAACAAGCAAATAGTTCTATTGAATTTGTAGACATTATTATATATTTACTATTCAAATATTGAATAGATGTATAATGAAAAACAGGGACATTCCAATGACTGCCAAGAATAAACTACACGATAACTGTATATTGCAATGTATGATTTTTAGATGCTAAACGTAGGCTCTGACTAAAATAAATATGTAAAAACTAGAAACATGCCAACACGGAATAGAAAGAATTATTTTGCACATAAAGAGGAGAGACAGACAGCGATTACTCACCATTAGAACTAAAACAAAACTACACCTAATGTAGGTAGATGTAAAAAGAGAAATTAGAGAACAGAAATTGCGATGGGCCGGCCACATGCCAAGAAATAAGTTTCGAAAATGACCAATGATGATAGAAGAATGATCACAAATTGGAACCTAAGAGATGAAAAATGAAAAAGAGGACAGCAACATCTCAGATGGGTAGATGACATCGAATCTTTAGCATGGACTACATGGAAAGAAAGGTCATATATAGGAAACTATGGAAGGGAATGGAGGAGGCCTATGTCAGGAGACTCACTGAGGATTGAGAACGGCTACCGATGACTGGTGCTTATATTAATCATCATCATATCAGCCATTGGATGTCCACTGTATATCATATCATATCAACATAGGCCTCCCCCATCGACCTGCAGAGCGACCGGTTAAAAGCACCCTCCATCCAACGGCTTCCGGCGAATCTCCTCAAGTCATCTGTCCATCTCGTGAACGGCCGTCCGTTGCTGCGCTTGCCGGTACATGGTCTCTACTCGAGAGACCTTTCTGCTCCATCATCCGTGTGACTTTGAGCTTGTTTAAAAGGCCCGTAGTCAGAGACCACGTCTCGGTTCCGTATGTCATTACTGGTTTGGACATCACAGACACATCACAGACATTGGCCGGACTTTCGACTTCAGGCACTGAGGTATGACGAATGAAAATACGTTTTTCATCTTCCCGAATGCTGTCCACCCTAACTAGATTCGAGGATTGACATCTCTCTCGAAGTTGGACCTACCAAGTTGGACATTTTGTCCTAGGTAGATGTACTCGTCAACAACTTCGAGAGTAGAATCTCCAACCGATATCGGGGTGGACACGACATGGACCACCGAAAGCCCACCCGTCAGGAAACTCCATCAAGGTCACTGTGCATAATGCTGAGGTGTTCCAGGGATTCTGCTATAAGTACGATATCGTTGGCAAATCGAAGGTGATGTACTCGCCATTTATGTTGATGCCGAATCTTTTTCATTCCAAAAGCTTGAAAGCGTCTTCCAATCCTGCGGTAAACAGTTTCGGAGAGATGACATCTCCCTGTCTCACACCTCGCTGCATTGGAATCGCTCTCGTGCTACGCTCCTGTACTCGAACCGAAATAGTAGCGTTATTGTACAAGCACTTCAACACTTTGATATACCGGTAGTCAAGGTGGCACCACTGGTGAGACGACAACACCGCCCAAGTTTCGATCGAATCGAAGGATTTCTCATCTCTAGTCGCTTTTCCATGAGATTTTGAGTTTGGTTTGTAAAATCGGCTCCCGACTGTATGGACAGTGTTCACCAACCTGTTATTTATATCGTCCACAGAAACGCAATTGTCAACCCGAGCAACCTGTTCATTTCCTCTTCCAACTCAACAATCCTTTCATCAGACATCAAGGTGCGAATGTTGTGCGTCACCCGGGCCAGGTATCGTTGTGGGTGGCAGCGTAATCTCACCCGGAGATTCTTCGTATCCCCTGCCCTACCGTTACCCAGACTGCTGCCGTAGCCGGGAATAATAGGACCACCGGGGATTGGAGGCCTGGGCTCATTCCTAACTGTCATTTGGGGGGATTTGCCAATACTCGCCACGTTTGGCATGCGTGTTGGCGAGCGCAGTGTGTTATTCAGTATATTATGACGCTGCTGCCCATCACCACGCCGGTCCTTGCACAGTTGTTCGCAACACTATGGTCTTAGTCGCCTTTTACGACTAAGACCATAGTGTTTACCGGCAAGAAAGAGTTCGGCACTATTCATCTCTGCCGGTCACCGCACGGCTTATATTATACCCCAGTAAATAAAGGCTTATTATTTAATACTTTGGAAAACCGTTAACCGATAACCGTTCTGGTGAAGTAGTGTGAGTAGTCGCTGCCAACGCTGCCAACGCAGGTGGTCGCTTGTTAAATTCCTGCTCATGGAAAGTATTTGTATTTGTGCAAATATTTGTTTCTGATGTGTGCATATGTCCTTGTGGGTCTCCTCACCGTTCCTCGGAGAGCACGTAAAACCGTCGGTCGCGGTTGTTATCATGCTTGATAACGATCGTTACTCATGGTAGGGAATTATCCACCTACAGTGGAACAGCTGGTAAATTAAGCTCCAACCCTTCACCTATCTTAAGAAGAGGCATTAGCCCAGTAGAGTACGCTTACAGGTTGATTCAGTTCAGTTCAGTTATTAAGGGTTAAAGTTATTGTTGAATAGTAAACTTACATTTGATAGAGACTTCCGGTTCAGGATATCCATCGGCGCGACATTCAACGTTGACTCTGTCACCTTTATTGACTTCAATATTGTTATTGGGTAAGATGGTTATGACCGGCGGCGAGCGCACCTTGATAGTGGCGCTGGCACTAGCCGAGCCCGCGTCGTTAGTCGCCGTGCAAGTGTACTCGCCTTCGTCGTTAACGTCCACGTTTTGGAATCTAATCATAGAATAATAGTTTAAGCAATATGTTTTCTTTTAATTATGTGAAATTTATTTGGTAATGAAATGTCTTTTAATACACACACACATATTTTTATACTTTAATATATATATATATATATCGCTCATCCAACGGAATAACGACATAATTACCAAAAAGTCTAAAATGATTTTTGAATGACAAATTTACATTGTGAAAGTTCTATCCGTAGCAAAAATATCAGAATTTTGTTTACAATAGTTTTCGATAGAGGGAGAGAATGTCGTTAGGGAATTGACGTCTTTGACAAAAACATACTCGGAAACATCGACTTAATTGACAGTCGTGGATTTAACTGATCAATTATCTCTTAATTAAAAAAAAAAACCTCAATGGAGATATTTTGAGGCTGTCGGACATCAGACTAATTAAATTTAAGAAGGAATCTAATGTTTATTCATACAAGACATCATACGACAATACAGCAGAATGGATTCAATGTGATATGGGGATGGGATCTACGAGACGCCCTAGTCGAAATTGGCCTGCAAATATTCGGTTAAAAACGCATACAGTGCTAAACTTTCCATTTCAGATCTTAAAAAGACTGATTTAAGGCATTTATTAAATACTAATATAATACCAAAGTATTATGAGACATTTTATAATTCTGTTTTGTAATGAGTTTATATTAAAGTTGCATTAATGGATCTCGTATTTCATAAGTTAAATGTACAACTGGCATGTCTAGTCACGGTCTATACCAATTATATTTTCTAGTTAACTATTGTGTAATCTCTGATACTAATTTGATTACGTATTGTGATTGTGACATTTTTTTTGTAATGTGAGTCCGTACACCTTAGTTTTGACATTAATTAATTCAGCTTAATAGCTCCAAACAGACGGCTAACAAAGTTATACCAGGATGGGTTCTATTATCCCATACCATTTAAAGTACGGAACCCTAAAAATATTATTTTTTTACAGTCAGTTATTGTTTTTTTTACAATAGTTTTGTTTGATTTTATCCTAGATTTTCCTTGCTGTAATATGAAAATTACGTTTTTGTTAATCATTTCTTTAATTTTTAATGTTGTTCCTTAATATAAGTTTAAATGTAACCCGACCCGATAAAAATAAAACTACATTCAATATACTTGTTGTTTAAATTCACGACTTATTTCTATTATCATAACCTAGTTTATGTCATAATTACAAAATTTCATTTACAAAATGTCATAAGTGTTCGTGAGGTTTGTTATAAATGGTATTTATTAATAGTTATCTTAAATTTTTTTAGGAAATATTTATAAAATATTATTGATACTAGACTAACATACATAAATAAAATAATAATAACACAATATTTTCAATGTCAAACCTTTAAAACGTTCTCCTGAAAAATAGCGAAAAGGTAATTACGTCATTGTTTGGATGAGCGATATATATATATATATATATATATATATATATATATATATATATATATATATATATATATATATATATATATATATATATATATATATATCCATCATGCATCAGAGAATACATTTTATGTCTATTTTTTTTTAAAAAGTACCCATACATATACAACATACTGCAATAACATACTACATACATATTGCAAAAAACTTTCCGTTGTGGTACTAACCTTAGAATGTTATTCTGTAATATTTGTACATGTTGTGATAATGGTCTACCGCCGTTTCTGTCCCAAGTAACTACCGGTGGTGGGATACCGCCATTTACGTAACAATTTAGTTCGTATTGACTTCCGAGCGTTACTGAGTTTTCGCCTTGAGGATAAATGTCGATTCTTGGAGCCTCACGCCCTGTATAAGTACAATCAGAATTAAATGATAGATGTAGATGTAAAGAATTACTATTAGTAGTAGTTAGTAACAGCCATTGCATAAAAATATAATACTGTGATTTACTAGAATAATGATACTAGTATTATTATAATGATTCACTTACGTTCGATTTCCACGTAAATATAGTTGCTAACAATAGGCCTGCCGTCGACAAGTCCTTCGCAGAGATAGTATCCCGCATCACTTTCTTGCGCATTTGTTATAACAAGCTCGTTGTCTCTTTGGCTTGTACCGGGACCAAACGATTCTTGATACTGAACAAAAGTAAAGAGAAAACGTTTTTTTCACTAGTCGTAGACTTGATCGTAACTTTATTACAATCTAATAAATCCATAAAGTGAAAAAAAAAATTTTTTTTTACGTCACAATTACGAAAGAGGACTAAAAACAAGTAAGACATAAATTTTAATGAGTATTATACCTTAGTCCATTTTATAAGAGGCAGTGGATATCCTTGCGGACTACACTCGATTGTGCCGCTTCCACCGGTGGGTATTTTGAGCTGATTTACAGACAGGGTGATATTTGACTCAGGTGATGGTGTCCTGGTAGGTATGACGGTCAGTATCACCAACTCTGGGTTAATGTCTATATATGGGGTGGTTTGACATATGTAGACACCCTGGTTCTCTGGAACTGCCACTTCGACGTAAAGGACGCCGTTCTCCGATCGTACGTTAGGCAGGAATTCGGATCCGTCTTGTCTGAAAAAATATAATATATAAATGAAAACATTTATTTTCTTATTAATTGATCTTTTTCCTACTGTATATATCATTTTTAACAATCTAATCAGAAAATAGTAAAACAAGTGTCATAACGAAATAAAATATAGTCTAAGAAAACAACTCAATCATTGGGAATAATTTGTGATAGTAGAAATATGCGTATTTACGAAATAAGCATATTGGAAATTTCGAATTCGAAGGCATTGAAATAAGACTTAATCTTCATATTCTTCTTGAGCGTAGATACGCTTTTCTGCATTAATTCGGGTCACAAAAACATCTGCTTTCTTACATACTTAATAAAAATTAATAAGAGGTATATGAAATATTACAAGTATTTACCTGACCCAACCAATGCTTCCAGCGGGAACATTAGCAGTTCCAGTGCATACTACACGTGTGCTCTGTCCTTCGTTGATAGTGGGAGATGATGATGAGACAGTTAGTCTTTGACGTGGTGGTCTAGACGGTTTCGGTCTTACCGTCACAATGGCAATACCGTCCGTAGAACCGGCTGAGTTCGAAGCAATACATCTAAAAAAAGTATTGTTATATATTTACATTAACTACCCCGCCCACTGCTCCACATTTTTACACACGAATTTCCCGTTCCGTGGGAATTTAGAATTAAAAGTAGTTTAAGTGTTATTATGGATCTTTAGCGGTTTCCATCAAGTTCAATCACAATCAGTCGAATAATGTTTACGTAAATCATCACAATCATTTGCCTTTTCGATATTAGAAGATTCTCAATTTTGTTTATTATGTAAGTGCTCACAATAAAAAAAATTAAGAAATCAATTAATATTTCATCATTGAAAAATTATTTTCAATAAAATTCTAAATATGAAAAGTCATTGTGTATATACCCTAATCAAATAAAAATAATTTTAATTGTCTAAAAGTTTGATGATATTAAGCCCACCTGTACTCGCCGGAGTCGTCAACGCTGGCGTTGTCGATGATAAGCAGGGCGTCATACGTCATAGTTGAACGAGGCAAGGGCCGATTGGCGGCTCTCTGCCAAGTTATCCTCGGTGCAGGGTTTCCAGTAGTGGAGCACGTGAGTTCAATTCTGTCTCCTTCATAGTACTCCTTGAACGATGGATTTATTGACACAGTCGGTAAAGTCATTTCGTTTACTGAAATCAGAAGAATATGTCCATTGCCTATTGTCCAAACATAACAATAACTGTCACATTTCACATCTAGTTAAGAATACTTATTAAAGATTATTATCCCACCTTTAGCATAGAATACCCAATCAGGAACAACTATTCCATCAAAGTTAGCATGAAATTAAATGTGGGTCTCAGTAAGTACCGTATTAAAATTGATAATTATATAGTGTTACTTTATGTTCACACCTTCTTTTTAAATTGTTTTTTATGTAATACATACCATCTGTATATGGTACTTTGAGAGTAGCGATGGCCTGACCCGTGGAGATTCCATCACTTGTTTGACAAATATATACGCCACTATCTGATACTTGCAGATTCGTTATGACTAATAACCCAGTATTGCTATCCACTTGGTGTCTGCCTTGAGGCAGATAGCCGTCAGCCTTGTACCAATTTACTCGCAGAGGGTTTGTGGTCATTCGACTTTGAGCCTGACATGTGAAGTTCACAGTACTTCCTACTTTTTGGATCTTAATAGTTGGGCTCGTGATCCTCACTATAACTGAGCTCTGAGGAGGTTGCTGCGGTCGGGTTGTGGTCTCGAGAGGTTCTCCACCTATAATCGTGTTGAATTTATAAAAAACCTTCTACTAACGTACGTACTTTAGCTTTTCATTAAGCATATATGAAAATATATATTTAATTTTATCATAAAAAAGTAGAAACTCGGATACATCGGATATGTTGGGGAAAAAGTTTCTTCGTATTTTATATACAAATTTAAGACAATTTTTTCTCATTCAATATATATATTTACTTGCTGACCCGGCAAACGTTGTTTTGCCATGTATATTATTTCGAGGAAACAGTTTTTTAGTTCAATAAAAATAACTATCTACTATAAGTGTTCGGGGATGTACTTATAATCGAAAGCATTATAAACTATTATTGTATAAGTATGCTTTATTTAGGGTAATAAATTAATGTTTATTAAAGTACCGAATCTAATATCTTTAAACGAGCAATTCTTGTATATATATATATATATATATATATATATATATATATATATATATATATATATATATATATATATATATATATATATATATATATATCGGAAATCATCTCAATCATCTCGGAAACGGCTCCAACGATTTTCATGAAATTTTGTATGCAGAGGGTTTCGGGGGCGATAAATCGATCTAGCTAGGATTTATTTTTAGAAAATATCGTTTTATCCGTATTTTCACGCAATTAAAAAATATCATTAGAATACGAAGGTAAATTTTGCCCAAAAAGAAATAAAAAAATGGACCAACATAACATTTAGGGGGATGAAAAATAAATGTTGTCCGATTCTCCACCCTAGCCGATAGGCATGCTAAGATTCACGAAAATCGGTCGAGCCGTTTCAGAGTAGTTCAATTACGCACACCGTGACACGAGAATTTTATATATAGGTATATGTCATTTTGTTTGATAAATTGTTGCCATATTGTGTATCGTATATAGTATTGGTAGTGATCTTAGTGAGTGAGTGTAATCTTAGGATGTTTGATTTAAAAAAAAAATTACACAAGTAGTTTTGACAGTTCTCTCTTGATGTTAACCTAACACTACAAAAAAAATTCAGAATAGACCGAAACAGGCAAAAAAATCTGTGGGTGCAATGTCAACACTTTATGGTGGATGCATTAAAATTTCCCAACCAAGTTCTCTCAATATTTTATTTGGGGCCAAAAATATATATGGTGGCGTTATTATGATGACAGATCACTCCTTTTCTGTTGATCAATTCCAGCCGTTTTTTCTCAATTTCTTGCTTGAATCTCATTAGTTTTTGGTTTTAGTAGAGAATCGAATTGGTTTTAGTAGAGAATCGAATCAATGATTTTGTCCGGCAGTAAAAGCTTATAATGAACGTTGCCATTCTAATCCACCACATCTATATATAATACACACAGTATCACCATATTGCGTATTAATCCGAGTTACGCTAAAGTGTGTGGAGCTTGAATACTCTTTGACAATAATCGTTTTCGCACTTCTTCTTCTTGTCGTAGGTGATCAATTTTTTGTTACCAGAGATCAATCTTTTTGAAAATTGTTCAGTTTCATTGTTTTTGAAGTGAAAACTTCTTAAGCGGCGTTGTGCACTTTTTGGGATGGGTAAAAAATGTTAAACTCGCGTCAGGACACGTAGCCTGATCGAAAATTCGTAACGCAGATGTAGAGTAGACCGCCGGGCGCCGGCGCGGCGCTCTCTTTCTACCGCGCGGTGAAAATGTATTCCTGCGCCTGCTGTTTCGTTTAGGTGGCGCAGGGCGCTTGCGTGAAAGTGCGTGTCAATTAAAACTGCAAAAGTCAGGATGTCATCCGGTGTCAGCATAGAAAAAATATGTCAATGGGTGGAAGTTTCATTTTTTTATTAATATAATTTTCTTATTCAGGTTAGGTTTCGATCGAGTCTACCGTAATGTTTGAAGAAATTATTATTATCGATATTATGTACTTACACATTATAGATGTTATATTTGTAACATGTTTATACTTTATAGCATTAACCTATATTTTCATAACATCACAATAAGCACATGTGCGGTGTAGGTTTACCAAACAAATAATTTCGAATGAAAATAAACGAAATAAGATAATAATAAATAATCTTCGTTATTCAGAGAAAGAAAAGAAAAAATAAAGAAACAAAATCGAGAATGCCAAAGGGTATGGCGTCAGCGTAAAAAGATTTGAAGAAAAAAGATTCGAAGGAAGAAAAGGAAGAAGAAAAAAGAAAAAGATCGTGAGAATCAAAGGGCATATTATCAACGTACAAAAGGTTTGAAGCAAAATGACAAAAATGTAGAAGAATATTTTAAATATTGTAATACATATATGATTCATATTGTTATTATTTTAAATTTTCATTTCTGACGGTTGGTTTTTTTTTTATTTTTTTATTGAGAATCGCAAATGAGTACACGATTCATTGGGTTTCTTTCAGTGAGCTCGTCTGGTACCCACATATCGAGCTTTTTTGTATAACGAAACTTTTACAAATATGTTCAAACTTTTTTTGGTCAATCCTTAGTTCCTCAACTAGCTGTAACTACTAATATGCCGATCTTGTTTCATTCACTTTTTAAAAAAGGCATCAACCTTATCCGTATGAGGGTGACCAGGGCAAGCTGCATCTTTGACACCAATTTCCAAATTCCCAGATTGAAAACACTTGAAAACACAATATTTATATTATATTTTGTGATAAAACTTCAGAATGTATCAAATTTCTTCGTTAGATTCAGACATTTTGACAGAGAGAAATCACAATTGAAAAATGGCGCGAAAGTGTTATTATACTTGTAACCCAAGGAATTAATATACACAATGGAATTCGCACGTGCACTCAAAAAACGTTTCTAAGAGAGGGATTGTATCTCTTTCTACCATAGATTCAAGGCAACTCGTAAGAAAGAGACAAAATACCAGTAGTCAACGAAAGACTCGGAACGTTTTTTTTGTAAGCAATTTCAAGGTGCACATTTGAATATACAATTTTATTAAGTGAGCGTTCCAGTTATGACATAAATTCCTTGCTTGTAACCTTTGTGTTGACGGCTACCAGTCACGGGAATGTAAAAAAAACGTGTTGTCAAGTAGGTAGGTACATTTCAATTATAAATGTCGTTTAATAATTTATTTAAAACTTAGTTATATTAGTGTATTTGCTTTAATTTAAAAGTGCAAAAAATAATTTAAGTTTTATAATAAGAATAGTAAAGTATGAACATTTAACTGTCGATTCTCTGTTTTAGATGAATCATATTGTGTCATGCTTCAGAAATAATACACTGTTAAAAATTTTGTAAATTTACTACATGTTTTGTAAGCAAAATACTAAAATTACAAAACCTTGTATTGTATTGCTATTTTAATACGCATTTGTTTTAATATTACATCTTGTTATAGCCAAAGTACTAAAAAGTTTGCAATTTCACAATGTTTTTGTATTTATCAGATATATCTTATACTAATTTTATGGTTCTGTGTAGTAGAATTGAATCATAAATTTCGTAAATTTTCTATTCATATTCGGAATTTAATTTTACTAAGATAATCAATAAAATTACTAACCAAAATTTGCTATATGAATTACAATAAGTGTTAGGAAATATACTATATATTTCATTTAAATCATGTACGCTATGTGCTTAACAATTCTTCAAGCCGCTAAATCGCGCTAACGTTTGGTCCTACAGAATCTATATATAGGTCTCCATACAAAATCAATTGACTAAGGGTTTTTTATTAAATCAAAGTCATTTCACCTTGCACCAGGGTATTTATATTGTAGGTCCCGTAGTGCAGGTGTGATTTTGGACGTGTGGAACGATAAACGTTTCAAACATCAAATCGTTTTACTATCAGTGTTGTAATATTTTCAAACTGTTATGTAGTTAAATTACTATATATTTTTGTACAATGACTATATTTATTTAATATATTTGGTTTAGTGAAATTACAAATAATATTTAGTCATATTACTACACAAGGTTTTAATAACTGATTTGTAATTTTGCGAAAAAATGATTTGTAATATTTTGAAACTGAGTTATTGTAAATTGTGTAGTAAAATTACAGCACTGAGTTCCTTTATTCCAAAACGGTGGTGCGTAAAAACTTTCTACACAAATTGTTAAAATTACTATAGAATTTTTTAACAGTGTAGGTATAGATCCTGATCTTATATACTTATTGATATTATAATCAGCCAGATACAAACAACACACCAGATACAAACCTAAGAGATTTTTGTTTAATTTTATACATACAAAATACGAAAATACTTTTTTCTCGACCTATTTACTTACGAAATTTAACAGTAAAGCTTGCGTAATTGGGACAGATACAAATTATGGAAAAAGCTTCGACGACACAATGGATTTTCAGTCAAGACTACTTTAATGACACATCACAAAGCTACAAGTATGAAAGAAAAAAATAATCTTTTTTCCTTTTCACATTTATGAGAATGGTGCAGAATACTAAAAACACAACACCATGTAAGTTTTGTCTTTTCATCGACAAATCTTGACAAAATACACGTTGTTTCATAGAAGAACAGAGAGATGATTTATCGTTAAAGCATTACGACACGAGCTGAACATAGCTGGTCAATGATGATACCAAACCTTTATGGTAAATGCTACCTTTTTCTGGTAAAGTGGTAGACAAGACCCCTAAAGTGAATCCATTAGCAGTAATGGTTCGACACTCATAAACTTCTCCCTGTCGTTTTGTATTCCATTGAGTGTTCCACAAGTGCTCGCCACGCCAACCATCCTTATACAGTCTTGATTCCGAGTAACTCTTTTCAGGATAAATTGCACGTCCCTCGAAATAAAATCTAATACTCAGAGGCTCAGGGGCCCTGTACTTGCAGGTAAATGTAACTTGGACGATAGTCGAGTTTGAATAGTCGTCGTGTATAGTGGGATGTAGTTCCATGATTAAGCCTAATGATTATAAAATTTATTATACAAATAATCTATTTTTGTAAGGCCTCAGAGATATAAGATTATATATATCACACACTATCCAACATAGAAAATGCCTTAAAATGACTCAAACCTTATAAATAAAACAATTACACTTTTTTTTTAGTAATTTACCTTTTTTAAATTATGGAAATGATATATAATAATAGTTGGATCATACTCGTAGTATCTCGGTGGGTAGAACATGACAATGGTAACCGACATTCGTGGTTTTTAATTCAGGTTATTATGTACAGTTTTTAAGTGACCACATTTTTTTTTAATTCTAGGTACAATGTGCTCTGTGATCAAATCATACGAGAACTTCGTAAGCAAATATAAATCGAAATATGCAATTGTTATAGTATAAATTCTGAGATAAAGATCATTCACCAATACGTAGTACGAGTATACCAACACCAATGGTATATAATATAATATGTTTATTATATCATTATTTATTTATTCTTAATACTTTGGTTACACGAAACATTACTGAATTGTACAGCAGGCGGAATTAATGCTAAAAGCATTCTCTACCAGCCAACCTTAGAACGTACAAGAGCGAACCTTTGTAGGTGTCCCAGATCGGAAACTAAACGAATTTATATTTAAAAAAAGTAAAAGAAGTACTAAAATAAGCTACAATATTATAAGTTATATACTCGTATATTTTTGTATTAATAGATAATAATATTATCTATTAAACAAAGCCTTTGCCTTTATTTTACCAGCCAAAATTTGATCTGTACATATTTACAGTAAAATGTAGCACTTACCAACGGTGGAGCAGTCTGGTCCGGTATAAGGCGGTCGGCAATTACAGACTACTTCATTATAACTGCCCAGCTTGCAATCGTGTCCGTTGCAATTGCACTTTCTGCAGTATCCCGCTCTATCCTTATAGAAACCGGAGGCGCAGTTTTCGCAACTAGTTCCAATATAACCTTCAGGACACATGCAGACCTAGACGTGTGATATAAATCATTAAAATACCTTTGATTTATCCATTCATTCACTAAGAAGAGGTAGACCACTTTAGATATCTTTCACTTTACATATTATACTTCGAATAATGTTTCTAAAGAAAGAAAAATAGGGGATAATATTTTCGAAGACTTTGAATTCTTAAAAATCTGAATGCGTTATGGATCTTGCACAAAATAACAAATTGAATAAGCTACTTTTTTAACTTTAATAGTATTTTAAAACGCTCACTTTTCTTTCAGTTAGATTATGACATACCTCGACGCCCTTCGCTGCTGGCGCTGTGGGGTCATAACTCTCCACAGCAGTGTCCATAGAAACGTCAGAAATTGCAGTGGATACAATATTGTCGGAAAGCGTGGCACGAACTAACACTCTCTTCAAGTTCTTTAGCACTGACATGAAGTCCTCGCGAGTGGCGGCTTCAAGTGAATTCAGTTTATACCAGTTAGCTTCCCGTAATGGAACTTGATAGCTCTGTAAATAAAAATAACGCATATCTACATTATTTTATTATTAATAGAATGAAGTAGAATTAGTATTTTTTAAAACTAATTAATTAAAAAATACCATAGTAATAATACCATATTAAATATTAATTTAAACAAAATTTATAATTAATTATAAAAAAAGAGTATAGGGGAAGCCTACGATCAGCAGTGCATATCCAATGGCTGATATGATGATGATGAATTAAAATACTATCAATATTTACCAAAGCCTCTTCAGATCTTATCGGAGTTGGATTTGTCCAGTAGATTGTTAGGGATTCTCCCACGAGGACAATATCTCTACCAGGAGATGACTGTCCAGGTACTCCACCCGTTCGGAACTTTTGTGTCAATGATAGAGTACCGCCATAGGATAGAACTCTATTACCTAAAAGTCACAAGGATGCTTTAAATAAAGTAAATATAAAAAATATTACAGTTAATAATATTTTTTTTATTTATTAAAATTACCTGGAAAAACGGGGAGTGACCAATATAATTCCTCATAGGGTGTCGATGAGAAGACATACATGAGTTCACTTTCTCTAGGTGCTGGTATAAATTGATCATTAATGACTTGGTCTGCATTTATGTCCATAAGGGTATAACCGCCATAGTCTTCACCAAATATAGGTGCAGCTAAAGGTATTCTTGAATAGTGGCTAGCCTAAAATTACAAATATTAATGTTATAATCCTAATTAACCCATCAGTTTCAGTTTCAGCCTATCACTTACACAATCTATTACTTAAATTTATATCACGATTGAAGTAAGTTAAAAATAATTACTAAATTTTACGTTATTTTATACTAACTTCATGGCAGTCATTAGTGACTCCGGAGCAGTAGCAAGAGAAGCAACCGCGTGGATTGTTGCTGTCAAGGCCGAAGGTACCAGGTCTGCATCGGTCACACTGCTCGCCTTCTACGTTCTGTTTACATTGACAGCGACCAAAAGCGTCACAAGGTTGTGCTTCACCTCTTGGATCGCAACTGGAACGTTATAAATAAATTTATAAATAATGATATTATAATTAAAAGTTACAATTAGGATGTGTACGTCTAATTGTATGTATATAAATACATATATGTATTTATTTTTGTTTTCAAATTTGTTATATATACATCATACATATACGATGGGCGGGTGAAAAGTTCGCGGCCTAGGGTACTTAACGATGAGTAATTGAACTAGCTAAATTAGCTTGTTACTCATGTCACTAGTTGCGACAATCAGTAGTGTTATAAAAGCAATCACTAATTAAGTTTGCATAGTTCAATTATTTATCGAACAGAAAATATCACCATGTCAGCCGAATCTGGAAATCTGGACTCGGCATTTCGAACACCGCGCCGTAATAAAATACTCCGTAAAGAAGGGTAATATACCGAAAGACATTTTTGAAGAGATGTCATTGGTTCTTCAGGATTCTGCGCCTAAATAAACGATGGAGAAAAAATGGGCCCGCCTATTTCAACCAGGACGAGAGAGCTGTGAAGACGACCCTCGCCCGGGCCGCTATGTCATGGTACTGACCGAATAAAACGTCCGAAAAGTCGCAAAAATGTTCTGGCCGAACAAAAAATTAAATTTTGTCAGATTTCTGGAACTGCAGATTAGCAAAGAACGAGTTGGAGAAATGTTACGCACACCGCTCCATAAGCAACTTCGAATCGCAAGTTCAAAGATTTTTTTGAGCTAGTCGATGATAACAAGGAAGGCAACGGATAGTCACCTTAGATGAAACATGGATTCGCCAATATGACCCGGAGTTTTACTTATCAGCTACCTGCCTAGGAGAGCTATGATGATTGACAAGACCGAAGCCCTACTGTTCCGCGGTACCAGCCGCAAGGAACTTCCACCGGGAGCTACCCTGCAGATCGGAGAAGGGAGTGTTAGGATGAGCCTCCAAATGAAATATGGCGCTCATCCTTGACGGAGAGTGGACCTTCGGCCCATATTACGCTATGGTGGAACCGAGGGTCGTGAAGGCGGCGAGTGCGCTGGGCAGACTCCTCCCGAACCTCGAAGAACCCAGCGCCGCCTGCAGGCAGCTGTATTCCAGAGTTCACCGAAATATGGTGACGTACGGTGCCCCGGTTTGGGCGAGTCACCTCGCCGCGAGAAATAAGGCAACGCTGCGCGCTGCGCAGAGGACGATCGTTGAGGGTGATTCGGAGATACGATGACCTCCTGTGGGAGCTCGTGGTGGAGGTTCTTGCCGAGACCTACTCATACGTCTCGGGTAGGAAGGCTCTTGGTGAGAACCCCACGTTGGACGGGATCCTACGTGTGCGTCGGATAGGGCAGAAAGCGCTAATGCGGAGGTGGGTGGAGGACCTGGCGGGGCAGCCGTATGGCACACGTGTAATGGATGCCTTTCGCCCGGTCCTTGAGCGGTGGATACGCTGAAAACGCAATCCCCTCACCTTCCATTTGACGCAGGTTCTCACCGGGCACGGCTGCTTTGGTGACTACCTTTGTCGGACGGCTCACAGGGAGCCGACGACTGAATTTCACGATTGTAGCGTGGCGGTGGACTCTGCCCAGCACACCCTCGAGGGCCTCGAGGTGTGCACGAGATGGGCGGCGCTGCGTCAAGGTCTGACGTCAATTCTCGGAGGGGACTTGTCGCTCCCAAGCGTCATCACCGCAATGCTCGGCGACGACGAGTCCTGGAAGGCTATGGTGAAGGAGGAGGCCGCCGACGTGGCCTCCATCCGCAGGCAACGAATGGGGGTGCGTCGGAGGCGCTACTTAATGTATCTCCAATAACGCCCCAGTGCCCGTGTCGGGCCGGGATGGAAACCCGGTCCTGCTAGACACGGCGTCGACAGGACTGTTCAGAGGTGAGCCGGATAATCCCCGTGGAGGAGAAATCTGGCCATTTCGCCGAGGCCAGCATGTCGCTAGAGGGATCCTATTTCCTGCAGGTCCGGGACCCTCTAGTTAAAGCGGCTGAAGGCTCCCGCAGGAGTTTAGTACGGTATTGCATTCCTAAAGTGCCGAGTCCGACATAGGTCTAGAACTGTCTACCCAGGCTTTCTGGATATCATCCGTAAATGGATTCCCCTGCGACACAAAAAAAGGGGAAAATATGGTAAATTGCAAATATTACACCAGTTTATTGACTTAGATTCGCGAGGCTATTTTACAGAAATGAAGTGAGAAATTGACGCGCGGAGTGCTCTTTTAGCAAGACAGCGCGCCCTTTCACACCGCACATATTGCGAGGCAAGCCCTGAAAGACAAAGGGTTCTCAGAGATTGACCACCCTCCATATAGCCAAGACGTAGTACCTAGCGATTTTTCCTGTTTTCCAATTTGAAAAAGGACTTACGGGGTCGGAGGTTTACAGATGACAATGAAATTAATGCTGCGGTTGATCGTCATTTTGAAGAGAAAGATACATAATATTTTTTGGGTGAGTTAATTCATACACACACATTCCATTCAGCACCTTGGGCCGCGGATTTATCAGCCGTCCCTCGTACATATAAACGTTTGAAGGAAGTTTTCATGAAATAAAACTTAACATTTAATGAACAACGCGAAATTTGTTGTTCATCAAAGGTTGTTCAGATTTAGTTTAATAAGGGTTTCAAAACAAAAACAAAATCTATCCTTTATGCGAATGAGTCGTATACTGATAGTGTAAAACGGGGTATTTATAGTCCCGTTTTCTAAGACCCATATAGTTTATCATAACAATTTTATTATAGTATCGTAAAAAAATATAGGTAGTACTGTACACTAATATTACTGGTAAACAGTTAATGGTAACACAACTTCCAAACTGCATTTACGCAAGTTACGCATATTTGCACTATCCCCGACGTTATGTAATTTTATTTTAATAAATATAATTAGTTTTGCTAATATATCTATTTAAATGTTAATTGTGCTCATTTTATCAGCGAAAAGGGCACCCGATTGTGTGGAAATTTTGGAATAAAAATCTTATGTATTTATCCAGGTTTTCAAGTAGTGTACATAAGTATTTTTTTTATCAACCCTTAAAACATTTTACGGATGTATGACATTACGATACATACTTGCACAGGAATGGTTCAGATGTGGAACTGGGCACGCAGTTATTGTTCTCATCTAGTTCATAGCCGGCCTTACAGGTCTCACAATCTGGCCCAGCAGTGTTGTCAGCACAATCCTGTATATATTATTGTTATCATTTAAAAGTTATATTTAATTATTTTACCGAGTGAGGCCTCCTTTTATCTTTATTAGAGTAGTGTTGACACACGTGGTTTTACCCGTGTTTACTGCTCCGCACTGGTATTTCGATCCTTATTAAAATGAACCATAACGCCGCTATAAAGGCTTAGACAAACAAACAAAAAATACATACCAGTGGACCTCATGTTCAAATAAATTCTTCATATTAATAATTTTAATAAAAATATTAATGATTAACTATACAAAATGGCGTTATTTATGATATGTAGCATAAACAAAAATAAATTAAGACTTTAAAATAGATATAAAAAACCTAACGATAAAATACTTACATAGCATTCGCCGGTTTCTGGATGACACATGTTGGAATGACCATTACAGGCACAAAGACCACAGTTTTCCAAATAGAGACCAGTTGAATTTCTGTAAAGATAAAAAATATTTTATTATACACTAAATAACGCTTACAAGTGTTCAATGAAGCAGTATTCCTAAGTATTAATTAATTAATGTTATTTAATCTATATATAACTCTATTCTAAATTACATACGAGTATATTAAAAATATTACTCTTGCTATAATCGGTTATATTGTTTACTAAACCTCATTTGCGATATCAGTCAAATAAGGGTTTAGGCTTAGGCTTAGGTGAAATAGTTTCCGAGATGTAGAGTGACGTTATTAGTCTATGCTAAATCGTTAATATGATTTTAAATGTTGAAATTTTTTATTTAATTTGACTTCGATTCCTAATTTTATATTTTATTTATTAACGACTTAAATAATTTTTTTTAATAAGGTATAAATTATATTGACCTTGTGTAACCAGGTTTACAATCTTCACAAGACGTGCCCATGTGGCCCACAGGGCACTGGCACATTTCCACGTGTTGAGCGAGTGGCCCATCACCGTTAGGCTCAGCGGTATCGATGCTAGCACTGACTATCGACGCCACGTCAGTGTTATCAGAGTACGTTGCCTTAACCAGAATAGTCTTCACATCAGCTAACGCGATAAGGAAGTGCTCGCGTAATACTTCTTTGCCGTCGGGTCTGAATAGGATATATATTTAATTAATATTATTTAGATTAATTAGACATCTTAATGATTTTAGGCGTGTAATGTTTTGATACTTGTCAAACATACATACATACCATAACGTTTTTATGTAAATTTATATATTATAGGAACAAACAAGTTATCTGCTTTTATCTTTGTATAAGATGCTTATTTAATACAAAAGTAATTCTAAATTGTAACATTTGTTTATGATTTTAGTGCGATCAAATAAAATAATAAAAAAATTCAGCTTTTAGGTTATGATAATTTTCATTTGGTGGAACATTTAAAAATGAATAATTTATTTACCTCTGCCATCCCTTTTCCAAGAACTGAACACTGGCGTTCAAATAGCCATCGCTAGATGGCGCGAAGTTACCAAAGTAGTGGAATGTCAGACTGTTGTCCTGTAAAATTAAATTTTACCTTTGTAGATTTCTTACTGCATAAAGGGATTTAAGTTTTTTTTTTTTGTATAATATAAAATTTATATGTTTATGCATTATGTTTTTTTTATTCATACGATCAGTAAAATATTTTGTAAAGTAGTTACTGACACTTATAAGTTGGACGTCAGGCGCAGTGTTCCGTACGCCACCGTATGTAGGAACATGGCGAAGTTCGTACGACAAGAATCCACCATAGGATGTTACTTTGTCGCCAGAAAAACTATAAATGAAAAAAAAAGAGTATACATAATTATATGAATTGCTTTAATACAAAAAATATGTTCGTAAATATTGAATAATTATATTGTAAAATAGTTGTAAATAATATCATACTAATATATCCTAAATACATTATTTATATTATAAATGTGAAAGTTTGTGAGTGTGGATGGATGTTTGTTACTCTTTCACGCAAAAACTACTGAACGGATTTAGATGAAACCTTACAGTAATATAGCTTATACATCATAATAACACACAGGCTGCAATTTGTAGAGATTTTATGCCAAGTGGGGGTGGATCCAGGAGTCCAAGTTATGACGCGCCATCGTCGACTGTCGAGTGCGCAACTCGAACGCGGGCATATGCGCGAGGGCAGACATCATTGATAGTTTGTTCATTTTAAGTTTTTTCTTATAGTTAATTTGATTCTCAAAACGATTTACTACTTAGTACAGTAGGCATAATTATTATTTTTCGGTAGTACATTTTAAGTAGAAATATAGATTACTTTTTATTTTAATTTAAATCGTAGGTGTTAGATTTAATTAGTTTTTTTTTATTGTGTAGGTTTAGTTAGTTTTTTTTTTTTTTTAGAGAATGGACAGTGTGGTTTGAGGAATAGATGTTTTTATAGACCTCACTGATGGCGAGTGCAACGTCCTTGGGGTTGCGATGCGTGCAAGACAACTCACTTGTGATGCCTGTGGTCAGGTTGGGTCTACAGTACCGCTTTACGAACAGGTTCTCTCTGTCGATATACGGCAACTGATTGATATCTCCGACGAGGACCACTTCTTTTGCTTCCGACAGTCGGGCGGCCATCACTATGGCCCCGAAATGGTTCATGAGGGCTTCGTCCACCGTTAAACGATCTATTTTTACGCCCTCACGAAAACCATTCACTAAGATGGAGGCCATAGTGCGCACCTTTAATTTGGCTTTTTCGCCATAACGGTGTGCAAGTTTTTCTTTGAGCTCTTTGGCTGCCTCTATTGTGGTCGTGGCTACTATTTCACCATCTTCGTCAAAGTTCCCGACTATGTGTGTTGTCTTGCCGCACCCAGGAACCCCATTGATCCATTTCAGTGACGGCAGTTTCCAGGCCCCGAAGGCATTTCCGACTTCAGGATCGCCCGTGATGGTTTTTGCCATCTCGAGTATCCGGTCGTCAAGCATCACCCTCGTGCATCTGGCCACTACCACCACTGGGTCCTCTTTTGGCGTGTTAAAGGTCTGAGGTCCTTCTTTTCGTCCCTCAGCCTCGATTGCGCCCACGAAGCCGGCTGTGGTGTTATAAGCGGCCATATACAATCCCGACATACTGCCTTTGAGTACTTGGCAGGTGTCGTTATTATATATGGCAGCCTCGGCTTCATCGAGTTCCACCTCCAGCAGGCTTTCATGTCCGTATTGGTAGGTCCGCATGATCTTTTTGCAGGTGGCCAGGCTTACCTCACGGTTCGCCTTTGTAATGGCCAGGAACTGTTGTTGTGGTGTAGACGCTGTTCGAAGCTTTGGTGGCTTTGGCTGGTGACACCTGAGGAGGCCTCGGATTTTCGTTTCTCACAAACCTTCTCAGCGCCTTCGATTGTCTTTCATTCGAGAAAGCCGGTTTTGGGGCAAGGTGGTACGGTCGGGTACCTCTTTTGGGAGAGATCGTTCCTTGGATCACTTTTGCTATCGCCATCAGATGAGGCTTAGAACTGCTGCTTTTGTCCCTGGAGTTAAGTGACTCTAGCTCCGCCTTTTGGGCCTCAGCTTTCGCTTGTAATCGTTCCGAGTCACTGGGCATGGTCTCTTCGAGAGTCGGCCTTTTAGGGGGTGAAGCTGTTCGAATCTGGGCCTTTACGTAGCCCAGATCCTCCCCCCTATCCTCGTAAACTATGACCTCATGTATTTTCGAATAGTTATTTAGGTTATGTTAGTTATTTAGGTTATATTTCTGTAAATGTGTGTTTAATAGCTAATCTACTGAGCCGCTTGTGATGAAATTTGATACTGTTAGTCTGAAGCCTGGAAAAGGACATATACTACTTTTTATCAACACAACCGCGCAGGCAAAGCCGCGGGCGGAAGCTAGTCTATTATAAAACGACTTCATTAGTCTATAGAGGTTTTTCAAAACTATATATTAAAACTATTATTTTACTATGTATATAAAACTATTATATGACAAATTCATCGATTTTAATCATTCCTTTCATTTTATTTTTTACTAAACATACTCTAGAATTGTCACGTTACCAAGGAATTTATGTACAAGCCGGAATGCGCACGTGCACTCAAAAAAAGAGAGAGCTTGCATCTATTTCTAATATGGTTTCAAGGCAACACGTAAGAAAAAGACAAAACCAGTAGTCAAGGAAATGCTCGGAACGATTTTTTCACTTTACATGTTGGAAACAAAATATGTCAACCTTATATCAAATATTTCAAGGTGCATATTTGAATATACCTACAATTTAATTAAGTGAGCGTGAGTCTTTGAGAGACGAGAGTTAAATATATATAATTTTTCATTGAAAAAATTTGACATCTACATTTTTGAGAAAAAATGCATTTTTAAAAGTAAATGAACGAACAACTTTATTTATTAACAACTACGACTTGTATAAATGCTTACGAAAAAATACCTGGTAGGAAGACTCCAGTATAGAATAGAAGGTCGAGAACGTTGGTAGCTGCGTACACCGATTTCTCCTCTTACGAGTTCGGGTTGGATTTCAGTTTCTATAGGAGCATTGTATATGATAGCACCCGCCGGCCCTATTGGTGCACTACTGTATAGTTTCACTTCATCCACTATTTGTGGTACATTGAAACGTACTGTGGTTGTCTTGCGACGCAAGTTGCTTGTCATACATTGACTGGAAACGCCTGAGCAGAAGCAAAGGGCACATCCGTGTCTGTAACAATACAATTTTATTAGGATCTATTTTGGTACTAATTTAATATAAGAACAGTTTATCTCTAATATTTTTTATCTTCGGAAACGGTGATAAAGTTTTGAATTTAAATATGTTATTTTGAATTTAAAAAGCTAAAAATTGCAAATACAGGAGTCTAGGCTCCGAATACGTTTTTGTCCTATTCGGTGTCGAGACCCTTGGTCCGTGGGGTCCTAGCGCTATAATGCTTTTTAAGGAAATAGCAAAAAGGTTAGTCGACATCACAGGAGACCGAAGAGCTGGCAGCTACCTCGGACAAAGAATTAGTCTAGCTATTCAAAGGGGGAACGCGGCTAGTATCTTCGGAACTTTGCCTAAAGGGACGACTCCTTTTAATAATATATTTTAGTTATTATATTATATTTTTTAAGGTTTTTTAGTTATATATTGTAATATTTGATATTTAATTAAATTAAATAACTTAATAACATTGTAAATCATATAAATATATTTACTTTCGTTGTTTAACATGTAATAATATTTTTTTTAAAGTAATGTCAGTTATAATAAGACGATCAGTAGTCATTGAATAATTAATTGCTACTTTGTTCTTTAATGTAAACTAATATTTTTGTTTATGTAATGAACTAAAGAAATTTCATATAATGTCATATATATATTCCATATAAGTTAATCAAGCTCTCTGCTTAATATATTATTAAATCGGTAACGGTAATCTGAAAATATAAAGGTTTATTACACTATTTGATACCATTTTTAGTAGTAAAAAAATTGTATCCGCCTTTTTATGCTTAAAATTGCAAATCTGCGTTGAATATTTAAATAATAATAAATTTTTAATAAAATATTACCTGAAGTCATCAGAAAGATAGAAGGAGCCGTTTTTACACTGATCACAGTAGCGTCCTTGGACATTTTCCTTACACACGCATTCATCTGGAAGACGTACTTGGCTGGTTCCTAGTGGGTTGCAGTTGTTTTGCGGCTTGGGTCGGCATGAATCGCCGATAACCAAAGGATTGCCAATGTAATTAGGGGCACAGTAACTACAGTCGGGACCTTCATATCTATAAAATAATAAAATAAGTAGTAGTAATTTTGTAAATCTGAAAAATATAAGATTCACCTACTTTAGTACGTAAAAGGAGTGTGAAGTGTTATTTTTTATTTTCGTCAACTTAATTATGTAAAAAATACGGGATAGTGTATATATAATTATAAAATTTTATGCGTATTTATTAAAACATCTATTGCCTATTATCTTGATTTTGTTTTTTAAATATAGTTTAAGTTTTTTTTTTTTACTTTTTTTTTTGCACTTTTACATAAAATATCTACTGTACCCTGGTTGACAGTCGCAGATTACGTTTCCTCTCGGACCGACGGAGCATGAGCTGGCGAATTGATTGCCTCTGTTAGTGAGCGGACAAGGGCAAGGTTTACAATCGCCACCGCTGCTCGGATCACCATAGGTGAGTGGTGGACAAGGAGCTTTCGGCACACACGTACCATTCCAGGGTCCAGAATTTTGTCTTTCGAATCCTTCAGCACATTTCTGTTAAGTATTTTAATAATTATTGTTTTTATTGATTTAAGCGAGGTCGGATAAAAATTTTTAGGTCTAGAAATTCATCTGACAAGAATCTTCGGAAAATTTTACTATTATACAGGTCGTTATTATAGGAGGCGGTGCTTCCAGATAAAGATTTATCTCAAAATTATTTTGTATAATAAGCGATTATATATATATATATATATATATATATATATATATATATATATATATATATATATATATATATTGATTATACTATATATATTAACTATATAGTCAATGTATAAAGATAATTTAAAAGCTTCAGCAACATACAATGGTTCTCACCTCACACGATCTTCCTTTATATCCTGTAGGACAAGAACATTCCTCAACCAGACTAGCCGCTCCGAGGCCGACGTTACTCATCTGTGCTGATTCCATTGTGAACTCAGTTATATTGACACCAGCATTATTCGAGTCAGCTCGCAGGAGAACAAGTTCAATATCGTCCAGTCTATAATTAATAAAAAGTATACATATTATATTATGCAGATCTTGATTAAAAAGAAAGTTACCAGAGCGTTGGAAGTTAGTATAACGGAAAATATATTTCATATACTAACGCCATCATTATATCTTCTCGTGAAGCATGTATTAATCCTCTAGATGATGGTTTTTGCCAATTGCCAGGCGTTAGGCGAGCGTTAATGTAAGGCGGATCACGGATGAGATCGTTACGATTTTTGTGAAGCAGTGTTTGGTATTTACCCTGTAAATTTTTCCATTTACCAATTATAGTATTAAAAAATTACATTAATAAAATAACGGATATATATGGTAAACCACTCATACTTACCAATATGATGATATCGGGAACGCTATCACTAACCCCGAATCGGCTAGGATTGTGTGCAGATACTCTGTATTTGATGCGGCCACCATAGGATGTCAGCTGATTACCATTGTAAGTTTCCGGTAGAGTAAGGTAAGGATGAGCCCCAGTACCTCTTGGCCAAGATGAACCAAAGTCAGCCAATTTCGTAACCTACAAATTGACATAAAATTTATATCATAAAAGTCGAAAAATGAGTCACTAAAAATGGTATGATTTTGACAAATTAACCAACCGTTGCTCCATTCCTTAATGGCTGGTAGTAATACTGATTAGTTATGTCTTGCTGTTTGTCGAGCTTAACGTCTCCGCTATAGTCTTGGTTAACACCAACAAGCCTAGTACCGCCCTCGCCGAGTGGAGTTGGCATGTTAAAGATGAAGAGGTCAGCACTTTGACATTGAGTCGATTTTCCGAAACAGAAACATCTTATACATTCGCTCTGTGATCGTGCCTCGCTAAAATTAGTAATTGGTTTAGTAATTATTAATTGTAAAATACTTAATAAAACAGCAAATATGCTTTCACAGACATGCACACACATCACACACGACTGACATGCAGAATAATTCACGATTGTGATATTATAAGTCAATATTTACCTATTGAAGTATCCGTTTGGACATACTCCGCCAGTCCTGTTGACGTATACAATAGCGTCCTGGGCGGCAAATGTTGTACCCTTGTTGTTAATCGCTTCGCAGGAATAGGCTCCACTATCTTCCGACTACAAACCATTATTAATTTTATTGTAATTTTTATTTAGTTCGCGTTGTAAGGAATACATATTTATAAAATTAAGTACACTTATATATTTATAAATATATTTATATTTTACGTAATAGGCTTTTGTCGCAGCTTTATCAGTATCTCGACGTTTTTTTGGATTTGATGGTGTGTGTATGTGGCTACTACTATCACTCTATCTATATAAGCTCATAAATTTCTTTAACATGAAGCTTTTTTAATGCAAAATAAATTCAAGATGCACTGGTAATCCTTGAAATTACTGCGTTTAAACAAATAAACAGTTTACTGTTTTTTTTTTAATTTTCTATCATTTATTTTTAGCTTTGACACATTAGTATAGACATTTTGTAATGAAAAATGACAATATTGATGAGGTGTGAAATTTACCTGCATATCTGGGCAAGTCAGCGTTCCCATACCATTTTCGCTTGTTGAAGTGCACTTTTCTGGCACATTACCCCAATTAAGACGCCAGGATATTAGTGGCATAGGTACACCTACGGCTTCACAGACCAAGGACAAAGTTTCACCAGGATTCAATTTGACATTAGCTGGTGATGGAGACCTTGTTACATGTACAGGCGCTATAAAGAAATAATAACATGGTATTAAAATAAAATGTAAATAGAAGGATATCAATAAATTGAAGATAAAAACACATTATTTTATAAAAATCTCTGTATTTTTAAACTACTCTTATACACAAGGTTATTTTTTTAAACCAATCATTGTTGCATGCATAGAAGGAATAAATAAAAGTGTTGAATTCAACATTGGAAGTCCGAGACTATGTACATTTAGTTTTGTACATCAACAATCAAGTTAAATTATATATGGATGTTCAAAAGAACTCACCGCAACCGATTTCATCGGACTTATCGAAACAATCGCTTTGTCCGTCGCAATGGAAGCTTTTGCGCACACACTGGTCGCCGCTAGCGCAAGCGAACTCGGTGGAAAGACATTGTTGGCGCGGGTCGCTGTTCACACAGTTCTGTTCATCGGAATTGTCTCCGCAGTCGTCATCAGAGTCACAGAGCCAAGTTTTTAAGATACATTTACGATTAGAGCACTGGAACTCGTTTGGTTCACACATACCATTTTGGTCTGGAAATATTTCATACATTATTCAATTAATAAAATATGATATATTATTAAGTTATTTATGATTAATTTAAGGTATAGTATGTATTGTCGATTGTATGATATTAAATTAGTTTGCCTAAAACTAAGAAAGAAAATCTAAATGAAATTCACTAACACTTTCAAGCTATAATTTACTTATAAGCTGGTTATATTATAAATAGTCTTTAGATAAATATTTACTTATATAAATAACCATTTTTTCTAAAAATTGAGTTTTTAATGGGAAATTTACGCACTACAAGATTCTTCATCAGATCCATCAGAGCAGTCTATTTTTCCATCACAGACTGATTTCTTGTTAATGCACTGTCCATTGCTGCACGTCGCTTGGTACGATTGACAGGCACCAAATGGTGGTCGCTGGGTGTATGCTGGAATAATATAGGTAATTAATAGAATTAAAAAGGACTTTAAATGCGTTAATAATTGCACAACTCACGTTCGTTTTCCACTTTCAATGTAACTCTTAGTTCAGATCCTGGTGATCCTAAATAGCCTGTCGCTTGACAAATGTAGACACCGCTGTCCGCTGTCTGTTTAATATATAATTGCGTATCGTTAGGGGATAAATGTTCCATAAAATGTAGATTTTATGTTGTGATGTGATAGAAACTTACAGTAACTCGGACCATCTCGAGGCGTCCGTTCCTATCAGTGTAGCCAGGTTTAAAAGGTCTTCCGCCTTCCCTGACCCAGCGCACGGGCGCTCTGAGTACACCTTCGTCTCGGCAAGAAAATACCACGTCACCACCTATAATTATTAAACTAATTAACTGAAAATATAAAATACAAGTAATGTCCCCCCAAATTAAAGTCCTTTACATGCAGTTATATCATTATTTTATCTTTAATTTAGTATGTGTATTAATGAATATTATGTTCAAAATTTTATTCCGAAAGTGTAAAATAGAAATATTTTATATATTATATATAGGTATTCTTTCTTTCTGTCTTTGTTTACGTTGGTCCGAATCCCTAAAATCTTTCATTATTGGTAAGCCTGTAATATTTTATTTCCCGAGAAATTACAAGCTCACTAATAAAACTTTTTACTTGTTTGTATCAGCCTGTAAAGAACCCACTGCTGAGCGAAGGCCTCTTCTCATTTATAGAAGAAAGGTTGGTAATTAATCCACCACGCTGCTCCACTGTGGTTTGGCGGATAATATTTCCCTACCATAAGTAACGATTATTATCAGGTGTCAATGATAACAACTGGGACCGCCGGCTTTACGTGCTCTCCGAGGCACGGTGGGAAGACCCACAAGGACATACACCCAGACCGGAAACAAATATTTTTACAAATATAAACATCTGTCCCGAGCGGGAATCAAATCCGCGACCGCCAGCGCGTGGCGTTGAGGCGACTACCCGTATTAATACACCAGGACGGTCATCTTCTTACTAGAACTTTTTACTAATATATTATTATTAAAATCTTTCTGTAATATAACGATAAACGGATAATTATATACAACAGAGAAATAAGAAGGCAAAAAAGATGAAACTAATATCAATAGGTGCATGGTGATCACGCCACCCCGTTTCTAGACCGCGTGTTCTCCGAAAAAACATGTGTTCACACCAATGCGAATGCTTATCCACTGGATTCCACCCTATCAAGTGAAACATTACTAGTTGAAGACTACTCTGGAAGGTGAGGATTGAAAGATCCCAGCCACCCCATCCCCCAAACTTTACTTGTGATGGTTCCTCTAGGTTTGTTTCGCCGTGACTCCCTGAATTATTATCCCACATCCTATTTGCTGGAATTCGCTTGTACGTTAACAATAATAACTATCCCATTAATCCTCTCCCCCAAGTATTCACTTTTCACCCCCAAAAATGTTTACCCAGACCATGGGACCTACCCTCTGCTCACTTCATATAACCTCACCTCCGCGAACCGTACCTCAGGAATGGGAAAATATAGACACCCTGAGTTTGATATCGTTGGAATCGGAAAAATTAGAACAACAATTAGCCACAAAAATTTACGAATTAGGGAAAAATACGAAAACCACTTAGTATCATTTTTAAAATGCAGCGCTGCGTAAAATACAATTACATCTATCTGCAGGTGTAATACCGGTACCAACCGATCGATCGACCTACTGGAACCCAATCCTGGACTCGCTATCCTAAAAAATGGCAACATATACACACACCGACCGACACTGATAACGTAATCGTCATCTTCTCTCTCCACCAAACTAGCGGGTTTCAATCTCAAGTCGCATCCATCCTTGCTGGCGTTCAGTATTGGCAAGTTCTAAACAAGTTAAAAAAAATTAATCAATCATAAATTTCAAAAGATTAAAGAAAAAAAAAAAATATATATATATATATATATATATATATATATATATATATATATATATATATATATATATATATATATATATATATATAATGTTAGTGAGAGGTGCAGAGCCCCGGCGTATTGAAGGAATATAAATACATGTGCCGAAATATCAAGAATAAATGCAGCCTTGATAAGGCTTCATTCGTAATCGAATCGATCGAAGTTGGGACTCAATCAACATCCTGAGCGACTCAAGATCTTTGCTTGTCACCATTTTTTTTTTACTTCGCGTAAAATCGCCCTAATACCCCTAATACCGATAGTCAACCTCAAAATCCTGACGAGTCAAGAGGGCATCCCGGTTTATCTGCAACGATTCGGATTCGGATTCAAAAGTAGTTATAGTAGTTAGTGTCTATTACGCTGATGACAAAGATGACCCAATTGCCAGGTACATCAGCCGAGCGGTGCATACTTCGACGAATAACATCTTGGAGCAAAGCTTAAAAACATACATTCATAAACGCGACAATTTGGTTTGGAGGGCTGTGTTTGAGAGATGCGGTGGGGCGATGCAGGATCCAGGCCCTCACACAGATAGGAAGACTATGTAATAGTATAAGTGTTTGTATATATGTATTGTGTAATAGATATGCAACAAATCAATAAATCAAACCGAAAAAATACAGTATACGCTTATAGCCTGGCCTACACTATACGCGAAAAATAAAGGAAAATATACAGAAAGAAAGAAGAAATAATAAGATACCGAAAAAGTGCTGTTAAGGATCCTTCCATAGAGTGACATAGCTTTTCTTTTCATACTCTTCAATTCATGTCTAAGACTCTCCCACCCATTTTCAACCCTCGGGTTAGATTGGCAGTCATTACGACTACCGATCTAATCCGATAAGTATATTCTACATAATGTTTAAAAAAAGGCACGGACAACTAGAGCCTGTGGATATGTATGTATAAAATGTTACGATAAAACCAAAAACTGCATGCATTGTTTTCCTTGCATGATATTATAATTATAATGTAAATAAATTATCCCATTGAGTGATCGATGTATCTTAAATGATGAACATTGTTTGTAATAGTTACTTTTTTGTATATGTCTTTGCATAGCATAGATAATTGGCTAAGAAAAAATATTATTTCGAAACCAATAACACACGAAATAAACTAAGCAATTGTTAGTGTTTCAATACTTTAATTCATGAAAAATAAAAATATATTTAATGATATATGTGTATATTTTGTAATTATGCAATATTAAATAATACTTATTTGAAAAATATTTAATTATATTGTTATTACATGGATCCTGAAATGTATATTATATAATTATAAACGCTAAATTTCATTATGAAGCAAAATAATCCATCATTATTTCCAGTATTAAAGTATGAGCGTCAGTCCAAAAGTATTAATAGTTACTTAAAAACCCATTGTGCACCCAAATAGAGATACACTAACTTACCATAATGGGCTGTTCCACCACCATGAAAGAAATATAGAAAATTATTACTTTTCATCTATATAGATTTTATTTTTACTTTAAATATGTAATCCATCACCATATAAGAGTATAATTACTATAAGTTATGACGATGACTACTGTTGTTAAAATTATTTTAGAGTTTGTAAATATATACTTATGTAAACTTATGTTCTTATACAATATTGTAAAATACCTATATTGAAATTTACTAAGATTCGTTAAAAAAATAATATTTATGGTAATTAATTAGTACCACAACAATTGTTCTATAGCTATGTATTTTTATGTGACATTACTTTTATAATTAAACGAAAAAAAAAACATAATTATTAAAACTTTTATAATAAAATAACAATCATGTTAACTTAAACTTAGAAACGTTATGTCTAACGAATCCAAGCTCACCTGTTTTCCAAGCCTTTCGTTGGATTAGAGAAACGTAGGAAATTATTACTCAACTGATGTTTCATTATTTTATATGGGGTAGGTACACACAAGAGGAAAAATAATTTATTTAAAATTAACCGAGTTAAAACATTCATATGTAAATATACTCGAACTTTTTTTCAGTTTATGTTAATAATTATTTATGTAAAAAAAATTACTATCTTAACAATAATTTACTCACCATTGCGAACAGTTTGCTCTCTTGGGTAGGTTTTGAGATTCAAAGCATTGGATGCTGCAAAAATAATAACAATTATTGTTAATTAGTTAACAACAAGTTTGTTACATGTGTTCTGTGTTAAATAAAATAATAACATTAGACCATTAAAACGTTAAACATCTAAAAAAATCATTCATAAAAAGAAACTTTTAGTAATTTTAGTGGTGATTTCGACATTATTTATGTATTAGGGGATATCAATCATTGGTTTCATTACATTTTTATTTTATGGCAAGTTTGCGTTAGTGATAATGATAACATAACATACATTAATTTTGATAGAGCAGCGGTATTAAAAAAACGTTCGCTCATAAACGCTCATAAATTGAAATAATAATTTCAATTTTAATAAATATACATACACATGATTATAAAACTGAAGGATGAAAAGATGTTTTACAATTTGATATAGATTGGATAGATAGGGTTGGAGGGTTACTCCAATTAGATATGATATCGATAGCTGTGAGAGGTTACAAGAGGTAACATTATGCCGCATTATACACTCATAGATAAATTAAAGCAGTGTGCTATTATCTATCGACTTGTCTTACTGCCAGCTGGACAATCGAACTCATCTGAGCCGTCGTGGGGACAGTCTGTTTGACCGTTACACCGAAGTCTCGCGTCTATACAAGGTCCGTTTTCACATCGCCACTGACTTTTTCCGCATCCTAATATTATCACGAGAATTCTAAGATGATTCTACATATAGTATATAATTTTTAGGTGACTTTTAAAAAAGAGATTAACAAATCGTTTGTAATTTTTAGTATATGTTACGCGATGTCTTCGCTAATTATGGGTCGATTAAAATTATCTGAACGAGAAACATACAAACATAAGCTTCAATATTATGCACTAACCAGTGTTAAGATATCATTTTTAGGGTTCCCTTATACTTCAAAATTAAAAATCGTGATCAATATTGAAAATAAAATACAGTAAAAAATTAAAGGATGTCCCCCATATATCACTCTTATTTTGGCATTATGTATATTTTACGTTGTTCATTATGTCATACGTTGCTCGAGTCAGACTTAGAACTGGCCTGATTTTAAAATTTAAATAAGTAATGACTTAGGTTCCTAAAAATAGATATAATTTTAGCAACCACACAATATAGTAAGAAGCGATAAAAAATAATTTTTATTTTCCAGTGCAATTTTATTGACGTGAAAAAAATATGTTATATCACAAAAATCTTTACCTTCATTAACACCAGGTCCACTTGGGTAATAAGGAGCTGATGTGGTGGTATATATAGGGCGCGGAGTCGTCGCTGGTACTGGATACCGGTCAGGTTGGAATCTTCGAGTAGTAGTGGGGTAGACATAGGGTGGACTCGTAGTGAAGGGCTTAAATGTTGTGGAACATTCACTCTCATCAGACGCATCCATACATTCAGGGTAACCATTACAATATTCATTTTCAGGTATGCACTGACCAGAAGAGCACTGCCAATAGCCCAATTCGCAAGCTGAAAAATATTATCCCATTTAATGGGCTTATTTGGGAATCCAAATTAAATAAATTTTAAGATTTTTTAAATGTCGCTAGTAATTTAATTTGCTAATATATGCTATTTAGAATAATAAACTACATTAATAAATATTTAAAAGTACTACTCTTTTATACTGTAACTTCTTTTGTATATTTAAGATACGTACTCACTTAGTATTAGTCATAGCTAGAAATTGGATTGAAAAGGATAGATTTATTTTAAATAGCAGCTACTATTAAAATACAAATATTGGAAATAATAAAGCACTCTAACACTGAATTGTCTATAACTTGAACACTAAACCTACCAGAGCGGTCAAATGACCGCATTTGAGACTTTAATTAAAATAGTTAAATTCTAGGTTTACAATTTTCTTGAACTTACTGCACGATTTATCTACAATATATATCTACTAAAGAAACCTGTAAACCTCAATAAAAATGTAAACCTAGAGTTCAACGGTTTTAATTGAAGTCTAAAAAGCTGTCATTTGACCGCTCTAGTAGCAGTATCAACATGCAAATACACTTCTATATATGAAATAAGTAATATCTACGAAACCTAACACTACATTCCGTAAATAAATCGTAGAATATATAATACAAATAAATACGCTGTAAAAAATAAGTGCGCTAACGGAAAAAAATGAATATAAAAAAAATGTATTGTAGGTATATAATATAAAAAAAGCAATTCAGGTAATTACTGATCTAGGGTATCGATGTTTTCCAAAGTGGAATACCGATAAAACGTTACGTTCGAACACGCATTCAGCATTCCATAACCAAGTGTGGTATAGAATACCCGAGTTGTAACAGTTTTGCTCGTCGGAGAAGTCCGAACAGTCATAGATATTGTCGCACCGCCGTATGTGCGGGATGCAGCGACCGTCGTAACAGGTAAACTCTGATTCGTGGCACGGTGTCTCTATCGTTGAACGGGACGGCTTCGTCATGAACCATGCTGTATATTAGCTACGTTTCAATTTTTTTATAACAATACAAAACTTTTCAATCAACTATCGGTTACCGATATTTTGTGTATGAACGAAGAATCACCTAGCTGTTGTAATTCAAATAAAAACATTTAATATCACAACGTGTAGAATATCTAAAATGTGCTTTTAAAGTTAAGTGCAAAAAATTTCGATTTATGAAGATAAGAATAGGCGTGATTACGGTGCCCAGTCTTTGAAGCGTAAGTGCATTGATTGTGCTGCGCAATAGCAGAAACGTACGTTAATTTGTCGTGCTTCTTCGTGTTCTAATTCCTGGTTTGCATAGAGTGTTATTAAGCATCTTATAACATGATATTAGCGGTTTTATTATTTTTAATATTAAATAACAACTATTTTACTCACGACAATTTTCCTCATCGGAATTATCGTCACAATCTTGATGTCTGTCACAGAAGAAATTGGTTTCGATACACGTACCATCTCGACATGTAAACTGATTTTCATTGCAGCCAGCTAAATAAATAAAAAAAGTTGAAAGTTTAAATACCATAGCAGAAAATCAAATACACCTTAAAAATGTAAATTTGTTAAAAATACTCACTTGGCTTGGATATCACAGTAGTATTGCAGTCGAATTCGTCGCTAGAATCGGCACATTCCGGTACACCATTACAAAGTAGATTGACGTTTATACATTCACCATTATTACATCTATAATTAAAAGAAACGATGACATATACCTATTCTCATTTCTCCTTTATAAGGAATAATTTTACACAAATGTTCTTAATAATAAAACAACACATTTCCTTCGCAAACTGTTATATGTTGACTATGAATAAGAATAATGGCTTAGGAATTCGCTATGGATATATCGCATATTAGTTTCGCAAAGCACAGCACAAGCTTAAAAATATTTATAGTTTTATAAGTTAATAATCGTAATGCATTTCTTCTAGTAACAGAAATGAATAAAATATACGAGTACATCACTAAGTATATTAATGTTACCTGAAATCAATCGGTCCATCGCATTTACCACAGTCTCTCTCGTCAGATCCATCAGAACAGTCCGGGATCTGGTCACAGATCTTACGATCTTCTAGACATCTACCGTCGCATAGATGATTGCATTCTTTAAAAGAAATAATACAAAATTGTATAACCTATAAATTTGCAACGCAATGACTTTTAAACATTTAAACAACGGTCGATCATATGTGTCATACACATATAAACTCGATCAACATAATTATGAATCTTTAGGCTTATAATAAGACTATTCGCTTGCCAATATTTAGAAGCATTCGCAATGCATACTTAAAAGTAAAATATTTTAAAAACTATATTGATAAAATATTTAACTATGTGACAAATTATTTCTTTTAACAATTAAATGTAAATCCAAAAAATAAAAACACTTCCTCGAATGGAAGAAGTGGATGATCATACACATAAAAATGTCAATGTAATTTATTCTGATTCATTATAGTACAAGCCAAATTACTAATGGTAGAAATTTGATAGTTTATTTTTTTTTGTAACGTAGGCGTTCATTAGAAACACAATAGAAATTTGAATCCTAAGGAGAATGAGGGTGACAAAGATTGTATGAGGGACAAAAAGTTTCAACAATTAAAATTTCGCCCACAAACCACAACCCCTTTAAAACAGAGTTCTCAGAAGTCTCAGAAGTCTCTGAAGTTGGTCAATGAGGTAGACGATGAAACCGCGTATGTACCGCGTATGTGTAATTATGTTATGTATTCATCCGGTACATCGTGATTGCTATGCTTGTATCGTACATATAGATTTTGTTATATGTTAACCCGGTTACTATGTTTGTTATGTGCTTAACCAGGCTTTTTACCCAGTATATAAGGTATGCTATGTATTTACCCGGGCAGCCATCCTCGTCCTCGCCCGAATCGCATTCGTTTACACCATCGCAACGTTTGGCGCACGGCACCCTGGAGCCGGGGTCGCAGGTAAAACTATCCGCCGGGCAGCGGGACGGAGCTGAAACATTAATCCTGTTAATTAACCTCCTTATATGATTCAATGTAAATTATTCCTTGCTTTTTATAGCAATATTACAAAGCCAAACGATTTTTTTTTTTTAGGATTACTGGCAGAATTTTAGTTTAGTTTTTTGATTTTCAAGTTTAATTGATTTTTAGACTCTATTTAATAAAAAAAAAGCCTAAAAATGAATAAAAAAATTATTACAATGTCTTATAAAATACTTATTGATAAATAGTTTTAAGTATATAATGTAATTCGTTTATTTGTCATTAAAGATGCTTACATACATCTTGTTACAATATGCTTAAAAATTATCATGCAATGCATTTTATCATGCACGTGCCTGTCGTTATATCGCAAATTGAATTTGTAAGTATTGTTCAAATGTAAAATGATTTGTAATTTCATCACATCACAAACCTACTCAACGAGCCAATCGAGGAACGCTTAAAATTCGAGAAGAATATTTTAATATCTATCTACAACAAAACTCTAAATACGAGTACTTTAACACACTAAAGCAATCAGACACGAGTCTCGTATAAAGAGAACAGCCGAGTAGCGGACGACAACAAGTTTATAACAATGACTTTCAACTCCCATACTTACCGCAGTTTAGTTCGTCTTCACCGCTCGGTAAACAATCTTTGTAACCGTTACAGCGTTTGGCAATATTAATGCAAGACCCGTCATGACATTCGAACTGGCCTCTTTTACAGGGACAGTTCTTTTCGTCCGAACCGTCTGTGCATTCCTGAGTCCCATTACACCACGAGTCCGCCGGTACGCAGTTTCCAGACGTACATTTATATTCATAAGCCATGCATACTGTGCCTGCCATAATATAATATATACCATAACCAAAATAAAAAGGCCTTGTCCGCATCATAGACAATATTGCGTCTCGTGTTTTACAATTCCATAACCTCTCTAGATTAAAAGCTTCAAAACTTTATACGAAATCTTTAAGTTATTGTCGTACCATGCGAACTGTTTTACTATTCTGAATATAATACAATAACAATAATAATATGCTTGATTACAATTTACATCAATCTATGTTTTATTATATACAAATATGTAGCTCTAAAAATAGTTCGAGTTGTGCTAAAAAGGATTATTCAGCGTTCATCAGATACTAGCAATGCAAAAAGAACAAACTATAAAGCATTATAAATTCACTAAAATAGTAGCTTATAATATTTTTAGAGCATGATTTATATACAAATTTGTTAATTGTCTAAATCAGGCGTTTTAAAAGTCCAAATAGAATAGTTGATAAAAACTAGCACATAAAATGTTAATCTGTATCATATGTACATCATAAATGTTGTACTTTCACAATTATATTAATTAATAAACACTACATTAAAATTATAGGATTTAAAATATACTTTATGTATTAATTAAGCAAAAATAAAGCATTAACAGCACTTGTTCTACTATGTGTGTTCGTGCTTGAAGCAGAGGACGGTACACTTAATGTCACCATCACCCTTTATTTATTTATACTAAGTAAAGTGACAAGAGTAAGACGATATAGAGTAATTTAGAAAGTACTCAAACCGTAAATGCAATCTCGTTCATCAGAACCATCCTGACAATCATGCGTTCTGTCACATTTTTTGGATGCAGGTATGCAGTAACCATTGTCACATTTGAAGTCGCCGTCACCACATGCTGAACGGTAAAATATTTAGTTTTAGTAGAATATTTTCTATACTATGCCTATGAATTTTCATTGAGGAAGACATACAAAACTGATCATTCAAGAAGAAAAAGACGAGAAGATATAAAAGTGATGATTATTACAATTAAGATGATAAGTCACTGTTTGGTGCTGAAAGAAAAGTAATAGAAAATCGATGCTATCAATAAAGGCGATAAAGAAGAAAATCAAATGTGAAAAGAAGAAATGAAATAAAGAAGACAGAACAAGTCGCCTATGTAATCATTGCAAACTTACGACATTTTTGTTCATCGGAATAATCGCCGGTATCGCAATCATAATGACGATTGCATCTCTGATATTCGGGTATTAACTTGCCATTTCTGCACTTAAAGTACCCATATTCTGGAAATACATGCAATGTTATACTTATACGATTAAATAATATATACACATATATATATAATTTTGCTTACTTTTCCTATTTAAAGTTATTTTAAATTATTCCTGATTGACATTGATAGTATTTTATTATTTATTTAATATTTTGTAATCATTGATTTTAAGTCGTACGTTACTATAATACAAGATCATTATATGGAAATTATATAGAAAAAAAAGAAAAAAAAAACGTTGAAATAGACTGAGCGGCAATAGTCTTCTATATAATTTTAACATGTACCTAATATTATTACTTATTTTTTCAAATTGTACTAAGCATCTTACCGACACAATTCCGTTCATCAGATCTATCAGTTGGGCAGTCTACGCGACCGTTGCATCTTTTACTACGTTTGATACAATTACCGTGATCGCATTGCCATTGGTCCGATCTGCATGCTTTTGTAATAATATTACAAGGAGTTAGTAAGTATTTTAGTTAGTAAGCCACTTAACCAAAAACATTAAAATATGTTAATGTGTTTTAGTAAATAAGCTACTTACGACATTCTAACTCGTCGCTACCGTCGTTTGGACAATCTTTAAAACCATCGCATCTTAAAAGCACCGATATGCAAGTTCCATCCCTACATTTAAACTTGCCTCTATCCTTACAGACATGATCGCCAGACCAGTATAGTAAACGAGAAACTTACCGTTCCAAATAAAATATGAAGCATGCATAGAAATATATCCTGGTTGTATAATCACTCAATATCACTCAATTTCGCTCAGTGACGTAGCAAAGCGTGGGTGAAATGGAAATTTGCCCTCGGCCCTCGTAATTAAAGATTCCTAGCGAGAGGCCCTTTCCTAAATATGATCTAAGTTCGAATTTCATAACAGTACTACTACATAATAATATAACTTTAAAACAACAAATCAATTTGAAAAAAATTTCACAGGCTTCTGCAAAGTTATTTTTTAATGCTCTTGTAAAACCGAACCTAATAGTTTTGTGAACTATTTTAATTTACTGACAGAAATCTAAAGATATTTTAATTAAATTCGATTTTTTTTTCTAACTTGTTTATATCTTGTTAAAATAAGTCTACAGTAAAGTTTAAGAATACAACAAAAACGCTATAAAAAGGTACGGTTAAAATGGCCCTACATGAATTGTTTTCATAATTTATTAGTACCTGGATGACCGAGCTTTGCTCGGTTCAATTATATTTAGATGCATTACATACAGATGAAACATAAATAATATTTTCGATCTTACCGACATAATAGTAAAATAATAGAAACCGGTTATTTAAATAAAAAATAAAAAGAGCTATTAATTCAAAAGAAAAAAAAAAGGAAAAAAAAAGATTGCTGTAGAAACCCGGATTCGAACCCAGGTTTTCTGATTTCGAATCCGCCCGATTCCCATCCGAGCTATTAGAAGCTTGTCAATGACAGCGAAATTTACCTTCGTATTCTAATGGTATTTTTAATTGCGTAAAAAAAGGGATAAAACAACATTTTCTAAAAATAAATCCTAGCTAGATCGATTTATCGCCCTCGAAACCCCCTGCATACTAAATTTCATGAAAATCGTTGGAGCCGTTTCCGAGATTCCGATTATATATATATATACAAGAATTGCTCGTTTAAAGATATAAAAGATTAGAAGATGCTATTGATAAGTAATCACAAAATATGTGAAATCGTTCACGAAAGGGTTCAAAGGGTTTCTTATGAAAAAACCTTTGGGGGACTGTTAATTTTCTATTTATCAAAAATATTTTATATCTTTCGAAATTTCTTTTATTAAAAAAAAATGTTTAAAAACAATTATTGTTTACATTTTCTCACTATTATTGCACCTACTTTGAGTCTTGGTATTATCACCAAAATATACACATGCACACGTGTAGAATATTATTTGTCTTAATCTCTAATAGATTTTTCTTTTGTTTCATTAAAAAAAATAGTCATTAGTTATTATTTTGAAATAATGTTTTAATCCAAATATCTGTATGGCTGTCGTCTGTATACTTACCATGTGTTATTTTGGATTCTTTCGAACTATGCAACATGCAAGCGGTTTTTCGGGTTTTTAGCAATTATTTTGTAGATTTTTAAGAAACCAAATAAATTAGGTACAATAATTAGTTACCAAAATAAGGAGTCTAGTCAAAAATTAAATCACACTGTTACTACATAATATTTACATTATATTTATGGTGCGGTTATCTCCGGATGATCACTGACGTCCATAAAGTCCTCTGTCGCGTCTGCCTGTTCGCGATAAACTCAAAAATAACTGCACGGATTTTTATGTGGTTTTCACTCATATATAGAGTGATTCATGAGGAAGGTTTAGGTACATATACATACCACGGGCGCAGCCGGGGCGGGCCTCTAGTCATTAATAAAAATGTTTATGTAGGTACTGTAGACTAGATCTATAGTTTAAATTAATTACAAAAACCCTTTAAACAAAAGTTAAAAAAGGTATGTTGTATTTAAATATTGTCTTTGAATATAAATAATAGTGAAAGGGCCTCCAAATGCTACTTGGTCCACGCCTAGATTTATCTACGCTACGCCACTGATTTAATTTCACATAAATTATTTATTTTAACAGTTACTCTATAGAATATGTAAATACTTCAAGTGATTTCATATATGGTAATTCACTTTTTATTTCATTACATTAACAATCAACTTTAATATGAATTTTTATATATTTAATATATTTTACTTACCACAGTCTTGTTCATCTGACGAGTCTCGGCAATCGCTGTAGCCGTCGCATCGCCTTCTTTGCTCGATACAAGATCCATCGTCGGCACATTTGAATTGATCTTGTGTACAATCTGTGCACATTTTTTTTATTAGTCTCAATACTTTGTATAGGAAAGCGATAGAGTTTATTTACATTTTACTTTTTATACATCGTAATATATATTACTATAGGTATAAATAATATGGTAGTGCCTGATCACCGTCTTGTCGAATGGATATCAGATATGATGTCTTTTAACGGAAACTGTCAGGATGTAGGTACTGTAGTGTGCATCAGTGGCAATTATTAAAAAAAGACACATATATTTGTTACTTACCGCAAAATCTCTCATCTTCTCCAGAAGCACAATCGATGACTCCGTTGCAGCGATCTGAACTTTTGATACATCTCCCATTACCACAGTGGAAATCGTCAAATCCACAAGATTCTGTTAACAAAAAAAAAAAAAAAGCATAAAGTGACATCTATATCAAATATTTAAAAACAATTCAATACATTACGTTTATGTTAATTATTTTTAGCGTCATCTGTTGAGTAATTTTTGTTTATACACATTTCGACTAGATGGCAGTGGTAGCTGTTCATCTATAATTTTACAAATTTAATGCATCAGTAGGCAAAGCGGTCTATGATATTTGCACGAACAGCTTCGCAGAAGCAACTTTACGAGTTAAAAGAGGATATTTGTTCAGTTAATTGGCAAGTACACACTCGTTTGCTGTCATCAGACTAGGCCTGAAGTTAAAGTCTAACGTTCTTAGTCGCTTAAAAAATTCAAAATACCTTTTTGTCATTTTTTGTTACATTTACACCATTATCGTAACAGCTAACTATAATAAAACAGTTACAAACGGTATATAAAAATATACTTAAATACTTGAATAAACTATTTAAAATCAAACATTTTACGCATGAAATGTATTTATGCAGCTCTGATCCGAAAAACATTAGAATGATAAACATATTCGTAGATGACTAAGGATAGGTAACCTATAAATCGCTACACTAAGGTATTTATTACGAGAAAAAAATGTAATTTGTAGATAATAGTAACAAACCAATCATATCAATCACGGTAAAAGTAATCGTTCAGACTGAAAATGTCAAGTGATTGAAATTTACAACCTACATATACAACCGCTGTCAAGACAATACCATCACGTAATACTCATACTAACATCTCTGCATAAATCGACGATAAAATGTAAGAAAAACGCGTCGTTTCGGTGAGATTTTTGTACCATTTTTCCCAAGCATAAACATTTTTAGAAACACCTTTACATAGTTAACATTCCGTAGGCGAAGACAGGCCTACGTGTTAAACTTAGCGTTGTATAATAAATAGGGGCCAAGTTTGAGATGGCTTAAATCTGTGCAGTCTTTATATTTTAGATAAAATTTTAAATAATATGACAGTAAGTTGGAAATACAGCAAAACATGGATATATAGGTATTTTCTTTAAATAAAATATACATTTGATATTTAAACGTACCTATGTTAGATTCGAAAAGAACATTTGAACAAATATTACATATCTTAAACATTCATTTACATACAAATTTGTCAAATATTTAAGTAGATTTATAGTTTAAATTCACCGTTGCACGTAAGATTTCGACGCAATAGCATTTTTTTTGTACTACAATTGTTTTCTTATAGTTTCAGACAGTGGTATTTTTGAACGTTAGTACATGTATTTAATTGGATACACAATATTTTGTCGCTTTTTATGCGAGTGGGATAGTAGAGCAAAAGCGAATGAGTGAAAACATAATGAATGTTCAACAAAAGTTTTTAGGGTCACATGTAATTTCAAGAAGTAAAAATATCTTAAACGAGCCTATAGTTGACAGCAAAAAATATTTTTGCCGCCACTACACATAAAATTAGAAGGGATGGAGAGACATTTAAATATCTAAAGACTAAAGTTTCTCACAAAAGCGACGCGAAATTAAAAGATTATAGATAGGCATATTTATTGGTCCCGAAATAGGAGAAATCTTTAAAGACCAACTGTTCAAATCAAAGTTCGTAGATAAAGAAAGAAGAGCAAAGGCAGCTTTTGAAAATATTTGTCACAATTTTCTTGGCAATAAAAAGGCTGAAAATTATACAGAGCTGATAGAAGAACTGCTTTCGTCGTATCATCAAGTTGGATGCAACATGTTTTTAAAAATTCACTTCTTGCATTCGCATTTAGATTTTTTCCCAGAAAATCTTGGTGCCGTGTCTGATGAGCATTGTGAAAGATTTCACCAAGACATTGCACATATAGAAAAAAATACAGCGGCAAGTGGACCCCAGCAATGCTAGTTTGTTTTTTGTAGGGAAATAAATCGAGAAACAGCAGTTAAAATTTATAAAACAAAGTAATCTACCAAATAATTACCAATTTTTACTATTTTAGAATTTATATTTTGTTTTAATTTTTTGTTGCAAAAGTCCTCAATCAGTGTATTTTTTTTTTTCTTTCTAAAATAAATGCATATTTAATAAAAATCAATAACGGTATTTTAATTTAAATATAAATATCTCAAAAACTAGATGTGATAGCTGAAATCTGTAAACAGATTTCGACTCAACAAATCAAAACCATTAGAAATCACGTAGTAAGCTTTTTGCTCCCAGATTCATTTATTTTTGCCGACCATTACAATTAATGAATTCAGAGTTTTCTTTTCATAAAATTACTACCGTCCTGACTCCGATCACTGAGGTGATTTAGTGATATTATGAATGAAGTATTATTTATATTACAAATATGTACCTATATTTTATTTTATATTTGAAATATTAACATAAATTACATAAATTGACATTTGACGGCCGGCTGGTCGAGTGGTCAGGCAACTGGACACTCTACGCAGCGGTCGCGGGTTCGAATCCCGCCAGGTGCAGATAATCTGTATGACGAATATAGATGTCTGCACCGGGTCATGGTTGTGTATTTATGTATATATGTATTTATATCTTAAATTTATTTCCGTTCCTAGTACCTGTAACACAAGTTCTTACGAACTTACCGCGGGGCTAGGTTAACGTGGTGTGATTGTTGGTTAATATTTATTTTATTTATAAATAAAGACATTTGCGAAAAGAGCCAGTGCCATTCAACTTGTAATAGTGTGATGTTTAACAAGTAATTACGATTAGAAGTATTCAAGCCTTGGATTACGAGATAGGCTTGTATTTACATCAATTCGTATATACTGTCTGATTTTGTTACGTTAATTGTAAACTAATAAGTCAATTTACAGTAGCTGGAGGTTGGATATTGCCACATCGATTCAGAACGCTTAACCAGTCTAGCGCACTTCGCTGCGGTACGGAAATATTTCACATAAAGATCGTGGCAAAAAAGGATATTATACTTCTAAATTTTTTTAAGTTATACTTATTATTAGCCTTTTAAAAAGGCTTGTTTTTTCTTCACGACAATACCAGAAAAAAAGACAATCTGAATATGCCAAGTGATAATATAAAAAAAAACATATTCACGAAAGTTTGAATGATGTTCATTTTGTCTATACAGAAATACTTTTAATGGTTGCCGTAGTTGTCATTAAGCGATAAGTACTTAAGAAATATGCTAACATTTTACATCTAAAATGTACAATGACAGAGTTATATTACACATATATTACGAGACACAGATATATATTGTATCTTTCTAAAGTTTCATTTTATAAAGTATGGTAAATAAGTAAAACCCAAATACTTTGTATTCTGTTTCTTTGTTTTTGAATTATTAACTTAATGTTATAATTTGTTTTATCCAGTACTTTACCGATATTTTAATAAAACGCACATTTAAGTTAAAATAACGTAATATTATATAAATTCATGTGGGGTTAACCTAACCCCACCGTCGAAAGAATCAACCGAGATGTCAGCTCAACGGACTCTCCCGTGACTGTAAGTTACAGAAAAAATCAAGGAAATCAAAAGCCAAAACGACAATATAACAATATCTGTAAACACAGTTATTCATATACGTATTGCGAATAGTCATGTTTCGCTTCAATCAATTATATCTTTAGTTCTCGATAACTAAGAACCTACAAATAATGTTAGTGACTATATGACGTAATCTTTAAACAATTTAGGTCATAGATACCTTAGGCTGTACAGGAATGAATTATAATGACTACAGGTAGGTACCGACAGATATTAAACACAATTTGTTAGAATAGCTGTGCCAACAATCAATTCGAAACATCGATTTGAATCTCTGAATAGAAACTGTAATACTCAGTTGAAAACATGTTTAGTTACTCGTACTTATATTGTAAGCTATATTATTTATCGTTGTAGCTTGTACTTTAGAATAGTAGCAGATTATGATGACAACAATAATAAAATTGCACTATGTTGTGATTGGTGCGCGTTTTTAAAATGGTTTAACGTGTTACGATCTGAATAAAATTTTACAACGAAATTCTTTAGAATATACGAAAAAAAAAAAAAAAAACATAAATTATACAAAATTATAGATATAATTTTTATACTCTTTAATGAGTCGATTCGATCGATGAAAGCGATTAAGTGTACAAACTTCAGCGACTTTAAGGAAACCGAACCTCATCTCCACCGGCAAATGAGGACGATTAAGTCGGTATTTTATCAATTGCACGTCGCATAAGTTACACATAAGACTAGATGATGAAAGAGATAGCCGGCTCTCTCGAAGTGGAATGGCAAACTGATATACTTAGAGATTGAGTCGAGTTCATAATATTAATGCAAATTTGGGATGGGAATGCAAGGATCAGGCTAAATGAAACAAATTGGCCATACGTAAAATCGGCTTAATATTACTTGGAATCAAGTCCGATTGAGCTTAAAAAAGGCAAAGGCAAGGTACGTATGTCGGAATAAGTCAAACCCCTTTGCAAAAATATTAGACTGTCTTTAACTTCCATATACTTGAAAAAATAAAAAAGAACCTAGCATCAAATAAACATGTTAATATCAAATTATTATTTACAAATAAAAACTACATATATAATCTATTTTTTATTTTTTAAAACTCGGTCAAATATTTACTTTCCAGAACACTTTCGATGTCTAAATATTTATGAATCGCTGGAATAGAAGAATTTATGATACAAAATATAAAAAAAATTAAAAAAAAAATTTTTTCGTAAAGTACCTATGAACAAGGATATTTCAAATTTTGTCCAATATATTGTGCTGCATTTCAAAATTCACTCAGCGTTACAATGATATCACAAAAACTCTATTCGTTTACTAAAAACTAAGAACTCTAACAAATATTTAAAACTAGATATTTGTTAGCAGATTTCGCTACCCACTTCACTTTTTCAGGACCTTTTGCTATTTTAGTATAAATATTAATAGAGGAAATCTATATAATTATTAATACGTGAAGCAAAAACTTTCTACCCCTTTTTACGAAAATTACGCGGACGGAGAAGTTTGAAATTTGGCACTGTTAAAGTTTATATGGAGAAGAAGCAGAATGCTAATATTTTTTTTTATAATAATGCTCAAAAAATACATTAAATTAATTAAGAAACACAATACACACACTACGATACACACACATATGTACAATGTACATATTATATACACAAATTATGTTTATTATCAGTCTGTTGTCAACACGGTCTCATATACAGGTCTTTCAACGAATTTTTTATTGAAATTTTTATGACTGCTGCATATGCTCACCATGTTATGTGCAATAATATTTTTATGATGTTGACAATGCTGTCAATTATAGATTAGGTCGAATTTCGACCACTGGGCGACCACTAGTATTATTTATTCTTTATCAGCATTTTTTTAATGACGTCATTTCAATTGCCTTCACTTAAATTTTTTGAATTATTCATGTGAACTGATACATTAGTTGGCCGTGTTATTGTATTCTAAAACCTAATACATCAAATTATACGGTTTTTAGATTTCATCAAACCGAATAATATGTAAAAGTCGAAAAAAGCACCGAAAGCTTTTAATAAATAATGTTACGTTCGACGAATGGTGAATGAATCCAATTTAAGCATTGTTCGGTGCAGCCACTTTCAGAAACGATTCCTAAAATATACTACAGTTATGTTAAGTTTTCTTAAACATATATACATTTGTCATATATTCCGTCATTATTATGGATATTGTAGGGCTCCCATTGCTATAATGACCAAAATTATTATGAAATTGGCACTCAAATGTCACAGTGGCTAAGTAGAGTCTAGGTGGTGTGTGGTGTACTTACACTTATCAGTCTGCATATCCCCATATTATAACCCATTATCGGTTAACTGTTACTTACAATTAGAAAATGCAGTGTTTCATAAGTATGAGAAATATATATAATAAATTGCTAATTATTGATTTATTACTGGATAGTTAAACATCTGTGTGTTCAGTTCACAAGAATTTTATTTTAATCTTTTACCCTATACCTATCCCACGAATGCCAGTAAACATGTCTAGATTTATTGTAATTAGGCTTGTCTATACTAATACAGTTCGTAAACACCCCACTGCTGGTCAAAATACTCTTCTCCTAAAACTAAGAAGGCTGGAGTTTAACTCGCCACGCCACTGAGTTATGTAGTAATTAAATAATGAAATGGTATTCAGACTTGACGGACTGGGTTTAGTCAATATGATTTGATTACTGAATTGATGAATTGAAATGTTAAAAAACGTTTACTAAATAAATCGATTTATTGGGTATGTCATTGTCATACATTTATGCTGTGATAAAAAAATTCAACAATCACTAAATATTTTTTTGGCAAATCTTGGAGGAAGCTAGAATTTAAAAGAAGAAGAAAAAGTGAATAATTTTGTTTTTCACCTAATTGCAATTAGCAAATCAAAATATACATTTTCAGGAAATAAAACAACACATTTTAAGAATAGCTTAAAGAAGGTTAAAGTTTCATATTTTATCTGTTTTCCGCTATAACATTTATCCCAGAAAATTATTTACAGAAATAATGAACGGTGTCTTTTGTGGTAGGAAAAAAAGGAAACATAATATGTAAATTCTTCAAAAAGGTATATAATTAAACACCGAAATGTAAAAAAGTTAACGTATCAAGGTCATGACAGTTTTTGGAAGAGCACGGTTGACAGCGTAAATTAATAAATACATTAAAGAACATGGATGCGGTATTATTTTTATTTTAAATTCGGGATCATCTTTTATAGAATATACTAACAAGCTTTTTCATAGTATACTATCAGAAGTTAAATTTTATGAGAACACGTGAAACACGTCTAAAAATACCGGCTCGATTCGACTGTTACTACGCAGTAGGTACCTACTACCCACTGATCAGTGTTGGAATTGATCGATTGAAAACTTAATACATTTAATGATTGATTTAATCACGATTTAATTAATTATTTTTATTATTATTTATACTTTATTGCACACTTGAGTAAAACATGAAAGAAGAAATAAAAAAATTAGAAAATTGAGTGCAAAGGCGATTTAATGCTGATGCAGATTTCTTCCAGACAACCCTTGTCTGATATATAGAACACATTTACGTAATCCGTAATCCTTAATCACAAATTTCATTTACGACTGTAATGGTTATATGACAGTTTGTATTATTACATGTAGTTTTATATCAACAGTATCAAATTTAAAGAATAGCAGCGACCCGCCTCGTTTTCACATGGGTAGTAGAGCATATTATGCCTACTTGTTTTTCATTTTTTGCTTTTATAACAATAGTAGGAGACAGTTTATTTTGTGATAGCTCCTAAGATATTCTTTTAAATTTTATAGCTAATATGAGAACTATTATAGCAAGTTTTTAAAGAATAGAAATCATATTTCAACTAATATACACAAAACATAAATAAATTACACATTTAAGCTTGCTCATTAATCACTGTCTAATGATGAAAACTGAATGAAAATTCATCCAATGCATAAGTTTATATTATATTTAGCTTTTTTAAAAACTAATTAATTTATTATAACTATTTAGTCAGGATTTAAAATTCTTAGTTTCAACTTCAAACTCAAAGGAAAACTTCGCAAAATTAAGTATTTTTAGTCTAATGTAAATTGTAAATATTTATTTTCAAAAAATTTTTTTTGTATGTGCGCGTAACTACGTCATTACGTAAATTAATCGACGATTGAAATTATTAATCCTTAATCTCGGCTAACTGCGTAGTGGTTTATTTTTAATCGAAAATTGGATTAACGTTTTGGCAACACTAACTGTGACTAATGAATAACTTTCATATTAAAATTATCTACTAAATGAAATTAATTGCTCAATTAGTCCGCGTTAATGAATACCATTTATAATTTAAAGACTACATATAACGTAGTTTTTTCACTAAAACAATAAAAGCTAACAAAAGTGCTACATTTGTGTATGTTTATTATGTTTATAATGTATGTTTAATCAAGAATACAGTGCCGTGCATAACTTAATTTCACATTAGAGACGAAATAACAATTCAAATATCAAAATCGACATTGTTAAATATTATTCGTAAGTAATGCCGCATCTGACTAAATAATTTTTATATGTTAAAGACACTAAAGTAATGGGTCCCAAACAAGGCAGAATCGACAAATAAATTAAACTGTGTTATAAGTAGTCAACCTGCACCAGGCACAGCCTTTCCCTTATTACCAAATTGTCCCCGTAGTTTTACGTCAGGCCACTTTTTTAGTCAAATCAGATTTAAGCGGAATTAGGTTAAAAAAGGTCGCGGAATTAGGTACTTAGATGTTTTAATATAATAATAGATAATTATTGATATTTATTTAACTTTACTTGGTCAATATTCTTGTTATTTTTTATATTTAGAATCTATAAGTGTTTCACATAATAATATTACTTTAAAATTGTCAATAAATTTTTAACATACCACCGTAATGACAAAAATAAACTTCTTATAATAGGAAATATTAAGCAACGCGCTCTAAGTAAGTTCGGACAAACAGATTTAACAATACCGATTAAAATTTATAAAGAAGAGCAAAACTGTCAAAGTGAGCCGGGTCTTAATAAACAGTTGGGCATGCTTATTTGTATATCGTTAGTAAAAGGAGGACACAATAGGTAATTTATGAAATATGCAAAGCGGGTGTATTAGGAAGTTTCGATTTAAGTAATTATAAAAATGCATATCTATCTGATCTAACATATGACGTAATATACAACTATAATATATTTATACCATTGATCTAAAAAACCAATTTATACCTAAAAAATTACACACAAAATATATTTTAAACCAAAGAAATTATAACATTAAAATTTTGAAAAAAGAATACTAGGTAGTCAATGTAACCTTAGAGGCGATATTTTCGTCCAAAAACATAATAATATAGATAATTACTGAAAAATATAAAATAATCCAATTTTATATCGTTTCACGTTATATCGATAAAAAAATATAAATAATTTATTACGATTTATAAATAAATAAAAAGACTGGGTATATGTAAGTATTATGATACAGTCTCTTAGGCACGAGTGGTAGAACGCATGAGCAACTTTAGAAGGCGCCTCTCTTGTGATTTTCTGTCATGCTAATAACATCGTCTCCCTCGGTGGTTAATCTTTCGTGAACCCTAGTGGGTCGTTTGACATAAATCAGAATAGATAAAAATGCATCCATTCTTATTATAATGTCAAAATCTTACTTATACGTTTATCTTTGCTCTGGTTTAGTTCTAGTGGTATCTATGCGTACATAATTAAAGCGTAGGTATGCAAATATATTTTAAAAAACTACTTTCCCTTAGTTTATTTCATATTACCTACATCGAGAAATCAATTATTTCTATAGATGTTCCGTTTAGTTAATGAGCTATATTCTTTGAAAATATTAACATACATAAGACAGTTCTAGAATAAATACAATAGAAGAATAAATCGAAATTAATACGGAAGAGAGTAGGCGTATACTATATTATAAATAAAAATCGCTTCATATACAATATGTCGCGCTCTCCTTTGTAATATGTTCCATACATAGATCGTCTAATACGAGTTTCTACTGAAGTTCACAGTTTTTGCTTAATTGGTCGTATACGAGGGCCCTTAACATCTTAGCGACATCGAAAATCCACTTTGTACCAAACATGAGCCTGTCTCAAAGAGGTATGAATATTAAAAAGTTTTTACTTATACGATCAAATACCTCATGACCAGGAATCGTTACTGACATACAATTAATTTTTTTATAGTATAAAATTACTTTAATACACTTTCATTAAAAAAAATTGACAGACTTTAAAAAAAGAAATCATGTATTGGTATTAATTAAACTTTTTTTATTTATTTTGTAAACAGCATCTAGGTACTTAGAGATTTTCCCATTTTCAATAAATCAGAATATGATGATGGAATCTCGGGGAAATAAATATAGAATTTAATTAAATACAAAATTGTGTAATTAAATAATTTAAAGATATATAAAAACGTATTTAATGTGTTTATAGGAACATTTCATATAAAACTAATTGTTTTAATAAAATATATAAAAAGTAACATAATAATATGAACATAGCTCAATGGTGGGCTATCTAACGGAAAACGATCTTTTTTTAATATAAATAAGAAGATAAGAGCTTTCAAACAGCTTTACATTATTGTAGTACAATATAATGTAGGGACAAAACGTTTTTAGCTAACCTTTTTTCTCCCTCTCTCTTCACGAAGCATCTCGTTGTTTTGTATTAAAATATTGAATATAATAATGGGTGTTTTGTCCGAATGTTGTATTAATTAATGTTCTTGCGGTAGCTCGGAGTACCGCGACTTGATTATAACCGCCCCCAACACCCATAGACATACAAATGACAGAATAGATTACAAGTATATTGCGAAACACGAATAAATATTGAAATACCTTGTAGTTACATATTATATAGTTATTCAATTCGGGACGGTTGTTTACGAGAAAATTGCTATACATACACATAATATACTACTACAACACATTTTGACTTTAGCGAATTTTGAATTTCGGGATAAAAAGTATGCGGGTAGGAGTTTGTAATATGAATTCAAATCGTGCCCAGTTTCATTCTAATACATTCATTCAGTAGTTTTAGCGTAAGTTCGCGGTCAAGAATCAAGATACTGACAGAAAGAATTTTTTATATCTGTGTCAATTATAGAATGACCACCGAAATTTCAAAATATCTCCAATGTATACATAGAAATTATTTTTGACGTCGGTTAAAAAAAATTTCCTCATCGGGCAATAAAATAAAAACTCTTGTCATGTCTTTATTTTCCTAGGCAAAACCATAAAATGACCCAACAGCATGATTAGACACGCCTCTCGAGATAAATATGGTCATGATTGTACACTATATGGGTACAAATGAGAACTATGGCGCTCAGACATTACTAATTTTATCTGAAAATGTTAAGTTAACATAGAATCTTCTTTTATATGATGTATTCGTAACAATCATTTTAACCTTGGGCCTTTACTAGTGTTACAAATCACCGCATTTCTAGACAATGTTGTGAACCGATATACTAATCAATTTAATACATTGCAACAAAGCATTTGACAAATTAATTGATTAATTGTTATTATGATTTAATCTTCGGCACTTACGATTACTATAACAACCCTGAACTGACGTCACATGAGTGTATAATATATTAATATTACGGGTATATGACATCAATTCAGTCGATGATTTCTTTCATATACCACATATGGTGTTACAGATTTTGTGAGTGTGAAGTGTTGAATTTTGATAATTTATAAAAACATTATTTTTTTATGATTAGCAAATTAACCAGAGTTTCAGTTAATCGTAATCAAGTTCATGGATTCTGTAAATGCCGGTATAAGTGTGTGCGAAAGAGACTCATAATAATTATACGATAAAATTATTTCAATTACTTATCTATATAATAAAAAAATTACACTTCCATTTAGTTCTTAACATTACTCCTATATTTAAATTCATTTAAATACATAGATATTTTTTATAACTCTTTACATATAATGTAGAAATATTTGTGAACTTTTTTTATATTTAATAATTGATTAATTTATAAATGTTTACTTACGTCTGATGACGTTCTGCGCCTGTATACTCGAAGTAATCGCTAGAAGACAAATGGACACAAAGGTCCTTTTATTTTGTATTATCATTTTATTCACTTAGATGTAGCATTTATTTTTGTTTTCACGAACGGCTCGAATCTGGTCGAGTTCTGTAGAACATTCGTTGTTTTGCAACAGTCCCAATCACTTTACGACTAACACTCCACACCGCATATATTTATTTAATTAAAAGTTAGAAAATTTTCTCTGTGCCTTAAACAACGTATCGAATTTAAACTAGAGATTATCATCTAAAATGAAAGCAATAAAATCGTGAAATTTTATCATAATGAAAAAAAAAAAAAAGAATCATACGTGTAGTCAGTACGCAACTGGTGTTTATAAAATATCAGTCCGTTTCAACGTTTAATTATTATAATTTATAAGACTTTTAAATTTTTTCTCGTAATATGATGCAGGTGTTATCCATATTGGTTCGCCTCTTTGTAATTTTATCCGATCTATGTCAGCACTATGGCTTTCAGGTGTTCACTTTTTAATATAGATTCGTTAACTAATCGAAACTACTTTTTTTTAACTAAAACTATACGTTAAAATATTACTAAGTTATTAGAGGTATAATTGTACAACTTTTTATAAGCTTATAAATTGATAACAACACACAACACTTCAAACGTACGTAACGTAATAAAGTATTTGGAATGTCTATCATTAGGCTATTCAAATCACAAGATGAACAAAATAAAGTTAAACGGAAGCATAAAAAATTGCTCCGGTCTAATCAAGATGAGATACTGTATCGTCAGAGTACACACAGTCAAGGTTGGCAAGGATTTTCATGTTATCTACATGATAAAATACCTCTTTGAGCCTGTAAGCTAAATCTTTTGCAAATGTAAGAGCTATCGCTTGATAGCGTGTACCAAAATACATCTATCGTAACAACTTACATAGCTATAATGCTTCGAATCGCAGTCAAAAAGTCCTATACGTGTCTGCGAATCATGACACAGCCATGTACCAATAATTTTTATCATGCATTTCTTAGTGTCTAGGCATAACTTGAGATGCTCGCGTGAGTGATCGGAGATTTATAAATTCGTCAACCGTCTTATAAATTTTTCTAAAACTACACATTCTACGTAAGCCAAACACCGAATCAAATAGGAACCCAAGGACAATGTTAAATGGCCTAAAACTCAATAATTTGCGAGAAGAAATTTAAAAATTCATTACAACTTAATTCAGTTAGTTATGTTTAAATAATATTATCATTATAGTGTTTCATATTATACTAAAATTATTTTAAATTACAAAATGTTTTAATTATAAAGTAGCAAATTGATATTATAATAGACTTTGTTGGATGATTAAGTAAAAATTGATTATTATTATTTTTATAAACCATGGTTTATGGTAATATGTTTTTTTTTATGAATATTAAAAGGTTTCTTTAATCGTCTGAGTTTTTCGTAATCTGATATACTTTTAGTTTTAACACTTAGGAGTATATTTATAGATGACAAAACACAGATATTGGTTAACATTAAAAGTACATTGAAAAGTTATTACTTAGTATAATTTATATCATTTGCTAAATCTATAATTGTATTTTACAAAGCTCGCACTCGCGCATTAATGCATTTTACATATTGCTTAAATTTAACCCATTTTTGTATTTATATTTTGTTTTCACCTTCACTTGTTGAAAACGAAACCCTTTTCATAGCACTTTTTCTTTTTTTTGAATCATTATTTAGTTTGAAACCGTACTTAAAATCATGGTCACCTTACTCATTACAAACGATTGAGAAGTTATTCAAGTTCTAGTCACGTACAAATTTTTTAAATAAATATTCCCAATAATATTCGACGTTTTGGCTTTTAAGTTGTAATAAAAATTCACACCAATCTTGTTCTGATTTTAATTATTATTAAAAGTTTGTGTCAAATCTATATCTATACATATAATAAATCTGTTAAAACCTCCGTTTTATTAATACACTATATATCATCAAGATTAAATTTTAATAGCGCGATTTTTTTCAATCAGCGCCATCTCTTATAATTTTTTGTCTGTGCACGTATCACGTAAAAAGTAGAAAACCAACGTAAATAACTTTAATACATAAAAATTATACTCACTCATCACGATATCTCTAGAATTTTAAGACCTAGAGACTTAAAATTTGATATAAATATTCCTTTTGCCGAGTAGAGATCAGCTAAGAACGAATTTTACAAAATTCTACCCCTAAGACGGTGAAAAAGGGGGGCAAAGTTTGTATGGGATAACGTGATTCCTTGGTCCAATCTACTTCAAATTTTGCATAAATATTCTTTAACAGAATTTATTGAAGACGTGTTTCGTATTTTATCAAAATTCATCCCCTAACGGTGTTAAAAGGGGGTTGAAAGTTATTTGCTTCAAAGTTGATATCAATATTCAGTGCTTTTTGCAGTTTGAGAACTCAATCTATTATAAATTATTTTCCAGTATCGACGCAGGTGTAGGTGATAAAAAATATAAATTTATAATTTTTGAAATTTTAGTTAAATACCCGTGCGAAGACAGGGCGGGTCGCTAGTCCTTAAAATAATTCTTTTGGAAATATAGTATATGTTACGTCCGTTACAGTCTTTACGTTGGACATATTTAAATGATTTTGTCGCAAGTTTTCTTTAAGTATAATTCGATAACTAAAAGATACCATAAACGACAGTTTTTTGTTAATTTCACTTATTTCATAAAAAATTGAGATATGGTATTTACATACATATTACTCATGTAACATGTACAAAGATTTAAATAAAATATTTATTACTTTGTTTCCCAAGAAATTTATTAGGGGTATAAATGAGATTACATCATTAATGAGATTAATTCTCCTATTTTTATTTTTATTGACTACGATCTGGGAACCAACGCATATGTTTTACACTCGTATTATTTTTATAACCGAGCCCTTGAAATCGTAGCATCTGGTTTTCTCATTCGTCATATCAAAGAATATCTTCTAAGATTCTCGTTCGATCGAAAGTAAAGAAAAAAAAAACCTTCGTGGGTATAAAACTATATACAATTTGATGGATAATGCACTTTATATATCGCACAATAAGCGCATCGTATTATGCATATATTAAAAAAAAAAAAAGAAAAAAAAAACACTAAACAACTGTACTGTACTGTATCAGCCTGTAAACCACCCACTGCTTAACGAAGGCCTCTTCTCCATATAGAAGAAGGGTTGGAGCTTAATCCACCACGGTGCTCCACTGCGGGTTTGCGAATATTATCCCTATCGTGGGTAACGATCGTTATCAGGTGTCTATGATAACAACCGGGACCAACGGCTTTACGTGCTCTCCGAGGTACGGTGGAGAGACCCACAAGGACATTCATCGAGATCGGAAACAATTATTTGTATAAATACAAATATCTGTCCCAAGCGGGAATCGAACCCGTGAGCGCCGGCGCGTAGCGTCGAGGAGACTACTCGCACCACTACACCAGAACGATCGTCATTTTCATTAAAATATTTATCATTTTATTCGATGTTTCTTGTCGGTTTACCATTATATATTAACTTCGTTCTGAATAAATGTACGAATGCCATTTAATAATGAATCCTATACAGGTATATAATTATGTTATAAATGTTGTTTTAAATTAAAAATCAGTAAAATTTTCTCATTTAAAGTTAATTTTACAACCAACTCGTACGTATTGATATTTATATTAGCAATCTTATGATTTTGATTAGACTATTTTGTTTTATTTTGTTAGCCTATTTTATTTACTTTTTATTATTATGTACTTTTCAATATTTATTCTGAACCAAACTAGAATAAAATAGTCTATAAACGTCCCACTTCTGGGAAAAGGCCTCCTCTCTATATATAAGATGTTTTGGAAAGAATGATTGGGGGGTTAAATGTTTATTCATAAATATTTAATTTAAAATGTATTACTACTGCTTATAATCGAAAAAACGAGTTACAAGAATATAATAAAATATTTTTCACGTTAAGGAAACATGTTAAAGTAGCGTTTCATTTAAAAACATATTAATTGCGAGCACGTGTTTTATATTTTATTATTATTTTGTTTTTAATTTTTTTTTTGCAAATATCGCCATCGTTAATGATTATTAACGTGAAGTGTAACTGTTTTATTTACTTCCCACGTCCAAGCACTCCTCTAATGTACGTATTTTTTTCTGTTTGGGTCGTTGACTTAAACGACTTAACTCCTTTCAAATGTGTGGCTAGGTTGAAGTTTAAATATAGTAGGTATAGTGTTTTATTTTATTTTTATAAAACGATTTTTTTATATATGTGTTCGGTGTTAAATAGTACAGCACTATTGCAAAATAATAAACTTAATGAATAACAGGACATCATTTTGGATTTTTTAAATCTTACTTTTAAGGATATTTAAATAATTATATGTGTATTAAGTACTACAAGTTAAAAAACAATAATAAGTGAAATGAATTATTATAAAAATGATAATTTATAATAAAAAATTAAAATATAATTAAATAAAAGAATTATTAAAAGTATTATATAGAAATATTACTAAAATTTATAAAAAAAATTAACGTGTAGTAATAAATATCTATATTTTAACATTTTAGGCTTAGATACTCGAGGTTTTTAAAGATAGTTTATTTTTAAGAATCATCCTTTTGTCTCGTCTTAACCACGGACCATATAAATGGTTCCAAATATTAATAAAATCGTCAAAAAAGTATATCGTGGTATGTACCCGTTTTTATATATATATTTGATTTTGTAACTTTAATTCTTTCAAAAACTTAGTCGTAAACTAGGTATGTGGTAACATTCAAATCGACACATGAAACTAACACCTGAAACCAATGCGAAGTAAATGATCTACTGTCTACATTTCTTACAAAACAAAAAAAAATGTCTGTAGTGAGTTCACCGCGACGCGAAGTATGTCATTCTTTTACAAAGAAAGCTCGCTGTAATTACCAAGCGGCGCGCACTTTTAATGGATAGACAATTTTCTATTTTTCAATCAAAGCCTTCGATTAAGGCAAATTGAATCCTTGTACATGTAGAAAAGTAGTCATAACCTTATTCGTTAGCTAATGCTATAAATAAGAGGGCTTTTCACTTGCCGATACCGACTATTATATTATGTCTCGGTCGATGTACATACAGAATTGACATTGGAACGACTCTCCTTGTAATAATTAATTATCAATAAATTTAAGTTCATGTTCAGAGGTTTTATGTATGTCAAATGCGATGCAAACAAACTTTAGACTATTTATTTATTTATTTAATAAATATTTTTTAACTTTTATAAGTCACTTCACACCTTTATGTGTCTTGATGTTCAAGAATCGATAAAGATAAAGAATATTTTTTTTGCATCATGAAATATATTCTAAAACAATTAATTAATTGTTTTGTAACAATATATTCTATTAGATAATGCAAAAAAATGTGTATGTACGTATCTATAACACATAAATAAAAGTTAACATAAATAAATAACAAATTTATTAAACAAAAATATATAATAACAAAAACCCGAGATGTGAAAATTTAATTTAATTTAACTTATTACAAATTCAATTAACAGTATTTAACACTTTGAGGTGAACCACTGAGCTATTCAGTGGTTTTTAATTCCACACAATTCATAGCACATCTTGCGTAGTAGTCATTCGAGAATGATAATTTTGTTTAAATCTGATGATAAAAATTATAAATTACTTATTAACTATACCCAAAAGAAATAGGGATTAAATTTACGGATATTTTAAGATATAACACTTAAAATTATAAGTAAAGATAAAATAAAAATTGTACTTAATGTAGTTAATATGAAGATACTGTGAAATCCTACGAACAATTTAATGTCATTTAAATTGGCCGTGGATAATAATTGCTCATGTTGACGATAAAATTGATGTTGATATAGCAAAAATATATAAATTGCTAAACTGCATATCATGTCAGCGTTCATGAATGAATATTTTCAATTTCTTTATGAATGGCTCACGAAAATATGTAGTTTACTTTTGCTCAGTATTACTAATACATACTAGTTTATTAAATTACTAATATTAAACACGTTAAAATAAGCGAAAAATTAAAATAATGTTTAATAAGTAATACTTTAACATCTTTTTTTACCATGTGAATCAAAAATATATATATACAGGATTGATTACTAATATTTTTATTTTACTGGTAATATTTTTATCTTATAATATTATAATAAAGGACGAACAATAAAAAAAAAAGACAATAAAGGTCGTATTACATTACTTCTCACTCGTAGTTCTTAGGGAATACGACACCATTGTCTATGGCTTGTCTTAGCGACAATGCCTGATAGGGGTTGACACCCATTGTTTTCCAACTTTGGAATAATCAACTGAGTGACATACATCGAAACAAAGTAATGCTTAGATTGTATTATTTTTAAATAAGTTAATTCTTTACCTACTTATTCGATAGTTTCAAACAGCTAGCTTAAATATCCGAAAAATGAAAAGATAGTCACGTAATTATTTTAAACGAAGTCACAACCCTGATCGAGTCTAAAAACTCATCATAATAAATAAATTCTTTTGAAATAAGTATGTAAAAGAATAAACATTAATAATAACTCTCATTTGTCATCGTTTACTATCTTTCGGTAAAAAACGGCAGTTAGTAACGAAAGGTGGAATTGCTCAAAATCAAAAATATGAAATTCATTTTGTTAGGACTATATATCAGGACACTTATTTTGAAACAGATATTAATTTCATGATGAGCGGGTATCGCGTGCGCAAGGGACAATGTCGTTAAATAACTGTAATACAAGATATAGCGGAGTAGAACTCGTTCTATTAAATTTAATAATTACTTCGCTTATTAAATAAATTAATTGAGTAGATATTTATTTCAAAATGCAAAAACTATATATATATTTTTTACATTATAGGTATGTATTTATTCTTTAATATAAAGAAATGTACGATATAATGTCATTTTAATTTAAAGTAAATTGTTCTCTAAACGCTACCGTCTATAACGTAAACCGTAGCGCACGGTAATCGGCAAATAGTTGCTCCTTATGCAAATCAGTACATCGTCACGACATCTTCTGTGTTTTGTCTTTTTAACTTGTGAACCGCAGTCTGCTATCTTCGATATTTTATAAAACACAAACTTCGAATCGAGTAAGAACTTTTCATTAGGGTAATAAAAATATTTCTAATGGATTTTTATTATGCTTTATTTGTCAGATTACATTAGCGAATATATATATTATTTCTTTGTTTATAATTTAGAGAATTAAAAGATTTTAAGTATTATAGATAATTTTGTATTATACCGATTGTTGAACATGATTTTTTGTAAACGAAAACAGAAATAATATACTACATTAACTTTAATTCATATTGAAAAATAGGTTTTAAATGAATCCGAACTCCCACGAATGTAGCAACTACGTACTAGTTAAAACGAAAATTATAAATGTACTCTGATTGACATTAATTTCTATATTGTTTCAATGAATATGACAACTCTAGTTTGTGCTATATTCATTCCTTAGGCCTTTCTTAAGCGTACTTTGACTACAAGGAAACTTCTTGAATTGTTTGAATTTGAAGTTCGAGCAAAAGCGGGTAATACATTAAGCTCATGGCATGCTTAAAGTTATTCAGTGAATGATAACTGCAGATGTTTAAGTTTATTCGACTTACTTTCAGTAAATAGAACTTTGTAATGTAATAAACGGAATAAATTTACTATCATTATAAAATTTTGATATTAAAATTAAAGTCTCTGGTAATATGATAACAAATTAAAACATATGTCGAAGCCGCAAAGGATAACCGTATTTAAAATATTTCAATTTGAAACATATTATGCAAATTCATGCATTTGAAGTTCTTAAACACTTCTTGACTTGAGTTTCTAGTTAAATTATTAATTCATATCATTTTCATGTAAGTATTTATTATGATTTTATTCAGTATCAAATCATTAGTAAAGATAAATTTTATTTACTATTTTTCTACTTCCTAAATGTCGATGTCCTGTGTTGTTTTAGTCGCGTTTCGCAATTTGGGAGATCGGATAACATACTGCTTTTGTTCTATTAGACATATCATCTAATATAGCATGTAAAATAAATTAAATAATAAATAAATAAATAAATATTAACCAACAATCACACCACGTTAACCTAGCCCCGTGCTAAGTTCGTAAGAACTTGTGTTACAGGTACTAGGAACGGAAATAAATTTAAGATATAAATACATATATACATAAATACACATCCATGACCCGGTGCAGACATCTATATTCGTCATACAGATTATCTGCACCTGGCGGGATTCGAACCCGCGACCGCTGCGTAGAGTGTCCAGTTGCCTGACCACTCGACCAGCCGGCCGTCATTATTATAAAACGGGCTGTCTCACGAAATATATATATATCAGAACTATTTTGTATATCCGTGAATTAGCTCATGGAAACAAATATACAAGCTCCTTCACTTTATTACATTATAAATGCGTAATGTTTCGTATTTGATTTTTTGTTATTTGTAGTATTTTGTTAGTTTTTTAAATTAATTAATGTACGCTTAGGCCATAAAATATCGGTTCTCATATGATTACAAGCGATGGCGAGATGTCTGTTTTGTATTTCAAGATGTAACATAACGTATGGAAAGTTCTGTCGATTGATATACGGATAATATGCGCGTATTGTCTGTGATGATAAATTGATGTTAAGATTGAGTACAAGTGGAATTAATATAATCAGATGTCCAAGTCGCTCTGTTAATTAGAGCTGTCTGTTCACACATCACTCACGATTAGTGGCCACACTGTCACTTCAGCTTATTGGTTTGAATGATGACTTGTCATGACGAATCGAGTGATGAGGCAATATTTATTGTTAAAACGCTTTTATAAGCTTACTCTGTTTTATTATAACGGTGAGATAAAAGACTGTAATGGCTTCTAAACGACTTTACGCTATCGGTTCAATGGTTATAATAAAAAATATTCAAATTCTTATCGAGTTTATTATTTAATTTAAATTAATATTGAATTATAAGTGAAAGATTAATTAAAAAAAAAAATTAAAAATTTTTGAATAAATTTCTGTTTAACTTTCGAATGCCCTTAAATCTTTACGAAGTTGTGAAAAATGTAAAAGCGTGGAATTAGTTAACTGAATATTAAGAGACAACGATACTTCATATGAAATATCGCTTTTAATGGGTAATTTATTAAATGATAAACTTACTACAGTAAATTCATACATTATTTATAGAGCTTTAACAAAATTTAATAAAAACAATTATAACGCCGAGATGGTCCAGTAAATTAAACAATCGATTTAAAGGTCGAGTCGAAATTTAGGCTGGCACAACATTTTTTTTTTAATTACAAAAATTTCTTACTCGGTGGTGAAAGAATCATCGTGAATAAACCAGTGTGTCTCGAATATTTTTTTTTGGACATGTATAAATATGTATATCGGCGCTTCCGTGGTAGAGCAGCGTGGTGGAACAAGCCCTATTTCTGCTATTTAATAGAAAAAAAGACTAATAGTTTGTTTAAACACTGGGAAACAAGTTTTTTAGTATAATGGTGCTATTATATTTTTTTTTTTGCTATTTATCAACAGTTAAAAGCTTCGATCATTTGTCCGTCTTAGTAATCTTCATCTTCCTACGCTCGGACGTCTTTCAAGCATTCTCTCGTTATGTTATAATAGTTTATAAAACGCCTACACAAGTATGTATGATTGATTTATTATGAGTACGAGTAATTGTAAGTGTTCTTTACATTGAAGCATTTATAATGATATAAAAGAAAAATAAATCCCTATAAGTGATGTTGTTAGAAATATATTTAAAATGATACAATACTATTATAATAGAAGCAAAAACATGAATATGCAACGTTTATTAAGAAGAGTATTTGTTATGTTAGTAAATGAGTTTACCATTCGTACATTACATTTTGTTTTCAATAACTTATTTAATAAAAATAAAAATATATTATCATCGAGATCAGATAGAGTAGTACAAATATATGCGTAGTAATTTTATTCATCTTATATCCATACACGAGTATACATATATATGACAACCGTTCGGATGTATTAGTTCGACTAGTCGCCTGAACATCGGCGGTTGCGGGTTCGATTAGCAAATATTTTTATTTGTACAAATTTTTGTTTCTTGTCTGGTTGTATGTCCACGTGGGTTTTCCCACCGTGCCTCGGAGTGTACCTAAAGCCATCGGTCCCGGTTTTTATCATAGATACATGGTAGCGATCATTACTTATGGTTGGGAAGTTATCCGCCAATCTACAGTGGAACAGCTTGGTGTATTAAGCTCCAACCGTTCTCATATATAGGGAAGAGGCTTTATCCTAGCAGTGGGACGTCTACAGGCTGATTCAGTTCATTTTAGTATATACATATATAGTTTTTTTTAAATATATAATTTTGCCCCCCTCTAATACATACATGTGTTTGAATATGTGTGGTTTTTATTTATGTGATATACTAATATTGTAAAGACTAAAAGTTTGTTTGTACAAATACTTATTTTAATAACAATCAGACATATTTCAAAACGAATCTTTTGTAGGCGTTTCGTTTCCCACCTAATATACGTAGGTAGGTGATCAACTCTATTTTAAACTATAAATTGTTGTGGTATAGTATAGTATGTACGAAACTGGTATAAGTAAGTATATATGTCAAATATGTTTTATTGTGGTTGATACGATACAAACAAAAAACACGACAGGTGCAACAAAAAAAAAATAGCTGAGTCACGAACCATCTGAATAACGCATCTATGTGCGGAACAATCTAGGTCATACAAAGTTCACGTTGTTACAGATAAATTTACAATAATATTAATTTATATCGAGTATATGGTGATGTTTCTCGTCGAAGTTTAAAATATAAAGTATCGGTAATTTATCACCATCTTTTACAAGGCGTGGGCATCGTACCATTGTAAAATATAAATAGAGTCGCAAAAAAAAAAGACGTAAGGTTTATTTTATTTACATCAATTATGTAAGTATAGTTATTTCTGATCAAAAGAAGTAAGTTATATTATTTTTTAAATAAACATTAAACAGAAACCACCGACCTAGATATTCCGTGATAAGCGTTTCGTGTATTAATATACTAAAACCATCATCTTCATTATAATAAGAATTTTATCTAAAATATACTCGTATATTGACTACACGTTTGCGCAATGCGCTTACGGTCATGGGTTCGTTCTTCGCCCATTTTCATAAACTATACAGATGAAATGTCATACACATTATCTTAAACAATATAAGTTATAATATATAAAAAATATAAGTTTTTTAGTTTCTACTTTTGTTCTCTTATATAATTAAAAGTCTAAATCGGATTTTATCGCGTTTATTTGTTTAAAAACTTTACAGTTTAACGATTTTTATATTAAATTAAATTATTTCCCGACGTTTCGGACCCTTTACAGCGTCTCTACTTTTGTGTGAAAGTTTATTGAGAAAATTTATAGATAATTTTATTTTATAAGATTTTGATTCTGAATCCTGTTATTGATTATATAAATCTGACATAATATATGTAAAGTACAATTAAATGCAAGATATATTTATATGTAGTATTAAAATAACTATAATTAGTGTAGTGTTAAAACTATTTACTCTGCTTGTCCAGCGTAATCTTTGACGTGAGTACAGTCTGTACCGTATAAAGTACACAATTGTCTAATAACGCAACAAGTAAATCTGTTCTTATCAAGTAGGCATATAAATAAGGATGTCACTAAGTTGATAAGATCGTTATTGGACAGTTTGTTAGTGACCGTTGTTTTGTTTGACCCTAGGTTCATGAGGGCTTCCTCAGTACTGATAATTATATATGTATCTCGTACAAGAAATATGATCGACCTCGAACAAACTATATAAACAATAATGTGACCTATTTAATTTAATATTTTTATCCGTATATAAATATTTTATCTATAAGAAAAAGCATACTAGGTGTCGATTCGAATTTATAAACTTCGGTTTTATCTTTAATAATTTAATCGATGTTCAAAAAGTTCGCATTTAAACTTGTTTGTGTATAAATATGTATACAACAAACACATACATATATTGTTTTATGTTAACATGAAAATAGATTAAATTTTAAATGAAAAGTGTAAACGGAAAAAAGAATTAAATATATATATATATATATATATATATATATATATATATATATATATATATATATATATATATTATTCAGAGTTCAATGAAAATACCCTTAAACATTTTTCCTTGATAAAGAGCAAAGTTGTACCGATGTAATTTCACGTATACATATCGTATTTCGAATACAAACACAACGATCTCACATCAAAGCGAATTTAAATGTTGACAACAACAACACTTATCAACACTCAAGGCGTTCAAGTAAAATACTCCTTTAATTTGGTTTCGAGAAACATGTTCCCTTTCAACTAAAACAACTTATTATTTGTTTCGAATTCTAAGTTGTATTTCGGTCTCGCATCAGTGCAATTTACTAATAATTAATAGAACTGCTAGTAGCAAAATAATAACGAAAACATTTAACAAGAATTGTCAAATGTTGGGTCAATTATTTTTGAGATTTAGTACTAATAAATTAATTTGATGAATAAATGAGATTTAGTACTAATAGGTACTAGCGGACCTGATAGAAAATTATAGCACCACCTTTTGTAGCAAATTATTTAGAAGTACGTTACAAAAATATCAAAATCTGTTCAACCGTTTAGTATACCGTAGAGGTACAAAAGACATTCCAATCTTTCATACATTCGCAATTATATTTTTTATTCACGTAAAAAAACAAGAGAACTATCGAACAAAATAAATTGGTAATTGTTTCACGTACCGCCTCTTTTCTGACTTTTTTAATCTTCATTTAATGCTTCTTCATCGTTTAAAAAAAAAAAAAAAAGAAATAATAAAATAAAATTATTCACTTCCCGAAAAGTTAAACCTAAGTTGCTGGCGATGTAACATTGAATATAAAAATAACGAATATTGATCACAGCAGTTCTTACCGGATATTATTTAAAAGAAAACAATGTATAAATTAAATTTCATTCCATCTGCATTTGAATCATACAGATGTCATAAAATACAAATCTACTTTTTAAATTGTACTTAATATTATTTGTTTAATTTTATTATCTTTTCTTTGAATCATATTTTCCTTTAAAGAATGAGATATATACAAATAAAGTCTTATTATTCTAATGAGTTTTGGTCTTACAACAATACATTACAAAAAAGGTCATAATTAGAACACAGTCGCACGGGCCGAGCCGAGGAAAACAATATGAAAAATTAATAAGTACGTAATTGTGCTGCACCCGTTGCGCTACCAACATATACAACAAGTTGAACGGCGTATTTGGATTGTATTTAAGAAAAAAAAATAACTTACAAAAGTTAGTAAATTATTTTGAATCTAAAATTTCACTATCATATTTAAACTATCTATTACAAAAACCTTGTTGATAATAAAACATATTTTTCTATTGACATACATTACATTTTTACTAGTTTAGTATATTGACGGTATTTCAAATTTCCTAATCACGTCCTCGCAATGAAATATATACGCATACACATATGTAATACATATATTCCTTATTCATTTAATTTAAACATTGACACTGCCATAACCGATATTTTATCCACGATCCAAGTTTAAACATTTAAAAACGTTATAGCGTATACGCAAGTTGAATAATTTTGTTATACGACTTACTTCACGCGGATACATAAACTACTCTTGTGTCATAAATTAATTGTAAACGCAAATAGAATGTTAGAACATCTCTAAAATGCGAACCAATGTCAAGCACAATATACAACATTCTACATATTATATCTATACATTTAAAGTAAAATCATACGACGAAAAATGATATCATACCAATATGCAGTTCAACATATTATATAGAAGTAAGACGAGTGATATAAGCGGTTACATACATTGGTAAACAAACTTTAACAGGGACGGGATTCTTGTTAATGTGTCGTGACGGTAGATCAAAAGTCGATCAATATCTCCATAGTAGTTACATTTGACAGACATAGCACACCATTAATGGATCGTGTCATAGCGATTTTTCGATGGTATAACATTTCGAAGTGATACTCAAATTTGTAACAAAATCTTGCATAATAAATGTTATTTATCGATGATTTGAACACAATTGAAATCTCTGAATCGCGCACCAGTTACTTAGATGAAAATCATAAAGTAACCTGACGATGGCTTAAAGTTCAACTTAACGACCTATGATTAAGGTTGTTAAACTCAAGTCATCCTATTAGGTCAAACGTGAACTGTATCCACCATTTGTATACGTTGTTCTCAAGATATAAATTTCACGGTCATGCGCAAACTCTACTGTAACACCGTCATTGTAAAATGTTAAACAGACTGGACTTTTTACAATCCTCAATGAATCACCTAATTAATACCTAAGATAAAGAAAATTTATTCAGGAAAAATTAAAAAATGTTATCGCCATATTAAAATTCTAATCCCATGAGTCGTGAAGTATCCTTGGTAATACTATACGTTACAATAGATCTCTTTGAACGATATATCATTTGCATCATTAAGAACAGAACCCTTTATTATATTGTGTTTCTTATAACGGGATGTGAATACTCGTAATCAGGAAACTTAGTACATTGACCGTTGCAAAACGATATACTTTTGTTATCACGCCTAGATATTATAATTATGTTCATTGGGTTTTAGGAATCAGTATGTATATATGTAATATAATTAAATTTTTTTCACCAAAATGAGTTAGATAGTATTTTTAGTACTTTCTTAATTTAATAATTGATTCAAATAAAAGTAACGAGTAGTAATTTAATTCAAAAGTTTAACCTTTCTTTTAATCATCTTTTTTTTTTTTCGTATTATTCTGATTTTCGACAGTTTACATCTCATATCAAAACAAGGAATGTTCTATTTTTACTATATAATTATAATTAAATAGGACGAATATTTTTGAATTATGTTTAAATTTAAAAATCTGTATAATATTTAATATTTATATAAAAATTTACCAATTTTCAATATGTTCAATATTATTTTATTTTTCCTATGTATAAATTTTTTTTTTCTTATGATATAATTGTAAAAAAATAATATGTTAATGATAGCTCGCAATTTTATTTTTAAATCGCAAAATACCAAACAGTCAATAGTCGAAATGACCTTTAAAGTTATATCTATTTACATAACTAAATAGCTATTTTAAAAGATGACGTAGGTTAAATTCGCACTTTATACGCACATAATTACATATATTTGCAGATTGATATCGGCCGGCGGATATATCTTAACAACAGTTACTTTTCACAATACAATAAATGAATAAATAAAAAGTAATTAAATTAATTTAATTTATTGAATATTATTTTCAATTAAATAATACATAGGCAGATAAACGCATTTCTAATACAAATAAGCCTGACGTTTAAATACTTATTTAAATTATTTTTGAATGATGGTACACGCAATTAAAGTATTTAAAAAAAAACAATTAAACCATATTCGGGTCATTATTAAAATAAATGTTTTCTTATCAAAACTCGAAAACATTGAGTTCGAACAATTAAGATAACTTTTATAGTTGTATAATGAAAACCAAAACATATTCTTTTAGACGGTAATAATACTTACACATCTTAATCGTTACATAATGTTAAATACATAAATATTTTATTACTTATTTGTTTTTTTTAAATACAACATATTACGGAGACAAATTACAAATATGATAAACTACGTTGACGCATTTAATAACAGCTCAAAATAATTAAGTAGTTAAATAAAACATCTTATGGGGAAACCACATTGGCTTTGAATTTTTAACTCGTATAGTTACATTATAATACTCGTAGGTGCATTTACCCAATTCTTAACCCTTAAATTGTAAATAATGCCACAAAGCGATGCTTTTAAATATAATGGACTCTCTAGGTCAACAAGCGCGGCCAAACGTGATCTTTACCTAACTTCGAAAAGATCCAATACTAGGTAATTTTATAAAATATATAAATGTCACTTTCAAAATAATTGTTTCTAACTTGTGAAACGCAATTTGTTTTATTGAAGTTATAATATTATTTAAGTATTATTTTATTAACTTTTTTGAGTTTAAGTAAACGAATGTAACTTATTTAAAGAAAAATAAAAAATACAAGTTCTTTTCCAACGTGTTACAAAATAACCGAGAATTGTTTTTTAAATTTTATATTATAAAAGGATACGTCGCTTAACGTACATACATACACGTATTAGTCCTAATTAACTCTTATTATAAATTAATTACTAATTACGTAAATTAAAAATAAATGTATTAAATCAAAAAAAATATAATTAATCTGGAGTTGACTTCTGTGTCAACCGATTTTTGTGGGAAATTTAAAAAGACGTTAATAATTTTACTACCCTAATTGAGACCTAAGATAATATTAATTTGAAAAACTTAGATAGGTTCCGTTTTTAACGGAATACTGAAACGGTTAAATTTAGCTTTGAAAAGGCTAATTTTTCCCCGCGACGTTTCAGGCACAAATCGGCTAAATTCCAATTTTAAGTTTAAAAACTGTTAATGTAACTAAGGAAATGCTTGGAAGTTTCTTCTCGTTATTCAAAAGCTACACTTCGGGCGTACTGCCTAGCCAGTTTTAGTTAGAATTTATTTATTTAAGCCGTGTGGAGTGTGCGATACGCGATTTGAATCTGTCACAAAACTTACGGATGTCGTGTGCGACCGCCCGGGTTGTCAGAGCGTGCGATCGTGCGCCCGTGCTGAGTGGAACTGACTATTCACTGTGCCTGCTTCTGCCTCCTGCGATACAGATTGGTGAAGGCTCTCTTATGCATCGCCTAGCTGCTATCGATATAGACGAGAGACGAGAGACCCGCGTAGGACGACCCATTAGTTAGTACTTAGATTTTAAAGTATCGTCACATATTTTACCGTAACGTTAGCTTATAAAAACATATAATTAGTTAATTTGCTTGATGTATTATAAACTTATTTAAATATTTACTCGCATCAATCTTAAAGAAATCCAATATTATAAAGATATATAGACGGTTGATAACATGAAACGCATAAGATTAATTTAACAATCCAATTAAGCTGAAAAAGAGAAAATTCATTTCAATTTTTAATTGACTCTCAACGAAAAAAAATAATTGTATTACTAAAAATATCATGATAAGCCCTATTTTCAATTGATAATTCGGTCGCTCATTTATAAGTTTTGATCACTTTTTTTAAATAGGTTGTACTTCTGTATGTCTCAGTACGTGTAAGTTTAATATCGAATACTTTAACTGGGTTTGCGGAAAGCTGATCCTAATACGAAGTGACCGTCCCCCGAATGGGACAAAGGACAAATGTTTTCAAGCTTCCCGCTCTATTAATGAAGTAGATACCTCAAGTCCAGTTTCGTTGCCACAGTTCTAAGGAAGGTCGGTAAGTCCGAGAGTCGTTTCGAAGTTATAAGTGCGAGGCACCTTACCGCAGAAACCTTGCCTGGGAAAAACTTTGTCAGCTAGGAACGTGAGTGACGGAACGGTTTAAAATTTTCAACGTCTCGAGTACTGTTTTGTATCTATTATTATTCACTTTGTTATTACATTTCAATACACAAATAAATACAAATATGAATACTTATATCGGCATATTTAAATATGCATTAAATTCGAACAATTAATACTTACGGAATTTGAATTTTACGTAGTTTATGGGATCACTATTTTCAAGTTACCATACCTACCTAATTCTTTGCTTTTTTTTTCATAACAGGACACGGCTTAAATCTATAGTACCTATAGTAATTATATTACTCTGAACAAAGTACGTAATAAATTATTAAAACAGATTGACTGACAGAGTGACAACACATATCATAAAAGAGTTTGATAGTGTAAGGGTTAAGAGGTAAAGGTTTGTAGGGAAGTTTGACCGTTTTGAAGTTCCAAATAATCAAATCTGTTTCGTTTTATAAGCTTCTGTATAATTGATGAAATTTAAAAATGCATATGCAACAATTGGTCAATGTTTTTTTTTTTAAATTATAATACTATTAACAATAATAGTGTTAAATCGCATCGGTAATACTACGTGTCAATATAAAATGTAGAATGTTTGTATAATATAGGTAAACGTCGTATCTACTCATACTCATATCACTCGTACTAAAAAATTATGAATCAAAATGTTTTTGACATTTATGCCTAAAAGCTACTAATAATTATTAAACTGACTAGTTTTTTATACATTTTTACAAAACAAAACATAAAAAAAAGGTTTTATATATTTTATTTGAAAAATATCGGGGTGTATCGGCTTGCTAACAAATAACATGAAGTAACACATTTATCAGCTTAACACATTTCGTCTAAACTAATTAGCATAGAACATATTCGTCGTAATACATACATAGATATTATATACATATTATATGCATATACACACACTTCACATTTACATCTATGAAATATCTTGAGTTCTTTTATGGTTATTTTTTTTTTGTTTCAAATATTAATTTCAAATAATATAAATAACAACAATGCGTAACCGGTAAATTACTTTATTATAGGCATTTGAGAGAACCTTGGTTTTATTTCAGAATTACTCTTTCAAATATTTTTAAAAGCTCTTTTTACGTGCATTAAAAAATAAGAAAGGAAAAATATTACGTCACAAGTGAATAAATTTCATCCTTTTTTTTCGTCGCCTGAAATATACGGTTCTAAGTAACAAAAAGTGTACCCTATCTACGAAAGACGACCTCGAGGTTGTCTTTGAGTAACATTAATCGGTTTCATCGCCTTTGGACCATCGCAACGAGAGGACTTATGTAAACGGATACCTGTGGAATCGAAATAAAACTCTATCATAGTAGGTTATTGAGATTAAATCAGATTAATTCACAATGCAATTCAAGAAATAAGTCCATTTGAACTTTAATCACGTCACATGTCAACTTAAATTCATTTTTGAAGAGATTATATTATAATTTAAATAAAAAGAAACAAAAAAAAAACACAAACTTAAAGAATGTTTATTTATACCTAACAAAATATAAACTGGACACATGAATGACTATTTTAAGAAAAATGTCGTATTAGCGTATTTATCTTATAAAAATATATCTACCTATTAATAGGATTAAAGTACCTACATTTTATATAATAAAACTGAAGAACTTGTTTGTTTGTTTGTTTGAACGCGCTAATCTCAGGAACTACTGATTCGAATTGAAAAAAATCTTTTTTTGTTTTGGAAAGTCCACTTACCAAGGAAGGCTAAAGGCTATATAACATCACGTTACGACCAACAGGGGCTGAGCAATAATAATAAATGTTACAAAAACGGGAAAAAATAATCTTTTTTGAGAGCTTCCGTTGCCTCCTTTATTATTTCTCTTCTCGAGACATTTTTTAATTATAGTTCCACTTTTAAAGTAAATATAACATCGCTTTTTTACTGAGAATTTTCAAAAATTAAAAAAATCTCAATAACACGTTGAAGGAATCAAACCTGAGTCCCCTTGCTCGGCAGTAATGCTTGCTCGACTCGACTAACGAGGCGGGTACCTACTCTTAGAGTAATTGTTTAAAAATATTTAAGTTCATTTTTCTCTCGAATTAACGCGGGTGGAACTGCTGGGCACAGCTAGTTAAATATAAGGTTGGACAGCAACAAAAATATACAAGTACTAATAAAAATGAATAGTAAACTAATTTTGCAATATATAGAAAGTACTTTATTTATTAAATAAATATGGCCATAAAATGAAAAAAAAGTTCGTCTTGATATAGGACATAATATACAAAAGTAATTATATTTTCTCGTAACAAACGACAATCAAACGAAAATACATATTATTAAAATTGCGCAAATGAATTATTTAAAGCGCGTAAAAGAATAATAGATGATGACGAACTATTTTTACCTTAATCAAAAATCATTAAATATTAGGTATTTCGAAACTATTTCAACTTTATTTATAGAATGAAATTGATTAGTGTATTTTAACAAGTAATTAAATGTCATGATAAAAATTTATCAGCCTAGTAATACTACACAACAGCTTGAAAAAAAATTAGAGGAACATTCATCTTCTCGTAAAATCTACTCAGTAGACAGAACACCTCAATCGATGCAGCCGGTTATTTGCTATACATTATAATAATAATTAAGACCATATAAAAGAATATTTAGAAACGCTCTCTTACTCATTCTTAAAAATAAAACTTGGAATTGAAAAAAATAAGATTTATATGTAAAGAGCAAAAGCATTTCCTCGTCACTAAGTAGATTGCATTAATATATCTATTTTAAAATCGACTTTAATCCTTTTTACAAGCTTTTAAGTAACTTTTAATGTCCAAACGAGAGTTTTTCATTAAAAATATATTGCATATATGTATATATAATATGTAATTTTTTTGGTATAATAAATATAATAAAATAAAATAATATATAAAGAATGAATGGTGAATTACTATCAATATTTAAGGAAAATACTCGTTACACGATTCTCATTCGAATTATGTAAAAATATAACACAAATATTAATAAACTTCTAAGTAAAGTTACCTAACAGCTATCTTATAATTTACGCATCGTCTGGATACCCTAGCAGCTAGCTGCTTTGTCGACACAAAACAGGTATGTAGGTAGGTACATTTAGTTATCGAGCGGTAGTTTATCTACAAAAATAAGCAAGCATGATCCAATCCCCCTTCATACTTGAATCCTGGCTTAGGATAGGAAAAAATACCAAGATATCCACTCGTTTAAGCAACAAATTTGTTGACTAGGTTAATGATGTGAGCTTTGGCAATTTTTGTATGTGAACAAGCGGCACAGTACAATACGTACACGCGTTGCCGGCATGACTGGAAAAGTGGCTACGCTTCATTTATTTGAATTCAAATTTATGGAAATTTGGTCAAAAATTAAGTACCAATTTTTTTACATAATTCGAATGAGAATCATGTACTCTCCTAGTAATTAGTAATTTACAATATGTATATATATATATATATAAATATACCCTATAAATGTACATGTACTGTGTAAGTTCAATGTACAATATAAGAAATGGTAAATTAGCTAGTTAAATAGTAAATTTAAAAACAGCAATATTATGTTTATTAAGTAATGAGGTCATCATGACCTTGGATGGATAGTTCAATAGTAGTTGCTAGGTAACCGTAATTATTTTTTTCGTATTATTTAAACAATTTTGCAAAAGGTCAAAGATCATTAATTACTACTATTGTGATCAATTACTTAAAAAATATCAAAGTGGCCAATAAAATACTAAAAACAAAAATTTACATTATTTATTAGATTGCGACAACGATATCAATATTTTATGAAACTAATAAATAGATGAAGGTAACTTCCTTCTGTGTTATTAACCTATTAAAATTCGGGTTAATAGCATACACAACCTATATATTAATAAATACAAAAGAGTTATCGCTTATCCCGAATATTCGATATTTTACGACGGTGCCGCATCCAACGTTACTAATATATTATTATTAAATAGATCTTAAAACTATTTTAAAATAAATCATCAATCGTAAATACTATATATATATATATATATATATATATATATATATATATATATATATATATATATATATATATATATATATATATATGTATATATATTATTTTTTTACTTTAATAAGTGCAGCGGACATTATACATGGCATTCGTTTTAAGCTATTACATTAAAATCGAACTTGTGTCAGACACGTTTTATTTTCGTTTCTCATTCATTGTTATAGTACCTAATGTGTCATGTCATGTAGTACCTAATATGACATGTCAAACTGGATACTTTTAAATCAAAATCTTAAAAAAAGTTTTGTCGAAATTTCTTTGATATTTTTTGTAGACAAATATCAATAGAATATTGCACCTCAACAGTTTATTAACTTTTATTTTATATTTTTGTCATAAGATGATTATATGTCATTTGGAGGGATGATGCCCAGCTAGGATGGGCAGCGTTCGGGAAGTTGAAAAACGTGTTTTCATCTGACATACCTCAATGCCTGAAGTCGACAGTCTTTGACCAATGTGTGTTACCAATGATGACATACGGATCTGAGACGTGGTCTCTGACAATGGGCCTTTTAAACAAGCTCCAAGTTGCACAGCGTGCAATGGAGAGGGCTGGGCTTGATATTTCTCTGCGAGATCGAATCAGAAATGATGAGATCCGCAGACGAACGCAGGTTGCCGACACAGTCCAACGGATTTGCAAGCTGAAGTGGCAGTGGGCAGGGCACATAGCTCGTAGAACTGATAGCCGATGGAGCAGAAAGGTTCTCGAGTGGAGACCACGTACCGGCAAGCGAAGCGTCGGACAGCCGTCCACGAGATGGTCAGACGACTTGAAGAGAGTTGCCGGAAGCCGTTGGATTGAGGCTGCTTTGAACCGGTCGCTCTGGAGGTCGATGGGGGAGGCCTACGTTCAGCAGTGGACATCCAATGGCTGATATGATAATGATGATGATGATGATGATGATGATTATATGATGACGGGCTATTTATTTAATGTTCAAAAAATGTTTTCTATCATTTTGAATACTCTGTGTTTTAAGACCGAATTTAAATCTCCACCATCAGCTTCAATCTACTTATTATCTCTCTGAATTCGGAACTGTTGCTCGCTGGGATACTCCCTCTCAACCTACGCGGTCACGAAGCCGCGGCAACGTATAGCGCGAGGAGGGGGGTGCCCCAGCAGATGATAGGGAACCGGGAGATGGAGCGGATGTCCTCGGCTTTGCGGTCTCCGCACCTCGCTTGTCATATCGACCTTGAGTTCAAGTGTCTGGTAGACCAAGAGCAGTTGGCCGAAAATAGCGGTAATGAATTTAACATCATCACAGACGACAGCTTTGACGACAAAGTGGAGTGAGCGTTATCCGTATGGATCGCTCAAGCTTGCTTTGCCGTCCTACTGTACGGTATACCAGGCGGAACTCTTAGCGATATGAGGGCGGCGCGGATTGCCGCAAACAACTTGGCCGGATCAGTCGGAATATACTCCGATTCCTCGTCAACACTGCTTAGGCTTAAAAACACAAAAGCGCTCTATCCCCTGACCGTTGAGGCGCAGGGACATCTGCGAAGGACTTTGTTCCAAGACAAACATATAAATTTGTTCTGGATCAAAGTCCACGCAGGATTAGAGGGGAATGAACATGCCGACTATCTGGCCAAGGAAGCTGCGCTGAAGTCAAAACGCGTTTTTGACTACGACAGCTGCCCAGTTTTATTCATCAAGTGGAGCATCCATATGCAATCGCTTGATGAATGGATCAAGCGGTATCGTGCCGGCGAAATGATTAGACGGCGAACGGCGGTCACAAGGGTATTTTTCCCCGGACTCGATAGCCTCACACAGGATCATAGTTAAAATGAAGGTGGACAGATTTGTCCCCCAGGTGTTGACGGAGCATGGCGGATTCTCCGAATATTTGCATCGATTCAAGTGTAAGGAGAGTCCGTCGTGCGTCTGCGACCCTGGGTGTCCGGAATCTGTTCTCCACGTCCTCTTGGATTGCCCGACCCATGGCCATAAGAGGTTCAATTTCGAAATTCAAACTGGTGTGAAGTTGACTAAAAACGTACTTTCAGATTTTGTTAAAAATGTTCAGACCTGTTCGTACAGTTCTGTAGAAAAAATTGTATAATAGTAAACAATAGAAATAAGAGTTAGAAAAATATGGTAATTAGACATAATAATTAAATTATAAATAACATAAAAAATGTTGTTAGAAGTTAAGTAGGCATAGTTGTAGTAAGTTATATGATGTTATAGTATAAAAATAGTTCTTAAAATTGTTAAATTAAATAAGTAAGCGTAAGTGTTTATTATTAAGATTTATTTATTTATTTATTTATTCTTTATTGATAAGTTTAATTAAGAACTGTACCTTTAGAATGTAAGTAACAAGTTGGAAAAAATAATAAATAAAACTGTATTTAAATTTAATTCCTATTGTGAAAATGTTACTGTAAGAAAAACTTGTTTAATAACAATAAAATATATTATATCTCACCCCCACTCATTTCCCTGAGTTGTACTAGTATTTAAATAAATAGATAAAACAATTAAATGGATAGGATAGCCTAATTAATTGGGAACTAACCCAGTGTGCGAATGTGGATGGATGAAAGAAAGATATACATAGGTATGCGGAATACAAGTACGAGAGGCATGAAAGCGAGAACTGGTATGAAAGAGTAGAAGACAAAACAAATGTAAACAACGTCTCCTTCCCCCATGTCGGAGATTATTATATCCACTGTACCATTTAGGTTTTCATGTAAAAATAAATAAAACAAATGGCCCAAATGACCATAGTGCTTATATATGTAAAGTTGGTTTAGAAAGACATTACTTATGTATCTGTCAGCCAATATTAAACTTACATAATTATATATTCATACAATATATATGTGTGCTTTTCAATTACCAAATCTATTTAATTTGTATTGACACAGCATGCATTAGCCGAAATTCTATAATCGAATAGTAACTATTATTATATAAGAATATTGCACTAGAATAACAAAGTTCGGCTATGGTTTGTGGGCTTTTGGAACAAACTAACCAGGATACACAGGTACGATATGCAAAATAAATTTTGAATTGAATAGACCACTTATAAAGGAATTTTATCGAATTTCATCAAGGATATAAGAATCATTGTTGGGTAATAATAATACATAATAGCATACATAAATTTATATTTCCAGCTTTGACAAGAATGAAACTACGGGTTTTTTCTTGCATATTATTAGTAATTCTGATAATAATAAGCTTATATATATATATATATATATATATATATATATATATATATAATTTTTTACACGCGCTACATATAAATTCAAATCACCAAAATTTACTTTTTTTTTCATTTAAAAACTCTAAACAAATAGCTCTCACTATACCTGAGCTGATACTAATTTCTTTATTGAAATTTTGATAAATCAAGTTAGGTAACTGGTTTTAATGAATACGTATTGTTCAAAACAATATTGCGACAGACAAACTGGCAAATGTAATTCAATAACGAAATTCAAGCGCGGGTCAAACATGTGATTTGGAGTCTATACTATTTCAATAACAATAGCATCAATGATCACTCTGTTTACTTACCAGCTTTTCATTGCTGACTAGGCCTTACTAGGTGGATTGGATTTGCGCAAATTAATAATAAATGGATCGCTACTGGACTTATTACTATTCACAATTGGACAAGTTAATGCATTACTCTACTATACTTTTACAGCTTGAAAATTCGCCATCGCTTAGTAAACTTACTACTTCAATTTAAGAAGGATCGAAGCTTAATGCTCAACTGCATCAATGCCGGTATATTCATATCCAAATGGTTCTCTAAAAATATGCAGTTTTTCTTGCACGGTTCTTCTTCATTGCCAATTATAAGATTTCAAACAAAAGAACTTGATTACTTAGCTGTACCTACTGGATTTGACCCTACATCTTCAGCTGGTTCTAGAACAGCTTGCGTATTTATTGATATGGGGGTAATTACCTCTCTAATCACCTCTAATTATACGTTTTTTTAAACTATCTTTTATCTGAAATGACCGGAAAAAATATGTAATAAATTGCTATATATGAAAAGTTTATGAAAAGACTGCCCATCCTTATGTATGAAAATATAAGGATGTATATATCCTTATATAGGATAAAAAAATGTAGTTTTCTAGTCATTTAATGAAAGTTAAAATTGACGCCTAGACAAATAATATGAAATTTTTAACGTATATCTGACTGATTATCTCTAGTCTTCGTTAAAGTTGAATGTCTAACATTGTATAGCAATTCTTACAACACTTGATTTTTCTCTGTAGGGTTTACACCTTGAATGATTTCTAAGAGGCAAAAGCTTTTCTCATACTAGCTAAAACCCATGTAAACAACGTCTCTTACGTGAAATATATCGACATCCATGGACCTAGATATAGCTTATTCATTCGCAAATGCATCATAGGCTATTGCTTAAGTAGATACACAATTTCCTATAACTGTAATATGAATTTGCCGCTGAATATTTTTGTTCGTTTTCCTGCTTAATTTATTGCTATCCAAGCGTTTATTCAGCTTAATATTAATGAAGCTACGAAAACAATTATACATATAAAAAAATATTTGCTCCTAATACGATTCTACAAAAATCGGATTCTGTTTAGTATCTCGTTTAATCAATGTAACACTCAGACACGTCACAATTTGTAAATATAAAATACTTGTTTAGTATATCGCGACATATTTAGCTAAATTAAAAAAAAAATCCTTGCTTGTTATTTCATTGTAATAAGCATTTCAATTCTTCTAGAAAAAGTTTAAGTCTTACTTAGGCGGTGCTTTTTCCAAATTAACTCGACATATACCTTATAAACATATTCTTTTATCCATCAGTACTAAGGAGTAACATAAATGGTACAAGATAAAACATTTTTTTAAATATTCATTTATATTGTAATGTTTCCATTTCAATGTAGAATTTAATTCATGTAACAAAGCACTACAGAAAGAAAGTCGGTGTGTCTGGAAAGTCGTACGTGCAGCTGTACGTCTTTGCATTTGTCAGAACCCTATTATTATTACTACTAAATCAGTGCGTATATCCCATTGACATGATTCAAATTTATCTTGTAAAACTAAACCAAATGAACTAAAACAAAAGAAACAACATTGCAAATCCATTAAGCAACTAATCCAATCCAATAAGGCTATATTTTAAAAAGAGGCACGAGAAACCGTTTTCGTAGATGTGCGACGAAAATCGACAAGAAATAGTAATTCGCAAGATACTTAAGGCGACGAGAATTTGTGAAATTAGACTACTTGGTATTTTAACAACGCGTTGCAAAATTTATCATTCATGTAAGACTTTTGTCGGAGACTCAGGTAAGAATCAACTTTTTAAACATCACAACGTCTACACAAAGTTTACACAAATTTTATTTGTCTTCGCAGTTATATCGGCTATTTCGTGGGGCGAGTAATACAACTAGGTAACTACAAATTTGGCCACTTTGGCAAATCTTACAAAATTTTGTTCGAAACAAGACATAAATACTTCTAATCAAATAAAATTTATAAATGATAGTAAAATTACATTTAGTCAAGTCTTGACAATCTCTAAAATACTTGGTAAAACTTTAATTTGAGTTTAGTTTGAGTAAGTGACGTTAAAGTTACGAAATGTTTATAATTTCGTAATATATAAATTTAAATATTATCGGCTAAAATAAATATTTTATTTATTTATGGCCTACTTCTAATATTTTTAAGCATAAGTCTGTATTTAATGCAATCATTGTCGTCAAAAACTCAGACAGGTCGATACCATGACAATGGACTGTTCGTGTCTGTGAATTCTACATTTGCCTGCATTTCGATTTTACAATTTTTCTTTATATTTAGAGACCTTTTTTATGGTATCTTTTTAAAAATTAATAAGTTATAATAATAATAAGTATAATATGTACTACGTAAGTTTCTATATATAAAAATATTAAAGATTTTCACCTTGTTTTTTCACCACCATTAACTCATCACGAGAATTGACTTGGTAGGGATATTTCTTTCGCCGAGTAGAGGTCAGCTAAGAACGGATTTTACGAAATTCCACCCAAAAGACATGTTGTAGGGTAAATGAAAAATTTCCATTTTTAAACTATAGCTCCTACATACTTCAAAGGAATCTATCGAGTTATAACTGGTGAACATTTGAGTTTGTGAAAAAAAAAAGCTACAATCAACAAATGTTTGATGTTTCAATTACATATATTATGTGTATTTTAATTATATAGAAGAGAAATATTTCAATCGAGTTTCAAGTCTAGATTTCAGAAATAAATTTTATTATACGCCCAGCGTAGCGGGCGGAAAACAGATAGTGTTATAATATTTAACAAAACTAGGACCGATGTATAATTTTCTCCTAATACCTAACCGACAAATGACGATTAAAAAATATTGTATTTAAAAAAAATTACTAATTTAAACATTTTAATGTCATAATACAAATACAATATATTGTACATAAGATGGACGTCTGTTTTCGATGTCGTCATTCGACCGATTTCGGAAATAGAGACCGTAAAACATCTTAAAACTAGTTTATGATTTACACTGGAAATTTCGTTATGGTTACTCATAGACAACATATTCTTAAATTTCGTCCAACGTTATACTTAATTTTCGGATTTTAATTTTAAAACAAAGATGATTACAAAATTATAGTTGTAATTAATAAAATGGTGGTAACTACGGTTCCTACCGACTGAAGGTTACGTGAAATAGCGTTAAAGTACTATCAGTTTCTTTAAGACGAAATGTTATTCAACAAAAAATTACGTCATTCCGCGGTAATCACTGCACACACTGAAAATACCTGAATACTCGGCCAAACAAACGACGCTCCAATTTTAAAGATTATGTGTACTCGCAAGTACACACCACCACAGCTAACATAGTATGTTGTTTTACCGCTTTGGAAATAGAGCTGATAATGCAAAATTATTAAAATGACGTAGTGACCTACTGTAACTGCGTTGTTTATTGTCGTAGTCTTAGCCGATTGAAAAAATGTATGACCACATTTATTACAGTGTGAAATATTTACAATTTTTTTTTTAATTTAGAAAATGAGAATTAAAAATAATAATGTACACATTATTTTTTGCTATTTCCAACTATTTTTACATTTGAGTTATTTTTATATAATTTCGTAATATGTGAATTGATATATTATTACAGTAAACATGTTGACGGAAGATGCCGTAATGCATAACGTCATGCAAGGTAACTATTGATAACTGTTATGGCGTCACGTCATTTAAAGAAATAATGGTTTTGTATGCCAACATTAATGTTAATATACATGTAACTAATTTTAAATCCACACTAAAACAATGACGACATACTCAAAAGAAAAGCGTAGTTTAAAATTCCACTGTTTGCATAAACTGGGCCGTTAACTTGTTTCTTGCGGAGGACTTGATCGTCGGTCGTTAACACTGATAGACATTCAAAGCAAAAACAATGATACTACGTCGGAACACTGTCATAAAATTTGCTAAACGGGGGTAGCACACGCTAGAGGCTCAGAACAGTAGGTACGATCTAAATATATATAACATGATACCTTTTCCACGACTTGTTATCTTATTAATATTATTAAGCCGTTAGTTTATGAGGATGGATATTTGATGACCCGGATTAACGTATTGACTTCTTTTACCCTGTACTTTTCAAAGATTCAACGCTGGTAATATGTTGGCTTACAGATTATTCGTCAATTTCCAACTTTGGTGACAAATTATCATGCAGGAATTTTTATTATTTATAACACGAATATTATATTTATTGTCTGTACACTGTGCCTATTTTATCAGACATTACTTTTTTTGTCCTTTTCATGGCGTAATCTAATAGGTACTAAATATGTACTACTATCTGGTACCTAGCTTTTTATGATATTGTACTGTTTACATCATAACTGTACTACTTACATCATAAAATAAATTAAAATAAAATATAGAAGATCATGCGTAATTTAAATCAAGAATTTATAATTATTAAATGTTCAATTAATGTAAAAATTAATAAAAATATTATGAGAATATAATATTAAACAGATATTTATAATGGATTTATTTATAACAATAGAAGAATGCAACGGATACCAGAACTGCAAGTTCGAAAAGAACTTTATACGTTTAAATATAACCATGAGCTTTATCATCGTTTACCAATGAGAATCATCAATACTATTTGCTTTTAATTTACTCTATAAATACATTCGTTTAGAATTTTAAATATATAAAAGTTTTAAAAGAATATTTACAAGAGGTAATTAATTTATTTTGCATAAAATGTTTAATCGCGGTAAATTCTTCTGCTTTATTAGCCGCTATTTTTCTCATCATCAACTGTTACCATCGTAGCTGATGTCATTGTACTTACGTAATTGTAGTATCATACGAAATGATTACAACGCAATCAATTATCACAATAAATCAGCACCAATAATAACTAATAAAACCTCTTTGGTGGCAACGAACACACTCCGTCTAAAGAATCTGCGTTTATATCAAGTCCAAGAAGTAATTGCCATCGAATATTTCGATCGTTGCGTAACATACTATTAGCGTTCTTAGATAGTTTGTTGATAAATTTAAATTATACTAAGTGATTTTCAAGGAAAATTAAGTTCATAGCCTACTGTAATCATTCTAATAAAATAATTTTCTTAATAATCCGCTTTGTGAGCTAATATCTAGGTGATCGAATTAAACGTGTAACTTGTAGGGGAGAGTTGGATAATACCGCGCGTTTGATAATTCCACGCCCTAGCATATTTCAAAAACTAAACGCTAATTGCGCTATCTAGTCCTTAAAGATCACAGTCCGAGTCCTCTACCCCTCCCCGTGCACGACGGTAATTTACTCGGAGCAGCGATTAAGACACATCGTGTCTTACAAGTTTTTACTCTCGTTCCTTATAATTTCGCGGGCATTTTTGGCAAGAGGTAAGCTATTCTACATTTGTATTGTAACACATTGATTACTTTTATTTTAATCCTAACATATTATAGTATTAATGACTAGATTGATTTGAATACACAATTAACTTGACTGTATTATTTTGAGGTTATAAAATGAAATAACAGAGTTTGTCAATTCCGCGCCCAGGGCGTGTACGAGTGAAGACCACGTACCGGCAAGCACAGTGTCAGACGGCCATCCACGAGATGAACAGACGACTTGAAGAGAGTCGCCGGAAGTCGTTGGATGGAGACTGCTTTGAACCGGAGTCGATGGGGGGAGGCCTACGTTCAGCAGTGGACATCCAATGGCCGATATGGTTATGATAATTAATCTAGTCGTAAAATAATAATTATATCTAGGTATAGAAAGAAGTCTATGCTTCTTTTTCTACGAACGAGTTTATTCAACGTTGCATTTTTTTAATTCTAAGTTTACTGATAGAAATTCACGAAATTATTATGGGCACGGTTTTATCAGACCAGTCTGATAATACCACGCTTTCCCGTTTTTCTATTATTTTGCAATAATTAATTTTTGTTTATTTTTTGAAATATTTTGCCGTGATGTATGCGTAGCTAAATAAATTCTGTACTATTTACTGCATTTTTGAATATATAATATCGAACCTTCTCCGAATTATAGGTCCAAGTTCTTAGAGGCTCGGTAATATCCAACTCTCCCCTACTATTCTGTTCTCTTATATTTACGCGAATGTTACTCATTTAATTAAAAGTTTAGACCGGATTTTATCACGTTTATTAAAAAAAAATTAAAATTGTGCGTGTACTAGCGTACACTCGTAAGAAGTGAAACTTATAATAAAAACATTTACTTTTTATACGATCGTAATTATACGCACATACGCACATACGCACATACGCACATACGCACATACGCACATACGCACATACGCACATACGCACATACGCACATACGCACATACGCAGATACGCAGATACGCAGATACGCACATACGCACATACGCACATACGCACATACGCACATACGCACATACGCACATACGCACATACGCACATACGCACATACGCACATACGCACATACGCACATACGCACATACGCACATACGCACATACGCACACACACATACATACACTCGAAAAACATAACCCTTCTTCTGTCGCAGTCGAGTAAATACAGTTTTACAAGATGGCGCGTAACGATAAAATGTGACGCGTAACGCGTAAATTTTTTCCAACCCCGATAAAGAAGTTTCACTTCAAAAAAGTGGTCAGTCCCCCGAGACCATGGACGCTGTAAAGGGTCCGAAATGTCGGGAAATAATTTTAAAATCGTAAAACTGTAGAAAAAAATTTTTTTTTAATAAACGCGATAAAATCCGGTCTAGATTTTTAGATAAATTGTACTATTGTACTATTTCTATTTTTGTTAAAAAATATGACTTGAATATTTCGATATATCATATTTAAAAATACATGAAGTTGAAAGTTTCGCTACAGTAAAAGCTCAAATAATGTAATCCTATCTCGTTAGAACTAATCGAATCAGGTGATGATAATATACTCCTGGATAGTGACTACGTATAACGTCAGACAAAGCAGGTTTCCGGCGTGTCGCGACGTGTCGCTCCGATGCCGACAGTATCAGATCACACATCTGATTTATGTCCGCGAGTACTCTCCACCACTTAGAAACTTTTAGTACTAGTCAACTAAGACTATGTAGTGTTCTAAGTTTAATTTAAATAGGACCTCTCCATACGATTTAACACCCGTATTCCGTTAACGTATCTAGAAAAATGTAAATGAATTTTCGGGTGAGAACACAAAAAATTACGACATTACGTTGTTTACAAAACGTGGTATAGACAAATATAGGTTACGGAATAAATGAACTTAATATATTTTTTTATTTTTTATCAAGAATCAACTTCTTCATGAATAAGATGTATGAAATTTAAAACACGCAGAGAACGTTCGTAGTTATCAATATTACACAACAATATTTGGCCTTCAGATTGAGGTTATCTAGGTTCATATAAAGTGTGGGCAGTAGGTACAGTTCGTTAACTGTACCTACTACTATAGTCCACGTTGCAGATGTATTGTAGTCTATAATAGTAGTCGTTAGACATACTTCAGTGCTCAATATATTATAACTAAAATAAAACAGACATTAACTATGTATATTTTTATGTCTATTTTAAGAATACAGTTAGTTACCTGTATACCTATATGATTAATACAATTATTTATATTGTATACTCTACAAAATTAAATGATGTACATATATAAATCACTTTAAACTACCAATCTAGTGCACGCTAGACCAAAATGTACTACACTTATTGGTTCTTAATCGGAGCAATATTGGCAATTTAATATAACCCATTATAGATGAGAGAGACATCGGTAGGACGTATATCGAAAATGAAGGCAAGCACGCGATGGCTTCCATATTCAATTTCGTAAAAAAACTTATTTTTATGTCAGTGACTTCACTTGTGCACGAATAAGGTGGATTGATCGTCGATTGGGCGCAAGGAACATACATTACTTGATAAATGTGAGTCGAAAAGTAACATCACAGTAGTATAATAGCTTATTAGTCACGAATATTTATTATTAACAAGTAATATTAGAAAAAAAGTAAAACAAAAATTAAAGTCAATTCCTTCTTAGGTCAACAAAGAAAATTTTCTTAGTCACATATAAAACTAAAATTAATTAATTAAAAAGAAATACATAAATTAATATTTGAAAAGACAACTGAAATGACACTGAAAGTTTTAAAAAATGTATTCGAACTTGAGTAAATGATTAAAAAGTGTTATATTAACCATTAAAAATTTGAATAGGATAGTGAGAGTGTGAATTATAATAAAATAGTTATAATATTAGGAACTGAAAAATTATATAACTTATGGTATCATTATATCATTGTATTTTTTTAAAGCTACACATTTTCTCCTCCACCGATACTATGGCGATTATTTAACAATATAAATTGTCATTTAAATTGACAAAACATTTAATGTAACTAATAAAATCTACGAATCGTAATCTAGAACAAGGACTGCATTATTTAGAACTACGATGATATTATCTTTTCCTGAAATTTATATGGTACATACGATGCTCATCAGTACATCCGTAACATAATATATCGACACTGGAGAGTCAGTAATAAAATGATAAAATAAATGAATTAAATAATATAATTATGAAGTTATAAGATGGTATCTGAGTTACTAACATTAATAACACCTTTTTAACGCTTTTTTCTACTAAGGAAATAATTCTAAACTAATATATTAAATATTCTTTATTTTTTATTTGACATTAGATGTTGTTTCCTTTGATTATTGTGGGTTTTAGTACGAACTTTCCAAAAATAATAGTAGTCGTTAGACTATATATATATATATATATATATATATATATATATATATATATATATATATATATATATATTTATATGTGTGTGTGTGTGTGTTAATATATTTTATCGACTTGTTTTGAACTACTTATTTAATTCTTGCGATCGAAGTAATCGATCGAGACAGATGACCGCTTTGATATTATCTTGAGTGATTATATTTTTACGGTTTACGGGTTTCTTTACGACCTTGGTTTTATTTGTACAGATAATTTAAATATATCTAGATCGCCAACATAAAATCATACAGTAGTAGTAGCTTATGAGATATCACTTGACGACATATACATCGATTTCGCTGATTTATGTTTTTGTTCTGCTAGAAGGAATTGATAGAGAAAGCCTATAGAAACGAAAATTTATTTGGTAATTTTATGGCAAGTAAGTAAGTGTTCATCTAATTTCTCTTATAAAACCTGATCCATATGAATTCGGATCCGGTCGGACGTTATTTTACTTTTTAAATCCTTAATAATAAAATAGTTATATATAATATTTTAAAAATATATTTTTTTAAATACCTACTCATTTTTATTTATAAAATTACTTATTGGATAGACGAAACGTGAATTAAATGACTAGTTTTAGATAATCATTTAGTTATATGGATTTCAAATACAAGGGACACATGCAAATATAATGAATACGGAATATGAATTGGTGAAAACACGCAAATCATTGTGGGCATGTGAAGTTCTTTTTTTTTTCATTTATCGATATTCAGAATGAATTTCCAAAAAATTAAATTGTCAACAATAATTGAATCCATTTTGTTTAAGGTTGATTGTACTTGTGTTTGTGACAATTGTTATAATGAAATATATTATTACTAGCTGACCCGTGGGAAAATTTCGCATAATATTGTAGTCAAATAATAAATGTTAATATAATGTGAAAATATGTAAATGTATGAGTTCTTGATGTTCTGAAAAATCTTCGCACGCGTATCCTATATAAAAACTATGTCTGACTGAAAACCATTTAAAAGGGAAATATTTAAAAAATAAATACTAACTTTGATAGATTTTTTGAGAAAAAAAAACATATTTTAGAAATAATATACATAATGATGATTATTTCTATTTTATGAGTCTATTCTATAATACGAATTGTCTGGAAAGTGTAAAATGGAATCATGGTTTTTTTATCAACTGAGGTTAATGTTTATCAAATATTACTTTTAAAAAATCTAAGTTGTCTTTAAAGTCTAACCTCTGTCTGCCTGTATCGAGCTTTTGGAGGGCGTTCAAGTATTACGTAACGCAATTTTTGAAGATTTTTGAGCCTTCCTCCCCTCGTTTAACCGCTCCCTAAGCATTTCGCCTACTCCCGCTCTTGTAACGCATCGTAATGTTTTATAAGACCCCCCCTCCCCTCTATATTGCTTTACGTAATACTTGAATGGCCCCTTCTTATTATAAATTTTAATTCATAAAACTGCCATTGTTCCAATTCCAATTTAGTATAATTATCTTCGCCATAGTTAAAAGATAATGATATCTGAGAGGTCAATACTTTATTTGGAAATAGATTTTATTTTTTTAAACTTTGAACCATCACTATCATTCTGAATTAAAATATCTCGCGACCTATAATATATTATAACAAAATAACTAATTTACTCTATGACTATAAAGTCGTAGCAAAAGTAATTCAATTCATGATCATCATATCACCATCTCATTTTTATAATTAAAAAAAAAAACTCTTGTTTTAATCAATGTTTATTATTGAATGTAGAAAATTTTAAGCGGTGAAGTATGTTTAGGGAAAATATGAACTATGGTAATATGTATATATTTAAAATAGTATAGGATCTGTTTTCTCTGTAAGACATTTTAATCTTTTTTCATACCTACGAGTAGTTATACTAAAAAATTACATATTTTATAGATAATTTTGAATAAAGAATGGATGGCAATTTTTATGTAATATAAATTAAATAGTTTATTTTAAGCAACTGATTGATTAAAGTTCAGAAATGTATACCTGAGTAAAACAAAAAGAAGTAAATAAGAAAGTAAATAGATATTTCCAGCAATAAAGGAATATAACTTATTTATAAAGTATCGATATATAAAAACATATTATGCGGAACAGCACTACTCCAACGTAACAGAATGTATTGAATAAAATTATTAATTGATTGTTAACGTAAATTTAGAATAACTGTTTAAAATATGTAATAATATAAGCGATATTAAAATAAAATGTTTTAACGATTACGACTTTTTGTGACGTACCAATGAAAAATCGAATTACTCTTAATTTTTATAAATAATTATTCAATAAAAATATATCTAAAGTATCATGCATATGTATATATCTGGTATATGGTATATATTTTACCGAGATATTTATTGTTCGTTTTCTTTGCCGTTGTTATCTCCACTTCTAAACTCGATGCCGGCTCAACTCAACCAAGGATACTACGTTGGAGATCTCGTATTATCAAAAGGACGGCGATTCACTAAGTGTTCGATTATTTCTTCGACACCTAAAGTTTTTCATTTCAATTGTTTTTACAACAAGAACTCACTTATAATACCTCCTATTACACAAGTACATGTATAATGTACAGAATATAATACTACTGAGCAGTTATTAATTGTATTTTCATTAAATTTTCAATAACAAATATTAATAAATAGCTAATTATTATTCAAAAAATACATTATCAATTGACTCACAATGTTGTCGCATTTATTGTAAAATTCATATCTGACATTTAGTACTTATATACCTTTAAAGGCGCTACTACATATTTATAAAACTCCTTTTATATATTGAATACAAAGCTCAGATTAATTCTGTATAAAATTGACTATCCTACCTATGCTCGTATCGATAAGTAAAGCATTGGTATTATGAGTAATCCTTATCGTCTAGATATGGGCATAAAATTGTCATAGCCTTAATACGAATATATAGGTATAAATTATTATATATTTAAAGGATTCCTTATCAATCGTTCAATTGGTTGACACATCGTCCCTAACAGTTAAAGATAATAATTAATATACTTATTCTCAAGTTACAAGTACAGATGCAATTAAAACTACTTATGTTGACCGAATTCCTAATCATACCACAATTGATATATATTACAATTGATTTTGTAGCAATAAAGTGATTTTCAACCGAGATACTATATTTGTCTTAAAGATTAAGATGCTAACCATTAATTAACCATTTAAGCTAAAAATAAAATCTGCTCAGAACAATATATTTGCAGTTATAAGAAAGAGTTCTTTAATAACAAAGTCCTGTAACAAAATTGGCAGAACGAGTTTAACAAACAATCGCTGATTCCACCCCTTATCTTAAAATTCGATACTATTTTTATATGTGTATTTATATGAGATATATAATTTAGTATGTATTTATAAAAGATGCATTCACGAAACGAACAAAGGTGTTAAGACATACAATTGTAATGTGTGTTCGTTTTTATTCGTTACCTCATTATTTCATTTACTGCCTTTGAAAGTAACGCAGTCGAGCTCAGTATGTGTCGTGTTTAGGAGTGGTGGTTGTAAAAATGCTTTTTCAATAATTAAAAGAACATGATGTCTTACATCTTCGCTTATATTGTAAGGATAACGTGTTTGTTTGTTTACTATCCGAATTTTAAAAATATTCAGGTACTAGAGTCTCTTTATTGAGAGAAGTTATAAGTTGTAAAAATTACGCTACGATTCTTAAGAGCGGAGCACTTAACTCGAATGAAACCACGCGGTATACTCGTATCTAGTAGGACTGCAAATGACGAATGTCATAAAGGAAGTCTTTGGAAGCCATTTATTTACCTTGCAGTTTTTTAAATAAGCTAGAGCATGTGTACGGTGTAGGATCGAGGGCACTATTTTTAACACGTACTTTTTATAATACCAATGTAATTTAACCGTTTTTAATATGTTTCTCTAATCAGATAATCACGCTTTGTAGTCTCACAATTTTATTTATTATATATTACGATTTCAATGAAACAAAAATATTTTATTTTATATATGATGGAAAGCACTGTGGTTGTTCAATAATTGAGCAACACGATATGTAACATAGTTATTTAATTACCTTTGTTTTTTTTATATTTCCAAAAAAAACAACACGAACTGAAATTGTTTTTAGTAAAAAACATATTTTGTTTTGCTAATTTGGGAATATTTGTAGTTGAATTTAGGTAACAAAAAAAAAAAAGAAAAAAGAAAAGGATTCAATTATTTTTTTACAGCCGCTTTTAAGTGTACTCGATAAGATTGAATGTTGGAGTCACATTCCGAGTTTGTTTGATTGAAATTAATTGAACGCTATATTCTTTGTTAATTAATATTAATTGTTTTATACTCTTAAAAGACTTAGATGGTGATGCTTCAGGAATAATTATAACAACTTTATAATTATGTATGTGTATTATAAACGGTGCTTCATTTTCTAATTCCTACTTTATTACAATATCAAAATTTTTAAAATTTATATATACTAAGGATGGATGGATGAATGTTTGTGATTCTTTCACACTTAAACTAAAAAACCGTTTAATATAATATTCAGTAACCCGTAACAACACAATTCTGAAGACCATTTTCCACGGCGTCGAAATTTACGTGAGTAAAACCGTGGGTCGTAGATAAATAAATAATAATAATAATAATAAATAAATATGCTTAATATACAAAGTTGTCTGTCCCTATGGTAGACAACTTATGCCTGTGTTTTAGGTAACAGTTGACTGATATACATTTTTTTTATTACAACCAGACTCGGGGCGGGAATCGAACCCAAAACCATGGAGCAGAAAACATGGCCACTGCTAACTGCGCCACGGGCCAGTCAGAAAACAGGGATAAATACTTATATATATTTTAATATTAATTATTATTAGACTGAGTGCTCACTTAAAAGCGAAATACTAAACTGCTATAGTATTTTCGTATTCACTTAGTACAAAGAACTTTTATTCACGATGAAACATCCTGTTAACTCGGTGATTATCTTTTCACCCGACTTAATTTGACGGTTTCAGTACAAACTGCAGTAGACGCGACGGTCTCAATAAATATAAAAATAGAACGATTTTTAATTATTAGCTATTCATAATAATAGTAATAATAACTCTTTATTGTACACCAAGAATAAGCAATATTAGAAAACAAAAATAGGAATTAAGTACAAAAGGTGGCCTTATCGCTAAAGAGTGATCTCTTCCAGGCAACCTTAGGGCAGAGGAAATGACATATAGATAGATGGAAAGTGCACAGTTTCATTTAAACAAATATATTAAAATAGATATAGAGATATTATCAATATTATCTTTCAAACTACAACTACTCATTATAACTAATTTAAACAGCTAAATTTTAACAGGTAAATCCACAACTTTCTTATTACTTGACACCTACCCGCGAACTATGAGAAGAGTAAGAGTAACTAGGTATTTATAATATTTATTCTAATCTTTAAAAATAAATAGTTATGTACTGCGTCTGTTTGTATAAATAAATAACTGCGTCCTTAAATAGTAATTGCTGTACTGTAATATATAAACTCATAGGCTGATATATGTAATAAATAATATTTCTAAATAATATTTGTATTTTATATCACTTAGGATTTAAGGATAAAATTTACAAGACAAAAAAAACGAAGATGCTTCTACTGATTCACATTCAAAATATAAGTTTGCGCGTGTACTGTCCGACTTGTTTTTAAATATCTCTTGATGTTAGCTAAAAATAATAAAATATAAGTTTTGCCAGTACAACTGTCTTGATCAATGTCTGCGCTGGTCTTTAGTACAAGTACCGAATTATGATATTATGTCCGGATTGCGAAACTCATCATCATAAACACGAAGCTGTTTCAGTAATAACGATGTAAATGCTTTAACAGTGTCCGCTGTGTATTGCTCGGCTCCACGCTTAATTGATAAACGACAACAATTTTGATCGACAACCAACACAATTAATTGATGTAAATAAACAAAAAAATAATGTTTTTAATCTAAAGTATATTTAAAATGACATTTTATAAAAAGACAAGCACCATGTTGTAAGATAAAGAGTATTCAGATGTTTTTTTTTTTTTTGTCAAAAGAATCTTAAAAAAATATGTGGTTAATTTATACGACTATGTGTGTGTGTCTATCCTTCATTCAGTATATTAGTGTTACTAGTATTTTATATGTATGTTAAAATCCATTTACAATGACATTTGAAAAAAAAATCGAAAAAAAAAACATTCGCGTCTAAGCGTATTTCTATTTTCTTAAATATTTATTTTTAAATTTAATTACAATGAAACAAAAACTAAATTATACTGTGAGCTATGTTTAATTTTTATGTATTGAAGTTATTTACATTGGTTTTGTACTTTTTACGTGATACGTGCACAGAGAAAAACACGATAAGAAATGGCGCTGATCGAAATAAAAGCGCGCTATTAAAAAAATTCTTGATGATATATAGTGTATTAATGAAACGGAGGTTTTAACAGATTTATTATTTGTATAGATATAGATATAGATTTCGTCTGTAATACTTAAAAGACGAAAGAATATGTATAGGGAGCAGATAGTCTTATTGATAGCTTTGCATTGGTGTTTTGTCTACAGAACCCCAAAAATGTAGTTTCAGCTTAGGTTAGGTTTTTTAATTGATTGTTCGTGTTAAAGTTTATGTTGTTATATATTTAAGTATTTCACCTTTTGTCACGTTGTAACGTGATAGCCTATAACCTGTCCCGTTAAAATATGATTTTACTTACAAGAACAACAGTTCTGGTCGCCTTGACGCCGACAGTCGCGGCTTCAATTCCCACTCGGGACTGATATTTGTATGTTTTATAAAAAAAATATTTCTAGTCTGGGTTTCCGTGGTGAGTATTTTTATTCGTACTGTGCCTCGGATGCACGTAAATCCTTCGGTCCCATTTGTTATCAGAGACGCCTAAATATCAATCGTTACTCGTGGTAAGAATCCGCCGACCCGCAGTGGAGCAGCGTGGTGGCAGCCACCCCTTCTATTATATCAAGAAGAGATATTTCCAAGTAGTAGGATGTTTACAGATTGATTTAGTTCATTTCAGTTCAGTTTTTCTGACATACTTTACTTGTTTTACTATCTTAGACACTTAACTCTTAGGCTCCTATAAAAATAACAAAAAAAAAAAAAAAAAAAAATTGCGAAACAATTTGTTAATTTTTATTTATGTTATTTCCTCATTGTAAAGGAAATTATAAAAAGTGCTGATAATAAAACTTTTGATAATTAGAGTTTCGTAGCCAAATAACAAAAAACGGAACCCTTATGGATTCGTCATGTCTGCCTAAACCGTCTGTCCTTCCGTATGACATAGCCACTTTTTTCCGAAACTATAAGAACATACTGTTGAAACTTACTACTACTACTTGGTAAGTAGATGTATTCTGTGAACTGCATTAAGATTTTCTTACAAAAATAGAAAAAAAAATTGGGAGAATATAGAATACATACTTAGAACTGAGACAAAAAAAATTTTTTTTTGTCAATCCCATGCGTGTGGTATATCTATGGATGACCTATCCATAGATACACCACACGTATAGGATTTTGGACCATTCAAAAATGATATTAAGGTTTCTAATATAATTTTTTCCTAAACTAAATAGTTAGCGCGAGGGATACTTCCAAAGTAGAAAAAGGTGTGTCCCCCCCCCCCCTTTAACTTCTAAAATAAGAGAATGATAAAACTAAAAAAATATATATGATGTATATTACCATGCAAACTTTAACCGAAAATTGGTTTGAACGAGATCTAATAAGTAGTTTTTTTTTAAATAAATAAATAAAAACACTATTATTAAAATATCGATCAAAGTTACAACGAACTACAAGAATTTTTATAATTATGATGTTACTTGCTGCTACGGAACCCTTCATGGGCGAGTCCGACTCGCACTTGTTATTTTTTTTTTTACTATGACATACTTTATCAATTACATATTTCCGATAAATTTTAAGCTCAAACTCTTTTTTAGAAATAAATAAATAAATAAATATGTTTAACACACACACACCGACTGACCCGTTGGCGCAGTTTGCAGTGACCCTGTTTTCTGCCCCAAGGGTTGTGGGTTCGATTCCCTACCCGAGTCTGGATGTAATATATGTGTATTTATATATGTATTATTTATATGTAGATATATTTATTTAAAAAATGTATATCAGTCGGCTGTTACCTAAAACACAGGCATTAATTTACCTACCTTAGGAACAGACGACCGTGTGTGTGTGTTAAACATATTTATTTATTTACTCTTTTATATACAGGAATTGTACGAAAAAACGTGATAAAAGTACACAACGTATACACCTATAGTCTAGACCAGTGATTCTCAACCTTTTTTTGTTGCGGCAATATATTTAACGATTTCAAAATTTGGCGGCACACAAAGAAATTATTTACTTACTACAACACACTGCAATAATTAACATTATTATATATTTGCAAAATTTGGCGGCACACTTTTGAAATTTGGCGGCACACAAAAGTGCCGCGGCACAGTGGTTGAGAATCACTGGTCTAGACTGTCTAACGGTGACTTATCAGATATTGCGGTATTGTTAGGAAGGTATCCTTATTAAAATAAGGAATAATTCATGACATGCCGAAAACATTAAAGAGATAGGGGAACGTTAATTTTTAAAGTCCAAACGTTACACACTAGGTACCTACTACTAAATACTACATCACAATATATACTTTATAAGTGAAAAAAAAAGGGACTGTCATCAAATTTGAGTATAATTATGCTTAATTGGCAATAAATGTTATAATATTTTATTCTTTATCTCGCTAAATTATTTGTCTTAAAAATGTGTAATAATAATAGAATCATAAATGAAACTACAAATGATACAAGTTAATTAAATACTTATACAAGTTCCTATTTGCAAAAAATAAAATAAAAATAATTGTCTATATAGCTAAAGTTATATTGGCGGACAGGAGAATTCATTAAAAATGAATAAACCTTAGATTACACCAAACATAAAATTACGTAAAAGATTTACTTATATTCTTATATATAATATAAAAGCTAGCTTTTAGCCCGCGACTTCGTCCGCGTAGAAGTCGAAAATAGTTCTAATAGGATTCTCACTAAAAGCTTTAAAATCTATTTATAATTTTGTATTTAATGCTAAGTAATTATATGTTAATAATTGGTTAGGTTTGATAATATGAGCCTCTCTGCTATAATCACAAGGAACAGCTTATGTTAACTATTAAGCAGATGTAATGTAAAACGCTGTTTTAAATGTCTATTTACGTTTCAAGCACCGTTAGTATATTTTGAGGTTCTCATTACGTTAAGCAGCATATTGAAAATTTCAATTGCTGGCATAATTTATTATAATTACCACACTTGAATATCTTTCCCAGTGAACACTTGACATCCTAAACTATAAGAAGATAATGTTCTTGGTTATAATCAATAGGATGTATACAATTTATATTAAAATTATATCCATATATTGATATATTTACATTTTAATACAATACTGGATATAAATTTCTTACAATAGTATATTAAATGGTTTACTACAACATATAAGTACCTACATCATTTTAAAAATTATATTTTGTCTATCTATATTTAATCATATATACTGCTTAAAGGCAAGCGTTAACTAAACGTACGCTTCTTAACTTTGAGATAATCTTTTACCGAATGAAATGTTTTGAGATTTTTTTTTTCAACTTCTTTATTTATTGATTTGAAATTTAATTAACCTTTAAGTAGTGACGTGGGTGTCTCAGAGACGGCATGGATGCAAAAATTAGTCTCCCACAGTCGATTTTAAAGTGACGCCCCTGCCCTCCCTGCTACCTTCGCGTTTCGGTAGTGTGGTCAGTCAGTCGAGTGCTCGCACTTATGGCTGTAACACTTGTACCTGTATAACCATTGAGTGTCCCTGAGACGTGAGGTCAGTATTTGCGTATATGAATTATTAGACATCACATCAGTATTAGAGTATATTTTTCTAAGTGTCTATTATTCGTCACCTCATTATATATGCTACTATTTTAGATGGATCAACCAGGACCTTCAGGAAATAGCCGCTTTCGGCACCTTTACAAAAAATAAGCGTTATATTCCACCTGAATTTCAAGTATCCAAGTCACGAGAACCAGGATTACCTAAAACATCTAAGGCAGTTCTACTAATTTCATCTATGCATCACACCTCAGAAATTGATCCTGATACCAATAAACCTAAGATAATCATTATGGACTACAATAAGACAAAAGTTGGGGTGGATGAAGTCGACAAGAAGTGTTCAAATCATTCTTGTAGCCGCCGCACTTGCAGATGGACTTTAGCTATTTTTTTCAGATTGCTAGACTTGAGCGGGGTGAATGCCTTTGTGCTTTATAAGCAGTGTGCTGACGTACCAAATATATCTGGAGGACGATTCTTGCAGGATTTATCCTGAGAATTAGTTTTGCCACATTTACCTCAGCGAGTTTACAATGACCGTCTTCCAAGAGAGCTAAGGCTGACAATAATAAGGATTCTTGGAGAAGATTTACCGCCGAAGCCTAGCCGCATTGAGTCAATAGTTGGTGATAATGTCAAAAAGACTTGTAGGGTGTGTCCGGCAAGGCTGAAGTGGCGTACCAAGTATAAGTGTATTGCATGTCGCAAACCTATATGCTTGAGCTGTTCCAAAACGATCTGCAGCGACTCTACTGATTACGACTGAATTTAGGAGACTGATTATTTTTTAATTTCATTTTTTTCTTAGTTAGTAAGTTAAACTAGTAGAAAACTTTGTTACTTTTGATAAAAAATAAGTCTGATTGCTTATTTGATAAGAATGAAGAAGTACAATTTTCATTATGTGATTTATTCACAACTGTTACCAAATGTCCTAATAAATGTTGATTTATGCTTATATTGGGTTTCTTTTTATAACTAAACATTAGAAGATCATTATTTATTTCAATTATCAATAAAAAACAATGTCTAAAAATAATAAAGTTTATATAATTTACATAAATTATTTAGACGTCTAAAAAACGTCACATCACAATTTATGAGTCATCTAAGCCACGTCAGTACTTAAAGGTTAAATACACAAATACATTTCCATAGAAATGAAACATTGACTGTAGTCGGACACATACACATATAATCAATTATGGTAATTCTTAACATACATATTTCAAAAATATAGAGGAACTATAACCAATGTAGGTATATACCTTGTTACGTTTTAGCACAAAAGTCTTGATTTATTATATATTTGAATTCTATTAGCTAAAAATACACAAACACGCTTAATTTTGTTTATAAATCAACTGGCATTAAAATTTAATTTCATTTATTTAATTTAAACATATCTTTTTACATCATAGGTACATACTATTGTAGCATTTGTATTATTATAATCATATTATTATTTTCTTTCGCCTACCAATCTTATGAAATCCTGTTCACGCACAATTAACAGGTATTCTCATTTATCTCTGACGCGACACAATATTAATTTAGATTATGTATATTAAATATATATAGTAAGCTTTGCCACAGTGATATAATTTGGACAACTTTTTATATACACAATTCAAGAAATAGAAATATGTAAACTTATAACTTCATATTTTCGACTTCAAAGATACAAAACACATATTACAAGATAATTCACATTTTAAGTAATAAAATAACAGAGATAGTTTCTATTTTTCAAATTTAAAGCCTACATCGAAATTGTTATCAGATAATGCTTATTACACTACAAAAGGGATTTTTTATTAACAGACATGGAAATAATGTTCGTGGATTTTTAGGGTTCCGTAGCCAAATGGCTAAAACGGAACCCTTATCGATTCGTCATGTCTGTCTCGCTGTCCGTCTGTATGTCACAGCCTCTTTTTTCCGAAACTATAAGAACTATACTGTTGAAACTTGGTAAGTATATGTATTCTGTGAACCGCATTAAGATTTTCACACAAAAATAGTAAAATTCAATAAATTTTGGGGGTTCCCCAAACTTAGAACTGAAACTCAAAAAAAAAATTTTTCATCAAACCTACTCGTGTGGAGTATCTATGGATAGGTCTTAAAAAACGATATTGAGGTTTCTAATATCATTTTTTTCTAAGCTGAATAGCTTGCGCGAGAGACACTTCCAAAGTGGTAAAATATGTGTCCCCCTGTAACTTCTAAAATAAGAGAATGATAAAACTAAAAAAAATATATGATGTACATTACTATGCAAACTTCCACCGAAAATTAGTTTGAACGAGATCTAGTAAGTGGTTTTTTTTTTTTAAATTATATATATAAAAAATACACTATTATTAAAACATCGATAAAAGTTACAACGAACTACAAGAACTTTTATAATTATGATGTTACTTGCTGCTACGGAACCCTTCATGGGCGAGTCCGACTCGCACTTGTTTAATTTTTATTTCGCCTAACATCAAAATGTTAATTTTTCTTAAATTATTGAACCAATCCTGTAATCTTGTTGTTTATTAAGCTTATTGTAGGATTTATATCAGTTGAAATGTCATTTCGAACATTAGATAATATCTAACTCAAAATAATTAGTAAATGATGAGTAAAAAGTATATATAGGTACTCGTTTACGTCTACTTGAATAAAATATATTTTGAATTTGATTGATTTATGAAAATTAGTATTAACACATTTTTTTTAATTAAAAACAAAGAAAACAGTTAGTTGATAATTGACGGAAATTCTATTACTTTGAATGTTGTTATTTAATATTTTTATTATAAAACAATAAGTGTACGGTTTAGCAAATATTTGTAAATTAAACCTTTGGAGGAAGTACTACTTGTACTTATACGATCTTCCTTGCAAATTTTAATATTAAACACATGTGAATTCGCAAGCCACGTGTAGTAACTCTGTACAAGACTGATATTTAACATAACTCGCGGCCTAGTCTGTTGTATATTAAATTTCACATAACAGTCCCATATCTAGTAAAATATTAATTTTGATTTTTAAATTTATATGTAACAATAGTTTTATGATCGTATATTTTTTTAAGTTACTTACCAGGGCAGCCTCGTTCGTCAGTACCATCATCACAGTCCAGTACACCATTGCACCGCCCACTGCTGCTGATACACCTCGTCTCGTCGCAGCGTAATTCACCAGCGGGACAGACTGCGGACAAAAGTTTACTTTTTATTTTAAACTGTACATAAATCAGCTATAAATAATTCTGCACAATATAAGTTAAAATTGTGAAGTCTGAGTAAAATAATTTGACTTGTCTAACAGATCAATACCTACTTGTCTGCAAGATTTATTGAAATGACAAAATCCTAAATGGACATCATACATTTCGTTCAGTATTATTAATGAATTCTATACCTTTAAAATTATTTCAATACAAAATTTTTCACAGTCGTAATCAAATCTAGCGTAATTTTCAAAGTATGACACAATATGCTTTAAGATATAGAAAAAAAGACTACTCTCGTTTCACATATTTGCCTCTAACGTAAGAATGATGTAAGTACTATACAAAAAAAATCAAAGAAATAACGTGTTCTAAATCGTTTACAAGATTTATTATAAAACACAATTCTTTTTATAAAAACCTTAATGGGAACAATAATATATATATATATATATATATATATATATATATATATATATATATATATATATATATGTGTGTGTGTATGTGTACCTACATTGTACATATGTACGACACACAGTCGTTGTGTATGTAGTGTTTTTTTTTTAAATTAATTTAACGTATTTTAAAACATTATTATAAAAAGTATTAGCATTCTGCACTTTTCTTCCATATAAACTTTAACTGTGCCAAATTTCACTGTTCTCCGTCCGCGTGATTTTCGTACAAAGGGGTATAAAGTTTTTGCTTCACGTATTAATATATAGATTGTTTATGAGTTATTGTTAGTTTATCCTCTTTTAATGTTATATCACATTCTTTTTAAAAAAAGAGATGCTCACTAGTCTCTTGCTGCTGATCTTGATCTGGATTGTCCGTTGCTGTTTCTGCGGTTTCGCCAATTGAAATCAATACATCTGAGTTCTGACCTTTAGTAGAAAAAAAAAAGAAATAAAAAAACAAAATAAACAAAAAAAAAGTTATAAGTCTTCGACTTCACTCCATATTCGAAATATCAAAAGTAAAAATACAAACGCATAGTAAAGATGCAATGACATTCTTTGGTGATAGTGTGTACACAATCTAATGTCACAGAGGAAGGATTAATATCCTTGTACTGTGCTAATGTACTGTTTCATTGTATTCATCTGACCATTTTGAACTTACCATAGGGGGATTCACTAGGCTGATTACTATTACGTTCAGTATCTCCGGGCTCTGCTAAAGGCTTATATGTAGTGCTTGTAAATGATGGCTTTATGAAACTATCGTCTTCATTATTTTGATCATAAATTTGATTGTCAATATCCTGATCCCCATTTCGATCTCTGCTATCATCTACTTGACTCTGATCGTCATTATTGTCGAAATTTTCTTCTAGAGAAATAAAAATAAAAGGTAAGAAATTAAAAAATGAATTTACACTCAAATAAATTCTTTTTTAAAGTATGTTTTTAAAAGAAAAGAAAGAAACAAAGAAAAAAAAACTACCAATGGGGCAGAAAGCTTCGTCAGAAGCATCGGGGCAGTCGTTATTGCCATCACAACGCACAGCGGCAGGCAGACATCGACCATCGTCGCATTTAATCTCGCTATCGGAACATGCATCCGAGGGACTGCTAAACCCTACAGACAATATTTTAAATAAATTACAAAATAAAATTTTCAATGATTCAAAAATAACTATAAAATATAAAAGAAACATAAATTAAATTCTAGCTTTAAAAATCTATGCATCCAAATAAACAAGATTTAATTATTACGAGTAAAAATAGTGGTTTACGTATAATAAACCAACTCTTTTCTGGAAAAAGTTAGTAATAACTAGAAATAGTTTAATAATATAGATCAAAGAATTAAAAATTTATACATACTTAAAGGAAATAAAGAACAAAATGAAATTATACAAAGTATCTAAATTTGTGTATTTTTTAGTTTTTGGTCTGATATATTATTATTACAGTTTGAATTTTGAGTTTTATTAGCAAAAATAAATAAAAATGTAAAAGAATACAGTAAAAATATAAATCTTAAATTGAAATAACTATTCGAAATCCTTATTATTTATTATTTGATTATTTTCCTTTAAATATTTACATAAGTATTAGGTAGTTAAGATTCCACGAATAGGTCGATCCGTTACCTTTGTTGGATAATTGTTAATGTTTAATATTTTGGTTTGAAAAAATAATTTTTAGATAATTTCGCGCACTTAAAACCACGGAAATAAGAATAAATTGAAAATTTTATTTAATAAAAAGAGTAAATATAAAATTCAGAATAAGTGCTTATACGTGACGATTTATTGTATTATTTTTGCTATGAGGTAAAAAAATAAAACAGAAAATTTGATACAAAATGTAAAAAAAATAGTACAATGTTTTTTTTTTTTTTTTTTTTTTTAAGCTACCTGAAAATATTATTTTCCGTTACGAATAAAAGCACTCACCATAATTTTGAAGACTCACAGAGCGTTTAACCCTTAAGACAGTTAATTAGAAGAGCATTTAAGAATTAATCTGTAAATTATTTTAACTATTCAAACCTGGGTCTATAACAGCCGAGGTGAAGTCTTCGTCGTTAACGGCTGCATTTCCTAGCGATCGCTTGTTTTTGATGTAATCTCGTAAGATTTGCGCAATTCTCTCCGTATCTTCGGTGCCTGTCGTTACTATATCTAGGGTGACTTTGCAAGAGAATTCGTCAGTGGGTCGAGATCTGTAAGATATAATTTATAATATGAAATAATGTGAAACATTTTTCGGAACGAAACGATGGTTCGATATATCTTAGGGGTACCTACATAAAAATTTGTTACAAAATATAGTGATAAATATATACGAGTATAGGTCGTATATCTCATGTACGTTTTTTTACTAACCAATAGATTTTGTGTGTTAAATATTTTTATAATTAAGTATAATAATATATGCTGACATAACACACTGCGGTCGCCAACCCGTCTACCAAGCGTGGCGAGTATTGGCAAATAGCCCTAACAAAAATAACCAACAAAAAGGGGCCCAGACACGCAGTCTTCGATGGTCTTACTATATACGGCTACAGCAACGGCCTGGGTAACGGTAGAGTGAAAGGAATCTTCGGGAGAGATTCCGCTGCCACCAACAACGGTGACATCTGGCTCTGGTTACGCACATAATTCGCAATTTAATGTCTTATTAAAAGATTGTTGAGCTGATAAAGGAAATGAACAGGTTTCAATGGAAAGAGGATACAATAACCCTTAAGTCCGGTAACCTATTCTACTGCCGGGAGGGCGACCAACAGTCTCAAAGAGGTGTCAGATTTATGGTCCGTGGGTCCCTCATTAGAAACATTGTGACAATCGGAAGTGTGTCGAAAAGGGTTGCGTATCCTTTACTCAGAGTGACTAAGAGACATGGGAATCTAGTGCTAATTGTCACAAAAATTACATTAAGTTGTATAATAGGCAAAATGAAACAGCAAGAGGTCCATGTTGTCACACTGTATTGCTACTATCAATTTCGTCCTCTGAAGCACAGTTTGGACAACAATAGAACAAAACTTTCTGACCCCCACACTTTGTATGAGCCCAAAGTTTACATTTAGAACACTGTACCCACTCTTCGTTTGATTTGATTGCAGACCAAGGTTCGAAACAAATCAAACAAAGTACATCTTCAGATTCATCCTCTTCGCTACTGCGAATCGGTTGCTTTTTCTTTTTCCCTTGAACTTTTTTCTTTTTAGGTATCTTCGGCTTCATTTTTCTCATTTTCTGCTGTTCTGCTAATGCATTTTTTATTGAGGTGTTAGTCAAGATGGCAATCTTTCTTTTTATTTTATTCAATACAGTTTTTTTTTTGGGAGCTTTTGAAAATGGCCTTATGTCTTGAGGTGATCATAAAGGTACAGCCGCTACACTAGCTGTATGAGGTTTCAGATCGAAATCAAAATTTCTCCCAATAGTTAGGGTCCCAGGGACTGACAAAGATATAGGAGAATGAGTCTGCATGCTAGTTCGGCGACGAATGGGGGTGCGCAGGAGGCACTACTTAATGCGCCTCCAGTAACGCCCTTGTGCTGTGTCGGGTCGGGATGGGAACCCGGTCCTGCTAGATACGGCGTCGTCGGGACTGTTCAGAGGTTAGCCGGACAGTCCCCATGGAGGAGAAGTCTGGCCTTTTCGCCGAGGCCAGCCTGTCGCTGGAGGGATCCTGTTGCCTGCAGATGCGGGACCCTCCAATTAAAGCAGCTGAAGGCTCCCGCAGGGGTTTAGTACGGTATTGCACTCCCAAAATGCCGAGTCCGACATAGGTCTAGGACTGCCGACCCGGGCGTCCTGGATAGCATCCGTAAATGGATTCCCCTTCGATAAAAAAAAAGTGTAACTTTTAATACAAATATCGCAGGCCGTGTTTACATATAGCTTTAGTAGCTCATTAACACTACGATCTAATGGCTGCAGCTTGTTGCAGAAGTGGGGCGGAAACTACAGCACCACAACTCCGTTTTTTTTTGCAATAATCCAAAGTCTTGAAAAAATGAAATGCCAATTTACGAATTTCCACTGGAATCAACCAAAAATATATATCTGCAGCCCTCTGTATGTTCTCCGATAGTATATTCTCCTCAGCGTCAGTGAAAACCTGTCTAAGTTTTACATATCTCACAGACGTCACCTCAGCAGTCACCCTTTTCCTTCATTTTTTTTTCTTTTGCAGTAGCGAGAGTGTGCGATAGTTAATATTATAATCGTTGGCAACACTTTAAATCGAATTTCCAGGACCTTGTTTGACGTCGACCAGTACTTGACAAGGGTGATTTGCGTTGAAAACTCATGTCAAGCAGTAGTTAACATGAACGGTTAAGCGGTCATAATCTTTATTGTCTCAGTGACAACTAGCCTCCGAACAACTGAGACACCATGTACATAATCCACCATTAACAATAAAACAAAAAAATAACCTTAATTAATGGCAATATAAACTGCAATAAAACAGCATTTGTATGATAAAAAAGATCGAATTTCCTTTTAGAATACACCAAAATCTTTGCTAACGTTAATACAAAGTATTTACTCACTTTTCAATATTTTCTATTTTCATGTATTGCCTGCGATTCGAATAGCCAGCAGATGTTACTTACTGAGATTGATAGTACTGGCGTACGTTTACACAATTATTACAACTGACGCGTATTTAAAATAGTTGCTATTTCAAAAATATAGACGTTGTGACAACTAGTACTTGTAACAACGAGGACACCTTTACCCTACTCGCTGAAGACCTCGGCACACCCAAATGAAGAAATAGAAGTTATGTTTAAGAACATCAGTACGACCATAAATTCGAATAAAACTTACTTCAAACTTGTTGTCAAAAGAAGAGACGATGAGCTGAGGGTGGTGCAATTTCGAAATGGGCAAAGAAACCCCAGAGGACAGAGACTGGCCGATTTTTTCGAGAAGGAGGGACTTTTCATGATGAACTTCTTTTTCTAGAATAATAGGAAATGGACCTGGATAAGTCCTGATGGTTCCACTATGAATGAGATAACATACCATAGACCACATACATATACTGCTTTAGATTATACAAAAGACCGAGGAGTACAATCGGCTATTGTATTTGGCGTTTGTGGGCTATCTAAAGTCTTCGGTCTAAACTTGGATGGTTCTGCAGTCTCTCCAGCGATGCCACATTGACTACCGATATATCGAAGTGTTGCAGTGCTTGTACAATACGCTAGTATGTCGGTTCGAGTACAGGAGCATAGCACGAGAACGATTCGAATGCAGCGAGGTGTGAGACAGGGAAATGTCACATCTCTGAAACTGTATACGATGATGATGATAATGATGCTGATGATTATGATACAGATAGAGATAGCCAATAGCTAGTGCCGTGTATTGCTCTACCTAGATAGCTAATCAAACACTTACTCATTTTAAAATCATATATCGAGAGTGTCGACTCTATTAAAACTCATTTAAGGTTAGTTGGGCTAGTTTTATTATATTCTCTGACTGACAGAGCAACTAGAAAATAGAACTTAAAATCTTACTCCCTAAGCATAAATACAACACCTCACACCGATCGATCGATTCGACTGGTCACAGTTCCCAGTTTTAAGGGCCTAACTAATGACCATAACATAACAACGACATAACATATTATGCTATAAGGCATATATATAAGGTATATATATATATATATATATATATATATATATAGTGATCTGCTTACTGTATTCTCACGAGACTCGCTCTGTGTGTTCCCGGCAGATCCCTGAATACTAAGTTGACGGCCTCTGCCAGAGACTTGGAAAAGTTCTGAAACTGGGCCGAGTCTCTGTTGGAGTACTGCGACTGGTAAGGTTCCATCACGACGAAAGTCACTCGAAGAGTTTCTGAAAAGTCAAATCAAATTATGTTTTTATTAACGTTCTTGAATTTTTTTTATACTAATACTACTTTTTTGCCCGGTGGTTGCCACAACGGTTTTTATGCTGTAACTTAGTTGGTATTTATTGTTTCTATAATATTTCGTTCTAATTAGCAAAGGCGTAATATTTTATAGCCTAATAAGTTCTTAAAGAAAATAGTATTTTTTACTTTGAGATTAGTACTGTACTGTATCAGCCTGTAAACCACCCACAGCTAAGCGAAGGCCTCTTCTCCATATAGAAGAATGGTTGGAGCGTAATTCACCACGCTGCTCCACTGTGAGTTGGCGGATAATTTTCTCTACCATGAGTAACGATCGTTAAACAACTGGGACAGACGGCTTTACGTGCTCTCCGAGACACGGTGGGGAGACCCAGACTGGAAACAAATATTTTTACAAATACAAATATCTGTCCCGAGCGGGAATCGAACCCGCAAGCGCCAGCGCGCGGCTTTGAAGCAACTACTCGCACCATAACACCAGAACGGTCGTATGAGATTAGAAGTTAGCTTTAATAAACAGCTTAGATTTGCGGTAACATTATTAATATACATATACATACTCGTATATAATAATAATTTTTTTGTTCTCCAATAATATATACAGACAAACATGCGATGAGCTAATTATGTCATTTAATATTATATATGATATATTTATCCTGTTTTATATACGAAAAATCATATTATATTAAATTATAGGTTATACTTTAATAAAACAACAATTTTAGAATTTGGGAGTAACACGATAAAATATAGCAAAATGTTAATATCATAACCATTTAATTTAAACTACAATATTATATTATTAGCACGATATCTCTACATTAATTTAGACTATTGAAAATGAATTTTGTTTACAGGTGCTAATGTGTTGACCATTTTTACGAAAGGAAGTCAAGAAAATGTTATGTGGGGACTAATTCCAAAACACGCATGTCTATCAATTATTTAGAAAATATGCCGTATTGAGCTACGTCGATCTTTAGAAAAGAAAAATTTGGAGCCAACGTGGGATATTTAAAAGGCTGTTAGTTTGCTTTAATGCTAAAAAATTTAACATAAAATTCTATAAATGGGATATAAGATCCGCCAAGCCACAGGGGAGAACGTTAGGAGGCCTTTGTCCATGGGTGAAATAATTCCAGATAAATAATAAAATACTTCTATTTAGTTATTAAGGTTTCTCAATGAAATTATTAAACATTTTGTGCATTAATTGATGTGTGTGAAAATACTTACTTTCCTTCAGGTCGGACGTTTCAACCCTATCAGGCTGACCCGATCCGTCGAGATCGTTCTCTTCATCATTTCGATCACTGCAAATGTTTAAAAGGGATTTTTAATGTAATTTTCATACACACTTAACGAACGATACCTGTGCGTATAAAAATGAGGTAATTCGCGGTTTTCAATGCAGACGGCATTGACATCTGTACCACGAATCGTTTATTATAATAATAGTGAAAAAATTACTAAAATTGGTTTAGTGGTATAATATTTTATCGATTACATATATTATTATTTTCAAGTTAATAAGTATGTATGTGTACCTATCTTTTAGTGATTTTAATCTATGTATTTTTTTAAGATCGCAGAATCATTTTGAGTTTTTGTCATTATCACCCACCGTTATGCATAATAAAATGCATGCTACAAGGACTTTAAGAAAGAGAAAACTAACTTTGAATTTTATCAAGTTTCAATTGTAATTTTGGTTTCATTAAATAAGTTACCAAATAAAAGTGGTTTCATTAAATAAGTTACCAAAAAATAGTGTGTGCAATGTGCACACACTAGAGTCACTAACATCGCCTGTTAACTCTGTGCTTGAGACTTTGACTTTGAGCATAGGAATTTCTTATTTCGACATCTGGCAACCAATGTTCATAACATTTTTCATATAAACAGATAGCAGATACACATTTTTGTTGCTGCAACTGGCAATTGTTAACGAAAAATTATAAGTAATAAATTAATATCTGCGTCATTTTAGTTAACATAGGTTATCATCTATACATATAATAAAATGGTAGGAAAGTCAAAACTATACATAGAATATATTTTTTTAAAGAATACTTGGGGTGTGATCTACAATCGATATCGAAGCCAAAAATATAGTTTTTAGAACTTTTGTCTGTTTGTCTGTATGTATGTCCGGGATAAACTCCAAAAGTACTGCATGGATTTACTTCAAATTTGGCACGAACATTATTAAGAAGTCGGGTCAACATATGGCCTACATATTATCATGCTATCACCTACGGGAAACGAGCAGTGAACCTTTATTTCTTCAACGCATTCTGTAACAACGTGTAATCTAATAGCGTTCACGCAGACGACGTCGCGGGCAGCAGCTAGTTAGTTATAAAGGAATGGATTCTACAATAATATACTTTCTGCCATGTCATGAATTATAATTATAATCAGTTTCATCAATAGTTGAACTAACTTTATTTAAAAATGAATTTATAAATAAATATATTGGTAACAATTATCTTCACTTACAGTTTGTCTTCGTCATCTTCTGTGACGTTTTCTTCATCGTCCGCCGAACGAATAGTACGCGGTGAAAACGAAAAGAAATCTGAAATAATAAAATAATTATGCTCTATTATTTCTGTCGACTTTGAATTTTAATTAAAGATCCCGTTATTAATCCTACTGGATCATTTATATATGGATTCATTATGACGGCCGTCTGGTCGAGTGCTCAGGCAACTGGACACTTTACGCAGCGGTCGCGGGTTCGAATCCCGCCAAGTGCAGATAATTTGTATGACGAATATAGATATCCGCACCGGGTCATGGACGTGTATATACATATGTATTTATATACATTTCTTAAATTTATTTCCGTCCCTAGTGCCTGTAATACAAGTTCTTACGAACTTAGCACGGGGCTAGGTTAACGTGGTGTGATTGTTGGTTAATATTTATTTATTCATCTTGGCTCTATATCGATACCTTATATTAATTCATCATATCATACACTAAGTTAAACATATTTTATAATTTGCTATCATTATTTTTATTCCAATAAAAATAAATTTTTGAATCTGTAAATATATACACATGTCACTAAAATTTCACTCAGAAGTTATAAAGAAGGATCTCGATTGACATCCTTTTTTTTTATAAGCCAGTCAAATGTGACAACTAATACTTAAAGTCTCTGATAATCGTATGTAAGACTAGTCGAACAAAGACCTCATTGGAAATATCTTGATCAACAAGAGTGCTACAGAGGCGCATGTCTGCTGTTACTTGTGTCACAATTGTTGCCAGTCATCAATCACTGATAAATGATGTTTAATTTTGACAATTTTTGTTATCTACTAGTTACACCATAATAATGTATGTTATAAATTATTGCTCTATAGTGATTTTCCGATGGCTTACCTCGTTGTAAACCATTTAACTTAGTGTATCGAATATATCGAATAGCTTCGTGTAACGCTTTTTGTGCTCAAGTATTGCATATATGAAATTTTGTTTTAAAAAAAGTTGTCTGTAAAAGTCGTCTCCAATGAGATCGTCAGGAAATCTGGATGTCTCGAGAGATATTCTAAGACATATAACCTACCATATGCCTGTCGTTTCAGCCTTTGCAAGTGACCACCGATGCCGGAGTCAGCGCTGTCCACTTCTAGAAACTCGTTCATTAAATCATCCTCGCCTTCCCAGTAGATATCCTCACCTAGTGATACCTGGAAATAAACATCTATATATAAAACTTGAAATTACGACTTACTAAAATCTCATCTAAAGTTTTCTTTAACCTTATATACTAATTGAGCGATGTCTAATCATTTATCCATATACAGACCCTGTTTCCAAGGTAAGTATATAATGTACTAAGTATATACAATTAGGAGGTCGTTTTGGGATGTCTCCAAGAACGGGTAGGTACTTATTGGTGTTCGGGATTGGTCTGCGCACGTTCCGCCCCGCCCAAGTAACGATTTCGATTTGACGGCCCCTTCGCTCAGAACAAACCATTTGACCTTCTTATCCGATTCGAATCGACAATTACACTCTAATTCACAACTCTAAGAACTAATCGCTGAAAGATCTACAACACTATCGCCAAAAACCCCCATTCCTTATTAGAACTTATAGCCGGATGCTATAATACACTTATATGATATTTTAATTACACCAGACCAGAAAGAAAATGTTACTAATAATTAGTTACTAAATTCTGATAAATTAAGTAGTCAGTCGATGTAAAATAAAATAAAATAAAACTTATTTCCAATGAAATACTAAACGAATAACGTTAGTGTCGCGATTAGCTTCCAAGTTTTGAAGATATAAAAAATCAAAGACAAAAATATTCTGCTGTTACTAGGTCTTCGTGTTTATTATGCTCGCGAAATACCAATGTTTTATTTATTTTATTCAAACTTTAAAGCCTGTATCATTTTTTATTTTAATTTGACTCTTTCCTGTAGTTAACATATTTCTCTTAAATAAATCTTTTATAATTAATTTTTCTTAAACATACATAGGTATTGTATTTTATTATTATATGACGGTACCATATCCGGTTTTTGTTTCGTAAGAAAAAATGACGAATACTATTCATACTAGATATGCGAAACGATTTTATCTGCAAGAACGTCAATGTTTACCGCAATTATGAGTCGTAACATGATATTATACAGCCTATTACCATTAGCAATAAACAGGTTTAGTAACAAAAAAAAAAAAGTTTTTTTAATTATCAAACTGTTAAATTATTCAGCTTTAAAATATAAAATAATTTAGAGATCTGCCTTCTTTAATACGCATACGTTATAATGGTCGAAAATTTTTGAGAAATATGTTTATTTTTAACGTCTTAAAACCACAGAAAAACGAATCCGAAAGTGGAAATTAATTAATTTGATTAAATACTGTTCTCTTATATTTACGCGAATTTTACTCACTTAATTAAAAGTCTACCACGGATTTTAAGAACTTTACAGTTTAACGATTTTAAAAATTATTTCCCTACGTTTCGGATCTTTTACAGCGCCCATGGTCTCGGAGGACTCTGTAACTGGACACTGTAAAGGATCCGAAATGTCGGGAAATAATTTTAAAAAATCGTTAAAGCAAGTTTTTAAATAAACGCGATAAAATCCGTTGTAGACTTTTAAATAATTTGATTAAATATAAATTCTGAAAAATAATTCGGTTACGTGTAGTCACGTATATTAAGAATTACAAATACTGAGGGTCACAAATGGTTTTTATGTATTTTGACTTAATAAATTTGCATAAAAATTTTAAAGAGCAAAATTTTATTTATTTGATTGATCGACATATTTGTAAGCCTTGAAACTTATGAAACATCGTTGATTATATTTTTAACAATATGAAAATCTACTTTATTTAAAATTAAAATAAAACGTTACACCAAGTAGTAGTAGCCCATAATACCGAAAGAGAGCTACAACAAGTATGCTTAATTAAAAAAATCCAAAAACCCGACTGCGTAAAATACTCTTATTATAAACTAAAAAGAATATAACAAATTACTGGCTTTCATTTGATACCCATATTGCTACAGTAAGAAAAAAAAAATCAACTCCCCCCCCTCATTCCGCCATTTGCGGGCGCCATTTTGAAAATTTATATAGCCTACGTCACTACTACAATTTAGACAAATCCAACGACACCTCATATGTCAAAAACCGTCCAGCCATTTGGGCTGTAGGGCGTGCCAAAGAAATGGACATACATACATACATACATACATACATACATACATACATACATACATACATACATACACTCGAAAAACATAACCCTCCTTCTGTCGCAGTCGGGTAAAAATATGGGAGCAACCGCAAAAGAATTTTAATTATATTATAAAAACATCAAAGCCTTAGATCCAAAAATAATCGTAATCATGAATCCTTTCACAGCCAAGGCTGACATCATATAACAAAGCTTAAAACGAGAGCAAATAAAAGCCCTCATTAGCCGTACACAACAGTGTGCAATTCGGAAATAAATCGACCCTCAAGCCGCAATTAGAGAGGGGAGGTCGCGGCGAGGGATTTTTTCGCAATTTTACTTAGTCCAACTTGATCCGCAAACGGGTGTGGAAGACGCGACCAGCAAGATAATAGCAAGCGACAGATGCCACGAGACGCTTTTAAATTAAGCTAACAAAAAATGTTTCTTATACCAAATAATTAAACGTAAAAAATATAAGTTTATTAATAAAACTGTACAGTTGATAAAAATAGATAATTTTCATAATTAGGTATTAAAAAAAATCTGTAAATGAAGCGATTAGGTATCATACGTAAATATAACATAATATTGTCAATAATAAAACGTTCGAGATTATGTTTGTTTGTATTATAAATTGAAGAAAAAAAAATAACTAAAAATGTGACTTTAAACTTGATATCAAGTTAAGTTGCTACTCGCAGAAATTTTTTATCTCAATAGCTCGATTTATTACGGCTACGAGATTCAAAGTTGAGCTCAATTCGTTGGAAGCGACCTATATAAGACGATCATTTTATATTACAGAGTTGTGACTCATATTATGTTAACATTATGAGTATGATTCTTTCGTACACTTTATTATATACAATTTAATAAATTGATTAAAGGAACTTTAACAAAAATACTCGCATAGTATTATTTATAGGTTGTTCATATTTATGTTCGAAAATAAGTAGATGTAGTAATATGGCTTACCAAATTTACAAAGCAATAGTAGCCATGCCTTATGGGGGTCACACACGTTCAGTTTTATCTGTGCGATAAAACTGTGCAGTCGAACTAAAAACTGTACAGTTTTTATCACACACACGTTTCGATTATCGGTGCAGTTTAAAGGGTACAGTGCGATCGTAGCGATTTCTCGTAGCGTGTGTTAAACCCATTATCAACGCTTTATTGTTGGGGATAAAAATAGTATACACAGAAGCGTTCAAAACCTATAGTAATAAAAAGAACAAACACAGAATTACTAGTAAAGAAACATAATTTTCTAAATAATTTATCTTTTAGAAATAATTATGTACTGACGATAAATATTATTAAAAAACTTAATGAGAAAATTGTATTCTGCTCAAACCATCTTTTAGAGCAAAAACTTTTGTTTTATTGTAAGAGATATAATCGCCGAATAATCGTAAACCTACAAAATCTTTATTACATCCGTCTTACTTATTAAGCCAATCTTTTGAATTGGTGGCGTCATTAAACGACAGTATAGATAAACGTGTGACCGCTGAAATTGGTTATATTGTTTATAAAATGCGGCCAAGTGCACTTTGACCCGACCAAATAATTTATACAAGCAATGTACCTAATAGAATGTCTTCACTAACTCGAAACTTTAATAATACATTAATTGTATGTCACAGTACTCAACAATAACGTATTACAATATTATTAACCAAATAAAACACGTTTAATACCAAATATAATATTTAGTACCTACCTACTATTCTTTCTTTGAGGTAACATAAAATATTACTTATTATGTACCGAAATACACATATTAATAATATCCTTATATTAATAAAATCATATTAACTTCCTGCTAGAACCAAAATAGTTTATTTCAATTTTTTATATTATACAAGCCGAGCGCGCGAGTGCGTTCGCGATTTGGAATTTCAAAAATACGTAACGCTTGAATTGTGATAAGTTTTATTCAAATTCATTCTATAGTTTCAATGTGAGGCGCGATCAAGATACAGATAGACGAACAGACAGAAAAAAAATATAAAAAAATACAGTTTTGGCTCCGGTGTCGATTATACTTACTCGTAGAGTACGGTCCAAAAATTATTTATAAAATATCTTGAATGCTTGGTCCTATTATTACAGTTTTATCATAAGTAGAGAATTTTTATTTCTGTAAAGGCTGACACGAATTGACATGTTAAGATTCGCATAATCAAAATTTTACTTAACATAAAAATTTATATATTTTAGACTTACTCGTAATTTTAATACTTGAATGACATATTTTTTATCCCGAAACACCACAATTTTTTTATTATTATTTTACTGTACCGAGTGATAGGTACTCGGGGTACTAAATGAATCTAAAAATGGTTAAATTATTTGAAAGTTACGAACTAATATATCCACATATGTAAGTACATAAATAAATACATACTAACGTACATGGATACATACATACATGGATACATACATACATCTAAACTTACATTATTCATAGTCGCTATTTAGTCAGTAACAAGTTAATTTAACAGGCTTTAGTCATTGGTAATAAAAAAAAGTAATATGTTTATAAATTGATATTAAATGGTCAACTGTTATAAATAGTATCTCCATAAAATAATATGACATTGACAATATGAATCATTGTTTTACAGTTTATTGGATCGTTATCGATCATTGAATTAAACGCTCGTGTTTGTTTATATCAAGACTTATTTTGTAACCGTACAAGCGAAATCGATGATTCATTACCAGATGCAGATTTGAGGTCATTACTAAAAAATACTACACCGACTTTTCGCCAAAGGCTCCTTCAGCATTTATATCGAACTAGCGGCCCGCCCCGGCTTCACACGGGTATTTAACTAAAATTTCAAAAAATATTTAAAAAAAAATATCACCTACACCTGCGTCGGTACTGAAAAATATTTCATAATAGACGGATTGAGTTGTCAAACAAAATTTTTAGCCCGCGACTTCGTCCGCGTAGAAGTTGAAAATGGTTACCTATAATAGGATTTTTATTTGTTTTTTTTACCTTATTGATTTGTTATAACATATAAATTATTATCTTAAAAAATTTGAATACTTTTAAAATATAATAATCTTTATTATATAGTAGGGATTTAAAGTTTAAATAAACATTAAAATAAAAATAAAAATTGTTATATTTTATGAACACGAAGCTGGGCCTTTGATCTGGAGAAAGTTACACGGGGGTATTATCTTTTTACAACGAAATCGAAATACTACACCTTCCGTAGTATTTCTTTATAAAAAATATTTTTTTATTTTTCCTTCGGGGTGCTAGAATCACCAGGCTACTCTGGAACATGCCACATACAACTGGCTGTGAGAGAGAGAAGCAGCTTTCGCTCAAGTATACTCCCGCTACATTAAGAGTTTGACATTAAGCTTTGTTTATGGTAAATACATACTCATATACACTCATACATTATATTATTATCCAGTTCCCGGAAATCACCATTTCCTATTTTAAGCAACAGGTCTGAGAATAGTCTGGCAGTAACATCTCCCCTTAGATGGACTCTAATGTTTATGGTAAGGCTCAGTTTCGTCACTGCAGGCCACAAATGCTTCTGTACTGTACTGTATTATATCAGCCTGTAAACAGCCCACTGCTGAGCAAAGGCCTTTTTCCATATAGAAGAAGGGTTGGAGCTTAATCCACCACGCTGCTCCACTGCGGGTTGGCGGATAATATCCTTACCATAAGTAACAGTAATTATAAGGCATCCATGATAACAAACGGGACTGACGGCTTTACGTGCTCTCCGGGGCACGGTGGGGAAACCCACTATACACCCAGACCTGAAACAAATATTGGCTCAAATACAAATATCTGCCCCGAGCGGGAATCGAACCCGCGACCACCGGGATTGAGCCGAGGCGTTGAGGCAATTACTCGCACCACTACACCAGAACGGTCATCAATGCTTCGTTCATTGTATCGTTGGTATAATTACACCACAAGTCAACACGATTTTGTCTCTTAGATTTGAATAAACCTTGAAATGATAATATACGAATTGAGTTGTCAAACATGTGTCAAATAAAATGTAATTTAAATCAAAAGCACTAAGGAGTATTTATATCAAAATAACTTTCTACCCCCTTTTAACCCCGTTGGGGAATGGATTTCGATGAAATACGAAACACGTCTTCAATCAATTCTTTTAAAAAATATTTATGCAAAATTTGAAGTAGATTGGACCAAGGAATCACGCTGTCCCATACAAACTTTGCCTCCCCTTTTCATCCTCTTAGAGGTAGAATTTCGTAAAATCCGTTCTTAGCTGACCTCTATTTGGCAAAAGGAATATTCCTACCAAATTTCAAGTTTCTAGGTCTCATAGTTCCAGAGATATCGTGATGAGTGACTATATCTATAGAAAGTCTCCTATAAATAGATTATAAAAAATACTAAACGTCCAGTGTGGTTTCGCCTGCGTTGATTTTGAACATTTATCATATTGGTAAATTTTTGAGGCTACTACTGCCGTCGGCTTTGTGTGAATAGCATTATGGTTTTTTGCAGAAAAACTATCAATTGACAGGTGCTTAAAAAATAATCTATTTATGAATTCCGTTCAACTTGATAATTATTTAAGAACGCAGAGTAATGTTAATGTAATAATAGTGGACGATCCACAGTTATTTTCAACGATTTAAAAATAGAACTTACAGAGATAGATAATACAGAAAACATCTAAATTGACGCAGCAATCCAAATTTTAAAAAAATCAGAGTGTATTTAACATGTAACGCTAACGGCAATATACGGCAATATGTGGTGGTTATATTTCGAAATTACGAGTACATCAAATGAAAAACAATAAGGGTTTGAACTCTGTTAATTTTTATTTATTTCCTTTTTTATTTACATATTATTTAGAACAATTGTAATTAAAATTAAAGGAGATAAACTACCAGACCTTTTTTTACAATTTTTAAAGATGTGGTTGGTTTGTTGATAAACTGTTATATACATTTAGGTGTCTTGCGATATGGCTGAATCTGTTCGGAGCGATTTATATATTACAATAAAGAAGAATTTGCCATTTCAATATAAATAATAAATTATCGTAGTAGAGAATCATACTCGGTAAATGTAATGTAAACCACATACGGTGTTGTATATATTTTATTCCTAGAATCGCCAATAACGCATGTAAACTTTTCTCCTGCGTTATTTCAGACTCGACGGTAGGAAACGGTAAAATCTAAAATTAAATAGTCCGAACATTAAGCCTCGAAGTGCAGTGTGCATTTGTACTTTAGGTTAAGACTAATTTTAAATTAATTTGAACAATGTAACTGTTTTGTAAACTGTTTTATATGTGATAACCACAACTAAAATTACTAATGGATACACCGACCGAAATTTTGTATGAAAATTAATGGTACAAATATAACGAGATAGCGTAAACGAGGCATAAAAAGTAGCGTGAAAATTTTCGATAAGTGCAATTATAACTTTACGTTAATGAGAAAAAGGAATTAATGATTAAAGTTTGTAAAATTATAGAAAAGGGTTAAAGTTTGCATTGTCGCTGTTAGATGCTGTTACTTTAATTGCATGTAAGATTTTTTTTTTAATTAGATATACTAATATCAGTTTCGTAATAGATGATAATTCGTTACTTAAATACATATATATAATATAATTATATTATATACTTAACCTATAATGGCACAGCAAAGAAATTTTTCCCAGTTTTTTTTTGTGCTTCCAAAGCGCATTCTGAGCCTTTTTAAGTTTTATTATGTCTAAAACAACGCTATTGTTTACACGAACCGGTCCGTATGAAAATAATTACATTGGATCTTAGGTATATTATTCGACCAAGGACAGCAATCGTATTTTATAATATTATGAATATGATTTATGTATGGTCGTTTTTACGCAATCACAAAAATTGTGGTCATTTATATAAAACAAACCTCTTTTAATACATTCACTGCAGAGGGCGTTATAATAAGTAGGTATTCCTATAGATTAATCTAAAACCGTTAACTTATACAAACCGATTGTTGAGAAAATGTCTCTGTAAGAAATGTTACTAAAACAATATATAATTGTTCCTTGAGGAGGTCATATGCATACTTATAATATAGATATGTTTCAGTTGTAAAAATGTTGTCAATCATCATTAGACATTTACAGGTTGATTCAGTTCCGTTTAGCCAAAACCACACATATCCATGTGACAATGGGCTGCGCTGTGAAACTGTAGGTCAAAGTCGCATTTATCCAATTCAAACCATAAAAGATAAATCTACACAGCTATTCGGACAGTTTGGTAAAATCATAGTTCTAAGAGAATCACGGAAATTATATAATGTTAAAGACCTGTGTGATAACTATAAAAAACTGTATATATATCTATATATTAATACGTGAAACAAAAAGTTTTTACCCCTTTTTCAGAAAATGACGCGGACGGAGAAGTATGAAATTTGGCACATTTAAAGTTTATATTTTTTAATAATATAATATTAACCAACAATCACACCACGTTAACCTAGCCCTGTGCTAAGTTCGTAAGAACTTGTGTTACAGGTACTAGGAACGGAAATAAATTTAAGATATAAATACACATATACATAAATATACATCCATGACCCGGTGCAGACATCTATATTCATCATACAGATTATCTGCAAAATAATAATATGGAGGAAAAGTACAGGTAAAGTAAATTTATTTAAAAAAAACACTACACGCACTACGGCACACACATATGTACAATGAAATATACAGAATGAATGGTGAGTTACTATCAATATTTAAGGAGAATAATTGGTACACGATTCTCCATCGAATTATGTAAAAAAAAAGTTAAATGTTAATAAACTTTTAAGTAAAGTTACTTAACAATTATCTAATTATTTAAGCATCGTCTGGGCACCCTAGCAGCTAGCTGCACTTTCGACACAAAACAGGTAGTTTACCTAGGTCCAAACGCCACAACGTGTTAACAGGGTAGCAGGATAAACAAGCATGATCCAGTCCCTCTTAATACTTTAATCCTGGCTTAGGATAGGCAAAAATACTAAGATATTTTACTCGTTTAAGCAACAAATTAGTTCACTAGGTAAATTATGTGAACTTAAAAGTTAAATACTTATTAAAGTACTTAGCAATCGTGATTTAAAACTAATGAAATTGGATTCTGTTAAAGAAACACAAACAACATCCTCTTACCCAAGCGAAAAAGAAAGAATGAAAAGATGTCACAGATGATCAGTCAAAATGATTTGGAGTTCAATGATCTTCGAACCAGAAATATATATAAGGGTCTTATTTTTGTATTGTTATAAATTTATAATACAGAAAGATGATTTTGTAGTGACAAGAAATTATTTATTGTGTAAGAAAAAAAACTTTTTTAGTTTGTGTCAAATTATTTTTCCATCGCCATGTCCATATTCATCAAACATCAATATATTACTAATGCACGAAAGTTTTACAACATTTGTTGTGGTTCAAACTTTATTTAATCGCTAATTTTTAAGAAAATAATTAATCATACGTTAAAAATCCTTTTAAAACTGTCTTAATAATAGCTTAGATTTTATTGTTTTAAGACAAATTACTGAGTACTGTACTGTAGTACTGTGAAGTTTTGATCTTTGCCTGCCCAATAAGCCTTTGTTTAAAATATACTGTTTTTAAAGTTATACAATTTATGTTTGCTTGCCCTCTTTTTACAGTTTTTTTTTTGTCTGCTCAGTAAGCCTCTGTTTAAAATACTGTTTTTAAGAATTTACAGATTAGCCATGCGGTAATTTAATTTTAATATTTGTTCATTGATTCACGAACTTTCGTTGTATGTGTTGCTACAAATTATTACTATATAAAACAATATTATTGATTGTACATTTTATCCGAGTAATTGTGTTATGTTCCATACAGACCTTGAAAATTAATGCCAATGAATATACTTCATTGACTGAAAGACAACAGTTCTATTTACATTTATGAGCATCCGTTACTTGCCGGGGAAAAAAATGAAGCCTGTATATTTAAATCGATTTATATTTAATACTAACTGTATACGCAACTTATTTCGCGATTACACTTTTCGGCTCTTATCATCCGTGGAAACTGTATTGAATTTCCGGGTACCCAGTATCCTAGTATCGTAGTATGAACACAAATGATGCCGTTTAATTCAAATCCAATTCAGAAATTTCAGCGTAATCAGTAAGTTACGGACGGACAGTTTTGGCTTGAACCCTCCAAAAAATTTTTAAGATATTTTCAATGTATTGTAACAAATAAAAATTACAGTTTCATTAAGTATAAGTATAGATGTTGCCTCGAAAACTAATTTTTTGATGCTTATATAAAAAGTTACTTTAACAATAACAATATAATTGCGCCACTTAACTGTTTCAAATTTTTAAATTATTAAGATTTTGTGATTCATTGCAGTTTTATTTATGTATATGTATTTACGAGGTTAACTTAACATGAGGTGCCGCAATAATCATCTGTGTAGGTATACACGAATGTCCCAATTTATCTTCAAAGTGACTTTACCAATTTAGATATAGCTTTCTATAGTAACAAGAGATTGTGATGATGAAATTATGTTTGTAGCCAGGACGCGGCAATACATATTTATCTCCCTTTGAAATTACTTTTTTTTTTCTCAAACGCCTTAATCAGTTTAAAAGCAATTTTCTTACGAAATGATGGATATTTATTTACAATAATTCTTAGACAGGTTTTGATTGTAATAAACTATTAGTGGCGTCAATAGATCAGAAAAAAGTATCAAACTTTACAAAAGCACAAGCAAGCACGCTGGTAGCTTTCTAGCTACCTATGATATCATTATGCTTAGGATCTAAGAATATTATAATCAAAATCGAAATTTATTCAGTATTAAAAAAAAACTTTGACTTTCCCGTGGCGCAGTTGGCAGTGGTCCTGTTTTCTGCTCCAGGGTTGTAGGTTCGATTCCCGCCCCTAGTCTGGGTGAATTATGTATTTATTTATATATGTATTATTTATATATATACTAGCAAACCCGGCGAACTCCGTTTCGCCACCAGATGGTTTCGTTTTTTGTAACATTTTTTTTATATGTTTGATATATATTGGTTTGTAGTACATGCTATGTATCAGAGATGGCGCTGTATGTAAAAAATGATTTTCCCTGTTTTCCTACTTTTCTGTTGAAATTTTTCCTGAATTTTGTTTGCTATAAACCTCACGGAGCCCGAGACCTTTCCAACGAATGCAAAACCGTGGAAATCGGTTTGTGCGTTCTGGAATTATAACGTCAGGAAGGAAAACCCGACTTATTTTTATATTATAGATTTATTTTAAAAAAAATGTATATCAGTCGGCTGTTACCTAAAACACAGGCATTAAGTTGCCTACCTTAGGAACAGACGACCGTGTGTGTATTTTAAACATATTTTATTTTATTTTAAACATATATATATAATACATACATATTTAAAAAAATGAGTATGATTGTTTACCAACTGAATACTTCCTTCTAGTACAAACTTTGTCATCTATTTTTCCTCTTCAAATAATTTTATTAAATACTAGCGGCCCGCCCCGGCTTCGCACGGGTATTTAACTAAAATTTTAAAAATTATAAATTTATATTTTTTATCACCTACACCTGCGTCGATACTGTAAAATATTTTATAATAGATGGATTGAGTTGTCAAATCAACTTCGAAGCAAAAGCAACCCCCTTTTAACCCCGTTAGGGGATAAATTTTGATAAAATACAAAACACGTCTTCAATCAATTCTGTTAAAGAATATTTTATGCAAAATTTGAAGTAGATTGGACCAAGGAACTACGCTGTCCCATACAAACTTTGCCCTCCTTTTTTGCCCCCTTAGGGGTAGAATTTCGTAAAATCCGTTCTTAGCTAACCTTTCCTCGGCAAAAGGAATATTCCTACCAAATTTCAAGTCTCTGCGCCTTATAGTTTCAGAGATATCGTGATGAGTCAATGTCTACCTGGAAATCTCTTATATATATATAATAGATTCCAAATTTTTGAAATAAAGATATTTCACTCATATAATATAAATTAACATAATTTTAAAATTATTTAATATGTATAAAAATAAAATAAAAGCTTTCTGGTTTCGTTAACGCGTATAAAAGAATGCCGTGCCTCGGCGTTTACCTTAATCCGTCTGGAAGCGGCACAAAGAAAAAGGGGTTGGAAAGAATTCCGACTCGACAACATCCTCTGAGTAATAATAGTACATAAAAATAGAATATATGATTTTAAAAACATATAACATTCAAAATAGATCATATATTACTAAATTATTAATTTATTAATTGTAAAATGTTCATAAATCCAAACTAATAGCAGAACGAGGCGCATAGGATGATAAGTTTTGATATCACTTTTAATATTTTGTTAAAACTGTGATTGGCGATATGAAATAAAATGAATAATAATAAATTATTATTAATATTTTTATGATGTTAGTTAAACCCGAACTGACGGACAAAACCGTGATTTCTGGTCACTCTCACAGCTCAACTCACAGAATGCATCCAGTGTTTATTCTTTGGTCTTTCTTAGCGAGAATATTTTTCAAAATATTAGTCGGTATGACGAGTAACTAATTTATCTAATAATTAATATTCAATGTAATTATTATTTATGTAATTAGTTATTATGTAATTATTATAACATAATTTTTATGTCTTTAAAAATATTAATGTCGCATTCATATATAAAATAATAAACTGAAAAATATAAAATATTTTTTAAGTTTCGAAAAAATTACGTAGGATGCTCAACATAATTTAGTTACGCCGCGAATACTAGCTGATTGGGGGAGGCGAGCGCATCGATTGTAAAAAATTGTTGCCATCGAAAAATTGGAGTTGAGAGATGCTATCATTATTACCATATATTTTCATTGTGTAAACATCTGATTTAAGGCATTTTATTTCTTTCGCACCAGTGAAATGAAACTATCCATTTCACCACTTGTTCCACTCATTTGTTTATTATATTTAGCGAGTTATTTGTGTAATTATAAAGAAAATATCGCCTTTAATATTTTATTAGCAATAGTTTCAAACAATTCTCTCACATACTGGCACAGAATTATAGCGATTGTTTATAATAGGGAGTTTTATTCTGTTTTAAACTGTAGGTAATTGTCAAGAAACGTGAAGGTACTGCACCTGTGCGGAAACGGCGGTCGTTAATAGACAAGCCGCTATTTTTGTGAAAAAAATCACGTGAATATTTAGTTAGATCAGTAAACAGTCCTTGACGCTGCCTAGTATTTCCGGAGCAAACCAACGATAGAACATAATATACAAATTAAAATTGTAAATCTTCTTCGTTTACGATTCAAACTAGTTGTAAAAACTAGTGTCATAAGAAACAATTAAGTTTTACAAAAATATACCATGACGTTAATACTATTTGTATTGTTTGACAGTAAAAAATGTATCTTTAAATGATAAGATGGCATTTTTACTGTTTTTTTTTTCTTTTTTTTTCAATTGTCAAGTGTAATATATCGCTCATTTCATCACAGTGACACATTTGCAAAAATACGCGAAAATGATTTATTAATTCGAAAATACTATGCATAAACATCTGCGTTAGTAGTGAAAATGCCACAATATCCAGCTATAATAAACAATTTTAAAATAAAAAATTAGCCGTAATAATGCTTCAGAATCTTCTTTTGAACTACGAAGTAACCTTTATTCTGATCTGGTGTTAACTAATTTGCATTTGTTTCACTATCGCTCCAAATGAGCGATATATTTTGAATTACTTATAAAATAATATTACTTATACATTTAATTAAGTAAAAAGCTACGAGTAAAATTCGAATGGAAAATAAGAGTTATAAAAATTCTGAATTCATCAATATTCGTGATAATAATTGAATTACAATAAAGCTCTTTTCGTTTAATAGAATATACGGCAGAAAATCAGACACGGACATAACTGTAAATCAAGGCTCTTAATTACTCGGTATATGTACATAGATATCTTTGTTTATTTTTTATTTATTGAACCGATGTCAATAAAAATGTAGTTTAAGCTCAAAATAGACCAATAATCGATCTATTGATATACTCGTAAAGGTAAACACACTATCAGAGATAAGGTAAAGTCAAAACATAAGTTATAAATTTTAGTCTGTAAGGTCAAAATAGGCAAATATTTTTTCTCTCAATTAGACGAAGGAAGGGTCGAGCGGATTGTGTTCATTAATACTTACTTTAATGAAGGCGCGCCTCTAATTGTTTTCTCAATTAGTGAACGATAGGATAACCTGAACGAAATCCAAACGCGATTAAACACTTTTCTAATACTTATCCAACCTACTTAAGATTAAAATTTACTATTTTGTAGAGTAGTTTGTAATATTATGGCTAACTGAATATTTACGATCGATTTGATAAAGGAGGTTCTCATTATTATTATATTTCGTGTGTATACTTTGTGATAACTTCACTTGTGATAAAGCCTTTTAATACAGATTTATTTCGACAAGCTGTATAAAGAGATGTACGAGAGTACTCGTACCATATAATTTTCGGACGAAATTTCATGTTTAAGGCTAAAGATACAGAATTAGATTATAGTGGAAATAATTTAATACTGGTATTTTCTTGTGGAAGGGTATTTTAGTAAACTGAATCATGGTACTTATACAATGAACAAACATTTAATAAGACAACGTTTGACAAACAAAACATTTCTCCTATTAGAAATTTTCGTTAGAGAATTATACATATATAATAAAGTACGTATATGTTATTTGTTCGTCTAAAATATCGAAATCATTCTTGTCAATAATGTATTAAAGAAATAAAGCCAATCTATAATAAGTATCTTATAACGATGACGAATTATTTACAAAAAATGTTTTTTGTTATTCAGTTAAACGTTCAATGGGTTAAATACTTTATTTACGCTTCAAATAAATGCAATACATTGGCAGATTTAAACAAGCGAATTCACTTTAATGGATGATACGTCGACACCAGTCTTCTGACGAGTAATGTTACTATAATACCTCCGTAGTATAGTAGTAGTATGTAATTAAATCCCACGTTTTACTTTATACCTCTGATTTTATTACCGTCAATTACATGATTTAAGACTGTTTATAATTAACGATAGTTTTTCGGCTTTTATAATTAAATATTTATATATGTTAAGTCTGACTAAAGGTTATTAATAATTGCAGGCTACTGATAATTGTAATATTTTTCTTACTTGTACTATGAACATTTGGTAAATCTTAGATTATAATGTTTAAATTATAATGATTAATTTTTTTTTAACAGGTGAACTTCGTGCATCTGTGTTTTGTATATCACTCTACTATGCATTAATGTTTCTTAAGATAAAGATAGATTTATATGTAAAATTTCATATTTTAAAGTATATTTGAAAAAAGCTTAACGATTACATTGATAAAACTAAAAATAAAATAATTTAAATTATTTCATTACTTTGGATACAGAGCCACAAACATTTCCAGGGCTTGAAATAAGATGCATTATTATATCCAAAAAAAAAATGGAACGTGAATGAATATTAACACAAGTGTACCTGATTCGGATATTTTATGAATACAGACAGCTCTGATGACAATGAACTTTATTTTTCATTGACACTGTTAAATATATTAGCACTTCTTAATTTGTGTAATGTTACAAAAATATATCTACACCCGTTCTTAAAATTGAATTAATTTAAGATAAAACTAATAGATTGCTTAAATATTACAATAAAACTAGTCTCAGAAATTAAGATTTATCTAATGTTTTTTTTAAATACATTTTTTATTTTATCAAATATTTTTATATTTTAATATTTTTTTGACCTTAACAAATAGGTACTAAGTGTGTTAAAAAATATTAGCGGAGTACTAAAACTTAGTGTCAACCAATCTGAATATTTATTCAATCAGTGTTCATCAGTCCAGTCTGTTTCATTGATATAACCACATCTATATATACCATAAAAATTAACGAACTATAAATAAAGTCGTTCTTTCGTTCAGTAAAAACATCGTGATCGCGGTCAAAGAGTATTCTTACGTTCCTACGCCAAATATCAACGCAGACACTCCACGCAATTTTAAAAAAGGTTTTATTTGTTAAACAGTTTACGTAACAGAGTGTGCTAAATAATTATATAAACACGTATATATACACACACATAATGTCTTCGACGTTATTCTCCCATGAACAAACGATTGAGATAATATTTATAGATATTCCACGCTGTTTTTTTTTATTTTATTTTTTTATTTTTATATATATACTATATAATCTTACAAAGATTGGCTAACATTATAGACAACTGCTCCAAACTATAACCTTCATTGATAAACAGGCTTTCTAATATAACAATTCTTTTTTTTATAAATCTAATTGGTTATTGTTAAGATCTGCGCTATCATATAAACTAAGTTTGCAACAATATTATATCTGCATAGTATATTTATAATATAATCCAATCTTAAAGTACTAAACAAGAAAATTACTACAGTTCATAATTATTGGTAAATCACCAACGATCATAATGTCATTTATCCGCGATTACACGATAATATCAAACACAAGTCATTTTCCATTATGGTTATTACAAATTAGAAATACCACATATTTTTAGGAAAAGAATTTCACTACTAAATATTATATAATATAATTGTGTTTATTTTATTAATATTGTCGTATATTACGAAGGATTTGTTATAAAATTTTCACCTTAATAATTATATATTTCAAACTTTTAAAAGGTAATAAAATAGAGATTTCTCAATTTAATTAACATAACAAAACAATAACAACAACAAACATAATTATATTCGTATGATTAAGTTGCGAAAGTTAAAATATAAATATATCTATATACTCGAGAATAAAACTCGAGAATAGCTTGACTAATTCGGCTATATATTTTTTTTTTTGTATGTTCCTTAAGGCACACGGAAGAATTTCATAATAATAATTTTAAAAAAATGCATGGACAATAGTAAAAACAATAATTTTCTTTTTAGATAATCTATATTTATATAAGTGCGGCTTGCTTTCGCAATGACCATAAATAAATCACAGGGTCAGTCTTTAAGTATTTTCGGCGTTAATCTGGAAAACTCATGCTTCTCTCGTGGACAGTTGTATGTTGCCTGCTTCCGCCTTGGGAAACGAAGTCTGTCCGGAATATTTATTTTGAATTTTAAATCAAGATAAGATTTTCCATAATATTGTATGCGTCTCTTAAAGTTCACATCAATACATGTATCGTCTGTCTGGTTCCAACTTTGTATACCTACACTGTGTAATGGACTCACAAATTAGGTTAGTTACGCTTGGTTTTCAGAGGGTTGCCAAAGTTACATTATAAAACACCTAATATTTATATATATGCATGTATTAAATTACATTTCTATATTTAGTAACTTTATTAACGTTCGTGCGATTCTGAAGATTCAATTTGTAAATTCATAACTTTTAAAAGAAAATTGTAATGAATAATACGTAGTGACTTACTAAAATTTTTACGATGGAAATGAAATAAATAAGTTAATTTATTTGTTATCTTCTAAAATAAGAGGATTTTTCACGAAATTTTTAAACACAAACGCAACATATTATATATATTATAATCAGGCCTATTTTTGTCATAATATAAAAAACTTTCTTAGATCATTATTAAAAAATCTTGTAGCCCTGCAGATATTTTGCAAAGTAATTATAAATACTTAGATCCCATTATATAGAGTTTGTAAAATCAAATAATTCTATATAATATAGGTACCACCTTTGTAAAAAAAAAAACATGTTACACTAATTACTGCTGATGCTTCATTTTAGATCAAGATTTTTTTTCTCAAAATCCCATCTGAAAATCTGAAATCTGAAAAATATAACAAAGCCCTTAATTTTGATTTTAAGCCGTTGCTCAACAAACAGTAAGTTGTCCATACAAAAACCTATGAAAAACCATTTTTTATTCATTTCTTCTTCCGCTCGGACAGTAACATTTTTTTTTAGTATTTTGCAACTCAATTCTTTAAACAATATTCAATCATTTTCAAAAAAGTACAGTGAGACAAATCTGTAAGCTGAATATTTTTGTTGTTGTAATTGTAAATGTATATTTTGTTGTTGTAAACAACAAAATATACATAATAATTAAGCTTTTTTTTTTAAATATAAATTAGGAAATAAACGGTTGAAACGACAATACTTATGTGTTTTTATTTTATCATGTCAGTATTGTAATCAAGTATAAAATAACTGATCATATAAAACTATACGTGATGAACTAAATTTATCTAATACATGAGTATATATCATCTATACAAATAATAAATCTGTTAAAACCTCCGTTTTATTAATACACTATATATCATCAAGAATAAATTTCAATAGCGCGTATTTTTTTGTAGCAGCGCCATCTCTTATCGTGTTTTTCTCTGATCACGTATCACGTAAAAAGTACAAAACCAATGTTAATAACTTTAATACATAAAAATTAGAAATAACTCACAGTATAATTTAGTTTTTGTTTCATTGTAATTAAATTTAAAAATAAATATTTAAGAAAATAGAAATAGGTACCTACGCCGCCAACGCCATCTGGTCTAAGGAATCTTTAAAACTCACAAAACTTATATTTGAGTTATTATTTTGTTAAACTTAAAAGTTTACTAAATATGTCGGATAGGAATAGAAATCGTTTTAATATTTTAGATAAACATCATTTTCAATTAATATACTATTAAGTTAAATATTAATTATGTTAAATGTCACTAAATATAAAACGATATTCTACAAATTACAATTATACGATAGATGGCGCAGATAATTTTCTGAATCGCGCTGACCAAAACTTCGGCCAAAAGAATGACACTCGCCCGTATTTAGAAAACTGTTTTTCTTTTTTGCATTCAATTAAATACTTTAGGGTACTACGGTCTTGATTGTTTGTTTGTTGTTAAAATTTAAAATATTTGGTCGTTATTTGTTTGTTGATTGCACAAAGTTGGATGGTTATAGCTATTTAAGTTGTAATCTATATATATATATATATATATATATATAAAGTCGTGTTAGTTACACCGTTTATAACTCGAGAACGAGTGTAACGATTTTTATGATTTTTGTGTTTTTGGATTTGTCTTCGTCGGGAATAATACTTATTAAAATATGGTATTCATCAATGAGAAAATAATTAATAAAAAAAAACAGTTCAAATGTTTCATCCGTACTATCTATATACATATATATGTATGTATGTATGTATATAGATATAATAAATCTGTCACTCAATCCGTCTATTATAAAATATTTTCCAGTATCGACGCAGGTGTAGGTGATAAAAAATATAAATGTATAATTTTTAAAATTTTAGTTAAAGACCCGTCCGAAGCCGGGACGGGCCGCTAGTGAAATATAAAGATCGTTATTTGAGTTTAGAGATACCAACGACATAATGCAATAAATTAGGTGAACTGAGAGACTAGAAAAGAATATCTATATCCAATGTTTAATTATTTTTTTATCTTTTCCATTTATTGAACACTCTACCCACGAGGAATGGACATACAGGAGAGCGAACGGTTGACGTATTACTATACAAATTTCACGGTACTTATGTACACAAAAATAAACAAAGATCATAGTTCTCTTTTTTGCCACTAGGTGCGCGAGTATTCGTGAAGTACCAATACTATTATTATATTAGTTATTATATTAATATGTGTAATTAAATATAGGTAGTAGTTCTCTAGAACAGTTTTATTTTAGTTGCATATTTAATAAATATAATTTTATGTATTAAATGCTAATATTTTGGAAGATGAAATAAAACAAAACGAATTCAGAAATTTTATTAAAATACTTTGTTTTTTATTTTTGTATCTACTAATAGTAATTTTATCTGGAATTCTCTAAATCATCTGATTTCTTGGACAGAAGTAGGCATTGATATTTCTTCTCTATAAAAGATAGTAGAGCATGATAATTGATGCTATGCTAATTATGTGAATTGTCTGCGAGGCTTCTTATGATATTTTATAGCTGAAAAATATATGAAAATAACAATAAATTTTATTATTCTAAATAATGTTATTTTGAAAAAAATTAAATTTTTCACCGACTACTATTATCATAATTTATCAAATATTTAATTAAAATAAATTTATATAATATATAATATGAAATTACAAAAATTTTAAACAAATATACTTAATCTTTAACATTACATTATATTTGTAATATTTATTTAATAATTTAAAAATTACGTACCGTACGTGATGAATCAAAGTTATTTACTAATAGAATTAGAATTTACTACAAAGTTTAAAGATAAAAACAATATAAATAATTGAAAAAATCTTATGACATATTATCATGTTGACTACATGTCAAATATCTTTAAAATGGTGGCCTGGCGGGATGTTTTTGTCTCACTTTTTTTTCTCATAATTATGTTAAATTACATTATTTCACTATTTAAATCAATAATCGCACACCTATAGCAACCAATAGAAAGGTTTAAAATGAACCAATAACTCAATTTTCAAAATTCAGAGCTGTCAATAGCAACAAGCCTTCCCGCGTAAATTACAACTTCAATCCTAGCGCACAGATGCAAAATAATTATCTACTACCTAAATTGATGCCATTCTTTTAACATTACGTTCGCACTCCTGTATATCCATTCTTCGTGACTCTACCTATACGTAAAGTCTAAAGGGTTTTTTTTTAATTTAAATTTTATATTTTTTATTTGCGTTAATTTTTCAGTAACATCGCATATTATAAACATGATATTTTTGTTCGAATTATGTTCAAATTGTAATTAAAGTTCCACTGGTGCTGTTTAGCTATAAAAGCTGTATATTTTTTTTACGAGATTTATAGGGTACGTGCATGATAATGCATCTTAAATGTTTTATCAAATATTATGTTACATTTCAAGACAAGAATAGACCAAAGTGACCTAATGGAAGACTGACTTCGGTCGCTTAATTAAATTTTAACACAAATACACCAGGTATGACGCTCAGACATTGCTATTAAAGGTCCCTTATGTATGTATATTAGGATGCTTTATTTTATATCAACATATTTTTTCTCAAAGTCCCACCTAAAAATCTTGTAGTCGATAAAAAACAAAAATTTTTAACTATAACAAAGCCCTTAATTTTGATTTTAAGCCGTTGCTCATCAAACAGTAAGTTTTCCATACAAAAGCCTATGAAAAACCATTTCTTATTCATTTCTTCTTCCGCTCACACAGTGGGATATATTTTTTCGTATTTTGCTACTCAATTCTTTAAACGATATTCAATTACCTTCAAAAAATCCAGCGAGACAAATCTGTAAGTTGAATATTTTTTTCACAAATTGTCAATTCATGAATCGTCAGAAACTGAATTTTTGAGAATTTAATGCTTTGAGTTGCTGTACCTACAAGCTAAATTGTGAGTGGTACAGAAAAATGTTTTAAGAAAAATTTGCAGAGCACAAAATTTTCTTCAAATTTGTCCTCTAAGCTCTAGCTCAAAACTTTTTTTTTTCAACTACAAGATTTTTAGGTGGAACTTTGAGAACTAAACGCAGGTAAAACCGCGAGGACCGTTGAATATATTTTATTAACAGCTTAAACCATTTACTAAGTATAAATTCTTGAATCGCAGTGTAGGCTAATAATATAAGCTATTAGATTGATCATATATAAACAGATTAAGCACATCATTCTACGAATCTGTTACCAATGACGTCATATTAGTTGACACTTGAATTTATAAGTCAAATTAATTAGTCTACAGTGTTAGACCACCCAGTCATAACAAAGCTAATAAATCTAGACATAAAAGTACAAAATATATAAATATAATACAAACATAAATATGTTTAACATATGTACACACATGGACGTCGTTCCTTTAGCCTATGTTTTGGGTAAAAATTGACTGATATATATACATATATAATATATACCTATTACACTTAGGGTTATCGTGGGAATCGAACCCACGACTCTGGAATGGAAAGCACTGCCAAAAGCGCCAACGTCGTCAACAAATAAATACCACATATTATTAAAAGAAAGTAATTCTATAGAGAAAGAAATAGAGGTAGAAAGACAAAGAGAGGAAATTGCCATTTGAACACCTTATTTCCTGATATTACAAGTTTGATTTAAATAAATAGTTTTGTTTTAGGTAGCCTACTTATTGAATTGATAGGCTATAAAAGGGGACGCTATGACTTCTAAGAGGGATGCATTAATTAGTTACATCAACGTTGATTACATCGCAACGCCTAACTAGTCTATATTATTAAAGCAAATTGTGATGAGTCCTCACTATTTCCGAGCCATTATTCACAGTGTAAGTATAACTCCAAAAATGAATGAAAATATAGAGATTACAGTATCCAATATACTTAAGAATATATATATTTTTTTTTTAAATTTTGTATTATCATAACAATATTTTATCTTATTTACGTAACAAATCAATTAACATGATCTTAATAGGTAACATCATTGGTATGCAAATAGTCGAATGCGCTCGTTACACGGCTTCGGAGTACAAAAAACTATTCCATAAGGCATGTTCGATTTCATATCTAATCTCATAACGTGAACTTGTCAGGTTATTATAAAACATCTAGCAAGAAAACAACACAGTACAGATATGTCAATGCAAGTCTGCAGGGCTGTGTTTGTGTCAAGCTCGTAGATACATTATTTTCGTGTTCATTTTAAAAGGTACAGTCGAGAATGTTTTTATACCTGAAACATAATATGTTAAATATATCTCCTATTTATAAATAAAAAAATTCAAATATTAAAAAAAAATCTCCGTATCAAAATGTCAAGTTTTGAAAACGTGTTACTCGAGCAACGATAGTCGTCTCATTGTAACACGAATGAAAATTTACGTGTTTACAAGTAGGTACACACACACACAAACACAAACACACACACCAGTACAGCATCACTCTACAATACGAGTTGTACGATTGATACAAAGTTATGTAAATGCCTACAACACATATTTTCTCGAATAATGTCAATCTCATTCATCATATATCATACATAATATACTTATATATAGAGTTACCAGGTCGCCAAACCTAATGTCCGGACAGACCAGCCAGTTTGGCCGGACATTTGGGTAAAAAGGCCGGACACCCTACTTTATTGAGAATTGTCTCAGTATTAATAGGTACGATAAATTTTTTTAATGTAAAATCAAGCTTTTTTGATTATTACCATAAATGTTATTAAATTGTAATAAGCCTAACAAAAGCCGGACAAGCCGGACACAATTCATTTTGGCCGGACACGGAATCAAAAAGCCTAAGTTCTATGTCCGGCTTTATCCGGACGCCTGACAACGCTACTTATATATATATATATTAATTGTACCCAATATCCTTTCCTAAATCAGAATGCAACCACGCTATCACTGTCACTCATAGGTATTCACTCGCAGTTATCCACTGCATTTTTTCTGTATATTTGTTTGCATACAGGCTACAGACAATGTCTTTTATCTCATATCCTGAGAGAATAAATAGGTTTATGTCAAGTAGCGCAAACGAAAGACAGAAAATAATGTTATGTAAATTCAATTTAAAACACAACTTGTTTTATTTACAACTCTGAAAACTTTAAGTATAAAATGAAAAGGTTTATAAATCGTTATTTTTTATTGATACTGTAACAGCCTATAAAGTCCCATTATTAATCATTGACCTTTTGCTTGAGCTTATTTACGAGAGACAAAGAAACGAGGACACGAGACAAGAGAGATTTACGATTACAGTTATGTTATTACAATTTCTTTAACTCAAAAACTTTAATTAAAATAATCTCTATAATTGTCAAATCCAAACACCCACAACGATATAAATTAATCGTAATAAATAATATATCAAGTGTAAATTTATATTTCATTTATTATTATGTATAAATAAAATAACCAAAATGCAAAAAAGAAAGCAAACTATATATATATATATATATATATATATATATATATATATATATATATATATATATATATATATATGTAGAAAAAGTAAGCAGATATTACACAATGCATTTATATTTTTTTCTACAAACGTGACGAACAAATCGAATAACATTGGAAATCGATATCGATTATACTTACTTTTAATAAGTAATAAGTATTATGATGAATACTTATTAGCTACGAAGATGAATCGGCAGACAAGAACAGAAAACTTTAATACATATATTGAACTATTCCCTGAAAAGGATGAGAACAAAGAACCGGTTGAAACAACTTTCCCTTAATACAATGTATCGGTTGGTTTTACGTAAATTATTTTTAAGATTTATCCACAACGTAGCTTAACTGTAGCTTGGCGGATATAAATATCTAAGAATTTCTTCCGTTGTCTTGCTTAACAACCAAGCATGAGATGAAAATGAAAAACAATTTTTTCAATCAACGCCGGTCCGGAATTGAACTTGGAACTATCTGGTATTAATTCGAGGTAAAGTAAGAAACAAAGTGAATATCGAATCGAATAACAGAAAATATTAAGGTGTAGCATTTTAGCGCGTAAGAATCATCAATATGAAATTTTATCAAGAACATACTTTTTTTTTTACTAATAGTTATATTAACAATAAATATTTAGGATACGCCATTCTTGACGAAATAGATGCTAAATTATTCCCACGTGAAACTTTTAACAGGATACACTTGTGTACATCACGAATAAAAAATACAATCAAGTAAAAAATTATGATATAGGTACTCGTAATATCAATATGTTTATAATATTCATAATGAAGCTGTTAAATCTGACGTACGATGCTTTAGATTATGTAATAGTTGTTTCCTTGGGTACATCGTTTACTACTAGTTTCAAAATCGTGATGTCATAGCAAATATTGTCTCATCACACAAAACAATGCAGTCTTTATCACTAAGGAAATAAGACCTATGGAGTACAGCAACTAAAATGACGCTCACTACATTGAAAACATTCTCGTTAAATCGACTTTGAACTATGACATAAGACTTGTCAAATTATTGTTATTTAATAAGAAAAACTAACTTTAAAAGACTACTAGCTTCTGACCGCGATTTCGGCCGCGTGGAAATCGGTTATCGCGACCAAAAAAAAAAGTAGGTATCCTAAGTAATTTCTTATACCTCCATGAATACGTGTACCAAGTTTCATGATGATCAGTTAAGTAGTTTTCGCGTGAAATCGTAACAAATAAATTTACATTTATAGGTAGATAATATAGGTAGGGATGTACCTACCTACACAAAATAGTAGTCCGCCGTTGTGGTCGCCTCGCGTAAAAACTACAATTACAGGTTTCAATTAAAAGCCTATTACACCAGATGTTGATAAATAATATATCATAATTATATATCTGTCTAAATCTGTCTAAATCTAAATCTAAATAATGTTATCCAACAGATAAAAGCTTATGATATATTTTTCTTTCTTTTTTACCATCTAACTCCACTTTATCAGGCAGATATTTCTATTGGCAACCTGTGAATCCAAAATTGGTACCTAGTTCATTAGATGAAGTGAAACAAGCTTTAAGGGCCTTATTTATTAAGCTTATCAGTAACTTATGTGCGAGACAAGCCTTATCAGCAACCGTTTAATCACGCCCTAAGATATATTTCCAAGACTCAGTATTTTCTAAAAAAAATATTGCGATATGTACCTTTAATTCAAAGTTATTATTTTTAAAAAAGAATGATTTTTATAAGTTATTACTACGTGTTTTTACAAAGTTTTTTTTTATAATTATATTATACGTAGTTAATGTTATAAGGATCGCAGACGAAGTCGCGGGTAAGAACTAACTAAAACAACGAAATTAAATGAATCAATAAGTATCTTAGTATTCCTAATCCTATGATTCATTCCTTTACTTGTGTAACGTAATATGTATACAGAGTAATACAGACGCTGTATATTTAAAGATTAGTAATGCAAAGACATATATGTCACCATAAGTCATTCTCAAAAACAATAACACAAATTATTTATGGACATTTCAAAAATGGAGTAGTTTTTAAGCAATTCATTTATACCAACACTTACAAAACTAAAGAAATAATAAGTCGGTTTGTGTTACAAACCGACTTATTATTTCTTTAGTTTGGAAAAGCTTCGATAATAAAACAACTGTTCTGGTGTAGTTATGCGAGTAGACTCCTCAACGGCGGCGGTCTTGGGTTCGATTCCCGCTCGTGGCAGACATTTGTATTTATACAAATATAGGTTTCTGATATGGGTGTATGTCCTTGTGGATCTTCCCTAAGTACCCCGGAGAGCTCGTAAAGCCTTGAGTGGGTCCCGGTTGTTATCATAAACACCCGATAGCGATCGCTACTCATGAAAAAGAAATTATCCACCAATCCGGAGTCTAGCAGCGTGCTGAATTAAGCTTCAATCCTTCTCCTATATATATCTAATATCTTTAAACGAGCAAGTTTTAGTTTAGTATGCAGCGGGTTTCGGGGGCGATAAATCGATCTAGCTAGGATTTATTTTTAAAATTGTCGTTTTATCCCTTTTTTACGCAATTAAAAAATATCATTAGAATACGAAGGTAAATTTCGCTGTCATTGATAAGCTCTCATTATAATAGCTCGGATGGAAATCGGGTGGATTCGAAATCAGAAAACCCAGGCTCGAATCCAGGTCTACAGACCAATTTTTTTCCTTTTTATTTTTTATTTAAATAACCAGTTCCTATTATTTTACTATTATGTCGGTAGGATCGAAAATATTATTTATGTTTCATCAGTACCTATGTAATGTATCTAAATATAATTTAACCGAGCAAAGCTCGGTCATCCAGGTACTAACTTATTATAATACGTCCAATATTTATAAGTGAATTCAATTTTTTCATTCAACAAATTTTGATTTTATACGGCAAGAAAAATTACGCATATGTAAAAAAAAACGCCATTGCGTATGCATTTATTGCTTAATTTAAAAACTATTAAACGTTGAAATAAACTAAACTTGCTTTTTAATGCATTTTTCGACGAAGAATTAAATTACTGTTCAGTCACGATGTGACATATTGTGTGTGACGGTTGGGAACTTATTGGTCTGCTAATGTCATCATTAGTAATTATTAAAATCGATTTTTTTTTTACAATTTATCAAACTAACAAAAAAAAGTTTCTTCATTATAATATCTGACATGTTGTTATTTTAGTAAAATATATTTTAACTACAATTTCAAATTTCGTTTCTCATAAATATAAAAGATTAAGCACCGAGAAGTTATTTGTTTTCTAGCGTCACATTTAAAGGTGACCCTCAGACATTTGCGTGATGAATACCATTTTTAGCGCTGTTTTAAAAAATAAGACTATGTCAATTCATCTGAAATGGACCAAGGTCGACGAGAACTTTATTCGGTTTATGTGGCATATATGGATATTATAATTCAAAGAATATAATAGCATGTTAATCATAGCCGTAAATCAGCAACAACAGAACTACCTACATAATGCTTACGTTAATGCTTACGTTCGTACGGCTACAGCTATTATATTATTCGATTAATAAAATTTTATTTTTAAAGTACACAATAAAACTATATTTAATTTTTCATTTTGTACTGGAAATGACGGCCGGCTGGTCGAGTGGTCAGGCAACTGGACACTTTACGCAGCGGTCGCGGGTTCGAATCCCGCCAGGTGCAAATAATTTGTATGACGAATATAGATGTCTGCACCGGGTCATGGATGTGTATTTATGTATATACATATGTATTTATATACATTTATTAAATTTATTTCCGTAACCGTAACATTAAATTTATTTCCGTAACTGTAACACAAGTTCTTACGAACTTAGCACGGGGCTAGGTTAACGTGGTGTGATTGTTGGTTAATATTTATATTTATTTATTTAAATTACAAAATGAAAACGTATACTGAATTTATTTATCATTTGCAAAATCATCTAATGAAGATCGTTCGAAACTCCTTTTTTTATTAAATAATAGTTATAGTTGTATATTACTACTAGTAATCGCCAAATCTTTCGTTCATTTTAGTGATTGAATTGTGGTGTCGTGTGTTAATACATTAGCGAATCGATGACATAAATAACGATTAACGACATTGATAAAAATAACAAAATTTTATAAAATATAGAAGAGTTGTATGGTTGAATCGAACACTTGAATCGACACACTAGTCTAGTGACTAGACGTAGTAACGCATGTGGAGTACAGAAATTGAGAGTTCATAAATTGAATTAAACAGTTTATTTAAACAGACTATAAAAATTGTTTTAAATTGTCATTGTATAACTATATATGTAGTTAATAAAGATATTACGTAAAAACATTTTTAAGGAAATTATAGAAATATGTCCGTTTTTATTTTATCAAAATACAGAGTTGAATGAAAGCATATTATGCGTTGCGATTATGACATTCCCCATCCATGTTTTAACGAACACGTTAAAAATGCTGCAACACCACACCGTATAATAGAATCAATTCCTTGCTTGTTATTTAAAAAAAAAAACACTGAGCTGACATTTAATATTAAAATAAAGAATACAAATGAATATCATTTTTTTTCTTTCTTTGCAGTATAGAAATTATTCTTATTCATTCACACACACACAGAAAATCCCACTAAAAATAAGTTTGAGTTAAACTTCCCACAAATCGTTCTTTATCATAAGTACCTACAATTTTATTAACATAATATATATTTTTTATCAAACTAAATATGCCACATAACAGGCTTGTTACATAGAGGACTCTATTTAATTTTCAAATTTATTAATTGATGACGATAGGTATACGAATTCCTTGAATATTTTATGTCTGTTTATTGCAGTTCCTAAGATTGCCTTGAGGGATGGACGAAAAGTGGGGTATTTATGACAAGGTTACGAATGACACCCATTAGGTACGGAACTGTTTTAAAAAATAATTTATTAATAATTAAAATAACATATTATACACGGTAAAAGCACGGTACAAATATAACATTGTACTGTTTTTAAATTATCTTTAAGCCGAAACGTAATTAATAAACGACCAACTAAAATAAATGAAATGCGAATTTACAGTTAAGTTTTAACAGTTAATGAAAACGATATCGAATGTGAACATACTTACTCGTATTATACAGAGGACAGTCTTACAGATACATATATACACTTACTAAGTATTACTACTATTTACTTCATTTGTCTTTGTAATTAATATTTCAATCATCGTTTACTTAAAATGTATAAAAGAAACCAAATTATATTCGTAGGATTTGAAATAAAATAAAAATTTGTAAAAAAAAAAAAACAAATAACGTATTTTAAATGAAACTAGGAATGTAAATATCATCAAAAGATATTTATAAGATGGCGTCAAATTTCAAATAAATTACCAAAAAATACTTTAGGAGGTCAGTTATTAAGATTATCTATATATTTATCAGTTATAAAGATAATATTCTCATAATATTATCTACCCATGAAATCCTATAACTTATTGTCAGTTCTTGGCAGAAGATTCAATTGAATTTGCTTCGAATTGTTTACTTCCTTAATATTACTTATTACTCAGCGGTACAATTATTTTATAACTACCAAGCTCATCCATACTCCATACACATCATGATATCACACTGTCTTTATTTATCAACGATTGACACATTAACATTTCATTTCAATATAACTTTTAACCTTAATAAACAAGCATAACCTAGTAAGATAAAACGTCCATCTTCTTTCTAAGATTATGAGCGTAGTGGAGTTAGTCTTGCAGACATTTTTTTAAAACTAGATCTTAAAACTCACACAACGTCACCCGAGGGTCCTTTGTCACGGCGCTCTTCTCATAAACAATTGTTAAACATTCCCTTCACCGTACCAGCCTCACATTGCAATGATAGCAAGCTTTGCATAAGAATTACGGTGAGATACTTGAATTGTTACATTGATCCACACTTCATCTTGTATAAACAAACTTCTCGTTTATACACTTAATTAAATGAAGAAGCACGAAGTTAGTTTAATCGGATATTTAACACTCAATAAATATTTATGTTAACTAAGAGAAATAATTAAACAGTACTAAAGATATATATTTTTATTTATGTATTGTTTTATACGACTTCCTTGAGAATTAGAATGCAGAAGTTATTAGAATTAGCTTTAGAATTATGAAGTGTTCCTTTAAATGTACAGACACGTGTTTTGCTAATAAATATTTAATTCCAATTAACGAAATTAGTTTTAAATAAGGTACTGGCTAAAATAATTAAAATAATTACAGTTTAGATAATTGTCGTTTTTAAAGATTATTTTACTCTCAGTCAGTTACTTGTAGATATGTTTTATGCGATAATTTTAATTACATCCGAGTGCTTTCGGTAGTTAACAAAATATATAAATATTTTAGCACTAATATTAAAATCGCTCCATCCATAGTTACTATCTTCGGTCTAAATAGCAATGGCGATGTAAAATGTGATTTTATTACTCCATGAAAATGGATATTGTATCTAACAATTAAAAAAAATTGTCTAACGGCAACTAATCATCCTATTTCACTTATATTTATTAGTTTAATTTAAAATAAAATAAAAAAATAAGTGAATATGATTATAATATTTACTCGTTACAGACTATGCTACTTTTTTTCGAATATTTAATCAAATAATTTGAATAATTAACAACCACTAAATTACTTGTTACTATTTAAATATGAAATTTGAATAGTAACAAGTAGGTAATTAAGAAATTTTTTTAATGATTTTTTTTCAAGTACAAATAACACCTTGAGTCTTAAGGACCTTAAGGTATCTACTATTTAAATTCTCACACTCTTTTTTTTTTTTTTTTTTTATATCTTTATTTAATAAAAAGGCTTTGTCACATAGTGAACATGCCAGCCCTATAAGGAGATTCACAAAAAAGGGAAAACTTATTCTAGATCACTTAATCTACTGTCTAAAGCTATATTCACAATTTTATACAGACTTTTTGCTTTTTTAGATAAAGGAGCGGACAAAATACTATTACATAAACCAATGGAACGAAGTTTTATATTGTGGACATTCTCAAACTCCGACCTCTCAACTTCGTTCCGGACACATTCAACCATAATGTGATACACATCTTCTATAATGTTACATCGACTACAATTAGGTGAAGATAACTTTTTCATTAAAAAAAGAAAGCTGTTCAGGGGAATATGTCCACTACGAAGTCGTAGGGCTGTCACCACATCGCGTCGTGAAAGATCGCATTTTCCCCTATCAAACCATAATCTTCGACTGGGGTATGGTTGCAGGGTTTTATACCATATGCCTTTAGAAAGAGACCTTTCATCAAAATATTCACTCCACATTTTATAGCAATTTAATTTTATCATGCCAAACAAATCCATGAAAGAGGGTAATATTGTAAAAGGTATTCCAAACGAAGTAGATTGCTTGGCTAACTGGTCGACCTCGGTATTACCACCCAAACCAATATGCGATGGAATCCATTGTAAAACAACTTTTTTGTTTGTATTATTAAGTTTAATAATAGACTTCAAAATAGAGTAGGCTATCGGTGTTCCTCGAATATTCGAGGTACACCGAGCCAAGTGTTGCAGAGCTGATCTAGAATCTGTAAATATTACACAGTTTTCAGCTTCTATTGATTCGATATATGAGATGGCTTCAGCAATCGCTATCAGCTCCACATTCATAATGGATAAATTCTTTGTAACCTGAAGTGTAATGTAATTTCTGGTTTGGGGGTCAAAAAAGGCTGCACCAGCACTTTTTTCCAGTTTAGAACCGTCCGTATAGATACCATACCAATTACCATAGGCATTATGTAAATACTCTGAACAAATTTGATTTAAAATATTAATATTGTAATGACGTTTAGCTTTGTCTAACACTTTGATGAAAGGCCTCACCACATTGGATAAATTAACATTGCATACCCAAGTATCGAGAGAAAAAATATCTATAGCTTCGCTTACATGTAAAGGCACAGATTTGAACTCCTCATAGGCCGAAATCAGTAGCGGTTTTTTCTTACGCCTCCACAAATAATTTTGACAATGTAAATGAAAGTACTGTATGAGATTCACTATATCGTTGTTCGCCAAGGATCTTGATTTTAGCCAAAATTTAGTAGTCAAAAAGTACCTCCGCACATGCAATGGAGGAACTAAGAGTTCACTTTCCATTACATGTATCGGGGTACTTCTTACAAATCCACCTATTAATCTTAAAAATTGATTTTGCATCCTTTGTAATTTATTTAGATGGGTAGAACAACTTGAACCATATAAAAAACTGGCATAATCTATTCTACTGCGAACTAGACTTATATATAAGCGTCTTAAATGTACAGGATGAACGCCCCACAATCTACCGGACAATACTTTAAAAATATTCACATAAGTGGCTATTTTTTGGACAGTCTCGTTGATATGTTTGGACCATCGCAACGACCGATCCAGCCATAGTCCTAAATATTTAACATTATCAATCACCTCTAAAGTCACGTTATCAATCTTAAGCTGGATATGATCCCTAATCATTCCAGATTTAAAAATGCATAATTTACATTTTGTAGGTGAAAGGTCTAAGCCAATATCCCGAAGCATATGATATATTTTAGACAGGCTCGATTGGAGATGGTTCTGAATATCTCTATTATTGTATCCAGAAGTATAGACAACGAAATCATCTGCATATTGCGAAATGAATGTGTTATTAGTACTAATACTACGACAAATGTTCCTCGTGACAATATTAAACAATAAAGGGGACAGGGGGTCTCCATGAGCTAGGCCTTTTATAGTGCGTCTACATATAACTGAACCGTCTGCTTTTATGATAAGGTTTCTATCCTTTAAAAAGTTCCATAAATAAGTGCATATTCGTGAACCAATGCCGATACTGTCCATCACATTTAATAAGCATGTTATCTCAACATTGTTATAAGCGTTATCAATATCTAGGAAACAAGCAGCGGTTGAATGTTTTTCCAAGAAACCTAATTGTATTTTACAGACTAGAGAAGACAAATTATTAAACGTCGAGTGGCACTTACGAAATCCTGTGGTAAAACTCGATAAGTAATTATTTCTTTCAACGTACCATTCTATTCTATTGAGTAGGATGCTATGAAAAATTTTACAAAGACAAGAGATCATTGATATTGGACGAAGTGATGAAGGATTTTCAGTGCTTCTACCTGGTTTGGGTATGGGGACTATCTTTATAGATCTCCATTGAGAGGAAACAAAACCATTTGATAGAATTTTATTATATAAATGAAGCAACAATATTTTTGCATTGGTCGGTAGATTTTTAATCATGGAATATGTGATATTGTCATCACCTGGACAAGTATCTTTACGCTTAATGCATTTCTCAAGTTCATGCAAACTAATCGGGATTTCAATTTCTGTATTCACGGAATTAAATGACATATCAGGCGGCGTAACATAAGCTGGAGTTAATGTTTTAAGGAGATCGTACGCCCTATCCACAGATACTGCCTTATATGGTATCTTGTACCCTTTCAACCATCGCATCTTAATCCATAAATCTGTAGAAGAACAAGTTTGATCCACACTAGAGCAAAACTCTTTCCAAGCATTATTTTTAGCTTTTCGAATTAAACTTTGTGCAATTCTAGTTTTGTTTTGGAGAGTATCATGATTTTGGGGGATGGGATTACGTCTGAATTTAGACAGGGCCAATCGGCGTTCAGCTACGGCTCGAGAAAGTACTGGGGGCTTACCACAATCTCTTATAGCATTATTAATACATTCATACATTGAATTTTCATACCACAACGTATTTAAAACAATCTTACTATAAGCTTGAAAACGATCATACTTTCCGAGCGATTTTGGTGACGTCATCTCATATTGTTCGTTCAATCCGCGCTTATTTGGTACCACAACGGCTTTTTTGACAGCTAGCATTATTACTTTCTGTCAAATTTAGCAATCTTAAAAAAGTTACTAACGTGCGACGGATTTATAATTGATTTGTGGAATATTTCATAAAAAAACATATTTTTACCATATAAAGTAAGTGTAATATCGAAAAAGTTGTATTACTGGTGATTTAGTGCCTGAAAAAATAATTTTCAATATTATTTTAGATGAACGCCTACGAAATTTTTGAGTTCTTGGAAGCTGATGCGTGTGATTCGAGATTAAAAAATAGACAAAAACAGCGTCGCATGATGTCGCGAAGGGATTGCAATCCGTTTTACTTAAGTGAAGCAGAATTTGTAAAACGATATCGCCTTACTAAACCTTTAGTACGTAAGCTATGCGATGAGTTGAGACCTCTGATGAAGGATACAAAAAAATCCACAGATTTGTCCATAGAGACGAAGATATTAATCGCATTATCCTTCTATGCAACTGGATCATACCAATGTCTTATAGGTAATAATGAGGGTCATTTTATGGCTCAACAGACTGTCTCCTCTGTAATTGCGCAGGTTACCAAGTGCCTTAATACCCAGCAAATGCGCCAAAAATATATAAATTTTCCCATGACTGGTGAAGAGCGAAACAGAGTTAAAGCAGAGTAAGTATTTATTTTAATAGTACAAATGAAATAAAATGGATGTGGGGTGAAAAATGGATATAATATAGTATATATGTGTGAAATTCGATCCCCACATCAATTTATCAGAAAATAGGTAACAACAAAGTGGCCAGATAAAGTGTAATTATTTTTATTAAAAAATAACATTTAATAGGAGTGTATTATGAATTTTACAGATTTTATACAAAATTTCACATACACTGGCATGCTAGGTTGCATTGATTGCACCCAAGTGGCAATAGTTCGCCCTGCACAAAATGAAGAGCGATTCTATAGCAGAAAGCATTATCACTCCTTGAATGTTCAATTGGTGAGTATTATTTAATCAACATAAAAATATTTAGCATATTTATTTTGTAATGTTTACATGAATGAAAAAAAAAATTAAATATAATTATTATTACTACCTAAAAATATAATTTTAAATAAATAACCTTATTTATTTTTGCAGATTTGTGATGCTGAAATGCAAATTATAGGTGTAGATGCTAGTCATGGTGGTGCGAGTCATGACTCTTTCATATGGACCAATCATCCACTAAGAACTCATTTAGAAGAACTCAGAAATTCAGACTCTATTTGGTTTCTTGGTATGTATATTAATAATATCAATGAAAACATTATTTATTTATTTAGATACTTTATTGCACACTTAAGTAAAATATAAAAAAAAGATACAAAGAAAAATATACAATAGAGATGTCAATAGAGTGCAAATGCGGTCTTATCGCTGATAGTGATTTCTTCCAGACAACCCTAGTCTATATAGGACATACTGGTAATAAGACAGGCAAATGATTGTAATTAGTATTTTTTAAAATTAAACATTTAAAATATAATAACATAAGTTATACCTTAAAAAAAAGTAAAACTTTGTCTTTAGTATAAGATACATACATATATATGTTCAGCATATACAATACACTTAAAGCTATACATAAACAATTACTACTACTTAATGTTTTTTGACAGATCACTTAAAAATAAGTATCTCAATCTAAATTATGTATGTATATCAATTAAAAAATTTCTAAACAGCACCTTTTACCATCTCAATATATTTAATAAATTTTTTATCATTAGGTAATTCTGGATATCCATTGAGGAAGAACATGATGATACCTATACTAGAGGCGGCACCAGGTTCATCAGAAGAGCACTACATAAATTTGCATGTCAGAGCAAGAAATATTATAGAGCGCACTATAGGCCTGCTTAAGGCACGTTTTCGCTGCTTGCTTGTTCACAGAGTATTACATTATTCACCACAAGTAGCAGGTTCTATTATAAATGCTTGTGTTATACTACACAATATTTGTAATATGGCAAAAACTCCTGTGCAACAATTGAGTGATGAAGATGTATCGGAAGAATCCCAGCTGCGTGTAAATAATGCACTGAGTGAGCAGCCCCACAGGAGTAACATGCCGCTGCAGCAGGGCATAATTACTCGGAATTTCCTGGTTCAGCAGCTCTGGGAAAGGCGCAACTTAGAATCCTGAAAAATAAATAATTTTGAGAAAATTATATAATATAATATTATTCATATTTTATCTATTTTTTTACTTTACCTTAAATTGAATAAAAAAATTAACTATAGTTAAGTTTCAACTTGCCTTTATAATCTACCCAGTACTAAAGAGATAATATGGTATTATTTAATGTACTTTTAAGAACAACAGTTGGAGATTAATAATTAAACTTATTAATTATTAATAATTAAACTTCTTTAATTTAATTATTTTAAAAAATAGGTACTTACTTTTGACCAGCCTTTCTAATTTTTATGAGCACCACGTCCTTGCGAGTTGAGAGTTTCTGTAATTTCTCTCCATTTCCTCTTAGAGTTTTCCTTGGCTTGTAAAGAGCGATTATATGAGGAAACTATATCGCTGTTCCTTTTAAGAAACTCCCAAAGCATTTCTAATTGTTGGTAACTAACTCTGTTACTTCTACGGCTGTAGATAACAAAACATTACAACCTATAGTTACAAAATATAAAAAATGTAAAGAAATACATTTATATATGTACAAGTACTAATTTTATCTTACCTTGGTTCCATAGTTCCCGAATAACTCGTAATAATCGTAAATATAAACTTTTTAATGTTTAATATTAATATAATTGTTTATACGTTACTATAGATACGTCATGCGCTAAGTAATGATGTCTAATCGTTAAAATTCGATAATACGATTTGTTCCGAAGCGAGAAAGGGATAACGCTATACAATAAATAACGCTATTTCCGTCCCTCTAAATAAGTTATAGACAAATCATTCGTTCTTTCACATCACGCAGCAATAATAAAACAATCATGCTCGGTTAAGATCGTAGTACGAATTTGAGTATTATTACAATACGCCGGAATTAGCTTACTTTGTTAAAGATTGTGGTAAGCCCCCTGGTGACCAATATGATTTGAGGGTAAAAGAACTTTGGGGATTTGCATTTATTTTGGTATAAGGGATATGTGCTTCTGACGCTATATAAAGATAGTCTACAAAATTATCGTAACATTTTTGCAAGTCCTCAAAAATAATAAAGTTATTGAAAAGATCTTTTAACAATGATGTGTATGATTCCCAATCAGCACTTTTATAATTTTTAAATAAAATCGGCTTAGCTGTCTTTTTAATGTGTGTAGATATTTTAATTATAAAATGATCACTGCCTAGAGATTCATTGAGCACAGACCAATTTAATTTTAAACTAATATCTGATGTAGCTAAAGATAAGTCGGGGGCTGACTGTTGTAAAGTATTATTAACTAATTTAATTCTTGTGTTTTGGCCATCATTCAGGGTAACATATGGATAATCCAGTAACGTATCAAACAACTGAGCACCTCTTTGATTTATATTTGTCGACCAATTGGAATGATGGCTGTTGAAATCACCGAGTATCAGTGTGTTTTTATGAAATTTAGATAACAGTTCATCCCAATCACTTTGTGTTATGTTTATGGATGGTGGGCAGTACAATGAAATAATATTTTTAATATACTCACAATTATCCACCTTAATGCAAATTAGTTCAATGCCAGGATTTCTACAACTCATAGGGATTACATAAGACTTAATAGATTTATGAGAAAAAATCGCTACTTCTCCGTAGCCATCACCTCTGTCCTTTCTATAAATATTATAACCATTCATTCTTAAATTATCCTCTGGTCTCAACCAGGACTCGCAAATGGCGGCAATGTGAATTTTTTCATGTACAAATGTGTTTTCTAAAGACAATAATTTAGGTTTAATACTCTGAGAGTTCCATTGGACTATGTTAAGCTGTAATAAAGAATTATTGCTAGCCATTGAAAAAATCTAGAATATTTGCAAGAATTGGCCAATCAGAAATATTATCTACTAGAACTAAAATTAACCACTCTATAATACATTTTATACTACCGTGAATTTTTTCAGACAAGGAGAAATTTTTAACTAACATAATTTCTTTAAGTCGTGATAGCAATTCTGAAAAATGTACGTTTCTTATTTTAGTAGTGCCAACCGTAGGTTTGTCGGGCGTTGTACTGTTTTCGTCATCTTCTGATTTGACACTTCCATCGGGGATCGGGATAGTGGTACTAGTGTTTGCTATCGATTTCTTCTTAATCTTCTTTTTTTGACTGGTTTTGACAATTTTGGCGTAAGTAGTTTTATCTAAACTAGGAGATTCCTTTTCGTGTAATATTGTGTCTTCAAATTCATTATAGCAAGTATCAGAGTCAATATATTCTTGTGTAAATTTAATACCCTCCCGTTGAGGAGCAGGTGATTTAGGAGGGACATATACTGCCAGTGCTTTTTTGTATGTGCAGTTAAAATCAGCCATTAATTGTCTAATAGATTTTTCTTTAATATATGCAGGACAAGAACGATCTAGCGCCATGTGGTGCTCTTTACAGTTTATACACGTAAAAGACTTTGTATCACAGTTTGCATGGTTTTGAGTGCATTTGGGGCAAACTATTTTACTTGAAGGACAGAATTTCACGATGTGACCGAATCTCCAGCATCTAGAGCACTGAGAAACCGGAAAGATATATGGTTCTACTTTGATACGTAAATTTTCAACTAAAACATATGCCGGTAAAAAGGAACCTTTAAAAGACAAACGAACTGACTCACTGTTTGACCACCCTTCTTCATAGACATTCCGACGCTTGAGACGTTTCACAGCTACCAACTGCGCAGCACTAGGGCATGAAATACTTTTAAATATGTCTTCGTCGCTTATTTCTAAGTCGATATTTCTAATCACACCATGAGATTCATGTTTTTCAAAAGCTTTTTGCATTTTCCAACCCCTTGAAATTAGACCTTCACATGATTGTAATTTATTTGCACTATCCTCATTTGCCATATCCACTCTAGCCTTATAAGGACTAATATATTTTAATTTTAAAACATCGATAATGCCATTTTCCTTAAACAACTTGCCCATGGCAAATTGTTTTGGTAATTTTTCTTTACAGTAAATATATATTTGTAATAAATTCTCATCTTCTTTAAGCTTCTTCTCCTTTCTTTTTACCACCGACCAATCTTCCCATTCTTTCTCCTGAGTCTCCTCTTCTTCCCTTGGTCTTTTAGTAGTATTGAGATAAACCTTTTCATTGGAGTTTACCCTTTGTGTAAGTTCAACTAAACTTTCTGGTTCCATCACCTCCGATATCTCATTTTCTTTTAAAGAATTCTTCTGTTCCGTGTTATTAAATTCATCGCAGGAATAAGTTACTTCACTATCCATTCAAACGTATGAAAAAAGCGTGCATCATTTATGATAACCGGTTTGTTTTGAATAGACTCGTTGCGTAATGCGCCACAATACTGCACGTAAACAATTAATAAACAATATACCTTATACGCAGCTAGCTCGTACGAGCATTGCAACGACACTGTTCTCACACTCTTTCTTCATTAACATCACTAAGGTACTATTTAAATTCTCACACTCTTTTTTCATTATTAGACAACTAATAAAAGCAATAGACTTTTGTCAAAACAACTTTCAGCAGTTTCCCATGTTTTCCCAGTTTCTAACTTTCAACAGTTTCCCACGTATGTCATGATTTTTCGTTTACTTTAAAAAATTTAAGTATTTAATAAATATAAATTTTTCTATTGTAATACATACCTAATAAAGTCCTTTTTATATTATCAATCTTTTAATTTGCCTGTAAAAGATTTTGACATACGCTCAATAAAAATAGTGTCAAAATTCACAAACTCAGAAACCGCAAATATGTTAGAACAATATATAAAACTGAACAGTTATATCAACGAATGTACAATTTAATGTAGTTCGTCCATTAAGGGTGATTGATGGTCCTTATTATGCTACACTTTTTGAAGATGGATCAAATTAAGAGATTTTTAGGTCGCAAATCTATGATCGTCGAAAATGTAATAATGCATTGTCACTTTATCATTTAATTGGAATATTTAATATAAAAAATAGATTTTTTTAATGAACGACATGACGTGGCCGATATTCAATTTTAATTACCGGTACTTATATCTTGTGTTGTCATCATAGTAATGTTACCATAATCGTATCTCGAAATAAAGCGACACCTATACTATGTCGATCTAGAACGATATACAGTTTACAGTATCGGTCAAGGAATGTAAAATTTATCATTGTAGTATACACGTCACTATCAAACGAATGTACCAACTGTTACCACAAGAAAAATTAATTAGTTATATCTAAAAATAGCCAATCGTTATAAATTATTTATTCACCAACAATTATAAAGTTCAATTGAAATTAATATTCGTAGAAGCTTAATATAAAGTTAATTCTATTATTTATAATTTTAATTATTATGTTTTTTATTCCTATCAGGTACAATATAAATACGTGTATTGACGAAAGCTTAGCTCATCTTGGCGGGTGGCTGTAATGTGTACTTATTCTTATAAATATTCAACTTTGATTTTGTGACTATGACGAGGCAGTTGTCGTCCCAGTAGCCGTGCTTTTATCGCTCTCTTTCTGCAGCAAAGTAGAATTTTTGTATTATTTTGTATTTAGAAAAATAAATTAACATATTCTATACTAATCTTCATCAAAAAACGTACGTGACTATACTTCTTATTACGAATACCACACAAACTTGACGTTGACGCACACTAGCACTGCGCGCCATGATGATTTGCATATTATATAACTAGCATTGGATAATTTCGTGTATCTGATAAATATAATGTATGTATATTGTATATAATGTTAATATATATATTCGGACACCCACCACCTCAGTCCCCCGAAACCATGGACGCTGTAAAGGGTCCGAAACGTCGGGAAATAATTTAAAATATTGTTAAACTCTAAAGTTTTAAATAAACGCGATATAATCCGATATAGACTTTTAATTAAATGAGTAAAATTCGCGTAAATATAATAGAACAGTATAATGTAGATTATGAAATTCGAACTACCTACTTTCCAATGAAATAAAGCTTAACCTCCCTTAACTTTTCTAGTGTTGATATGCGCCTTTCAACAGTGGTGCAATATACCATACACGCAGTTTTTTAATATTCTGACAATATTTATTGAAAATATCAAAATCCAATTCAATAAGAATTATCACTTACTACAATGCCATTATTTTAATAATTTTCAAACATTATATATGTATATTTAAACACTATATTTAAGTAGAACAACAAATAAATTTAAATTAAAAATGCTTTCAGTTTTAGTCATATTAAATATTTAAATATAACCAGTAACAAAAATATTTAATTAATTACGTCAATTTAAACACCGACACGTACAAATAAAAAGATACAAATGAAACGATTTTTACTGCAACTTAATTAAAATTAACAGTATAATACGTATGTGTAATACAGAACATATATTCATAAACGTACGTAACTAATTATTTTTTAATTATTTATAAGTTAAGTTTGTTAACTTAAATCACAGAAAAAGAAGAAATATATTATATACAAAAGTACTAAATACATTATTAAAATATATATGTATCATAACGGATGTATAGGACATTTTACTGCACTCTCAATCCTGTACGAGTGAAATATTAATCCATCTGAAGTACTTGCAGCTTATCATCTTACCTTGCCTCCCTACAATCGAAGGATCAAATGAGCGTTAGTTCAAATATTTGAGATAAATATTTTATATACCTGTACATATTTATATCTAAAAAAAGAATTGTTTTATGTAAAACGCCACGCCGTGCATAATATATCGGCCAGTTAATAAAGTAATTTTAATGTTAGTATGATTGTATTTCCCAAAATAACTATCAACTCAATAAAATCTCATATAAATAAACAAATTTTATAATCTTATAAAAATTCGATTTTTTTATACCTCACAATATGTATTTGCCTTATATCACGGAAAATCAAAAAAGCATATTTGATAATTGCGTTTAACGGTATTTTCGTTCAGAGTATGTCTGATTCATTTATATATTTACAATAAGTCTCTATGATCTCGACGATATATCACAAAATTTATCTGCTAATGTTACGAGAACGTTGTCATAGCGAGAAGCAGTCGACTAATTTCACAAGTTCACAGTCAAATCCTACCGTTTTGCGGCTAAGCTTTTTATTAACATGAGATGAAATAACATTACTGATACTTATGTTATTCATAGATAAAATATTAATAATTTAATTTTTATGTTTTTCATTACAAATATATAGAAATAAAACAATAATTGTACTACCATAAAATTTCACTACAAATGTTATTTACATTTTAGATAACTAATAAACTGTTATTAATGCATATTTATTTTACGCAAGCTAATCAAATACTATAAAACAATAAATAATTACAAATTTTACACTACAAGAAGTTTTACATACAATACAGAATGTCAAAATAATTAGAAGTCATGTTAATGAGATATAAAAAGATAGCGTTGTATCAACTTTATGTAGATCTCCGATTCCATCTGCACGTTGGGGCGGTGTGTAATAGCTCATGAAATGTATGTAAGCGAGAGAACTGTCTGCCACTCCATGCGAACGGCGAAAAGTAAATAGGTACCTACAGCTTTCAAAGTCTTTGTTAACGCTTCCCGTAATCCCTTTTTGACTTTTCGAGATATTAAAGTCATTTTTGTCTTGGCAATCTCGATCTACAAAATGCCTTTTTTTTATTCGACCCTTTCCACTGATATTTAATGATTCAGTGTGTAATTATTATAATATTATTTAAAACATGTTTTTTTTTTACAAGATAAATGTAATAGAATAAATATATTTTTAAACTTTTATCCGTTTGTCAATTATTACCAGTGAGTCCATGGTAAATTAAATAAAATAGAAAAAAAGGCTTTAAAATTACATATACTTCTACATCTCGTTTAACTTATTACATTACATATACTCGTATATTGTTGCATTACATGTACATAATGTTTGTTTAATGTGTTACGGTGTGTATATATACACAGTACACACACGTATAAAATAACTTTTTAAATCGTTATTAATGCCATATTCACTTATGTAAAAAGATTCCTTATTATGAAAAATACATGATCCTGATAACCAGCGTATAATCCGCCGCCGATCGCTCAGTGTGTTATAAAATTATGAAATTTCTCTCGAAAACAATGCCTTTCACCACATTTTGTTTCAAGCAGAACCTGCCTATACCTATGTAGTATGTATACATATAGCGATCGATAAGTCGGGACTTATTTTCTAGCAATATTGAAAATGTAGAGCTAAAATAAACAAAATTATACCCAATACCATACCTGTTTACATTTACCTGTTTCAGAATAGATATTATATCAAATAATTTATCCATTAATCCTAATTAACAATTATAATAATAAAAAATTTAAGAGCTACTGAAAAAGACTATTGGAATATTCAGTTTTCAAATTAAGTGCGTCTCTTTTTGTGAATTAATTTCGGAAGATTTAGTTATCCTATTTACACAAATTTTGAAGTATGTATGTATATTTTTATGAAACATCGCTAAATTGAAGTAAATCAGATGTTGAGAATGGTTGAGAAAAAGGTTCACATATGTTACATAAATTCATACGTTAATGGCATGTTCGTGTCATCTGGAGCACCCAAAATGGTCTCTCTATTGTTATTCACCGGACAACCCGGGATCAACGGTCAAGCAATTTCAATAATATTTTGCAAGTTTGATATCGCCACTTGCTGAATGTAAATCTAAATCTTTAATAAATCATATAATTAATTATTGGATATCCACTGCTGAACGTAGGCCTCCCCCATCAACCTCTAGAGCGACCGGTTCAAAGCAGCCTCCATCTATTCCTCAGATCGTCCATCCATATCCATATGTATATATATTAGGCACAACATATATTATTTCAAAACTGTATAGCACGAATCGAACAATTTAATGGTGCAATTTAGATATAGTTTGTAGACAAGACTGACAGACATAATAACATGTCACGATAGGTACAATAATGGTATCGACTATAAAAGGATCAATCAAACTGTCCCATATCTGAGCAGAAGCAACGGTCAAGGCGCTAAGAGGGGTTCCTTGTCCGCGTGCGCGCTTTCCGCCGCGCCGTCATCCTCGCCGTATTGAGATTGATGTTCCAAACGCTCGGCTTCTCGGGCCACGCCGGACAGAATACTAAGAGGGTGGCGGCCATTCTTCGCTCAATTAGCCCCCGATCCGACCGGGTTTTGTCTCGACCGACAATGACGCCCTCTCGACACTTCACCGCATACCAAATTATACTCATATTTTTCAAGTAAGCCCCGCTATCAAAGTATCGCAATCACCGCTAAGTTGGAGCCTTTTCGGCCCGTCTAACACACTTTCGTCGTATCTCTAGTATATTTCCTTTTATCGCATAGTTAAATTTACTATTGGAAGAATAAAGAAATAATATAAAGAATAAAAAGCCGCATAACGATTTTTTAAACATGTAATACTTATGACCTCGTTGCTCTATTAATTATCTATAAGTTATTATTGTATAATTAAATAAATATGACAACTTTTGTTGTCATAATAACAAGTTGATAAGTGAGTGGAAGTACTTTTTTGATATCACACGTACTTCTGATTATCATTATATATCATTACAGAGGTGGTCATGTAGATTATGCTGGATTGAATTTTAAAATTATTTTGTTCGGAAATTTAATATGAATCATCTTTAGTGTAATGATTCTTTTAGTTTGTAAAAATTCTTGACTCAAGAATTAATTCTGCTCAATGTACTTTGATACCTTTACCTATGCTCTTTTAAATAACAATGTCCATCGCAGTGATGACTACGAATGCATGCGTGACACTGCATATCATAAACGTAAAAGCTAGTCGACGAGTCATATTGTATTGTATATTAAATTAATATAGCATTTGACCTACCAAATTAAAATGTATGAAAGCAACAATCATATAGCGTTATATTTTCATGAGCTTGTCGTATAAATCAAATTTAAACAGTTTAAAAACGAGCTCAGGGCTGGCGTAATTGATTGGGATGATTGGTAACGTGGACAAACGACGTACTTACATAAATTAGTTCATTGAATACCTACTTTGAGAAAAAATAAGCGATTGGAAACGCCGACGCATCCGCTCTAACTGACCGTTAAAGATAAAGAAATATATTCCATATTTATTTAACATATTTGTGTAAAAAGCATAAAAAGTAAAATCAGACTGCCAAATCGAATGCTATCATTTATTTAAATCATTTAATTTGTTTTATATTAAAAAGTCGTTTATTTTATTTACTTATATTTTATATGTATATTGTGTCGACTTATGATCATAATTATGTAGATACAGCGTTTGTCATGTGACACTTTTTTTACTAAAAAGTAATTGTTTATTACAATTAAAAACATAAATAATTTTTTTTTTCTTATACATTTATTATACTTTTCGCATTAATAAAATATGCTTACTAACCTTTTATTCCTAACTAATAACAACGGTTTTGAATTTATATATATATATATATATATATATATATATATATATATATATATATATATATATATATATATATATATATATATATATATATATATATATATATATATATATATATATATATTTTACATACATTCATTTAAGTATAAATTATCCGAAAAATTAAAAGAAATATCTTAACTGTCCTAAGGTTTGACTTCATATGACCTAAAAACATTTTTATTTTTAAAGTAGCCAGTAGCCGCAGTCTATCTTAAAAAATAGAAATGATAGTCTTGGTGTTATCGCGCACGCTCTATTCATCCGTAAGCGAGAGCTTCCAAATAATCCGTTTGCCGTACATAACATGTTTTGACTGGTCCGTTCAGACGGTGCATAGATTATGAAACGTATGACATTGAACGTCGATAAAACCTATTGACTTATTAGCTAGGGAGCTGGTGGCAATTTATGTATATGATTTCATCGTCGTTGATACCAAGACGTAATGTAGTCTTGATATATGTTTACTAGAAAAAATAAGTAGCGAGTTCAGGTAGCTGTGATTTTTTTATAAATAATTTCGAAAATGTAAAAAAAATCTGTCAAATATTATATTATCGTTTCCGTCATCAATTATATATTATTAAATACATTTTATAGGTAGTGAAATTAAAGGTGGCAGAAGTCAGGATGGTGGAGTTTGATAAAAATAATTATCAAACTGTAAAAAAAAGTCACTGCTATATTATTCCATCGTCTTTTCAAGTATTCCTTTTATGTTTTGTAACGAATATGTAAGTATAAGAATAAGTTGGCAGACATCTACAACTCTGATTTTAGATGTAATATAAAAACAAATATGACATATATAATTTTTTTTGTTTTATTTTTTAATGTATTATATAAAAAATATATAATTGTTATTTAATATAATTATTACGCGTATACGCGTTGGCGCAGTGGTCACAGCAACTGGCTGATGCGCTAGCGGTCGCAGGTTCGATCCCCGCACATGACAATTATTTGTATAGGCCATACAGATGTTTATCGTGATCTGGGCGTTTGTACTGTGTGTGTTTCCGGACCGACACAGGATTCACATCCTACTGGGGGCCGTTGAGTGTGAGACGTCTATTTATTTATTTATTTATTATTTATTTAAACTTTTTATTAATATACACAAATAATATTAGTGAGTGTGTATTTTTACTCCTTTGCAGCTGTCCTCATGTAGTAAAATACCTGCCTTCGAAAAGACAGTATCAATTTTTTCTGCCTTTTTCATTTTTAAGCTTCTCCTAACTAATAGAAATATTAGACTTAAAGGCAGAAACAATGTTATAATTTTTTTTAAACATTTTTTCCACAATACAATTTATTAACGCAACATCATCATAGTGGCAGAAGTATTTTTTTATCTCTTATAATATAATTTCAATAATTATTCTAATCGCCCTGCCGATGAAGTAATTTATTTTTTATATGTCATAGTTAGAAATCTTAATTAGAAAAAAAATTACTCTAAAACACAGCAGGTAAAACTTCTGCCAGTAGCATTAATATTTTTTATATATTAAATACAATTTATTAACACTACCGACAGAAGCGATAATATCGTTTAAAACACTAATTAAAAAAAAAAATTGCAAGCTTCTGTTTGATATTGCAGCAATTAATGAATGACAGAAATTGCTTAAAATGATTATTTTACTTAGTACTCTTACGTATTATCAACCTCTGCCAGACGATAAAATCATATAAAAATTACTGCCACCAGCTCCCTAGCTAATTGTTGAACATTTTTTAAAAGTTAATATTTTAAATGAAACTTAAGTTAATCAAAATATAAAATCATCTTTATTTTAGAATATTTAAATATAGCTTATACATTGTTTTACTTACAGAAATGCTTAAAGACAAGACAGTTGTCTAACCGCAAAAGCCATAAATTATGTTACAAGTGATGCGTCATTATGAACTTCTATAATGTTCGTAGAACTGATAAAACTGCCGGGACTGATTACAGACCCGAAGCTAACTTTGCAAATGTATCTGCAACGTGTAAAAAAGCAGCAGACATGTACAAACAACTGGCATGCGCAGCGAAAGTGACTTGGGGTCTAAATGGAGAAATAGTAAGGACCATATACATGGTGGTGATAGAGCCCTTCGTACTGTACGCGGCAACTGCATGGTTTCCTGCAGCAGAAAAGCTGTCGATAAGAAAACAACTAGACTCACTGCAGCGAGGCTTTGCCCAGAAAATTTGCAAGGCGTAGGTGGCGTAGGTATAGGACGGTGTCTGTGACATTTGGACTAGGTTACTCTGCTCCTACTAAATGTGATTTCAAATTGCGTTTTTATATAGCTTATATTACTTTGAATAATATTAATGGTAGGTAATGTAGATTTACTTACGGAAAGTTTTAATATTTAGCTTTACACAGCATGTATATGAATATGTTTATAATTTAATATATATGTATATATATTAAATATTATAATCATTTAAATGTTTATAATAATTATAATAATTATATATGTATATATTAAGCTTATCTGGAAGAAATCGCTAATAAGCGATAAGACCGTCCTGTTTTCATCATTCTCTTTTTTCTTTATAATTGCTGTGTTTGATCCAATGTTATTATGTGGGGTATTCAATAAAGTGTATATAATTAAATAAATAGAAACAAATGTGTATCAACGAAAAATTCGTAAACAGATTTACTAAACGTTTGCTTTGAATATCTGTTGCAAAAAATTTAAACATTTCAAGGTGAATTTTAAAATAATTAGAAACAATTCTTTATTTATATTAGGTCGGGGGGTTTCTTCATATTTTCAGACTTTTTTAAACAAGTCAAAACTATTTTGTGGTCAATCCTCAGGTCAATGTCGTAACTACTAATATGCCGAAATTTCTCCACTATTTTCAAAAATGGCATCAACTTTGTCCGTATGAGGCTGACCAGAGCAAGCCATATCTTTGAAATCTAAATTCCTACACTGAAAACGCTTGAACCAACTTTTACTGACACTGCATTAAGTACATAAACGTCACATTTTTTTTTTGCAGTTTCAGCCACATTTTTCCCCTTTTCTTTGAATAAAACTCCAGAATGTATCGAATTTCTTCGTAAGATTAAGATTCACTCATTTTGACGGACAGACGAATAATTAAAAAATAGCGGGAAAGCGTTTTTTACTTTTTATTTTTCTTTTTCTCAATGTCCTATATTTATTGATATTAAAACCAGCCAGATACTAACAGTACAACCAAAGAGATTTTTCTTCAAATTTATACATATAAAATAGAACAGACTGAGATTAATTTTGACAAAATATATGTTCTAGTTGAATTTTATTACATTTGGTAATAACTATACATGTTATTATTATAATTTTAGATTTTTCATTATTCAAAGAATGGACGGACGATACCGGCACTTAAGCTAGGAATGCTTATTCGTGCTTAGAGGTCAGGGAACACGTCGTGAGGAAATATAATTTTGGAAGGGAGCATCGTGAGGCATTATGCTCGAATCCTATTCCATAATAGATGTATACTAAATAACTAGCTGTGAGAAATCGAGTATTGATCCTATATATTTTTTGTAGTCGTTAAAAATAAAATACAATTCAAATGTTTTTCTCGAAATATACCGATTGTCACGATACTTTCATTCGGCAACGACCACGATATTAATTTAACCCGGATTAATGAAGTTAGTGACTGTGTTGCTTTCAGGTCTATTTACAATAACAGTAAATGAAAATAAGCCCCCTTAAAACATCTTTTAACCCATTTAGCCATTGAACATGTTGACGTCAAGTATACATTCAAATGCAGCATTTTGTGTTTTGTTACTTTAAAATACGGCTGATCATAACTCAGTTGAACGTATGTTCAGTAAGCCTCTACTCTGTTCGTTTTCGGAAGTACATGGATGAATGATAATATACCCGAAAACAACCTAAAAAGTCTTCATTAGTGGCCTTCTTTGAAACTAATATAAATAATAAAAAAGTATATGTCTCTATTGTACATTTTCCCGACGACAGACTTTCCTACTTAAAAGTGTAAAACGTGTAGTAAAACATGTATGTGTTGCTGCCGAGTATTCCTTTTATAGCCAATATATATTGGTAAATTATTCTTATAACCTTATCTCTTCTGTAATTAATTAATTAAATTTATCCTGAGTGTTATGATATGTTTATTAAATAAGGTTTCAAATTATGATACATTCCAACAGCAAATGTTTTGTACGCACAATATTAGAAGACCATTTTACCGTGTATAATAACATAATTATAGGCTTATGTTTTCCAGTATAGTGAAAAGTATAATGTAATGATTGTATTTCTGAATTTTTGTGTTCATATTTCAAGTTTTTTTTTTTTGAGAAGTCTCAAGGTGTATTCATTAAATCTTTTTTTTTTAATTTAAGCTCAAAAAAAAGAAAGAAAAAAAAACTATTTAAAATTATATCAAAATTTGCTGGCTAAAAATGTATTTATATGCGCGTATGTAAATCACAGAATTCTATATCATTTATACGAATTTTTAATTAAATTAGTATTATAGATTACGTGTGAATCAGTTGTTACAAAAGACAGAAGATAGCCTTTAAGGGAGAAACACTACCCTTTTTACCACTTCTGGTAAATTATGCTAATAACCGACTAAAAACACTAATAGACAAAAAAAAATGCAATTGGTTTATTTTCTTACACGTCCTGTTTTAAGATCGAACTTATAAGTATATAAAGGAGATGGGGACTTTTGGGTCAAAATGTAATAAGTAGAGATATGGTTTAAAAAATTGGTCATATTTTTTTATCTTACAATATAAAAAATCAACTTAATTCTGAATCTGGGAGCGGAGAAAAATGAAAAAGATTGTTTTCATCAAATTAATCGGGTATCGATTCAACTAAAATCGATTACAGAATTAAAAAAAGAAAGGTTTCTAATAGTTAATTAACTCAAAGTATTTAGATGCACAATATTAAACTTGTAAACGATAAAGTTCATTTAAATAAAGTTACATTAATAGCGAAAATATCATTTAATATTTGAAAATAATATCGATTTCGTATTGATTTAAAATAAATCATATTTTTAGTGACAGCTAACAACTGACTGACATTGATACTAGCCGTTTATTTTTTACCTACATTTCCTGGATGACATTTTAATAATAATAGAAGAAGAATTAAGTATGAAATACATTCAAAGGTTTTTTTTTAAATTCTGAACAATATTTATTAGTGTTTCAAGTTATTGATATTTGTAATGAGTTTTCAAACATTCTTCACTAAATATAAGAAACATTAGTGCTTTAAGAACTTAGTGATCGGGTTTTTTAATAGACATTGTAACATAACCTCATTTTTACAAAACGTTTAATAACTCCGCTCTCAGATAGCCAAAATATAGAGAATTTTCAGCGAGGGATCTATAAGCCTGAATGCATTAATTGATACCATTTTCATTTCATTACATTTTGGCCCAAGAATGTATGGAATCGTATCCATCTCCTTTATATATCTATTATAATAGTAACAAAATTATTAACACCCTGATTCGTCTTTAAAATCATACTAGTATAACAAAAAACAACGTAATAAAAATGTTAACTTTGTAGTACCTAGGTAAACCATTTTTGTTTGAAGTTGGATATTGTAATAATAATTGTTTCATTATAAACATGTTACGTCTGACGTCATTCTGGTCACGTTATTAACAAAACAATTACAAATAAGCATTAGTCAAGTAACTCTTTTATGCACCAGCTTAAACTATCTTTAATGCCCAGCAATTCTGCCTTGCGGTCAGCGCAGCCGTGACTCAGAACATCCTACCGAGAAATCGGACGAACTTTATCTCGCAATACATTACTATTGCGTGTTCAGCGGCGCCCACGCAACACACACCTCAACATAATCCTCGATGAAACTGCACCAACTTGAAAGATAAATAAAACTGGTTCTTAATACAAGTGTTTATATTTACAAAGATTCCGAGAAGCATTGGGATATCAGAACTAGGGTTTCCAAGTTTTATTTTGCAACAATGGGAATAACTAAGTGTGCGTGAATAAAATAATAAAACAAAGAAGCTTAAGTAAATGTTTCTTATATATTTCAATTATATGTTAAGATAAAAAATACATATGCTTTAAAACGAATAATTAAAGCTTTATAATAAAATACCTATAAATGACGGTTAATGATCTCCACTTTGTTATAAATGATTAACGATAGATTTTGCGTCTCGCTACGCAACAAATCTAAGGCTTCGAAATGGAACGCCAGAATATCCTACGAAAACCCAGTCATTTGGTAACAGTAGTTTTAAGTAAGCAAAAAATGCGCGTTTCTCAAATTAAACATGCAAATTTATTTCATATTGTTCTAACATAAGAATCATTATTGAGTGTACGAGTATATGTGTATATTTAGTGCATCATGCATTTTGATATCAAAGAAGAGATAATAAATGTGATCTAAGCTGCACATAACATAATTCAACCATATCTATGTGTCTGTGAGTAGATAACATTCTTTATGGTGAGAAAGAAGATGAAACGTTTTACGCAAAATATTTAGAATTAATAACTTTAGAAGGATGATTTTTGTTCTACTTCAATCTCAATAAACTTTACTGTAACTAATAGTCCCGTGTTAGGATAAAAAATTTCAAAAGAACCTAATGGCAAATCTACTATTTCTTCTTCGAATTTCTTTGTGCAAATCCTCCCTTTTAATTTTTTTCTAATTTTAATCAATAAAATAAGAAAAATACATTATATATGTATATATGGGCCCAAGATTTTTACAATCCTATACTGTAATCTTTCATTTTTACACTGATGCTATGTATATTCAAGCTACAAAAAATTTGGATAAAAAATGTACATATTTTGATAAGAATCAATCAGTCAAAAATATACAGTCATAAACCAAATAATTCATGGCGGTAATCGTTTAAAATGTTTTTCTTTACGCGAATTTATATATATCCAAATAAAAGATAAAAATCCCGATATCATGGTAATACAGCTGGCATTTTTTCGAATGAGCAAACAAAGTATGAGATATTCGAAGTTGATATACATGTATAAAAATAAAATAATAATATGGCCTTTGCTAAAATTATATAAATCTATCAATATAAGATTAAATTAACTTCGTACAAAGGATTAACACGTAAAGCATTACAAAAGTTATCGTTATAAAATTCAGTACAATAACTACTTACAAAGCATATTGTACGCTCGATTATCTAAAAGTATAAAATTATTCTCAATAGTTCCTCATGTAGCAAAGGTGAACTCTAAAAATTGTTTAAAAAAATCAACTTCTAAACAATTTAAATAAAGGCATAACGTTTGTAATATTACGTAAACAGAAAATAATACAATAGTGTTACGTTAAAACTTGTCGCTCAATTCTAGTTACTAATTGCCTGCAAATTAAAAAAGAAGTGATAATATCATAGTTTTAAAAATACCATAAAAAATTATTACATAAGTCATTTCATTCGTGACGCAAAATCTTTCATCCCAATGACGCAAATTAAATCAACTTGTATTTAAAAAATATAAGCATATAAAACTTGAATTATTTCTATTATTTGGTTAAAATAAAAAATAGTATTTTATTTTATAATAAATGTGAGAATTAGAATAAATATACGCATACACGCAACGGTCCTCGGTAGGATGAAATTTTATGTATCAGGGGTCTTGTAACACACAAGACAAACGAAACGGCCAGACCAGAACAAACATCTGTATGGTTTATATAAACAAAATAAAAAAGTATTTCACGTGAAAAGTGTTTACAGTTTCAACTGAGGTTTAAAAAGCAAACTAATGCACAATACTGATCGAAGTAAAAAAAAATAAATAATAATTCTTTCAGCAGTATTTCTATATCCATTCGTATCAGGTTACATCGCATTTTAATTAAAAGTGCTTACACATATGCATTCATTTCACCAGATTGAATATTGATTTATTTTTCATTTCGTGATAAAAACCAATTTGGGTAATACTATGGTTTAATATTACCATTTGTTTAAATTATATATTTTATTACATTACAATACCATCTTAGGCGAATAGGCGAGTTTTATACGAAGAGAAAACGTAAAACTTTTCGACAACTGTTTAAAAGGTAAGTTATATTTTAAGTATTTTTACATTAATTTTTAATTATGTTTATCGGTCGGTTTTTAAGATGTTATCAACTATGACCACCATTGATGATAGTATTAACTTCATAGGTATGGTATATTACGTGTATGATCGATTTCCATTATTATCTAGATTTATATAGAATGTATTGATGTCTAAATAATCTTTCTATATAAAATATTATATTTGACGATACATAATTTTTATAAATTACTAGCTTTTACGCGTTTAATTTACGTTGTTACGATTTTACTGAGAAAAAAGTGATAACTCCACATCTAGACCCTATGTCAAAATTTAACTTACACCAGATTTTAAGTTAGACCTTCAGGATAACAAGTGTAAATCACATTCAATTTCCTGCAGCAGATTTTGCGTACAGCCAAGACAAATAAGAGCCAAGAGGAAAATTCTTAAAACAATTGTTTGGGCTCTATTGCTCTTATAAAGAATTATAACTCATTTTTCCTCAATATAATTCATGTAAAGACATCGGTCACTTACAGTTCTATTCTGTGTATAGATTTTTTTTTTTCGTTTGTCCGTTGCTTTATTTGGTTAAAATCATTCGTCATTTTTTTTTATGTTAACCTTAGTGGTGGTGTCATCTATTGCAAATACAGTGGCCTTCATTATCGTGAGAGATTCAGACTGAAACTGTTTGAATTTCTGTTCACCGACGTATTTGTTTTGATTCAATAAGCAAAGTCGAGGACATTTTTTTTAAAATACACATTGTGTGAATTTTCGGATAAAATCGATTGTGATAAATAAATTTAAGAATTTTGTATACATTGTTGTACAAATATTTAACAAGACTGTAATGCAAGATGATTCAAAAAAATAAGCTCCAAAATGTTTTACGTACGATAAGTAAAATTTTGTTTTCGAATTTATATAAATTATTACTTTTTTAACTACCTCATATGTAAGCTTTTTGTCATGTATGTAATAAGATTTCTAAATCATCATCATCATAATATCAGCCATTGGATGTCCATGCTGAACCTAGGCCACTCCCATCGACCTCTAGAGCGACCGATTCGAAGCAGCCTCCATCCAACGGCTTCCAGCGACTCTCTTCAAGTCGTCTGTCTATCTTGCGGACGGCCGTCCTACTCTGCGCTTGCCGGTACGTAGTCCCCACTCGAGAACCTTTCTGCTCCATCGGCATCCCTGCCCATTGCCACTTCAGCTTGCAAATTCGTTGGGGTATGTCTATAACCTTCGTTCGTCTGCGGACCTCATTGTTTCTGATTCGATCTCGCAGAGAAATATCTATATGTAGGTACATATGTATATTACTAAATCAAAAACGGCATGGTATTAAATTTCTTACATATAAAAAGTAAAAATTTTATCTCAGAATAAAGAAAAATAGTTGACTATACAAATTTTATCTCGTGTTAATAATTATACAATTAAAAATAGTATTGGCAAATCAGTTCCGAAAAAAAAAAAACCATTATTTTTGATAGTATTTTAATTTCATAAGTCGTATTAGATGCAGTCTTATTGCTACTACTGAGTGAAAAATCTACTGGCTTATATATAACCCAATCTTCAAAGTTAGACTATTAAAATAAAGAACATGATACTTTCGAGAAGTTTCCGTTAATTACTACATTACTATTCCTGTAATTAATTATTTAATTTTAGACTACTGTCATCTATTATCAAACATAAACTAAAATATACAAAGATTTCGACTTCTCTAGAACTTAACTAGTTCGTAAAATAACTATATAAAAAATTGCTAGTACATTTCGGTCTTTTATTTGTAGATGAAATAATAAGACGACGAATCAATTATTACGTGTACAAAAAATAAATAAATAAATAACAAAATTATTTGAAGCTGCGTAGCATTAAAAACAGGTAAATTTCTAGTTTATTCTGAGTTTAATTTTTTTGATTTTAGAAATTTCTATTTACTAATGACTACTAAAAAATTAAATACGCAAGCTTTTTTAAAATTTATACATATCTAGTACGATAAAATTACATCGAATTTACAATTACGTATAGAAATAAAACAAAAATTTATGTGATATAATGTATAATAATGATTCATACAAGTATATAATATAATATACTTGTATAAAACATACAAAAAAAGTTTTGAGGAATCAGCTTAAAGTATGACGATATAAAAATGCACCTTATAAATACATTCTTTGTCATCCGATTAAGTAAGCTGATATCAAAATAGGCCGACGAAGTTATCACAACTTATCTTTGTTATACGCAGCATATTAAGTAAATAATTCCCTCATTGGGATAGTAATATTTACCGGCAAAGAAGTCCTGACCTCTTTCTTGTCGAGGTGTCGTAAAAGGCGATTAAGACCATAGCGGTGCGAACAACCATGCACCGACCAGGGTGGTGATGGGCAGCAGCGTCACTTCGCATTGGCATAACACACTGCGCTCGCCAACACGTTTGCTAAGCGTGGAGAGTATTGGCAAACCCCCCCCCCCATTATTATGACAAGCAAAAAAGAGCTCAGGCCCCCAGTTCCCGATGGTCCTACTATTCCCTACTACGGCAGTGGCTCGGGTAACGGTAGGACAGGGGGTGCTAAGAATCTCCGGGTGAGATTCCGCTGCCACCCACGACAACCTGCCCCTGGTAACTTACAATATTCGCACCATGAGGTGTGATGAAAGGATTGTTGAGCTGGAAGAGGAAATAAACAGGTTACAATAGGATATACTGGGTTTATCTGAGGTTCGAAGAGAGGGGCAGGACACGATAACCCTGTAATCCGGTCACCTGTTCTACTACCGGGAGGGGGACCAACAGTCCCAAGGAGGTGTCAGGTTTATTGCCCGCAGATCCCTCATTGGCAACATTGTGACCATCGGAAGTGTGTCGAACAGGGTTGCGTACCTTATACTTAAAGTATTTAAAAGATACTCGCTGAAGGTCATACAGTCAATAAAATAACGGCACACCCAGATGAAGAAATAGAGGCTATGTATGAGGACATTAGTAGAGCCATACATAAGAATAAAACCTACTTCAATGTTGTCATGGGGGACTTTAACGCGAATATAGGCAAAAGAGACGATGAGCTGAAAGTGGGGCAATTTGGATATGGACAGCGGAACCCAGGGATCAGAGGTTGGATTTTCTGGAGAAGAAGGGACACTTTATGATGAAGTCCTTTTTCCAAAAGCCGCCTCATAGAAAATGGACTTGGGTAAGCCCTAACAGTTCCACTAGGAATGAAATAGACTTCATCATGACCACCATACGACAGATATTCAATGTCGTCTGTGTGATCAATAGGGTGAAAACTGGGAATGATCACCTATTGGTTAAAGGCACATTGAATATCACTATCAGTGCTAAACTAGAACAGTCACGCCTGATGAAGTCTACACTGGTACCATCTAACGCACATATCCAAAACCCCGAGAACTTTTAGCTCGAACTATCTATTCGTTTTGATTGTCTTGACGATTGCATTTCTGTGAACGATAAAAACAGCAGGATGGCGAACACTGTCCATACAGTCGGGAGCCGATTTTACAGACCGGGCCGTAAAAGCGGCCTCCAAAAAATCTCTGACCAAACTCAAAGTCTTATGGAAGAACGAGCCTTCCTTTGACGCTTTTTAAGCTGGTTAAGCAGTCCTCTGGTGATGCTGAAGCATATGGGCGGATCAACGTTGTTTTTAATACAAAAGGTATTAAAGACACGATAGAGCAGAATCGGGGCCCCAAAGTGTTCTCAAGGGATTCCTCTGTATGTTAAAGCCAGTTTTCGAGGCTGAAAACAGTGGATGGAGGTACAGCGTTGATCAGAGCTGAGATATTGAGAGAGGTCGGAAGTTTTACGGACACTTGTATACCTCGGTCTACCAACCTGATTGTAGTTCGGCTGAAGAGCCACGAACCGAGCTAACCCGACATTATTCAGAATATAGACAGCTTAAAAACAATAAGGCACCAGTCACCTGGTCCTCACGGACGGTATTACGTCAGAGCTTCTAAAAGCGGGTGGAACACCGGTACTTAAAGTCCTTCAGAGGCTCTTTAATGCCGTCTTGCTCGAGGACATAATGCCGGAAGCCTGGAACAGAAGTGTGGTGGTACTCTTCTTCAAAAAGGATGATTTCACCCTGTTGAAGAATTACGAGGGCTATGCTTGGTATTTCTCTGCGAGATCGAATCAGAAATGATGAGATCCGCAGACGAACGAATGTTGCCGACATAACCCAATGGACTTGCAAGCTGAAGTGGCAGTGGGAAGGACACATAGCTCGAAGAACTGACGGCCGATGGAGCAGAAAGATTTTCGAGTGAAGACCACGTACCGGCAAGGACAGCGTTGGACGGCCGTCCACGAGATAGACAGACGACTTGAGGAAAGTCGCCGGAAGCCGTTGGATAGAGGCTGCTTTGAACCGGTCACTCTGGAGGTCGATGGGGGAGGCCTACGTTCAACAGTGGACATCCAACGGCTATGATGATATGATGATGAAATAATTATATATATTCGACTCTCGACTATAATTCGGATCTCGATTACTATATCAATCTTTAGTTTAATGTTTTCTTATATTTACGCGAATTTTTCTCATTTAATTAAAAGTCTATAACGGATTTTATCGCGATTATTTAAAACTTTATAGTCGTATAAATTATTCGGACACCATTGTTGTTTAACAATATTTTAAATTCATCCAGTCCATGGTCTCTGGGGACTGAGGTTATGGGTGTCCGAATAATTTATACGACTATTATTAGATACACTTTTAATTGAATCTTTAGTTTCTTCAATATCTAAGGCTGATTGAAATTAATATACTATGTTTTCCGACTAATTTCGTAAATATATTTACGTATTGTAGGCACTATATTAACTATTGTTCCTCAAAATCTTTGTACAGCTTAATTTTCGTGTAAAACCGGAAACTGTGTGATATCTCTATTGCGTCACGCATACCACTGATAACTATTTTGTAAAGTTAAGTTTTAACAGTAACATTTGTCACCTATGTCGTATCTACACTACTCTTTATACATTACACTACAATATTTTTTATCAAAATTTCATTCCAACAAGATATTATTATCCTTGTGGTACCGATATTTTTTGTAAAGCAATTGTTTCGTGTTGGTTAATAATAATTATGAGGACTACTATAATGGACATTTAATTTATTGCTACAACGTTGTATATAAGAAGTGAATTTGCGTTATCAATATACATTGTGCAAGTCGGGTTGGGTCACTGACGATAAACTGGAAAGATAACTGTTCCAAAAAATCAAAAAAAAAATGTTTTATTTAATTATCGAGAACTTAAATTGGAAAATTGATACAGTGCGGACCGGCAGTGATAACATACGGGATAACCTCAGCAATCTTCCGAGCGGTCACTTACATCAAAAAAACTGTGCCTACCAAAGTGTTGTGCCTAATATATATATTTAAATCATATTGCAAATACTGCTTGGTCGCCTATCCATTATCTGTGTTGACACTTATATTTAAAAAAAAAAAGAAATGTAAGATTTTTACTGTACTATGTGACCCTCGCGGTTTCAGCTTATATTGCTGCTTATTCCTTCCATAAGTCATGTTTTGATGTTTTACAAGTATAACAATGGTACATCTGAATAATAGTTTTCTCAATAAGTATTAAAATTAGTTCATACTTTCAGAGTTTAATAATTATTTAAAAAAACCTGCTTTATAATATTAGTGTATGTTAAAATAATTTAATTTTTTTTTTAAATGAATAAAAGCTTTTGCAAATCAGTGATGGAGTTATAGTTTATAGTGTTCACTGGCCAGATTAAATTTTACATAAAATGTATTCAATTGAAAAAATAAACATTAGTATCTGTATCCATATTGGTTAAATTAAAATATAAAAGACAATTACTACATAATTTACTACCTTTTTTGTAAGGCTACGTATAATAAATAATTATATATATATAATATATGAGTATACATACATATATAATATATTAATAATCGTTACATAAAATCTATAAGCGGGTATTGAACGAAGTTAAGCCTATGTGCGGAACTATTCACGTCCCAATTTATAATAATCAGTTTTGCGCAGATTATAAAGATAGCGATTAACAGAAAATCTCTTATCAAAGTTTGCCTTCCACTTTCTAACACTGATAAGTAAAATGACGATGATTACTAGACTTAAAACGACGGCATCGGTTATTATAAAAACATTTTATGATACACTTATATTTATCCAAATCCAATTTATATTTACTTGACGAAGCTATAAAACAACGAATAAAAAATACTAGAAGCCGGTCAATTGTCGTAACGAAAGCGATAATTATTATGTAATGCAAGATCAACAATAAAATGCCTTCTTATAAAATATTTTAAGAGGCCTGGTAACGTAAAAAGTTATTTTTTATATGAAATATGTGTTTTATTTAATTATCATAGATATGATTAATATTATAGAACTGTTTTTGCTACCGCGTTTGCTATGAATTACTAATATACAAATATTACATATATTTAATCCTATAAAAAGCTTTATCGAAAGATTTATATTTTTAGTATATAGTACCTATTTATAAACAATCGCATATTTTGTTTTTAAAATATTAATATGACCCTAATATCATCATACTCCGGATTGATGGCATTATAAATGATTTGATATATAATTTATTTATATATACGCAAACAAAGAATCTGTTTTATTCATATAATCAAAATGTTTGAAAGGTTATATAATATAGTCTTAATCAACAAGTGTCATTTTAGTAAATTATTTCAGTAGTCTCCGAAAATAATGATTGAGGTGTCATTCGATTCGGAATGGCATCTAGATGATTTTTGAAAGAAAATAATGAACTTTTGCATGCAAAAATTGCGAAAGTTATTAAAAATTAGCTAAAAAAAAGAGGATTTATTTTTTTGCAACTATCTCAAAAAAAATAAAGATTTTTCAAATTTAAAAAGTAAATGGCACTTGTTGACGAGTAATATATATTTCAATGTACGTAATTTTAAGAAATTATTTTATCAATCCGTTCGTCTATAACTTTCACAGAGCTCCTGGAATTCTAACCAAAACTGCAGGCAACATTTGGCGAAAACTTTGCCTCTTTACTATTCTTGACTCGGAAGTGTAATCAAAACAACCGTACCCCGGTTAACTGAGCTTAAAGTGGCTAAGCGAAGGCTAATTTTCGTCATCTTAAAAATATCTTTTCTAGCTCTCGTAAATTAATATTTTTGTTACAAACATTTCATTAAATCTTTTTAAATGATTAATAACAATAACAATATGTTGTCAATTGTCAAAAAAAAAAATATTATTACTATGTAATGCTTTAAAGTTTTCTCATGAACGAATTTATTTAAAAATTAGTTATTGTAATAAATACGAAATGTAATTTTTCGTAAAATTATAATATTTAATAAACGAATGAATTATAATACAAAATTTCTGTAAGGAATATATTTCATAATTTAAAACGTAAACGCTAATCGCTATTTTTGGTGGTAATACTCACAACTTTGAACTTTGTGTATCTAGATGATAACAATGTTTACATATTTATGCGATAATTTCATAAATGCAATTAGCTTAAAAAATATGATGACCCAAACTCACGGGTTAGAATCACTGACGCTGTTAGTAACATATCGCATTATCAGAAATGTTAATGTATCATTCATAAGAAACTGATAGCTAAAACAAAAATATAGTGTAATTTATAAAACAACCAAAAAAGTTACATACTAATAATAAAACTAAAATAGAGCCAACTCTGTACGGTGAATGTATATTAAAATATTGAAAATTTTTTTCGAGGGCACTCTATTATCGATACTAAATCCAAAATTGTATTTTTTTTTTTTCATTTCGCTTCACGCCAAACCCCTGAATATATATAAATGAATTTGAAATGAAATTAAATGGAATTCATACTACATAGTCAGGACACTAGATACTTCGTATCCTAAAATTCAGAACGGTTCCATTGAAAGAGGCAAATTATGTACTTATTTGTAAATATCTACCAATTAGAGCAACCTGTTTAGATGAAGATTCTGCCGGCGACGATTATGACATCTTTAAGCTTAGTCTTCATTCTGATATAATTTTTAACTTTTTTTTTCATATTCAGTAGAGTGCGCAGTAAGATTAAAATTTATTTATGAGGCACTGCATGTATATATATATTTAAATATACAGTACACACACACGGGTACAACCTATATTGTAAATTTTTATATAAAATATTTTTCGTACTCTAAATGGAATTTATTTGCCATTAAAATCATCGTGTCTCGCTCTATTATAATTTAAATATACATTATTGTTGGAACTTAATATGAATGAAAAATGTTCTAAATGTGTAATAGAAATTTTTACACTACTTCCCACCCATTTTTTTCCCTGTTAGTCAAAAGTCCTGAACACGTCATACGATAATAATTTAATGCCAAAATAAAGAAGGAAAAAGAACGAAAAATTATTTAATTAAAAAGTAACATATTTTTGATTTAATAAATTTAATAGAAACTACGCTTAGACTTGCAAGCATACTCGAAGAGGCACTAGGACACAATTCTCCCATTTAATTTTAACTTTGTACCCACTGGCCGCTTAGTCGATTAGCAATATTAAACTCAAATTCAACAATATATACAAATATTTTTAAGTTATATTGTTATGCGTGACTTTAAATGGAATTTTTAAAATAGTATTTTATTAAACTAAAATGACAAAAAAAATGTTCTATTCATCCTAAATAAAAAATAAGTAATGTGTTGCAACATAAACATTTTTACGATGTTTATTCAATCTTCTTCTCGTACCGAAAGTGTTTAATGCATGTATATATACATTAAGAAGGCAAAAAGCTTTTAAGATGATGTCCTATTTTAAGGTAAATTGAGTTGTGAGGTATATAATATACACAATAATCAGATTTCAACATACGAAAAGTCACAAATATGATCATTATATTAATTGATGGTTCTCAAATCCAACGTAATCTCATAGCGTATTAACATAGATCGCTATAATAATTATCTGGTATGTTAAACGAATTATTTTACAAATTATGTCAAATTTTCATCAATTTGCAAATTAAAATATGAGTCTAAAGCAGAATGTAAATATGATTAATAATAGTAACGAGTCTATGAAATGCTACACAATGACTGCTTATTTTCGAAGTATTTACGATTAAAAACTAGTTCGTTTTTTTTTTTCATTCCCATTCATTATCTATAGCTATATAAATTTGTTTGTATAATATACTATCTAATTTCGCTTACATGCGCGATAAATATAAGTTACACATATAACTATTATTATGCTTAGTTTTAAAAAATAAAATAGCTTACATTACTTATATGTCGCAAAATTGCACGATACTCAATATGATTATTAAATTCATGAAAATAGGTATTAATTTTGTAGTTAAGTAACGGGTACAAATTTTACCTAATAATAACATTCTTTCTTTTATTTTGACCAAATAATAAATATGTTAAATTGTGTAATATTTAAAAATGTTAAAAGATCACATCACCTAACATATGTAAGAAAATAGTGATAAGAGTTCTAATAAAGCATGTAAAATGTAAAATGAACTAAGAAATAAATGCACATCGCAAAAGTTTGAATAACGTTCAGCGATCAGACGTTGTTGTTTGCAGAAACCGGCTTTAGGCCAACAGGAGTTTGTTATTCTTTTTTTATTAAAAAGTCAAGCGATTGGAAATTTTGCGAATTCCTTTATAAATAAATAAAAAAAGTAAAGTTTTGTGTTTTATGAACTTTAAAATCACCGGTAAATCGAACGCATTCGCAAAAAGCCTTGCACTTACCTCGGCGAAGAGAGTCAGGAGGAGGAACAAAAGGGTCGTCGTGACTCTCATGGTGGTAGTACAGTCGAAATAGTTTGATGGTATAAAGTTTTTCCGATAGGCGGCGAGCGCGTAGGCACCAACCGTGCCTCGCTAGCGTCGAACCGCGAATGGTGCGACTTGCGGCTCGGTCGCTCGCTCGCTACAACTTTTCGTCCCAACTTTAGAAGTGCACATATCACTTACGACTTGCATCGGCCTACGCGAAAGGCGTGTGTTATAGTACTTTATTTCTATAAACAATACGAACGAATCTTTCAACACATGGCTATTTTAGCGCTTTTGAATTATATTTTTGTTAATGAAAAATATATTGTTAAGTACCGAGTTAATTTATAGCATGTTACTGTCTGTTCGAAAATGTAGAGTTCTTTAATAATACGTTTATTTTACCTTAATTATCAAAATTTAGAGATACAACCTACTCTGAGATAAATTATCAAACATTTCATATAACGAATGTAACTTAAAAACATTTTTATAAGTTCTTTTCTTGTGTCTTATAGACAAAACAATCGTTAATATGTACCTATATTAATAATAATAATTAATAATAATGTTAATTTATTTATGCGAATCGAGACTGTATGAGTAACCACATTATATGGTTTTCAACACACAATATCGATGCGGTGTGTAAATTCCTTACGTGTACTCATTTTAACTTCATTTCAGCCGTTGATTGATGTATGTACATATATATCATAAAACATATCGAAACTAATAAAACTATGTAGGCTATGTGATATGGTCGCCTATACAGGACCCAATTCGTAAATTTAGCAACTCGTTCGTGCATAATTTTAAATACCAACGTAAACTAGGCTGTAAAAAGTATTGCATCTCTTTCTCTCAGTCGAGCCTCAGCCCCGCAAAGTTCCATGACCCCTCTCTTGCGCTTATCACGCGCGTCGCACGATTATAAAACAACAGAACACCGAACACGTATTTCACGAATTTCACCCTTAATACGAAATAATAACATCTTTTCTCGTAAGAAATAGGTGCGCATGATTGAACAGATGATAAAATTTATTTACCCACATATTCCATCGCCATCCAAGACAAGTATTTAATTTTTTTACCAAATAAACTACAAAATCAAATATGAATTACTACATAAAAATAAATATTTATCAACTTTCTGACCATTAATATATAATATTTATTATTATACAGCTAAATAAATTGCAAAATATTTCTAATTAGAGTTTTTATGTTGTTCAAGAATAAGAAATAAATAATTTGATAGTATGGCTGTATCAATTAGAAGTTTATATCGGAGGCGACACTGAGTATTTTATAAAAAAAAAATCATAGTCTTCAATTTATCATATTACGCAATGTGTTTGCGCACGAGTTTGAGCGGCTACCCGGCTTTTCATCGATCGTCACCGTACTAGCCTGGATGCAATTTTCTTGCTTTTCTCATTCTCATTTTCTCAAACAAGATCTACACATTGAAATAATATTTTTTTTTATACCTGTTAAGTCGACACCTTGACTTTGTCATGAAATGAATAAAAAATATATTTCCACAAAAACAAATAAAAACGCCTTCTGTAACTCTAAATGCGTATTATAAAATATTATAATTAAAGTTGGTTCACAATTGGTGAGTAAAAGGAAATTAAAATAGCGAGTGCCATAAAGAAAAAAAACTCTCATCCTTCTTTGAATTCTGCTAAAACTAAATATCTTCGAAATTGGAATGGTATTGGTAATGATTCTGGTGTTGTAGGTCCATGGGATGCAGATGAGAGACGACTTAACTGATTACAATGAGTGTTGGTAGGCATATTGCTGGAGAACAACAAATAAGCTATTTTTTGACTTTTTTTCGTGGAACACAGAAAGTTAAAAATAAAAATCGCCTATGACTATTAAAAATGTCGGATATGAAAAAAGACAACTTTACAGAAGAGCGATGAAAAGTGTAAATTGCATGCGTCTTTTAACATTTTTTTTTAAATACCGACTTTATAAATTAAGTGATTAAAAAACTATGCATAACATATTTTTTTTTCAGCTGATAATAGACTTGGTTAATTAGGAACGTTTTATGAAAAAAAAAAATCGATTTTGCAGTTCCTACGATGTTAATAGTCATAGGCGAAATAGTTAAAAACATTACAACTCCCTAAATGGTTACTAAAAAAAACTTATAATAAAACTAGCTGCTGCCCGCGACGTCGTCTGCGTGAACGCTATACAGCACCAAAAGTACCTACTATTATACCTTTTAAAATAACATTCATTTACCCGTTTCTTCTTTACATTTCATATCTACAGAAAGTACAGTAACAGAGGGAGACTGTCTTTTGTAAAATTGACTTTCAAAAAGTGCTTATTTTAAGCCTGCTTTGAATAAATGACTTTATGGTGATTCTGCTGAATTAAGTCATAAGTTGTGACTGAAACGGATGGAGAAAATAATAAATAAGGAATACAGAATATGGTAAAAATACATATTTATAGGACTTCTCGATAAACAACATTAGTAGTTTGGCTCTCCGCAGCCAAAATGTAAAGAGAGTCAGGACTGGTGACGCGGGAGCAAGCGACGTACAGCTGCCCGTGTGAAGCAGCTCGTCCTGAGGTCGACACCAGCTACCCTCAGTGTCTGCCCCTGCGACTTATTGATGGTCATCGCGAAGCAAACACTCACGGGGAACTGTACGCGCTTGAACTGGAACGGGAAGTTATGAGGTATGAGCGGAATGCGTATAAATACTGCTTCGCCGACGCCACAACCCGTAAGAATTTCCGCCTCAATGGTGTGTCTGTGGAGCGAGATGACTTTAAGGCGGAAGCATAAGCATTTCTTATTTTTATGATATATATGGCATGCTTAATTTTCCTCTTTCTTCGTTATTTAACTCAAATTGTTTACAGCAATAGCGTGCCGTTTTCGAGTTTAAATTTTGTTATACATCTATGCAGTTCTTTTTGAGTTCTGTTTGTTATTACATACAGAAAAACTCGATGAATTTTATAAGACATAGATGAAGCAGCTTAAAACTTATATAAACACATTTTTTTAAAATTCTCTTGCTCATCTCTGAAACGAATCAACGATACAATTTTTATTAAAATGCACAACTCCATCTATGACTTTTATGAACAACTATTAACCTCGCCAACATGATCAAATTTAAATTATTTATATCCAAAAAGGGTTTACACATGTAATTCGACTTGATGTTTTTAAAATCTCATAGATGGCGCTGCTCTAAAATTGTCTTGATACTTCTTCTTCTTCTTCTTTTCAGCCCTTGGTAGTCCACTGCTGGACATGGGCCTCCCCTAATCGACGCCACTCCACCCGGTCCTGGGCCCTCTGAATCCAACGGTTTCCCGCTGTCTTCTTCAGGTCGTCAGTCCACCTGGTAGGAGGGCGGCCTGTGCTCCTTTTACCTAAACGTGGTCGCCATTCAAGGACCTTCTTTCCCCATCGGTTGTCAGTCCTGCGAACGATGTGGCCAGCCCATTGCCACTTCAATTTGCAAACTTTGAGCGCTATGTCGGTTACCTTCGTTCTTCTACGGATTTCATCATTTCTGACTTTGTCACGTAGAGAAATACCGAGCATAGCTCTCTCCATTGCCCTCTGAGCGACTCTGAGCTTGTGGATTAGGCCCACAGTAAAAGACCACGTCTCGGCACCATAGGTCATCACTGGCAACACACATTGCTCGAAAACTTTCGACTTCAGGCACTGAGGTATATCAGACGTCAAGACGTGTCGTAGTCTCCCGAACGCTGCCCAGCCGAGTTGGATTCTTCGAGTGACCTCCCTCTCGAAGTTGGACTTACCCATTCGGATCGTTTGTCCCAGGTAAACGTACTCGTCTACAACTTCGAGAGCAGTGCCGTCGACAACCACTGGTACGGGTGTGACATGGACGTTAGACATGATTTTCGTCTTGTCCATGTTCATCTTAAGACCCACCCGTTGTGAGGCACTATTGAGGTCGCTGAGCATAATGCCGAGTTCCTCCAGCGACTCCGCCAGGATCACTATGTCATCGGCAAATCGGAGGTGTGAGAGGTGTTCGCCGTTGATGTTAATACCACGCCCTTTCCACTCCATCAGCTTGAACACGTCTTCCAGTGCAGCGGTAAAGAGTTTTGGGGAGATGACATCCCCCTGCCGTACGCCGCGCTGCACATGGATGGGGTTCGTACTGCTGTCGTGTACTCGGACTTTCATGGTGGCGGCATTGTATACACACTTCAACGCCTCGATGTACCGATAGTCGATCTGGCACCGCTGAAGAGACTCGAGCACCGCCCAGGTCTCGATAGAATCGAAGGCCTTCTCATAGTCCACATACGCTACGCAAAGCGGCAGGTTATACTCCTCGGTCTTTTGTATAACCTGCCGAAGCGTATGTATATGGTCTATGGTACTATAGCCTTTTCGGAAACCGGCTTGTTCGGGAGGCTGGAAGTCGTCTAGTCTGCGCGTTAAACGATTAGTAAGGACCCTCGAAAACAGCTTATAAACGTGGCTCAGAAGCGCGATGGGCCTGTAGTTCTTCAGCTGGGTTTTATCCCCCTTCTTGAAGAACAGTACCACCACGCTTCTGCTCCACGCCTCCGGGGTACTTCCAGTGTTGATGACGGAATCAAACAATTGCTGGAGCGCTACTAGGACGGGTTTGCCGCCCGCTTTCAGCAGCTCGGTTGTGATTCCGTCATCCCCCGGAGCTTTGTTGTTCTTAAGCTGTTTGAGTGCCCCCCTAATTTCGTACAGACTGACGTCCGGGATATCTTCGGTATAGTGCCGGGTTAATTTGGCTCGCTTGTCGTTCACCGCCTTGGGAACGGGAGCTCTTGAGGAGGTATACAACTGTCCGTAGTACCTCTCAATTTCTCTCAGAACTTCGGGCTTAGACGTAACTATGGTGCCAGAGTCGGTCTTCAACCTCGTCAACTGACTTTGCCCAACCTCCAGATCTCTTGCGAACACTTTCGAGCCTTTGTTCCGCTCGATCGTGTTTTTTACACGATTGGTGTTATAAACACGCAAATCGCGTCGCCTACTCTGAGAGATCTGTTTGTTGAGCAGTCGGTACTTCGACATTGAGGTTGGAGACTGCACACATAGTTCCCGCCTCTCCCTCATAAGACCGAGAGTATGTTCTGAGAGAACTTGAGGTTTACCACTGGAGGGGGCCTTGAAATACTTAGACCCAACCTCGTGGACAGTGTCTACCATACTGGTGTTATACTCGTCCACTGAACTGCATGTTTCTAGGCACGCGAAACGATTGCGGAGTTCCAGCTGAAAGGCCTCGGAGTCCTGGATCTGGGCAGGTGTGGGTCGGAGCGTAGACTTCATCAGGCGTGACCGTTCCAGCTTGACATTGATATTCAATGTGCCTCTGACCATCCGGTGATCGCTTCCGGTTTTAACCCTGCTGATCACAGAGACATCATTGAATATGTGCGGTTTGTCTGCCAAAATGAAGTCTATCTCACTTTTTACGGAACCATTGGGACTGATCCAAGTCCACCTGCGCTGTGGCTTCCTCTTGAAGAAGGAGTTCATCATATAGAAGTCCTCCTTCTCCAAGAAGTTAGCCAGCAAGTGGCCACGGTGGTTCCGTTGCCCGATACCAAAGGGCCCCACCTTCAGCTCGTCGCCGTCTCGCGCACCCAGTCTTGCGTTGAAGTCCCCCATCACCACCGTGAAATGAGTCTTGGAGTTACGCATGGCCCTACTTACGTCCTCATACATAACTTCAACCTCATCGTCGGGGTGTGCCGAGGTCGGTGCGTAAACCTGTATGACCTTCAGCGAATATCGCTTGGATATTCTGAGTATAAGGTACGCTACCCTTGCTGACACGCTCCCGACTTCCGTCACGTTGTTGACGAGGGACCTGTGGACGAGGAACCCGACACCACCTTGGGACAGATGTTCGCCCTCCCGGTGATAGAACAAGTTACCGGAGTTTAGGATTATCGTGTCCTCCCCCTGTCTTCGGACTTCGGATAATCCCACGACACTCCAGTTTAACTTGTCTATCTCGTCTTCCAGCTCACGGATCTTGTCGTCGGTCCTCAGTGTCCTGGTATTGTATGTTGCCAGGTGCAAGAGTTGTCGTTTGTGGCAGCGCGATCTCTGCCGGAGATTGATACTACTTATATTCATTTCTTATATTACATTTATTCTTACATTCATTATGTTTATCAGCCTAAGTTACTTATATTTCGTGATTTTTTTAGTGTGAAGATAGCTTATAGCATGGTTATTAACATAATAACAACATTCAAATATGCGTCGCTAGATTGTTGAAGAAATAAAGGTTCACTGCTCGTTCCCCGTAGGTGATAGCGTGATAATTTGTAGCCTATGTTATGACCCGACTTCTTAATAATATTCGTACCAAATTTGAAGTAAATCCATGCAGTACTTTTTGAGTTTATCCCGGACATACATACAGACAAACAGACAAACAGACAAACAGACAAAAATTCTAAAAACTATATTTTTGGCTTCGGTATCGATTGTAGATCACACCCCAAGTATTCTTTTAAAAAAATATTCAATGTACAGTTTTGACTTTTCTACCATTTTATTATATGTATAGATACTGTTACTGTATACCTACAAGTATCGTCACTCGGAGAACATGGGAAGCCGTCGGTCCCGGTTGTTATCATAGACATCTGATAGCGATCGTTATTCATGATAGGGAAAACTATCTTCCAACCCGCAGTAGAACAGCGTGGCGGATTATGCTCTAACCCTTCTCCTATATGGAGAAGAGGCCTTTTCCTAGTAGTGGGACGTTTACGGACTGATTTAATATACAAACAATAAAATACCTAAAAGATTTAGACCAGCGTGTTAACGAATGGTTTAGGTTAGCGTTCAGGTTCGCGAGTTGATTCTCCAGAAAGGAAAAAAAAAATAAGCCACACTAGGATATTCGACTTTAAATAAAATAACAACGATATAAAAACGCTCCATGCCTTAAGCACGCCGTTTGCATTTTTTTTTAAATCTAAACATATGTATTTTTTACCCACATATATAGAATAGGATGTCGAACGATATAAAGACGCTCCATGCCTTAAGCACGCCGTTTGCATTTTTTTTTAATCTAAACATATGTATTTTTTGCCCACATATATAGAATAGGATGTCGAACGATATAAAGACGCTCCATGCCTTAAGCACGCCGTTTGCATTTTTTTTAATCTAAACATATGTATTTTTTGCCCACATATATAGAATAGGATGTCGAACGATATAAAGACGCTCCATGCCTTAAGCACGCCGTTTGCATTTTTTTTTAATCTAAACATATGTATTTTTTGCCCACATATATAGAATAGGATGTCGAACGATATAAAGACGCTCCATGCCTTAAGCACGCCGTTTGCATTTTTTTTTAATCTAAACATATGTATTTTTTGCCCACATATATAGAATAGGATGTCGAACGATATAAAGACGCTCCATGCCTTAAGCACGCCGTTTGCATTTTTTTTTAAATCTAAACATATGTATTTTTTACCCACATATATAGAATAGGATGTCGAACGATATAAAGACGCTCCATGCCTTAAGCACGCCGTTTGCATTTTTTTTTAATCTAAACATATGTATTTTTTGCCCACATATATAGAATAGGATGTCGAACGATATAAAGACGCTCCATGCCTTAAGCACGCCGTTTGCATTTTTTTTTAATCTAAACATATGTATTTTTTACCCACATATATAGAATAGGATGTCGAACGATATAAAGACGCTCCATGCCTTAAGCACGCCGTTTGCATTTTTTTTTAATCTAAACATATGTATTTTTTGCCCACATATATAGAATAGGATGTCGAACGATATAAAGACGCTCCATGCCTTAAGCACGCCGTTTGCATTTTTTTTTAAATCTAAACATATGTATTTTTTACCCACATATATAGAATAGGATGTCGAACGATATAAAGACGCTCCATGCCTTAAGCACGCCGTTTGCATTTTTTTTTAATCTAAACATATGTATTTTTTGCCCACATATATAGAATAGGATGTCGAACGATATAAAGACGCTCCATGCCTTAAGCACGCCGTTTGCATTTTTTTTTAATCTAAACATATGTATTTTTTGCCCACATATATAGAATAGGATGTCGAACGATATAAAGACGCTCCATGCCTTAAGCACGCCGTTTGCATTTTTTTTTTAATCTAAACATATGTATTTTTTGCCCACATATATAGAATAGGATGTCGAACGATATAAAGACGCTCCATGCCTTAAGCACGCCGTTTGCATTTTTTTTAAATCTAAACATATGTATTTTTTGCCCACATATATAGAATAGGATGTCGAACGATATAAAGACGCTCCATGCCTTAAGCACGCCGTTTGCATTTTTTTTTAAATCTAAACATATGTATTTTTTACCCACATATATAGAATAGGATGTCGAACGATATAAAGACGCTCCATGCCTTAAGCACGCCGTTTGCATTTTTTTTTAATTTAAACATATGTATTTTTTGCCCACATATATAGAATAGGATGTCGAACGATATAAAGACGCTCCATGCCTTAAGCACGCCGTTTGCATTTTTTTTTAATCTAAACATATGTATTTTTTGCCCACATATATAGAATAGGATGTCGAACGATATAAAGACGCTCCATGCCTTAAGCACGCCGTTTGCATTTTTTTTTAATCTAAACATATGTATTTTTTGCCCACATATATAGAATAGGATGTCGAACGATATAAAGACGCTCCATGCCTTAAGCACGCCGTTTGCATTTTTTTTTAATCTAAACATATGTATTTTTTGCCCACATATATAGAATAGGATGTCGAACGATATAAAGACGCTCCATGCCTTAAGCACGCCGTTTGCATTTTTTTTTAATCTAAACATATGTATTTTTTGCCCACATATATAGAATAGGATGTCGAACGATATAAAGACGCTCCATGCCTTAAGCACGCCGTTTGCATTTTTTTTTAATCTAAACATATGTATTTGTTGCCCACATATATAGAATAGGATGTCGAACGATATAAAGACGCTCCATGCCTTAAGCACGCCGTTTGCATTTTTTTTAAATCTAAACATATGTATTTTTTGCCCACATATATAGAATAGGATGTCGAACGATATAAAGACGCTCCATGCCTTAAGCACGCCGTTTGCATTTTTTTTAAATCTAAACATATGTATTTTTTGCCCACATATATAGAATAGGATGTCGAACGATATAAAGACGCTCCATGCCTTAAGCACGCCGTTTGCATTTTTTTTTAAATCTAAACATATGTATTTTTTGCCCACATATATAGAATAGGATGTCGAACGATATAAAGACGCTCCATGCCTTAAGCACGCCGTTTGCATTTTTTTTTAATCTAAACATATGTATTTTTTGCCCACATATATAGAATAGGATGTCGAACGATATAAAGACGCTCCATGCCTTAAGCACGCCGTTTGCATTTTTTTTTAATCTAAACATATGTATTTTTTGCCCACATATATAGAATAGGATGTCGAACGATATAAAGACGCTCCATGCCTTAAGCACGCCGTTTGCATTTTTTTTAAATCTAAACATATGTATTTTTTGCCCACATATATAGAATAGGATGTCGAACGATATAAAGACGCTCCATGCCTTAAGCACGCCGTTTGCATTTTTTTTTAATCTAAACATATGTATTTTTTGCCCACATATATAGAATAGGATGTCGAACGATATAAAGACGCTCCATGCCTTAAGCACGCCGTTTGCATTTTTTTTTAATCTAAACATATGTATTTTTTGCCCACATATATAGAATAGGATGTCGAACGATATAAAGACGCTCCATGCCTTAAGCACGCCGTTTGCATTTTTTTTTAAATCTAAACATATGTATTTTTTGCCCACATATATAGAATAGGATGTCGAACGATATAAAGACGCTCCATGCCTTAAGCACGCCGTTTGCATTTTTTTTAAATCTAAACATATGTATTTTTTGCCCAAATATATGTTTAAACATTTATATGTTTAATAAATGGTGAAATCGGTCTTACTAACAGATAAATACTTTTTTACATCTAGGTATAGTGAATCATTTTTAGTTAAGAAAAAGTTTATATAAGAATGCTGTTTCTTTTAATATTTTTAAATATTTTTCATTAAGTGGATTAAAGTGGACAGGAAGTATGTCTATGAATTTCTTGAATGACCTTGAAACTATAGTTTTCGTATTTGTTATTTTGGTTAAACAATATATAAGATCATGATATAAGATTATTTTTATTACTAATAAGAAAATATAAAATACAAACATCAGTTTAAAATATCCCAAACTTTTATAATAAGGCGCTTGATGCAACCAATGCTTCAATTATGCCACAACAGAATCTGCCATTATTTGAATTCGATTCTTAAAAAAATACCACACTGTAATACCTCCTAGCTGTCCCATAGTACAGGTTGTCAGAATTCACATGTCACAGAATTTCTTCCGAAACATGCAAGTTCGGTCACTAAGTTTTCTTTACAATCAAACACATAATGTATTAATAAGACAAAAATAACACAAAATACCTCATCGGTGCCAGCCCGCATTCATTTAATCTTTAAGAAAATTTGACAAAAATAAAACGAATTTTTACCTTCAAACTAGTTAATATTCGTAGCTTCGTGGAATTCTAGATCTTTTTTAGTTGCATCATAATCTTTTATAGACTTTAGCCTGCAGTAACAAATAGACTAACGAAAAAATATTTTTTAGTCTGGTCAAAGTTTTTTTGTGCTTTCCGAGGCACGGTGGGGAGACCCACAAGGACAAACACCTAGACCAGAAACAAATATTTGTACAAATAGAAATATCTGAACCGAGCGGGAATCGAATTCGTGACCGCTGGCGTTAAGACGACTACACGTACCACTACACCAGAACGGGTTGTATATACTATTAATGTGACTTTTTTACTATACTAATACAGTAGGTATTATATAATGTATTGCTAGTTACTCGCTCCGAGTTATAAAAAAAAAAGACAAACATAACAAATATACATATTTTAATAATTATATTCTAAATAATAAACTGATTTAATTAATTTTAATACACAATATTCATGACAAAATATCTTAACATTTAGGAGAATTATATCAACGACACGGTAAGTGTTCAAAATTATGTTCCACTTTGACCCAAAAAAATTAAAAAAAAATGTATTTTTACATTTAGAATTACAATAATTACTGATGCTTTAAAATCAATTATGTAAAATATATAATTGTTGAACATCCATTTTAGGGTTTCGTATCCTAAGCTAAAGGAACACTTACGTTTTCAGCTCGGATCTTAACAAATACACTCTGTCCAGTAGCAGATTTCAAAAGTTCGGAAACTTGTAAAAAAAACTACTTATCATTTACAAAGTATGTTTATTGTACTTAAAAACAAGAAGTGTAGATTTAATTTTTTGAATGCCACGTTCTCCAAATAGTTTCCATCGAGTCTAACACACTCTCAGAGTCTAGCATGCATGTTTTCAAAAACGCATTTACAGTGACAGAGAAATTCTGGCTACTTCGGCTCGAATATTGTCTTTAGGTTCTGTCACACAACTCCGATTTGTTTTGTAAGCAACTGATTTTATATATCCCCACAGGAAAATGTCACACGGTCTTAAATCTGGTGACCTAGGTGGCCACGGTATGTTGGCATTTCGGAATATGTGTTTTTCAGGAAATAACTGCCGCACTGCCTTCATGGAAACATTAGCCGTGTATAAGCTATGGCCCAGTCCTGCTGGAACTACGTGTTTCGGTTGAAAGATGGACATGGAAGGATGGATATTCTGTAGTTTTAGTCTAAAAGAGTTATTCAATATCTCGGCATATCTCGCCGAATTCACAGTTACAATTTGGTCAGATGAAAATCATTTCATAAAAATAATATATGATGGTTGATGATGACATTGCACACCAAACTGTAACTTTAGGCTTGCGTAACGGCTCTCGGTGCATTCCTCTTGATTTGTTGACATCCAATAACGATAATTTTGTTTATTCACATACCCTCCTATGTGAAAGCGAGCTTCGTCACTGAAGAATATGTTGCCCATCCGAGTTGCAGTACGAAATCTTAACAACATCGTTTCCGCGCAAGTTTTTCTTAAAGAAAAGTCAGAATCGTGTAGATCTTGAACGATTTGATTTTTATAAGAGTGAAACTTTAGATTTTTTCGGATTAGAACTTGTAAAGTTGATTTTGGAATTCCCAATAACGATGAATGTTTACGTAGTGATAAGCGAAGATTTTCAAACACAGAAATCATAACACGTTCAATATTTTCGTCCGAGGCTACCGCTTGGGTCTACCGCTGTCGTTGAGGCTATACCGGTTTGGGTAGGTCTCGGTCTACTCAATGTTAATCCTGTAGCTTTGAACGTTGCTACCCAAGACTGAATGAGGTTGATGTATGGTCCATCACGTAATTGATTAAAACCGTAACGATTTTTAAAAACGACGGCGCGCTTCAAGTAGGGAAAAACCATTTGAAATATACCCCTCGACGGCAAAAGCCCGGTGATGTTCACTCCACTGTTCTACTAAAAAATCCGCAGTGCTTGTGTTCTCAACAACGCCCCCGCACCCTTCTAACGTCTTGCGTTCAGAAACTACGATTGTTTAAACTTTGACTTTGACAGCCTGTATATCGTAAGTAACAGGAGACCTTTCGTGTGGAAGTCTATCTCAGACTTGTTTTTATTTTATTATGATGATGACAGAAAAATGTGTTGAATTATGCGGGCATCAAATTTACTGATATAAGTATTGTCAAATTTCTTGTATACTTATGAAGAGGAAGTAATGAGTTCGCGGTTACGGGGCTACGGCTTCTCTGTCTGAGAGGTAGTTCAAGGGTGAGACTCAATGGCAGAATCAACGAAGATTGAGCAATAGCAGGTAGTTTTACTCACGCAGTTCTCCCTTATGGAAATATTCCCTAATACTGAAAATTCCCTAAAATTCAGTGTCTTTCAGAGATTTATCTGAGCAGACTAAAAGTCTTATCATTAATATTTAAAAAATCTCAAAAATGCTGAGAAATTCTGAAAAAGTCAAATATTGTCTAGAATTTTGGAATATTCTGTAAAAAAGGGAATATTTCCATAAGGGCTTAGACATAATCACAAAATACGGGGGACATCCGGGTCGAACCTGGCACCCTACAATTCTTGTAGGGCTACCGGTTAGATGGTGGGGAATAGGCTGCACCTGGTATTCCTCAGCCATGTGCAATCGTTGTTCGATGCGTTTTAATGGATAATCTGGCTGATCAAGCTTACCACTAGGATGGTAAATGTATTTTCCTATCGTTAAAATAAAGGTATGTACTTCCTGTTGAACGTAATAATTATTATTCGGTCAGGCATAAGGTTTGATGACTGATGAGGGATATTGAGCGTAGCTTATCTAAAGTAGTAGTAAAAAATATTGAATATCGCATTATTTTATATACTAATTTATTAAGTCTTGAAACTAACTAAACAAAATGAACATATCTATATTTAAAAATAACAAAGTAATGTCGCTTTTTATAACTCTACCTCATTACAATGTCAAATGTCATTGATAATTTAATTGATAAACATATCTGTACAACTTGTAACACAATTCTTTCTGTTTTTTGCTCTATTGATCTTTAAAGGAATTTATAATAATTACTAGCTGCTGCCCGCGACTTCGTCTGCGTGAACGCTATACGGCACCAAAAATACCTGCGATTATATACCTTTTAAAATAACATTAATTTACCCGTTTCTTCTTTACATTTCATATCTACAGAAAGTGCAGTAACAGAGGGAGAATGTCTTTTGTAAAATCGACCTTCAAAAAGTGCTTATTTTCAGCCTGCTTTGAATAAATGACTTTATGGTGATTCTACTGGATTAAGTCATAAGTTGTGACTGAAGCAGATGGAGAAAATAATGAATAAGGAATGCAGAATAGGGTAAAAATACATACTTATAGGACTTCTCGATAAACAACATTAGTGGTTTGGCTCTCCGCAGCCAAAATGTAAAGAGAGTCAGGACTGGTGACGCGGGAGCAAGCGACGTACAGCTGCCCGTATGAGAAGCAGCTCGTCCTGAGGTCGACACCAGCTACCCTCAGTGTCTGCCCCTGACGTTGTTCTTACAACTTATTGATGATTGACTTATTGATGTTCATCGCGAAGCAAACACGCACGGGAACGGGAAGATATGAGGTATGAGGGGAATGCGTGGTATAAATACTGCCTCGCCGACGATATAATCCGTAAGAATTACCGCCTCAATAGGGGATCGGACAGTAATCAGAATAAAATCTAAAATGTGCTTAAATAAAATAAATACACTGTTTTACGATTATTTATCTAACTAGCGGCCCGCCCCGTCTTCGCACGGGTATTTAACTAAAATTTTAAAAATTATAAATTTATACTTTTTATCATCTACATGCGCCATCTATCGTATAATAGTAGAATATCGTTTTTATATTTAGTGACATTTAACATAATAGTACCTATATTAATTGAAAATTATGTTTTTCTAAAATATTAAAACGTTTTCTATTTCTATCCGACATATTTAGTAAACTTTTAAGTTTAGCAAAATAATAACTCAAAAATAAGTTTTGTGAGTTTTTAAGATTCCTTAGACCAGATGGCGTTGGCGGTGTAGGTACCTATTTCTATTTTCTTAAATATTTATTTTTAAATTTAATTACAAAGAAACAAAAACTAAATTATACTGTGAGTTATGTTTAATTTTTATGTATTAAAGTTATTTACATTGGTTTTGTACTTTTTACGTGATACGTGAACACAGAAAAACACGATAAGAGATGGCGCTGATACAAAAAAAAACGCGCTATTGAAATGTATTCTTGATGATATATAGTGTATTAATAAAACGGAGGTTTTAACAGATTTATTATTTGTATAGATAATAATTTAATATAATTCATTTAAATATTTTTAAATGAAGAAATAAAATGTTGTTATTTTCAATATTTTTAAACTGTAGGTACTGAAACGCCAATCACAGTGCGTGACGTCATTTGTGGCCAATCATTGACTGCACGGGTACTACCTACTTAATTTACTCAGTTATTTCCATAATTTTGTTGAAATTATAAAAGTTGCTAAAAGATTACTGATAAATTAGGATACGGTAATCGATTTAAAAGCTGTCACGTGATGTTTAACCAGTTTTTTTAATAATGACAACAAGATTTACGAAAGCCGACAATCGAAATCTTCCCAGAGTGAATACGTTTCTGATTTGCAATTTCTTTGCAAGTAATTCAGACTTTTGTGACACTGAATTTCGAAATGTGAAAATTTCTGTATTACTATTGTATCTGTATAATAATTTATTATATGCCATAAATACCTAGGTACTTGAAAAAATACCTCCTTGAAAAATAACCTCTAATATTACACAATATATGTATTGTAACTACTGTACAGGCTAGTAGCCTGTAAACCACCCACTGCTGAGCGAAGGCCTCTTCTCCATAAAGACGAAGGGTTGGAGATTAATCCACCACGCCGCTCCATTGTAGGTTGGCGAATAATATACTACTATGAGTAACGATCGCTATCAGGTGTATATGATAACAACCGGGACCGACGGCTTGGCGGCTTACGTGCTCTCCGAGACACGGTGGGGAGAACTACAAGGCCTACACCCAGACCGGAAACAAATATTTGTACAAATATCTGTCCCGAGCGGGAATCGAACCCGCGAACGCCGGCGCGGGGTGTTGAGGCGACTACTCGCACCACTACACCAGAATGGTCGTCACAAGTAGAATACTGTCAACATATCACATTCTTTAGTGTTACAAAAAAAAATTACAAAAAGAAAAAATCTATAATAGTAGTTAACCGTAGAGAGAAAACAATATATATTTACTAAAAATTCATTTAAGCACATTCCATTCTATTTATTTGTAGTGATTAATGTATATTTACGTCAAAATGATCTTCACAAAAGTAAATTGGTGAAATTCATTTCGTTGCATTTTCTACTCGCTAAGTCTAACCATTTTTTTCGTTTATCTGCTTTTCTTGGCACATCAAATGAATATTTTATTTGGAGTACTTTTTGATGTGTTCGTACCTTGAGGTACTGCACACCAACGATATTTTTTGCGTTCCATAAAAAATCTACTCCACGAAACAAAACTTCTTGTGAATTTATGCTTATGCAGCTGTTTTGTTATAGCCCCAGATGACTCACGCGCTCTCAGATGACATAGCGTGGCGTTTTGGCGGGATTTTTAAACAGACAATATTAAAACATGATTTTGAGTACCTAAACGGCTATAAAAAATAAAGTTTTATTTTTTATGGGAGTAAGTATCCATAAAGGTTAATTTAAAACACTTTCTGAAAATTTGTCCGATCCCCTATTGTGTGTCTGTGGAGCGAGATGACTTTAAGGCGGGTCCGGTTACACAACTTCGGAGAAAATAGGTTCCAAAGAAGCATAAGCATTTCTTATCTGTATGATATATATGACATGCTTAATTTTCCTCTTTCTTCGTTATTGAGTTCAAATTGCTTACAGCAATAGCGTGCCGTTTTCGAGTTTAAATTTTGTTATACATCTATGCAGTTCTTTTTGAGTTCTGTTTGTTATTACATAGAGACAAACTCGACGAATTTTATAAGACATAGATGAAGCAGCTTAAAACTTATATAAACACATTTTTTTTAATTGTCTTGCTCATCTCTGGAACGAATTAACGATACAATTTTTTAGAAGAAAATGCACAACTCCATCTATGACTTTCAAAAACAACTATTAACCTCACCAACATGATCCAAATTTAAATTATTTATATCCAAAAAGGGTCTACACTTGTAATTCGACTTGATGTTTTTGAAATATCATAGATGGCGCTGCTTTAAAATTGTCTTGGTACTACTTATATTAATTTCTTATATTACATTCATTCTTACTTTCATTATGTTTATCAGCTCAGCATTCTTTTAAAAAAATATTTAATGTACAGTTTTGACTTTCCTACCATTTTATTATATGTATAGATAATATACAAAATGGGTGAATAAACTTTATTTGAATAATAGTTTGTCTTAGTTGATTATATTTTGTGCGTTAATTTATTTTATATTAAGCACTTTTAATTTATATTATATTATCAGTAGTGAATGATAGGCTTAGTAAGTTAGTTTTTATGAACTTATTTTTATTTAAGCAATTTATTTTGTTGAGTTTATAAATTTAACTCTAAATTTTTTAATAGTATATACCTTCTATAGGAAACTTTAAACAGTTTAATCTTCTCATTTTTATCGAAGAACCTAACTTTAATTAATTATTTTAAATTGAAATTCCACCCAGATCAGAAAGTTCCACTAATAACTATAGAGGTATAAGATGAGTGATTGTGGAATAACCATCGTATCTGCTGGCTGAAATACACAGACCGGAAACGTGCAGCAACGTCTTATAAAGCTAGCCATGGGGCACCAACCCACTTGCCCAACGTGGTGTCTATAACTATAAACCCCCAAATAGTTTCGCTCCAAACGTTCTACTACTAAAATCCACGGGTCTGCGGAAGACTGCCAACCAACGATACACCTGACAACATAATTATAATGGACGCACTCTACGATTGGACCATCGCCTCATCGAACTCGAAGTAAAGCTAAGTCGTATTGACTGCAGTGTAGGCTATCTGAAAGAGAGGGTGACACGAGAATACTAGACTCCGGTTACAGTAAATACTCGCGTGAAGGTACGGGTAAACCCCGGAGGGTGAATGAATTACAATAGTCTCACCGCAAGACTCGACAAATTCTAACCAACGGAGCAGGCTGGGTTTCGAAATTAGTATAGCACCGTGGAACACATCCATACTGTTCGGCAGATTATAGAAAAAACTGAAGAGTATTTTTTTATTGTTTATTTTTTATTAAATACCAACGCGTCTTTAAGGCCATGCATGTATTGATGTGGTCGAGGCATCAATTTCAATGACGAATAATCTTACACCTTCGTTTCGCCGATGATATCGTAATCTTTACAGAGACGTTAGAGGAGCTAGACCGAATGCTGAACAACCTAAGTGTGTGATCCCGACCAACCAGTACAGGAACTTCAACTCCTCTCGGTATGATTTTGGACAAGATGAAAGTTATGTTTCATAAACAAGTCATATGCTAGGCCGATATCAATTGATGATTCTCTAATTTGTAGGTACAGAATTATGTCTACCTGTATCAGTGTGTAAACAACGCACTGCTGAGCGAAGGCCTTTTCTCTATATAGAAGAAGGATTAGATCTTAATCCACCACGCTGCTCCACTGCGGGTTGGCGGATAATTTCCCTACTATGAGTAATGATCGTTGCCAGGTGTCTATGATAACAACCGGGACCGACGGCTTTACGTGCTCTCCGAGGCACGGTGGGGAGACTCACAAAGACATACACCCAGACCAGAAACAAATATATGTACAAATACAAATATCTGTCCCGAGCGGGAAAAACACGCGACCGTCGGCGCGCGGCTTTCTGGTGAGTCCAGACTATGTAACTAAGTCGAACCAACTTCGCAAAAGAAACCGATCGAAGGAATCAATTGGCTGGACGGCATTTGGCAGGCTTCGCCAAGTATTCAGTGCAAGGATTCTTTAGTACTTGAGAGACTAAAGTCTCGAGCAATGCGTCCATAACGTATTGACTTTAGGTGCCGAGACGATGACACTAACAATGAAACTAGCTTTTTTTTATAATGACAAACATTGGTGTTAATGAATCACGCCACTGCATCTGAACGGTCGACGTTAATTTTCTTAGTAATCAAATCAAATTTACTTTATTTAGAGCTTGTTTCACCGGTTGCTGATAAAGTTTATCTTGTATCTAAATTACTGATAGCCTTTTTTATCAGGAGCAGGAGGAGGTAAAACATGCTTTTAAGGCTTGTTTCACATGAACTAATAAACTACAATGTATATCATCATCGTATTAGCCATTGGATGTCCACTGCTGAACGTAGGCCTCCCCAATGAACTCCATGAACTCCAGAGCAACTGTCTCTGTATTGCTGATCATTTTGTCAATACTCGCCATGCTAGTTTGGTATCATCATCATCATATATATCATCCTATCATCATCTAGTTTGGTACATAGTTGTTCGCACCATTTTAGCCATAGTAGTCTTTAACGACGCGTCGGCAAGAAGGTATATGTATATAGTACCTAGTATCAAATTCCTTTTTTATAATTTTTTCTGATCTACCTTTAATTTATTATGGACTTGGACTAAGATTATAGTTCTCGAAAACGTCTGGCAGTTGATGAGCCGTCCATCTCTAATCTCTTTCCTAATCTAATCTTCATCTCTCCTCGCTCTGACTCAAAGATTCGCGCTAATGGCTTTCGAATGGCTTTTTCTCAGAAATAGTAAATCTTAGAGAAAAAAGTATAAAGACAAATTTAGTAGATAATTATCTGATCTACAATTTTAGTCTGAGCGATTTTTATCGTAAAACTAACCGTTTGGCCAAAAAAAAAAAAACATTTTTGTGACCTTTGACCTTGATTTTTTTTACACAGATGGGATCAATAGGGACTTTTCAGGATTTTATTAGAGTGGAATCCCATACTTGCCTGTAAATTTTCAGCTTGTTGTAAGTTTATGCAAAGGTACCCCTATTTTTGGGCTAATTTGACCGGGCTATTAACGATATCACAGACAAACTTACTCTCCCTTTTCTTTCTTACAAGGACTTCTTTCTACCTTCAACGCCATCATCTATATCTAATGAAATGGATGCCACCTTTTCCTTTTCAAAATTACCTTGTGTATTGAACGGCCTGAAAAACTCTACTCCTAGGGAAAATGGTGATCGCCCACCCTTACACACTAAAATTAATTTATAATGCAATAGTACGAAGACATGTCGACTATGGTGCAATTATTTTAGAGCATCTTATTAAAAAGGTTCTTAGAAAATATAAATAAAATACAATACAAATGTCTAAAAATTAATTTAGGCACTATAAACTCCACGCCTACGAATGCCTTACGGGTAGTGTGACTCCCTTTACACCTGAAAAGGTAATTTTGCCATCGTTTTGTCATTAAAGTTCTTCAATTATTTTTCCATCCTTTATAGTCCTGACTAGACAAATTATGCATACTTTTACCAGTAATATGAGAACATTCCCTTCTTGTCTTTCAGACAGCTTCTTTAATTCTATCAGAATTTTCCATCTTTTGACATCAATGCCTTCAAACCTTCTTTTTAGCACTCCTTTTCAAGCCCTGATATATAACAACCCAAAGGGGATTATTACAGATCTTGGTCTGGTTAAAAGTGCATCTAATACTAAGACAAAGTCTTAAGAAATGAATTTTATAAATTTTCAGACCATCTTATAATTTGTACAGATGCATCAAAGCTCTTCCCAGATAGTTGTTTCGTTGCTGCTTGCTGGATTCCACAGTATAAAATTGTACTAGAATTTAAATGTCACCCCTTAATCGTCAATGTTCACAGAAGCTGTTGCATTATTGGAAGCAATCATGTTTACGTTTTCCCACAAAATAAAAAATAAATAAAAAATAGACATTAATTTAAAATGATTCTATGAGCTGTCTGTTAGCTATTGAACCTAACCCGTTTCGTAGTGAATTTAGAAATTCCATTATTTTGGAGAAGATTAGGAAGGCTTTACTCTCATGTTATCAAAAAGTTTTACAAGTTATATTAGTACGTATTTCTGGCCCCTTCAGCTTTTTATTCAGCGTATTGAGATTGCAGATTTTTGTGCTAAATCAGCTGTAAAACATTTTTGTAACTCCAGTCAAAACCTGCTAGCCGTGGTGCAAGCTCATATGTACAAGTCCTGGAATTTGTTTTTTATTTATTCAAAATCGGTTAAGGGCAGACATTACATTGCCTTTCAGCCTACTATTCCAAGACGCCCTTGGTTTTTCCTTCATAAACATGCAGAGTACTGGGTAATATCAATAATTTATCGTTTATATCTTAGAAATTCATGTACATTTAGCAAAAAAAAAATTGCGTGATCACTCTGTGCGAATGTGACCTCGACGAAGGTTAACACTTTTAAAGCGACAAACGAAATCGGCCGCTAGAACGCCAGCCAGGGACTCCGCCCACACGGGGCCACCGTACACCCATTGCCATCGACGGGACCACCCCAGCGTATAGTCGTCGGCACGCTAGACTCTGTCGGCCCATATTCGGCTTTAGCTTACCAAGGGTGGACGTCGTGCCGAAGATCTTCGGTGCGAGCAGACAAAAGTGCTCGTTGAAGCCAACCACCTTCCGTCTAATAGCAGGCCCAGATATTTTATGTGGGCCCAGATACCGACTACAGTACTGTCAACCTTTATCGCGGCACCGGCTGGTGGACAACGTCGAGGGCCATGGAAGAACAGGACCTCAAACTTGTTAAGGGCCACCCTAAGCCCCAGTGCCTCGATCCTCCTGACCACTTCCGCGGTACCTGAGGTGGCCAGGGATGCCGCCCCCATTTTCGACTCCCTTACAGGCGGTACACTTTCCTCGTCAGCTTCCCGGTCGTCGTCTGGTGGAGCCATGACCGGGGGCGAGTGATGGGCTTTGTTCAATAAAAAATTGTTTCGGTGAAGTTTGTTAATTCGACTATTTCATTTATGAAAGTTAATTTATGCTACTATTCTAACATTTCTTTAATAAATTTAACGCCTATATAAAAAATTACACCTATATTTGGAAAATCTATTACAGTAAGAGTGATAAATATTTATCGATATTTGTGAAAGTGCCATCACTAGCAATTGTAGGTATTTAATACTAAATAAAAGGCTTGGCGTAGAGGGCACACTTCCCGTGCGCTGCACTTGGCGTTCTAAGGGTTAAGCTTTCCCATATCTATGCATAATATATCGAATATATTGATACATAATATTATGTTGTAAAATTGAACAAGTATACAAATATTGTATCTTTTTTTTTTTTACATTATTCAATTCAAAAGTAAAACGCGTACAAATTTCATATGGTTATAAAAATGAACAGATAATTGCTTGACGCTTGGCGATACATCGCTTTCTGATTACATTATCTGTGAAGTTTGCTTTTATTTTCTGCTATATTCATGTAAGGTAAGCTATAGTAATCTTGGCCCCCCTGCAATCATTGGCCTTCCGACATTAAAATCAATATATTAAGCGTTTTCATTAAGTAAAAGGTATAAAAAATATGTATATTTTTCTATGTTGACAATGCTCTGAAATAAAATTGGCAGTTTTTAAAATTATCAGTTAGCAATACTTGAAAAAAAAATAGTTTAGCAGCGTGCATGTAAACGGTGTGGATTATTACGAAAATCATAACAGGTTAGTACTTTTCAAATGTAAATTACCTGTTTTCTTGGTACTCAAATTGGGAAATATGCATTCCTATAGGTTATTTATCATTGATTTTAGGTTTATATACCTTAATTGGTAGAACAAGAGTTGAAATAACCCAAAAACAGGTAGGCCAAAGTCAATACCATTCGCTTATATGAAAGATGAGTTGATTGGCACGGGTGCCAATGATAGTATTTAGTGCTTTAATATATCTAGCCTATTTTAAATCTGGAATGAATAATACTGTCAACTCCGTTTTAAATGATTGAACATAAATTATTGTAGGATTGCAATAGCTAGATTTTAGCAGGGCCAATCATTATACTTTTTATGTTCTTGGCCGTGCTATTCATTGTACTAGAAGTATGCCAATGTTTGTACCAGACAATCTTAAATAATATAGTGATGTTCCAGTGTCGATACTGAAAGGAATAATTACTATGAAAATGCTAAATTCGATTGTGAAATAAAACCTCCAAAATTTGTCTGTTCTTAAGGCAAAAGTTACTTTTGATCCTATAAATATTGTTGATAAAACCTGCTGTGTAAATACAGAGGGACCATTCATTTTACCCAAAATCATCATTATACCAAATCGAAAAAACACATTCCGCAATGAAGAGGAACTTAGTATTTTTCTAAATAGTTTTGTAGACGATAATGACTGAGTAATAACGCTTTCATCAATTTGCGAGGTGGGTCCTCTCGGCCTAACCACGCATCCCCGTATCAGTATCCCTTACCATTGTGTTCAGTATTTCGTGTTATACGAATATTTATATTATTAAATTAAGGCTATTTTAAGAAATTATGACACGATTGCCTCAACGAAACCATAATTTTTAATAAGTAATTACGTCCCTAGTAACTTGCGAGTTACGTAATATATATTTGTTATTACTACCTTCACCTTATTTTTTTTTAATTATTGAACAGGTACCTACCTACTTACATAATTGACTGAGGCCTTTATAGATAAAAATCCTATTCCTGCACATCACTTTCTTGTATTTCAAAAAATTTAACTAGTGATTGGCACTAACACTTTATAATGATTGACAGTGCAAATATATACAAAAGTATAATGATTGACATGGCAATCATTAACTTTTGGTATGCCATTCACTGTACTCTAAGGCCAATGATTGTACTTTTGGCTTAATTTTTAAGTTTCTTTCAATAAAGTACATAAAGAGATGTAATATTATCACAATTGTGGTTTATTCGAATTCTCAGATTCTTACTCAACACCTTGGCAGCAAATGTTATTTGTTTTTGGCCCTTAATTTGACGGAATAAAATTTTAAAGTCAATGTTTTCCTTAAAGGGCCAATCATTATACTGCTTACCCTATTCTTAAATAACTAACTGTGGTATTTTCCTTGAGTGATTAATTATATGTTTTCAAGCGTCTTTATTTATAACTAGCAAACCCGGCGAACTCTGTTTCGCCACCTGATGGCTTCGTTTTTTGTAAAACCATATTGGTTTGTAGTACATGCTATGTATCAGAGATGTCGCTGTATGTGAAAAATGATTTTCCCTGTTTTCCTGCTTTTCTGTCGAAATTTTTCCTGAATTTTGTTTGCTATAAACCTCACAGACCCCGAGACCTTTCCAACGAATGCAAAACCGTGGAAATCGGTTCGTGCGTTCTGGAATTATAGCGTCAGAAAGGAAAACCCGACTTATTTTTATATTACAGATAAGTTTTTTTTTTTTTATTTCTCTGCCTATTTATATTTTTCAAAAATAATAAAAAAAAATATACAATATATTCTTATAATAAAAATATTTAACTAAATGTAGGCTGTCCCTATTGATATTTAAACCGATTTTACCGATTTTTATAGAAATAAGAAAACAAGGAATAGCGAAGAATGCATAAGGGTGTCAAATATATGAAACTAACTGTAATGTAGTATTTGTAGATTTGATACTACAGTCTTATATGAAATAAAAATGGTAAAATTAGGATAGTAAAGGTTATGATGCTGCAAATATATAATTATAAGACCTAATATATAATAGAGAATTCAAGCAGACATTAAATGTTTTTTTTTTCTTTTGAACTCTTATCTCAATCGGTGCAGGTGTATAGGATTTTGGTAGAGTAAAACAAAAAACGTGTCCTTGATGCACTTAAAACAATAAATTTTATTATTATTATTTAAATATTTTTTACAAATAAATAATAAAATTCTAATTTTTATAAGAGGCTTTAAGTTTTATTTATATTTAAATGAAACAAAAACATCTTTAAAATAATTTTATTAGCGATTACTTGACATTAATTAATATTTAATTTCAGACTTAGCCGGCAGCTTATTATATTTTAACACTTAATAAGATTTAATTAAAAGTCTAAAAAACGGATTTTATCGCGTTTATTTAAAGTTACTGTTTAACAATATTTAATTTAAATTATTTTTATTACTGAGGTGGTGGGTGTCCGTGTTTCGGACACCCACCACCTCAGTCCCCCGAGATCATGAACGCTGTAAAGGGTCCGAAACGTCGGGAAATAATTTAAATTAAATATTGTTAAACAGTAACTTTAAATAAACGCGATAAAATCCGTTTTTTAGACTTTTAATTAAATGAATAAAATTCGGGTAAATATAAGAGAACAATAACTTAATAAGATTACTAGTAATTATGCGAATTATTGTAAAATGTTAGAGAAGATACCGCTCCTCGGCAAGGGTATTTTGTTAACGATATCGGGAACAACCTTCACACGAATTTCTCTCGGCATGTACTCATGAAAGAACTCATAAAAATCGAAGTGTGTTTTGACAATTTCTAGTCTCGCCATTTCCTTTTTGAGCGTGTCGACGGCTTGTTCGTTTGGACCGCGTTTCACTTCCCGAGTGAAATTGAACATCATTTTGACAAGTCGCTCTGCGCGGACCCGTGCTTCGTAGTCATATTTGGATTCCAATTTGTTTTCTAAGAATTTATACAATCTTTTCGTGATCCACGATGCACTGCGTGGTCGAAATCTCCTCGGCGGCTTATATTTCATATCTTCTAATATTTCCGAAGGCAAATTATCTAACGGTATTACAGATGACTTCATTCGTTTTGTTTTTGGTTTATTTTGTACCGGCTTTATATGTCTAATAACGGGATTCAATGCTGTTTTGAAAGGATTAAAAATATCTACTCTCGGTGTTTTGAGAGAAGCTCTGATATCTTCTTCTATTTTCTGTTTCATCTCTAAATTCTTCTGTTTAATCTTCTGTAAGTACGTTTCCAAAGTAGTCTGTCTCCTTGATATCTCATGTTTTGAATGTTCATCAATTTTTTTATTGATTTCAGCAGGCTCTTCATGCGAAATCTCCGTGGAATTAGCTTGCGGTATTCCTATAGTAAATTCGCTTAAATTACTGTAGTTATTATATAATATTATAGTTGATTTTTCCATCATTTAAGCCCTTAAAGATATTTTTTGTTGTATATTTTTTTAATTTTTAATTTTATTTAATCGAATTGTTTTGCGATATGCGAGTCTTTCTATGTAAATCCCAACCGGAACCTTCAGAGCTAAACTCCCTCGTGCCGTCTGAAAAGTACGTACTTTCACTCTAGTGTACTATATAGTGTACTATATAGTATATAGTGTACTATATAGTATATAGTGTATTATATACTATATAGTGTACTCTATACGAGGGTCATTACAAAGTACGTAGCCCAATATAGTTAGGAGCATGCTATTATAAAAACTACCCTCATTTTGAAGTTACATTATGAGCAATTGCGTAAAATTTAACTTTCTTATTTGCATTCGTTACGGTTTTTCACACTATAACGTCGAACAAGTAGCGATAATTTTAAAAAATGGATAAAATCGTGTTGTGATTAAGTACTTGAACAAGAAAGGTTTAACGCCAAAACAAATTTATGAAGACATGTTAGCAACTTTAGGTGAATCTGGACCTTCGTATGCTACTGTAAAAAGCGGGTAGCAGAGTTCAAACGTGGTCGAGAAAGTGTCGACGATGACCTACGTAGCGGTCGGCCATCGAAGTCTACCACCGACGAAAACATTGGAAAAAAAATCGATTTGCTTTTGTGACTGGAGATTGACTGTTAAGGAGATAGCTAACACATTTGGCATCTCATCTGAACGAACGCACTACATAATTACCACTGAGCTGTAGATTCTACAGGTGTCTGCACGGTGGGTGCCTCGGCTACTTTCAGTTGAACAAAAACGCGTTCGATTAACGATTTCTCGAGACTGTTTGGAGCTGTTTGAGGCTGGCCCAACTCAATTTGTTGAAAGATTTATTTTATAAATCTACTATAGAATTATGACTATGGATGAAACCTTACCTCCATACGATGAAACCTGGGTGCATCACGCACTATACTCAAGAAATAAAAAAATCAGTCTAAAGAATGGAAAATACCAGGAACTTCGGCTCCGGAAAAAGCTAAAGCCGTTCTGTCATCCTGTAAAGTGATGGCGTCAGATTTTTGGGATGCGAAGGGTGTAATCATGGTGGACTATTTAGAAAGAAAGAAAGACATTTATTTGAGACACACACACTGCTTACAGACACACAACTAACACAAAGAGAGCACAAATACAATAAAAAATAAAAAAGTAAAAAATTTAACTAAAAATTCAAATAATTAATTCAAAAAATAAAAAGTAAAATTTTAACAAAATAGGAAATTAAAAAAATAATAATAATAATAATCTTAATAATAAAAAAAAAAAAAACAAAAAAAAAAGAGGTAAGTAATAATAAAAAAAGCAACAACAGCATCGCTTTATAATTTTAAACTTAAATTGAAAACACAACATTCATCTGCAAAAGTTATGAAAGTTATGAACACCTGTACAGCAGTGTACCGTCACAAAAAGGAAGGGGTCAAACAATTTACTCGGCCTAGTGTTGTAACCTCCAGCGACGTTTAAGTGAATTAATTAAAGAAAAACATTCTGGATTGTTACGATGAAAGTTTTGTTACATCAGGATAATGAGCGAGTTCACACGTCGGTCGAGACTATGGCAGAAATCCATCAGTATGGCTTCGAATTACCCCATGTCCCGTATTCTCCTGATCTTGCTCTATCTAGCTTTGATATATTCTTAAAGTTACTTAAGAGGTCAAAAATTTTCTACAAATGAGGAGGTTAAGGCTGCTTTTGACGCATATTTTGAAGGTATGGACAAAGATTTTTTTAAAGCTGGCATAGAAGCCCTGCCCGGCCGATGGATGAAGTGTATTTTGTATAATTAAGTGTATTGTGTATAAGAACTTAGGGGAGAATATATTGAAAACTGAATAATAAACAAATTCCTCTTTTCATTTTCCTAGTAAGGCTACGAACTTTTCAAATGCTCATCGAATGTATATTTATATTATTTCTAACGCTCGTATAAAGTATGGTCGTGAAGGATTATATTTGGTTTGTTTTATTTGGAAGTAACACGTTTTTTATTAAACTTTTCTAAATACTGCCAAAATTCTATACAGATTTAATATACTAATTTTAATTAAAATTAAATATGTATCTAAGTGGTAGGATAACATTTGATCAGGCGTTTTGTGCGGACACATCCCCGGGTGCTGAAAGCTAGAACTTTTCGTCAGCATAGTCAGGTTAGTAAAAATCTTTCTGAATGATCTGCGATGGGTGCCACTGGTCGTTCTAATATCCCCAACTATACATTCCATTTGAGCCAAGATACACAGTAATAATTCGACCCATCTGACTATTCAAAGGGCTAAGTTATATTTGAAGGAGTAATTAGGAAGATTAAAAATTACAATAAGAGTGGTTGCTCTTTCAAACCTACTGTCGTTTTAACATGTCACATAACATGTAACATAACTTTCAACTGGAACCACTTTTACTGGTAACGGGCAGATTCTGTAAAATGCTCTTCGTTGATTACTCCTATTGACGTCTGTATGTTAGCAATACGAACTACCACTAAGGAATTCAACCGTAAATTGTCCTTACATGAACGCCACTTAGTGCTTTGTTGCAATTCAGCAACGTACTCGTTACTCCATCTCGCCCAGAAATGTTGGCGTAGTTGCTCGATTCTTTGAAGACGAGTTAAATGATTTGTGGAGTGATCTTGATACTTTGGCTGTGATATGGAAGTAAGCGGACGACCGATGAGGAAATGGCCTGGAGTCAGCGGCGTGTCAGTCAGCAAGATCTGAAGACAATGGTGTTAGTGGACGAGAGTTTAATATTGCTTCAACTTGAATTAAAATTGTGTTAAATTGGTCGTACGTTAAATTACAATTTCCCAACACTCGCTGAATATGATACTTTGTTGACTTAACATCCGCCTCCCAGAGAGCGCTAAAATGATGAGTATACGAGGGAATGAAATGAAACTTTATTCCATCATTGGCCATAATTTCACCCAAGCAATTGCTATTAGTTTTTAAGAGTTTTGAAAGCTCATTGTACGCACCAACAAAACAGGTACCGTTGTCGAAAAAATATCAGTCAGTTTTCCTCTTCGCGAAATAAATCTATATAGGTAAGGCTAGTAAAAAGCTTTTACATGACTGTTAAGTCACCCACAAGATCCAAATAAATAGCTTTGTTGATGAAGTAAAACTCCTGTGATAAGTAACCTATTAAAGGAGTAAAAATTCTTTCATTGGATGGCACCGCACACATTTATGACAAACAGAGAAGAGAACAGACAAGGTTGCTTCGCTAAATTGAGGGCCTAAACCTCCTATAGGCCAATTGTTTTCTCTAATTGAAGCTAACAATAACTGGGGGCCAGCATGCATCAATCTTTTATGCTCGTAATCAAATAATATTTTCATAAAATGATGAGTCTAAAGTAAGTTAGCAAAGTAAATAAGTGGACTGTAATAATAGGACTGTAGTAATCAACCCAGCACTATCATTAAATCGGTCCAGCAATAGACACGACTTATCTTTGCCTGAAGCGAGTTTATGACCTTATATAAACGGGCTCCCACTAAAACTCTATTAATAATATAAATTATATAAAAATTGTAGTGGGATTGATTGATGATTAAGTGCTCTCAAAAAAGAAAAAAAAAATGGGTGGTACGAGGTACTGTTGTCTTGAGGCGTGTAAAAAAGAATTATAAAAGTAATGGACAATACTAAGCTAATATTAAAATTCAAAAAGCCTTAATTAATTAATATTGCTAAAATTAACTATTAACTTTTAATTAATACAATCCATATACAATAATAAAATATTGCTTTTGTTATTATTTATTTTTTACAATCAAAATTTAATTAACAGTAAGAAATAACCTTGTTTCTAGCTACTAAAACTGTTTAATTCTAATAATAATAGTAGAAATTTTTTCTGAAATTGATTGCTTTAATATAAGATACAAAAATAATGCTGTTAAAGAATAATACAAATTGAATATGTAAATTCAAAATGTAATTTTAAAATAAATGTATGGATAGTAATTTTTATAGTTTACATAATATCAAAGTATAAATTTAAATAATTATTTTTTATGTCTAAATGTCTAATAAACATTGAAAAAATATATAATGTCTTTAATTTCTATATTGAATAAATAAATTGAAATTATCGTTTCTTTCCATCAGTTTTTGCTTTATATCAAAGTTATTGAGATATATGTAAGTATATATATTTTGATAATAATTTGCGTTTAATAATAATTTGATTAATATTTTTTGAAAATTATTTATTTATTGCACTATTCCATAACATGCCACAAAGTGATTAAAATCAGTATATTAAAAGAAATCATTTATTTTAAATTTATTGAATTTGGAATTCTTACTATCATCAATGTTATTTGAAAAAAGAGATTAATATAATTGTATATTTTTATAAATTAGGTTTTGAATATTATACTTTAAGTTGATACAAATATATATTATTATATTATACACACAACTTTTATGATAGATGATAAATCAAAAATTGTATCTAAACAATAAAAAAAAATTGAAATACAAATAAACAATAATATTCAATACCTACCTAATCATATGTCAGAGGAACGAAAAAATCTAACAATTTAAAAATTGTATTTATATTTATACTTATATTTTTCTGTGAATTAAAAATGTTTATTTTTTATTGATTCAAATGTAGGTGACTTAAGTTGGAATGATGTGATGTTCTGATGCCAGCGATAATTGAAAGTAAATTACGTTTACTATGAGAAGTCATCAATGAGTCTATAGAAAATCCAAGTTCATAAGAAGTGGCAAACCAGCTTAGACCTAGTTATTTATTAGACTCATTAGATCCAATATTTAAGTTACATGATTCAGCAGATTCTGGCACCAGTATTGGTTCATTTTCTCAATGGCATACACGTTGACAAGAATGCTTTGGTGACTTCCGTGTGAATAAACTGAACTTGATTCAATTCGTCACCTCCGGTAAGCATATCATTCACGTAAAATAGGGGTGTGCGATAATTATCGATAATTCGTAACTACTCGATAATTTTTCATTCGATAATTATCGATAAGTGTTATTCGATAATTTTGATTCGATAATTATCGATAATTGTTTATTCGATAATTATCGATAATTATCGATAAGTTTTCATTCGATAATTATCGATAATTTGTTGCGATCCGATAATTATCGATAATTTTTTCCGATCCGATAATGATCGATATTTTTGTGTGATCCGATAACTATCGATAGATTATGTCGATACTGGACGGCGGATGATCTTTTTTTTTTTTTTTTTAGGTATTCTGATAGGGAACGGAGGATTATAGCAATACGGGACGGCGGATGACCTTATTTTTTTTTTTAGGTATTCGGATAGTTAATGGAGGATTATAGCAATACGAGACGGCGGATGACCTTTTTTTTTTTTTTTTTTAGGCATTCTGATAGGGAACGGAGGATTATAGCAATACGGGACGGCGGATGACCTTATTTTTTTTTTTAGGTATTCGGATAGTTAATGGAGGATTATAGCAATACGAGACGGCGGATGACCTTTTTTTTTTTTTTAGGTATTTTGATAGGGAACGGAGGATTATAGCAATACGGGACGGCGGATGACCTTATTTTTTTTTTTAGGTATTCGGATAGGGAATGGAGGATTATAGCAATACGAGACGGCGGATGACCTTTTTTTTTTTTTTTTTTTTTTTTTTTTTTTCGTCGTCCGAAAATTGTTTCGATAAGTATCGATAACTTTCGTGAACTATCGATAACTTTTATCCGATAATTATCGATAACTTTCGCCAATATCGATAATTTTTATTCGATAATTATCGATAAATTTCGCTACTATCGATAATTTTTTATCCGATAATTATCGATAACTGTTCATTCGATAATTATCGATAAGTATCGATAACTCAATACGATAATTATCGATAATAAAATTATCGATAATTTTTTCCGATGAACACCCCTAACGTAAAAGTCGTGTTTGATAATCTTGTTATTCATGTTTTCCTTAGGCTGGACTCACACATCCGGAATGCCTGTCTGAATTCATAATCTGAAATCCATACAATTTCACTATCCTCCACACACATTCTGATTTTTTCAGATTATGAATTTCTCAGATCGATCTTTAAGGCCGGACTCACACATCCGGAATGCCTCTCTGAATTCATAATCTGAATTCCGGGCTTACTGAATTATTCATTCAGAAAGCCCGCAATTCCGTGTAATTTCACTATTCTCCACACACATTCTGATTTTTTCAGATTATGAATTTCTCAGATCGATCTGTAAGAGTAGTAAGAGTAAATATTGTTATACTGCCTGCTCATCTGCAAATGCAATATTTCTGTCACCCTCAGGTTGTCTGGCAGAAATTGCTATTTAGCAATAAGACCGCCACAGACACACAAACAGCTTAAATGGTGTTAGCTTCTGTCTTTAATTTAGTTCTCTGTTTTGGTGTGCAATAAAGTACATTATTATTATAATAAAGTATATTATAATTTATAAATATATAAAGAGTATTAAAAAACATTACGGAATATTATTTATTATTATATTAATTTTTATTTTTACATTATATTTATTCCACGTGAATTGTATTATTTTAAATTAATAAATATTATTAGTATTTTTAAGAAAATTCTATTAACGATCGCCAAAAAGTAAATAAATTAAATTTTAAACCGTAATATTTACATAAACTTTTCAAAAACATTCCCACGATTGGATTTTTTCTATCAATTTTGAGAATTCGGTATTATTTATGGCTTCAAGAAGATTTTCGATGTAATTCTCATCTTTATCGCTGTGAATTAAGGGACATTATTGTTTGAAAATATGGAGTTCTCTCAAAATGCAAAGTACAAAAAAATTATGACCTGTCTATTGTCTTTAAATGAGTAACAATAATGCGTAAATTATTCCATGTGATTTATATTCTTTTAAATTAATAAATATGATTAGTATTTTAAGAAACTTCTAAAAACGATAGCCAAAAAGTAAGTTAATGAAATTTTTGAACGAAATATTAATAATCTGAATTTTTTAAAATATGTGTGAGGCGAGGTGACGGAATTTAAGATTATGAATTCAGAGAGGCATTCCGGATGTCTGAGTCCAGCCTTACAGTCAAGACCTATTTGCCTAAAGCATCGCGTCGCAAGAAAAGGCGCACTGGTCGTACCGTACGTGACGGTATTTAAGGCGTAAATCTTAAAAGGCATTGTTAGTTTGTCACGCCAAAGTATTTTTTGCAAGTATCTGTCTGCTGTCAGATGGATGGACAACTACTTGTCTATACATCTTCTCAACGTCAGTCGTTAAGATGTAGGCAGAGACATGATACTTACAACTAGACTGTGCACTGTGGCGCAAAAACCGGTCCGAGCGAGAGGCCCCCCCGTGGTAGTGTGTCCCTTTCTAATGAAGTGACCATGACTAAACAAAAAATGGGACTAATTATACAAACGATTGTGTAAGTATTCTGATAATTTATACTGATGTAATCTAACTACACTACCTACAGGTGTGTATGTACCTAATTTTCGTAAAACTAAAAAAAAAACCACCAAAACCATTCTAGTAGACAGATTGAAACATTGCCGAAATATAGGGACCTCAATAAAATTACAAACGCGGTAAGCACCCGAACAAATATAATTTTAATATGAATATATTTAATCAATTCCAATTCATGAGTTTCGTTAGAGCTTGGATGGACAGGTGAAACACGCTTGATTTTCGGAGAGAATTGATGTAATGTCATATTAAGCATCTTTTTCATATTCAAACTGTGTAAATGATAAAAACATTACCCTCCGGCACTCGGGTAATTAGGAGACATTACCAAAAAAGTTTTTCTATTTAACCGCTTGAGTGTCCGGGCAATGACCTTTTAGTTTACCAACTGCACAAAACTGCCCAAGGCCTCTCACGTTTTGTAACGTAATTTCCCACCGGTGATAATGTAATATAGTTACGTTAATCAACCTGTAGTTGACAGGTGCACTTCGCGTACTAATGCCCGTGCCGAAAAAAAAGTTGACATGGCCAATATAGCCATGGCGACCATTACTTGACACGGGCGCTTGTGGTTAGTTTGTAAACTCTTGACATAAATTCTGAAGCATATTTTAGGCCTCCTCTGTCTACAAAGGCTGTAAAAGAAGAAGATTCACAAACATCAATCAAGTAGTAGTTTTCATTATTCGGAAATCTAAGATACAAGAAATTTATTATTAATTTAATTAAAAGTCTAAAAAACGGATTTTATCGCGTTTATTTAAAGTTACTGTTTAACAATATTTAATTTAAATTATTTCCCGACGTTTCGGACCCTTTACTTATATTATCTTTTATTATTACTTTTATTATTAATGATAAACATCATCTTTACAAAGTAGAATGACTAGTTAACTTCAACAAAACAATTTAAGTGTTTTATAAAAAATGTAAGTTTCGGGTATTGCTCATTTTGTATACTCTTGTACATTGACCGGTACATCTCCAATTCAAATTCATGGTTACCCTAAAGATTAAGATTGTTGTTTTTATTTACTCGTGGAAAGAAAAGCAACTACCGGAATAAGACTCATTATTGCACCCTGTCACACAACAAGAATTTACCATTTTTCATGGAAAAACATTCAACTTCAGTATGAAAATTGAAACAATCGCAAATCGAAACACGACAATCAACCAAGTAATCAAATAAGCAAACCACCATCTTACATTTAGTATTACCAGTCCCAAACATCTAATACTACCTTTACTCAGTATTTAATTATTTTTTAAATACAACCGATTGATTTATTATTTATTGACACTGTAGAAATACGTCTAAATACGTTTCTAAGTTTACCAACCGTTCGTATTAGTAAATTATTAAAAAGAAAAGTATTTAATTTTCTACCATTTCTATCAAACGAAATGATTATGTGAGCTGGCAAGACGTTAGACAAGGACACACTACCAGCGGGAGCGCTCTCGCTCGGACCGCTTTTAGCTAGCTACCGCTTATAGGGAAATACCTACCGTAACAGTCAAAGAATAGATCTCATTTTAGCAAAACAATTTTTTTTTTGTACACTGTCTAGTTGTAAGTATCATGTCTCTGGATGTAGGTACTTATGCTGTCCGAATCGAAGAAGTATAGACAACAGATCATCCTGAGTGGTAGGTCTTTAAAGGTAACACTCGGCGCAGTAGGGCAACTTGCATTTATAAACACTGCATGAATGATGAAATTTAGTAGTACTACTACATTTGGGTATAACGCCGTGATGCGGAATAAACTAACCACTGTGGTTTACCTCACGTTTACATTGTCATATGACCTAGCAACACATATTCAGACATAAATTGGTTGTAAATTTTACCAAGATCAGAATTAGCTTTCAACTTTCGCTCAAGAGACTGTACACTGAACACTTTGTAGCTCTTTGAAAATAATCACCAAGAACAGATGGGCTTTGTTTAAGTGGTATACGAACGTAAAAACGTCCGTCCACTAAACATGGTGTATTTTGAAAAAAAACAAATCCTCACACTTCTTTTCTTCCGCCGAATAATTTGAAGACTCCACCAGTATTTCTTCTTTGCCAGAAGCGTCAAAAATCGGCTCTAATTTGGTCTATATCACTAACAGATGAAGACCTAATGTTGGTAAAATTGCAACATATATTTTTAGAGAATAATGTGTAATGCTTGTTACTGATAGTACCAGAGCTACATAATCGGGTTTCACACAGCACAGGTTTTCCATCTCCTAATTTTATTTTGTGTGACCCCTAACAATTTCCAGAATAAGTCAGCGCCTATTAGGATGTCTATATCAGAGGGCTTATAAAACGTAGGGTCAGCTAAACAAATCTCAGAGGGAATATTTAAATTAGAATTGACAACTTGGCACTTAAGTAGTAATTGATGGTAAAACAAAAAATGATGACATGGTAATGCGACATGTTTTACTAACGTAAGTGCTCACGTTATTGATGCCTAAGATTGACCTATTTATCTGACTAGTTGCTAAATTTAATCTTTTACACAACCTATCTAAGTATACTAATATTATAAAGTTGAAGAGTTTGTTTGTTTGTTTGTTTGACCGCGATAATCTCAAGAACTACTGGTTCGAATTAAAAAAATGTGTTGGATAGCCCATTTACCGAGGAAGGCTATAGGCTATATAACATCACGCTACGACAAATAGGGGATGAGCAATAATAAGAAATGTTACAAAAACGGGAAAAAGTAATCTTTTTGAGAACTTCAGTTGCGTCCTTTATTATTTCTCTTCTCGAGACATTTTTTACCTATAGTTCCACTTTTAAAGTATATATAACATCACTCTTTTACTGAAAATTTTCGAAAAATAAAAAATAAAACTCAATAATACGTTGAACGACCCTAGAATCAAACCTGAGACCCCTTGCTCGGCAGTAACACTTGCGACCACTCAACCAACGAGGCGGGTACCTACTCTTAGAGTAATTGTTTACAAATATTTAAGTAGGTACGTTTTTCCCTCAAATAACGCGGGTGAAACCGCGGGGCACAGCTAGTCAGTCATAAAACTCAAAGTACTGCCACTGTCACGAGCGCCGCGAACGGTATGCACACGATTATTACGATCATACAGATTTATTAAAGCGATTGATAACAGCACTTCGCGCTGTTTAAGATCACCGCAGGATGTGACGTGAGCTGACACCTGACAGGGCTACATTATTTGTGTCGCTCATAGTACATGGTGATGATGATGATGACGGTCTATCGGTCACGCCATTAAACGTATTGTTGCGAATATTGAACATACCTTTAGATTTCGAAACATGAATGAGCGATGATAAGCGAGCGAGCGAATGATACTTAGGTTTACATAATTTTCAACCCGGTTTTTTTTTTTGACGTGATAATGTCTATTAAATTGATGAAAGCTACTGGGTGCCAGTTCGAAGAAGATGACGTCATTGTCACAATTAGTGAGCGAGAGCGCGGAACAAGCGGTAGAGAGGTACGATCGGCTCGGCCTAAGCGTTCGGCTCGCGATCGGCGGTCGGCCAACTTACGACGCGTCCGAGTAGAAATGACAGCGGCAAATGGCGGCAAACTGTTTTGTCAATATGTAACAGTCCGTAACGTCAATTTATTGTTTTTAAAGTTATAATAGTGACAACAATTGCAGCAAAAAAGGTAATTAATTCTTGCATTTTAAGAATTTGATTAGCGACAACAAAAAAAACACCTATCTTATGCAAAAACTAAATAATATTTGAAAATCAAAAATTAATGATTTATAACTATTGTTTTAAAAATATTTACATATGTTTTAATGACAAGTTAACGCACTGCAAGGGAATATATTATTATATCAAGCAGATTTTGGGAGGCTTTTCAAAAGCATCAGTTTCATGAATTTGATTAATGGTTTCAATTTCATAGTTTTAAATTAAAACTTCATTAACATTAATTTGATTAAAGTTTATTTCTAAAAAAAATTTGCTCATTATAATAATAATGCTTAAATTATCAGTGAGCACTTATCACGTGTTGCAAATAGCAGTAGTACTGACTACATGTAGATTGTAGAAGTACAGTAAAATTTCTTCAATGTGAGCTCAATCACTGTGGCCAACCACAAACATGAATTATTATATATATTTGTTACATTTCACTAAAAATAAACAATTAGGTAAATAATAATACTCTTTATTGCACACCACTAAAAAAAATAACAATATTTGTAATAAAAAAAAAAAAATGTACAAAGGTTTTAATTACGCCCTATGTACATTTGGCTTTGGCCCATGCCATCAACTTCCCGGCTAGTTGAGATTAAATAAGAAACATATAATAATATAATAATAAGTATTAATTATCTATATCTATATATATTATTGAACAGGTGGAGTGAAGCAGTTAGATGATAATGATATACTTTAATGCACACCAAAACAGAACTAAATTAAGGACACAAAATAACATCATTATAAGTTGTACAACCAGGCGGTCTTATTGCTAAAGAGCAATTTCTGCCAGACAACCCGAGAGTGACAGTAATATTGCATTTGCAAATGGGCAGATGGCATAACAATAATAATATATAATAAATATATATTATACAAAATAATGATAATTCAGTGATAATAATTCAATTCCATTCATAAAAGTTGCACTTTTTCATCAATGTTTTCTTATGACGTTATCACATAAAAATTATTGTCCGTAAACCGACTTTACCGACAACCATTTTTTTACAAATATTAGCAAATAGACCCTTATGAAAATAGTTATGTTATACCACACCTTATAATCTGTTAATAATTTAAAACAATCACTGTTACTCAACGAAAGAAACTGTGGGCCAGTATTTAGATTATGGTCACCTTTACATTTAGGGTAAATTCTCGTAACGAAGTCTATGTCGAAATTGATGTGACTTTGAGCCACCATAGACTTTCGGAACATGAATTGGAACACAATGTGTGTCGCGATAGTTCTATTGTTTCAATTAAATCTGTGCGGTTATGCATAAACCTAATGAAATTCTCAAATTTTATAGAATTGTCCTTATATTTACGTCCCTTTAATTCCTCCCATTTACGAAATGTTGATCTAACTTGCGTGCAACAATCTAAATTAAAAGTGTATCCCAGTGCTTCACAGGTTCACCAAGGAATTCTAACGGTTGCAAGTTTTTATTGAATTGATCAATGAGATGTTTCAAGGTTACATTTTCTACCCCCCGAACGACGTTTTAAACAATTTTTTTTCCAAAATTTTTTACCCAACCCAAAAAAAAATTTACGGATTTTTAAATAAAATTATTATTTTTATTAAATAGCTATAACTTTTTTTTAATTAATCTATCGGAACTACCTTGCCTATAAAAATTTTGTTTTTGAATGTAGTTTTCAAAAAAAATACGAAATAAAATTTATATATGAAATATTTCAGTTTTTTCGAAAAAAACGTCATTTTCTCAAAGACCGGCCATTTTTTCATTACTCTATTAAAAAACTTCAACTAATTCTGCAATATTTCCCGCTAATTTCAAGTTGTAGCGACAACTTAAATACTACCTTACGAGTGTTGGAAAAAGTAATCATCAAAATTATTATAGTAAATATCCAAACGAGAGAATCTTCCTGTTCCTGTTAATCTTTCAGTTCCGTGGACAATCCTGGATATTCAACGACTATTCTTTATATAGGTACCTATTACTTATTTATTGTAATCACAAATCTCTGTTATTCTACCAGGTTCGAATGAGGGCTATATCTACAGGATTTTGGCAGTATTTAAAGGAATAAAAAGAAAAAAAAAAACGTGTTTTTGATATACTTACAACAAATAATAATTAGTTATGTGGCCGGTATTTAGAGGAATATAAATAAAAGCAACGTGTTCCTGATACACTTACTGATAATAATTACTTTTAACTTTTAACTTGACCACATGACACTTACGATTACTTTTATTATAGTAAAATAATATATCAAATTGGTAGGGTAGGCACACAACAAGTTTAAACTTATGGATAAATCGTTGCTCGAATATTTAATCTGGCGTTTTGAGCTGACAACTTTAACTTATACGATTAAAGCGGAGATATAATCTACTAAATTTTTAAAGCATAATTAATAATTATTCTAAATAAAATATTAGAAGTAATTTATTTATTTATTAGAATTACCAACAGAAATGAAATAGTAACACAAAAATATTTACATGATAAAATAAGAAGAGTACGATTGTATTTCTTTTTAAAGGTAATCACAACATGCATTAATTGATTAAATATTAAAGAAAATCAAAACGATAATGAGAAAGAAAACTTAATAACAATAATGGATAAATAAATATATATTATTATAATGAAATAAATTATATGATTATATTATATTTAAACAGTTTTACAATTACCCAGTGAACACATTGATGCCACATGTCTTTAAAATGACGTCAGGTAACACAGAGGTCCAAAAAATTTCACGTGAGTAAGACATAATAGTGATTTTCATTAGAGGTAATGTTGTATTACACCACTAATGACCTCGTATTGACATAAAACTTGAAGATATTTGTATGATTTTGCTGTTACCTACATATTATATCAAATTTTCATCATGCTATGGTGTTATAATGGAGTCATATTTTATTGATGATGATATATAGTGTATTAATAAAACGGAGGTTTTAACAGATTTATTATTTGTATATAGAGTATAGATTCCAACTAATATTTAACTATAAACTTATGATCTTAAGATTTCTCATATCCATCAGTTTTTAATTACTAGTTTAAAAATTCCATTACAAATTTTAAAGTTCTTCTTTCATATATATATATATATATATATATATATATATATATATTTTATACAATACAATGATTTATATTTAATCACAACCTTATATTTTATCATTTTATTGTAGTATGATTTATTTAAAATGAGACTACAATAAAATGATAAAGGATAAAAATACCAATGACAAAATGATATGCCCATTAAAAACTTTTATAAATTAATAAAATTTCTACTCTGAATTTGCTTACGATTTTAACTTTAAAAAAAATCATTAAAAATTAATATAAAATTTTTATTACAAAACAATATAAAAAATAACAACTACAAAAGTATCAATTAAATTCAAGATTACATTCTCTTTTTTTTTTTTGTAAAAATATTGATAATTAAATATTTACTGTAATTTATGCATGCAAAGTAAACTAGATATGCCTTTAAATTTTCGATAGTTTTACAATTTTTTTCCTAACGCAGCAAAACAACTTATCTTGAACAATTTTTCCAAATTCTAAACATATTTTCCAAGTAAAATACCAAATTTGTACTGAATTTTATGAACATAAACTTCGCCAGGATTCAACACAGAGTTAGGAAAGTTTTTCTGAAAAAAAAAACATACAATTTAATTAATAAAAACTCTATTAATTATATAAAGAAAAAAAAAAACTCTTTTATCACTTGTCAATGTCAAGACAACAACGGACTCAGTTTATTTGTTTTATTGTTCCTTTTTTTTCATATATCGATGTTTAATAAGTGCCTAAGTTTTAAAAAAAGACTATATCTCGACCTGTCGCTTTTAATAAAAATTCATCAACCGACATAAACAAATCCCATTCTTTTGCAATTACCAGTAAATATCTACCTAGAAATACTAACGTTAACTGAATAATGGATATACAGACAAAACACAGCCTAAACACAGTTTCTTATGTAACAATACGAAATTGATCATTCTAAAATACGTAAAAGTGCAAAAAAAAAAAACTGCATAGAAATATTACTAAGATAATTTTTTTAAATTTACATAAACGATAAACAACTAGAATTGTTCATTTTTATGTCTCTATAATGTAGTAGATAGTATAAAAATAATTATATCAATGGCTTAGTTATGGTTAATTATCATTTGAGTAGAGAGGAACAACAGAGTTAAACGATATGTGTAAATTTCAGTGTCAGAATAAATTTTATGGTTATATATTAATTGTCATATAATCACATGGTTAACAGCATCTGGGTAATTTTGTGGCATAAGGCAAAACAGGCCATGTTTTTTATAGCATGCTCCATTTTTTCCCATTAATGGTACGTAACCATAGCTCTTCTTGCCCTAAAACAAAAAAAAAAAAATTAGTAATTTTTTTTTTAGTAATTAATCACTAATTAAAGACGATATTTACCGTACTGTAACTATATTGTGTTAAGGACAAATTGATAATTGATCGCTTGGATAAATCATCCTTTTTACTTTTAGTAGCTTTTACTTCTTGATATATTTCTAGTCTTTCATATATTGTTATACGTCTAAACTTAGGTAAAGATAATATTATTTAATTTTCGGTATAGTTTTTACTGAATAAAAATAAAATTGTACTAGTAACTTATAATTAAACAGTATTGACCTATTACTTCCTACAATATTAGTGAAAATTAGCCTTTATCCGCGACTTCATCCGCGTTGATTTCATGATCAGTCTATTCCCTAACTAATGAAGTCCTAACATGAAAAAAAAAAATAAAAAAAATGATTAAAAATATTTTTGTGATCGAAAATAATGCAGATTATTTATTCACCTCGCTTGCTTGTTCATTCCCCGTTTCGAACATTTCCTCCTCACCTCTCACACTTGATTCGCTGCTAGTGTCACTATCGCTCCCACTATCAGACTCTTCTTCCACCTTTCTTTCTTCTTCTTCACCAAAAGATTCCTTCATAACATAAGTATTAAAACTTTATATTCCCTAAAACTTTCACTATAATATAAATCTTTTTATTTTAGTAAAATTATATTTGTTTGATATGGCGGTCAATTTAATATGTAAAAATATTATAAACATGACAGTTTTGTATACGGACGTGCTACTTCTTTCACTGTTTTTGACGACGCGTTAGCCGGACGATTATATGCTAACGACTGGTCAATGCGTTTACATTCGTAGATTCGATCCTCGAAAATTATAAATGTTTTTACAGAACTTTGTTGCGATCAGAAGATTGAAGACGACCGTTCTGGTGTAGTGGTGCGAGTAGTCGCCTCTAAGCCACGTGCCGGCGGTCGCGGGTTCGATTCCCGCTCGGGACAGATATTTGTATTTGTACAAATATTTGTTTCTGGTCTGGGTGTATGTCCTTGTGGGTCTCCCCACCGTGCCTCGGAGAGCACGTAAAGCCGTCGTCGATCCCAGTTATTATCATAACGATAACACCTCATAACGATCGTTAGTCGTGGTAGGGAAATTATCCGCCAACCCGCAGTGGAGCAGGGTGGTGGATTAAGCTTCGACCCTTCTTCTATATGTAGAAGAGGCCTTCGCTCAGAAGGTAGTGGGTTGTTTACAGTCTGACCGAGTAGGTACAGTACAGTTGTTGCATTCTGGGCGTTTGTGCTTGTGTTGTGTGTGTTTTCAGATCCCGACACAAGATTCACATACTATTGGGAGCCGCATTGCATTGCAAAAATAAGCACACGTGTTATTAATTTGACGACTGCTGTGTCACTGTCACACAAATCTGAGTCGTTCATTATTTTCAAGTACACGTTCACAGCGTCGCGCGACAAAATTAATTGAATATTCGACCGTCCGCGTCCGCGAGATGGACAGACGACTCGAGGAGACTCGAGGAAACCGTTGGATGGAAGCTGCTTTGAACCGGTCGCTATGGAGTTCGATGGGGAGACCTACGCTCAACAATGGATATCCAATGGCTGATATAATGATTTATGCTAGCCTATAAAACGAACCTCAACAATTTTATCAGGATCTGGCAATAAATTTCCTGTGTAGAACTGCATACCGGGCTGGTTACTGTACACCTCTAGTACTCTTCCTGTCATTGGATGAAGCGCTCTGAAACATTAAATTTAATAAAGATATATTTACGAAATTAATTATTAATTTTGTCATATTGTTTAGTATTAATAGTGACAGTTACGTTCCGTAACGTACTCTATTGCTTTCAAACAAACAAACAATTCGCCTTTATTATATTAGCATAGATAACTTTAAGTAACGTGCACAGAACAATCAAACAAAACGATTTGTATATTACACCACTAAGGTACTAGAGTAATTTTTCCGATACCTAATGTAAGATCGAAGGAAAGAAGACATTAGTATATAATAATAGAAAATAAAAATAAAATACATTGTACACATTATAGAATACACGAATCCTAATCAGGCAAGCACGGGTTCAAATCTTAGGTCGTGGGACAATTACGGCCCGTTACTTTCGCTACTTACCGAGCATGGAAAGTTAAGTCTTGTTCCGTTCCCTGTGTGATGCAATAATTAATATCGTATCCTCCCATAGGTATTTTCGGTAACATGCTCCTTATAACTCTTGGTACTCTGAAATCGTATGCCGTTCCACCGACGATGTTTTTCTCTCCTGAAATTTATAAATCATAAATGAAAAAAAAAAAAGACATTTGACGCACTTGTGTTTAATTTAAATCATTTTATTATGTATGACTTTTGTTATCATTTCATGTTTTTGAAATATTTTCTATGTTTAGTTGAATGCATTAATATCGATTAAAAAAGTAATAATAATTACACGTAACTTTAAAAAAAAACTGTTTATTAAGTAAATATATAGGCCAAAAAAATCACGCTACAACTTACAAGAGAAGAGCGGTCTTAGACGTAACATATATATACATATACTGAGTTTCCAATGCAATATTGTTATATAATATATTATATTACCTGTGACTAATCCATCGTCGCCTACCGCCGTGTATTTATCAGCATTTATGGTGATGATGTGATCGTACATAAGTTCTGGACCGCAGTGCTGGAAACATCGTACGCGGTATATTGATAAAGTTTATTCTTAACCATGTTAAAATAACTAAGAATGTTTAGCAATTTTATAAGAATCAAATTCGTTTCTATATTTGCTTTTAAAGATTATTTCTTAAAACTTGAGATCAAAAATAATTGGGAATAAAATCTAAACATTACACAATGTTGTTTCTGGTTTGAAAGTATTCTATAAAATATTAATACTATTTAAATAATAAAAAAATTGAAAATCATTAACTCACATGGCCAGCCAAATTAAAATATGGAGCGTTACTCAAATTAACAATTGTAGGTTCAGTCGTAGAACATTTCATTTCGATTTTGAGCGTGTTGTCGCAGGTCACTTCGAACGATACCTGCGCCATCACGGTACCGGGATAGCCTTCGTGGAAACGCTCCGAGACATGTGTCATGATCACTTTGTTTCCAGTAACATAAGAACGCCAGTTTACCTTTCAAAGGTTATATTAAATTATTTATTCTATATCACTTTTCCAAGTGTTAACTAAAATGTATTTTGCTCGGATATAGAATTTAATTGGAAACAATTACGAGTGATCAAAAATTAAAATATATATGTAAGGCAAATAAGGCATATCATACATTTAAGGTTCAGTGCCTAGCGCTCCATGGCTACAAACTGTTGATGTTGTCCGAGTATTTTAACATTTGAGAGAAAAAATACAAACAATTTTTTTTTTACATTTAATAAATTCGAGTACCTAGTTAGTTTTAAAATGAAAATATAATGTTATACATATATTATATATCTGAGTTCTTTGGTGTTATAAGGTTCATTATATTATACCGTATAAAACGCGATTTGTTTTATAAGAAATCAAATCAAGAAAATTGAAGAATCAATCAAAGAAGTTTAAGGTAATCGTCCTTTTATATTCTTCTTATATCTCCCAATACTTTACTATTAAATTATTTAGGCGTTTTTACGTAAATATAAATATGTTAAATACCTTATCGAATCCAACGTATCCTCCATTGTAGTGATGACGGCCTCTATTTGTACTGAGCATATACATCCTGCCGGAAGGTCTCACTACCATACTGCCATCACGAATAATATTCGCGTATCGTCCAATTGTCGCGCCAAAATATGGGTTTCTGGGTTGAAAGTACTCTGTAAAATCAAGTAGGGGCAATTAAAAGCTGTTAAAACAATAAAAGAAGGACAAACTGTGAACAAATATGAAAATTGTACCTTCTAAAGTATCAAATCCAGCAATCACCTCGTCTGGTACACCCTTTTTGTCAGGAACTTGTATAGACGTAATTGTCGCGCCATAAGTTATAACCTAAGCAATAAACATTTAATACAGGATCTGTGGTTATTACTATTGTAAATGGTTAAATTTATTTTACCTGGACAGTCATTCTGTTCTTTGTTTTCCAAGTGTATCTTCTAACTATATCGATGTTTGAACTTGAAGCGCAGGGGCTATGTTCCGATTCGGGAGACTTTAATTCTTTAACCACTTTAGATAACCTTTTAGAGGACACTTTTATTCTGGAGAGAGACATGTCCTCTTTTGGCATGAAACCAAAACCGTCGACTATTAGCTCTACGTCAGGAATCTTAGGAGGTTCAGGCTCAGGAGCAATATCCGGTTTAGCTATTGAAACTGTGTCTCCACTTGCCCTTTCTACTGCCTCTTCAGCCATTTTAACAATTTTTTTAGAATTTCAATTCTTTTTTTAATTTTAAACTTATACTAAAATTTTGTAAATTTTGACAAAATATTATTTTCTGGATTTTTTCACGAAATATTTGACATAATTATGTTTTTTATTATGTAACTGACATTTTAAAGAAATCAAGACTGCTTTATTTAAAAAGGAAAGTAATTACTTTCCAGTTACATGTTTAAAAAAAAAAACTCGACAAATTAAATTATAAAAAAATACTACAATTTGGTAAGTTTACCAAATTTATATTAAATAAATAAAACATAAATTATATATTTATCATAATTTTCAATTATTTAGAACAACAGTGATCCAATTTGCAATCGAAGTATAACGCTGTCGAAATCATTTTATTTCAACTATAATAAAATATATACGTAATTTCTTAAATATTTTATCGAAAAAATCAACATGTGTACTTTAATGCATATTTTAATAAAATACTAAAAACCACTTCTTCCTTTGTCTAAAATATCTTAATTATGAGTTAAAAATTTCTCTTATCAAAAGAATTGCGTACCAAATTGCCTGTTTTATAATTTCAGGGTCATTTACGTGATTACGAAGTTTCTTTATACTTAAATATTTCTTTTATTTTTATCGTAACAAGACATTTAAATAATAGAACTGTTGAAAATCTGTCTTTATTATAAATAAAAACGGCATCATTACTTTTGTAACTTAATTTAAGATATAAATTAAATTAATGACAACGAGTGTTTTATAAAAGCAAATCGTATTTGCAGGCATACAATTTGTTTGACAAATATTGTAAACGTATTTACTATATCGTAATTATTCAAACCCAAAAAATTTCGACACTTTGCTTATCTATTTCAATGGTATCCGTTTTCCACTTTTCTGTTTCGTCAGCTATTTCTTCTAAATAATCGACTTCTTTACACGGAGACGGTGGTATTATGCTTATGATTGGAATGCCAATCTCCTGAAACGAATTCATAGACGAAAAACCACTTTCATCCTCTATAAAATTTGATGACCCATTGTAATCGTTTCTTTTGTCAACCGTTTGTACTACTTTCCCACACGATGTAACTAAGCCATTTTGCGAACCCGGTTGTTCTCGTTTAAATAGCTTTAGACCGGAAGAATTGTTTTCCGACTCAAAGCTAAGCGGGGATTGCGATACAATAAAATCATTTAGAATACTAGTCTCCATGTCAGCAAATTTGTTAGTTATGCCATTGTACACCTCGGTTTTGCAATTCGTATTCAAGACAATTTTCTCGGGTGAATTTTTTTTATACGAATTCAAAGAATCAGTTTCAGAATATTGTGTGACTTCTTCCTTCTTGGATTCTTCTGTTAATTGAAAAGTTGGTTCCGTTCGAATATGAACACATGCACACGCTAGGTCGGGAAGCTTAGTACTAAGAACCGTGTTGGCAAGAGTAATCAGACGTGACATTTCTTCTGTTAGCTTTTGTCCAGTCTCATTTTCAGCGACTAATGATATCTTCGAATGGTTCCTACAATAAGCATAAAATACTTAAAACCTATACTTTTAAATTTATACAAACTCATTATCGTACTTCATTGCGTAACTTACCAAATGCTGCTGCAATCTTTATATCCGTTGACATTACTAATCGATTTACTGATTTTCCTTGTGCTAATTTTCTTTGCAGGGCTTATCGAATATTCGAGATTTTTACTGACATGCAAAACAGATCGAGACCGAGGCAAATCTGTTATTTTTAATGTTCTCGGAAAGACCATCGGAGATATTGTATCTAACCTAATGTCTGGTTCATTTTTTTTACATTCTATATGTTCCTTGACTCTGTTTAGAAAAGTTACTATTTGCTTAAGTAAAGCTATATGCATCTGCCTGTTGGCTTCTGTCTGAAAACGATTACACTCAAATTGGCTTATGTACATATAATAACATACATTTGAATACAATATAAATAATTTCGCATCGAGCCGAGCATTCGCTTAGCAATTCGCAATGCTTAATGCACGAAAACCTAGCAGAGCTTCATTTAATAATATTAATAAAAAAAACATTGGTGCACCAATTTAATACAAATTTATTTTCAAACTTATTACCTGTGCTAACTGCCATCGCAAAGTGTCCACTTCCATGTTTAAAGCGTTTACCTCAGTGCCTCGCATGTCAGTGTCGTGCTTGACCATCTTATCTGGAGGCTTGATAATTTCTCCATTTTGTTCTAAATTACTACTCTTCGAAAGTTGAGAACATTGCTCAATTCTTTCTGGAACCTAAAATAAAATTATATTTTAGTATTGAAAAACTGTGTCACCTTACTGTATACCATGTCATTATACTATAATTCAACTCAAAACCCAGTTATTTATTTAAAAAAAAAAAAAACGCAATGAACGATTTCTCTAGACACATATTTTATGATCGTAGCGTTAATTTTGCTTAACCCTAGAACCGTACCCTGGGGTACAAATGAAGAAAAAAAATTAAAATTGTCTATAGCATTTTTACTATTTGACGGTTTGCTTTGCGCGTCCGTGTATTTACGCGAGGAAAGGGGACGTGTAGATACCTCAGTTGTACGGCGGTCCTGCTAGCAATTGGACGTGACACGCTGCTTGTGGGGTACACCAGCACCCCAGGGTACTTTCAACGTAAGTATTTAATTATTATTATTTTTTTTGTTGCTTCGTGTTTTTATGCTGTTTGGGTTATCTACTGACATTGTATGTGATGTTTGGTTCTATGACATCTTTGTATGTATCAAATGTATGTTTTTGCAGTGTAGATATTTTTTTACTAATAGATATTTACATATAAGATACAAGTGAGCCTCTCAGTATTTGGGTTTTGGTACTATTTGTTTTTTATTTTTTTCAGATGACGTCACGGCGTAATTTGAAGGAGAGTAAAATAGTAAATGGGGTTCTGTTGGAGGCGGAGGATAAAGATATATTTTTAGACGAGGAGTTAAAAGATGAAACAGATGAAGTTATTCAAGACTTTTGCTTGACGGAGAATATTAGAACAGCTGGTAGTCCTGATACCGCTCATAAACTACTACCAAAAATTGTAACTACAGTTGGAACACTGAAGAAATATAAAACAGAAATACCAAATATTTTTACTGATACGAAAGACCGTGACCTGAATACATCAATGTTTGCTTTTCATGATGAACTCACTCTACTTTCATATTTGTCGCCAAAGCTTAGCAAAGAAAAAAATTAAAAACGTCCTTTACTAAATATTGTGGGGATCAATTCGATGATATTGCCAAATTCATCAAATGCCACTGATAAGCAAGTTTTCAAGAATAGGCGCACTTGATCTCATCAAACCTCACCTGGAAGATAGATTTCAGTATCGTACTTTGCCAACATCCCTACAAATAAGTATTGGGAATATATTAGGAAAAAAGCGATCATTAGCTGCGGTAACTAATGAAAATTCAAAATTTGGAAGATGTTCTTTCTGTCTAAGGTCCAAGGACCGTAAATCACACACGCAATGTGCCACGTGCAAAACTTTCATTTTTAATGAGCACCAAAACAAAATTTGCCAAAATTGTTTAAGTTCCTAATTTTATGTGCCTTAATTGTGTTCATTGAGACCAAAATTAATGTAAGACAGCATCTGTAATTTATTTTTTAGTAAAACTTTATTATTTTTTGAAAAATGTGTCTTTTTTATTTGGGGTGTGCTTGTACCCCAGGGTACCGTTAATGAAATTCTTATATGGGTACGGTTCTAGGGTTAATAAGTCATCTTTTTTCATTTAATCTACTATTGTAAATCACTTTTTAAAATTATGAATGACCCTTTTAAGATTCTGATGTATTAAATGATATCATTCTTGTCTCATTAAAAGTAAATTAGTAGTGGCATTGTACCTCGTGAGACACAACAATTTAGCAACTTATATAATGCTAATATTATTGTAAAGGTTTCGAGTTTAGCTTTTTTTTTTGTAACGCTAAACAACAAATATAATTGTTACAGAACTTTCACATCATTATACCTAACATCTAGTTTCCAGGTCGTTATAGGTCACATGATTAACATTATCACATTATGTTTGAATATTTTTAAATTTAAACAACAGTATTCATAAAGATTTTTATCAGAACTATAAACAGATGCCTGTTAAAAAAAATATTATCTGCAATTACTCTAATGTTAGTTTATTTTTATCAAAATTTATTTATTTATTATAATATAATTATTACCTTACTGTCTCTATTAAACATATTTGGTTGAACAATAAAAACGATATTAGACGCAGCTTAATTAATTCAATACAATTATATACAATAACTAATAAAAATAATGGTATATATAATTTGTTTTTAATATATTGTTACTTAAGACATAGGGCTATCATCTCCGTTACCTAACGATTAAGAATTGACGTACAATTTAAGCCGATGTGTTCAATAAAAAACTTTAGTTATTGTATCCGTGCGAAGCCAGGATGGATCACAGAATAAACAGCTCAAGTAACGGCCTCTTCATTAGATGCTTTGTCTAAACAGAAGCAAAAACTTGGGAGCAATGGTACTAAGTGGTAGTGTCATAAGAGTCCCACGCTTTGTGGCATATTGACAACCATGAGATTATGTAAATAAAAAGTATCAATCGCTAACCTAACCGTTATCACCTCGTTAATGATACTACAGTAATCGAATTAATTCGATGTAAGTAGTAATATGATTAATTGTACTCTAATATGGAAAATAAAAAATATGTTGATTGCTATTATGGATTTTCTTTTTCTTATTTTAATCTGTAAAAATATAAAAATTCAAATACAACTACTATTACTTCTGCCATATGTTAATTTTCTTAATAATTATCCGGATGCGTGTCAATAGGCATTTATACTTAAAAGCCGAATTCGATGTGGAATTTTTGTAAATAAACCAAAAGTCATCGTGTATAGGGATGTCACACTTTTGTTAATGAAAAATTGTAATTTATAGCCAATTTCCTATTTATGCATAAAAAATTTCACTTTAACACTGTTTCCTAGAACTTAAATTAACTGCCAAATACGTAACACGCAAGAAAATTGGCTTATAACAAAAAATAACAAAATTTTAATTACCTACTAATATACATCTAACAACCCTAAATTTTAGCACTGACGAGAAAATTTCGCAGACAAGCAATATTTGGTCTTTTTTTGTAAATTGTAATCGATTTTTATACACAACTTTAAATATAATAATTATTATGTTTATTTAACGTAAGTAAAATAAAATAAATAATAAAAGAGAATGAGTGTCTGAGCATAAATTTTTAATCATAATAAATCCATTTTTAAACAAATGTTGTTTTATTTTGTATGCTATTTTGTTTGCATATACATATTTATGAAAATATTTAGAAATCATTCAGTGGGAAATTAGTTATACCCACGTTAACAAGTAAATTTTACCTCTCTAACAGATAATTATAGATACCTAATATAAATATATCTAACTCCGTGACTAATTTATTTCAAGTTTTATGTAGCTTGTACTACTGTATAAATATTAAAAAATATAATTACTATAATTATTTTCCAATAGGTTGTTAACATCTGCTTATGGTTGGTTGCTAAGCAACGGATTGTTGGTAAACATTCCATATCCAATTTGGCTTAAGTATAGATACAAAATTTAATGTACCATGAAATAAAATGTATATACAGAATGACTTATAAATTACTATCAATATTTAATGAGAATACTCGGTACATAATTCTCATTCGAATTATTAAAAAAAATAGGTACTTAATTTTTGACAAAATTTTCATAAATTTCAACTCAAATAAATGAAGTGTTGAAACTTATCCAGTCATGCCGGCGGCACGTGCACAGGTGATGTACTGTGCCGTTTGTTCACACCTAAAAATTGCCAAAGTTCACATCATTTACCTAGTATATATGTAGCATATTTGTTGCTTAAACGAGTAAAATATCTTAGTATTTTTGCCTATCCTAAGCCAGGATTAAAATATTAAGGGGGACTGGATCATGCTTGTTTATCCTGCTACCCTGTTAACACGTGGCGGCATTCGGACGTAGGTAAACTACCTGTTTTTTGTCGAAAGTGCAGCTAGGTGCTAGGGTGTCCAGACGACGCGTAAATAATTAAATCATTGTTGAGTAACTTTACTTAAAAGTTTATTAATATTTACCTTTTTTTTCACGTAATTCGAATGAGAATCATGTACCGAGTATTCTCCTTAAATATTGATAGTAATTTACCAGTCATCCTGTATTAAGTTTGTCATTACCTTTAAAATGTTATCTACAAAGATACTTTATCTGAATGTGTGTTAATATTAATTGCGTTAATACTTAACAGCATATGGTTTTATAATTAAAATTTAGCTCAGTACAGTTTATTTCTGCTAAATTACTACTGTTTATTTTTATATTACTAGTAGTTATAAAGATTGGAATAAAAAATTGCATGATTTTTAAAGAAATTATAAACGCCGCAAAAAATATACATGGTAGCATGGAAAAAGTACGAAGACCTCAGTAGATTTATACACATCCGACATAGCCCCTGTAGCATGAACAATTACTCATGTAAATTATTGTACATCAGATACTCATTCCGACGTAAAAAAAGTTAAAGTCATGCGAAACCTTAATTGTATACGAATATATTTAGAAGTTACACTTATAGTAAAAAGGTTCCAGGTTGAATGTACACATGTCTTTAATGCTGAAGATCATAGACATAATATCAATAAAAGGTGTATTTTATAAAAACCTAATTTTTATTAAATCCTCATAGCTTACGTGATAACGACACACACTTTTAATATGAACTAATCTTACTTTATATAATATTTTATACAAGTAACTTAATTAAAAAACAAAAAAATCTGTCTGCGTTTCTGTATAATTTGGAATGAAATGAAATGAATTTGGCGCCAAAGATCCGCCATTTCGTTTTTATTTTGCTATATCCAGTGTCACTCTCACAGTAAATATTAAGAATCTAACGACACCTCTCAAGCTAAAATCCATCGAGCCGTTCAGGCCGCAGAGCGTGCCAAAGAATTATACATAGATACATTCATAGGTACATACTCTCGAAAAACATGACCCTCCTTCTGGCGCAGTCAGGTAAAAATAAACTGTTATTTTATCTCATATACTCAACTGCTTCATGTACGTAATTATATAATTAACTATTTATCATATACAAACCTCTTTGGACTTGTATTTTGAGATATCAAAAATTATTTGTTAATATATTATGCAATATTACTATAACGTAATACAATATAGGCTATCGAGACTTAATATCGCTAAAAACTAAACTTAGTAGGTAAAATTAAAGTGGGTCAGCAACCAACATCCGCGCTAACAGTAGACAACAATCAAACGCGCAGCACCATTGAAATAATACACAACAAAATAAGTGTTATGGAATGTCGCTTTAACACGATACAGTTTTTAAAATCACACATCTTTTGTTGTTTTTTTTAAAATAAAATATCACACCATATTTGCAATCAGAGAACAATAATTAGACAATTTAAAAATTAGAATTAAACAGTTTATATAATATCGCGAATAGTATACGCTATTATAACGAATCCTACTTTCTGATGCAGTCCGTTAAACTGCACTCTTTCTGGCATATTTATCTTCCATCCTACACAGTGACCCATTAAACTGTTTATACAAAGATTAATTACATAGTATCCAGTTGCGTGGTATTCAGTTACATTTCTCAGATGTCAGATGCATCAGCACGGAACCACGGTACAAGGCTAGCTAAGGTAAGCCTAACGTATAATTCAATAAGCTAGCCTATGTTTAAACAGTAAACTGTAATTGATCTTAACAGGTTAATATTCGGTTACAATTATGTCGGTCAATGATATATCCAAAGTATATGGTTCAATTTGAGCGAGGTTATGTATATTCTCTTTTTATATAACAAACTTTCATCATACCGTCGCGACGCATCGATTCTGGTTCTAACGTATATTTACTAATACATATACATAATTGGATGTACTCTGCGATTCCATAATAAGTTCAGACTGGGGCGCAAACTGCGAATAGAACTAATGTCACAATTGGAGATTATTTTACTATTTACTAAATCAATGGTGTCGTAATTACACTATGAAATACCATAATGATATCGTAATGGTACTATTTTATCTACTGAAGACTACTAAAACCGTCAAACCATTATATCAATGATGACCACGGATCTAAAGTAGACTCGGGTCCTTTTTCGCTGGGTTTCATCAAATCTTAATCAAATACATTCTTATATTATGTTAAACTTGGACAACCGTTCTGGTATAGTGATACTAGAATTCGCCTTAACGCCGGCGGTCGTAGGTTCGTTTTTCTCATAGCATATATTTATTTTTAGTCTGGGTGTATGTCTATATGGGTCTCGCCGCCGTGCCTCGAAGAGCCCGTAAAGCAGTCGGTTCCGGTTGTTACCATAGACACTTGGTAGCGATCGTTACTCATGGTAGGGAAGTTATTCGCCAACTGAATATGACTGAAGCTCCAAACTATCTCCTCCATATGGAGAAGTCTTTTGTCCAGCAGTGGGACATTAATTCTATTCAGTTCATACGAAATTGTAAACTATTCGATATAAGTCGTTAAAATTAATTAGGTACATTTCGAAAAGAAAAAGAAATAAAAATTCAGCTGATTAAAGAAACTATTTCGAAATCGTTTAGTAAGAAGTTGTTGGTGATTTTTTCATTTGTATGTCGAAGGGGCGTTTGATTCGTTTGAATTTGTCAGTAAGCGTGAGGCAAGCCCGTAACGCGACGGTGCGTGACGGACGCATCCGCTGCGGGCCCTCGGAAGCTATGGCGATGGCGCCCTACCCTCGTCCTGACAAGTGCATAAGTAACTAGTCACGCGAAACAACGGATACAATGCACAACTTTAAAATGAACTTGTTTTTACTGCAGTCGTGATATGGATGACTGATTTGTTTTTAATAATTTTTAGGTACGTACCAGTATCACGATCACGAAGTTACTGACAAAAGAAAACGTTTTAAACACTTACGGATTATTATCAATCTGATTCATTTTATTCTATAAATAATTAATTTGATTAATCACTACCTTTTATTTAAAAAAAAATATCAAAATCATCTTTTAACCGTTTTCAAATAGTATAATTCATCGCGATTATTCTTATGCACAAGAATCCATCACTTATCTCTATTTCGCAGCACCATATTTTTTTAGGTTTTGCGAGATAAATGACCTAAATCTTGTATACTGAAAAACAGAAGTCCGCAAACGGATTTCCACGATTCTTATTTTATAAAAATACACAGATAGAGTATTTGTAACTGGATATAAATTATTCAGTATTTCTAGTATTACGTCTGTTATGTGTCTCAACATATCGATCGTAAAATATGTATTTAGATTATTCACTCCTTCGAATATTTTGCATAGAATTAGAAATTTAAAGCATCAAATATCTTATGAATCAGGGTATTTACGTCTTATCTTTCAATCTTTTATGTAACTCGCGAAATAAATATTTATAAATGTAAAATATATTCACGTTTTTGTATATGTATTCAAACTAATAAAATTGTTGGTAGATGTTTAAAAACAAAAACTATCACTGGATAAGAAGTAGTATGTACTATTTTGAATAATAAGTATTTCTATAAGAAAAAATGCAAGGTTTAACAAAGAAAACTACAGATCTAGAGTTACAATGTAATATTTTAACTCCACGTATATGAACTTTGGATAAAAATTTTCAGAAAGTTTTTCAAAACCTAATACTAACAATAAGCAATTTTAAGTAAAATAATGAATTCAATAATTTTATTAGTATCGCTCGCATTCCCGTACAACGAAATGGCTACCGTCTTTCGATCAACAAAATGGATTCCAAAATTAAATTCAGTGGTTTCCACGTTTAACATTAATTTATTTACAAAACATTTCGAATGCAGTTCACTGCTTGATTGTTCACGTGTATTTACGTAACCTTTTAGGAAGTCTATACACGACGCAACAATAGATGTACAAATTATAGGTAGATGACGATGATGTCGACGATAGGTTATTGATATTAAGAAATTTAAATTATAAATATACCTATTATATTACCCATGTTACTTACCAGAGGTTCATAGAGAACCTACCGTCAATTCGTGTTTTTGTATTTGTTTATATGGGAAATTGACCCATAAAATATATTTCTCATAACACCCCATTATGGTTGATAATAATAGTGATGTCTGCAGTTGGCCTTGTAAGTCGTCACGTCTCCAGTTCGTGTCGGTACTTTATGTACTTATATTAGATCCGGTACCCGATTCGTATTTATGAAGCGTCGCGGGCATTACAACGACCGACGCGCAACGGAACTACTACAAGCTGCCTGTATGTGTGTGTGACTTTATAACGATATTTGATAGAGAACTTGATTATTTCGTACAGAAATAAAAATAAAAATCTTAGATATCAATTCTACCATCGTTCTGATCTATTTTTGAAAAAAAAAAAAATATCGTCTTTCGTTTAAAATTCTATTAAAGATATTTTATATATAAAAGTAAGTCAATGGAAACCTACTTTACTTTTACTAAGTTACTAAATGGAAAGTACGACAAAAAGTTCCCGAAAAAATAACTTATTTTTTAACAATTGTGTATTATTTTAAATGAAAAGACCGTTGATTCAATGAAGCGTTTAATACCAAAAAACAGTTATTTGTAGTCCGCTTTAAAAACAAATACACTCATGCTTCCTTTTAACATAACTAAACTGCAAAATGTCATGTAAAGTATAAAAAATAATAAAAGATTCACTCTCAAAGGGCCAGGATGAGAATCCTGTGTGGCGTTCAGAAACATAATATAACCGCAAAAGCCCGCACCATGACATACTGGCAAATTGGGGCAGTTAGCAGAGACCCTGCTTGGTTGTGTATTCGATTCCCGCCCCGAACGAACTCTTAGTGTAATATATGTATATTTATTTATATATGTATTATTTATATGTATATTTATTACAACAAAAAAAAAAGTAGACAAGTCGGCTGCTACCTAAAACATAGGCATAAAGTCGCCTACCTTAGGAACAGGCGACCGTGTGTGTATGGAAAGCATATTTATTTATTTATTTATATTTGTCACGTACGGGAACGAACCCGTGACGCTTGCGCATCAGCCGTTTGTTGTGACCACTTCGCAAGCGCGGCATCAATACTACAGTTTCTACAGATGCAGCTTAATAGTTTTGTACCATTCATCATCATCATATCATCAATAAGTATATGCTGACCTATTATTTAGATTTCAGACATTAAAAAAATTTACGAGAAAGGAAGAGTTGATGTTAAATTTTAATATATAAAATAAACTACTGTAATAATAAATTATTGATTAGAAAATCAGTTTATCTAGATTTCTAATATGAATCGCGACTTGAAATTATTTAAATATAAAATTTACATAATATATTGAAAATTTAATTTATAATGATATATTTAATTTACTAAATAAAACTGATTGTTTCACAAGATATTCTAAATACATCGGTATAATTTGTTACTATTCTCTTTGCCTTCTGCGGATAAAGACCGGTTTGAATTTTAACAACGACATAATATTATTATAACATAACAAACGCGAACACAGCGTAACCCATAAAACTTATATACATATATACTAGAAACCATAAAACAATAAAAATCTGGTTAGGTTATATACATACATACTTGTATTGTTTCATACTTTAGCCATAGCGTTATGTTAGGTTTAACACAACGCTTGGCAATGTTTAAAGTACGATGATCTAGTTAATTCGATGTTTATACAGCTATATTAATGGCGGTAGAATGAAATTATTTTTTTAATCGCCTAAACATTATATACATAGTAAATTATATTTAAGGTTCATTTAAAATTAAAAAAGGTCTTTAATCTAAGGCTGAATCGCAAACAAACGCAACAGTATCGGTTAAACACAATTTTATTATTCCCTAGGTAAGATAGCAAGCAGCAAGTTGTTCACCACGGTTGGGTGCGTTAGGCATACATTTACTTAAATTGTCGGGATCCGGGCTGCATGAGTCACAAGTGTTTTTACTTATACCTACGTTAAAATTACACAACATATCGTTTGCCAAGTGTAACGGTAGAATTAGGCAGATGAACTTTATGACTCGCTAAAACGATGGCTGTTGATATCTCCACATTCGAAGAGACGTTACAAACAGTATAATGCTTTCACAGTAATAGTCCATTGAAAAGTTACATTTGGGGTTGCGTTTTTTAGAGGACGCAATTTTATTTTTTTGATGAGTAGGGGCGGTCAGTGCAAAGTTAAAACCAAGTTTGTGGGGTCGCCACCCTTGTCCCACGGCCGCCATCTTGAAAATAGGGGTTGAAATGGTTTTTACGATATATCTCTTAAACTATTTATCAGATAAAAAATTTTTTTTAACATTTTTTGTTGCAAATTAAATTCTCTACAACTTTGGTCCAGTAACTTTTTGTCGTAGAACTATAAATAAAAAAGTTATAAGCGAAAATGTTCAGATATTCGAGAAAAAAATTTAAATTTTTCGATATAACTTTTTTTTATCATTTTACGAAAAAATGATATCAGACCATTTTTGTAGATCGTTTTTTGAGGAACAACTTATAATACAATAATAATAATAGCAGGCAGATGTTCTTTTGTTTCATCATAGTCACTTGGGTATTTTCTACCTTTATTTTATTTATTTCCTACCTGGACAGTATTCGCGGTAACGGCCATCAGATTTAAAATTATTTTTAAAATTATTAATTGTAAAAAAAAAAATAATGGAGTGGAAAAGAGTCAATAATTATTAATAATTAATTATTAATAATATAGCAAAATTAATAATTAATAAAATTATAAAAAAAAAAAACAATAACTGATGACACACTCTTAGTACACACGTATGTGTATAGTTAAGAGTACTGAAAAATAATACTCCGGAGCGCTGTAATATCTTAGCTATTGACTTAATGAAAAAATGTTTTACATAAAAGTTGTTCCTCAAAAAACGATCAAAAAAATGGTCTTATATCATTTTTTCGTAAAATGATAAAAAAAAGTTATATCGAAAAATTTAATTTTTTTTTCTCGAATTTCTGAACATTTTCGCTTATAACTTTTTTATTTATAGTTCTACGACAAAAAATTACTGGACCAAAGTTGTAGAGAATTTAATTTGCAACAAAAAATGTTACGAATTTTTTTTATCAGATAAATAGTTTAAGAGATATATCGTAAAAACCATTTCAACCCCTATTTTCAAGATGGCGGCCATGGGACAAGGGTGGCGACCCCACAAACTTGGTTTTAGCTTTACACTGACCCCTCCTATACATCAAAAAAATAAAATTGCGTCCTCTAAAAAACGCAAGGTAAGGCATAAAAAATGTAACATTTCAATGGACTATAACTATTTTAGATAATTTTAATTAACGACAAAAATAAGCAAAAAAGAGCTGCGAATAAAAGATACGAATGATTTTAATAAGATTAATTTTTTTCTTTTGCACGTAAAAAAACATAAAAATAATGTTTAAAAAGTTTCTCGTTTCTAGAAATATTTATTATTGACTGGCCCGTGGCGCAGTTGGCAGTGGCCCTGTTTTCTGCTCCAGGGTTGTGGGTTCGATTCCCGCCTCGGGTCTGGGTGTATTATGTATTCATTTATATATGTATTATTTATATGTCACGTATACAGATCAGGCTTATAATATCGTGTAAGTCCTACTACTGAGTAAAGATTCATAATTATAATGGAGAGAAGAGTTGAGAGCATCAGCCACCATGCACCTCGAAACATAAGTTTCCTCGCAATGTTTTTATTAAATATCAAGTACACGATTAATTTTAAAGAAACTAAAAAAAGTGGTAAATACAATGTACAAAAGCCGTATAAAATTCGAGACCATTAGGTACCCATGATGCCTGAAAAGGATTAAGTCATGTTTCAATTCATGAAACGATTTACAGAACTTTATTTGATTTAAAAATATTTAACAGTTTTTAATACTGAATACGCTTACGAAAGGTGTTAAACCGTATGAATTCCTTTAGAGTTTAACTCGCACAAGACAGGAGATTTTTTATTAGACACTGTATATCGTGGCCATATCGTAAAATTGCTCACATCACGAATTGCTCGAAAATTTAATGAAATGGTCGTATCTCATGTTATGTTTCACTGTCCATTGGCCACATCATGATGCGCCTTGGCCAGATCAATGATAAGAAAATTGTCGATGTGGTCAACTAAGACGCTCTATTTCGTGAATTGTTAAACATTATTTGATCATATCGCTAATAAAACAAATAAAGGATAGTAGGGTGACCATGCAAAAAAAGTCTATGGACTATTACTGGCTATTCAAATTTGACATTATGAACTGAAATGAAACTGCGGATGAGGAATTTATTAAATTCAAGAAAAGAAAAAACAAACATAGACTAACCTAACATATTCTGAATTTTTATAATATACTTCATGAACATCCAATTTTCATGATATGGCCAATCGTGGATGACAAAATCGTGAAACATTTACGATTTTAATTACGATTAATTGTTACGATTACGATTTTGTTACAATTTAATGATCATTTCATGATGTGGGCATTTCTACGATAATATGTCCAAGACATACACACACCACGACAAACAGCCTCAGCATAATATATAGCCACAGAACGGGAACGGTAAATATTCGTAAAGTTAAGTTAACAAACGTCATCCAAGACTATTTATAACGAATAACACAATTTAAACCTCAAGGCAATTCTAATTTAAAACATAAAACAAAATATTTTCTGGTGTTCAGTAATCTTATCGCATATAGAATGTTTAAAAACCGAAACCGAAAATTGACGGAAAAAAAGAGTTAACAGTTGAATCTATCTATTTTTTTACTTTAAAGTTTAATTACGAGTTCACTTCGTAAAAACGTGTAATTTTATCGCAAGCTTCAGTCATTGAACTTTGCAAAAATCTAAATCGAAATGAAAGCGTTTTAGTCATCAAAAATAGTACGATAAAATATTAAGATATTTTTATTGTTGATGATATTCCTGTTTTATTTTATTTTATTTTTTCAAGAAAAATGTGTTTATCTCGACTCAATTAAAAATAAAATTAATATAGATAACCTTATTTGAATTTTTTATGCACATAGTCATATCTAGCTGTAATCTTTAATTTTTGTAATTCGGGTGTATAATAAATACATAACTATCAAACATAAAAATTAATATATTTACATTAAATTTAATTTTTAAGTACTAGGTAATAATAACGATAACGCCTGTTATATACTAGATAATATTAATACGGACTCGTTTTCACATTAACAATATTATAATATTATCAAAACGGAATACATTTTAATGTGTGATTCATAAATAAATAGTAGTACAACAATTATATTTTAAAAGAAGTTTCTTAACTGATACTACATTATTAACCTACTTTGAACAAAAAGCTATTAAAAACATGTTGTTTCAAAATAGTGGCACAAGAATGACTAAATGGTATTATTAAGACCCTAGCAGATTAATTATTATTGTAATACTTTACCATTGCAATAATAAAAGCGGTATTAATAATAATGCAATGTAAATAATGCAAATGTAAAATATAAATATTATCGAGTTTGACAAATATACTTTATAACTTTGACCTACTCTGTAAAACCTTTTTATAACAAAATTTATAACGAAAAATGTTTAAAAATAGAATTATATTGCTGATATTTTTTTTCCTGTATACCGTTTGGCTATAATACTAGTTTCGCTCCATAACGTTTCTATATAATTTTACAGAAATGTTTAAAGTAAAACGAGAACTAAATATCTAAGGAAAAACAGTTAAACTTCACTCGAGAGTTATAATATCGTGCGATGCAAAAATATATGTCCATCATAAAAACAAGTAAACGCGGCATATGACTATTTTTATATACCTAATACTAGATAACGTGTGCGGATTTACCCGCCTTGACATTCGTATATGAAATCGGACTGGTGGTACTCAAAATGACCGTGTTCAAATAAACGAACGAACGATCTCTTTCGTTAGTTTATACAATATAAATAATACGTTTAAAAATAATAAGCACATAAATTTATAATGAATAAGTACTTTTAAATATATAAATATAAATAAAGTAAAAGTAAATTATATATGTATATTTTTTTATCCTTAAATCTTAATACCATAAACGGTATCGTATTCGGTAAATAAATGAACGCCTTTAATGCTATGTGAATATAGTTCTCCTCCCACACCGCAACGGTACCATTCACCATTGTTTCGGTACCTACACGAATAACTGCGTTACAATTATTGAAATGTCGGACACAAATCCGACTACGAAATAAAATCGGGCGGTCATCTATTAACTACGGATAAACAATAAAAAGCGGTTTGCCTAATTTAACGATTTCGACAATCTTGACATTTATATCTGTATATCATATCTATTATAAATGTGAGGATGGTGGATGGGTTCACTATGAATGGTATGGTAGTATGCCGGGATGGCAGAGTAGGTATAGGTCTTTTTTACTCTTTCACGCTAAAAAGTACGAAACTAAATAACTTACTCATCACATCGAAATCACTTTGAATTTACATCAATTTATGCGGGTAATTTTGAATATATAATATAATAGTACGAAAATAAAATTTCACCCGTCTCTTGATGCGGATGCGCGAAATCCTTCTCAACTAGCACAATAAATTTTGATACATATTTCAACATCAATTGTAAAAGTTTCTTCCGGAAGGTTTTATAATTAAATGACAGAAGAGAAACTTAGACGTTTGTAATGTATGATGTAAACAAGTTTCAAAAGATCTCAAATTCTATTATTGCTTAAAATTGATACTTTCTATATTAATTTAAAGATAAATAAAAGGAAAAAAGAAATCACAACATCCTAAAGTCCGGTTTATATTAAATATTATACATTTATCTAGTTTTTGTCACTTTCTAATGCAAAGTAAGTCAATTGTTATGTGGAAATATTTCGTATGGTTCATATTTGTTTGAGGCTACATAAATTCGCCTTATTATCACGTTTTAAATTATTTAAATTATTTTTATATGATAAGATATATATATCCTGTATATATGACTGGTAAATTACTATCAATATTTAAGGAGAATACTCGGTACATGATTCTCATTTGAATTATGTAAATTTATTTATACAGGATATTTATTATACAGGATATATAATTTTAACAGACATTTCAAATTTTTTATATAAAGTCGTATACTATCAACTAAGATTAAAGCACAGCCGTAACAACTTTTCCGAAGAAACACAGAACATTAACATAAATCCATTAATAATTCGAATATAATTAAATGAACCGATTTTTAATATTTTATAACATGCCAATCTACCGAAATGGCATTTGGTCGAAATATAAACAATAATATCAACGTACAATTTATTGTTGCGTAATGTCATGCGATAGTTATTATTATATTATAAATAGAAACTACGAAGTCTAAAATTTTCCATTAAACAAAAACCCTACATGTAGGATATTTGATATTATTGTGGGAAAAAACTTACATTTGTGGTTGGAATAAATGGCAGGACACGTTTTTCAACTTTGATATTATTTATTTGTATTTTATTTATTAATAATATAAATTCGTAAATTTTATTTTAATTTTGTAAAACTGAACCCATGGTGTATTAAGCCAATTCGCGCCACCATTTTTTTCGAGTTTAAGAAGTAGGTATTTAGCAAGTTGTCAAACCTTAAACAATTTTACGTTAGATGAATTAGGCAACGATATTTTATATAATCTAGTGTATAAACATAAGTAGAAAAAAATGAAAAAAAAACCAGATTTATAAGTAATATATTACACATGACCGACACATAATCGTACCTATTTTCGTTTCACTTGAATATATCTTAAAGAAACGTAAAATAAACGAAAATAAAACAAAATTTATATTAAGGGATTCTCTTACATTCTCACGTCAACTTTACATATACATGTATCGAATTAAACAACACATTGAGTACATGGGACCTTGTATAGTATATACTGAATACAGATATCTGGTAACGTTAAGTATTGTTTGGGTGCGGAAACATGCGAGTTCCGCCCGCACCTCTTTACTATACTAAAATTTAAGTCAAAACTTCACGTTGTTCAATAAACTTCTTCCTTTAACCTTGAGATTAATCATTCGAATTGCTTCAAATTGTACACAATATTGAACATATAATAATGATACTGTATATGTCGTGGTCATATCGTAGAATTGCTCACATCATGAAATGCTCGAGAATTTCATAATGTGGTCGCATTTCATGATGTGGGCAACTAAATTTGACCAGATCATCAAATCGTAAACGTTTAATGATTTTGTCATCCACGATTGGCAATATCATGAAAATAGGGTGTCCATGAAATATAATATAATAAAAAGCCATATTATGTTAGATTAGGTTTTTTTTCTTGAATATAAAAAAAAAATTCAAAATATTTTAGGTCAGGTTTTTTTTTCTTTTCTTGAATATCATTATATTCCTCATCCGCACTTTTCATAATGTCACATTTGGGTAGCCAGGAAAAGTCTACATACTTTTTTCGCATGGTCACCCTACTATCCTATATTTGTTTTATTAGCGATATGATAAAACATTATTAAATAATTCACGAAGTAGCGCGCCTTAGTTGACCATATCGACAATTTTCTTATCATTGATCAGGCCAAGGCATATCATAAAGTGGCCAATGGACAGTGAAACATGATGAAATGTGACCATTTTATAAAATTTTCGAGCATTTCATGATGTGGGCAATTTTACTATATGGCCACGATTTATATATTATTTTAGTCATCTGTCATCAGCAATATTATATTCAAGCTGTACCCGCTACTCATTACGCATTTTAAATTACATCATCTCTAATGGAATGAATTTTGGAATAAAAAGTATCTAGTGTTCTAACTCGGAGTTTGAACTCAAATAATAGCAAGTTTCATTTAAATCCATTTAGTCCCCCCCCCCCCTCTCCAAATATATTTTCCATTTGCAGAATGGGACATTTTACGGTTTTATTAAAGTTTAGATTTATCCAATATTTTACTTCGTTACTCGGTTTCTTTCCAGTTTGTAGGATCTCGGAGGTATATATATATAAAAGCGAAAGTAAGTTTGTTTTTTATGCTTTCACGCGAAAACTACTTAACCGATTATCATGAAACTTTGTACACGTATTCTTGGAGGTAATAGAAGTAACATATAATACTTTTTTTTGGTCGCGATAATCGACTTCCACGCGGACGAAGCCGCGGGCGGATGCTAGTACTATATATAACTTTTATCGTGACACAATTAATAATTTATTTTACAAGTGTGTTGAATCTTAATAGTTTTATGTTTCTGGCCTGATGTAATAATTATATTGTGCATGGTCTGATCTTAAAAACCATAACAATAATAATAAATAATCTATAGCTATAGTTTGACTGGTGCTATTTTATGAAATAAGCCCACTAAATTCTTGCGAAATTATTTATAAAGAGCGAAGTTAGTATTTAATAAATAATGCAGATTGCTATCAAAACTTGTTTCCAAAATAAAAGTCTAAATTAATAATTAAAGATAGGATCCTTACATTTTTTTTTTAAAATAGCTATATTTAACGTCTTATGAATTTAAAGGAGATGGGGACTTTTGGGCCAAAATGTAATAAGTAGAGATATAATTTAAAAAATTGGTTATATTTTTTTATCTTACAATATAAAAAATCAAATTTATTCTGAATCTGGGAGCGGAGAAAAATGAAAAAGATTGTTTCCATCAAATTAATCGGGTATCGATTCAACTAAAATCGATTACAGAATTAAAAAAAGAAAGGTTTCTAATAGTTAATTAACTCAAAGTATTTAGATGCACAATATTGAAGTTGTAAACGATAAAGTTCATTTAAATAAAGTTACATTAATAGCGAAAATATCATTTAATATTTGAAAATAATATCGATTTCGTATTGATTTAAAATAAATCGTATTTTTAGTGACAGCTAACAACTGACTGACATTGATACTAGCCGTTTATTTTTTACCTACATTTCCTAGATGACATTTTAATAATAATAGAAGAAGAATTAAGTATGAAATACATTCAAAGGTTTTTTTTTATTCTGAACAATATTTATTAGTGTTTCAAGTTATTGATATTTGTAATGAGTTTTCAAACATTCTTCACTAAATGTAAGAAACATAAGTGCTTTATGAACTTAGTGATCGAGTTTTTTAATAGACATTGTAACATAACCTCATTTTTACAAAACGTTTAATAACTCCGCTCTCAGATAGCCAAAATATAGAGATTTTTCAGCGAGGGATCCATAAGCCTGAATGCATTAATTGATACCATTTTCATTTCATTACATTTTGGCCCAAGAATGTATGGAATCGTATCCATCTCCTTTACATATATGTATATATCTCCTTGAAAGCTTAATCGATCGATCTCGTTCGAGACATCCGGCTCCAAATAAGATTGGTATTTTTGCTCTTTAATATTTCTTTTACTTTTATAAGTAAGCGCAAAAAGATAAAAGAAAGAGCATCGAATCTAACTCTCACAACTGTGACTAGATAAATGACCCAACAAGAGTTGCCTAGATGTCACTAACACTTACAAAAATAAAAATAAAAGTTTAATTTTATAAGGACAAACTTTTGCCTCCCGAAGAAAGAACACTAACTACACTAAATATTTTGATTTATTTATGTTTTATACATAAAGTTAAGTTTTTTTTTTCTTTGGTTGCGCTTATTCGCCTTCAAAAAAAAGGCCATTAGGATAAATAGTAATAATTTAAACCGCTAAAGCTTACAGGAGCAGAGTAGTAACAATGAACCGCGAGTCGCGACCAAAACTGATAAATATTAAAACTATAAACGGGTAGAACAGGTACAAGACTTCGAAAATACATTTATATCAAATGTTAATAAAGAAACAGTCGGTCTATTTATGTCGTTCACAATAAAAGAAAAATAAACAAAACAAAACTAAAATGTTTTTGTTATATAAATAAAGCTGTACACTTAAAAATAAAATAAAAATACTTCAAGTTCCATAGTCAGAGTAATCCGGTTACGATAATACAAAAAACGCATTATTGACAACTAATTGCACTCCGAGTAAGTCTATCATGTTACCTGTTTTATTTAGTAAGGTTGCCAGTTTTTGTACAGGTCAAGATAAACGACCGCCATAACAGTCGTGTATTAGCTACATTCTCATCAATAAGGCAAGGCATGGCTCCGATGCCATAGTAAAAGTGTTATAGCACTATTGTATGACAAGTTTTATATTAATAGTAGTATTGAATGACAAGTTTCATATTCATTCAGGTAGTAGACATGACTTACAGTTACACTTACTTAGAGTAAAACGATATTTAACTGGAATTGTAGGCAAAACAATTAAGCGTTACTTAAATTCGTTCGCCAACAATGGACACAGAGGTGGAAATGCTGTCCAACACTTAACCTTCACAGAAGAAAGAATACCTCTGCCCTGCAGTCGGCTATTTACAGTTTATGTGGTAGTGGTAGAGATAAATAAATATTAAATAGCAAATAAACACAAGTATTTGACATTTGAAATAATAGAAATCTTTTTAGGCTCGCTGTAGTCCCTTTAAATCAAGGACCTTGTTAGCTTCATTGGCATAGCAACACCTCTGAAGATGTTTTTACTTATTTAAATATAGATGACGTCATTACACTGTGTTATTTATCTTTGAATCGGTTATTACGGATGCAAATACAGCCATTACGATCCATTGAAGCATGAACATGCAACAGAAAATAAAATTACCGACATCGACATGAACGCACTTACTACGGTTTCGTGTTTTGTCGAGTGCCATATGACATGATTTGTATACCCTAGCATTTTATATTATATTCTTAATATACTTTCTACAATCCTACCTGATTATGAGATTTATATTATAATAAAATATGTTATGAATATGTTTAATGATACAGACAAAACTTTCATATTATAATACACGTGTTAGACAAGGAATTCAACTTGAAATCTATAGTTTTATTTAAAGACTAGGTATTTGTAGTAATGTTTTGAACCAAGCGTCGTCCTGTAAGGGAATTATTTTGAAGAAGTGTAGAGATTTTTGTGCGGAAATGTATTTCACATTTATGCATACAATTTACTATATTTTTCTGGTACCATCATAAGACAATGTTCATGATCTATCTAGACACTAAAACTAAAGCAGGTATGTTTAGGTAAGCAAATTCAAAGTGGCGATGTAGATATGTAGACCTCCTTTGAATGTCGCTAACTGCTTACTATAAATAAAGAACGTATAGAATCTAAGCGTGTGAACGACTTTTTTTTCTAATAGAGCTAAAAACCTACTTTAAATATAAGACTCGATTAAAAACCGCAGCAAAATTGATTGATCCGTTTATAAGTCTTATCAGAAAGAGAAATTTTCTCTTATTATATCGCAGACAAATTTCATTGTATGAGAATTAGAGTGTTTATAGGCGCTAATTATCACTATCGACTTAAGCTGATCTATTTTTTATTACATGGGTTATTTCCGCCACTACCACTTCAGCCGTTGCATGTCCACTGCTGAACGTAGGCCTCCCCATCATCTCTGGCGGGCTTGCCAATACTCGCCATTCTTGGCAGGCGGGTTGGTGAGCACAGTGTGTTGTCGCAGGAAATGGTGACGCTGCTGCCCATCACCATTCTGGTTGGTATACAGTTGTTCGCACCACTATGGCCTTAGTTGTATTTTACGACACCTACACCACAAAAACGTCGGGACTATTTTATATCTCTGACAATCACCGCATGGCAACCCTGTTTATAAATTATAAAATATCAAAATACGACTAAGCTCAATCTAGAATATTATTGGTTCAATAATACGCATCGTAGTATTTAATATAATTAGAATTGATATAAACTATGAGTTATGACATACTTTTAGAAAAAGAAAAAAAACAACATTTATGTGTATTAACAATATTATAATATTTTTAACTATATATTAAGTATGATATTTATAATATTACGATATTATAACTTTTTAGAGAACAGGCAACTTAATATTCACTTGCTTATTTTATTGATATCAAAAGTTATTTATAGAACTGATCATACTATAATTAACAAAGCGTTATATAGGCTCTAAATTGAAGTATCTGGCGGAAATGTATGTTCGTTTATACATATAGCATTGTGAATTGAATCCACGATATGAAAGGCAGATAACGACGACCCATTGTTCCTTGGTCTTCATATCTCCTTGGCTGTTAACTCATGTGAGAATCAAACAGCGATAGGCCGAGAGACGAGATTTCAAAACTGAACGTTTTTCCTTTTTTTTATTACGTCATGTGTTAATTATAATATATGTCTGGTGAAATCGCTTGAGTAATTTTTTTTTATTTATGTATTTAAAAAAAGATATAATGTAATTTCGAGCCTGAGAACACCTTTTTTGTTTTATTTTTACCGGTAAAACGGACACATACCACGATATACTTTTTGACAATGTTGTCGATATATCGGACCAGTTACATGGCCCATTGTCGCTTGTCATCCATCTACACTCTGTCTAGTTCTTTTTATATTCATCTAACCATTTAATTACGAAAGAGATTCTCTACCAATTACACTACAACTTTATCTTTCCCACAATATTGGCGGATATTGTAACAGATTTAATGTGTAACCAAATTTATTTTTATAATACGCAAATCTATTATTGTACTCTCCAACCCATTAAACTACTAAACGCATAAACAAATCAAATGACAAAATTGTACGTGCTCGACTGTTTTTATTGCCGACTATCGAACAATTTCTATAGATTTTGCAAAAGAAACGCCTGAATAAACACGAATTATCGATAATCGATAAGAGATAAATAGTTTAACCTTCAAAATAAATTGACATAAATTAATAAGTCGATCAAAACTAATGTCTTACTCTGTTTTGTATAATGTTTTTAACAGATAAAAGTTCTGGTGCTACTACATGTACCCAAGTCGACTAAAACGAACGATTTCAGTAAAATAGCATCAAATAATGAAAATAGAAATTCCTTTAAGTTATAGACTTTGAATTCGTGGATTAGATGTGTGGGGAAGTGTCGAGACTTCTACCAGACGTTGACAAGAAGTTCGTATTGAAGTCGAATGTGTCTACACGTTCAAGGTAAGCACTAACGATGGCAGCACAAACAATATGAATTTTTTAAACTATCATTCCAATTTATAATTAACAGGGGTGAAAAAAATATTTCATTAGGTTCTATGTATTTCTACAGAATTGAGATGAAAACTGAAGAATATACAAAAAATATATATTTATGGAAAAATATAATTGGTTCTTTATATTATATTAATAAATAAATATTTATTCTCTTCAATTCATAAGATCTGGAGATATGACAAAAATGTAATAGAATGTTTTACAATTTTGCCTATAGAAAGTTTAGCTGAAGATGGCAAAAAGACTACAAAAGTAAGGTTAACCTTATGCAATAGTGTCCTTGGTGATCTGCAAGCGATCCAATAATAATTAATATAAATATAAATCTAGCTTTGGCACTTTCAGTCGGCTGTTACTACTAAAATACAGACATTCATTTATTATTCATTAAGTCATTATTTTTATAATATTGTTATTAAGTTAATTTATTTATTTAATTATGAAGTAGGTAGGTATAGTATTAATGTAAGTATAGGTAATGTATTAATGTATCTATTGTAGGTACTATTAATTAAATAGTATAACTTCCATGATTAAGTACAACTTACAGACAGATAGCTATATACTACAGACTGACAAATGACATTTGTCATTTAGTAGCTTAGGGCGGGTATCCACGGTGCGTCTTTTTACGTATTTTACTACGCATGACCGATAACTATGGCCTCACACACGTAATGAACTCGGTCTCTAGGTACGCTACAAACGACACTATATGTTTCAGGTATGAGCGCCTGACTTATAATATTATTTTAAATAATCTCAATCTGGAAAGTCATACGGTCGAGGAGCTTGCAATCGCTTTCATTACAGTTGTATTTTTGTATATTTAAAAGTAATATGGAACTTTATTTTATCTCATTTAAAATATAAGCGTTTGACAGCCTACAGTAGTTGTCTGTGAGGTTAGCGAACAATAACGAATTATCTGCTTCCCACTACACGCAACCTTATGTCGCAAAGACAGGTGAGCATCGGGTCAGAAGACATTCACGTAAGGCTTGTTTTCACAACCACCATAGACGTCAAAAACTCGTCAAATAGTGACGATCAGATACGAGTATATAATATCGCATCGCATCGTATCAGCCTATCGCAGTCCACTGCTGGACATAGGCCTCCCCAACCTCTAAAACCACGCACTGCTGAGCGAAAGACTCTTCTCCATATAAAAGAAGGGTTGGAGCTTAATCCACCACGCTGCTCTACTGAGGATTGGCGGATAATTTCTCTACCATTTTTTTTAAAATGTGGAATGCTTCACAATTTTGCGTGTCGTATCATCCTTGCGCAGGGCCATGATGACGATTTCCGCTCGAGACAAATATTTGTTTCCGGTCTGGAAGTATGTCCTTGTGGATCTCCTCACTGTGCCTCGGAGTGCACGTAAGCATGCCGTCGGTCCCGGTTGTTATCATAGACACCTGATAATGATCATTACTCATGGTAGAGAAATTATCCGCGAACCCGCAGTGGAACAGCGTGGTGGATTAAGCTCCAACCCTCGTCTATATGGAGAAGAAGCCTTCGCTCAGCATTGGGCTGTTTACAGGCTGATACAGTACAGTACAGTAAATAAATAAATAAAAATATAAAAATAGATAATCTTTTATCTGGTAAATAGCGTTATACGTCAGATAGCTTTATCAGCAATCGGTAAAACAGGCTCAACATACTCAATGGATCTCCAGGCGGTTTCGTTTGAAGCGGATGAAAATATGTATAATATAATGATTATTTGTAATGATCTATTTGTTTCTATGCAAATAATATTTTTGGATTTTTGTTATAAGTTTGTAAATGTTAATTATACGACGCGTATATTAAAACGTCTTTCGGTAAATATTCGTCGAATTACTCATTTGAGTACGTATATAAATTTAAAAAAGGACGTTTAATTTTAAGGTACTTACACTAACAGACAATGAAATATTATTTGATTTCTTTATTTGCCTGTGCCGCTCTCCGGATGCCTCTGATCTAAATTCTAAATGGATAGACATAGTAGGTACAAGACATCAAATGTATTTTTAATCAAAACATGGGTTTTTTGATAGATAAATTATCACTTTTTCCCTTAAACAGTCAATCCGACTTTATTTGTGCAAAATAAACGCAAAATTTTTCTAAATAATAGAGCATGTGTCGGGGCTCAAATGTCAAAAGGACAACACCAAAACCACACTTATTTCTGCTCGAACCACATTAGAAACTTGGGCATATAATTTGAAATGAATAATTTATACTTATTTTTAGATAAGGTCTAAAATATTATTTTCTGCAATAAATCGTACCGCAATTTAGGTAAAGAATAGGGTGAGAACAAATGTTGCATATTTAAAAAAAAAAAGACGACAGCGGTGGTCAGACTCACGCGAAAGGGTTCGCCGTTACTTCCGTTCTACCGTACAATATTTACCACTAAATGTTTTTCAAAATCGAAATGTACACGTCGAAAAACCTTGCTCGCTCTTTCAAAAAAAAAATAGTGTCATTTAACATAATCTATATATAGTTAAAAAAAATAAAACCAAGTTATTGGATATCCACGTCACATCTATACTAATATTATAAAGGTTAAAAAAAAATGTGTTTTATATTAGGTACTTGAACGCGCTTAGCTCAGGATTTACCAACGCGATTTTAACATTATTATTACGTTTTTTTTTGTATTAAATAGTATTTATTGAGTGAATTTATATAGACTAAAATATAGCTAATAAAAGCGGAGTAGTGAAGTAAAAAGTTAACATTTACAGATAAAAGACGCGAGTTTTATAATAAGTGAACTACTCATAAGTGACAATAGTTATTGTGTTTAGTTAAACATGGGTGAAATTGAAAGGGATGTAATCTATATATACATATAATAAAATGTTAAGAATATCAAAACTGTACATTGAATATATTTTTTAAAAGAATACTTAGGATGTGATCTACAATAGATACCGAAGCCAAAAACATAGTTTTTAGAATTTTTGTCTGTTTGTCTATATGTATGTCCGGGATAAACTCAAAAAGTACTACATGAATTTACTTCAAATTTGGCACGAATATTATTAAGAAGTCGGGTCAACATATTGGCTACATATTATCACGCTATCACCTACGGGGAACGAGCAATGAACCTCTTCAACGCATTCTGTAACAAAGTGTAATCTAATAGCGTTCACGCAGACGACGTCCCGGGCAGCAGCTAGTTATAAAATAATATCTTTGCAATAGTAACGTGACGGAAGACGACAATGGTAATACAAGTTAAAAACGCTGGTTTCTGTATAAATAGTCAGTCCTGCGTTAGAAAGGGCTTATTATTTAATAAAGGCTAGCCAAGCGTTACTTAACATCCGGGACTAAATGTCAGAGTGCAGGTAGGGGACTGACTATTACTGCATCAGGCAGGAAATTTTTACGATAAAAATATTTTATATTTTTATCTATAATTGTATAAAAAAGATTTGTTTGTTTGTTACCGACACACGGTAATGCAATTGAACTGATTTAATTATGTTTTAACTTAAGTAATCTACAATACCCAGACGTTTCACAGACTTATTTTTGTTACGCTTCAAACTTACAAACAAAAAACCATAGTATCGGTACAGTAGCCATAAATTTTACGCTAGTAAAATTGCAAGATAACTCGAGTAAATTTCAAGTATAATTTTTATCATACTTGTTATGTGAAACTTGAACATATCACAAACTAACGTGAAAAGAAACGAGTATTGACATATCTATCAGAGCTACGAAAGAGATAAACTATTGTTATATCTCGCATATTCTAGATTATAATATGTATGCTCACAATACATTCATTATTAATATTTGATTTCAAAATAAGTGAAACATAATTTAAAAATATGAAAACATAGTTAAAAGGACAATTAAAGGACTAATTTATTTAATGTGTTTTTTTTTTTCTTTTACTGTACATCCACAGGCTTTATTTGCCCATGCCTTTTTTTATAAATATTTTTAGATTATTATTATTATCGTTAGTGCGTACTTATTTAGATAACGAGACTTAAACTAAGCTTAGGATCTCTATATCGCGAGTCCTTGCACTGACCACAAATTTACTTATTTTATTTAATGTATATTTAAACAAATTTATTTAATGTATATTTAAAACAAAATGTTTTCAACACTTTCTGATGTTTCATTGGTAAGGGTAAACTATTTAAGCTGGATTCAAGACATTTTGAGAGTCATTCCATAATGTAAATATTCAATAGGGAGATTTTTTTTTAATACAGTAGACAAATAGTACTGTCCTTTATAAAAGAGATATGTCAATTAAACGAAACATGACCTTGTGATTAAAAAAAAATTAATACGAAATGTCTCCATAACTTAATTGAAGTTGGATTCTCTATCGCACCATACAATCTTCACTGTTTTCTCACCCCGCATGGAATTGTCGAAATAATTTGTGTAAAATTAACACAACTAAAATCTATAATATAAAGAATGAAATTAAATAAATACGTGTTTTCATACGTGTTCACTTTGAAATATTTTTTTTAATCAGAAATTTAACAAGTTTTTATCGACTAGAAACTCGCTAGTCTTGTACACGATCGTTATTTAAAAAAAAAAACTGTTTTATTCAACGCTTTGTTGGTGCAAGTTATGGTTTTTACTTGACCTTGATATATATAAGTAGAAACTCACTCGAACGAGGTCGCGGGCGATGACGAGTATCTAAGTTTCACACGGGACTTCTTATCTAACTAGATTAAATTCGTATCTCATAGTTGTCTCTTTGATTGAAATATTTGACTATTTTATGGATTATTGTTTCTCTTGTTACCCAAGATACATACAAGGCGTATTATAAAACCACTACGTAATACGTCATACATCATGCAGTAACGATTACCATATGCTTAGGACTCCGTATGCAGAGTACCCAGGAAACCAAATAATAAATGTACATGTCTACCAATTCGTCGTTTCGAATTTTACTTGAAAATTGTAATTGCCGTTATAACGACAATTAGTAAAAATTAAGACAAAAAGAAATAAAAAACGAAACGCGGAGCGCGTTTTTAGACCAGTCTTTAAAATTTTGCTAAACAATTTACATGGCCGGTTTTTTAATTTGTATTATATTTATCGTCGTTAATTAATTTGCTAAATTACCAAGGACAATGAATACAAGTATACTGACAATCATTTATATCGTAATAAATCATGTTTAATAAGAAAATGCCTCAAACAAAATAAACGAATATATAGTTATTGCTAGTCGTTTTATATTCTTAATCATTCTTCTAATAATTTGTAATTGAATACCGTAAGTAACTCATAAAAGAGACATTTATAAAACAATTAATTAATTGGTTGAAAATACTTAAAATAATTGTTTAAATTATTTCCGTCTGCGGAAATTCACGCGTCACACGCAACTGTTAAAATTCAAGCAGTCTACATTGAAGTTACATAATAATAAAAATAAGTTTTTGTTATTATCTACATATTATTATTATTTAATTTCATGAAACTTTCGCTGCAGGTTTTCGCTATATATTCACACAAAATATAACAATAACAGGTACATTTTATTTGAACTAAATTTTATATTGCAAGGCCAGTTGCTCATAATCAAAGTCATAATATTATAATTTGTGAACAAAGAATCAGAAGTTTCAAGTCCTCGTAAGTTCTGTGGTTTTTATTTTTTATTATAAATGCATTAAAAAATATTTTAATTGAAAAAAAATCGATGAGGTCCGATCATTACTTTGATCTATGGGTGCGATAAGTATGTAATTTAAACGACTTTTGTGCAAACGTTTTAATTACGAAATTAATCACGTCCGATTATGAAAATTGCAACATCCTTATTATAATGCAAATCATTCATGGATCGTAACCTTATAGCGTTATAAATTTAAAATAGTTAATAAAATATATATTATACACTTTTAGGCAAAATAACCTGTAGGTGTAATATGTAGGTAATATTACTTTAATATCTAGAAAGTAACGATGTAAAAATACATAGGTATGCGTTTAGTTTACGAACCAAAATAATATGTCACGTAAATAAGTAGATATAATATTTCAATAAAATTTTATAACTGATTATTTTTGCTGGATCTTACAAATAAATACATACAATATTTGTGTCAAAACTGAAAATGACAAAACGTGTAGACAACTCTCGTGCCTAAAATAGCCGTTACACTTTTGAAGGCATTTCATGTAAAATTTTTACTGTAGGAAGGATTTTTCAAATAAATAAAGTACTCACATTATTCAGTATTTCCTGTTTATCCGCTGGACGCAATTTCAACACAGTATCTTGCCTTGAACCAGAAACAGAGGATCTGGAAATATATCGGTTTGAAAGCCTTCTCGCAAAATTGCTTTTGAAGTCCTCGCATCGCATTATAGACTCTACTGGTTTCCCAAATTCGTCGTCCAAAAATGAGTCCCGGCTTTGGGCGAGCATTTTGTCATTGAAGCCAGTGGCGATAGTTTAAAGCACAAGTTCATCAGTAAATAAATCACTCAGGTAAGAATTAAATGACAGTCATACGACCGTTAACTAACAATGTAAGCAGTAAACTAAAGGTGAACGCCGGTTACAATTTACAAACACCTGGCAATAAGAACGACTAACTTTTTTTTTTTTAATGCTAAATTTTGTTGAAATATTGTTTATATTAAAAAAGAATATGCCTACAAATTGCAAATCAACCTTGAATTTTATCGTAATATTAAATTTAAAAGCAGTCTAACAGTTAAAAATATTTTAGTAACAGCGCCATCTGTTGTCATTTACCTATTTTAGTTGTCCTCAGTAATGTTGTAGTAATAAGCAATCACTTAAAGGTGTGATTAATATCCAATAGGTGACTCTGAACTATTGTTAATAAAAAAATAAAAATTTGAAACTTATAAAACCTTAATATTACCTAATGCTAATTGTTTACATAATGTTGAGTCTGTGTACCTTGTCATGTTATAAAATATAAACGTACACTGACTGCGGAAAGTAAAAAAAAAGCAACGTAGTAATGCCGAAAATTTCTCATGATACTTTATTGTAATATAATAATAAGGAAAGTCAAAGATAAAAAATGAACCGGTTACAAAATGGGTTAGTATTTTATAAACATATATTTTAATTAAAAAATGAAATATTGATTTCCTTTCTATTGAAAATTGTCTAAAATAGTAAAAACAGTTTTTTTTTATATTATAAACATAGTTTTCATAATATAAGTACCTACTTATAACAACAGCGTAGCTATAATTATTGATATATTTTTTTCAGACGTTAATGCTTTCTGAAATAAAATAAAATCAAGTCGTTGCTAAACAAGCGTTAAACGGTAAACTTGATTGTTTTAATAATTACAATAATGTAGTATGTCATGATATAGATGTACCTATTGGTTACAATTTATTTTAACATTTTTAATTGCAAACAGTAACGTTCAAGTGTAACGTTCGTTAAGCCAAATTTAACTGTCAGGGAACAGAACCTGGCAGATCGAACTCGGTATATCTATCGCCGAGCTCGAGTGGTTTCAATGTGAGGCTGTTCCTGAAATCGAACTCGTATCTACAGAGTAACGACGCGGTGGTAACGCAACTGGGAACGTCCGCAGCGAAGTGAGTGCCTGTGGATGCGATCGCTAAAGAAGCAGTCTCCCAATAAATAAGAGCAAATGAAATAAATTTTTGCAAAAGGCTATTTCTGAGATTCGGATATACTCTGGAATAAAGGCTTCGAGTCTCCCGTCTTACATTTAATACTGTAACGCTGAGTTCCATTGAGGCAGCTAACAGTCTGCTACCTCTACAATTGGATGGCAGCCTATGTTTGAACGGATAAGGGTTCTATTATCTTTGGCGCCCCTTTGGCAGTCACCGGTTTTTTGAAGCCAAACCCTAGGCGGGTTACTAAAAATAGGACGTGTTACTAAAAAGAGTAGCGACGTACCAGCAAGGAAAGGAGAATAGAACGCCGTATCTAGTATTCTGGCTAGGTCCCTAATTGGCAAACTGCAAAGTTATGAGTCGGACAACAACTCGTCTTGTGTCATCTTGGCCTGGTGGCCAAGGACTGTGCGCTCCATTAAAACAACCTTCAGTGGGCGTCATTTTCAGCCTGATATTTCCAAAAAACTCACGTAGCGCAGATAATCGCAGCATGGGGAAGCTCATTCGTAGGTAATCTGTGAAAGTTGAGTGCTTCCAACGAAATCGCCTCTTTGTAAGTGATCAGAAAAGGTTCTACAGGCAGTTGGAGAGCCCAACGTCATGATCTATTTCCCATAGGTCAAGAACGACTAACGATTGCAGCTGTTCGGGAAGCATGTACTAAAATCAAACGACAAAAGTTTTTCGGAGATACTTGTCCGGCGCCAACAAGATTCGAGCTTATAACGGCTGGTTCATGCCCGTTTTCCCCGTAGACCTTTGGCATCTAGTGTGATTATGACCCACCATCGCATGCATCATCTGAAACTATTGGTTATGAAACTGTACATCACACGTAAGTGTGGTGATCAGTGCCAATTAAGCGCCAAGTCTACACACCGGTAGGTGTGCAGCCTCAGAACCTACTATGAAACGAGAAGGGAGAGCGCTTTGCTTAGTGATGTTATATATGTGTTATAGTATAAAATGATATTAATACTCTCTTTATTTTATTTTCCTTTTTTGTTTTTTTGTTTTCAGATATGGGTGATCTCGAATTTCCTTTAAAATCTGCGTATTGTTCTAATTTTGATTTGGTAGAGATAGTATTTATCTGCGTGGCGTTTACTTTTCTCTTGATCGTCTTGACTCAAGCGAGCCGCATCATTTCATCTGGATTCATAGATTTATCTTAAACGGTATTGAGTAAGTGAATGTGTATTAGTGCATTTCTTAAATATATTGAAGCTAAATATTTCGCCTTTCGAAAGTCTGTTTATAGCGGAAATGGGGCGCTTTATCTATAGTTCTTTAAAATTTCGTTGCGATATTTTTAAAAACCAAAAAGGTCGGCAGGGTTTTTGTGGGAACAGAAATGAAATATATATTACTAGAAAATAAAATAAAATGTTGCAGCGCATAAACTTTTTAATAAATTTGTGGTTATCGTTTGGAAATTGATCATTATTCTGAGTTCCATTCCCCAAAGTCAGCAAAACACATACCAGTATTTTTTTTTTTATTTCAAAGCAATTATATATATGTTGTATTCTTATGTAACCTAATCTACATTTAAGGTAATCAAGTATTCAATGTCAACTAAAGCGATCCTGAAGTCTTTAAATTAGAATTATTTGAAATAAAAAACCGCTCACAATTTTACATTTATCAGCAAACTATGATCGAAAAAGGAAACAATAGAAAAAGGAAGATTTTTCGTTTACGCTTGGTAGGTATATGTTCTTAGAAGATAATATGATAGGATAAAAATTAAATTAACCTATAATTAATTAAACAAACACAATTGCAACATTACAATAATGTAACTCATCTTGCAGTTGTTATATAATATTAATTTGAAAATTGCGAAGCAACCGACGGTCGACGCAATTTTTTAATAGGCATTTGGTAACTTTCAACGTAATAGTTCGTATACAATGGATAACGTTTTCTGTTCAAAAATAAACTTTCGTTTCATATAATGCGTTAATAATATTATTATTTATAGAAAATATTATGTGTTAAAAGTATATCTGATTATTATGTTTTTTGGGAAATATATTTGATTAAAAAAAAGTTATGACGTGTTTTATTTGTATTTCTTCTTTTTGTAATGTGGTAAGAACATTTAAATATTTGATATATGTATAAAGCGGAGTTTGGTGGGGAAAAGAAAAATATAACAGAAACTTTTATCTGCTAGATACCGCTATAGATCAGTTAGCTTTATCAGCAACCGGTGATACAGGCCCTAAGTGGAGAAAAAAGATAGTTAAATTATTTAAACGGAAATCGTTATCTTTTTTTAAGTTATTTTTTTTTATGTAAGAGGCAAACGGACAGTCGGTTCACCTGGTGGCAAGTGAAAGCGACGTCCATAGACACCCGCTACACCAGAGGATTAGCAGGTGCGTTGCCTTTGGCCTTTCAAATAGGAATATGCTTTTTTTGAAGATCCAATTATTTAAATATTGTTGAAAATTGTAATTAAGTTTATATTTAATTAAATTTTTATTGCTTAGCATAACATAGCCCTGACTTATTATAGCAATATTAATAATCACACTTATAATCAAATTTACATATACATACGTTTATATAAATGTATTTAAGAATGGTCGTTTATCACTATTAATTTATTAATTACTTGCTGTACTCGCGACTTTGTTCGCCATTGCCATTTGTCCAAATGATATAGTACATAAGCCAGTTTCTGATGAGCCATACCTTCAAAGATTTCTGTACATCCCGAGTTTCAAGTTATTTGGACCTAATACCGATTATGGTGTCTGTAATTTCTATGAGTAAGTGTCAAAAGATTTTTTTTTCTAAATATCTTCAATGGACAGGATTGGACTTGTTCCAATTTTATCATAATTATATTATTGCCGTTTTTTTTTTGTGTGAATACAGTTAGTCGCAAGACGCAAATGGGTTATTATTATCTAACATTTACCTTAACGTTTACCGGTGGGAGGGATGCGCTGTGCCGCGCTCCCGGCTGCATGGGTACCACCATCTTGCTTATTTCTTCCGTGAAACAGCTTTGCTGTGTTTCGGAAAGAAGGGCAAGACAGGCAGTGTAATTACTGGCACCGAGACTTAACATCATATGTCTCAGGATAGGCAACACATAAATGAGTTGGCTGGGCTAGTTCCAGGTAAACTAGTTTATGTTCATGGGCGACGTCGACCACTTACCATCAGGTGGCACGTCTGCCAGTTTGCCTATTCAACTAACATATAAAAAAAAAAAAAAAAAAAAAAAACTAACAATAAGTACACTTTAATAATTTTCAGAAAAATATAATATATTTTTTTATTTTTCGATCTGATGCAGAAGAGTGAGATAAAGAAAATTTGCTGTGTATCTTTTCTCCCTGAATCCATTTTATAAGTATAAGATATACACTTCAGTTTCCGAAAATATGTTAGTTGCGCCTTTTGTAACTATCGGCAGCAAAACAACGTGTGGTACGTTTGAGTTAAAAAAATATACATCTTAGTGTAAGTGAAGATAATAAAAAGGGTTTTTACTATTGTAAAATATGTTTCGGTACCCACGGCAAAAAAAAAAATCTTTCACCACAATTATGTCAAATTTCTATCGTTAAATTATTTACAAAAATTGAATGAATAGAATTATTTCCATTTTAATATGTTCTAGAAACAAAATACTTTTAGTTAGACTAAGAAATGGATTTTCAAGGCTCCGACCTTACATGACTGTCACAAGCAATTTTGATATTTATAAACAAACTAGCTTTCAAGCCTCGCTCAACTGGTAGTAAGTAATAAGTATAGTAAAGAAATCTTAATATTATTAGAACTAGACAGATGTATCTCGTGTTTTCACCCGCATGATGTTTTGAACCTTTCTAATGAACAAATTGTTAATTCAGCTAGGATCTTTTAGAGTTTATCAATTAATCATTACTGTTTAATATTATTACCTATTGGTATAGATATAAATAAAATCATTAAACAAAAACCATTACTGAAAAAAATAAAATAAGTCGAAAGTTTCATAATCACGGTATGATGATAAGGTTCTTTTGGTGAAGGTCATTTTTTAAACATACTTGGAACAAGTATTGCTTGTAGCGACAAAATGTTGTCGTAAGATCCTGACAATGTACAGCTGACATACTTTGAGATGTAGGTGCAATGTACAAGGAAGTTCATATAGTATGTCCATTATAATATTCCACTTGAATATCAGTTTGACGTCGCTCGTCTTCGTCGTCTCAGTCGTCGTCGTCTCGTGTGACTTCTAAGAATTTATTACTATAATATGTATATTACCTTACAAATATAATATATTATTCTGTTAATTATCCGTTTATAAGATTATTTATTTTATTCTATGACTGCATATTTTCATTATCTTATTTAATTGTCGTGTTAGTCATATAAAACTTATACAATTATAAGCGATATAATGAACATTTAAATTAATTATTTGTCAATACTTAATATATCTTAAATAAAGCGTCATTATTACCGCACACATAGACGTGCCCTCTGCGATGACAACCTTGGCCCGAAAGCGCCTTTCAAGACGGTGTCGTTGACTTATGTGGTTTTGGTGTCACACCGAACTGAGGATATCACTCACCGATAATATTAAACTTATAACATTTAGGGCCTATTTCACCGGTTTTTGATAAAGTTTACAAGGCAAAAAAGTTACCGATAGGCTTTATCAGAAGGAGGTAAAACGGGCCCATATGTTTCACGGTCGTAACAGTCGTCAGAAGTTCAACAGTATCAATGTACAATAATATCCGTCTGCTTAGGACCTATTTCACCGGTTTTTGATAAAACTATCTGACGTATAGCGGTATCCAACAGATAAAAGTTAATCATAAATTTTTCTTTTTCATCATCATACTCCACTTCCTCTGTCAGATATCTCTATTCGCAACTTGTGAATCCAAAAGTTGAAGTTTAATAGTTGAAGTAAATTAGGCCCTAATATAAGGGCCTGTTTTCCCTTTTGTTTGTTTTAATTATTAATTATCCATACTTTATATTCTTGCTTTATATTAATCTAATAGTTATCAGAACAAGTTATTACAACACCCAGAAACATACTACCTACAATTTTTTTTTGTAGTTTGTTTAAAGTTGTCGATTTCGACGTTGTGTCGAACGTTATCATAACGTCAAGATGGAGCTCTATATTATTTGACTACGGAGTATAAACTTTGTCTATATATTGACTCAATTATCAGTCTTGTAACTAATAATAATTGTATTATATGGTATGTCAAAACCAACTAAATGAGACAGAACTCGATTCGACTATTATTGGTTACCGTGGAAGAGTTTCATTGTCAAACGTTGTACCCAAAATCAGACCATGATTATCATATGTATTGTATGTTAAAACTACCCTGAATTTGAATTGAATTGAATTTGAATATTACCACTTTCTATTGAAAGCACTAAATAAGCTCAATAGTAAATAATTTATCAACTATAAATAATAGGTCTCGGGAAAGTCTTTTCGTATTTTGTATATATAAAATTGAAAAAATTAATGTCTTTGGTTGTATTGTATGTATGTGACTGGTTTTAATCAATGAACACAGGACATTACCAAAAAGAAAAATTAAAAGTAAAAAAACTTTCCTGCCATTTATCGACTGTTTTTTTGTCCTATATATCTAACGAAGAAATTCGATAAATTCTGAAGTTTTATTACAAAAAAAGAAAAATACGACTCAAGCTGCAAAAAAAAAAAACAAATTGTGACGTTCATGGACCTAATGCATTGTAAGTAAGAGTAGCACGAAGTTATTTCAAGCGTCTTCAGCCTGGGAATTTTGATATCCAAGATGCAACTCGCTCTGGTCGCCCTCATAGAGATAAACTTGATGTCATTTTTGCAAAAGTGGAGCAAGATTGGCATATTAGTAGTTACAACAGTTTTGACTAGTTTGAAAAAGTCTGGCTATAAAAAAAGCTCGATATTGGGGTGTCACATGAGCTCATTGAAAGAAACCTAATGAATCGTGTGCGATTCGCAATTGAAACGTAATGAAACTGAACCATTTTTGAAAATACTGATCACTGTTGATGAGAAGTGGATCACTTACGACAAGAACGTACGAAAAATATTATTGTCAAAGGGTATTCTAGCTCCACAGACTGTAGGTACTGAAGCCCGGATGAACACGGAATAAGGTGATGCTGTATATATGGTGGGATTGGTATCGTTCATTCTGAGCTTTTACTGCTGGGAAAAATCATCGATTCGGATCTCTACTGCCAACAACTAATGAGACTCGAACAAGAAATTGAGAAAAAATGGCTGGAATTGGTCAACAAAAAGGAGTTGTCTTTCATCATGATAATGCCAGTATATACACATTTTGTAGCCACAAATCAAAAATTTAGAAAACTTGGTTGGGAAGTGTTAATGCATCCAACATATAATCCTGACCTTGCAACCTGTGATTTTCACCTGTTACCGACTGTCAACCGTCCGACAACCGTCCGTTGACAACATTTTATTTAAATTGCTCTAGACTCGATAAAATTTTGTTTTAATACATTGACTTAATTTTTAATATTCAATGAATAATTAGCTGTGTTCTATTTTAACTAGTCCTATATTTCCTCAACAGTAGGTGTGTTTCTGCAAAACACTGTAAAATATATAAAATAAAGTGCGGTTGTACAACCCTGTGCCAGTTAACAAAATAACATTCACTTGAATTGCTGTTCTACAAAATTATCTAAGTTGTCAATATTTCTTAACAGTTTGCATACTTTTTAATAAAATATAAATCATGTTTTTTATTTTAAATGAAATTTTGAAGTGATTACAATTATTGTCGACAAGAATGGATTTAATTAGAATTACTTGTTATTACTTAAGTAGTTATCTGCATATAACCCTTCTCCTTCTCCTATATGCAGGAGATGGAGAAGAGGCCTTTACCCAGCAGTGGGATGTTTACAGGCTGATTCAGTTCAGTTTATATCTGCATATTCCGTAAACGGGTAGGTAGGTGTATTAAATTCAAAACACGGAAGTTAGATCTCTAAAAACATAACGTTTAATAACAAATCCAAATTTAGCGGTACATTAATAAATGGGTTACTCTATAATCGAATCGTTTCTATTGTATAGTACCTACTTAAAGAAAACAAGCCAAACAAAATTCGTAAAATAACTACTGCTCTGATGTAATCCGTCTAAAATGTCTGGTGAGTAAAAAATAGTTGAAACCTGTCGCCATGTCATAAAAATCTGTCGCCATCGTAACTCGTCGCAACAACATTTAAAAAAAAAAACGTTCGAATTATTTTTTTAATTCTATCAACACAATTTTGTTTAATTAAATACACCAACACTAATTTGACGCACACAGCAATCTAGGCCTGTCTATACCTACAGACAAATTTTCTGCAATACATATAATTTTTAACAACTTATTATGTTTTAAAAGTTGTGTTTATATTCGTCAGCTATTGCTAATAGTAGTTATTAGATTAATTTGGACAGACGACTTGAGGAAAATCACCGGAAGCCGTTGGATGAAGGCTGCCGGCTTTAAACCGGTCGCTCTGGAGGTCGATAGGGGAGGCCTACGTTCAACAGTGGACATCCAACGGCTGATATGATGATGATAACATTAATTTTATCTCTAATGCATTCTTGATTAATAAGTTATGTATGTTTAATAACTTATGAATTACCTTATAAGTAACTTTAAGGTACATGTGATTTTTTTATAGATAGAATATGAAATATGAAACATTTCATAGAATACTAGCAAACCCAGCGAACTCCGTTTCGCCACCAGATGGCTTCGTTTTTTGTAACATTTCGTTTGGGGATTAAACCACCATGCAAAACCATATTGGTTTGTAGTACATGCTATGTATCAGAGATGGCGCTGTATGTGAAAAAAGATTTTCTCTGTTTTCCTGCTTTTCTGTTGAAATTTTTCGTGAATTTTGTTTGCTATAAACCTCACGGAGCCCGAGACCTTTCCAACGAATGCAAAAGCGTGGAAATCAGTTCGTGCGTTCTGGAATTATAGCGTCAGGAAGGAAAACCCGACTTATTTTTATATTATAGATGAAATATTTTCCTATTTTTTATTTATCTATACCTTATCTATACTAATATTATAAAGCTGAAGAGTCTGTTTATTTGAACGCGCTCATCTCAGTAACTACTGGTTCGAATTGAAAAATTCTTCTTGTGTTAGATAGTCCATTTACCGAAGAAGGTTGTAGGCTGTATAGCATCACGTTACGACCATTAGGAGCTAAGCATTACTAAGAAACGTTACAAAAACGGGAAAAAACATTCTTTTAAAAGAGCTTTCGTTGAGTACGCTATGTAAACGGTTCAAGTTACGCATAAGGCCGAGACTCCACCAAAGCGGAGTGGTGTGGAGATGTGTTTAAATAACCAACAGAATTTCGTTATTCACACACTTCGTCTCTCCTCCACTTCAGTGGATACCACTGATCGAAATTCTATTGGTTGTTAAAACACATTCTCCTCACATCTCCGCTCTGGTGGAGTCTTGGCCTAAATCATTTATGACGGAATTTAGTGACATTAAAAATTCTAAAAAAAAGTCCAAGACAGCATACATCTATCTCTTAAGGTTGACTCATTATAACCTTCTTTATGGTAATCTAGTTTGTTCTAAAATAATGTGTTACTTGCGAAGATGGTTTTATAGAAATGATATAAATCCTGCTCTAAATAAATAGGTTATTCATCACAAGTATTTATTTTTTAACAAAATTGTCCCTAATACCATTTGATTCCAATGAATGTCTTAGAAGATATTTTTGTACAACAGTAACATTAGTTGTAAAATAACTCCGCAAAGAAATAATGATAGCAAAAAATGAAAAGGCGATTTTATTGCATTATTATTAGCCAGGCATATAAATCCTTATGAATTATAAATACTTCATCAACGAGGCAACTTTATGAAGATAAACTTTGTCAACAAATGAAACGATGTGCGTCGCGCCGCTCACTGATGCAAGTAGCTCGAGTTTGTAACCATAATAAAGCACAGCGGCAAACATTTAAGCACATAGTAATCAATTTAGGTCAAGACTGCTTTCACGCGAAAAACTATAATTATTATGTTGCTTAATCAAGATCATTTTGTGGAAAAAAACCGATATTTTCTTCTCCTTCGTTGTTTAATAATGGTTTAAAAATATTTAAGTACGTTTTTTCCTCAAATTAACGCGGGTGTAACCACGGGGCACAGCTAGTTAAAAATTAAATGAACTATACCCCAATTCCGTGACCAATCAATAAACAGTATCCATTTCAGAGCAAATTTTGTATTTTTCCTAACAATCTGAATCTGTCTTTGTTTTGACTCACTTTTGTTTTGAAATAGTTTTCCTCCAGCGTGATGTATGACGTAGCTATTTTTTTTTTCGCTGCAGTGGAAGTACTCACTTTTATAACACTTGTATATAATTGTAAAGATAATTTACTTTTTATAAAAATATTTTATGTCTTGTTATAAATTTACGTTCATACATTTCCTACTAGTTGCAAACGTAAGTCGAATGCGTTATATACTTGATTACTTTCTCGATACCATTAGTAAGAAAAATCAGTATAAATCCATGTTGTATTATTCTTGATAACACATCTAAGTACAATTATTTGCTAATTATGATGATGATGATGAATTTTGTCCTGTTTATTTGGTAATATGCATTATAGCAAAGCTCCCTGCTTTATGGAGCTTCCAGAAGTATGCGTGCACACCCAAAATTGCAGTACCATACGCATTTATTGAATTCCGTGATATAACATATCATACATAGGAGTATCATTGTCGATTAATACAGATAAAGAAATATTTTTGAATACGTGATAAGTACTAACGAGAAATAGTCGGAATCTTAGAATAGTTAGTGATAGACCTGAAAATCACTGTTGTTATTTAGAATTTTTTTTTTTTTTTGGTAGAATTCGTAATAAGGCTTATTTTTATAACTACAATTATTTAAATCGGGATATTTATAATATCAAAAAAAAAAAAAAAACATGGTAAATATCCCGATTTAAATAATTATTGTAGTTATAAAAATAAACATATTAATTTAAAATCTTATAAGGCTTATTTTATCATTTGGAATTATTATCTCTAGTTTGTTAGGTAATTTATTCTTAATTTGTTAGCCAGCCGAATTTTACTTTTCTTGCGTATCCGAACATATACGAATAACACCTAAGGAATTTATTGTAAATCCGAAGTGATCTAATAATAAGTAAGATTTCTTTAGGTACCACCTACAGAATACAAGATATTAAAAAAAAAAGCTTTTTGTCTTGTAATAAGCAGTTTTAATTAAATTTAATATTGACTAGCAGTAAATTATTGTAGTTAAATCTAGTATAAATAAATACTATAACAAAATGTTTCCTGTAAAAACTAGTTTCAACTAGTAAAAACAGTACAATTAAATTTGAGTGGTGACGGTAACATAGATCTAGATTATTCTTTCGAGTATTAGAGGAATTAAAATGTTAGTAAAAAAAAAAAACACGGAAATATATTGGACAACGATTTTATAACATTTAAAATTTCGTAGTTATCTCACCTGCGTATTAATTGCTGACGTACGTTGCATAAAGTAGCACTATACGTACTTAAATGTCTTTTAAATTGTAATAACGAGAGTACAATTAGGCTGAAAGTTTACGAGTATATATATATATATATATATATATATTTTTTTTTTTTTTTTTTTTTTTTTTTTTTTTTTTTTTTTTTTTTTTTTTTTTTTTTTTTTTTTTTTTTTTTGGTTAAAAGACTTATGTTTCTTCGTATAATTATTATAATTATTATGAAATTATCATCGTTCATAAAAAATCGTACTTATTATTTTATTTTACTAATTACAAAAGCAATTAAATATCTATGTTTGACGACGCGTTGGCGTAGTGGTCACAGCAACTGGCTGATGCGCTGGCGGTCGCGGGTTCGATCCTCGCACATGACAAATACAGTCAAACCTGGATAAGCGAGAGTTCAAGGGAGCACAATCTCATTCTCGCTTATAGAGGTTTCTCACTAACCCGAGTTTCTCGCTAATGCAGGTACATGGGTAGCGTTTCTCTCTTGTAGAGGTACGCAGCAATAACAAGTCACAGCAAGTACGAATGTAGTAAATATGTAATATGATAACATTATGTGCATAATATGCACAACATAATATACTATGTACATATATATTTTTAATAGTGTGTATATGTTACGTTCATTAGATTTCGACATATACTTAAGTAGTTATCAACCTGCCGCAAAATTTAAAAATGTTGTATTTGCGATAATTGTGATATAAATTTTAAGTGTCTATCTATATTTGACTAAATATAAAAAAAAAATAAGTTCAAAAACCTTAAATAAAAACGCTATGGATTTTTTTTTATTGGTAGTTCTTTTTTATCCTTTTATTCTATACTGCATTCACTAGTAATATTAATAAATCATATTTAATAAACTCAGTGATTGCCAAACATGTCGTCTTGTCCATAAGTCAAATTTAGGTGTTTTCTTTTAGGAACTACATATGTGTTTCGTGTTTCATAAGAATAGGCTGTTAACTAATTAGAGTAACAATCTTGATGTTATTACTTTTTTAAGTGTACAAAATTTTAAAAATTCAATATATTATATTGAAATATTTAGCAGTTCTCTCTTTCTTTCAATGCGTGAGTGACTTTGTATTTTTATTATTATATTTTTTTGTTTTGTTTTAAATAATAATTGTTAACAATGATTTTTATAGTGTCAAAAGTGCGAAAACACTGTTATATAACAATATCTTGTTTTCGACATTTGATTCAAATCGTAGTGACCTTAATGTTGTACGCAATGTTTGCTATTATTTGATTTATGTAACGGTCAGTGTACTGACAGAAAATTCAGTAACTTCAAACCTTTGATTTCCTTTGTCACACTTACAATTATTATTATGCACGTATAAATGTTAGGTCTGAAGTTTTTGTGGATTGATGCATGTTTCCTATTCTTTAAAGCACTAAGTACATATATATATTTACGTTACGTTTGCGATAAAATTTGACATACATACATCTTTTTTTAAATATCTTAAGGTATAAGTATATAATAAGGTATTTAAATATAAATTTGACATGTATAGTTAAAGACCAGGTTACTGTTTGCAAAATTCGTATGAAGTCGTGACATGGCACAGATGGTCAAATAAATACTCTTGTATAATATCTACGTTTTAAAAAGACCACACATATTTATCACGATTTTTTTTCGAGAAATAAAATAAGCTATAAGCTATAAGCCTAATTAATTATATTGAAAATAGTTTTTCTTTCTTTAGGTACTAGTGTTATTGGTACTTCTGACGATAATGGGTTTGTATGTAGATAAAAACAATATTTTTAATTATTATATATAATATATATATTTCACAAATTTATTTACATATGTACTTATTTTCTTCTTAATTATTATTATTTTAATTTTTTTTCAAGTAAAGATTTAAAAAAAAGTTTTAGACTATCTCATCGGCGATTTATTTGATACACTTATTAATAACTTTTTTATTAACACAATACGGTCTTGTCATCATGTCGTCATCCCTCTTTAAAATTGTCAACAAAAAATAGTTTAAAGATAATATACGTTATTTATAGAAATATTTTTCAAAATATACTATTCCATGCTAATAAAACCACGCATTTTAAGCCTCAGTAATGTGATGTTATAAAGTTTATAAACTTCCTCATTTAACATTTCATCTAACACAGATAATATTTTTTAACTAGGTCTGTAGATAATGAGATTAGCACGTTCGAACAAATTAACAAACAGCCTCTTACACTTTATGATATCTGAAGATAAACGAAATTATTAGTATCATTTTAATACCTAGTTCTATAAACAAGCAAATAAATACTTACTTAAATAAAATTAAGTAGCATTCTACAAAAAAAAAAAATAAGATTTTTCAATTAAACAAAATGTTGCCAATCACTGACCCATTCACCAGCAATGTCTTAACTTCTTACTGTAATACCTGAGGACTTTAGAGTGAATTCATAATCGAGAAGCAAAACCACGTGAAATATTTTACAAGTGCACAGTACTAGCCGGTGCGGCGTTCTGTGTACACGTTTTTACAATCACATTCAATTTTCCCGGATTTTTGACAATGTAAGTTATTTATTAACCTTATTTTATGTGTGTTACTTGTTGGTATGGTTTACGATTCGAACTTAAAAGGAATTGTAGATCCTGAGTTTATAATTAAATAACTTCGTGCTAAGCGAAAAAATCTTGTTGTAATCTTTGTATTTTATTTATTCATGAAACTTTAAAGCTAAGCGAATGTTAATGTATTCTTAAAAATAATAACTGTTCGGAGGACAATAACTTTGACTGACCGATTGATATAAAAAAATTACTAAAACGGGTAGGTCTCATGAAAAGAATGAAATTTAACTCGGCAGTTTTCTTTTAATTGTAATCCAATAAGCACATAAAATTTTATTTTGACTACTCATCTTCTAAGGAATTTGACAAGTTTACCTTTTTTAACTTTAAAATGTACGATTTGGTGTGTAGAGTTTTAGTTTGTTTATGTTAATGACAATATATTAACTTTTTTGACAATTAGTTGGCTAATGGTTCATCATAAACCAAAAAAATTTGCTAAGGCGGAAAATGTGTCATTTCAAGTTAAAAATTAGTAGTTAGAATTTTGAAAACCGGCTATTACAAACGACATCGGATAGGTACACAATTGCTATTTAAATATTTTTTTACTGGTATTAATAAATGTCGGTCATGTGCCTTAAATGTTTTTGTAAGGTACGAGGTGTGGAACGCCTTGGACATTACAAAAACATACCTTACAAAAACGCGGAATTTTTAAAAAGAAGTGTGTTTTGTAGAGATTAAACGAATCCAGTTACTAAGATTCATGCAATTAAGGCAATTTAGTGAGCAAGTACACACGTAACATTTAGTCTTTAATTTAAATTAATTTGATTAATTGTTTATACCTACCTATTAACTTATTTTTTTGATAAATAGGTAAATTGATGATAAAACTAAGTTCTGTCATACATTAGACAAAAAAAAACTGCATAATAAAATTAGCCTTATTTTGTACATACTTAAAAATAACCACTTCACATTTTAATCCAATAACGTATTTATTTTTTTGTTTTTGTATCATCAACAGATAACTCAGTTTAAAATGCAGTTGTAAAAGATTAACAACTTCAAGAATCTATTTCATCAGCCTGTTTTAAATTTATCTTACAAACAAGTTATTGATAAGATTTATCAGCAGCAGTTAAATCAGGGCCTTAGAAAGTTTTTCAGCTCAACTTATAAACTACAACTTATGGACAGATAAAGGAAAAAATAATGGTGAAAAATAAAAATATGTCATGAACTTTTATCTGTTAGATACGACTTTACGTCAGATAGCTTTATCAGCATCCGGTGAAATAGGTCCTAAACAAACGGATATTTATATATTGATACTTTTGAACTTCTGACGATCGTTCTGGTGTAGGACAGATATTTGTATTTGTCCTTGTGGGTCTCCCCACCGTGCCTCGGAGAGCACGTAAAGCCGTCGGTCCCGGTTGTTATCATAGACATCTGATAACGATTGTTACTCATGATAGGGAAATTATCCGCCAACCCGCAGTGGAGCAGCGTGGTGGATTAAGCTCCAACCCTTCTTCTATACGGAGAAGAGGCCTTCGCTTAGCAGTGGGAGGTTTACAGGCTGATACAGTACAGTACTGAACTAAATTTATTAGTGTAGATCGTAACGCTGTGTATTTTTAATTCTATTGAAATATATTTGGTATATTTAATATAAAAAGTTGCAGTTTGTTAGTTTTTAAAAGCCGTGATCATCATTATTTATCGATTGGATATTTTTTTTAACAAGAAAATACCTTTTGTCGAGATAGGTATATGAACTATAAAACGACATCCTTTAAAAGATAGAAATATAGAATAATCAGTAAATGAGGAAGTATGTGTAAAAGTCGGCTATTTATAATAATATTTTAGTTTTTAGAGATAAATTCCCTCAATGGATAAATAAAGGTCGCATATAGAAATTACGTCAAGTTTGACTAATGTCAATAACTTTATAATTAGTAAATACATATTTTAGTGAGAATATTAAAAAAAAATCTACAAAAGTTTAAAACAATGATACTGTTTTTTTTTTTATAAATTGAAAATTAATTTATTCGAAACAATTCCATTGTATCGTCCATGTTAACTAATATATATAAATATATTTATTAATAAAAATAAATGTACCTAAAACAGTTTTTAATTAGAATTAGTAAGTGTTCCAAAATAATAATTATTAACTTAAACCGCAAGTAGTACGTGAAGATAAATTTCATTATGCGAGTCGCTATCGAGTTGTTGTCGAGTAGGAGCGTAGAGAACTCCTAGTACATGACCCTTTCATTTCGATCCAATTACGAGTATTCGATAACGAAATCAAGAGAGTGGGGTCCGAATATTGATGCTTATGTAACAACGAAAAATTATAACATTGCCCAAGCATCGACTGCAGCCGTATGTTACTCAATGTTACGTGAGAAGGTGGGCGCTGTTTGTAAATCTGATATTTCATACTTGCTAGTTACTTCACAGCTGATGTTGGTATAAATGAACATTTTGCAAGTAACTTGTGAAATTTAAGAGACACATTATGGATATCTCAAAAGATGAGTAGGTACTTAGACATAACTCGTGAATATGAGAATGTTTAAATATTAGTAGGTATACCTAACTTGTGTTACAAAGTTGAGTATATTGTCGAAACATATCGAAAAACTAAGTTGTAGTGCTCTTTATTTTTACAAATAAATACTTAAATTATATAGATTGTTTGTTTTAATAAGCTGTCTCAGTTTAATAATAAACACATAATTGAAAAATCGATTAAAAACTTCTTAAAACTTTCTTAATTCTTACAATTATATGAAAATATCGAACTTTAATTTATCAACCTCGCACATTGTTTGTAACTGTCGTAGCCGGTAGCTATCACATAATAATTTATAACAGGCGATCAGAGGGCGCTACTAGATACTGTGAGGAATTTTCATCACACATGTTCCTTATGCAAGTTATGCATAATGTACGTAACATTATATAATGGTTCTTGTGTCTCATATTCAGGATCTAGATTATTTCATTACTCGTATTCTAAATAACGCTATCGTTGTTCCCACATTGACCCTATCTAAGGATGCAATTTTGTATAGTTATTTCGTGCCTTAGCATAATATGTTGTATTATCTTAATAGAGTTTGTTACGTAATAATATTAAAAAACATTTTTTAATGGACGCTTCATTCCACGGATTAAGTGCGATGAACATAATAATATTATTAAGACGCAAATGCGGAATACACTCTCCGCGGCCGAGGTCACTTAAGTTCACGGATAATCCAGATGTAATAACATAATACAATTTATATTATTTTATAAATGACTTATATTTTTTTTTATAAATAAGTTATAACCAGTATAATAAGTGTTACCCAGTAAAATAATTATTATACGCGAGGTCCTACTAATAATAATGAATAAAATTTTTAATCATATAAAAACAACAGATTTTTTTATTTTGTTTATTAAGTAGGTATATATTTCCTAACAAACAAAAACATTAATAATTATTAATTATTAATTATTAAATTCTGTCATATGATATTTATATAGGTATATTTTTTTTGATTTGATTATTAACATATTATTTTAATATTAATATTTGGTAAAACAAAAAACTGATTGACACTCGTTGACTATTTCAAACGTCCATTTTAGCTTGTCTAATAAAAATTAACAAAATACCTGTTTTTATTTTATTTATTATAATTAAACGACAGAGTTAGATAGCCATTTGAAATCGGAAATCCTTCCCGGCAATACAATTCTGTAAAAAAAAAGCATAATTAATGTGCTGTAGGCGAACCTCGATGTCAGTGGCGACATTTATCTACGCTACCATCTCCCCAAAACAAGGCAAGCTCCCACATCACACCTCTTCCAAAAAGGCGGAACAGGGAGAGCGGCTAGCGGAGGCGCTGAACGGGTTCATCAAAGTCGACAGTCCGAGGCATCCGAAAGCGTCACCCGCCGCTCGAACTAGAGTCGACATGGGACAGGTGTCACCACCGAGACTTCGACCTGCGTCCACACCGCTTCAACATACAGAAAACGCCCTAATCGAGTTCTTGGCCAGAACAAAGGCAAATCGTGAGGTAAGCCTGGCCATCTGCAATAAGATCATGCAGACCTACCGGTACGACTATCAAAGATTACTGGAGGCGGAACTCGAGGAAGCCGAAGCAGCCATATACAACACCGAAACCCGACAAATACTCAAGGGCGAGATGTCGGGTAAATATATAGCTGCATACAACACCACTGCATGCTTCGTGAGCGCGGTCGATTCTGAGGGGAGAGATGAGGAGCCACAGACCTTCGATACACCCGAAGGGGACCCGGTGGTGGCAGTGGCCAGATGTACGAAAGTGATGCTGAGGGACCGGATACTTCAGATGACGAAAACCATCTCAAACGACCGGGAAGCCGGCTTACTGTCAGTGACCTGGGGTTTACCATCGCTGGAATGGATAAATAGGGTACCGGGATGCGGCAAGATAGCTCGCATAGTCAGGGACTTCGATGAGAGTGTGCTCTCTCGTGATCACGACCACAGTCGAGGTGGCCAAAGACTTAAAAGAAAAACTGCTCGACAATCACCCGCCTAACGGTGGACGAGACCCTTAAGAACCATTTCGAAGCCATAGTATTGTCCGCCCGACTATCCGGTGCAGAGAAGGTGATCCTCATCGGAGATATAAACCAGCTGCCGTATATTGACAGCGACAACCTGTTCGAAATGCGGTACTGCAGGCCTACCCTGCTAACAACCATCTCGTGCGAGTTGTCATGCAAGCATCGCAACCTCAAGGATGTCACCTTTTGCGTCAACGAAGTCTACGACACCATATATAGTTCCAGTGCCAAAATCCGATCATTGCGAGTGGAGAGCCTCACAGGCGCGCGTATCCCCTTAGGAAGGGATCGGACTCTGTACCTGGTCATTACGCAAGAGGAGAAGAGATTGCTGACTGTCCAGGGATATGGGTCCGGTGAGGGATCGCGCGTTTTAACCTTCCATGAGGCGCAGGGCCAGACCTTCGAGGACGTCATCGTCCTCCAGAATAAGACGAGGAGGCTCCGAATCCACGACAGCGTTTCGCACGGTGTAATCACGGTGACTAGACACACCAACACCTGTGTCTATTACACCGATGGCTGCGACGACGCAATCGGTCGCTTTGTGGCGAGGCCAGCGGGGACCAAGACCGAGGAGATAAGGAAATCCTCGAGCACAGTATCAAGATGTCGATCATGATTCATCACAGAGATACCGCCGTCATTGAGAGTGTGCTCGATATGTTGTGCAAAAACATTGGTGCGAGGACATAGTTGTTTCAGGAATATTTATAACAAATTGCTGTATAATTAATTTTAGGAATAAGATAAGTCTAGTCTAGTAACAGCATGAAATTGTAAACTATAAATTATCAGCAAAAAAAATATGTTAAGACGTAACAAAAATGATGGAGGAGAAAAAATACATATATATTTATACCTATATAATATAAATAGTAATACAAAAACAGAAATATTAGTAACTAGCTCTGCCCTGCGGTTTCACCCGCGTTAATTTGAGGGAAAAACGTATTTAAATATTTTTAAACAATTACTCTAAGAGTAGGAATCCGCCTCGTTGGTCGAGTGGTCGCAAGCGTTACTGCCAAGCAAGGGCTCTCAGGTTTGATTCCTAGGTCGTTCAAAGTATTATTCAGTTTTTTTATTTTTGAAAATTCTCAGTAAAAGTGATGTTATATTTACTTTATAAGTGGAACTATAGTTAAAAAATGTCTCGAGAAGAGAAATATAGAACGCAACCGAAGCTCTCACAAAAGATTTTTTTTTTCCGTTTTTGTAACATTTCTTATTATTGCTTAGCCCTTATTGGTCGTAGTGTGATGTCAAATAGCCTATAGCCTTCCTCGGTAAATGGGCTATCCAACACAAAAATAAATTTTCAACTCGAACCAGTACTTCCAGAAATTAGCGCGTTCAAACAAACAAACAAACAAACTCTTTAGCTTTATAATATTAGTATAGATACGAAAAAAAATTGTAACAATAAGGATGGAATATATATATATATATATATATATATATATATATATATATATATATATATATATATATATATATATATATATATAATAAATCTTTACTAATAATAAATCTGTTAAAACCTCCGTTTCACTAATACACTATATATCATCAAGAATAAATTTTAATAGAGCGCTTTTATTTCGATCAGCGCCATCTCTTATCGTGTTTTTCTCTGTGCACGTATCACGTAAAAAGTACAAAACCAATGTAAATAACTTTAATACATAAAAATTAAACATAGCTCACAGTATAATTTAGTTTTTGTTTCATTGTAATTAAATTTAAAAATAAATATTTAAGAAAATAGAAATACGCCTAGACGCGACATAGACGCCATCTGGTCTAACGAATCTTAAAATCTCACAAAACTTATTTTTGAGTTATTATTTTGTTAAACTTAAAAGTTTACTAAATATGTCGGATAAGAATAGAAATCGTTTTAATATTTTAGATAAACATCATTTTCAATTAATATACTATTATGTTAAATATTAATTATGTTAAATGTCACTAAATATAAAAACGATATTCTACCATTATACGATATATGGCGCAGATAATTTTCTGAATCGCGCTGACCAAAACTTCGGCCAAAAGAATGACACTCGCCCGTATTTAGAAAACTGTTTTTCTTTTTTGCATTTAATTAAATACTTTAGGGTACTACGGTCTTGATTGTTTGTTTGTTGTTAAAATTTAAAATATTTGGTCGTTATTTGTTTGTTGATTGTACAAAGTTGGATGGTTATAGCTATTTAAGTTGTAATCTATATATATAAAGTCGTGTTAGTTACACCGTTTATAAGTCGAGAACGAGTGGAACGATTTTTATGATTTTTGTGTTTTTGGATTTGTCTTCGTCGGGAATAATACTTATTAAAATATGGTATTCATCAATGAGACCATGATGTCCATGATCTCGGGGGATCGAGATCATGGACAAAGTTATGCAATAACAGACGAAATTTATTATATTTAAAATATAGCAAACACATTACATATTTTAAATATTTTTTCCTTAGAATTAAAATGTCACGAAGACTTTCAAAACGTTACTTGACTCCAGCGGAAAAATACAATTGTCCTTTGTCACCTGAAACGCAGGCAATAGCAGAGGAACAACTGAGAGAAACCGAAAATTCAAGGTCTCAAGCACTCGAGGCGTTAAGAAGCTGGATGGAACAGAATCCAAAGTTTTCAGCCGTCAGAATGGGTACGAATTAAGGGCTTAAGGCCTGTTCAAATTTTCACACAAAGATTCGAACTGATATTTGTTCAATATTATCATGTGAATTATTTCTGTAATTACGGACTATTTATTTGAACGAAAATTGTTATAAAAGTAATAATAAAGATACATTTTTTAATATTGATTATGTTTATATATACCTAGGTATATAATATAATATTGTATAACAGGTTTATGTTATGAATTTATCATGTATTTACAGATGCCAACTTTTTGCTTCGATTTTTACGTACAAAGAAGTTTAGTGTCCCGATGGCTCAAGAAGCCATCGAACGCTACATACTTCTGAGACAGTCCTGGGGAATTGCCTTCAACCAGCTGGACCATACGTTGCCAGTTATGACTGAAATCATCAATTTGGGGTAAAGTTAATAGTACCTAATAGATAATGAGAGTCAAGGCACTGGCAGATAAGACTTTTTTTTTCCAAAGATTTTTTGTATTAAGCTCGTTTTATTTTTTATATCTACTTTAAAATGATGTGTACAACAGTTACAGCATTTTGTTTACCAGGCCTTGATCATAAAACAATGCTTCCTACATGCCATTTTTCCTATAAACGTAAAAAAAAATTAAATTTACTTTTTTGCAATTATCGATATTTACTTTTTTTGCACACACTACTTTAAAAGTAATTATTAACATTTATTGTTACAGGTATATTTTTGTGAGCCCATTCAAAGACAAGTTTGGGCGTCGCGTAGTTATATACAGGCCTGGTGAGTATTTTTTTAAAAACCAAAACTAAGAACATTTATAATGTATATACATGTACCTATAACTAAGAAAAAACTGGTAGAATCTTAAGTTTACAATCTATAATCGTAAATATTAAGTTTTAAATAAAATGTAACAAAAGCTTATTATTAACTTTCAAGAATTTTGGCTCGCGATTTTAAAGTTACATAATATAAAGATGTTCACTCACACTACACTGTACACTGCTAAACTCCAACAATTCGTAGCGTGGTATTTTATAGCCTTAAATACCCTCAAAAACCGGGGTTTGTAAGCACATCAAAATTGTGGTAATCTTTCCAACTAGCGAAGGTTGGCCGTCAGTTGAACATAGTTTTTACTATTCTTTGCGAGGCGGAATAGATGTACGGCACTCACAATTCCAGTCTACTCTCTGATGTTACGTAGCAGATCATCTATGTTGAATAGCCAAGACTTTTTTTTTCTATAACTGACACCTTTTTTACTGGCGAATTTTTCCATCATGAGTTGGAGTAATTCGTATTTTTATATCTAAATATATGACCGCCATTAGCCACTTATTATCTTGACAGCCCGAAAAAGCTTGGGTTGGTTGGAAAAAGATTGGTTGATTGACTCGCGATTTGTAGTTAGGGGCCGTTCATAAAATACGTCACACTAAAATCAGCTTTTTTTACCCCCTCCCCCCCATTTTCACGCTGTGTCACACTTTTTGTGACCCCCCCTAGAAATATTTCGTCACAAAAACTAAGACCCCCCCCCCCCTTCTGAGTATGATAAATTCTAAATGATAGTACACAAATTCTGAAAATTAAAAATATTTATTTAGTTATTATAATAAAATTTAAATAAATGAATAAATATCTTTCATAACGAACATATAAATAATAAATAATATTCCTATTATTCAGAAGTCCAAGGATTTTCTAAATGGGCCGAAATATCTACAATCGGTATTGCACTATGTTCTTCTTCATCTTCAAAACTACCGTCCACTTCATCGTCATCTTACCATTCTGCATCTTCCGTACCATCGTTTTCATCTCCTATTATGCATAACAGCTCTCGAGCTCGCCGAGCTGCGATAGACGATGCGAACGTCACGTTGCCGTATACCCCCCGTCCCCCCTTGTCACATCTTGTCACATTCAGCCAGACCCCTCCCCTCCCCTTGTATGCGAACGTATTTTATGAACGGCCCCATACGTCAGTTAAATATATAATATATTAAACATATATACACAGAGTTATGTACAATAATTTAATATATTTTTAATATACAAGTATTTCTATTAATATTGCACTTGGTATTTTTTTGTCTACAGGTGTATTCGACCCCTATAAATACACGAACCAGGATATGTGCAGAGTGATGGGTATCTGTTATGAGACATTGATGGAGGACGAAGAAACACAAGTACGAGGTCTCGTTCACTATGCTGACGGTTCTGGAGTGAGCTTCCCACATATGACACTATTCACACCACGGGAAGCCGTGAGAATAGTGAAAAATGGAGAGGTAAATATATAATGAAATAACATATTAGTTACATCATTAGCACAGTTACGGATTTTTGGTATGATAGTATTTCAAATGAATTCATAACAGTAATTTAAGATTAATTCTTTTATTATATATCACGTGTTATAAGCTCCTTGTTAATATTAAATGCCTATAATGGCAGTGTGTAGTAATGTCTTTTCAATATTTAGATACATTCATTGTGACAATTCATCATATTATAAGAAAACTATTTAGCAAATATATTAAATTTTGACATACTTCCAGCGTACCATACCATTAAGACACAAGGAAATTTATGGAGTCAACGTCCATTCAACCATAAAATTCGCGTTGGACTTCGGTATGTCTCTCATATCTGAGAAGATAAGGAAACGAGTGAGGTTGTACACCGCCGTGGAAGAAGTCGAAATTGACAAGAAGTTATTACCTCAGGAGTATGGCGGTGTAATGCCAATGAAGGAAATGATTGGTAATTTTTCGTTTAATTTTCTCATTGTAAATTAACATTTTTATTGTGCTTTCCTTTTATACAAAAAGTTTAGTAATGTAGTGAGTATGAAAGTGTTGTGCAGTATTTACGGGCCTATGGCGAAAATGTCAAAAATGTCAAAAAACAAATGTCATCGCGGCCCCCGTATCAATGTTTCCACATCCAGGCTATACGTATATCTAAAAAAAATACAGTCATCGCGACCCCCATACCGATGGTTACAGTTCCAGGTTATGCATATTCATAAAAAAAAGTCATAATCGCTTCATGTAAATTGCCCCAATGATTAAATTATGTCCCTTTTAATGCCCCTACAAAAAGCGTCACAGTGACCCTTAGGCCGCCCCTGGTGTTGTGGTTTAACCTGGCTGTAAACAAATTACGGCAGATCGTATACGCCTGTTTTAACTTGTGTAGCTCCATTTTCACAAAACATCGACGTAAAATGTTTAGTGTTAATGGCTCTTTACATATTATATTCGTGAATAAAACCCATCCTATACACCTTCTTTATTTCGCTTGACATACCTTCTTCCTTTTATGTCTCTGTTTAAGGCAGTAAGTTATTTGTGTCTCTTTTGATGTTGTAAATATACGTAGGTGGTAATGGTCACTTAAAAGCAAGTGCCCCGCCTTGTTACTATAAAAAATAGTATACCACTTTGTTGTAAGTTACAATTTGACTTTCAGATTTATGGAAAAAAGAGCTCGCCAATAAACGCGACATATTGTTACTGAACGACAAGATGGCAGTACGTTTAGAGATGTACAGCGAAGCTGCGCGAGAGGGCGCTATTTCTGCTTTACGGAGTGGCGCTAACACATGCGCGGGCGCAGATACAGTTGGAGACGCTATGCGAGGACTCACTGGAAACTTTAGAAAACTCGAAGTAGATTAGAATTATAAGTGTTTGGTTTTATCATTTAATATAAGTATACGTTAAGGACAAAAAAGGACATAAAATTAAGTAGTTATAGCGTTAGGGGTAATACATGCAACAACTATACAATCGTGTTCATAAATATAAAAAAAAGGGTGCATTCTTATCGTCAGTATTATTGATATAACTTATTTTTACATCTTATTGTCATTTCTTTAAACAGTATAATCTTTCAAATTAATAAGTGATGTCATTTTGTTAGACTTGTATTAACTATACTGATTAAAAGTATTAATTTAAGATAGTTATTACATCTATTTTGTTATAGACTTTATAGCAAGTAATGGCTCGTTTACATGAGTTCTGCCATATTTGTTAAGCGAATTAAACTGCGAACCGAGTCCAAAATGTAATGAATGTTTGTATAGGTTTGGTTAATTAGTATTTAAACGGAGTTTACCTATGAAATTGGAATAATATTATGTTCTTTGTTAGTTGCATTTCTACTTTTTTAATAAACAGTAATATTTTATAAGGAAATATAAAGAAAGTGTTTTTAATGAAACTGCCCATTTTGTTATTGTAAGTTATTTATTAAAAACTCATTATCTACCTAACTGGCGTAAACCGAATTGGAATCACACCGTATTATCAATGGAAGATTTAGTATATACCCATGTCACAGTTTGAATATGGCATATAGGAAGTTTGGCATGATTTTTACAATATTGTTTTAGGCACTAAAATAATTTATGCACGAACCACCACATTAGTCAAGACCCTTACAATTAAAAATAGCAATGTGATCACCAGTCTTAAATAGAAATACTATAATATCCCGCAATGTCGAAAAATCGCATCTATTCGAACACCATCCTAAGGCAATGTTCTTTAGACATTTTAGACGATGGATAGCGCGTTACTGTCTGAGCCAGGGCCGAATTTAGAGGAATAGAGGCCAGGGCAACAAAGGAGTGGAGGCCCCTTGGCCCTAAATTATTTTTCAAAGAAAATGGACAATTTTTTCAGTCGAGTTTTCTAATTAATAATTTATAAATAATTTATTGTGGAACCAAGTAAAAAAAAATGTTTTGACATACACACACGATCGTCTGTTCCTAAGGTAGGCAACTTAATGGCTGTGTTTTAGGTAACAGCCGTCTGATATACATTTTTTTAAAATAAATATACATAAATGATACATATAGAAATACATACATATTACACCCAGACTCGAGGCGGGAATCGAACCCACGACCCTGGAGCAGAAAGCAGGGTCACTGCCAACTGCGCCAACGGGTCAGTCATCTTTTGTGGAGGCGCTGGGGCTGTAGCCCCAATTGCCCTCCTCTAAATCCGGCCCTGGTCTGAGCGGTACTGTAATAACAAATATATCCAATTATATTTATTATTCTTTGAGCTATGTCCTAGATTTATACGACGACCGATGTAATGCAGTAACATGTCGTCTATATAAAAAATATTTCTTAAGCTACTTATTAAGGCCTGAAAGGAGATGTGTCTTTACTAATATGGTGGATCGTTTCAAGGACATAACGTAAATATCCTTAATTTTGGCATAGGAACTCTTTCTTAAAAGTAATACCACCATTGAAAATCTAAAACATAACGTAATTACGACGAGAACTATACGACGTTCGCGGAGATCCTATCGAATGTGAAGTTCGTATAAAATATACGGTGGCGATTAAAAACTGTATACAAACTCTACGAAGAAGCAATTATACTCTATTTACAAACAAAAAAAAAATTACAATACAGATAGATAAAAACCCGCTTATTGGAAGAAATGCGTTACTTATTGTACGTATTGTTTTTAAACTGATTTCTACAAGTCGAAGCTCAAATTTAGCCTAGAAACGCCAAAATATCGTTTACATAATTAAAACTTTAAACTGTACTCTTCAGAGTAATTAATACCATTTTTTTTAAATAATTAATTATTTAAAACTTCCATTGTCACTCTACCAACTATCGAGTTTAACCAAATTATTACAACCTTATTATGTCAATGCAAGATTTATTCTGTTAAAAATAAACATATATTCGACTTGTAGATTTCAGTTTTCAAACCACTATATCACGGAAGTACTATTATCTATTAATAGTTCATATTGAATTATGGAATTAAACATAGCCATTAACTATTTAGTAAACCTGTCGTACAATTAATATGGGCTCCGTAACTATTATACTTTGAGAACTAACGTTATGAAAAAATACAAAATTATTACTCGTAAAACAGTATGAAATGACATGCGATCTATACTTCAATTAAATAATGTCTAATAAATACATTTAAAGCTCTCTGGTTTCGAAAACAAAAGAAATATACGTCACTCACGACATTATAACTAACTATTTAACCATAACATTTCTCAGTACAGTATAACTAATAAACGAATTGACTTCTTCAATTCGTACTACGATTCCGACAATAAAATCAAACGAAACGAAACGATACATTTAGTCTAGTGAACGAGCTAGTCGATTTATTATTAAATACATATTATTTTATCATGCAAAGTATTAATTATAAAGCGTATTCAAGGCTTCATTGAAATTTACGGACCGATTACGGTCGGTCGGATACTGACCGACATGTACTTATATCAATAACAATCAATTACAAACATTATCATATAAATACATCGCGGCTCTAACAACTAGGCACTTTATATCTAGCTCTCCCAATCGTGAGAGGTGTAAGACTGTTGACGATGTACAACACTTGTTAACTGAATTCATTATAAGAATTATGAATTTGAATAAAATTGACACTGGAATGTTCCACGATATACTTGCTCGACAATCTTCCAGAATTTTAAAATTGGCAATTACTCTATTCAGATTCATAAATCTCATTTAATTATTTACTTAGAATTTGGTTATATGGGACTGGCATGTACTTTTGTATAAGTATCTAAAGAAAAAAAAAAAGGAAAACTAGGCACTTCATCGTAGAGACAAACGAATAATAGCTAATATAATTTACTAATCGAATGATTCGTCTAATACTTTGGTATAATTAGAAACTATTGCACTTCATAAAGACGATCATATTGTGTACTTCTTACAACAGGACTCTGGACAAACTTTTGGATATAAAGCGTTACAGTTATATCAATATATAATATATTTATAACATATATTTTTTTAAATCTATATATTAATTACAGCTAACGGTAATAAGCAACTTATTTTTATTTTCGAATATTTGTAAGATTTGTAATAATCAATTCCTTATGAATAATTAAGAATCTGTTAATATTGCTATGATTGTCGTTGAGGTTCGATTACAATAATTATTAAAGTTATGAAATATAGAACGAAGTAAGGTGCAAAACATACGAAACGTCTTTCGTTCTATATAGTTTTTTTTTTTGTAAATAAAAACCTAAAAATATTACAATTTAAATGAAATAAACAAATTAATACAGTCTACTTCGATACAGATCTACCGTATATTCGAGCATACCTACAACAATATCTAAATATTATACATAAATATAACATTATTTATATAATAATCAATATTAATTTTATCATCACCTAGAAACATTAAACTATGTTATCACTAGTACATTTACCAGATAAAAATTATTTATAAAAGTTATCGATATAAAATGGCTGAAATATCGAATTTATTTACATAACTTTGACACTGACATTGGCACGATTTTGTTTGGCACGTGAAATCCCTACCTATATTATAAATGTGAAATGTAAGTTTGTTTGTTACGCTTGTCACGCGAAAACTACTTAACCGATCATCATGAAACTTTTGTACACATATTCTTGGAGATATTAGAAGTAACATAGGATACTTTTTTTTTTGTCGTGATAACCGGCATCTACGCTGGCGAAACCGCGGGCTGAGTCTAGTTAATAATAAGCCCGTTGACGTAAAACGAGGATGATACGAAGATATCGTCGGAGATAGTGCAAATATAAACCATCGTAAGATAATTATATCATCCTTTCATTAAAACGCCGTTAAGACCAAAAAAATATTATTCGAGTGCTTTCGCTCGTTTTTTTTAAGCAATTATAATAATATTAATAATTGTAGAATAGAAAAATTGACATTTTTCTTAAATAAATAATATGAGCGTACATTAAGTAAAGAATTTATTTAGTTACTTTCAAGTGATAAAACTTTATTATATAATAATCAATAATTAATAATATAACAATAATTATTTTGGCTAATAAAGATTATTCTTATGAACGAATATCATTAAATATATAATCTTAAAAATTGTCTTACTTTTTGTTTACATGTCTTAAGAAAAATAAATTATTATTAAAAGCTGTTTCGTAAAGAGAATGATAGTCGATTTTTAACTCACTTATTTATATTAAATATTAAAAGATGGGAATTGAACATTCGGTAGTTAACGGCTTTTTAATCAGTGCACGGAAGAATTCCACGTATACGACTTATTTTGAAGATTTGAAAATGTAATGTAAATTGGGGTATACGCGTTTTGACAGATTTGCTGACGATAGATATGTTTTATTTATATGAGCTGCGTATTTAGAGTTTTCGGATATTAATAAGGCTTTTATAGATTCACTAAAATTTTACGCAATTCATTTGTTCAAAATCATTTATAACCACTATCCAGAACATCTCGACGAATAAACAAGTCATTTTCAAATTAAAAAAAATTTTCTCTATAATATTTGTGTACATTATTAAGTACATTCGGCGAGAATTAGAAGTTCTCTATTACATTTTAATAAAATATTACTCATACTGATTGTTATGATCAAACTTACGTCTGATTCTATTAAAACTTAATCCGTATATGCGCTAAACATGCCAAGTTATTACACTTTTTACATATTAAGGAAATGATTCAAAAGTTGAGTCGTAATCATTGTAACAAAAAAAAAAAAAATAATAATAATAATAATCTCTGTTCGCATATTATGGACAGTCGTGTTCACCAATACCTATGGAAAGGTAAGTATTATAATCATAAATATATATTTACAATATTATCGTACATAATATAAACTACATCAAAAATGAATTTAGTTATATTAACGTATTTATCAAAGTTGGTGTTATCGAGGAAGTAAATTGTTCGTTGTATGAAATGTAAACACATTGATATTAACATACAGACGAATTTCTTCTAGACTTAAATCTAAACAATTATTTTACATTATATCTTCCTTCTTAAATAAATGTTTCAACAGTTCCAACAATGTCCCATTTTTTTCATCGTCACTTTATTATGTAATTTCAATATAATTTACAGATTTGAGAGTACACGAAGTTTGTGATGCTTTTTTTTTAAAATATAAATTAGATTGTTAAACTTGAACACGTGATAGCGTAAAAATATATATAGTTTATAGAGTAACTTCACAATTGACGTACTTAGTGACCTTGTAGTTACTTAGTAAGAAGGGTGTTGGGACGAAATCGATGCCGCGCCTCTGGGACAGTCGATTCAGCGTCACACTACTGTCATGGGTTGTTAATGTTACTGAAAATAAACAAAATTTCGAGATTTTTAACTGTTTTTATTGTATTTGTTTATTATAGACATAGTTTATCTAAACTTAAAAAGGTTAATTAGTAATAACATCACGGAGACGTGAGACGTCTAAAAGATATACTCCAGTTGCCGGAAGAATGTATTTCCGACATGTCCGAATGATGGTGGCGATTACAGTTGGGTACAAACTTTATAGGCAAACATTTGCGCAAGATATTATGCAGAACATGACTTACTAGGGTGAAGTGAGGACTTAGTAGGGTGGTAGTAAGCATTTAAGTAATGTATAGTCACACAGACAAAGATGAAACCGAGTCAATTTCGATACTATCACATAACTTCAAAGCGATAACACAGAGGTCATTCAGACTACTAGAGAGATAAGTTAGTGTATTTCTTGATGTTAATTTATCCAATCATCATAATCATATAGCCATATAACGTAGACCTCCCCTATTAACTAGATCCATATCCGCTATAAATCTTCTTTATTTATATTGAACAAAAATATATATTTCGTTCTAATATTTATTTGTAAATAAATAATAAATTAACGACCGTTCTGGTGTGGTGGTGTGAGTAGTCGCTTCAACAGCGGTCTCGAGTTCGATTACCCGCTCGAGGAAAATAGTATTTGTATAAATATCTGTTTCTGGTCGGGTTTATGTCCTTGTTGATCTTCCCACCGTGCTTCGGAGAGCACGTAAAGCTGTCGGTACCGGTTGTTACCACAGACACCTGATAACGATCGTTTCGTTACGTTACGTTACTCATCTTAGTTAAAATATTCGCCAACCCGCAGTGGAGCAGCGTGATGGATTAAGCTCCAACCCTTCTTCTATATAGAGAAGAGGGTTTTGCTCAGTATTGGGTAGTTTACAGGCTGATACAGTACAGTAGTGTGTATGCGTATGAATTTAATAAAATACTGTCGCGACTGTAAATATGGATTGGACTCTTCCAAGGTGATCACTACAAATTATTCAAAGTTTGGAAGCGAAGGTTAGTCTGGGCCATACCAAGACTTTTCTAGGTTGATCTTTCTCTTTTCAGACTATAGTTACCTTGTCTAGGTGTCCTAGGCAGAGTGTATGTGTCCGCGGGTCAGACCCAGTATTGGTTGCGACGAAGCATCGGGTTCGTAGGAGCGACGGGCGCGCGGACCGGGTACGCGGACTCGCTCGCCTCGTAGCTACTCCAATCTTCCGCCTTTCGATTTAATAATAAATTAGTAAATTACTAACTTACGCCCGGGGCTTCGCCCGCGTGGATGTCGGTTATCTCGAACAAAAAAAAAAAAGAATCCTATGTTACTTCTAATACGTCCAAGAATGTGTACAAAGTTTCATGATGATCGGTTAAGTAGTTTTCGCGTGACAAGCGTAACAAACAAACTTACATTTCACATTTATAATATAGGTAGGGATTATTAGCTATTAATTATTAAATGTTACTATGATAACTAGTAACTACACCTATTATATATAAGTACTAGCGGCCCGCCCCGGCTTCGCACGGGTATTTAACTAAAATTTTAAAAATTATAAATTTATATTTTTTATCACCTACATACGCCATCTATCGTATAATGGTAGAATATCGTTTGTATATTTAGTGACATTTAACATAATAGTACCTATATTAATTGAAAATGATGTTTATCTAAAATATTAAAACGATTTCTATTCCTATCCGACATATTTAGTAAACTCTTAAGTTTAACAAAATAATAACTCAAAAATAAGTTTTGTGAGTTTTTAAGATTCCTTAGACCAGATGGCGTTGGCGGCGTAGGTACCTATTTCTATTTTCTTAAATATTTATTTTTAAATTTAATTACAATGAAACAAAAACTAAATTATACTGTGAGTTATGTTTAATTTTTATGTATTAAAGTTATTTACTTTGTTTTTGTACTTTTTACGTGATACGTGAACACAGAAAAAAACGATAAGAGATGGCGCTGATACAAAAAAAAAAAACGCGCTATTAAAATTTATTCTTGATGATATATAGTGTATAAATAAAACGGAGGTTTTAACAGATTTATTATTTGTATAGATATTAAAAGTAATGTAAATAATTATATTTACCTAACAAAGTGTTTAATCTGTACCTAAATATTTCTTGCCCCTGTGGGGTCCATAATTATCTTTTGTATTTTATAAATATAATGTAAATTATGGTTGAAAATAAATTGATAAATAAATAAATGATTATATAAATTAAAAAAAGAAATTGAAACATTGTTTTTTATTGAGAAATTAATAATAATAAAATTATTATTATAAATAATATAGGGTTCGAGGATATATATCAATCGATATATATCATGATATATATCGTGATATATATCCGATATATATCAAATGATTTTTTATGATATATATCAATAAAAAATTGGTTTAAATTTTTTATATTATTAAGTAAGTAACTGTATTTCTAATTTTCTACTTCCCAAATGTAGAAGGCGTTGGAGTAGAGTTAAAACAAACTCCCTAATACGGAATTATTTTATTATTTTATATTGAAAATTAACAGTGTATTACGAATGACTGATAACTGATTTGATAACTAAAAGACTTATTTGATTATATTCTAGAGTTATTATTTGTAATATTTATTGTTTTATAATAATAACCTTTAATTCAGGACTAGACACTATATGGATAGTGTTAGTTACAAAGTTTTCTTATAACAGTTAATAATAACAAATTTAAATCGAAATGAAATCAACGACAAAATTCAATCACCTAAAAATTTAAAATCATCATACTCAAAATTAATACCAAAATTCATTGAAAATTACAAATTAAAATTAAGAATTTAAAATCAATACTAAAATTCTGTCAAAAACTAAAATTATTAAAATTTAATTAAAGTCACAATTAAAATCTAAATCCAATCAATACCTACTAAGTTTAAATTACAATTCAATCAAAATTAAAATTCAAAATTAAAACCAAAACCAAGATTAAAATCAAAATCAAGACCAAAATCAAAATCAAAATTAAAATTAAAAACCTGTTTTGTTACCTAAGTGTAGGTATTGACTGATTAGAATTTGTAAAAAGGCTGTTTTTAAGTTGATTTTTTAATATATTAGATTTTATGTTTTTTAGTTGATTTTGCCTGATCTAGATAAAGTTTTTATGTTTTGGTTTCATTTGTCAGATTTTAAGTACCTAAATAAATAAAACATTAAAAGCATTTTAGTTTTTGACGTGATAACGTCTAGTAAATTGATGAAAGCTATCGGGTATATTTTTTTAAAGATGACGCCATTTTGTCACGTTCCATGAGCGAGCGAGAGCGCAGAACAAGCGATAGAGAGGCACGATTAGCCTAAGTTCTGTCTTACACTCCATCGGACCCAGTGTTGCCACCTTAGCCCTTTTGGGGCTAGATCTAGCTCTTTTTACGATTTGATTTCTCCACATTTCCTTATTTAGCCCTAAAAGGGCAATCTAGCCCTTTTCAAACATCACACAAAAACCTCTCTTGCCATACTTATTCGAGTTGATAAAAGATATTGAGTGCTTTGTGGTATAAAATTTGCCAGTGACCGTCAGCATTTTTTTTTGTTTTTTCTGTGGTAACTCTAGTTTTAGAGGTGAAAATCCTAAACACAAACTCTGCTATGTCAGTATAAACCGAGTAATTTAAAATGCAATCACGACTGGTTCATAACATTTTAAATTAGGTGATTTTTTTCATAATATTATAATACGGGTTCGTCATTGCGTTTTGATTACTGTTATATTGTAAAATTACTATTTATAATCATCTTGATCATGAAAATTTTATTTGAAACAAAAGTATTTCTTTTTTAGCCCTTTCTGGCCAGAATTTTTAAAATCTAGCCCTTTTTCGGTGTCCGGATAGCCCGTTTTCAAAAATCAAGGTGGCAACACTGCCGGACCGCGTTCGAGTAAAAGAGACAGTGGCGCCACGCAATCTACACGCGAACTGTTTTGTAGGGATGTTCATCGGAAAAAATATCGATAAATTTACTATCGATAATTATCGAATCGTTTTATCGATAGTTATCGATAATTATCGAATGAATAGTTATCGATAATTATCGGTCGATAGTTATCGATAATTATCGGATCAAAATTATCGAATAACACTTATCGATAATTATCGAATGGAAAATTATCGAGTAGTTACGAATTATCGATAATTATCGCACACCCCTACTGTTTTGTGATTTGTCAATTGTTTGGTACAAGTAGGGATGTTCATCGATAAAAAATATCGATAATTTTACTATCGATGATTATCGAATCGTTTTATCGATAGTTATTGATATTTATCGAATGAAAAATTATCGATAATTATCGGATCAAAATTATCGAATAACACTTATCGCACACCCCTACTGTTTTGTGATTTGTCACTTGTTTGGTAGAGAGTACCACTTGAAACACTCCCCTTGATTTCCTACTTTTCCTATCATCTTACTATCCTTAACAAAATAACTCAGATTGGAAAATCTTGAATATCACACTATCATTGTATATGTGATAATAATTCAATTCGATTCATAAAAGTATACAATTCTACTATCTATCTATGTTTTCTTATGACGTTATCACGTAAAAATTATCGTCTGTAAACCGACTTTACAGACAACCATTTTTTTTAAATAATTAATTATGTTTATGTAACACGTATGCAAATAGTATACATAAATAATAATAATAACAATAAATTAATAATATGGCTTTCATACAAATATATAAATATCCGATATATATCAAAAATTTTGATATATATCGGATATATATCATAAATATCCGATATTTTGATATTTATAATAAATATCGGATATTTTCGAACCCTGAAATAATACTAGACGCTACAGTGACTTTGTCTGTACGTAGTTTTCATTTATTTTCAAAGAAATTTCGATAAATTTTGGTATTGTGATAAAAGACTGTATTTTCAATAAGGATAGGTTGTCGCAGAAGAAATAGTTGAACATATATACAGAGAATACATTGTTTTTCAAACTACATACATACATATATGAAATTTCATATTACCGCTTTAAGTGGTATGAAATTAAAACTTTAGGAAAACATAAATTCTGGTAAAAACTAATTTTGTATATAATATTGCCACTACAAAATATTATAATAGATAAAATGGTGGAGCTATTACGTAGCTTGCACGATCGCGAGAAATCGTTACGTTGTCGAATTTCAATACTAATCGAGGCTCAACTAGTATTGAAATTCGTCGCAAGTTACGTAATAGTCCCACGGGACTCACATCGGTGTGTTCCTCGGCGCCGTACGGATACCTCGCGTTGACGTCGGGCAGCCCGGAGTCGGCTAACGGGGTCACCTTACACGCGACGCTACCACCAGACGGAAGTGGCGTACTCGCACCCGTGTGAACGGATTGCTCTGACGACACGTACCTGGAAACAACAAAACATTTACTGTATAAGCCTGTATGAACTGTAATAACTGTAAATTGAGTGCCGTTATTTTTTTTATGTCATTCTACTGTATATTGCAACAATATCTATTGTACAAGTGATATATTTCTTAGATTCTGCTTGCAGATTACTGCCTAGATAGATTCTATTTGATGTGTCTATTAATTAACAAATTTGTAGGTGCCCCTAAGTAATTAAATTACAACTTTTGTTTTATTGTATTAGCCTATAAACCACCCACTGCTGAGCGAAGGCCTCTTCATATAGAAGAAGAGGCCTTATAAGGCCTTATAAGGTCTCTTCATATAGAAGAAGAGGCCTTATAAGGCCTCCTCTGTGGGTTGGCGGATAATTTCTCTACCACGAGTAACGATCGTTATCAGGTGTCTATGATAACAATCGGGACCGACAACTTTACGTACTCTCCGAGGAACGGTGGGGAGACCCACAAGGAGATACACCCAGACCGGAAACACATATTTGTACAAATACAAATATCTATCCGAGCGGAAATCGAACCCACGATCGCCAGCACGCGGCTTTAAGACGACTACTCGCACCACTACGCCAGAACGGTCGTCAACACATTCAGCTAATCTATAAAATACAATGTTTGCATAACTTCTCGGCAAATTTTTATAGTGTAAGGGATAATTATTATCATTCTATACGTGACTAAATACTACGATGAATATTTAATTTAGTCATTATTGAGTAAATATCTATGTATCACATATATTTCGTTATAAATGTGTTCGCCTGAACATAACTATTGTATGGGCGATAGCAAAATTAATTAAAGCAATTTTGTCATCACTTATGTGCTTACAATTAACGAAATAAATTATTTGATTTAATGTTTTTATTGAACGTATATTTTTCGATTATTCGAGTCTATTTTAATGCCTAATATTATAAATGTAAAATGTAAGTTTGTTTGTTACGCTTTCACGTGAAAACTACTTAACCGATCGTCACGAAACCTTGTACACATATTCTTATAGGTATTAGAAGTAGCATAGGATACTTTTTTTTAGTCGCGATAACCGACATCCATGCGGGCGAAGCCTCGGATAGAAGATAGTTATTAATAAGTTTACTAACCGTTTTATAGGAGGCGTCGCTTGAGTAGGTGAAGGCATTAAGTGATCTGGCGGTCTTGGTAAAGGTATAGGAGCCACCGCTCCCTGGCTTTGTCCGTGTATTTTGACTAACGCGTTTTGATCTCTCATGAGGTATCGACGACATTTTATCAGTCCAAATATAACAAGGATCGCAAGTACGACGCCGAGTAATGCCATTATTATCATCATGTAGTAAGATGACGATTCGCCATTTGATACCTGGAAAATCAAACACCATTTAGTTCAGTTTTCTATTCATATTAAAATAATAAAGTTGAAGTCTTTGTTTGATTCCTGTTTATTGAGAAGATTAATAAGCTAAAAATACCTAACTAGAACATTTAGAAGCGAAATAGTAACTAATAAATGTCGTATTCATTATTCGCCTTCATAAAACAAGTATCAAAAGTTTTGCATTTTCTATACTAATATTATAAAGAGGAAATATATATGTTTGTAATAATATTCAAAGTTTTTGAATCAATTTTAATATTTCTTTCACTTTAAGGTGATTAACGAAAAGTACAATATGTACTGGTGGCTATTAAATATCAGGATACGATTCTAAATAGTAAGTGAAGCATCAAAGCATGTCCATTTAGTACATAAAACATTATGCAAATTTACAAATTTCTTACCAGTACACCTTCATGACTCTCGGGGTCATTGGGTCCAGGTAGGTTCTTCTTCTGTCTATTTCCTAAAAAGATTTTTACACTCCCACCAGCCGGCTGGAATATTGTAGCTGCTAATAAGAATTTAAAGTTATCTTCTAGACCATTCAAATCATTTATTTTCTTCTTTGCAACAAAATATATAACACCAGCTTTGACATCTTCATGTGTAAAATATGCTACTTCTCTTTCACGTGCACTCGTCTTTTCTCCAGAACTTCTTATAATTTTCTTTATAGTCCCATATTTAGGTTTTCGAATTATAGTATACACTGGATCGCTCGCTGTTAGCTTTGCTAACTCAGTCGCATCTAGATGTTTAAGAGTCAATTTCGCTTTTTCCCCGTCTACTTTCAAATCTCTTAAAACCATTAAAGGTTGAACGATGACATCTATTCGAAACGGTAAAGTCGAATTACTATTGTGCACATATGCGACAAGATCAAAACTATCGTTCGCAACTGTCATATCATTCTGCATGTAAATTACAACTTTGTCCATCAAGTCTTTATGCGAGAAGTACGTAACGGGATTTCTTCCAAGATAAACCATTCCATGTACCGGTTGTCTTGTTATGTTATACCAAACTTTGTACGTCTTTGCGTTCGTTTCGACGTATATTTGTTCGGTAGTCACAGAAGCTACGTTGGAACCTTGCTGCAGATAGATCGGATGTAACGACGTCGCGTTGAGTATGACAGGAATAACTTCAATTGTAAAAACGGTATAAGTAGGTTTGAACTGTCCGTCCCAAACTCTAAAATAGAAAGTTGCCGTTTGTAGTAATCCAGAATGTTCGTATATAATTCTGCCATTGTTTATATCCTCTTGTGTGAATTTGTTTATCGATTGTGCCTCATCAACTGTCTGATTTTTCTCGATCATAACGAGCCTCCCTTGTGTCGGGCCACTTATTATATCGTATAAGATACCAGAAGGTCCAGTATCTGCGTCCTCTGTGAGCAAATCGTTCTTTGTTAACGTGTAATTCTCTCCTTGAACTACTTGTATTTGTGGTGTGTCAGTCAATAGACGAAACGGTTGATCGTTTACTGGTATTATTTGAATTGGAATAGTTACGTTGCAAAGTAGGACATAGTCCGGTAGTAAGTAAAGTGCCATGTCGATTTTATCCTGAACGGTGTCTGTGTCATCGTGTTCGTATGTTACAATGCCGCTTTCCAATTGAACCTGTGTCAGTGATGATAATAACGGTTTTAGTTCACCGTGAGCCGGTTGTGACCATTGCGCTTCAATTTGAGGCTGTCTCACACCAGCCTGAGTTTCCAAGTACATTATAACATTCGTTACGTTCACTATTATAGGAACTTTATCGCCTTCTTGGACTTTCGTTACAGGAATGTAAACGTATTTAGCGAGTCCGCCCGAAGAGACAGACACGTCTATGTTGAATATTTGATCGTTTATGGGTTTCGCTAGAGCCGCTTCAACGGTGAATATAAATGAATCATTCGTATAAAGATCCGAGAAAGGATGCGTGTGTTCGTAATACACTAGTGTGTTATTAATGTCGTGTTGTGTGAATTGTTTAATGGAACGGTGGTGATTCTCTCCGTTCAACATTATAAGTCGTCCCAAAGTAGGCGCTCTTTCGATTTTATACACAATATTTCTTGTTAGATCAGAACATTTGGCCATTAAGTGATAGTTATTAAGAGGCTCTCTCATTAATGGGAAAACTCGAAGCGTGTGCTTCCGAACTAATTTCAAGGACACCGACTTAGTAGTAATCAAAAATGTTATTTTAGACAATTCATGGAGGCCGTCCGTGACATTGAATATCATCTTGCCTTTAGAACCATCTGCAAAGAATGTTTATTGAGAAATTAATTATTAATTAATATTATTCTAAACTAGCGGCCCGCCCCGGCTTCGCACGGGTATTTAACTAAAATTTTAAAAATTATAAATTTATATTTTTTATCACCTACATGCGCCATCTATCGTATAATGGTAGAATATCGTTTTTATATTTAGTGACATTTAACATAATAGTACCTATATTAATTGAAAATGATGTTTATCTAAAATATTAAAACGATTTCTATTCCTATCCGACATATTTAGTAAACTTTTAAGTTTAACAAAATAATAACTCAAAAATAAGTTGTGAGTTTTTAAGATTCGTTAGAACAGATGGCGTCTATGTCGCGTAGGCGTATTTCTATTTTCTTAAATATTTATTTTTAAATTTAATTACAATGAAACAAAAACTAAATTATACTGTGAGTTATGTATAATTTTTATGTATTAAAGTTATTTACATTGGTTTTGTACTTTTTACGTGATACGTGCACGAACATAAAATGATAAGAGATGGCGCTGATTGAAATTAAATCGCGGTATTAAAATTTATCCTTGATGATATTATATAGTGTATTAATAAAACGGAGGTCTTAACAGATTTATTATTTGTATAGATATAAACATAGACATTCAAAATCAAATAGATATACATAATCATAACTGATTTTAAAAGTCGCAAAATTAGTGAATTTATATAAATTTATATAATATAAAGAGTTAAAAAAAAAATTATCCAATTGATACAACAATTATATTGAAAATAATGTACAACTTAAAATCTATATTTAAATTTATAATTATACCTAAACCAATAAAATAAAAATTGCAACATTTTCTACTTACTTTTATGAACAAATATCACTTGTCTACTATCTATGTCCGCTTGAGTGAAATGATCGACCGGTTTTTCCAAGTCTCCTTTCAAAGCAATATAGCCAGATACTATATCCACCACTCTTATAGTGACGTTTGTTAATGGTGTGTCTATATCATTGACATCTAATAAAAAGGAGAAGATATAATTAAAAAAATATCCTTAAGCACTTGTATTAAAAGATGTTATATATTTTTTTTAATAAAAAAAAATTATTATATCAGAAATATATTATTTACACTACTACTTATTAACTTGAACGTTTGTCGAGACGGATGGATGTTTGTTGATTTTTAACGTAAAAACTATTAAAACGATGGCGGCGACATTTCGTATGTAAATAGCTGAACATCCAGAATAATATATGGGCTAGTTTTTATTTTGAAAATACAACAGAGTAAAACTCAGAGGCAGATAGTTATGAAACGTAAATGAATTAAACGCAATGAATTTGTTACAGTAAAATTTGTTCTCTAAACAAGATGTTGTCATCGAATATTGATTGTATAGGCTCACCCTCCAGGTATAATCTGAACTGAATTAGCCTATCAACGTCTCATTCCTGGACAAGGGGCCCACCCTGAGTAACGATCGGTATCAGATGTCTGTGAAAACACACGCTTTTCGTACTCTCCGAGGCACAGTGAGAAGACACAGGCAAATATACCCAGACCAGAAACAAATATTTTCGAGTACGAAAACAAATATTTTCGAACCCGCGAACGCTGGCCTTAAGGTATTATATAGATTTTAGAGAATTTTATAGAATTTATTGACAAGAAACTACGATACTCTATGTAATGGTAGATCGTAATATTTACTTTTTTTTTTTGCGAAAAACTTATTTATCAAAACGTTAAAATTCCGTTTACAAAACGCCCGCCGTTCGTAAAGTGCAGTAACGTGGGTTAAATCTCTTGTTTGACATGCAAAAATCTGAACTAAACAGAACTGAATCAGTCTGTAAGCGTTCCAATGCTGGGCAAAGGTCTCTCCTCCATATAGAAGTGTTAGAGATTAATCCACCACGCTGCTCTACTGCGGGTTGGCAGAAAATTTCCCTACCATGAGTAACACAAGTTATTAGATATCTATGATAGCAACAGGGACCGCCGGCTTTACGGGCTCTCCAAGGCACTATGGAGAGACCCAGAAGAACATACACCCCGATCGAAAACAAATTTTTATACATTTATACAAAAATCTGTTCGACGTGGGAATCGAACACACGACCGCCAGCGTTGAGGCGACGACTCGTACAACTAAACCAGAACGGTTATCGAAAAAATCTACTAAAGTTTTTTTTTTTTAATATTTTAAAAAGCAGTAACTTACATAATTCGTTCCTGGTAAAAACAAATGTACCACCTTCCCAGACGCAAAGTCCTGTATTTGCCGCAACGATCGGTGGTTCATCATTTACTGGTACAATATTGATCATAACATTGAAAGGCTCACTTTCCTTTCCCCCTTCTGTTACAGCTGACAATTTTATCGAGTCTAATGACTCTTCAGAACCGTCGTTCATATACTATAGAATAAAATATGGAGATTTAAAAAGAACATTTAAAAAAGCTAGGATAATAATTATAGTAAATTATATTTTAATCGAGGTAGCATAGATAACCAATGTTAGTACTTAAAATAATATAGTTAAATAATTGTATTTTCTATCAAGTAATTTTTTCAAAACATTCTCTTTAAAAACCACTCTAAAATTAAAGAAATCGTTTTGTTAGAACCTTGATTTCTTATATCTAAATATAAAGAAAAAAAAAAAAAAACTATGTTAGCAAAGTAAATAATACTTAATTTTACAATACAATTTTGTATGGCAATAATAACGTATATATTACACTTAAGAAATAACTCACCATTATATTCCCTGAATTGAGTTTAAGTACGGGAAGTAATGTCAAATCTTGATCTCCCATTACGATTTTACCAAACTTCGGCTTCTGTATCACCTTGTACGAAACAACTTTACCCCTGTAATATTCCGTTACAATTCTAAACAAGTCCTGTTTAATACTAACAGATTCACCTTCTACAACTGTTAAATTTGATGGTTCCACGTAAAAATGTTCGGGTATTATTATGACTATAAGTTCAATGTCTCTGAGCCAAACTATTCCGTTTGTGACATCCATTTTTATTTTATCTCTTGTCCGATTGACTCCTGATTGCACGTAAACGAGTCGGTTAGAGTTTATTATAGATTGATCAAACACTTTTGTGTGTACAGGCTCTTCGTTGTAATTTTCCATTTCTATTGTGCCTGGCGTAGAAGTTATTTCTAACCAGCCGTGATACGGACCTTCTGTTACTTGGTAAACTATGTTCGATGGTTCGATTTGAGGGTGCATAACCTGAAAAATAAATAAAATATAGAAAAATTAAATCGACACTAAACTTGACAAGCAATTTATTATCACGGTTGTGGAAAGAAAAACTAAAAGAGAAAAAAAAAAAAAACATTAATTTATGATAACTGTATCAGCCTGTAAATCACTCACTGCTGAGCGAAGACATCTTCTACATGGCGAAGAAGGGTTGGAGCTTAATCCACTGCAGGTTGGCGGATAATTTCCTTATAATGGGTAAGTTATCAGGTTTTTATGATAACCGGAAGCGACGGCTTTACGTGCTCTCCGAGGCACCACAGGTGGAGAGGCCTACAAGGACATACACCCAGACCAGAAACAAATATTTGTACAAATACAAATATCTGTCCCGAGCGGGAATCGAACCCGCTACCACCCCGGCGTGCGGCTTTGAGGCAACTACTCGCACCACTACACCAGAAAGTTCGTCGTAATTTATGTTAAGTAAATAATTATTTATAAAAATTCTTACTTCTAGTATATCTCTTGTAATGTTAACACTTGTCGACTCTTCGATGATGAGTGGCTTGTTAGTAGTGACTTTTAGCGGCTCCCAATAACTTGAGGGAAAGATCTTTATAGGGTATATACCTTCACCCCAAGCTTCTAAGCACATTACTTTAAATCTGTAGGAAAAAAAAATTGTTATATAAACTTTTTTGTATGTTATAGATTTTTTTCAATAACATACTTTTTTTATAAAATTTAATATGTTCAATATACTATAGTAACTATTAGTTCACTAACTCAGCCGGCTATCAGACTACTTCTAAAGAAAAATACTAACTACACACTATTAATATAAAGAATTCTAGGATGTTATAACCTCGATTTTTATTTTTATTTTGTATTATAATTTAATTTATACATATTTTTTAGATGTTTATTTTTTATGACTAATTTGATAAACTTTTTAGGTATAAAGATAACTTGCTATAAACACTATCATAAGTACTTAAAAACGATTCCGTAAATATAATTGCAGATACTGAATAAATATAGAAGGGGTGGACCATGTAACCGTATATCGCTAATAAATATATTAATTTAACACATATATAGTATGAAATGACGAGACTAGAAGAGACGAACCTAAATGCATCAGTTGGTGTTTTCGGTTCCCTATGTCGATACGATACTCTGGCAGCAGCTATATCGAGCTGTGTAAAGCTGATCGCACCCTGACCTTCCCCGACTTCGATGGATCCGTGCTTGGGTTCCTGTGTAATATCGTAGTGAATGTCCTCCTCTAAACAGTTCATATTAGTGTCCACCTGTACGTAAAATTATTGTGATTATTCTATAACATATTTTATATTCGATTACATGATAATCGATCGGTCCATATAAAACCTTTAATATTTTTTTTCTTTTTAACTAATTTTCTTTTCTTTTAAAACCATGAAAGTATGGAGGATAAAAAAAAAATTCAAATCGATCGAGTCATTTCCAATTTTTTGAAAGAGCAAGTGGACTAACTTAAGTACGTTTTGTTGTTTTCATAATTGTCGGTTCTTGACGGGAAAGATTAAGAAGAAATTTTAAAAAATTTACGAGAAGTATCGAAAGTTTGGACAGTTAGAATAAACTCGATAAAACACGTGTCGATCAGTTTGACAGCTCTTATGTTTACATAATAGCAACAAATTAGAAGTACCAGATGGATAAAATTCAAAACTAAACCACCGGGGTTAGATACATCATAAGCAATTACACTTATTTTTTTATCTAAGCGATTTTCTCATTTTCTTTATTATTATATAATTGTTTACATAACTTAGTTACAAATAAAAACTCACCTGCATATCTCTGGTGGTTATAACAACTGCTTTTCCGTTTTCAACTATCGAACCATTAGTTGGGTACATCCTTATGAATGGCGGAGATGCCTGTATTTCCAAATTACCATTCACATCGAATAAGCCATCTGATATCCAAAAGGCCATCTTTCCATACTCCTTGCCTTGATGTTTGAATAACACTCGATTCTTATTAATATCGTCTTGGGTGAACTGTGCTATTTGTTCCGAAGGGTTATCGGCTCTGAATATACCCCCATTCGGAGGATCTTTGGTAAATCTTTGGACTGTGTATATTATATCTGAGGGTTTCGTGTCCAAATCTGCGTCGGTGTAACTTAAATCTCTGGCTGTTATCAGTCGTGCCCCGCCGTGAACTATGTGGAAAACTTTTTCATTTGTACGCACAGGACTGTTATCATTTTTCAATATAATATCTATATGAAAAACTCCAACGTATTGGAAGTCCTCCGGTTCTGGACTCAATGCCATGAAATGGAACGAATCATGTCTACTCTCAGAGTCATCGTGAGCGTAATACACTCTATCCGAGTTCAATTCTTGCAATGTAAAGTATGTCGTGTTGTCTCTTACGATTTTCAAATTATCGCTGATAACTTCAATCTTACCATGTTTTGGTAAATGAGTTATGTTAAAAACTAAATTCGTGACTACATCCGTTCGAAAATTGAGGTGAGTCGCCGGTATTGTCATTCTAGAACCTTCGATTACTTGTAATCTTTCCAACGTTGTATGAACACGACCGGATAAATGATCGGATACGGATGATCCGGGTAAATGTCTAATCGTCATTACTCCGGTGATATTGTCACACTCCGTCGCTCCTACTACGAATGTAAACTCATCTTGTATATGTGAATACGCTCGCCTGTGCAATCTATACCATAATAGATCCGAATCTATATCCTGTTGAGAGAACGTGCTATGCATTTGCAAGTGATGTTTCCCAGATGAAAGGTGTAAAATACCGTACTTTGGCGGTTTAAGTACGGTAAATAAAATTCGATCGCCAGGCAGTGACAGCGGCTTGGTTTTAAATCTTAGATGTTGAGACGATATGAAAGCCTCTCTCGTATTATTTAAAACTAATTCCTCGTTCGTCGATTGATATAATTCGAGTTTGATAAACGTTAATCGAAAGTCGTATAGCGTATTCGTTCGTACTGTTCCCACGGAAGCTTTAAACTGTTTCAAAAAAGAAAGAAATGTAAATGTACTACTGCATGGTCTCAGATTACGATTGAAACATGAACATTTCCTAAAGACGTTTTTCTTTATCGCGGAGGTAAAATTGAATGACATATTTAGCACTTGATAAATCAATGGTACAAATCCGAATAGTATTTGCCTCGACGCCGCGCGCCTGCGGTCGTAGGTTCGATTCCCGTTCGGTACAGATATTTTTAGGTCTGGGTGTATGTCCTTGTGGGTCTCCCCACCGTGCCTCGGAGAACACGTAAAGCCGTCGGTCCTGGTTGTTATCATAGACATCTGATAACGATCGTTACTCATGGTAGGGAAATTATCCGCCAACCCGCAGTGGAGCAACGTGGTGGATTAAGCTCCAACCTTCTTCTATAAGAAGAAGAGGCTTTCGCTTAGCAGTGGGTGGTTTTCAGGCTGATACAGTACAAACAGAATATGCTTACCTTGAATTCGTCGTGCGTTGGATTACCAAGTATATGCATGTACCTGACGCGTCCGAAATTAATCATTTCGCTGGTGAAGGAATCTACGGTTTGCCAAGTGCCATCTAAGACTCTGAGACGTTCCACAACACCAAATTGAGGTGGCTTAACTATGTCGTATCTAAAATATATTTAAATATATAAAAATTTATATTTGAAATATCAGTCTTAAGTTTGTAATATAATCTAAAGAAAATCGATCGATCGAATCGATTATTATGTTGTAATGAATAAAAATAAGTTATAACATCAAAACAATATTAACAATCTATTGAGTTAGTTTCACTATTATAATTAAATTAAGTGAGAGTTTAGTTATTCTAATAAATAAATAAATAAATAAAAATTATAAAAATAAAACTTACTTAACATGAACATTTGTTTCGTCTGCATTGGTCGTAAATGTCAGATTTTCAGCCGAGATGATTGCGTACGAATTGTGAACAAGGTATAATCCCGTGTTGTTTACTAGACGCACTTGTAGAGGTACTATCGATATACGAAGTACACCCGGACCGCTTGTCTCAATACCGTCCGATACCTGAAATATTACCAGTCTTTTATATGGTATTCCATGATATTAACTTCCTGTGCCTAAATGCTGATTTAATAGTAATGTGTAGCGACATCTATCTCGCCATATACGAACTGACGTATCCTACATCGCGCAATCAAAGTTATCCGAGCGATTGAACATATATACAAGAACCCGACAACAACCGTCGGGGCAGTAGCCAACCAGACACAACACCTGTCTGGTCGGAGGATCCTCCCTTTTCAATGTTGAATGAGGAACTTTACACCCTGTTCCTCACACCCCCAAAAATGAAATTATTGCATCAAATATCATATTCAGATGTATAATCCATTGATTAAGGATATAACACAAATGAACTATTAAAAGATGCTAGAAAGTTAAATTTTTATCCGTATTATAATTTATAAGTTATAATCCGCTTATTATTTAATTAATATAGGCGATATAGATATTATAGACGGTTCCTGATTGTTAGGACTAGTATAAGCTATAATGCATCACGTTATCACTGAACACGAGGTTTATCTACTTTGGAACATTACACAAAAACCTTACCTGTAAAGTAAGACGGAGGGAGGTTTTGTTCAGTTGCTTATCACTGTTTGTCCCATGGACGTACGATATCACTCCAGAGTCTACGTCCTTTTGTGTGAACGAATCCACCGGTTGACCCGACATTTCAATATGACCACTGTGAAAAAAATAAAAAAATTGAAACAAATAATAAAAGAAAAATATTATTCGTTTTGGCGAATACATAAAAGATTTATATTGAGAAATAGTGAAATATGATATGCTCGTTCCGAAATTTGTAACAACTTATCAAGTCTATACTTATAAAGTTTTTCATAGCTGTAAAACTGGTCTCATATAACCAGACAGACACTATTTGTACGTGTCGGTACGTGTGTGATAGTGAAGGTGTTTCGTTTTTCGAAAAAAACGTGTCCCAAAGTTTTGTGGTGCGAGTAAAAATACACTTGACACTTTAACATAGAGATTCTGGAGGTTAGAGGTAAGGAGCACACTCTTGTGTTACAAAAAGTGTTCTCGAATAAATCTTAAATAAACTTCAAATAACTTTCAATTACAACACATTTACTGACTGCTCTAGTCTATGAGAATACTTTAAATTATACTTACTTCCACTCAGCAAACTTCGAGTCATCTAAAAAAGTTAAGTCCAGATCACATGCTCCACTACATCAGCGCCCCCTTTATTTAATGCTATATGAGATTGTGCTCCTTACCTCTACCCTCCATAATGGAGATGTATCGTATGAAATTTGAAAAAATATATAACCTACTAGTATAGAAACCTACACTAAAATAAATACCTGTTCGCTTCGTTCTTTCCATGTAAAACTGTATAAAGTAGGTCTTCGGGCAGCGTGTCTGGATCCTCGGCTTTTAATATGTCCGATGTTATCACTTTTCTGGTCCCCTTTTAAAAGTAACAACTATTATTTTATTCGTTTATATCCAATGACAATTCTTACTATCATATAATATACATATAATATATATCATCAAAATAATAATAATAATAATAATTGGAATTAGTAAATTGAAAATATGTTTCAAAATTGTTTTGGTCACCCAGGAAAATTAATATTAGAATTAAAATAAAATAAGATTTTATTGTACATTGACAATACTTATACAACTGTATGGAGACTGGCAAAAAAAAATGTCGTACATCGTTACCGTTGACTTATTTGTATTGTTTAGACAAGTTAACAAAATAGGCTTTTACTTCAAATTTAAAAATTTCGCGCTATTTTCATCTTAGATAAAATAAAAACAAGTGATCTTTTTTTTAAAATAAAAAAAACTATTTTACTAATAAACTACGGGTACTAGGCTAGTGATGAAATAGATTACTAGTTGTTATTCTGAAGATAATAAATAAAAACCGGTCTCGATACGTCCATTTTTTGGGAGTTATCGTGACCACCTCGTAAAAAAAAAAACATCCGGACGTTTACCTAATTTGTTTTTTTCAAACAGTTTTTATTTTTATTTTTTTTATTTTTTAACATGGGAATATAATTCCCATGTTAAAAAATAAAAAATTAATATAATTGTTTTTTTTACAGAATATGAGATAGATTATTAAATTTTTTTTCTTGAAATACATCTAGTCATCTTATCGTATGAGTGCCAATTGGTGATAGAGGCAGTTTAAGAGCAAAAAATTGCTTAACTTTGTAGAGCAAACCTCAACCGTTTCGAGTTAGGAGGCGTGTAATAATACTTTGCTTATTTCTATACACCTTTATAACTATCATAAAATAAAAATTTCCTGTAACGCGATTTTTAAAGTTGCCAAGTTTAAAAAAAAAGAAAAAAAAAGAACATCAAATATATTGATAAAAAACATGTAAATAAAGCGAATAAGTACTATGTTTTTAAATATGTACCAGAATATATGAAACGGAAAGAAATTATTGAGAGTCAGCTGGCAATTTTGAAAATCATACAATATCGTTGGTATAGTGCAAAAAAACGTTTTTATACTAGATATTAATTTGATTCAACCGTATTTCACTGTGTCATTATTGCCATATTTCAAATATGTTGGTTTTATACAACTTTTCCAATGTCCGATGATGTGCGGTACGGTAGTATGTTAAATTTTCTTCGTCTTCTTAGATGCGAGTGTCGTTCCACATTAATCCAGTGACAATACAGTCCAGTTAGTATGTCCAGTACTGGATCGAAACTGGAATGATGTGAACCGTCACGGAATTTTATATTCTTTCTTCTGTTACAAACAATTTCAATTTTTCTTGATTAGTTATTCGATATAAATTTTCCTTTTACGTAAAAAAAACAAAAACTCAGTAATGTAGACATAGTAATTTAATTACTTATGACTTATCAAAGTCAAAGAAAGAAGAAGCGGCAGCGAGAAACAAAGAACAGAACTTAGTACTTTACGTTTATTATTACAATTTGTAATAGGTGCCAATTAATTTAATTAAAGGAATAGAAAAACGCGATAAAACGAGGAAGAGGACGTGGTCATAACTAATTAAGATTGCTTGACTTAATCCGTAGATGAAACCGAATCAAGAATACGAATTAATTCATTTATAATCGTATTAGACTTATAATAATTGGCAATACACGTCCAATCGATGTCATATACAATAAAAGTAATAAAACGATCAATATTTAAGAATTATAACAATCATCATTGTAATAATACAATGGCGACAAATTAAATAATATTTCTTTTTCACTATCGAGATTATTATGATCACGACGATGAGAGACCAACCATTTCTAACATTTTAAAAAATCTGTTGACAATAATTTTATTTTATATTTGTATAATTAAAACTTTATTATTCGATACATTGAATCCATGATACTTTTCGACTTCCCTTTTTTTTAAAAAAAAAAAAAATATGTTTTGATTGTTAATTACTTCTTCGAAAATCAGTTTCAATTAGTTACAAACAACGTATTGTCACAGTAATGGGTAGACTTACATAATTATAGTTTTTAAATTATTGTTATATTGTTAATTAGCACCGGATGCTGAGTGCAATAAATATTATAACTCCAACTCCGTTCCAAATCAATTTAGTTTAAATCTAAACAAAAATGAGCTTCAACTGAAAACAGAACATAATTATGATGTCAAGTTATAGTTAAAATAACGAAATATTCGCTTATAATAATTAATACTAATATTAATATAATTACTAATTAAAGTATTTTTACTTTATTATTTCGTCCCTCACGGCTTGTAAACGCTGCGTGACATGAAGTAAAATAAAAAAGTTTTTGTAAAGAGTTACAAAAAGTTTATTGTGTACACAATAAAATCAGAAAACAAACAAACATCTATAGGCAAGTCAAATCGTCAATAAAAGCATGATAACCAAAATAGAAGACCCGAACACATGAAGAATCCGTGAGTAATGACAATTTTGAGAACGAAATTAATTTTAAAATTTAAAAAAAAAAAAAAAAATTCTTTAAAAAAAAATGTGATATCCATTGTTACCAGGATTATTATTTTAAATAAAATATTTAAAAAATATATTTTTTCAGACAGTTTTTTTTTTTAATGAAGAATTTTGAAAAATGTTGAGTTTGTAATTTTTATGTTATTTAAAAATACACTTCATTTGATTTTATTAATTGATTTCCAAAATTGTACATAATTATGAAATACAATGGGACCATAAACAATCTTAGAAGTTTTCATTTGACAACTGATTCTGAATTTCGTCGAAGATATTTTAAATTAGATTTTATAATGTTAATCATTATAGATATAGTATAAAAAGTAAAATTTATCAAGGTCATATACAAATCTGTGATATAATGTAATTTTTTTCCTTCTCATTTTAAGATCGATTGTCTTGTATTTTTAACTAAACGGATTAGATTTTTGTTAAATTCACTTGGAACGAAGTATAAAAAAAAAGGTTAATTTATAAAAGAAACTGCATTTTTTTTTACATTAACAAAATTATACTCACTTCATAAATTTTTTATCACGTGTTATTTGTGTCGTGCCATAAAGCATGCAACTACTCAAAAGCAACTCAAAAAAAAATAACTGAACGCACCGAACTCTCTGAAAACAAATAAAAAGACAAAAATACACTTAGCAGATCAATGATTTGATGATACCGACGTTCATGCTTTAAAATTTTTAAGTAAATTTTCATCTATGTTAAGCTAGCGTTAAATATTAAAAATAAAAATGTTATTCAAGCAGTAAAATTTTCAAATTATATTAACAAAAAATAAAATATTTTTAGAAGTTGTCAAAAATTTAAACAATGACCATATTTCTAAAGTGCTTATACAATGAGTAATTCTAGCTTGAAACGGGTAGTGAATAATGTGTGACTATAACGTGCTCCAGTGCATGCTAGATTAGAGAAAGTACGAAAAAAATGTTATTACTATTTTTGGCAACTTCTAAAATCATACTATAAATCATTGTTTCTGATACCATACTCATATATGATACGTTAATATTGTACATTACAAAATGATATATGTATACTACAAATTTTGTTGTAAATATTGTATAATTTTTATTAAAAAAGTCTTGGTTTTAATTATAAAGTTATTATTGTTCAACATTCGGACATAACGTTTAGAAGAAATAGTAAAATACGTATTTCACTAATATGATAATTGACAAGTATTTATCTTGTGATATGAGTTAAGAAAAAGTTGCCCGTATTTAAGGTAATTGTGCACTATAAAAATAAGTCTTTACGTCAAGTTTCCAATTTCATGCAAAAACTAGGGCGTTAATATAATTTCAATACAAATATATGTAATTATACCTGAGTGAGTCTTAACACTTTCCCGGGGAGGAGATTGAGTACGGGTGGATCGTTTACGGGTGTTACGTTGACGTGTAGGACGAAAGTGTTACGACCTTGCAAGTAGCTGGGTAGTGTGAACTTGGTCTCAGGTATTAATTCCATTTCCAGCACTATTGCGTCTTGATGATTCTCCGATCCGTCGTGTACATAGCGGACCTATGCATGTTTTGGCATATATATATTTGATATTTGGTCAGACATAATTATGTAAATTAATAGTTATACAATCTTGTTCATGTACATAAAATAAGCTTGAATACTAAAAAATGTTTTCAAATTTTCATTATGACTTGAATAAGTACAGAGACAAATGCGTTGTTAGAACTTATAAAATACGCAAATAACCTTGTTGCAAATATTATTTTTAAATGTAAATATTATTTTAAGCCGTTTTGGAACTAAATTATATTCAAAAGTAAACAAAATATATTCTATTTCATACTATACTGTACTATATCAGCCTATAAACAATCCACTGCTGAGCGAAGGCCTCTTCTCCATATAGAAGAAGGGTTGGAGCTTAATCCACCACGCTGCTCCACTGCGGGTTGGCGGATAATTTCTCTACCATGAGTAACGATCGTTATCAGATGTCTATGATATTACATATTATTATATTGATAACAACCGGCACCGAAGGCTTTACGTGCTCTCCGAGGAACGATGGGGACACCCACAAGGACATACACCCAGACCGGAAACAAACATTTGTACAAATACAAATATCTATCTCGAGCGGGAATCGAACCCTCGACCGCCGACGCGCGGTTTGAGGCGACTGCTCGCACCACTACCCCAGAACGTTCGTCGTTCTATTTCATATTAAAAGAAAAAAATGTCTTGTATTTGTTAATGAAATATTACTATGCATTTGATTAAAATGTAATCTTTTATTAAAATACAATTAAAAACACACACCTTATCTCTGGACAGATCCAGAAGTGTGAAAAACTGTTTTGACTTCTCTCCTTCGACGTAATTAGTGTATTGAGGTAAATTTCTTAAAGACAAGTCCACAGCAATCCTGCCATGTTGGGGAGATTGGGCAACATGTAGCAATACTCCGGAAGGTCTGACACCATATTTATGATGATCTAATACCACATCAATATTTTGCGTTGTGATCACTGCCACCCCACCCTCTTGCACGGTTAATGGGTAGAGAGCTACTAGTTCCAATTCACTGCTTGATTTCGAAAATACCTGAAAACAGAAATTAACACATTGTCAACAAATACATACTATGTAATTATATACAATGCACCTGCCTATAGCCGTGCAGTGACCGATAAAGAAGAATAATGTCGACCTTTTTCGTAAAAGGTTACTAAGGTCATAGTTGTGCAAATAACTGTGCACTGAGCATGGCCAGCAGCGTCATTATATCCTGGATAACACACTGCGCTCGCCAACATGCATGCCAAGCGCGGTGAGTATTGGCAAATCCCCCTATATGACAAGTAAAAAGAGCTAAGGCGCCCAGTCCTCGGTGGCCCTACTATTCCCGGCTACGGTAGCCGCCCGAGTAACGGGTAAGGCAGCGGGTGCGAAGAATCTCCGGGTGAGATTCCGCTGCCACAAACGACGGTACCTGGCCCAAGGCCAATGGGTCTAATGAAAAGATGGTTGAGCTGGAAGAGGAAATGAACAGGTTACAATGGGATATATTGGGCTTATCTGAAGTCCGAAGAGAGGTGGAGGAAACGATAGCCCTGAAATCCAGTAACCTGTACTACTAGAGGGAGGACGACCAATAGTCCCAAAGAGGTGTCGGGTTTATGATCAGCAGGTCCTTCATTGGCAACATTGTGACTATTGGAAGTGTGTCGAATAGGGTTGTTATCGTATACTCAAATTATCTAAAAGATTTAGATTATCTAAATGACTGACCATGCCGTGTCCGGCAGAGAAGAATAGCTCCGACCTCTTTCTTGCCGAGGTGTCGTGAAAGGCTACTAAGGCCCTAATGTTGCAAACAACTTTGCACCGTCCGGGGTATAGATGGGCAATCCACCCACCCGGGTTTAAACCCAGGTGGGTTTAAACCGGGTGTTTTGGGTGTTTTAGGATAAACACCCGATTTACACCCAAATTTCGGGTGTAAATGATTTTTATACATAAATAACATTTAGTTTTTAATTATTATTCTTTTATTAAATTATACATAATTAGATGAAATAAAATAATGCAAAAAAAATCTTTTTTCTGGTACTAATAAAAAAAAAATGACCTAGGTACTTAACAATCACTCACTATCGGATTCTCCATTATCATTTTTACAGACGAAAAAATGTAATGCTGATTTTAGTGTCAAGCTGACCGTCAGCGCTGACAGCTCAGCCCGTAGCTCGTCAGCGCTGACGATCAGCGCGGATAGTTTTAATATCCTGCTGATGTGCTGATTGCCGCGGAGTGCAGACACATACAAAAATGAGGCATGGTTGTACGCAATCGGCGCGTACGGTCAGTACGATACTAAAACGCTCACTGAAGACAGAAGCGCGCGGGGGCTAGTTGGCGCCGACCGCTAAGCGACGCTGACGAGCGGCGCGTACGACGCGCGTACTGTCGTTGAAGGTGTAGGTTTGTTGCAGGTAGTCGTCCAATATTATCGGGTCTATAGAACTCTATATTCCTGTTTATTTTCATCATAGCTCTCATTAAGTTGGTCTATAAAAATCTCTATTATGTTTTCGTTTTCATTTTCTTCATCTAACTGAATGTTCTCATTATTGAGTTTATGTTTAGGATTCCAGTATTAACAAATATATGAAAATAGCTTTCCGCCCGCAGCTTCGCCTGCGTGGAATTCGGTTATATCGCGCGACATGGTAATCGCACCGCCGACCGCCCGATACGCCCCCCCCCCTTGTCTTAAATAATTGAACAATCTTACCTGATTTTATGTTTGACAATAAGGAACTTCCATACAAACTTTCGTCTCCTATTTCAACCCCTTCAACCCTTATTTTCGCAATAAAAAGTATCCTATGTCCTTTCCCAAGTTCAGTTCTATCTTCATACTAAATTTCATCAAAATCGGTTCAGTGGTTTAGGCGTGAAAGCGTAACAGACAGACAGAGTTACTTTCGCATTTATATATTAGTAGGGACTTTTGCTTTTTCCGTTAAAGCCGATTTCCGTTAAAGTCGATTTCTTTTCTTATCTTTATCTATAATATAAAAATAAGTCAAGTTTTCCTTCCTGACGCTATAATTCCAGAAGGCATGAACCGATTTTCACGGTTTTGCATTCGTTGGAAAGGTCTCGGGCTCCGTGAGGTTTATAGCAAACAAAATTCAGGAAAAATTTCAAGAGAAAAGCAGGAAAAGAGGGAAAATCATTTTTCACATACAGCGCCATCTCTGATACATAGCATGTACTACAAACCAATATGGTTTTGCATGGTGGTTTAATCCCCAAACGAAATGTTACAAAAAACGAAGCCATCTGGTGGCGAAACGGAGTTCGCCGGGTTTGCTAGTTATGTATATATCCTTGAAGGATCCAACATATACGCTGCCAAATGAATTGGTCTAATGGACATTTTGCTCCTTTCAGCGACTGATGTCAGAATTTTCTGTTTGCCTTCTTCGTTCAACATTGAAGTATGAGGCAGTGTAAAACGTATTTTAGCCAGTATATCATTAAACGTAATGTATATTTTGTGGATACCAAACTGATCTCCCTCCAAGTTAAATATGCTTTCAGTAATAGGTTCTAGAATACTTATAAGTACATTCATCGATCTTCTTTCCTTAAAATTAGATTTTTAATATTCCTTGCAATTAGCACATCTTTCTTTACTAACAGCCATTCTTTGCAAGGCTATCTTGTTTGTTTTTAAACATTTTAACGAAATAACGTGACTTTCCCATCTAGTTACACAAGGTAGTTTTAATGTTCATGTTGAATCCTGGTTATGAGTCAATTTTTTCAGTAGCGAATTTAGTCTTTAGTAGTAGTTTCGAAGTTAAGCGTAAAATGAATACGATCAACGAGCTAAGCGTAAAATGAATACGATCAACGAGCTAAGCGTAAAATGAATACGATCAACGAGCTAAGGGTAAAATTTGTTGCTAAGCAGAATAGAAGGCAACCAAAGTGATGATAAAAATGTTGCATTAAAGCAGATGATTGAAACAAAACTACGTGAGTATTATAAATAAATTAGATACACACTTATAATTCTTCTGCAACATTATGTAGGTATGTAGGCCCAATTTAATTTCATTTTTATTATGTAATAGTAGGAGAGAAAAAGAACAGACTTTGCTATCGGAACCGGTCGCCAAACATTTTAGATAGTGAAACACAATGTTTAGATGATTTACCGTCATTAACAAAGCTACATAGACCAAGTTCTCCATCTATTCTTTCTGTCCCCACGGGTATAAAAAGAAGGAAATAATTAAAAGATGACAAATGGTGAGCGCACCAAATGCAATAAACAAATGATAAAGTATTTACATGAAGCTGGGGTATCATGTAAATAAACTTAAAAAGCGATAAAAGAGAAAGGTAAGGATGCAAATTAAAAAAATCAAAAACCCGACTGCGTAAAATACTCTTATTATAAACTAAAAAGAATAAAACAATTTATTAGCTTTCATTTGATACCCATATTGCTACAGTAAGAAAAAAAAATTCAAGTCCCGCCCCCTCATTCCGCCATTTGCGGGCGCCAATTTGAAAATTTATATAGTCTATGTCACTACTACAATTTAGACAAATCCAACAACACCTCATATGTCAAAAACCGTCTAGCCGTTTGGGCTGTAGGGCGTGCCAAAGAAATGGACATACATACATACATACATACACTCGAAAAACATAACCCTCCTTCTGTCGCAGTCGGGTAAAAATGAAGAATATGACAACTAACACGCTTACGAAACGCTAATTACACACTACAACATAAAATAAGCTATTCAAAAGCTGAAATAATATAAAATGTGATTTTTGAAGTTTAGTTTTTATCTTGTACCATTTTATTTTTCCCTCCCTGATATAACTAATGTTGCCTACAATGAAATAAAATGAATGATAATCACTTTTAAAACATATTTTATAACATTACTAATTTAATTTCATCAAATCAAATAAACACCCAATTTTCTGGGTGTTTATGGGTGCTTGCGGGTGTTTATCGGGTTTTTATCAAAGCACCGGGTTTAAACCCGGTGGATTGCCCATCTATAGTCCGGGGTGGTGACGGACAGAAGCGTCATCATTTCGCTGCATCATTCGCATTTAGCTTAGCTTAGCAAAATAGGTAAATATAAATATTGTATAACGAATAATATTGTAAACGATTTATTATCCTTCCTAGCTATTTCTATCCAATATTTAGTATATATATATATATATATATATATATATATATATGTATATATATATATATATATATATATATATATATATATATATTTGACGGCCGGCTGGTCGAGTGGTCAGGCAACTGGACACTTTACGCAGCGGTCGCGGGTTCGAATCCCGCCAGGTGCAGATAATTTGCATGACGAATATAGATGTCTGCACCGGGTCATGGATGTGTATTTATGTATATATGTATATGTTTATATATAAATTTCTTAAAATTTATTTCCGTTCCTAGTACCTGTAACACAAGTTCTTACGAACTTAGCACGGGGCTAGGTTAACGTGGTGTGATTGTTGGTTAATATTTATTTTATTTATTTTTATTTTATTTATATATGTATATATAATATAGAAAAGGTAGAAAGTATTTGTGCTATTGTTTAAAGCAATATATCTCATTCTAAAGGGAAGATTATCAGTGCAAATTTTGTAACATGCACACTAAACAAATATCGACTGTAAAATCCCTACCGAGTACCGATACATCGCTTGAAAATGAGGTCGATGAACTCTTTCACTTGACCTCACAACATCCTATTTTAGATAACACTGATTCAAAATTACACCTTACCACTATAACAAAAGAGGTGAAATTACCTTATATTTCTCAGCGTAGTCCGGATTTATACACAAGTCGGAGTCGCACTTGCAGGTGAAGTGGTCGACGCCGTGTTGTTCGCAAGTCGCTAGCGGTATACATGGGGGACTAGGTCCGGCGTGACAAGGGTACCACCACACGCATCTAGGACTGACGCCGTACGACACGACCGCGTTCGGTAGGCCGTATATCTTATCGTCGACATCGATCGGTCTGATGCAACCCTAAGGATGTTTCGTTAAAATTAGTATTGTCGTTATTGCGTTAATTACAACAAAAAAAAAGTCACAAGCTCGTATTATTTATGAGGATTCGAACGAAAGTATATTTTCTATGCTTATGCATCTTATAATTTATTTATTTTTTGTATTAAAATAAAAAAAAAATAATTGAAGAGTAAAATAAATCAACAAAACATATTATAGTGATATGTTTGTCATCACTGGTGATTAAATAACAAAAATTTATTTAGTGGCAAAGTCTAATAATATAAAATAGGTATACCAATACTTTTTACTTGCAAATATCTCATATGATCGCGTGGTTTCACTCGTGTTTACTGTTATCGCTTTATTACATCAGCCGTAGCGTGATTCTATAACTTTATTAATAACAAAAAAAAAGTTTCTAACGCAATGATAATTTTGAAATCTTCCTCATTGGTGTAAAGCACATTTTAAGCTCACCATGATACTGGAGTCCGCGGCTTTGACGCCTTTCGAGAAAGCTCGCTGCCTCTTCTCAGTCTCTATTCCTCCGAGATAGAAGGAGTCTGACAGATCCAGATATCTCGTGCCACCGCTTTCTATACGTGTGCTCATTGCAATATTATCGATTGAAAGCTGAAAAGAAATATATAAAATTTATAACAACAAAATATTATAATGTACAAATAATTATAATACAAGTCAACAAACTTTTTTTATAGAATGGTGATAAAGATTATAGAACAAGGGAAATAAAAGTAAATTAAGTACACTATAAAAATAAATTAATAACCCAAACCTTTAAAAATATAAATATATTACTTACAAAAAAAAAAAAATATAACGACTTGAAAGCGTGCCTAATAGGTAAACAAACAATTACTTATTACAATTTATCTATAAATGTAAGTAGGTACATAATCTTGATAAATATAATTTTCAAACAGTATGATAAAACGCAAAGCGTATTGTCATCGCAAAATTTAATATATATTTTTTTAATAATATCCTCTTTGCTATTGAGATTCATGCGGCTTTTTACGTGATCATTCGCTCCGTTTATTCGTTCAATTGATTACGTATTTCAATAGAGTTCAGTCTCGACAATCTGAATAACATTTCAAATTCGCATTTCGCATGAATATTTAATATGAAAAGGAACTAACGCTCCGTTCGACTCAACATCAAAACTTTTTCTAACCATTTAATTATATAAATGAAAAAAAATATATATAACGTTTCTTTTTGCACTAATTTAATTGTGAAAATAGTAGCGTATATTTATAATTATAGATGTTACAAATCAGAGGTTAAAACGTGCTTGAATGGTAGCTAAAATTAACCTACTTAGGCATCTTTATTTTTTAACCTTGCTTAAGTATTTTTAGTTCTTTTTAATAAAGTTACCTTAGAGCATAAATTAATTAAATTCGTTATAAAAAAAAAACTTCCAATTGAAATGTATAAATACATACGTATAATAAAATTGTAACTGATGTCTGTACAAGAGAAATATCCAGAAAGAATTGTTATATGGGTACTAGCAAACCCGGCGAACTCCGTTTCGCCACCAGATGGCTTCGTTTTTTGTAACATTTCGTTTGGGGATTAAAAGATGAAGTAGTACATGCTATGTATCAGAGATGGCGCTGTATGTGAAAAAGGATTTTCCCTGTTTTCCTGCTTTTCTGTTGAAATTTTTCCTGAATTTTGTTTGCTATAAACCTCACGGAGCCCAAGACCTTTCCAACGAATGCAAAACCGTGGAAATCGGTTCGTGCGTTCTGGAATTATAGCGTCAGGAAGGAAAACCCGACTTATTTTTATATTATAGATTCATGAAAGTAAAGAAGTAAAAATAATTATATATAATATATAAAAGTTTTGATCTTGGAGGTTTAACTTAAAATCTGATGGAAGGTTTATGTGATGTACCGTCTAGTAATGAAGTTATTACTCTATAAACAACTGTAGCAATATCATGGCGAATTTGTTTAATATATACATATGAGCAATGCAGGTGAAGTCGTAGGTATCAGATAGTATATCTATAGGTACTAGTGATCGTCACAGTATATTAATATATACAGTACTCCAACTTCATACAAACGGACGAAGTGCGAGCTATGTCTACGCGCCTCAATCTCCGGATACGCTCGGGACGCAAACAGTCGCGACTGTGCCGCAGTGACAAACGGACCGTGTATTGTTTTTTTAACAATAACCGCACGATTTTTTCACTGAAAATAATTTCAATTACATATTTAATACGAGTAGGATTTATTTGTGCTGTTTTTGGTTGCATGAATTCGCCAATAACGCATCCAGAGATAACTTTTTTAGATTATCTGGAAACTCTGAAAGGTTATAAAATAATTTTACCTACTAATAGGGGGTTCATAATGTGTGTCTTTTTCATGGATAAGTATTTTTTATTAAGCTTTATATAAGAATACGGATTTTTTATACTTTAAAATTTAATAATAAAGCATTTGGTACGTCTCAGTCGAGGCGCAAATATTTCTCGGTCGCAAATTTATAAGACCGATTTGTTATTCAAACATAAACATGGTTTTTTAATTAAATCTAACAATTAAAACAACACGCATTTTTACTGAACGCTTCATATTCAATTCACAAAGTATTTTATTTGTTTATATAAAAAGAGTATATTTACAATCACAAAACTAAATGGAAACACAAAGTTGGCAAATGTAATTAAAATTCTGGAGGCTGGCAGCCCTATCGCATGTTTACATAGCGCGCGGCTGTAGCACCACGCATAGCACTGTAGGCATTTATTTCAAAGATACGGCCGAGTTACAATATTACCGTGGCCCAGTGGTCGAAATTCGACCTAATCTATAATTGACAGCATTGTCAACATCATAAAAATATGATTGCGCATAACATGGTGAGCATATGCCGCAGTTATTGGACCTGATCTGTGATAATAAAATTCGTTGCAAGACCTGTATTTAAGACCGTGTTGACAACAGACTTTGACAATAAACAGAATTTGTGTATATATGTCATTGTACATATGTGTGTGTGTGCTGTAGTGTGTGTAGTGCCTTTTTTAATTAATTTAATGTATTTATTGAGCATTATTACAAAAAATATTAGCATTCTGCACTTCTTCGCCATATAAACTTTAACTGTGCCAAATTTCATACTCCTCCGTCTGCGTAATTTTCGTAAAAAGGGGTAGAAAGTTTTTGCTTCACGTATTAATATATAGATACTAGAAAACAAATATTATACTCGATGTAGTTTAAAATACGAGTTCATCAAACTCGTATAGAGAACTAATAAATACTTATAATATATATAAATACTCATTTAGTATTTTACAAGTCAGAAATAGTAAATGGAAATTTGTTGTATGCTCATGAAAAGGCTTTCAGGTAATATTATTAAATAAAGCTTCGTTTACTGTAATTGAATGGGGATTGTATAGAATATGACTAAACTCCTCGAAATATAATTATGTAGTCAGTGAAAATGTTAACTTATTTTGTTCACGTTTATGTTAGATAAAATATAGTTTGAAATCAAGTTTCTAGTTTTATGTAACATATTTTTGGTTTGAACTAACAGAATCGAAACAGCCTGAAAACGTGTGTGACGTTTACAGGCTGATTCAGTTCTAGCTAAGCAAAGGCGTACTCTCCATACATAAGATTTGGAGCTTAATCCACCTTGGTGTTCAATTGCGGCTTTACGTGCTCTCCGAGGCACGGTGAATAGACCCACAGCGCCATACACCAAGATCAGAAACTAATATTTGTACAAATACAAATATCTGTCCCGAGTGGGAATTGTATCGGCGATCGCCGTCGTTAAGGCGATTATTCACACCCATACACCAGAACAACTGTCAAGAGTATGACTATAAAATAAATATATTTAACACACACACAAGGTCCTAAGGTAGGCAACTTAATGCCTGTGTTTTAGGTAACAGCCGACTGATATACATTTTTTTACCCGACTGCGACAGAAGGAGGGTTATGTTTTTCGAGTGTATGTATGTATGTATGTATGTATGTTTGTATGTATGTATGTATGTCCATTTTTTGGCACGCCCTACAGCCCAAACGGCTGGACGGTTTTTGACATATGAGGTGTCGTTGGATTTGTCTAAATTGTAGTAGTGTCATAGGCTATATAAATTTTCAAAATAGCGCCCGCAAATGGTGGAATGAGGGGAGGGAGTTGAATTTTTTTTTCTGACTGTAGCAATATGGGTATCAAATAAAAGCTAGTAAATTGTTTTATTCTTTTTAGTTTATAATAAGAGTATTTTACGCAGTCGGGTTTTTTTGATTTTTTTAATTAATTTAAATAAATATACATATATAAACCCACAACCCTTGGAGCAAAAAACAGGGTCACTGCAAACTGCGCCAACGGGTCAGTCAAAATCTTCTTTGAGAATTGTTGTAGGCGTTTTTATAGAACAAATTTTGTGACCAGCTACAGACTAAAAATAAAAATCATTCAGCATCAGCCTGAAAATGTTACACTTCTGGGCAAAGGCCTTTTCCTACGTAGGAGGGTTGGAGCTTAATGCACCACGATGATCCAATGCATTTTGTGCGGATAGTTTCCCCACCAAGAAAAAAAAACGATCTAATTTTTTTATTCTAGTTCAATATCATTCCCGATACTATTGAGATCTTAGGGCGTTTGGGCACTACAAGGAATTTTACTTTCCGGCAATCCGATTTTTTACGATTCGTCATGGCACGTCATATAAATGTATATACTAGTTTATGCACTATACGGAATTTTACTGCCCAACATTTTGCTATACCCCATTCATTTTTATTTCATTTTCATTCATTTTTTTTTTTTTTCATTTTTTTCATTTCATTATTCATGCCACATCGGACTGTAAAAAATCAGACTGCCGGACAGTAAAATTCCTTGTAGTGCACAAACGCCATTAGGGGTCACTTTATCAAATCGGTCGAGACATTTAAAAGTACTGGTTGAATAAAGAGCTCCCATATTCAAACATAAATAAGAATTATATAGGTACAGGCTCAAAATATTAAATCTGCAAGTTACTAAAATATAATCCTGCATTCGAAGCGTACGTCGCAAAAATACTTTAGATTCAATGTAAACAATAACATTTTCAGTTTAATATAATAGTGAATAAAATTTGTAGACCGTAATAAGCTTTATTCTGCAAATTGCATTGTTTCAAAATTAGTTAACTAAAATCTGACAAACGATTTCATTGTGTCCTCGTCGTTAGCTTCCATTGTTGGGCATCTCTAATTATTTTTCACTAACGCTGGTGCCGAGTCTATTAACGTTACGCTTCCCTGTGCGGGATTGATAATATATAGGACCCCAACGACCATCGTTTTTCCGTACTATATAGTACATACACATATAGGCATATACACATATGCCCCACAGTACTTTAGCATCGTGATGGTTTATTTGAACGCGTCGAACACAGCTTGTTTTTTTTTTAACCTTCTTATCAGGCTCATTGTTAACAACCACATTTCAAAATCGAAAGCAATAACTGTATATGTATGTATGTATGTATATATATAAGTATTTCAGTCGACTGTTATTTAAAACACAAGCATTATGTTGCCTACCTTAAGAACAGTTGTATATGTAAAAAAAAAAACATCAGTGAAGAAAATCATTTTCGAGATAACTCAGCATATTGTTGAGGTTTTTTGATTCTCTGCCAAAAACGACTACGTCATCGGAAAACGGAAGGTAAGTGACATCACTTATAACATAAGTGATATCACTCACATTGATGTTGATACCACGTCTGTTTCATCCAAGTCACTTAGAAGTCTTTCATAGCTACAGTAAAACGTTTCAAGGAGATCACACTTCTGTGAAGATCACACATCGCTGCAGCTGCTTTAATTTTGTAGTCTGTTCATATGATCTCTTTTTTGTACAAGCACTTTAAGACTTGGATATCAATCGTCAATTTGGCATCTCTGTTACGCTCTTAGTCTAATTAATTAAAATTTCAATTTGTCTTCTTATTGTCCACAGACGCCAAACAATGGGGTATGCTATAATATATCTTATATCTACTCTTATATATACTCTTCGTTCTTTTGTATCGCCTGCCGCTGAGATTCGGAACCGGAATGTACCGAACCGGAATGTACGAACCAACAACATTTAACTACGTAGATAATATATATTTAGATAAAAAGGTATATAAGAAGGTATATAAGATAAAAAGGCAATGTGAATTGAATATTGTATTTAACTAGTCGATCAGCACGACTTTGATAATTTGATTTTAATGATTATTGCTGCACTTAAATGTGGGATTGCTTTGATATCTCATTTCCAATAAGCCCTCGTAATATACACAAGTTATTGTTATGATACGTTTTATCAAAATCGGTTTAGTATTATTTTTATGCATAATAAAATCTCAAAATTAAGTGTAACATGTAACAGTTATTCTTCTGGTAATTTTTTTTTTATCTCGGTACGATTTTATCATAATATGTATGTACAGATATCAATATATCGACACAACTTTAATCGTTGGTGTGATTAATTCGCAAAGCATGTTCATGTTCATGTTCGTTGTTACTCAACGAACAATTTTAAAAGTTTCACACAAAGAAAAATGGTCTGTGTAAATACGAGTATAAGTACTATATAACGAATAATATTGTACATGATTGTTTGTTCTTTCTACCTATATCGACCCAAATACTTTTATGAGTGATGTCTAAAAACAGCTAAATAACTTCAAAGTTGTTTTACACAAAACTTACGTAAATAACTAAACTAAACATAATTCAACCAGCCTGTAAAACTCCCATTACTGGCCAAAGGCCTCCTCCATCCATATTGGAGAATCCTAATCTACCACGCTGCTCCACTGCGAGTTGGCAACTATTTTCCCTACCATGAGTAATGATCGCTATCAGGTGTCTATGATAACATCCGGTACCGATGGCTTTACGTGCTCTCCGAGGCACGGTGGATGCGCCACAAAAACCCTGACCAGAAACAAATACAAAAAATATCTGCCCCGAGCGGGGAATCGAGCCCGCCACCGCCGCTGTCGAGGTGACTATTTGCACGACATTTATATATAAATATTACTATATTCCGAGAATTTATAATAATCAAAATTTAATGTTTAAAAAAATTAAGATCAAGATCCAGTGGGTTAGAAACCAACGGCTAAAGCTTGTAAATTCGCTTTGACACGGCTAAGTTCTAAATTAATATAAAAAAGTTGTCATGTCGCTAGTGACTATCAACATCGTCGGAAATGCAAAATAGATTTTTTTTTGATTGATTTCATAAAACGTTCCTAAATAACCAAGTCTAACATCAGCTCAAAGAAAAATATTGTTTTATGCATAGTTTTTTAATCACTTAATTTATCAATGTCGGTATTTAAAAAAAATATGTAAAAAGACGCATGCAATTTACACTTTGCTTCGCTCTCCTGTACAGTTATTTTTTTTCCTATCCGACATTTTTAATAGTCTTGGACGATGTGCTCGGCTGAAGGAATACATCGTGTTGAAACTGTGACACATTTATGTGTGTGTTGTAAATTAAACAAGATAAAAATAAATTAAGTAAATAAACGCTTTACACTGAACGACCCTCAGTAGTATGAGAATTCTGTGTCAGGGGTCCGGAAACACATATAACACCTGTCGCCACACGCCTAGACCACAACAAACATCTGGCCTGTACTGATCCCAGAACATGACACCTGTCATGTTCTGGGATCGAACCCGCGACCGCTAACACATCAGTCGCTGTGACCATTGCGCCAAAGCGTCAATTCCAAGACATGTCGCTTTACTGTTAACAATGCGAGTAGGTATATAATAAGCGGTATGCTTAAAATTATTAGTTAATCTTCATTACACGGTAATATAATAAATACCGTATTTTATTCGGCCATATTGTTTAATAAGAGCGTACCGCTTGAAAATCGATAAAAACGGCAATTTTATAATGTAGCATTTAACCATTGAGCTATTTTTAACGTCGTTTATATTAAAAATCTCCAGTAAAATTTTGCTCACATTATCGAGTGCATCCACACGAGGTTTTCGCTCAAAGCGAAATGATGGGAATATAGAAATACAGCATATGAAGCCGTTGCAATTATAGTAGTATCTTAATATTTTATATTCAAATTTCACTTTTTATTATTATTTATAAGTCATTTGATACAAATGACGCTATCACGGGTCTCTTCATAAGACCGTTCAATCAGAGGCATTACACATTCGACTCGACCTCATTGCACGCTTGAATAAAAATAAGGTCAATAGCTATGCGACTGCATTTATCCCGAATCAATTTTTTATATTATAATACGTAATAGACGGATAAAATAGGTTAATAGAAGGACATTTATTAAATTCAAATGCCCCTGAATTATTCAATTATAGTTTCATAACAATAAATTTGTAAATTTTTTAACTAAGCGTAAAGAGCTAAAGGCATTCGCAATGCAAATACAAAGCGGAGCAATTCACTTATAAAATTAAAAGTCATCAGTCACTTAGATAGAAATTAAACTATATGGAAGTTTCGTTCGCTTAGTCGCAGAGAGAAATTAATTCCTGCAAAACTTTTTACTCTAGCAATGGGTTCTGTATAACATTACTATATTATAAACTAAATTTTTTTTTAAATCGAACTAGTAGTTATTTATTGTTATCGCAGTCTTAAAATATAAATAAATAAATATCAACCAACAATCACACCACGTTAACCTAGCCCCGTGCTAAGTTCGTAAGAACTCGTGTTACGGGTACTAGGAACGGAAATAAATTTAATAGATTTATATGAATACATATATACATAAATACTCATCCATGACCCGGTACAGACATCTATATTCGTCATACAAATTATCTGCACCTGGCGGGATTCGAACCCGCGACCGCTGCGTAAAGTGCCAGTTGCCCGACCACTCGACCAGCCAGCCGTCAAATATGCTATGTGAAAATAACATTTGGTAGATTAAGATTTCAATCATGTAACCCTGTGATACAGAGAAGTTTTAATATCACGTTTAATTCGCAACCCGGATACTGTAGCCTAAAAATGAAAACAATTACCGTACGTGCACAGAAAAATCGTTAGAGAGCCAGTGTGCTAATACGTGTAAACGCACACAAGGAAAACAGCCATCTTTGTGTAACCTGTATGTATGTGTGTGCGTACTCACCTCGATAAGAGAAGGGTTGAACAACAGATGCATCTTGTGCCACTGTCCGTCGTTGACGCGTTCCGTGTGCACTATTTGTCCTCTCGCCATCTTCACGCGCACAACTCCTTCCAATATCTCAACAGCTAAAAAATCTGAACCGCGACCACCACCCGCATTATATAGGATCATCGCGTTCGGCGTTATCGTTTTGAATTCTATTTGCCATCTGTTAATGAAAAAATGTTTGTATAATTCCTTATAAAAAAATATAAGGTTACAAAGTTATAAGAAACTATTTAATCATTTTGAAAGATAAACTAAAACACGTAAATGCGACCAAAATAAATCTATAAAATATATAAATAGGCGACAATGATATAATCGTATTTATTGCAAATTGTTATAAAATATACAAGCAAGTTTAGAACGGAGAATAGGTATCATTGTCAAATTGCATTGGCAAGGTTAATTAAGATCAGAGAGCCGGTTATTGATTAGTGCAGAGCGACTGCTATCTGATCTCTGCTAGTTAAGATTATAGACTAGAATGATATTTCTATACACAGTTATTACCACACGATCAAAATAATCGAGGCGAAAAGTCTTATTCCGAGATACGGTAGACTCACAAAAAAGTATCCTGAAATGGACCGACTACATTTTTTACCATTACGCTAGAAAAGTCGTCTATGAAAAGTCAGTCAGAAATTAACGACAATAATGTAATATTTTCCATGAAACCCACCTTCCTCCTGCCCTCGAGTTAATTTTGGGAAGAATTAAATAAGCTCCCTCGTCTATAAAGCTGATGTCAGCGTTAATATCCGCGTCGAATTCTGGCGCGCAGTTCCACGTTACGCCTTCGACATGCACTGAACCACTTCGGCTACGGGCTTTTTCTATTATTTTCACACCATTGTAATATACCTAAAAAAAAATAGTTAAATGTAATTTATATTTAATATTGACGAGATGTAGTATAAAACTTATTTATAAAACCGATTTTCGGTGTCTTTCTTTAATCATAAGGTCTAATAATAAAAACGGAAACGGTAAGATACTGTTTGTTATAGACGTATTAATAGATTGTATAATTCAACTTTATAACATAGACTACGTTAGATATAACGTTTAATGATATATTATTTAATAATATATTGAGATTTTATTCTATTGTTTTTTTTTTTTTGAATATATATTTATCTTTTACATACATCTTCCATGCATCCTCGGAAATTTTCCATATGACCAAGAAATAGTTCGGAAAAGTCGCCTTGTCCTCCGAGAAATATACCAAAGTGTATGTTTAGTTCAAAGAAGCGTCCCGGCAGCCTTTTCTTCACGACGTTGTCGTCAACCTAAAAATAATGAACCAAAGTCAATGACATAATCAGCCGTTTGGCTCGACTGACTCATGTTGAAGCGTACACACTTTAATACATTTAATACGCCTATTTCAAGTACCGTTCCCATATAGTTAGTGTGATAAAAATGTCGTGTGCATTAAATATATTAAAAAAAAATACATTTTAATTTTACTCATTCACACGATCACATGAAATACTGCATTGATTTGCATTAATTCCTAAGTTTAGATGTAAGTCAATATTTATTCTGTTTATTGTACCCAAGCTCGTAAGTCGCTGGTAGGTACAGAAAATGCTATAGAAAAGATTCCCGTTGGAAAAATTAAAAAATTGTCAATTTTCACTTTGTTATTAACAATTTACTTAAGTAAAAAATTATCAACCTCGATTAAACATTGAAAAAAATATTTAACATATAACGCATTTGTTTATAACAATTTTTTAAACAATATGGGATAAAAATTATTAAAATCATTTTTAAGTAGCTTATGATCATAAGAAAACGGACCAATAGCAATATTATAAAAAAAAATATTGAGTGAAAATGGGTGAAAATTAAAATTTTTTTTTAATTTTTCCAACGGGAATCTTTTCTATAGCCTTTCTATGATAGCTCCATAAAAGGAAAAAAAATCCCAGGTTAATAGTTTAACAACTATCGTACTTTCAACGTTGATGTTCGTGCTACAAAAAATTGTTAATTAATTAATGGATAATTAATTGAAAAATCGCGATAAAAATTTTTGATCGGCGGATTATTGTTTTTTGATCATTTATCTATCCTATAGGTGCCTGAATTTTTTAATTTTCATATTTAATAAGTTTAAATAATATTTATTCATTAAAGGTCCAAAGTGGGCGGAGCTTACGCAAGCGAGTTCCCGTTTTCTGCCGTATTTTCAACCCTCTAGAAAAATTATAAATATTGGTCCTAGAGTTCCGGGAGTCAGGACTTTTTTTTAGGAAATTTCTTCCTCTTTATGGATCTTTTTCAAATTTCGAAAATTTTGAATACTTTTTGAGATATTCGCAAAAAACAAAACGACCCTTGTTTTTACTAAATTGTTTATAACTTTTGTAATTTTTGCAATCAAAACTCCAAATTTTTCAAAAAGTTTCTAAATGCGATGACGAATCGAATGACACCTCGATCATAATTTTCTGAGGCGAGCTAAAAATTTTGACCTAAAAGGCACATGTTGACTAGACTATAAGCGTTCGGCTTGTGATGCATCTCAATCAAGAGAAAAAATCTTATATCTTTAAACGAGCAATTCTTGTATATATATATATAATCGGAATCTCGGAAACGGCTCCAACGATTTTCATGAAATTTAGTATGCAGGGGGTTTCGGGGGCGATAAATCGATCTAGCTAGGATTTATTTTTAGAAAATGTCGTTTTATCCCTTTTTTCAGGCAATTAAAAAATATCGTTAGAATACGAAGGTAAATTTCGCTGTCATTGATAAGTTTATAATAGCTCCGATGTGAACCGGGCGGATTCGAAATAAGAAGACCCCCAGGTTCGAATCCAGATGTCTCCAGAACTATTTTTTCTTTTTTTTTTTAAAGTTCCTTCTTTTGTGAGAAAAACTGTAATTGGGAGGCCTTTACTAACTGGATGACCGAGCTTTGCTCGGTATTTTATTTTTTTATTTTTTGTAATTCGTGTTTTTTGTAAACTAAATTTACATACGAATTATGAACTGATGATATATGAATAATATTTTTCAATCTTACCGAAATAATAATAAAAAAATATGAACTGGTTATTTAAATAAAAAATCACGAGTACAATTAAAAAATGTTAGAATATTATTAGAATACGAAGATAAATTTCGGCATAATCTACAAGGTTATAATAACTTAGGTGGGAAATCAGTATATCTGGGTTCAATCAAGTCCCACCTTTTTTTTTACTTTTTTATTTCAAGTTCCCTCTTTTGTAAAAAAAGAACTATTATTGAGAGCCCTGTACTACCTGGATTTCCGAGTTTTGCTCGGTTTTTTTTTTGTGAATCGTTCTTTTTTTTTGAAAATTATATTTAGATACGATAGAAATGATGAAATATGAATAATATTTTTCGGTCTTACCTATATAATAATATAGTATTTTGTGTCACAAGGGGATGAAAGTACTATTTTTTTGACCCTCATATGAAATTGCCGAGCCGAAGGCGAGAGTAGCAAACATACGGGAATGGATGTAGTCTTTATTAGTACTTTCGTCCCAAGTTGCACATACTTTTTTTTCCTACCTAGGACGAAAGTTCAGGTTTTGTCCCTGTGAAGCGGGGACAGAAAGTGTCATTTTTTCCCGTTTCACAGGGACTAAAATCGAACTTTCGGCAGAGGTAGAAAAAAAAGATATAAACTAATTATTTAAATAAGAATCACGAGAGCAATTAAAAACGGCTATAATATCATTAGAATAAGAAAGTAAATTTTGCCACCATCTATAAATTTATAATAGCTCAGGTGGGAAATCGGGCGGTCTCGAAAACGGAAGATTTTTCCTTTTTTTTTCAAGTTCCTTTTTTGGTGAGAAAAAATATTATAAGGATCTCTTTTTATTTTTTTATTTATAGTGACTATTGTTTTATTATTATATCGGTAAGATTGAAAATATTATTCATATATTATCACTATGTAATTTGTGTCTAACAATAAATATAGTTTAACCGAGCAAAGCTCGGTCATCCAGGTAGAGGAAAGGAACCGAATATGGAATACTTAAACAAATTCCTAAAAAAATCAGTTCAAAAGTTTTATTTTAATCAGTCTAATGGGTTACATTTAAATGCAGTTTTAATTACTCTTGAAAAGTAATAATTTAATCAAAAAATAATAAACACTTTCTGTAATATTAGTAATTAAAATAAATTAATCAAAAATGTGCCTCTCGAAAATGTGATCCTAATATGGAATAGGGTATTCCATAAAAGAATAATGTCTCGTTAATAAAAAATAAAAAAATAAAATAAACCCTACAAGCAAAAATCACAAATAAAAGCTGCATATTCTATTCCGGAACACGCAACGTGACACCACTGTCTACAGGCAATGCACTGAATCCACTCTTCTCCCTTTTTGTCTTTACTGAAAAAAACAGAGCAATACATGCACTCACATTTGGATTCTTGGTAGAAGAACTGAGGGTTTATAGTAACTATAATCATTAGATAAAGATGTGGTATCTCTATTAGAAGATATTCCAGACTTCAACACTGGTTTCTTCTTTCGCTTGTTTTTCTGATAGCCGCTCGTTGATGGCTGTAGCTTGTGAGCAGTAGTTAGTTTTCGTATCTTGTACTGTTTTGACGACACGCTTTCTAATTGAGCTTTATAGAGAGATGCTGTAATTTTGCAAGCTGGAATAGTCAGAGCAAGAGAGAGAGTCCGAGGTACATTAAAGACTTGTGGATCTCTCTTATAACTCATTTTTGGGTTTTCAAGGCTTCAATAGCACTTTACATATTGGTTTTTTTCCATGCTTTTTGTTTTCTTACTGGCGGGGCCATGTTGATCATAAATATACATGTAAAAGAGAGGAATAGTAATTAGTCACCACATCAAAAACTTGCTTACGTCGATGTTATGTTAAGTTCCTAATATGGAATAGTATTCCATATTAAGAACTCAACGATATTCCATATTACGAACAATATGATGGTGGGAGAAAAATAAGCGCAACTTTTTATTATTATTAAATATTCATAAAATAATAATACCATTTAAAAATGACATAATTCGATTAAATACTTACCAACTTATATGAAATATTTATGTAAGAATAATAAGAGAACATGTACGTAAAACTTACTTCAATATCCAATGGATGTTTCGTTAACAGTGTCGCGCACTCTCACTCGCGTCTAGTGCTGCCGAACGCAACATGTTCTATGGCCGTCGAACGCGGGTAGTGGGAGGAATAACATGACATACTTCTAGAATTTTCGTGGCTCTTAGTTTTAGAAATATTATGGAGTTCCATATTAGGGACGTATTCCATAATTGGTACTTTTCCTCTACTATTTGAATTAAGAGTGCAAATAAATGGTTGTTAATTTATCGAAAAAATTGTAACTTTCAATTAACTCCTTCTTTGTATTATACAGAATAATAAATGATAATTCAGTGATAATAATTCAATTCATAAAAGTATGCAATTTTTTATCACTGTTTTTTTAAACAGAATTTAAATCGAGTTGCATCATATGTATGTTTTCCAATATAGTCGCAGTATACAAATCAACTTTCATATTCTTTTATAGTAGTAATACACGCTCGAAATTGGTTCACCGGTCCAGATCCGCGTACCAAATTCGTTCTTGCTACAGACGACTGGATCGGACAGTTGCTTCATGTACGCCTTCAAGTGTCCACGGTTGTCATCATGAATATATGAATGAATACGAATATGTTTAACATACATATCCTGTCGTCTGTCCCTAAGGTACGCAACTTAATGCCTGTTTTAGATAGCAGTTGACTGTTTTTAAATAAATAGATATATATTACACGCAGACTCGAGCGGGAATCGAACCTACAACCCTGGAGCAGAAAACAGGGTCAGTCGAAGCTAGCAGCATTTCGAGCATCTCGGTTGCAATAAAGCTCTCGAGATGTATCCCACAAACATAAAATATTAGTATTATTGAAGATCTTCAATTAATACATCGCGTTCGATAACGTTCATCGGTGGCAACCATATCCGATGTGCAAACTAGCGGACCTAGGCGGACTCAATAATAATTATGTTCGCTGGACTATACAGATGGTTAGATATGGTTCGGAAATGAACTAAATCCGTGGTCCGTTTGAACCAAATTCGAGCGTGTGTCCCATATCAATTTAATTAATATTAGATCGAAAACGCCTGAGCGATAACACTCGGAAAGACTCAGAATACGCGCGAAGAAGTCGCGACCTCTTTCATCACGATTCGAACTAAAAAAAATCTATCGATAATTAAAAGTTAATTTTCCAGCATTCGCAATTTCTTTCATTTCATTCGTAAACTCGTGACGTGTGTGTGATTATTACACATACCTACAATTTTAGGCAAAGTCGTACGCTTCACCGATTTGCGAATACTGCTAAGTGGCCGACAAGATCTCCCTTTGATGTCCTTTGATGTTGTATGCTTTTCTAACTCAAACCAAACACCGTCTTTGAAACGTGACGCCCTGCGTGTTTACGGAACGCACACTCGCTATTGTACAATTACGATTAAGGAATATATTCTTATTATGCACATAATTATAGACAAGCAAATAATTCTTTATGACATTGAAATCTCGTTAAACACAAATATGTATGTATTTTTTATGACGCTATCGAAATTTTAAATTTAGCTAAATATGAACGCAGCGTAAGAACATAATAGTTGTCTTTAAAGTCTCGCGAAATGTCGCTTTTTGTCATTGCTGCAAATTATCACGTTGTTTTTACCTGTTCTAAATTTCCTGCATATTAGTAGCACGTGTGTTTAGATTTTTTTTTCGGTTTTTTATCTGATATCATTAATTAAATAACTGAAACATGTTTACAAAATCAATATGTGCGAACTGAAGGTATTTTTTTAATTTTATTTTGAATAATAAAATTTGTCAGGCTTAAATGCTTAATTAGATAATCCATGTCGTTTAAAATGATTGTGATGATTGATTGATGATTGACATAATACAAATTGTAAAATTTAAAAGAACTAACATTTTTAATATATTATTAATCATTGATCTGATATTAAGAAAATTGTAATTCATTTATCATAATTTTAAGTCAATTCATTTTAATTAATTCGAATAGTAATGACATTAGAAGCAGCTCTATCAAGCTGGCAGGGGCAAATCGGCAAATATCTATATAAAATACACGAACATTTTTAGCTAATTTGTTGCTAAAATTCCGAAAGTGTTACTCGAACCGATCTCTGGAAATCGAAAATCATGCCACCTATATGAATAAAGGTAGCAGAGAGACTAGGTAAATGATAGAGATATAAACTTAGTCGATACAATTTCTATAATTTTCCTAGTTTCCCTGCTACCATTATATGAAACTGGCATGATTTAAGATTTTTAGAGATTGGTTCGAGCAACAAAATCGGCATTTTAGCAACTAAGTAGCTTCTAATTTTCGTGTAATTTACACAGCTATTAGAAGCATCATTTACTAAATATTAAATTTTCAAAGATAAATTTATCTTAATAAGATTTTTATTAGCGTTGACAGCTTTATTTATTTTTGATTTACCTTATTTATACAGAATAACAGAAGAGTATCTTAATATCCAATTTATTAAATATATGTATATTTATTGCACTTAAAATCAAATATAGTAATAAATTTTGTGTGTGCAAAACCTAAATAATTTTTATGTATTTTAAAATGAACTCAAAATCTTCCGTATACACACTTAATCTCAGATAATCATCGATGCCACGGGATACACGTAGAAGGTATAACACAATATTATCTATTAAGCACGAAAAAAAATAATTAAACATATAATTCCTTATTTCTATTTTGTTCTTTTTTAAATTAATAATAAAATACTAAGTAGTACATAGTATCGTACCTGTCTTAAAAACATTTAACATAATTACGCTCATACTAAACTAATGAGAGCCGTTTTCAAATAAGAATCTGTATAGGTCTAGTTTTATCCGAACGAGTGAAATACGTAAGGATTATACGACATTAAAAAGACACTGACGTAATATTTTAACGGTCTGTTTTCAATGAGTGGTAAACGATTAGAATACCAACTATTAAATAACAACCATTCCGAAGTCAATTATCCACTTTTATATCACGTTCCAATGCCAAAAGCTTTCATAGTAGCTACATTTACAAGTTTAGCTGGGTTCTTAATCAGTATGAAGATGGAAGTCGTTACCGTCAGGTACATTATGTGAGGTGGCGACCTATATGTAAATTTTATAGAATACGCTATCCGCCTTATCACTTAGCCGTCGTATAAACAGTTTATTATCATATACTATCTAAATTAAAAAAAAGGATAAGCTGATTTAAAAATATATATATATATATATATATATATATATATATATAAATATATATTAAACCATGATTAGACATATGTATTAACTTTGTCAGGTTTTCAGGTCGGGCAACACTAGGCTAAGGATTGTGCACTCCGTCAGAATAGCTTTCAATGGACTAGGCGTTGGGCTTAACCAGCCTGATATAGCTGAAAAACTGATCAGAAGAGGTTTTACAGGTAGTTAGAGAACCTGACGCCGTGCTCTGCTTCCCAAAAACCGAATACGGCTGACCTCATCGCCTTTTGGCGAAATATATGGTCACGGGAGGCAGACCATGAGGAGGGCCCTTGGATTGCGGCGGTTCAGAAAGCATGTTCTAAGATCAAACCGATGAACCCGAACGCCATCTCTCCCAAGAACGTAGCTGATGCGGCCCGGCGGACACCGAACTAGAAGAGTCCGAGGGCCTACGGCCTGCATCAGTATTAGCCGAGGGTTCTCGGTATGCCATGCGACCTTGACTCGACAATACCAAGAGACGATAGAGCGGTAGATGCTTCCGAACCTTTTTACTACTGGAATCAGTCACTTAGCTCCTAAGTCTACCAAAACCGCGAACCCTACCAACTACCGCCCCATAACGTGTCTGGCTTCCATCTATCAGACTCTGACATCCGTTCTGAGATGAAAGACCTCTCGTTATATTGACGAATTTAATATCTTGTCTGCAGCTCAGAATAGAAGCCAAAAACCTATACATTCATAAATTTATTTAATATATAATTATTATAGTAATAAACCATTCAGTGACCAGCCGAGAAGAATAATGCCGACCTTTTTCTTGCTGAAGTGTAGTAAAATGCGATGAAGGCCATACTAGTGCGAAAAACTATATACTAACCAGGATAGCGAATTCCAGCAGCGTCACCATACCCTACCTCAATACACTGCACTCCCTAACTCGCCTGTTAAGCATGGCGAATATTGCCCCCCCCCCCAGATACGATGGGGGAGGCCTAGGCAACCTAACCCCCCTCCCCCACCCCCAGATACAATAGGGGAGGGCTACGTTCGGCAGTGGACACCCAACGGCTAATATTTTTGTGGATTTTTCCATTCTAACCTCAAAGGTTTAATTAAATACATTTACATCAGTAGGTTGAATCAATCAATCAAATCATTCTTGATATAATTATTTTTATTAAAAATATAATATAAATAATATGTCTTTAATATATAATATAAATAAGATGCAAGCTCAATATTGACATAAAGTACAAAAAAATAAATAGAACCAATAAAAAATTTAAAATTAGTTTTCCCAGCAACATGCAAAGTATGTTTTAATCTTGTGCTGATCAGATAGAAAAAAGTGCTCAAAAATATTTATTTATTTACAAATGTAATAAGATAATAAAGATTAATTTTTACCCATCTACGAGCACTTTAAATTTTTTATTTAACATTTTTAAATCTTACACATATGAAATATATACTTTTTAACTATAGAATATTAAACTAATCACATTTTGAAATGAATATATGGGTAGAAAGTATTGAGAGCTCAATTATATTTATCATCAATTAAATAAACCATTTTCAAAATATTTTTTTTAAATTTTGTGTCTTTTAATAATCTGCAATCTGCAATTGCAGTGAAAAGTTATGAGGTAAAACATATAAAAAAATATAAAACGAATTGAGAACCTCCTCCTTTTTTGAAGTCGGTTAAAAATCATTAATATTGTTAAAACAGTATTATAACTGATTAGTGTATGTTACTGCCGATATAATGTTAATTTATTTCCAATTTAAAATAATTCTTTATATTATGGTATTGCAATATTTAAACAAGCTTATACATTCAAAGCACATTTTTCTCTTTTTTTACATGACTGCAATATCAGGTTGGAAATAAAAATTATAAATATCACTTGCTTTTTTTTAACCAAAATTATTATAAGTATCTAAAAAGACAAATTATATACATTTTTATCATTTTTAGAAACTGTTGTGTTTGTTAATCTGTTTGAATTCTGACTGTAGTATCAGGTTGAAAAATCCCCAAAGCTTGACTGTCCTGTGGTGTGGATATCATTATTATATTAAATATGAAAAAAATTTAAATTAAGTTTAAATGTACTAATACTACACCTATGCATACACCTGCTTTTTCTATTATAAAACGAAGACTGATGAAGTTTAATGAAAGAAAGAATAGGTTAATTTTATCCAAAAACATGAATACAAAAAGTATTGCTACAGGTTTAAAACACCAAAAACAAAACAAAAAAAATACAGAAAGTGGGTTATTTTGGTGACCTAAGCCAATATATTAATAAACAAGTAGTTATTACTGTAATTGCATTGTAGGTTAATGGAGAGTTGCTGCCATGGGCTTGACTACACGAGTGTAGTCTGGAACCCACACTATAACATTTATGTCAAGAGATTGGAAAGCATTCAAAAGCAATTTATGTGACATCTTGTTTTTAAATATGGAAAAGCGAAAAAATTCAATCTTACATACAAAGATTAGCTCATTTTAAAATGAATACTCTTGCCGATCAAAGATGCTTGTTGGACAACATATTCATGTACAAATTAATTAATGGCTACTAGATTGTCCAGAATTGTTATTAAAGGTACAAATTGTAGCACCATCAAATTCTTTGCAAATAAGTAAACGCATGATTTTCTCAGAAAATTTTTCTAAGACATACCTGAGCCATAATTCTCCGCTAAACAGGATAATGAGGTCCTATGGTATCATCAGTAGTAATGAGATTGCCATATTTAAATTTAAGAGACAAAGCATGAATATTTTTATCAATCTTAAATGTTAATTATTGATATTTTTTATTAATTTTTGTCAATTTTTTTTTTTAATATTTTACATAATTTTTGTTATTTTCGGTAAAGTTTATTTTTATTTTTCATTTATTATTTGCTGAGCTGAAAATATATTTTTTTTAGATGTGTAAAACAATCTATATTCTACTTGTTTGCAGTGTGGTTACCAAATAAACCTTTAATTAAGATACCCATTTTTTTATCTTTTTTTTTATTTTTTTTTATTGTACTATTTATGTAACTGCAAATGTTTTTATTGGGTATTTTGTTAGAGATCTAATAAATAAATAAATAAATATTACAACTATTATTTGCTTTGTGTGTCATGAGAATGCAAATCCTTCTGCAGTTTCTATGTTGAAGATAAGTGGTCTCAAAAACTGGCTGACTCATTAGCGTTTGGGGCTTCAATCTCCGCATGAGACAAATGTTTGATATATATAGATTTTTTTAATATTTTGATCATCAATTTGTTTACTAATAAATTGCTCACTTGGAAACAAAACACACATACAATGTGCCTTTTACTCATTCTTTTTACAATTTAACACCAATTTTTACCAACATTGATGGTTTCAGTCACTTAAAGCTTTATTAAATTTTTATATATATTAATATGAATTCAATTAAATCAAAATCATGGCATTATTTGTTACCTTTTACGAGTTTAATATAAATTGTAATTGAACAATAAATGTCATAGGGTAATCTATAGTAATCTTGGCCCCATGCAATCATTGGCCTTCCGACATTTTTGACGACCGGCTGGTCGAGTGGTCAGGCAACTGGCACTTTACACAGCGGTCGCGGGTTCGAATCCCGCCAGGTGCAGATAATTTGTATGACGAATATAGATGTCTGCACCGGGTCATGGATGTGTATATTTATGTATATATGTATTTATATAAATTTATTTCCGTTCCTAGTACCTGTAACACAAGTTCTTACGAACTTAGCACGGGGCTAGGTTAACGTGGTGTGATTGTTGGTTAATATTTATTATTATTATTATTATTTATTAAAATCAATATATTAAGCGTTTTCATTAAGTAAAAGGTATAAAAAATATGTATATTTTTCTATGTTGACAATGCTCTGAAATAAAATTGGCAGTTTTTCAAATTATCAGTTTGCAATACTTGAAAAAAAATAGTTTAGCAGCGTGCATGTAAACAGTGTGGATTATTATGAAAATCATAAGAAGTTAGTAATTTTCAAATGTAAATTACCCGTTTTCTTGGTACTCAAATTGAGAAATATGCATTCCTATAGGTTATTTATTATTGATTTTAGGTTTATATACCTTAATTGGTAGAACAAGAGTTGAAATACCCAAAAACCCAAAAACATGTAGGCCAAAGTTAATACCATTCGCTTATATGAAAGATGAGTTGATAGGCACGGGTGCCAATGATAGTATTTAGTGCTTTAAAATATCTAGCCTATTTTAAATCTGGAATGAATAATACTGTCAACTCCGTTTTAAATTATTTAACATAAATTATTGTAGGATTGCAATAGCTAGATTTTAGCAGGGCCAATCTTATACTTTTTATGTTCTTGGCCGTGCTATTCATTGTACTAGAAGTATGCCAATGTTTGTACAAGACAATCTTAAATAATATAGTGATGTTCCAGTGTCGATATTAAATAATAATTAATAATCATAAAATAAGCAAAATAGGAAAGGAATAATTACTATGAAAATGCTAAATTCGATAGTGAAATAAAACCTCCAAAATTTGTCTGTTCTTAAGGCAAAAGTTACTTTTGATCCTATAAATATTGTTGATAAAACCTGCTGTGTAAATACAGAGGGACCATTCATTTTACCCAAACCCATCAATAATATACCAAATCGAAAAAACACATTCCGCAATGAAGAGGAACTTAGTATTTTTCTAAATAGTTTTAACCAGTTAGTGTAACCAGGCATCCCCACCAGTATCCCTTACCATTGTGTTCAGTATTTGGTGTTATTTAAGGCTATTTTAAGAAATTATGACACGATTGCCTCAACGAAACCATAATTTTTAATAAGTAATTACGTCCCTAGTAACTTACGAGTTACGTAATATATATTTGTTATTACTACCTTCAACTTATTTTTTTTTTTAAATTATTAAACAAGTACCTACCTACTTACATAATTGACTGAGGCCTTTATAGATAAAAATCCTATTCCTGCACATCACTTTCTTGTATTTCAAAAAATTTAACTAGTGATTGGCACTAACACTTTATAATGATTGACAGTGCAAATATATACAAAAGTATAATGATTGACATGCCAATCAGTAACTTTTGCCATTCACTGTACTCTAAGGCCAATGATTGTACTTTTGGCTTAATTTTTAAGTTTCTTTCAATAAAGTACATAAGGAGATGTAATATTATCACAATTGTGGTTTATTCGAATTCTCAGATTCTTACTCAACACCTTGGCAGCAAATGTTATTTGTTTTTGGCCCTTAATTTGACGGAATAAAATTTTAAAGTCAATGTTTTCCTTAAAGGGCCAATCATTATACTGCTAACACTATGTCCAGGGAATTCAATGTAAATTGTTTTGTTATTTATGATATCAAGACTTTATTTACGGCTTACGTTAGTAATGTATCTCATTGTGTGTAAATTGTTATAAAAAATAATCTTGTAAAGCAAGTTTGCATTAATTCTAAGATAAGCCACAACTGGTAGGCTAGTTCTACAAAACACATATTAAAAAATATTTAAATACCTTCATAGTTAGGTTAGCTTCTCTTCTAATGATGCTGACATGATGCCACTGGGTGTCATTAAGATAAGTACCCTTTGAGGACGATAGTTCACTTTCACCAGCACCAAGATTTATATGGAGTTTTAATCTACCACTTTCAAGACGAATCTAAAAGTACATATTTTACAAATAAATGATGATTTTTTAATATGATTTTTTATACTTTGTCAAAGAAGTATAATATAAGTGACTCTGTTATTTTTAATATATTTTAAATTGTATTTGTATATAAATTTTAAAATGTATAAAATTATCATAGAACAAAATTGTCATAAAAAAAGATACATCTATAATCAATAATTATCTTAAAATGTACAATAATAACATAATTCTATTTAAAATCATAAGGTATAATAAAAATAAATTTTAAATGTAATTACTTGATAAAACTGACTTTAAACGCATGCATATTAACATAGAAATTAACACACCATACAATAATCTGTTTTGCCTGCGGCAAGTAGTAAAAGGGCGTCAGATAAGTGAGTACGAAATCTAAAGCTTATATCTGTGACTCCCTTTGCTTCTTGAAGCGGGTACGATATATAGCTGGCACCGTAGAATGACGCTAAAAATAAACAAGCCCTTTAAATGCATGTTTATTTACAGAAATTTTAAAATGAAATATTCCAAGCAAATGTTTTAACAATGTTATTTATGCCTTAATATTGAGAAAATTAAAATAGTTTTTACCTTTATCGTAAGCCAGCCCAAAAGAAACAAGACACAATATAAACAAAAGTTCCATTTTTTATGTTCACTCAAATCACTAAAACGTATAAGATTCGTAGTTAAAATTATCACTCGTTATATTTTATTTTCATCCTAAATATTGTAAAATTTATTTTTACTGAAGAAGAAACAAAAAAAATATAGAGACATCTTTGAAATCACCGGAGATGATGCAGGTGTGGCGTCTTATTCGAGTGAACTACCCATTCTTTGACTTTTTCAATTCCTGATATAACACTTTAATATATTTTAGTTAATAGAAAAATTTTGTATTCCATTCATAAAAAAATAAAAACAAAATATAATTTAAAACCAAAATTGCCGTGTTCACGTCAATAATACTAACATGGCCGTAAGCTGACAAGGACAAGAAATACTGAAAATTTCAACAAATACTGAAGTCAACTGAAGTGATTACAGTTCAGGACCGTTCATTCGTTCAGACTTCAGACCATAGACTGCAAAGATAGACCATAGAGATATCTATGAGATAGACTGGTTCAGTCTATATCAACGATATATATATTCTATGTACAGATTTTAAATACGAAACGGTAATTTTTGTAGAATAATATGTAAGATATTGATAAGATATCAAATTATATAAAGCAATATAATAATGATTCAGAATGTTATACTTTGATTACTCAATTAATTATTTTTTTGAAATGGCAGCACTGTCTGCCTTTTTTAAATCAAATTTCAATACTAGTCGATACAGATATTAGCCACTAGATGTCGTACAATACACAAAAAAGAACCCGCCATAAAATAATACAATGCAATTTTTTATTTTTAAGTAATACAATTATATAATATAACATTATACGATATAGAACAAAAAAAGCACTGCATGTCTTCCTCAAAATAAATTTTGAATCAAATTTCAACACTAGCTGATACGGACGTTAGTCACTAGATGCCGCATAACGCAGTAAATGTCCCGCGCGCGGCGCGGCCATGGAGTATAAAATACCCATGGTCCTGGCGTATAACAAAAGTATGCGAATTTGTTTTTCGATCATTTTAACCGACATCAAAAAGGACGTGAGGTTTCATGTTCGTCTCAATGTATTTTTTGTATTTGATTGAATATGAATAATAATAATGAAAAATTATTAATATTTTTTGTTTGAAATATCTAATTCCTCTAGATAGGTCTCATTTTCACCAAACCAGCAATCGAAGAAACTCTTTAAAAATAATACGTAGGTAGTAACATATTTCGTTTTTGTATGTAAATATGTATATCAGTTTTTGCGCATTTGCGCATAATTTGATGATGGAAACTAAAATACGTTTTAAAAATTGTTCAAGACCCAATTTAAAGATCAAATTTCTATTGTTTACAAAAAAAGATGAAAAAAATCACTTATTATTTTTATATACTTTATTATTAGTAATTTTATTTTTACAGTTAGTTACATAGTTCTTTTAGCCATTGAGTACCAAACAATAAGAAAAGGCGCCCATAAGCCTACGCCAAATAATATGGAAAATACCAAAGTCAATGTATATCTGAAACAATGAAACAATTGATTAACGATTACGAGTGTTAAGAACAATTTAAAATTTTGCAGTAGGTACCTACAGGGTTGCAAGTAGGCTAGACGGGAATATCCTGCACATCTTACTTGGTTCGCAAAATCCAACTAGAAATCTCGCGTAACGAGTTGCTCCAGCGATAACGACTATTCGACCTCACACAGTGACCCTAACCTCGCAGCGACGACCTCATATTATCGTAGAATATATTAATATGTCATGAATATCTCTGTTCTCCTACGACATGAGTCCCGCTGAGTGCAACACTCTGATAAGCCATCCTGAATTTTAAAATAAATCATCACTGTTAAAAACTTCCATAGTGATTTTATTAAATTTGAGTATGAAGTTTTTCGAACCATCCTTTTAGAATAAAGGAATTCAGTACTGTAATTGTACTATACAACATACAACAACTCAGTTTCAAAACGTAGTGATGTGTAACGAGTAGTGATGTATCAGCCTGGAAGAGAGAACCTAGAACACCGTATCAGCTTGGCCAGGGCCCTCATTTTTTTTTTTTTTTTTTTTTTTATGATAGTTGGATAGGCAAACTGGCAGACGTGCCACCTGATGGTAAGTGGTCGACGTCGCCCATGAACATAAACTAGTTTACCTGGAACTAGCCCAGCCAACTCATTTATGTGTTGCCTATCCTGAGACATATGATGTTAAGTCTCGGTGCCAGTAATTACACTGCCTGTCTTGCCCTTCTTTCCGAAACACAGCAAAGCTGTTTCACGGAAGAAATAAGCAAGATGGTGGTACCCATGCAGCCGGGAGCGCGGCACAGCGCATCCCTCCCACCGGTAGATCATTGGCAGACTGCAAAGCTTCAGGTCGGCTAACACTAGGCCAAGGATCGTGCGCTCCGTCAGAATAGCTTTTAATGGATTAGGCGTCAGGCTTGAACAGCCTGATATAGCAGAAAAACTGACGGAGCGCATATATGGCCTGAAGCAAATAATTACGGCATGGGGGAAGCGCATTCATAGGTAGTCTGAGAGAGTTGAGCGCTTCAGACAAAAACGCCTCTTTGGGTGTGATAAAAAGAGGACATTATGGATGAGGAGAGTCCATATTATAGAATTGTAAGCGAAAGTTTAAAAATATATATAATGATTTGTATATTTCTTAACTATTATTGTAATTCAATTAGCAAAGTTTGGTTAATAATCTAATGTAATGTGTGTAATGTAATGTTATTGATTATTTTAGTAAAATTAAATTTCGAATACGTATAGAAAGCTTACAAATTTCGAGATATAATATTAAGAACATTCTAAAATTGCAACATGCTCAGTATATAATATAATGTAATCATGGCCGGCCTAAGGCGAAAATCGCAAATGTACAAGACACATCTTATGCCCCTATAAAAACATTATCGAGTTTTATTATCCATCATTATCCTGTAATGCTGTATTGCTGTAATAATGTATCCTGAAGTGTGCACAAAAACTATACCAAATAAATTTTAAGGCTATACGTATTCCTAAAAAGAAAGGTCGTCCGAGATCTACCATCGATGTTTACCCTTGTACCTATCCGAATTCCTAAAAAAAGGCCGTCCGAGATCAACCATCGACTGTAGCCTATTCGAATACCAAAAAAATATCTACCATATGTACCTAAAAAGTATCCCAAAAGGCTCGAGTGTGCGGCTGTATACTTCGCACACCCTTAGGCCGGCCCTGAATGTAATATTAACAAATGCGTATTAAAATTGCAATACAATACAACATTTTGTAATTTCACTATGCAACTGATTAGAAAATGATGTAGTAAATATACAAAAAAGAAAAAAAAACACTTATGGATGCGCAGGTGAAATTATCTCAGTGAGCTCTTAGTGATACTTTTGTAGCATTCTGTTTCTTTTTAATACAGAGAGTAGGTTATTTACCTGTTGCTGACTCTAAAAGGTAAATTATCAAATGGTTCTGTTGGGTCATCAGAATGATAAAATCTTTTTCCATTTATATAATTTATATTCTTTATATAATTTGTCTTGTTGAATAAGTTTCGTGGACGTATTGTGCCAAGAATATAACAAATTCGTTGCATATTCAGTACTTTTATATCCACTTTACGATCAATTACAATTAAATTGATACGAAAGAAAAAGACACATTCGACTGTCAGTTACATATATTTTTTTAATCCATCCTATTTAAAAAAATTTATCATATGTTTTCTCACCTACCTGTTTCACAAAGTAAATGACAAAATAGGTGCCATTGAATGTAAATTAGTTATTAATTTTTTTTTAAATCATAATAAGTTCATCGCAATCTTGTCTGATTTAAAATAAACATGAAGTCTTGATTAGAGTGAACTTGTCTGCGACAGTGACAGGAAATATGCATGCTAGAAAGGTGTTTTCTCGGAAGTTTATATAATATAGGTGGTTGAGCACTTGGTTGTTTGTTACTTGACTTTCGTGTAAGGGACGTCTTACATTTAAGGATGTCCATGCTTACTGCTCATCCTAGGGTCACACTAATGGTAAATGCCGTTTAATATCGCGATGAAGGTAGGGAACTTTAGAATCTTGTTCTTCTTCTACCACAGATCCAACAGTGGCGAGACACAGTGACGCTGGGGCCACACTAACGGGAAACGTCGATACCTATCATCGCGATAAATATTGCGTTAAGTTTTAACACGATAAAGTGAGTGACTTACACTTGAACGTTCAACTTGAAGGCGCTAATACTATACCGTCACTTGAACTATCACATAACGCCAAACGGCAATGTGAATGCCGTTGTCAAATTATCGCGTTGAGACGTGGCTACACCTACGTTCATCGCGATATTAAACGGCATTTCCAGTTAGTGTGGCTTCAGGATAAAAGATATTGAACAAAGACAATTTCTAAATTTTTGTCACACATTACCTCAAAATATGTTTCACAGATTACCTCAAGATCTGTGGATATACCTACCGCAAGGAATTTATATCATAACATAAGTTTGTATATAAATTCCTTGACCTACCGTCACAATAATAATACTCGTAATAATTTATTGACATATTATACACGATATCCTTAAAACTTCAAGGTCGTTGAAAAAATTTTGATTAGATTTTTAGATTAGTCTAAAAAAAGTCAACTAAACAATTTTTTTTTCATTTTATATAAAAAATGTTGACGAATTATTAAATCCAATTGACTAATTTAAGATGAATTGAAGAGAACCAATCTGTAGAATTTAATCGAGCCGCCAAAATTTTATCAATGACCTTGAAATTTTAAAATCTCTCTAATTAGTGTCAAAGTATTGACCAATTACTTAAAATCACTGACCAATTATGACCATGGACCACTGTTTAAGAGGCCAAATTTCACCAGTTGGGCCGCTAAATAGATAGCTTTAAGTTTGTCCAAGAAGAAAGTGTAGATATAGTTTTTGACTGGCCCGTGGCGCAGTTGGCAGTGGCCCTGTTTTCTGCTCCAGGGTTGTGGGTTCGATTCCCGCCCCGAGTCTGGGTGTAATATGTATTTATTTATATATGTATTATTTATATGTATACTTATTTAAAAAAATGTATATCAGTCAACTGTTACCTAAAACACAGGCATTAAGTTGTCTACCTTAGGACAGATGACCGTGTGTGCGTTAAACATATTTAATTTTACTTTAATTTAATTTAATTTTCAATCAGATGTTAAGATTTAGAAGTGGTGATGATGATAAAGTGGATACATATACATTAAGTATAGTAACATATAATTACATTTTTATTTCGTGTTAAAATATAGTAAATTAAAATATATTTTCCTAGTAATTTACTAACTTTTTTTAACTATGTATTTTGTATTCTTATTTTTCAAACCTGGAGATAATTATCTACCTAAGTATTTCAAAGTTGACTTCAAGTTCACGGTTATGCTTTTATGTTTAACGAAAATTAGTTTGGTTTCGAATTGTACATACATTTAGCTAGTTACTAGTGGTGTAAAGATCTTAACTCACGTAATAATAATAATAATAATATAGTGAAAGTGAAGATTTGTTGTTCCATGTAAAAATTGCAGATCTACTCCTCTGTCTCTTGAGGGTAGGCACAAAGACTAGATTCCTTTACATTATACATTTCTTAATAGCAACAATTTGATGTAGCGATATTTATCTTAAGTTTTATCGATAAATACGCTCTCTTTCAAAATACAATAGATGATAAACTCTATATATATCCAGTATCCTACATGATACTCGCGACTATATTGCTAATTGTATTTGTGTACGAAACGACATTGTTACGATTTATCTAACATTCTTCTATAGAATAACTCGACTTCTGTGTTTCAGAGTACCAAGATGAAACCTATACACGATTTTATTTTAGCCCTCCAGGATCACTTGTATAAACAAACAGACACAAATTATAAAATATTTTTTTTTTGTCCTTTTCACATAAAAATTCATTCATCAATCCTCTATTGTTCTCACAAAGAACCCCATAATTCGTTTCTTAAATATCTCTCATGTGCAGACATCAGCCGAATACAATTTTATTATATGTATAAGTATCTAATATTAAAATATATTATTGTAAAAAGAGATCTAATGAATTTTGTAGGATAAATTGCGGAAGGTTTACTGCAGAAAACATTGCAATTTTTTTGTTTGAGTTTTTTTCTTCACAGAGACATATGCCATATTATATTATACTAGCGGCCCGCCCTGGCTTCGTACGGGTATTTAACTAAAATTTCAAAAATTATAAATTTATATTTTTTATCACCTACACCTGCGTCGATACTGGAAAATATTTTATAATAGATTGATTGAGTTCTCAAACTGCAAAAAGCACTAAGTATTGATATCAACTTCGAAGCAAATAACTTTCAAACCCCTTTTAACACCGTTAGGGGATGAATTTTGATAAAATACGAAACACGTGTTCAATCAATTCTGTTAAAGAATATTTATGCAAAATTTGAAGTAGATTGGACCAAGGAATCACGTTATCCCATACAAACTTTGCCCCCCTTTTTCACCGTCTTAGGGGTAGAATTTCGTAAAATTCTTTCTTAGCTGATCTCTACTCGGCAAAAGGAATATTTATATCAAATTTTAAGTTTCTAGGTCTTAAAATTCTAGAGATATCGTGATGAGTGAGTAAGCGAGTGAGTGACCTTTCGCTTTTATATATTAAGATTACAACTTAAATAGCTATAACGATCCAACTTTGTACAATCAACAAACAAATAACGACCAAATATTTTAACAACAAACAAACAACCAAGACCTTAGTACATTAAGGTATTAAATGCAAAAAAAAGCGTTTTTTTTAATATGGGCGAGGGTCATTCTTTCGGCAAAAAATTATATTTTATATACTGCGCCATCTATCTTGTTACGATTCGTTAGACCAGCTGTTAATAGATGGCGTTGCATAAGGTACCTATTTCTATTTTCTTAAATATTTATTTTTAAATTTAATTACAATGAAACAAAAACTAAATGTTACTGTGAGTTATGTATAATTTTTATATATTAAAGTTATTTACATTGGTTTTGTACTTTTTACGTGATACGCGTTTAAGAAAAAATGTTACAATAGATGGCGCTGATTGAAAAAAAAAACGCGCTGGTAAAATTTATTCTTGATTATATATAGTGTATTATAAAACGGACTCCTTAACAGAGTTATTATATGTATAGATAAAACTATAAAAATAATGCTGGTGAAATAGGAATTGAAAGCTTGTATTATATAAAGAAAGTTTAGCTTAAGCATAATATTAAAAAGGTATAATAAAGAAATTATTTGATTTTTTCATTTGTTTTATTCATTTCCAAATACAATAACATCTATACAATGGTACTACGACTAAACGGATTCTTTATTCCGACACATGCATTTTAATAAATTAAATTGTAAAATAAAGTATTAATAAATTATTATTTGTGTAAATAAATCTTTTTAAAAATAAAAATCACCGGTATATTACTATAAAATCACAATTAAGGTAACTAAATATCATAAATTACATCATATTTAATTAAATATGGTTTAAAATCTTAGAGAAAAATTTAGTCTCAATTTAATTAATGGTTTTTAAAACATTAAAAATTAGTTTCTATCATTTTAAATAAAATTTAACGTAAGAATACCTATATAGATATATTTTAAGTCAATTAAATATAAAATCAAGTTGTATAATATAAATAAATCACTCAAAATATACAACAGAAAATCGTTCCTATACGGAATCATTATAATTTCTACATTTTATCAATAATAATTATACGATTGCACTTTTAAAATAATATCTACTTATATACAATCCCTCGGAGACCGATGAAACATTACTCGCACCTTCTCCAGTTCATTGTCACGCAAACAGCGAACGAAGAATTGAATTATCGCAATTCTCCACAAGTTGGCTTTTGACCCTCCATTATTACATGCGATAATAGAATTTTAAAGAGGGAAGAAGAAAATCTCTCACGAAGTAATGGAAATATTTTACACTTTAACGTTATACCATTCAATTATATCCTCGATTTTTTTTATTGTAGCATCATTCCTTTTATATTATGTAGAGTTTTGGTTATTATAAGACTTGGCAATTGTAAAATTTAATAAATAAAATTACTTTATAACAGTATTACACATCACCAATTCAAAAATGATTAATTTATCCTTTATCATTTTAATTATATGACTATAATCTGTTTGATAATATTGGCAAAGTGTGGCAAGTGTTTTACAATACTATTATTAGCTATGTTAATACTGTATTTTAATTACCACACTGAGTAACAATGATGTTATTTTAACAATGTTAACTTTATAGGAAAGTTAAGTTATTGGGGATTAAAAAATAACTGAATTGCACAATTCGTTTCCTAGAGGCAATAAGTTTGTTTAAAATGACAAATTAATTTTGAGAATGTTTATTTACCTTGTTATATATACAACAACTTACATTAAAATTATACAAATAATACTGCAATAATTATCACCATTCACCTGTTTCAGCAACTGTAATTACCTATTTATTATTTTTGTAGAATTTACATTCAGTCATATTACGTAATAATAAATTAATAAATAGAACCTATTAAAATTCGTCTTTATTTGTAACCAATAACTTTGATAGCAAATACAATTAATACTTATGTGTTATTTTCGCTGAAATTTTCACTTTTCTTAATTATGTTCGTGTCATGTATATCATGGAAATCAATCTTGGTTTCGGAATGGATCTTGATTATAATATATTCATATAAAAATTGTATTTTTCCTCGCTAAGGATAAGAATGCAATGTTACTTAAAGTGTTATAAGGGAATCCTTATATTTGATAAGGTTATATGATGAATAAAATTTGTTATACTTCATATCCTAAATAAACAATAGTGTTCTACTTATTTAATGAGTATCTATTATTATTTACATTCTTTGATAAAAGACTAGTGACGCTCAACGTCTGCATACCTTCGTATCAAATTATAAATTAATTATGTATATTTTCATAAATAAATGATTAAAAAAAAGATTAAAAAAATGAGTTAATTTTTAACTTAAAATGGCGTTTCAAATAACCTGAGACGAATTAGGAGAGGCTTATAAATGTAGTTTTATTGGCAATCATTTTTAATAACCTATTGTTCTACATTATTTTGTTGAAAGTATTTTTTTTTTTTTACGTAACTTATATGAAATAATAACTTTTTACTCAAAAAAAATTTTCACGCCGTCTCTTTTGTTAGGTGAACATAATATATATATTTTTAATATAAAATACTTTGTAGAGATATTATTCAATTATACCTATTATAATAAAACGAGTAGTTTTCAGTATCGACTGGTGATTTCGAGTCAAACAATGTCATATGTCGTTTCATGGTTATAGTAGGCCGGTCATGCGTAGTGCGGGTAGGAGCCAAGATGTGATGTCACGTGGGGAGGAGCCATAGAGTGGGGAGAGTAGAGGTTGCCTCCTCCGCCTCCCCAGTTACTCCATGACGCTGACGGAAATATTGACGCTGAAACAAAGTTTGCTAACCTAAGTTAATATAAGTTGCAGTGGCTGAAATATATTTGTGAGCAAATACTCCAAAATATTAATTTTCAAAATTTTTCTAAAATATACCAATCATTGTCAATTATATTAATGAATAAATGGTACATTTTTGGTGATTTTTTAAAAATTAAATATATAATATTTAAAATATAAATTATTATAAATTATTCGCTTTGACAATATATCGCTATAGTCGCAAAGCATTTTGCAAGGTTATAAAACGTTACGTCACGTATAATCACGTCGTTATTTAAAGTAAAACTCAGAATTAGGTTAAAAATTATATTAATATTATTTATTTTCATATTATATATTTTTTCAATTACGTGAGTTTTCCTAAAGTCAATTGAAGTATTTTAAAACTTGAAAGTTTAAAAAAAAGTAATATTACATCGTATTAGAACCAAATATTGAATCGTATTTGAACCCGTTACAAGTACCAGAAAGGTTGAGAAAATGAATGTTTATTCCATTAAGTCAAGAGCGTGAAGCGGTCCATGGCGCTGACATCCAAGTTGAAGCAGTGAGCCAATATTTGATCAGTAAGTGTACATTAGCATTCAATGCAGATTACACTTTGCTGCGATTGAAGGGTGAATGATATTAACTAATATAGAACTATTTTCACCGCCCCTAGATCCTACCTTGTTGAATTTTAAAGTTGTCAAATGTAAACCAAAAGCATATATTTTCTGTGTGTATTTATTTTACAAGATGATATTTTACAAATTATATCAACTTAAGATCTTTTTGTTTATCTGGTTTCGACCTTTTGTGTTGGTTAGAATAATTTTAATAAATAAAAAATATTATTTTATTAATAAAATCACATGTACCTACTAATAATTAGTTGTAACATATTTTTGGTATCTACAACGTTGACTTTCCTCATAGAAGAACTCACGTTTAAATGTTTTCGCGTAAAAGTAAATTAATATATCGTTTTATAACCTTGTGGCTTATTTGTTTATGCTGAAATCGCAACGCTTTTTTAATTGATAACACATAATACCAACTGGAACAATTTAATTACCTGTCGATGTTGGCATAGCTGCGTGCGGAGCCATGAAAGAGGAAAGCTTAGCCGAGTGGTGATACGAGCTCATGAATAAATCGCTCTGGTATTTGTAAGCGGGATCGCTGGCCGCCGGTTGCGTTGCCGCAGCCAGTCCTTGGAAATCGAACTTGTACGCATATCGTTTACCGTGTACCTTCGTCATTATATTCTTGTCGTAGTAGTATCTGTGCAAAAGGAACATTATTAAATATGAAATTTATTGCATCGAATAATATAATGTGACAATAAAAAACAAATCGCAACAGTTTCGCTCAGCAAAATGGGTACCCATAAAATCGCAAAGCGGCGCAGGTTTTGCCGTGTCTATGGTGAGACGGGCTTGTACCTATGTCCGTCCATATGATACCGATATTTTGAAGTTTTTACCTCAAAGCTCGGCTTAGTTTATCGTAGTTCATGTTCGGCTTGGATTTACGTTCTCCCCACCTCCTAGCCACTTCGTCTGGGTCTGTTAACTTGAACTCCCCGTTCGTCCCCTCCCATGTGATGCAACCGGCGTTACTGGAGTCGCTTAGTAGTTCTAAAAGGAACTGCCACAGTTGGATTTGTCCGGATCCTATGAAAATAATTTTAATTATTAAAAATGTATATATAATCAATATTTATTACAAATACTCGTAACAAGAGTATATACGCTGTTAATATTGTTTTTTTTATGTTAGTTGCTTAAGGTTTAACGATTGTACAAAATCAACTTTTATCATTATTATTTACACTACAGCATAGCTCTGAAGTTTACGCGTACTATGTCGTGATCAGCTAGTTACTTTATATCAAAATATACATTTTGGTAAATGTTCCTATGATAGATTTTACCATCAAATACAGCAACCCTGTTATTAAGGAGTAATAAAGCGGGTTGTTACGACACACCCTGTTATACCATTTATATAAAACGTTTCCCTTAATCATTTACGAATCTAAAATATTTAGGTCAAGTCTGTTTAGGTCTTTGTCTAAATTAAACTTAAAAAATACTGTACTACTGTACTGTATCAGCCTCTAAGCCACCCACTGCTGAGCGAAGGCCTCTTCTCCATATAGAAGCTCCACGCTGCTCTACTGCCAGTTGGTGGATAATCATCGTAAATCATGGGTAACGATCGTTATCAGTTGTCTATGATAACAACCGGGACCGACGGCTTTACGTGCTCTTCGAGACACGGTGGGGACCCACAAGGACATACACCCAGTCCGGAAACAAATATTTGTACAGATACAAATATCTGTCCTGAGCCGGTATCGAAACCGCGACCGCCGGCGCGCGGTTTGAGGCAACTACTCACACCACTACACCAGAACGGTCGTACGTAACTTAAACAATAATAAAAAATAAATCCGGATTTGGTGAGATCTATGTCACGGTTGCTAAATAACAATTGTTTTTTTAACAATGAGGTAACGTAATAAATTTCTATATATTATTATTTATTTATTTCAATGACGAACTATCTATAATGAATTTATGTAATTGTACTAGAAATCTTAAGGGAGAAGAAATTAATTGAGCTGTGTCATATAATCTACTGTCTTTATTAAATTAGATTAATATTGACCGGTTAACTTCAATACTATATATTTGCTAATATATTTGCGTAGTCAATATTTTGAAAGTTTGTTAAACTACAACTACATATACAAATGTATCTAAAAGTATAATGGGCCGAGTCGTTCCCACATGTTGCGATATTGGGCGGCTGTGTTACGATTACGCACGACTTGAGCCGAATACGCTCGACTGAAACAGAATACCGTTAACAAAAAAAAAAAAAAAGAAAGAAAAGTATCGAGTGCTTTACGTATTATAATAAATCGATACCGAAACAATATTAAAAATATGATAAGTATTTATTTATATTTTATTATATTATGATATGATATGATGATATGATGATGATATGATTTATATTTTATTATATTATGATAAGTATTTATATTTTTTATTATTGTAGTGTAGGAGACATCACCATATTTTATAGTATGTATTTTGAAGTATTCATGATAACATATAGCAAAAAACTTTATAACTGACTTTTTTCTGTTAAATATTTTGCACACGCTACATATACCACTAGCGAAATGGCCGGCTCACACGAGCGTAGCATCCCAGTGATTTATACTCAATCGATTATGTAGAAGTCACAACGTTTGTGCTCGCCTCTCGCCTCGCTGGGAAAGCTTGAGGCATTGTCTGTTATGCCTCATCGATTTTACGACTCGCAATTAATCGTCGATCGACGCAATGATGCACAACAAAAACTTAAGTTGGAAAAGTGGATATGTGTACCCAAAAGTTTTTTTTTTATTACCTTTTCTTTAATTCTAGCTTTTAATAATGTTTTATGTTACATTCTATATGTATACAAACAACGGGTTCGATTACCGTTCAGGGCAGATTGTCTTTGTATTTTTACAAATATTTGTTTCTTGTCTGGGGTATGTCCTTGTGAGTCTCCTCACCGTACCTCTGAGAGCACGTAAAGTCATCGATCAAGGGTTGTAATCGCAACTTGCGTGGGTATACTCGTAGTATGGGTATATTGTAAACATTTTTAAATGACATTTCTATAAAATAAAAACATAAAACTCTCGCAATTCTTAGTCTTTACATAAATTAATAAATACAGAATTGTGTTAATGAATTGAGAAACTATTATAGCTACGTATAATAAACCCACGCAAGTTGCGGTTAATAACCCTGCATCGGTTTCGATTGTTATCATATACATCTGATACAAATCGTCACTCATAATTAATTTATCCGCCAACTCCCAGTGGAGTCGAGAGCACGTGGATTAAGCTCCATCCGTTCTCCTACATGGAGAAGAGGACTTTGCACAGCAGTTAGACGTTTACAGGTTGATTCAGTTCAGTTTAGTACAGTTAGGGTGTGACTCCACCAGAGCGGATATGTGCGGAGATGTGTTTAAACAACCAATAGAATTTCGTTATTTACATACCACTGAGCGAAATTGTATTGGTTGTTAAAATACGTCTCCGCACATGTCCGCTCTGGTGGAGTCTGGGTTTTATGATACATGTCTATTTATTGTGCTGTGTTTTATCAGTTACTATCTTCATGAGCGAAATTTACATGCAATATTTTCTTTTTATTCTTCGAAGTAGTCACTACACTTCAATTGACTTGTGTCGTTATTTTTGATGTCGTTCTACTGCATATGCAACAAGGTCTATTGTATACGTGATATCTCTTAGATTCTGCTTTTTTTCTTAACAATTTGTTATACCTACGGGCTCATTTTGCCCATGCCTTTTGAATTCCAATTTATTATTTTATAAATTCGTACTCAGTACATTGTAGCTGCTACATTAGTAATCTTATCTTAATCTTAAGTAAGTTAAGTAATCTTAGATTCTGCTTGCAGATTACTGTCTTCATAGATTCTATGTGCTGTATCTATTAATTAACAAATTTGGAGGTACCCCTAAGTAATTAAATTATAACTTTTATTTTATTAATAAACATTAATTTATATTGATACGAGTAGGTATTAAATTTGTGATACGTTTGTATTACTCTTTTTTTATTTATTTATAAAAAAGTCCAAATTGCACTTTAAGAGAAAATCATAATTAAAAAAAAGTTTTTTTTAGAATATCGAAACATGTTTTATGTTATTCACTTAAAGTTTCAGCTGTTGTATAGTATTTATTTATCTTTTAATTACACACTGTTACTGTACTGTTTACTGTTAAACACTGTTGTGTTTGTGTAGATTTTTTTTTTACATCGTGATACCTATGTGAGTATTGTATTAATTTATTTTGATAGCTTTAACAATACGCTGCAAAATGTATTAATAAATTTGACAAATAAAATAAATAAATATATTTTTAATTTCACTTAATAACAATTGAAAATAAAAACATTAAAAGCACATCATATTTATTCCACAGCACATTTTTTTTTTTAAATTTATTTGAGGTAAATTGAGTTACAAAAATTGGACCTGTTGTTTTAGTATAAGTAGGTAGGTACCACAAATATAGCCGAGAGCCTTATATTCAAAAATTTTATGCTCGTAAATAATTTTAATTACTCTAATTAAAAGTCGATGTTTAAGATAGCAGATAAAATAAAGTAAAGTATGACTTATTATTCATCGTATCATTTGAATTCAGTCACAGGTGAGGTGAGGGCGTGTGAACGAATGTTACAGCTTAGGGTTGGTGCCACGTGCCAAGTATCTCACGAACACGCTTGCCCACGATATGTAATGTAACGTAATTATATGCTTTGATTTACAGGCGTAAAGCCAACCGAGGTAATTTATTTTAATTTGTAGTGTTGTTTTAATTCATTTTCAAATACGATAGGGTTGTTAAATAAAAGGAAATTGTTTTTTTTTTTAAACTGTGTTTGCTAAGTATTTTAAAATGTAATAAAATGTTTTGAATTTACAATATATACATTTCAAAATGGTTATAGTGCTATTAAAATATTTCTATTATAAGCTCCGTAATGTAAAAATGTATTTCACTATATTTAATGAATACCAATACCAAAACAAGTATCTTATAAATATGGAATTGACAGAACTGTTCTGTTCTGCTTAAATCTGTTGGTCAAAGTCGGTCAATTTAAGTAGCCCTAGTACTGTTAATGCCGTGACCCTACAACAAGCGTTGTTAGCCCATTAACATTTTGACTTTCCAACAAAGGGTCGATTGTAGACAGATAACATATATAATATACACAATTTCGTGACCTCTGTGTTCCCACATGAAGTATAGTGACCGGTTATCAAATAAATCTAGTATTAAGTATTTGCGTGTAAAGTCGCAGTCTCTATTTGTGTATGTGTTCTGTTTGGTATTGGTATTTTATATATATTATAAAATAAGGTTGCGCCTTGACGATTGCGTTTTCGTGGACGATATAAGCAACATATTGGTTAACACTGTATAGTCAGGAGCCGAATTTACTGACTCGGCCGTAAAAGTGGACCCCGAAAGCTCTCTGACCAAACTCGAAATCTCATGAAAGAATGACGCTTATTAAATCTGCACTCCTCTGGAGATCAGCAGATGGATATGCAGATGGATATAGAAATCTTTGAAACACAATATACGTGTCTTTTATACGAAACATATTTAAGATACGTAGAGCGGGATCGGGGCTTCAAAGTGTTTTCAAGGTCATTTGTATGTCAAAGCCTGTTGTAGAAGCTAAAAACAGAGGATGGAGGTACAGTGTCGACCTGAGCCGAAACTGTAAGGGAGGTCGACAAGTTTTACGTATAATAATATACCTCGATCAACCAATCTGTTCGTAGCTCGGCTGAAGATCTGAGAGCCGAGCTTAGCCGACATTATTCCGAAGATATCTAGGTCATCAGCTTGCACGAGATTAGTATGACTCTGGGGCAGTTTAAATACAATAAGGCACTGGGTGAGGACGGTATTACGTCAGAGCTTCTGAAAGCAGGTAGAATGCCGGTACTCAAAGCCCTTCAGAAGCTCTTTAACGCCGTCATGCTTAAGGGTGTAATGCCGGAAGACAGGAAAGAAAGCGTGGTGGTGCTCTTCTTCAAAAAGGGCGATAACACCTTGTTGAAGAATTACAAGACTATTTCGCTACTGAACCAGGTTTATAAGCTGTTCTCTAGGGTCAATACGAATCATCTGACAGGCGAGTTTGATGACTTCCAGCCTCGCTACACTAAACGCTACATCATAGATCATATACATACGCTGCGGCAGATTATAAAAAAGACCGAGGAGTGTAATCGCCCATAATGCCAAGTGTTTATGGTGCTATCTGTTATTTATACAAACATTTATATATATATATATATATATATATATATATATATATATATATATATATATATATATATATATATATATATGCTAAAGGATATGACTTCATACCTGAGTTAGCTAGACGACTGCTTGTTGGACCAAACATCTGGTAGGGATCTGAAAAAACAAATATATTATTTTAATATTAGTAAAAATTATGTAACAAAGTAATTAGAGTGTGTGAGATGAGTCCATGAATAGGTAGATTCTTGTGATACGTATTACTTTTTTTTTTCTTTAATTATAAAAAAATACGATGAAACTATTCCGTATTAAATCTTTTTAAAAGCATATTGTGTGATGTTGTTTAATTGTGTTATCAATCAATTTCTTTTGTTTTTTTTAATTATGAAAGTTATTTAGAAATTCAACACGATATATCTCAGGCGAACTTTGAAAGTCATCAAACAGTTGCACTTCTTCTAATTTTTATTGCACTGGTCTCTCCTTGCGGTTTTGCATGCTGTGACATTTATTTTGTTTATTTCCCTGAGTTGAGCTATAGTGTGATCTATAGCCTGCATTATACTTGACTAATGTAGCTATCCAAAGGTGAAATAATTATTAAATTCAGTTAAGTACATTTAGGGTTTATCGATTACAAAGAAATATTTCTTCCTTATAATTTATGTGTAGATAAATTAATGTTCTAGAAAGTACGATAGTTGTAATCTTTTTCAAAAAAGTATATTCCCGCAGTTTATCAGTTAGTGAAGGTGTTTTACTTGCCTAGGCTGTAAAGATAGCTGTTGTCATGACAACAAGTCAACAACAATATCGAAAAAAAAATAGATACAGTACATAGATTGCATTTAAAGCAGCCTTAATGAACCCAACGTGCAGCCCTCAGAATTAGCATAGATAATGTTGGCTACCGATTGTACAGTGGACTGTAGATAATGCACTATCTCAATTTTAACCTTTAGAAATGTAGTATTAAGGACGAAATTTGTTAATGTATATTAGAGTGGATTTCAATCGAATTTTAAAATATTTTACCCGGTTGCATGTTACATTTATATTATTAATACTATATATATACGAGTATATATCTCTTGATTTTACTCTCATGTTGTTTATATTGTCTATCGTTATTGCTTCGCTTCTATACATTCTATTATTTTATTGTCTGTAATATTCTTAATGAGACATTAAAAAAAGGACAGTTATATCTAACAAGAGTGTTCAAATAAGCAAACGAACGAACAATTGATTCACTAAACTATATTATTCGAAAGTATGAAAAGTTGTTGACGATCATAGTTAATTTTTCTACCATACTTGGTTGTTTTGCATCCACTTTGATATTTTACGCCTATTTCATTTAATTTTAGCTGTATTTAATAAATTATTTTAATATATTATTAATATTTCAATAACAGATTATATTTCGTTAAAAGTGTTATTATGCAACCTCTTAGCAATCTGCCATTTTGACGTTAGACAAAGTGTTAAAAGCGAGCAGACCAATCTGTTCTTTTTGCACGTCTCATAAGCGAAGCGTTGAGGTGGGTTTTACTCCCACTTCACGCAAAACGAGTGATTTTTCGAACATAAAATATCTCTATTTATCGTATATTGCACTTTTAAAATAATGTTTAGGTACCTTAGGACCAGTTTCACCACTTGCTATTAAGTTCCGGATAACCTAACTGGTACTTATTTTGACAGATGACCCATACAATTACCTGCCAAAAAAGTGCCAGTTAGGTTAGCCGGAACTTACTAGCAAGTGGTGAAACTGGGTCTTAATGTATTATTGTTATTTAAAAGAATTAAAAAAAACTGTTTAAAAAGTTCTGTCTTGAACGTCCGTGTGTCTGTATGTGCGGATATTGTGTGTGGTCACGATAACGACCGAAATAATTCACTAATCGATTTCTTTTATTTTTCTTACGCTTCATTATCTATAGGAATAGAACCCTATATAATTTAACGGTCTTATTGTATGTGGTTTAATTGTTTTTAACAATTTTATAGTGAAAATGAGATTATGAGGCGTGCACTTTTGTATTTCCCAAATTATTCTATATTATTATAGTATAAAATATTTAGTTTGAAAATAATTAATTTTGAAAACGATGTTTCGTTCACTTAGAGTTGTTATCATATTATTTAAAAAATCTTCTACGTAATCAAGCACATATTGTGCTTGTGTAATCAATTATCAACAATAATTTAACAAATATATACTTATCATAACCCGTGTAAGAATTGTCCACTACTCCTATTGTGCACTTTGACGTTTGACGACTTTATCTCGTGAATGACATATCAAACTAGATAAAGTGTTCTATGTGCTATTGTATGGTGAACTATTGATAAAATAGTGTATTTTCTTTTTTTGAAGAGGATGTAAAAAAGAGGAAGATAGAGAGAAAAGATGATAACCCTTATTATATCTTTATATTGATATTCTTGATAAATGTCCCACTGCTGGGCAAAGGCCTCTTCTGCATATATAAGAAAGGTTGGAGCATAATCCGCCACGCTGCTCAGTAGAACCGCAGTAGCGGGTTGGTAGATATTTTTACCTAACATGAGTAACTATCGCTATCAGGTGTTTATGACAAAAACCGGGACCAACGGATTTACGTGCTCTTTGAGGCACGGTGGGGAGACCCATAAGGACATACACCCAAACCGGAAACAAATATTTGTACAAATACAAATATCGGCTCTGAGCGGGAATCGAAACCGCGACCGCTGGAGTTAAGGCGACTACTCGCACCACTACACCAGAACGGTCGTCAAATTCAAGTCAATTCGGAATATTACAGGGAAATATCCCTGGTACAACGCTTTTCCTGGTTTACTGACGATGACCTTTGTAACCTACTAAGCATTAGAGAAAGAATCGTCCATCCCATTCGTCAGTCCCATGATAACGACACTGCTTTTGTTTTTATTGGCAATTATTTATTTACTTTTGTTTGTGCAGAGAGGAATCCTATAATTATGTCCAAGCGGCTAGATGCTAATTAATATCTTTTGAGATGAAGTATAATTAAAAATAAACTACATTTTCCAGTCACGAATAGGCCAATTTCAAACGCAAGCTCTTGCAACTACTAACATAATTATTGTTAGTCTTTATATATGATATTTATATGAAAGTAGCTCGAATTTTGCTGGACCGCATCAGCTACGTTCTCCGCAAAAATGGCGATCGGGTACATCGGTTTGATTTTAGCATATGCTGCCTAAACCGCAGCAATCCAAGGGCCATAATATACTCTTTTGCAAAAAAAACGGGCACTTAAGCAAAGAACTATTTTATAGTTACTATTAGTTTGTTTGACAATTTTAGGTATTGTTATCCTCAGAATTTTATAAATTAATTAGGAAGGAATAGTTTTCATCAGTTTTATCATAACATTTTAATTAAATTATTAAGAAATAATGTTTAAGCTCAAAACACTATGATTGTACCTGCTCGCTAAATAAAAATGAAACGCGTTAATTTCTTTGTTTTTCTTGAATACATTAAAAGCAGATAAAAGTTTAGTATTGAGTGTGACCCCCTCTTGCTGAAATCACAGCTTGCATTCGTCTGGGCATGCTGGTGAGTATATCTTTTATGGTTTCTTGGGGAATACGTTTCCACTCCGCGGTAATCACATTCTTTAGCTCTCTGATGGTCTGCGGAGCCGGCTGCACTGATCTCACTCGTCGCTTCAGAACGTCTCAGACATGCTCTATGGGATTGAGGTCCGGACTTCTAGCTGGCCAGTCCAAACGACGAATTCTGACTTCTAGCATATACGCATCCACACCGCCAGACCGGTGGGCGCGAGCGTTGTCGTCCATAAAAATTGAGTTTTCGCCAAGAGCGGTTAAAGCGGGTTGTGCATAAGGAATTAGAACTTCCGTTATGTATCGGTGTCCAGTCAGTGTACCGTTTTCGATGAAGACTAACTCCGTACGATCCATAGAATTTATTCCTGCCCAAAACATAACAGAGCCCCCTCCATAAGGTGTGATTTCTTCAAAACATGCCTCTGTAAAGCGTTTTCCTCGTCTACGTAGCACTCGCCGACGTCGGTCTTCACCATGCAGAGATATCCTGGCTTCATCGGAGAACAATACCCTATCCCAGTCTTCATAAGTCCATGACACACAATTTCGAGTGAAACTAAGCCTGGCAACTCGATGTCCACGGAGTAATTTAGGGCCGCGTGCCGGGCGATGACTGTGTATATTAGTAGCGAGAAGCCTCCTCCTGACCGTCCATAGACTAATTTGCACATTTCTTACTTCTTCGAGGGTGTTCTTGAGGTCCACATAAGAAGATTTGCGATTTCTCAACGCTTGACTAACTAGAAAACGATCATCCCGTGGTTCGGTACATGTCTTTCTGCCAGAACCAGGCCTTCTCTTGACGGAACAGGTCTCTTGATAGCGCTGCCAGGTCCTTTGAACTGTCGACCGACTCACATTTAGCCTCTGAGCCACGAAGCATTGACTGCAACCTTCTTCAAGCAGCGCAATAATTTTGCTCGCTTTTATCACTTTATCTACCATTTTCGAAATTGCTAAACAGCAATAACAATACTTTTAAATATCAAGGACACCAGATAATTTAATAAAAATTGACAAAAAGTTAATTAGAGTCGATATTAACTATAGGGAATTCGCGCCACAAAATGTAGTTAAAAGGTATTTTCTTTGAAAACCAGGCTCAGTCAAAAATTTGAATTTGGAATGTACTCTTATAAACATTATGGCACTTTTATAACTGGCCAGTAACATGTTCAAATGATTAAAACCTTTTTGGTATTTTATTTTTTTCAGCCAGGAAGAAAATCGAAACCGCCCGTTTTTTTTGCAAATGAGTGTATTATGCATCTCACCATAAGTTAAAGATATGGTCAGCCGTACTTGGCCTTTGAAAACCCGAGAATAGGGTTGGGTGCTCCAAATTTTTGTAAAATCTTTTCTGGTCACTCAAAATCAAGCGATTTATTCGGAAAAGCTCAACTCTCTCGGTACCCAATATCACGCTGGTTATGTTATACCTAATGCCTATTCCATTTAAGGCTATTCAAAAGTAGCGCACAATCCTTGGCCTTGTATTGCCTGACCTGAAACTTTAAAGGCTTTGGCTACAATAAAACTGAGGCCAGATCAGGCTGTTCTAGTTACATCCTTTTATATATATTATGATTATACTATAATCGTGTTGCTCCTTTTTTTAGAACGTATCAGCATCGTTTTAATAATAAAAATAGGTGTTCTCTTCTCTCTTTTTTGTTTTAGCTGTTACGCCCAATTGATAAATAATAGTCTGAAGTTATTATTTGTCCAGTAGCTCTCAAATCCTAAAATTTTTAGAAAAGTAAAATGTAAGCAAATTATAACAATAAAAATCACGGCCCTATTTGCATCTATTCATTGGACCCATTTCATAAAACCCGTCGCGTCTATGCAAATTATCGTAATAATTCTCAAGTACTATACCAAACGCTGGTCAATTGGTTCGAATTGCTTTAAGCAAAATTAACCATAGTTAAAAGATAAGATAAGAGCTAATTTAGCCCGTATCTATATATTAACGCTAGCGATAGTTGCACAATGATATTGAAACAAAAGCGTCCCCTAACTACTGTTCGCGGCTTTGTTAATATTATAATAAAGTAATAGTTAATGGCACTCGTGTTACTGTTGGGCTATAAAGCAAGGAGCTATGACGAATCGACCCCATGTCTAATAGATTTGAATGTGCCATAAATGGTTTTTTGATTCTTGTTGCAAACGATGAGAAGGGAGTAAGTACTACGTAATGAATTATTAAAAAAAACAAAAAAAAACATTGTTTTGACGTGATTGAATTAATAAATTTACTACTCGATTATTGCGACACTGGTCAGAATTTTTAAAGGATATCTTTTTTTTTTTATTTGTTGATTGGTTCTAAATATCTAATAATATACATTTCTATTATTTTTAGAAATATCTGTCTGTCTGTCTGTCTTTGTATGAACACGCATCACTGCTAAGGCACTAAGTGTATGTTATCCTTCAGGTAACATTCAATCTTTGTTTCATCAAAATCGCTTCACTCTATCAAAATCATAAAACGTATTCTGACGTAGTGATTAGTTTTTAATTCATCAAAATCACTCAATCAGAAGTTATTGTTGTTTCGATTTTGTTAAAACATTAAAATGTAATCCGAAAAATGGTAATAGCGTTGTGTTAAAATAATGTTTTATAGCATTCATTAAATTAATAATCTATACATATAATAAAATGGTAGAAAAGTCAAAACTGTACATTGAATATTTTTTAAAAAGAATACTTGGGGTGTGATCTACAATCGATACCGAAGCCAAAAATATAGTTTTTAGAATTTTTGTCTGTTTGTCTGTTTGTCTGTTTGTCTGTTTGTCTGTATGTATGTCCGGGATAAACTCAAAAAGTACTGCATGGATTTACTTCAAATTTGGCACGAATATTATTAAGAAGTCGGGTCATAACATAGGCTACATATTATCACGCTATCACCTATGGGGAACGAGCAGTGAACCTTTATTTCTTCAACGCATTCTGTAACAGCGTGTAATCTAACGACGCATATTTGAATGTTGTTATTATGTTAATAACCATGCTATAAGCTATCTTCACACTATAAAAATCACGAAATATAAGTAACTTAGGCTGATAAACATAATAAATGTAAGAATGAATGTAATATAAGAAATGAATACAAGTAGTATCAAGACAAGCAGCGCCATCTATGAGATTTTAAAAACATCAAGTCGAATTACATGTGTAAACCCTTTTTGGATATAAATAATTTAAATTTGATCATGTTGGCGAGGTTAATAGTTGTTTACAAAAGTCATAGATGGAGTTGTGCATTTTAATAAAAATTAAAATGCACAACTCCATGATGAGCAAGACAATTTAAAAAATGTGTTTATATAAGTTTTAAGCTGCTTCATCTATGTCTTATAAAATTCATCGAGTTTTTCTGTATGTAATAACAAACAGAACTCAAAAAGAACTGAATAGATGTATAACAAAATTTAAACTCGAAAACGGCACGCTATTGCTGTAAGCAATTTGAGCTAAATAACGAAGAAAGAGGAAAATGAAGCATGCCATATATGTTATAAAGATAAGAAATGCTTATGCTTCTCCGGAACCTATTTCCTCAAAAGTTGTGGAACGGGACCCGCCTTAAAGTCATCTCGCTCCACAGACACACCATTGAGGTGGAAATTCTTACGGGTTGTGGCGTCGGCGAAGCAGTATTTATACCACGCATTCCCCTCATTCCTCATAACTTCCCGTTCCAGTTCAAGCGCGTACAGTTCCTCGTGAGTGTTTGCTTCGCGATGACCATCAATAAGTCGCAGGGGCAGACACTGAGGGTAGCTGGTTTCGACCTCAGGACGAGCTGCTTCACACGGGCAGCTGTACGTCGCGTCGCTTGCTCCCGCGTCACCAGTCCTGACTCTCTTTACATTTTGGCTGCGGAGAGCCAAACTACTAATGTTGTTTATCGAGAAGTCCTATAAATATGTATTTTTACCCTATCCTGTATTCCTTATTTATTATTTTCTCCATCCGTTTCAGTCACAACTTATGACTTAATTCAGCAGAATCACCATAAAGTCATTTATTCAAAGCAGGCTAAAAATAAGCACTTTTTGAAAGTCAATTTTACAAAAGACAGTCTCCCTCTGTTACTGTACTTTCTGTAGATATGAAATGTGAACGAAGAAACGGGTAAATGAATGTTATTTTAAAAGGTATAATTGTAGGTATTTTTGTTGCTGTATAGCGTTCACGCAGACGACGTCGCGGGCAGCAGCTAGTTCTAAATATTAAGGTTCAAAAGTCAGTTAACGAAAAAAGCTGCATGATTATGATTACACGATTTATTTTTAGAACAGTTAGAAGTACATCATCATCATCATCTTTCTCATCATCAGTTAGTAACTTCAATCAATTACATAACTACTAAACTAAAACTTATATGCGGGCGACGCCGCGGCCACAGCTATTTATAAAAAAAAAATCTTATGTAATGTTTGCGACTTCGTGTCTACTCGTAATCGATTCAAAATTAGTATATTCGAGTTAAAAGTATGTTTTAACAATTTTAGGGTTCCGTAGCCAAAGGGTAAAACGGGACCCTATTACTGAGACTCCGCTGTTCATCCGTCCGTCTGTCACCATGATGCATCTAAAAAATCTACTCTGAAAGGGGATCTGCCACTGGAATATCTCTAATATGTATTACCTATACGCATCCGAGAAAACCTCGGCACTCGTGCGGTTGCCCGCACTTTTTCAAAGTATAATTTTAACTTTACGCATTTTTGTGATGTTACGTAATAACTATCGAGACTCCCTCCCACCCCCTTGTAAGAGAAAATAAGACATGGTCGACCCCCCTCCCCCCTAAATCGTCTTACGTAATAAATGAATGGCCCCTAACGACAACGCTTGAAATATTCACAGAATATTCAGTTATAAATTATTGACTTTAAAAATAAATAATTAAATTAAAATAAAATTAATATTTATGAGAGATTCCATACAGCAAACGTGTTTTTTTGCCGTTTTTATAGATAATGGTACGGAACACTTCGTGCGCGAGTCTGACTCGCACTTGGCCGGTTTTTTTATTGTGGACAGTGTACTAAAATTAATTAAAATGCTATTATTGAATTAAAATATTCTATTATAACTTTCCAATTGAAAAAAAAAACTAGGTATACACAAATATACATGTATATTAAATAAAAAAGATACATTTTCATATGGATTTTATAATGCATACATTATTGCCAAAATAAACTATCTGGTCCATAGAAATATAGATCCCAATTCATACCACCCACCATATCTAAAGGAATGTACCACTCGTAATAGTAATATTTGTACCGCTTTTGCGTGTGACAGTAAGTTATGCGCGGTACACATATCTGAAAGTTATAAGCTGTACTCCGGAATAAATCCGTTTCGTATGCGGTGGCTCTTAATATAATGCATGTTGGCATCCTTGGTATATTCAGCCATCCCTGTAAGTAATGTAGAATGTATATATATTAATATAATAATAATAATAATAAGACTAAAATCTTATTAAATCTTCTCTGCAGATCTACATTCCGAATCGGTGGTAGCTTTACTTTTACAAAATAATAATCAATTTAAAGTTTTAATTAATTTGTAAAATGACGATTCGATGGTGCTCGTGGCTATTTGAATAAAGTTAATTTTGATTTTGATTTTGATATATAATTGTTGTCGTTATACAGTTCAATAGAATGCTTAACTAACTCGATACGACACATATAGCCTCGTTCCCACTACGCCGGACGCCGGATTGGTGAAACTGCCGGAAAAACTAGTGGCCATACATTTTATATGAAGCTATTCATATTTATCCGGTTCCGATGAAAACACCGGATCCGGTGTTTTGTGAGGTGTTTTTGCCGATCCGGTGTCATGTGAACACCTCGTTCCGGGATCCGGTTTCCGGCGATTTCGCCGGTCCGGCGTAGTAAGAACACGCCGTACCTCGTTAGCCATTATAATAAATATTCTTAATAAAATACAATCATATCGCTTAATAATTACTATAAATTTTTTCTCTTAAATTTTGAAAAGTTCGTTATAGTTTAGAATAATTTAAATACACTCACCCTTATAATTATCTTTCCTAAAACATCCATATGATCCTTATGTACGTGTGCATAGAACTTGGTACCAGGTCTTTTGCAATTGCCGAAAGTGTACTCACTGTGTATTGTTTCTAAAATTGATATTTTGACAAAATTTAACTAACACTTATTAATTTCTAAAGTTGAGTTTTAAAGAGAGGTATGTCATAATATGTATTTCAATACTACCGATATTTACAAATACAGGAAAAGAAAATTCAGTCACTATTGATTTCATTAAGTAATTATTATATAAAATACTGCTTTTTATGTTAGTTGAAATAAATTTTAATTGGTATTATAAATTAAAAAAAAAAAACTTAAATAAAATTAAATAAGTAGATATCTGCTATTTGGTGCGTTAAAAAATCGGTAATATGTCCAAGAGTATGGAGCTATCATTATAACATTAATGATATCTGTAAAGAAGACTAAATATATGTTAGGTAATCACTTAGATATTTTTATTTAGATTATTATATAAATTGTATTTTTACCTTGATCTGGCGGCGAGCCCGTTAAAGTTAAAGCGTTCAGCGGTGTGAAATACTGCCAGCAATAGTTATCAATAACTGTAAAATTTTGATAAAGGCTTTTATTGTTTTTAAAATGTGTAAATTATCTAATGTCTAATTTATATTTTTTTTTTATATTTTTTTGTCTAATATATATTTACCGAAGAGAAGTAGTATGATGATCTTAAAGATGTTATTAACCATTCTTCTGATAACGAAAGACTAACAAATTGTTAAATAATATAACTTAGCGCAGCAGATGAGCATGAGAAAAATGTTGGAGCATTTGTTTCGTATTTATATATTAATTGTTTTTAAAACATAATATGAATCATGGAATTCTTTATTGTTGGACTAACAACACGTCATTTTGATTACCTTTATTCGATTCATACAAAGATAAAATATTGTATATGTAAGTAAGGTTTTGTAATCGTGCAAAAATAAAATAAAATGTATTAAAAATACACTTGACTAATAAGTAAAAGACTAATTTAAAAAAAAATTCTGCTCTTACAAATCAGTAAACAATAATTCTGACCGAGTTTACGTAATAATCAATATTTCAATCGGAGAAGTGGTTAAATAATAGAACGTAAAACAAAAAACAAAAAAAAAATCCTTCTAATTTAAAATTTGTAAAAGGTAAATATATTTCATTGTGTACATTATTAAAAAAAGGGAAACAATGTTAAAATGTAATTATTATACAACTATAATAATAATTAACAAAATAAGTTAGTTCGTCAGTCATTTATAAGAGTTCATTATAAGACATCTTTTATTCTTTTTAAACTGTAATGATAACATTTCTCAAATAAGTAATAACGACAATAACTGAAATATTTGTTTTAGAATTCGAGAAATTTAAATGTTTTTCTTTTTTTCTATTAATAACGTAAAGCCTGTGAGTTCGAACTTGAAATCTGGTGTGAGTTTCATCTTAAGACACCGTTTAAAAGTGGACTTATTACTGTATAAACAAGTTTTTGTGTAAACGTAACGTAGTCGTATTGTATATACTTATAACAAGTAAAGCAGACTATCGCGAATATTAGCCAGTAAAAAATAAAGTTAGAAATTCAAGGATGCCATGAGGATCTCGTATAATTTTATTGTATTGTATGCACAAAATATCTAATTTAATTAATCAGATTTGATCAAAGTTGTTCGGTAAATCATTAATTTCCATCAACTACTCGCACTTCACCGGTTATTTTGTTTCCAAATAACAACGAAAACACAACACATTGTGTCAATTTGGTAAGCAAATAAACTTAGTTCATAAACGCAGTAATTTCATTCAAATAGGTTGGATATGAGCCCAGTTTGATAATTTTTATTTACGGATTTAAAATATAAATGAAAATGAATGGTGATTACATTTTTATACTGTCGGGCCTTGGTAAGATAAATTATACTTTTACATATATATTATTACCTAACCGCCAAAGAATCTGGGTAAAGTCAATGGGGATTTATTACAAAAGTATTGTTGTTCTATGTTTTTTTTAACACATCGTAACGTAAACGGTTTGTTACATGTACATTATAATAATTATGGCGATTAAAAGGAGTTAATGTACAAAAATTCTATAATATATATTTTTAAATATTATTGGCAGTCAGGTTTTATCTGTTTTCAGTAAAAAAATTATCGAAGATATTTTTACAAAGTAATTAAAAGTTAAAGTAATAAGTTAAAGTTTCTTAACAATATTTAAAATATGAAAGTAATTCTAGATATAGATATCTTAAAGTGTTTTTACTTCTTAACCACTGAATCAATTTGGACGACTTTTCGAAATCAGATAAAGTATCTGTCTATTTAACGGTTTTATATACTTAACTTTGTATCTTTATATCTTGACTTTTTATCTTTTATAATCTATATATTTAACGGTTGAGAACGAAAGCTACTTTTGTTGTTAAAATAAAACTTGATGGATATGAAATTTGATTTGGATTATGAATTTGATTATGAATTTTTTCCTTTCAAATGATAAGATATATTGAGTTTTGTGAGAGTATGTAGAAGCAATAAATAGATTATGGAATGAATGGGAAAATATGTTGCGCGGGTATGTTGACGGTCGCTGGTTCGATTCCCGCTAGGGACAGATATTTGTAATTGTACAAATATTTGTTTCCGGTCCGGATGTATGTTTTTGCGGGTCTCCCCACCGTGCCTCCAAGAACACGTAAAGCTGTCGGTCCCGGTTGTTATTATAGACACCTGATAGCGATCGTTACTCATAGTAGGGAAATCATTCGCCAACCCGAAGTGGAGCAGCGTGGTGGATTAAGCCACTTACCACCACCACATTACAAATAAAAATCATTAAACAGTTTATACACACACACACATATATATATTTATTTATTTTTATTATATTCTTATATAGTTTCGTTTTGGGAATAAGTAGTTACGAACGACTATGACGATTTATAAATAATAATAATAAACCATTACATACTCGTTTACCACTAAAGTTTCCAAATAGACTAAATAATTAGGTATAGTTAGAAAATAAGTGCGACAGAAAAATATATTGTAACAATTTTTCCGTATACTGGAAAAAGATATGCGTGTTTGTGGCATAAAAATGCTTTTTTTTTACATTTTATCTTTGTTGTTTCAGTATTGTTTTATATCGGTAGCGATGCTTGGAAAGCGATACCAGCTAATCAAGCAATGTACTCTCTACGCCAAGGCCAAACCGAGCTTACACAAACTGAAATAGACAAGCTAGACTCTTTATTGCCGAGAGGTGTGTAATATATATACTTTATTGGTTTAATGATAGTGAAGTTAATAATAAATATTTCTATTTTGTAAAATACTTAGTTAGATTTGTAGATATAAATCTTTAATTTGGCTAGTGTATCACCTTTGATAATATAATATTGTCATCTTCAATCAATGGCGGTTTTGGGGCATATAAAATCGTACAGTCCTGTAAAGTAACATTCTTTAAATGTCAAATTGCAATCGACTGGCCGGTTGGCGCAATTGGCAGTGACCCTGCTTACTGTTCCCGGGTTGTGGGTATATATCAAGTATTTATTTATTTACATGTGCATTATTTATGAGTAATTTTATTACGAAAAAAATCTTAGTCGGCTGTTACCTAAACAAAAACATTAAGTGGCTTACCTTAGGAACAGATGACCGTGTGTGTGTATATTAAGCTAATAAAAATATCACAATTCAGTGAATTAAATTTTTTTAATTTTTTATTCCTTATAATTGGTAATAATTCAAATTGGTCTTGCTATTTAAAAGGTAAATAAATTAGATTAAAAAATATATTCAAAACGAATATTTTTAATGTAAAAACTCTATAACTTACATGCATTTAGTAAAACATTTTTATTTAGATATATTAATGATCAATACATAAATTGAAGTAGCTTTTATATTATAAAGTCCTAGATATTTATTTCAGAAACATTACAACATATTTACAAGTTTGGCTGGTGTACAGCGGATGCAACGTCTAGGCAATATTTTCGCAAATCGGTAAATATAACTTTACCGACGTGGCAATCAACTCAGCTCACTTATATATATGTAAGTATATAATATGTAATTATTATCTTTGATAATCAACAATTCCGCATCACGATTCTTTTAAGCCAGATACATTTCGTCGACTCTTTTCATATTTGTAGTTGTAAGATTTCACAGTAAAATTATTTAATAATGACTATTATTATTCCGAAAACAGGCATACTCATCTCGAACATTTCATTATTGACAAATTAATTGTAAAATGTCAATAAAACAGTTCAAATGGTATATGTGAAAACCATGTGCCACATTCAGAACTGTGCCCGGGATGAGGTTAGATGATAAATAGTTTAATTACGCAGAAACGTGATGTAAGCAGACTTCCCAAACCATGGGGACCGATAATTTCAAGAGAGTTACGAGGACCCGCTGATTTCTAAAGCAATCGACATAATCATTCTTTATCATTGTTCTTCAATACTGGTGACAATGTTATAAAGTGGACAATCATCAAGGGTTGAAGAAAATGTAGGAATTATTGACAAAAATAAAAAATTAATTAAATTTATACAATGGATCATCTAAAGCAGGGGTGGGCAAACTTTTTTGATCGCGGGCCGGTAAATAAAAAAAAATTCTTGACGCGGGCCAGAAAATTAAAAAAAATAATGCCGCGGGCCGGTCAATTAACAACATTTAGAGCGACGCTACTGGACTAAAAATGTGAAAACATTGTTTTATAGAAACTTAAAAGGTTTATTTGTTTTTATGCTTTTACACATTAAAAAAATTGTCAATTTAGCAGTATTGTTATATAAACTAAGAGATTTTTATGTTTTAAGTGTAGATTAAATATTTTAATTCAAAAAAATATATTACAATTTGATTTTTTTAATATTCAAATTTTTCTAAAAAACGCTCGGCGGGCCGGATTAAAACCTCTAACGGGCCGGATCCGGCCCGCGGGCCGTAGTTTGCCCACCCCTGATCTAAAGTATATTTATAACTGTTATATACAATGCAGTATTACATTTTAATTATTTACTCACATTTTTAGCTTCTAGCAAAGAAAAACACAATTAATCGGCGACTTCAGTGCATTATAATGAAGAGCTATGTACCAACGAAATTCCAGTTCTACAACAGTAGACTACCTCTCTACTATTGTCAAGGAACCGTCTTGATTTTAATGCTTAACACAATTAATAGATATCAAATACACGAGTTTTTTTTACACTCTAAATTGAACATGCCTATGAACTTTAATTTTGAATTCTATAACCCGCAACCATTATAAAAATATAAGTAAATATTTTAATAAATAATTTTAATTTTATACCTTATTTATTGGATTATATAATTACCGCATATATAATATAAATGTATATATTTATAAATCTAAAATACAATTATAAAATTTCTTAGTTATATGGTGCGAGTAGTAACCTTAACGTTTGTGGTTGTGGGTTCGAATCCCGCTCGGGGTAGGTATGTATTTGTATTTGTGCAAATATTTGGCTGGGAAGCTATCCGCTAGCCTGCAGTGGAGCAGCGTGGTGGATAAAGCTTTTCCTACATGGAGAAGTGGCCTTTGCCCAGCAATGGGACGTTTACAGGTTATATATATATATATATATATATATATATATATATATATATATATATATATATATATATATATATATATATATAATTTTTTTTTACTATTTATATTTATCTTACATATTATAAATTTGTCAGTTTTCAAATCCATAATTTTTGGTCAAATTTACGGAAATTTTTGTAATAAATTAACCTAAAGATTTTTTTTTGTGTATAAGTGTTCTTTTTTTTTATTTTTTCAAATAAAAACAAATTGAGTCTTGTTCTGTTCACACTCACGGTTGACGTGTCGTACAAATACTCATCCGAATGAAATTCTTGAATATGATAACATAAGCAACCGGTAAGAACTTCAAAATAGCCGGTCTTCCAAATAAACAGCAGCTGTTAGCGCAATGCAGTTGTTATTATTTTGAAATGCTAATTCAGACGCAATATTTCCGAAATAATACGAGTAATCTAGAGTACCTTGCATGTAAAAGAAATTGTTGTCACAATGTGTTTGAAGGTTACAGACTTTAATAGTATTCGAATATCTAAAGTGTTTTTTCCAAACCGATTGATATCTAGTAGGTATATCCAATAATTTATTATAAAATATTTTCCTCGAAGTATATAGAGGTATTTGTGAAACCTTCATCTTATATGTATGTACAAAATTTCGCATTTACTATTTTAATAATAGCGAAATTAATTTTAAAAAATTAATTAAAATTTTCGAAATTTTAGAAAGTTTTTATCAGTCACCGACCGCTCTTCTAGAGCCCGTCTACCCATCGTACCTCGAAGAGCACATAAAGTTGTCGTTAGTCATGGTAGGTAAATTATTCGCCAACCCACATTGGAGCAGCGTGGTTGATTAAGTTCTCTTATATGGAGAAAAGGCCTTTGCCTAGCTATAGGCCGATTTACAGGCTGATTTAGTTCCGTTCAGTATTGGGTCCTCTCTCATTTTATGCTTTCGTCTATAGGTACTTCATCTCATAGACTTAATGAAAGGGATGTTAGTTGCAAACGATGTCGCGGGTACAGGCAGTTTTTAAATAAATTATTGACTGATGAAATAGAAACGTGTTCTGTATTATATCATTAACAAAAGTGACTTCGCCTTAGAAAAATTCCAAAATATTACGAAATAAGTGTCTATTAAAAATAGTTTAAACACCTATAGTTGCATTCTGAAAGACGAATGAATCACAACGTAGGTGACTAAGCAGTAACAAAAGACACGTTTCGCATAAAAAAATGTTGAAAATAACTGTTAAATGGAGGGTAGTTTGACGCCCCTGTAGGGCGAGGCGCGATCTAATCGAGATGATTATGATAAATGACTACTTGTGTTGGGGCTCGCGGGCGGGTTATTTCCCAACGAGCCCGTGTTACCAGAACTCAAACGTTGTATGAGCACTTATGTGCGTATTATTTAAAGTGATACGCAAACCTATACAGACACACGTACCTACAGAGATACATATAATAATGGAAATCCATACACACATATAAACAGATATATAAATGTTTAAAAAAATGTTTAACACACACACAAGGTCGTCTGTTCCTAAGGTAGGCAACTTAATGTCTGTGTTTTAGGTAACAGCCGACTAATATACATTTTTTTAAGTAAATATACATATAAATAATACATATATAAATAAACTTATATTACACCCAGACTCGGGGCGGGAATCGAACCCACAACCCTTGGAGCAGAAAACAGAGTCACTGCAAACTGCGCCAACGGGTCAGTCTTTAGTTTTTATATATATCCGAAGTGGTTGGTCCTTCATCCTTGTTTATATTTATGGCTACTTTTCAATTATACCAAGTCGCAGGTGATATTTTATAGACAATAATACCACTGGATAGTGTAGCTTTCTAGTGGTATAATCAGTTAAGCTGTTTTGGAGTTTATCAATTACAAACTGAGTAACAAATCATGCCTTTTTATACTATTACTAGAGTATAAAAAAACGACTTTTTTAATAAAAACGAGATTAGCGTATTCAAAATGATGTGAAATGTGATTAGCGTAAACGAATGAACAAATTTACATGATTTGATAGTCAAAAAGGAAATGTTCAATGAGTTCATTACTCATAGGTACTGTACATTATAAAACTGTATCAGGTTCAATACTGTAAATTACATGTACATTAAAGATATTGTGAAGAAAAATTTTTGGAGAGCACTCTACAACTATAACTGAAGCAAAATGTAACTTTTGTAATTTTTTCTGTCTGTTTATATCTTGTCCACGCATCACGTTAAAACTACTCAATTATTTAATTAAAACTAGACATGATCGTCATGATCTGAGTTAATACCACGAGCTACGACACTGGGTACTTTTTATGAAGAACTTCAGCATGATTTTCTTGAGAAAGAGGATGAAAGTCAAAATGTGTATATAATTGTAATTTATTCAATACCGCGTCATCAGATTTCATCTTTTAGATTCATCTATTCCGATTCAGATTTTATCTATTCCGTAAATATCTCAAGGTCTGTCAGTTCAGAAATTACAGTCATAATTATTAAATAAAACTGAATAACTTGAAACCCGAACTATACATTTGAACGTGAAGAAAAATTTTTGGAGAGCACTCTACAACTATAACTGAAGCAAAATGAAACTTTTGTAATTTTTTCTGTCTGTTTATATCTTGTCCACGCATCACGTTAAAACTTACTTACTTACTTACTTACTTCTCATCTTAAGCTGGGTAAAGCCCGGTTCCCATATTCGGAAAACGATTCGTTTTGCTTACGAACCGTTCAATTGGAAACGTGTGAATTGTAATTATACCTTTAATCCAATTTAAATATACTACACTACTACTACAATATTTCAAGTTGTTCGTAAGACAAACGAATCGTTTTCTGAATACAGAAACCGATGCGGCTATTACTTAACTAAATTTCAATACTAGCTGAGCCTCAATTAGTATTAAAATTCGACACAATAGCTATTTCTCGCGATCGCGCAAGTTACGTAATAGCCAAGAGCTTTAGACACTTTAGGCTTAATACAAGGTAGGTAGGGTAGAACTAGTAATAAATAATATTTTAATTTATTTGATGAAGGATTAAAAAAAATTAAGACTAATAAACAACTAAAATTAAGATAAAAAAGTATTTTTTCTTTAATTTAAAAATAATTACTATTTAATTTCTAAGAGACCATCGAATCTATACAGTAAGATAATGTAACTACAAAGATAGCAGCATTACCACTTTGAATTGTAAATTTCTTATCACAATATTTAGTTTGTTATAAATTCAATTGTAAATCATTAACATTTGTGTTAGATAAGGCAGCCCTTAGTTATAATATCAGTATATCAGATAAAACACCACTTCAACACCACTAAGGGGAACTTACACTTAAATTGGAAACGATTGTCTTTATATCTGATGCGTTAAAACACTAAATTATCATTTCAATAATATGTAAATATATATATATATATATCAATCTTTTATTATAAATTTTGGAACGTGAACAAATATATACGAGTATAGGATTATAATCTAATCAATATCAAATTAAAATTTACTTTATTTAATATGGCTTCAAAAACACATTCGAATCGTACATAATATAGAATATATATAATATATTTACTTATTAATTAATTATTTAACTATAGATATTAAGAAGCTACTACCAAACGTGAATGTATATTCTCTTTTAAAAAATGTCATTACAGTAAACATCGTATAATAGGTACATCTTTAGTCATATGTTTTGCACGAAAGTATGCAATACTAAGCCCACCAAAACCAAACAAAAAGTGATTTCGATAACAATTTCAAAATACACAAATACTGTATTCAAAAATAAATAATATCCATTTAACGATATTAAAATATATATAGAAAAAATTACTACTATTACAATTCTATGTTAAAATATATTTTTAGCTTATTACGTGAATGCATTGTATGCATGCATTTGTAAATACTTTTTTTTTACATATATTTTTATTGACTTTTTACTAAAATGAAAGGAACCGTTTTGTAGAATTTATAATTATAACATAACCAGAATAGTAAAATTTCAAATAGGAAAAAAGGTTTTTTGTCGAACACACTTCGATTCTACAAAAGGTTGCAGTCCATTCAATGAAATTGGAAACCATTGAACGATTTGCTACTAGCTAATTTGAATGGCCTTTTAGGGTTCTGTTAAACAAGGATTTTTCATGTTTCCAACACATTTACCTATCTTTCCGATTGTCTAAAACAATATATTGTTTTAAGCTACTTTATCATTGCAGATAAGTGTTTATATGTCTAAAAGTTTCTCACAATATAGAAAAGTCTCTTCACAAAGATATTTTCAAACGTAAAAGTAAAAATTAGCTACAACATCAACTATGATTGATAAACCGAAAACGTTTAATGAGTTAAGCAAAAATATAACAATTTACACACAAAAATTTACAATTTAAATATATTATTCGCCTTTTGAATATAATTTCCGTACGCACACGTTCATTGAAATAGTTCCAGCAGACGTTTTTCACCTGAACGTTAAGCGAAGTTATGATTGCATCAAATAGAATTGTCGAAATACGATTACATTTTCCATTTGCGATTGATTGCTGGGACGAGTCACCTCTGCCCTGAATTGTTGCGTGATTGTTTTGAGATATGATTTCATATTCGTCTGATTGGAAAGTGAATTTTGGGCGTAGCTTTAGATCCTTTTACGAGTTTTTCCAAAATACGTTATTATTTATCAATCAATAATATGTCTAACATTATTAAATTGCGGTCTCTGTGGTACCAATTCAATTTATAATTGGAATTTGTATGTAAATTATATAGATACATTTAATCTAAGAAATGCTTTTGTTACATATATGTTTAAATAACAAAGCTGTTAAAATAAAAAAGAATTGGTCGGTATTTTCGTACATATTTTTCACGATTCGCACAATATGTGTCCCCCGCGGTGTTGACAAGAGCGCTCTGTCGCTCTCCCGCGACGGTCAACAATACACCCGACAAACAAACCACCCTTCATATAAAATTTATTGAGCTACCGCCGAAATAGAACGTTCTTGGGAAAAAGCATTAGAGGTGCCGTCATAATTCTTCTCATTTCGCATGATTTATAAACAATCTGTGAATGAGTGGTCATTTAATCATAATAGATACACACCTAATAAGTTGTCTCGTCCAGTAAAACGTATATTATTTTATACGCCAAAAATTTCATGTATGTCATTCTAATATGATAGATGGTTATTATTTTAAACATTAATTATTATTGTAAAAGTTTCTATAAACTGTTCTCATAGTTAATAATTAAATTAAAAGTGTAACTCCGAACGCTATCTTAATTGCTCGGATCACCGACGAGTGGTTCGAAGGAGTCTCTAGTGTCACGTACGATGTTTGCAGTTAAATGAAATCAGTGCGAGGCTAATTCCCAAAGCACTCGGAACCCCTTCGAACTATCGCTGCTCGCCAAATGAACCTCGTAATGTCCGCTTTTCTACTGTAATTACGCACCCATTACCAACACTAATCTTTCCACCGCTGTCGTTTGAAGAAACCGAATTTAGACTCTATTGAAAGTAGATAAAGTACAATTTTTAATAATCATTCAAAGACTGCCAGCTTTGATGTGTTTTTTTACAAACTCGAAACAGTTCTTATTGCGTTAACCGTAAATCTAAAATCGTTGATCATGCGTAACGACATACAGATTAGTGCCTTCTGCTAAGTAAATAAGGTGTATATTACATTGAATAGACATACATAGAGTAGGGTGTAGCCAGAGGCTTGAAGGAGTTAATGCGTGACGCACAAAAGACCAAATCACGACCCTCCCGACGTGGCCGCGGCGTCAAAGAAGAAATTTGTATTCCAATTATGACGCCACAGACACCCAACGATCAATAATACTAGCAGAATGAGGTCTAGCTCACAAATTACACTTTAAAAATGGTGAAATAAAATATTAAATGGTATAAAAAACGTTAAACGTATATTCTAATTAGTAAAAATTAAGATGTTGATAATTGAAAACCTCTTGTGTGCCAGAACCTTCTTCAATCTGCCAGATCTTTCTGTTATCTGGGATTCTACGGAACAACGTATAATGTACTTTCTAAGACAAAAGAAAAACGTCTACGAAAGCAATAAAATGATAATAAATGGATAATTACTCCATTTCACTGCATTAACGTGCTGCCGAAATAGGGAAGAAAGGAACAAATTCTACGAGGTAGAGAATATTTCTCGTTATGGTCTTTATATTTAGATCCTTAAGAACTACAGAAAAAATTTCCGTTAGGTCCAGTGGAGACCCTACTATTAGCCATTTGATTGCAATTTCAGCCCCAATCTCGGATTCAATAAAGCTCACCCCGTAGATAAAATTTGACATTTCTATTTGTTAAGACATACGATTATTGGTCGGTAATTTCTTTTGATCACTTGGGGATAATTTGAGATGTGTACGGTGTGTCCGTACGAATGTGTATAAATAAAATATTAAATAAAACTGTAAAATATATAATTATAAAAGAACTTAGACTATAATGAATTTAATGGCGGAATGCGAATGGTGAGTTACGCGCGGTACTCTTGATGACCGACAGCGAACTCTGAGTTACGTGCGATACTCTTGATGACCGACAGCGAACTGAATTATTTATTGTAAGTAAAATATTAAAGTGATGTAATTAGGTCACAACAAAAATGCAACCTAAGTACCTAAATGTACGCGCTTGCTCGTACATATTCCCGGGCGGGAAAGATGAGGGTTAGTAGAAGAGATGAGATGCTGCGATGATTACAAGGTGATATAACAATCTTACTTAAACTAACATGCACCTCTTGATTAGTAATGATTAACAAGATGATTGCACATTTTTCTTAAAATCTAAATTACACAGTAGAAGTGTTCAAATATCCATCAGGAACGTTAAATCTAGGTGTCTTTTTCACTAACACACACGCACTTTTATCACAAACACCTTTCACTTCACTACACTGAACTTGTTGTACACTGCACTGGAGTGCCGGGGTCGCCGGAGTCGCCGGGCCCGCTTTTGGACCCCGCTCCGGCACTGGAAAGGGGGCCGGGGCCCCGCTCTCCCGCCTGCTGCTGCACCTGAAGCGCCTGCACAGCCACACTGCTCCGCCGAGCCCCACTAGCGCGAACAATATGTATATCGCTGCGTAGTGGTGGATGTCGTGATTGGACATTTCAGCGAAGGGTTCGGTATTTTTCATAAATTCGATATTTCTCTGAATATCTTGGAGCTGAGCGGTATGGTTACGAGTGAAGTTAGAGGTATAATTTACAGAGACACTCGGTAAGGAGATGTTTATTATGTTATTGATCTGTGAAATCTCAGGCGATATAATATTATATGATACATCGAGTCTACTCTCTTTCTGTCGATGTGAGAAGACAACGAAATCTGATGATTTTATAGTGCAGCCTTCATCGATGCTAAAAAACCCAGAGGTAGTCAATTGTAGAGGTGTAATGCGATCATTGCATACTAGTTTAATAGGAAAAGGTTCACAACAAAAGAAAAAGTACTTATTGTAGTGATTTAATTCTACCCATCGGTTCTTGCAAGCTGTAATGATTGTTTTACATTTCCTTTCCTGTGGCATCGTTTCACAGAAACTATGGTCGTCTTTAATAATGTGAATTGACTTCCTAAAGTGACATAAACTTAACTGCGGTTTTCGTTCTAAGCATGATCTTAAATCCCATTCGGTAAGTGGTATGAATGAGTCATGCTTCAGATTGACGGCCACGTAGTCGGCCACCGGTACCACAACCAACTCATTGCTGGTATCTGTCCGGTGCGGTATAGGGATAATTTTTAATATCTCATACAAGTTGTCATCAATAAGTGGAATCATTATTTCAAAAATTATGAATCTGGAGGTTACTCTTGTGCGGACATGCAATAAATTATATATTTCTGATAGACTGTCGGACGTCTTAATCGGAAGCGACAAGTCTTTAGGAAGCTGCTCGGAGATAACTCCCAGTTCGTACCTCAGTTGGTCGGGCGTGAGAAGATGAAAGTTAAATTTTCCACTGTAAATATTAGTTACAGCATCTAGAAGCGTTTGTTGCACGTTTTTCAAACTAAATATTAAATTGTTCGCGATCATAGCTGTAGTCAAAAATTCATTCACGAGAGACACATTTTGAACTTCAGTTTTCACTTGATTAATTGCTCCTTCTATGGCGTTAAGTTTCTTGTGAATCAACTTATGGTTTTCATCAATCACTACTTCAGTGCGTTTCAACAGATTGAACTCCGTTTCGACGACCGATGTCTGGTTCTTCCAGAGCGCAGCTAAGTGGTTCTGATTTTTTCTAATAAGATCTATGTCTCTCTCGTATTTTTGAGCGAAACGATCATCTAAGACCCCGAATAAGCTGTTTGCTATATATCCGACCCCATTGATCAGTCCGCGTTTGTGACGTATATTATTGTTTACATTGTGAGTCATTAACAGGCTATTATAGTATTGCAGTTCGCTCACCTCATGCCGTAACTGCAACAGGACTCCGTCGCAATGTGATCGCGATTGAATTTTTACACATATGTTATCTAAGTATTTCATGTATTTCTCAATGGCCTTATTGCCTTCTGAATACGGTCGAGTATCGTAATATACTACTAACCGCCAGTCGTCTCTAATTATTTGTATGTCTTTAATGCGATCAAAATAAAGACTATTATTAGCCGGCAAATGAGTAATGTTATAAGAACAATAGCTTACTGGAATAGTTATAAAAAATAATAACAAAGATATTGCGACAGAGGCAAAGCTAAAGGTTTTATTTTTTCTGATGGATTTAATTGAATTTTGTTCCTTATTTACTTCCTTACAGGTTTTTTGACTTTGTTCTTCATTTACGGGTAGCCTGCATAGCTTGACAACCGGTCGTTTCATGAAACCATTTTTAGTTCTAAGTGTCACGACTCTTACGTAGCGGTCACTTCCAGGGTGTAGCTCTACTACGCGACCTAAGGCCCATTTCCCCGGCGGGAGATTGTCATCCTTAATAATGACAATATCGTCTAATTTTATATTCAATTTTGGTTCCCTCCATTTACTTCGCTCGGTTAGTAATGTTAAATATTCCTCGCGCCAATTGTTCCATATGTCATTAAATATTTTTTGAGTGAGATGCCACTTAGTTATAAGATCTGCCTCTGCGTCGTACAAAGTTAGAACAGGACCACTACTTAAATAATGGAATGGAGTTAAAAAATTCAAGTCATCGGGGTCTTCTGTTAAGGGACAGAGCGGGCTCGAGTTTAAACATCCCTCTGATTGTTTCAAGAATCTAACCGCAGCCTCCCACAGTCCACTGGAGAATGGCCACGGTGGGCAATTATGGTGACATTCTATACTTATATCTACTATCTCTGTCTTAAATTCTTGATTTTCCTGAATCTCTATCAGCTGCTGTTTTAATACGTTATTGGCCACAATGAAATTCTTTCCTTGGTCACTATATATGTGGCCTGGAACGCCTCTTCTAGCTACCATCCTGCGCAACGCTGCAAGGAAAGCAGACGTTGATAAGTCTGAGACGAGTTCAAAGTGTACAGCCTTGGTTGCCATACACACAAACACTGCTACGTATCCCTTGGTGGTCTTAATACCACGCCCCTTACTGGATTTGACGTTTACGTGTCCCGTGTAATCAACACCACACTGAAAGAATGGCCGCGAAGGGTTTGTGCGCGCTGAAGGTAAGTCTCCCATTATCTGTTGATGAAGTACAGGATTCTGTCTCCTGCACTTAACGCACAAACGAATCCGTTTTTTTGTAGCATTATTGCCGCCGACGAGCCAGTATTTTCGCCGAATAAATGCATTGGTTAATCGCGCACCCCGATAGTAAGTAAGCTCATGCGCTTGGTCAATGATGAGTTCCGCTAATCTCGTGTTACAGGTCGTGTTGATGATGGCAGGATGCTTCATCTTGGGATCGATGTTCGCATGCTTGAGCCTGCCGCCAACTTGTAAGATGTCCTTATGATCTATTATAGGGTTAAAACTAAATATTTTGCTTTGCGTACTAATACTTCCTTGCTTTAAACGATGAATTTCTTGAGAAAAGCTTTCAATTTGGTAATTTTTTATTAATAAATTGTTAGCTTGATTTAATTCTTGTATGCTTATATTATAACCTTGCTTTTTATTTTTTGTAGTGAATCTTAATATCCACATCAATCTTACCGCTTCAGTTAGTGAGCTTTGATTTTCAATGATATGCTTAATAATTTCGCTTCCGCTTAGTACAATATTTATTTTCAAATTCTGATATTTACTACTGATCCATATTTTCTTAATCATTTTTTCTATGTCGGCCGTAAATGCATATTTATATTGTCTCCACTTAAAAATGAGACTCTGTAAATTTTGCTGAAGATTTAGTCCCCGAAACATAACGTCATTTAAACTTGAGCCCGATGACGTTTTACTTGATGTACTCGTATTTAATATAACACGTAACTTATTTATCGTAGAATCGTTTCGGGTGACACAATGATGAGGTAAATAACATTTAAGGAATGCATTACGGTCAACGGCCGCGGGTGTCATATGTCCGAGCGATAAATATTGCTTAATGAATTGCACATAATTATTCATAATAGATTTATTTAATATGAGTTTTTGTTCTGAGTTATAAAATGGAGCTATTTCTTTTGATTTAGAACTGCTTAATTTTTCCTTGTTATCGGGTTTCAATGGTAACCAAAATTTTTGTATTTCTCCGATGTTATGTAAAACTACGTTGCATTGAAAGGTTTTCGTGTTGCCACTCAAAATCCATCCAAGCTGCGTCTGTTGAGCGGTCGGCAAGGTCGAGTTTACTCTACATATTCCATCCATGATAACGATGGAATATATATCTGCGCCTAATAAAATATCTACCGGGCGACTTTTATAGAACTCCGGGTCCGCCAATTTAATGTGATCGAGGTATGACCAGTCCGGTTTTGCAAATGTGTAACTAGGTAGGTTTTTAATGAGTTGTTTCATAATTAATGCATCGGTTTCAAATGAAAAATCACTTATTATAGAGGAACATTTTAGTGTGACTATGCCCTTACTGTTGCTTTCATTGTCGCCGACACCCGAAATAACCCCTTTACACTTTTTCCTCGGAATCTTTAATACCTGGGCTGCATGCTCGGTTATAATACTGGTTTGTGAGCCCTGGTCCAGCAGGGCCCGAAGGATACAAAAAGAACCATCTACGGCTTGCACCTTTATCATCGCGGTGGGAAGTAAGACCTCATAGGGGTCCTCCTGAATTGACACGTGCGAGTTACATTGGACTTGTTTCCCTGCGGTAGCATTTTCACTAACATTAGCAGAGTTGCCCCCGCGCGCGCTCGTGCCCTCCCCGCCGTGACCGACTTCCGCTGGCCGCGAACAATGCAATTGCGCAAATGCCTCATGTAAAAGGCGATTATGAGTCTTATTACATTCGCGACAAGCTTTATTTGATTGGCATTGCTTCCCTTGATGACTTGATAAACAACTTGTACATAAATTTAATTTAGTTATAGTTTTCAGCCTGTTGCTAGGTGGCATTTTTAAAAATTGTTGGCAATAATAAATTCCATGATCGTTACTACTACACAATGGACACTTAAATTTTGAGATCAAATTACTTTTCTTGTTGATAACTGGGGAAATTATTTTACTACTGGTTAATACCGTTTTATAATAGTTAGATTTGTTATGATGCGTACTAAGATACTGATTTTTATTACTGACGGGATTTTTTTGCGTCGGGGTGTCTTGTTTTCTATGCGACGACTCTAATGATATAAATTTAGCTTCTAAATATTGTAAAAATTCTTTGAGAGATGGCAATTCGCGTGGGTTTTTGACAAATTCCATATAATCTGTATACGATGTGGTATCTAATTTCTGCGTTAGTAAATATACAATTATAGGATCCCAGGAACTTATGTCAACCCCCAGATTTTTTATTGCATTAAGACATTCTTGAGTTGTGTCATGCATTCGTTTGATAAGAGCGACTGATTGTTGTTGCATTACTGGGAGGTTCATAAGTGTGTTCATGTGCGATTGAAAAATAAGCCTATTATTGTTATATCTCTGGTTTAATATATCCCAGCAGACGCTATAATTATCTGAGCTAACATTTAAGTGTTGAATAAGTCTCTCAGCTTCACCCCTTACCTTGGACTTGAGGTACTGCATCTTCTGGGCATTTGAGATACAATTATTCTTATGAATAGTCTCATTGAACAAATCCTTGAATGAGACCCAGTTGTTGTAGTTTCCGCTGAATGTAGGAATCTCCAACTGAGGCGTGGACTTTTCCATGTGTGCTACTGACCACATTTTCTTATTAATGGACTTCTTGATGGCCTGGTACTTACACTCATAAGCCGAGAAAGCACGCTCATACTCTTCGTTGGATCCGTCCAGCTCGCTGTCCAGCTCCCAGTGCAACGAGTCAATAGCAGCCCAACGGGACTGGACGGTGCGGAGAAGATCTTCCAATTCCCATCTTTCACCTACCAAATCTAAATGTATTCCTTCTACTGTCCGGTGAAAGGCCTTAAAGTTGCTGTGTTGTTTTCTCAGCAAGTCCACGGTCTTACTATCCGGACTTGAATATTGTAGAGCAGCCCTACTGCCGCTCGGTTGCGGATTATCTTGATTCAATCCTTGCTTAAGGTCATGAGGTTTCGGTACGAACGTGGGAGGTTTAACTAGGGGAGATTGCGGTCTTTCCCCAGCTGCCAACTCACAACTCTGGATGTAACTCTTAATGTTACCATACCTCTCGTTCACCCTCTCCCGATCCTTAGTAATAACATCACGAGTGTGAATATCTAACTCCTTAGCCGATAGTCTCGTAAAGTTAGCCTCATACTCGAACCAAAAGCTGTCAAGTATGTCCAGCCTTTTCTTTATGTATTCCGCAGTCTTCCTGCTAGCACCATCTTTCTTAAAATTGGTGTATACGGTCTCAATAGACGAAGCCAGCTGCTGCTGGTTAGCCAAAATATCAGCGACCGAAGACATCGTTGAGTTATATAAAAATTAAAATAAATGGACAGATCTTACTTGGAATCTGCTTGCCCGAATCCTTAATTCTCAGGCGATCCTCACTGCAGACCTTAATGTCACAGTAAGGTGTCGAATACTAGCCACTATTCCTCTTGATAAAACAGTAGCGTTGTACACGAAAGTCACTTCAAATGCACTATGTCTCTATAGGTAGACCGGTAGACGGAACCGAGAACACGTGTACGAACAAGGATTCCGCCTTTCGGTAGACTCGAAGGACCAATATGTACGGTCTCAATAGCTCGAAGGACCAATATGTACGGTGTGTCCGTACGAATGTGTATAAATAAAATATTAAATAAAACTGTAAAATATATAATTATAAAAGAACTTAGACTATAATGAATTTAATGGCGGAATGCGAATGGTGAGTTACGCGCGGTACTCTTGATGACCGACAGCGAACTCTGAGTTACGTGCGATACTCTTGATGACCGACAGCGAACTGAATTATTTATTGTAAGTAAAATATTAAAGTGATGTAATTAGGTCACAACAAAAATGCAACCTAAGTACCTAAATGTACGCGCTTGCTCGTACAAGATGAATTGATTTTTTCTTTAATTTTCGTTTGTGTTTGTTTTTTACCTTTGCGACATAAATATAATCTATAAATTTAATTGCATTGAATTAAATATAATAAATTATTTATAACTTTATATAATATTTTTTATATGTTAATGAATATATTTTAGAAATGTTATTAAATAACCTCATGACTATTATTAAGGAATAAATATTTCGTAATATTAATGTTTTATTGCTTAATTTAACTCGATTCTTTGGCATAAATTATTACTTAATGCGAAACGAAATGTGAATGAATTATGAGTTATAGGCATGAAAATAGAATTAAGAGTTACAAAAGTAGATTACTTATAAATGATTTTTAAAGCTTCAAAACCTATTGATGGTTATTGATAAATATAAATTATTTTAGTATAAGTTTCATTTTAGTGCCTAGTTTATTTATGTATGGTGATTTTTTGCCTCCTTATTTTTTTAAACAAATTTAAACAAACGGGCTCATTTTGCCCATGCCTTTTGAATTCCGATTTATTATTTTATCAATTCGTACTCAGTACATTGTAGCTGTTACATCAGAAACTTAGTATCTCTAATGTGGAGCGTGAGTCCACCGACCGAAATATTGTCTCTTAAATTTACTTACAATGCATATACATATATATTCCTCCTTATTGAATGCCATTAACTCGAGATCTAACACTCTTTTTTCAAAAATAATTATGCTTTAGAATATCAATTTATTAAGAAGTCTTAGGCTATAAAAAACACGGTCCGAAACATAATAACATTGCACGAATCATAAATATCAAACAATCTGACTAGTATCAAAACCAAATCAAATGTATGAAACCATGGAACGCTGAGTTTTTTAGCTAGTTTTTAATGCTTATAAAAAAAATCGAGTTTAATATATTGGTTCGACTTTTTTTTATATCTCGACCCCTGTTTGCTGAGCTTGTTTGAGCAGCGCGGTTTGTCTTTGGGTGGGACCGATCAAACGTCAGGCAAACACTTTGTAATAACATTGTTTTATTGAAGCACAATTAAACGCACGTCAGGGAACGCATCTCGCGTGACATAATTGCTGTTACGTCAGTATAAATAACTATAATGGCCTTTAGCTTGATGACCTTTTAAATACCCATGGAACTTTTTTCAAGAATATGTTTTATTAGGCTTATTTTGTGTTTGTTGTCTATATGTGTATGCAATACTAATAATAATAACGAGATAACACCGAGTCAATTAAATTTGATTCTGGTTTGTCATCTATAAATAATTCGTGGTTAATTAATTATTATTATTAGTAGCTGTTAGACAAAATTCAATGTGAATTAAAATGGGTTCCATAATAGATATACACTTATCATCATACTAAGCCGACCAAAAATATCCTTTTTTTTTAGTTCAGCTAAAATTTCTTTAAGATATGCTATTGCTGGTGGTATTCGTGTAAAACGCAGTTGCGTGATGGAACGTAGCGTGATTGATGTAGTGTCTTGTGAATAGTTCACTCAGGCGCCTGGATTCATGTTTACTTGACGATATAAAATATGAACATTTACATAAAACATTATTTACTTATTTGACGTCTCAAAAACAATTTTCACTATAATTAGTGGTTTTAATGTAATGATTATTATAAACAATGTTTTTATTTATACACGTAGTATTATTATAATACGAATTGAATATGAATTTTAATAAAATATTATTGTTTGATAAAGAACTCTTTTTATTTAGGTTTAAATGTATATATAATATAAGTTTTGAATTGTAAATATGTATAATATTGTAAAATTTCTTTAATAAATAATGTATATAATTATATACATACATACATATATATAATTAAACGATGAAATATACTTTCGATATTATATGTCACAATATAAAATATGTTTAATGTTTTGCCAAGTGCAGGGGAGGTCTAAATAAAAGCCATGATCCCCATAGCCTGTCCGCATGTAATCCAACCCGGCCGGTGTCAAGAGTCACGCGGCTGACACGCGCAAACACGCGGCATTGTCTAATGAAATGGAGAACTGACGGCTGTCACGCTTGGTTTCAAGTAAAATGGCTTCAAAACCTGCAAGACGTACACCGCTTACACTACTGACTTTGCTCGTATGACAAATTATTTTTCGTTATTTAGTTTATTTAATTTGAATAAATAAAAGTTCAGAAAAATGAATGTCACGAAGCTTAATCCCAAATAGTGCCTATTGCCTATTATTTATCACGCTAAACAAATAACAGATCTTAAATATTTGTGATCTTCAACTGTTTCCTATTCGAAATTATATTTCTTACCTTATATATCAATCCTCAATAATAAATTCGGTTTTATGATCATATGTTACTACAGGTTTATCATAAAAATATTATTTAAATAACCTTTTCTGTTCGTGTTACCCTTAAAAGAATATGTTTGAACACGACGGTTCCGAGGGCCGAGGAACAAATAAATGTGCTCCCTGGGTAACTGACCGTGGTCAATAAACAGTCGGAGTGTTTGGCCAGGACTTTGTGAATGTATGAAAGAAATATTTTAGTTCGTTACACAATTTTTCCTTTAACGTTTTGCGCAAACGTTAAAGAAAGAATGTCGTCTGTTAGAGAACGAAGTCTATGCAATTAGTACATCGATAACGGTGATGGTTATAATTGTTACAAATCATAATCTTAGCTGTAATCGGCTAGTATATTATGGCTGACTCGATCGGATTACAGTACAACACTTTTAAAGAAAATCGGTGTGAAAGTAGCTACTGCGGCTCACACACGGTTAGTAAGAAATCTGGAACCTTTTTATTTCTTTAACCAGAATTTTGGCATCTTTGGTTTTGAGAGTGTTTATCAGGCGATCAATCTGCTTCTTTGCTAAATGCTTCTAAAAAGTCGTATACTGACCTGGTTGACGCAGATGTGTGTGAGCGTCTAATGTCGATTTTGACATAGCCGATAATGAATTGCTGCCATATCCTGCAAAGAAACATAAAAAAATAAGCACACGTGGTTATAGTGAGAAATTACATACAATCAACAACAATTTTTCCGTATCGATGCTAGGGAATGCAATCTCACGAGATTTGAGAACTAATCGACATTTTTCGAAATAATAAAATTGAATTAAACAAATAAAAACACATATTAAAAAATAAATATTACACTTTTAACTCTAAGTTATATTTTAATTTTCATTAAAATCATTTTATTTTATATTTAATGAGTCTCCCGCAGCAGGAGTTTGTTATAAAAATTAATATAAATTATTTACTTTCGTTTGCCATGTGATGACCAGGAAAGAAGAATAGTCGACCTCTTTCTAGCCGTGGAATCATAAAGAGCGACAAAGGCCATAGTGGTGCGAAATGTACATCAACCAGGATGTTGATGGGTAGCAGCTTCACGATATCCTACGATAACACTGCACTCGCTACTCGCCCGCCAAGTGTGGCGAGTATTGCCAACCTAACCAGAGATCATGGGGAGGCCTACGTATAGCATTCGACATCCAGTGGCATTGTCATTAATATACAGCATATCACGCTTTCAATACTTTCGTGTCTCATGAAACCACGTATATAAATTGGACGGGCTTTCATCTCGCAAAATATGAATGAAATCTCGCAAGAGCGAGATAATATAAGATTGATATCGCATTTTTAATCGATACATAACATAGTTTATTGAATTTACGGGATTTTAATTTCACTCTGTTTATTATTCTAGTCTGGATTTGACCCGGTGGTATAGAATAATGCTGCACCGGCAGATTTCATTCCAAAATTATTGCTAATCTCCGCAAAACATGAGAGCAAGCTATACATAAGAAATAAATATTTCTTCATTTATACATAAGAAATAAATATTTCTACAAATAGAAGTATTTAAAGTATATTGAACCTGTTATTGTCGAAGTCAACGGATTTTTCGTCATCATTAGATAAAAACTGTCACTATACAGTCATTAATAGAATAACAATACATTAGTAGACTAACTAATGTCTCAAACTAGTTGTATGTTTCAAATAGATCAAATTACTATTAACGTTTATTTTTGTTTATTATTGTAACTCTTTCTGAATTCACAACACAATTAAATACAAAACCGAAGATTTTAGCACTTCTTGTATCAAAATAGAACCATTTTTTTTTTAAATATAAAAACATGCGAAAATTGTTAAATAATTTAATTGAACGGTAAAACCAATATTATACATTTACTGTAATATTTATAAAGTGTAATAAATACAACGGTTCACACACTGGTTGTATGTTAAAATAATAAAATAATAAATCACCTAATATATTTGTGTTTGATTTTTTAAACAAAGTCCAAATCGTACTAATAAATGTTATTAGTATGTGGTTAAAATTCTACAACCATGATTCATAGCTGGTTTCTTTACAGCCTACAGGTTATAGCCTTACTCAGTGTCTATTGATGTCACTTGTCTAGGCAATCTAGTGCAATATAGACAAGTAAAAATTATTATTTGTATTATTATTTGTTGTAATTATTATTTGTATTCGTACAAATATTTGTTTTCGGTCTGGGTGTATGTCCTTGTGGCCTGTCCACCGTGCCTCGGAGATCACGTAAAGCCGTCAGTCCCGATTGTTATCATAGACACCTGATAAGGATCGTTACTCATGGTAGGGAAATTACCCGCTAACCCGCAGTGGAGCAACGTGGTGGATTAAGCTCCAACCTGTCTTCTATATGGAGAAGGGGCCTTCGCTCAGCAGTGGGTGATTTACAGGCTGATACAGTACAGAAATTATTATTATTTCCGATATAATACTAGGTTTATATCGTAATTTAATTGCACTTGAATACAATATATATACGTAATATATTGTAACTGATTATACGTAAAAAACTTGAAAATCCAACCATTAAATAAATGTGGGTACAAAAATGAAGAATCCTTCGTTACAGACCACTACAAATCAAAATCTAAGAAAGTCACTTATTATTCAGTACAATATTTGGTTTAGTATTTGGTTTAGCAGTTTAGAAATTAAAAAAATAATAACTTTTACTATTGACTTGAAATTCGGAAAGTACATAATTATGTTCGAACGTTCGGTTCATCTTTAGTCAGCTTACGTACTTTATCTTATCGGCTATTGAAAAGGATAGCAATCACGAACGAAGTAGCAAGCGAAGTTGTTTATGAAAGAGAAAAAAATCTGAGTTTTCAAAATATATAAAATTGGCATGAATATCGACCATAATTAATAGGTTGCTCAGCAAGTTGTGGCTGTAAAATAATTTGTTTGATATTTAACGCGATCACCTCATCAGTGGTTCCGAGGCGATCTGTGTAGATAATATTGCCTATTTGTTCCATGGGGATGACAGTGCCAGGAGCGATATATGCATAAGACAATTCATTTTGTACCTTGTGAACTAAAACCCAGGTTTCATTTTCGATTGTACTGCAGAGATCAAGGATTATAGTCTCTTTGAAGCTCTCAATAGGATTTCACGCGTTGTTAGTGTTAGAGCAACATTGTGGAAACTCCTTTTGATTTCGGGTATATTTTTGATTCCATGTTCCACGGCTCTTTGATTTTTAGGGTGCTGATAGTGACATTGTTAGGGAACATTTTCACGATACATACAAGAAAGTTTTCAAAGTCCCGTCTTGTATGTGATAAAATTTTAAGTGCCACAAAATGGAGTCCTTCGTGTAATATTTCTAAATAAAACATTAGTATTAACAGTGTATTGAAATTTTGCATAATTACAATAAACAATGTATACAGTAGGCTAGTTAATAAATATTACGACTTGAATGCGAACTGATTAATTAGTATAATACTGAATCTTATTGATAGCAAATAAAAAATTGTCTTAGCGATAAAAGCAGAATAAAAAAACATACTGCTTTGGTCAAAATAACCGATGACATCAGGTTAGGAATGGATAACCAACAGGTCACGGTGCTGACATTATTAGATTTTAGTAATGCTTTTAGCACTGTAGACTTTGATATCCTTCTTGCTGTTTTGAATTCTCTTAACATATCTGCAAATGTTATTGACTGGTTTCATTCATACTTGCATGGGCGACGGCAACGTGTGGGAGTTCAAGATTCTTTTTCTGATTGGTCTCCTATAGTTGCTGGCGTTCCTCAAGGTGGCGTGTTGTCTCCTCTCCTGTTTTCCATTTTTATGAATTATATTTCTTCTCATATAACTTCTCTCTATCACTTGTATGCGGACGACCTTCAAATTTATACCCAAACTAAAATCTCGGATCTACCTTGCACTATAAATTTCGTTAATAATAACCTTAATAATATATCAAAGTGGTCAAGATCTTTTGGATTGCAAATTAATCCTAATAAGACTCAAGTTCTAATTATTGGTAGTCCTAAATTAATTTCACGAATTTCCTTCTCTGAACTACCCACTGTGCACTTCGACGGTGTTGACATACCATACAGTATCAAAGCTAAAAACTTAGGAATTATATTCGACTAACATCTCTCCTGGGATCCACAGGTAAGTGAGGTAAGTAAAAAACATTTTGCAGCTGTCAGTTCTCTCTGAAGATTGCGAAATTTTTTACCAATTCCTACCAAAATTTTGTTAGCACAATCACACTTATTACCGGTTCTCGACTACGCCGATGCATGTTATCTTGACTTAAAAGAGGAGCATCTTAATAAACTTGAGCGTTTTCAAAATCTTTGCATTCGATTCATATTTGGTCTTCGTAAATATGATCATGTTTCCGAATTTCGTAAGAAACTCAGTGGCTCCCTATCCGATTTCGCAGGGATACTCGTATTCTTCATCTTCTGTACTGTATTCTGTTCAATCCATCAACTCCACCATATTTAAAAGAGCATTTTAAGTTTCTAGGTTGTTCTCATAATCACAATCTTCGATCAGAAGAAAATTTAGTATTAAAAATTCCTCCCTATTCGACATAATTTTATACAAAGTCTTTTACTGTCCATACGTTTATGGAATTCTTTACCTCTCGAAGCGAGACGTGCACAAAGGCTCACGTCATTTAAAAATATAATAAAAGAATATTATCTAACTCTATAGCTTTGTTTCAGAATATATTAAAGTATATGTGTGTATGCGTATGTATGTAGACATAATATGTCATATTATTATATAATGCCATATTATGGCTATTTGTGTATGTGTATGTATGTATTTGTATGTATGTCTATATATTTAATGTGTATGTGTATGTATATGCATGTATGTATGTATGTATATTGTGGATATGTTTTGTACACCCCTACCGTTCTATTTATATCCTCTACCTAGGGTTGCCTGGAAAAGATTGCCGCTTTAGCAATTAGGCCGCCTCTTGTACATTTCTCTTATAAAAATTTTACTCTGTATTTGTAAAAACATTTTTGGTGTTCAATAAGGAGTACCTACTTGTTGTTGTTGTAGTATTATGTAACATATTTTTTTCTTTATATTATTTTTAAATATAATTTTAATCAATATAATTATGCAAAAGTTGAAAAACTGAACTTCATAATTTTATTAACAAAAAAAACAAAGTACATTTTTTTTATTTATTTACAAAATGATTATTTTTGCTAAGAAGTCTTGTAATGAGTTTTTATTATTTTATTATTCTTCCGTTTGCGTCTATTAAAGTCCATCAAAAGTTATGCCGTTCCGATGGTATTTCTGAGACAGCAATAGGTATTTTTTATATGTGTATGTGTAGATAGTACTATAAAAGCACTACTTTTCCCCGTTGTTTGTTCATCACAGCACTATCGCCGTCGGCATCAATCATTTGAAACAGGATACTTGTGTCTTTCTTTGCTTGAAAATCATAGAAATCACGATCGTGGTTTTTTTTCATCATCCTAAAACTTATTTATTACGCAGATAAAACATATATTTTACTCTGATGTTCTCTCTCTGTCTTTAAATTATGTCGGGGATAAAGTAGTTTCATGTGGTTTGCTGTTAATGTTATGTATAAAAAATTAGAAATTACCTCCATAACTTTGCTGAATGTTTTAAATTAAGTGTGTAAGATAGTAAAAATTATAACTTAAACCATATTTCATGTGTAAATTTTATTCCTAACAAATAACATCAATTACGACACTTAGCAACATATCACTGCAAACAAAGTATAAAAACGACCGTCTAAGTGCGAACAATTGCGGAGAACGATACAATAAAAAAATCCTATAAATTTGTTTACCGAGCCTGACGATCTGAGAGATCTGACGAGCCGAGATCCGGTGGAAAAAGAAACTTTTTATATGAAGAAAACAAGCAATCACGTTACGATTTTGTACTGTATCAGCATATAAACAACCCACTGCTGAGCGAAGGCCTCCATATAGAACAAGGGTTAGAGCTTAATCCACAACGCTGCTCCACTGCGGGTTGGCGGATAATTTCCCTACCATGAGTGACGATCGTTATCTGGTGTCTATGATAACAACCGGGACCGACGGCTTTACATGCTCTCCGGGACACAGTGGGGAGACCCACCTGGACATAAGTACACATAGACCGGAAACAAATATTTGCACAAATACAAATATCTGTCCCGGCATTGTCGCGACCACTCGTACCACTACACCAAAACGGTCGTAACAATTTACACGTCAGTATATTTTATTATTTATTGCTGTTGCAATTACAAGAATACGTACGCCTTAAACATTCAAAACCGTCCTTGCCTTATTGTTTTTAAGCCGTCCCAGAGCGATACTAATCTCCTGCAAGCTGATGTCCTTGGTATCTTCGGAATAATGTTGGGTAATCAAATACATTATATACATTAAGTAGGTACATTACGACGACTAAAATCTTTAAATAGAATACAGAAATACTTAAGGCTGATAATGGTTTTGGTTGACTCTGTTTGGTACTTGATTCCTACTTAGGTCAACAAAGAGAAAAAAAAAAACGTTTTTCCCTATATAAAACTAAAATGAATTAATCAATTCATTAATATTTGAACAATCTGTATTAGCTTATGATCTATAATATAAAAATAAGTCGGGTTTTCCTTCCTGACGCTATAATTCCAGAACGCACGAACCGATTTCCACGGTTTTGCATTCGTTGGAAAGGTCTCGGGCTCCGTGAGCTTTATAGCAAACAAAATTCAGGAAAATTTTCAACAGAAAAGCAGGAAAACAGAGAAAATCATTTTTCACATACAGCGCCATCTCTGATACATAGCATGTACTACTAAAAAGATGACTTTTAAGGCCTAAAGATGACTTTTAATCCCCAAACGAAATGTTAAAAAAAAAAACGAAGCCATCTGGTGGCGTAACGGAGTTCGCCGGGTTTGCTAGTATATTATAAGACTTTAGGTATTAGCATCAAGTGTCACCCACTACAAGTTTTAAAAAATGTATTTGAACTTGAGTGAATAGTTAAAAAGAACTTTATTAACGATTGAAAATTTGAACAAGATAATAATAGGTCGGGAAAAAAGGTCTTTTCGTATTTTGTATGTATGAAATTGAAGAAAATGTCTTTGGTCGTACTGTTTGTAGCTACGGCTGGTTTTAATATCGAAAGCTGGTTAAAATACTTAAAACAAATATAGGACTTTAAGAAAAAGAAAAAGTAATAAACACTTTCCCGCTATTTTTCAAGTGTTTTCTGTCCGTCAAAATAAGTAAATCTAAGGAAGAAATTCAATACATTCTGAACTTTTATTACAAAAAATAGAAAAATGCAAATCAAGCCGCGAAAAAAATTTGTGACCTTTATGGACCTAATGCAGTGTCAGTAAGAGTAACACAAAGTTGGTTCAAGTATTTTCAGTCTGGAAATTTTGATGTTAAAGATGCATCTCATAAGGAAACGTTGATGCCATTTTTGAAAAAGTGGAGTGAGATCGGCATTTCAGTAGTTACGACATAGTCTAGCAAGTGAAGATTTACCACAAAACAGTTTTGATCCGTTTCAAAAAGGTCTGGCTATAAAAAAAGCCCGATATTTGGGTGCCACACGAGCTCATGTGAAACTCAAAGAAACCTAATGAATCATGTACGATACGATCTTTTATTGAAACGTAACGAAACTGAACCATTTTTGAAAATATTGATTACTGGTGATGAAAACTGAATCACCTACGACAAGGACGTCAAGATCTTTTGACCAAAAGATCATGGTCAAAGGGTAGTCAAGCTCCACAGACTGTAGCGAAACCCGGATAGCACGAAATAAGGTAATGCTGTATGTATGATGGGATCGGAAGGGCATCGTTAATTATGAGCTTTTACCGCAGGGCAACATCATCGACTCATATCTTTACTTCTAATAACTAATGAAACTCAACCAAGAAATTTAGAAAAAACGACTCGAATATATCAACAGAAAAGGAGTGGTTTTTCATCATGATAACGCCCGACCACATACATGTTTGGCCACATATCAAAAATTGAGAGAGCTTGGTCAGGAAGTGTTAATGCATCCACCATATAATTCTAACTTTGTTCCCTCAGATTTTCACCTGTTTCCGTCTCTTTAGAATTCTTTTGGCATTGTTAGGTTAACATCAAGAGAGGACTGTCAAAACTACTTGTCGCACTTTTTTGATCAAAAATCCCAGGAACGGGATTATGTCACTACGTACAAGATGGCAACAAGATGTCGAACAATATGGCTCATATAGTATAACAAACATAGGTCACATATATATATAAAAAAGCGAATTAAGACTAGACTGAAGATTAAGGGACAAGCTGGTAAACTATTACTGAGAAGAGTAAACATTGACAACATCCCTTGGTTTCAAATCAAGTGTTTTAAATACTAGACGTCCCTCACGGTTTCGATTACGGTGACATTTATGGCTTTTGTAGCATATTATAGTTGACAAATTATCAATTACAAACATCAAAACTTTTCTCTTTATAATAATTAGCATGGACTTTTCTTAATAGAAATTGGTTCAGCGGCTTGGGTGTGAAAAAATTAAATTTACACAAAAAAATATTTTCGTGTTTATTTATATCGTAATAAGCAATTAAATAATAATTATTAACTAACATCCACCTGCGGATTCGCCCACTTTTTTGTATTGAAAAAAGTAGCCTGTGTCCTTCTCCAGGCTTCAGAGTATCTGTATCAAATTCTCACGACATATCGGTAACAAAGACTCTTATACAAAAAACGTTCCACAACACTCGTAGAGTGCACAGTAATATTGCCCAGTCGAAGCTTTAGTGAATGATTTATAATATTAATAGGATTATTATTGTTATTGAAAAATGACAACAAAAAAGACTATTTGTAACATTTCCGAACAGTATATTTTAAAACCTTAAGTCAAGATCAGAGAATGAATAAAGTTCTTATTCTATGACTCATTCAATGAAACGACGAAAATAATATTATTATATTTGTATAAACTAAGCGGAGGCGACGAAAATATTAAGATTTTCATTTTAAATCACATGATCCGTCTAATAATATACACTTAGATACGTATAGCTCTCGTTTTCGCTTCAAGGCACGCAAAACAATAGGGCGCTTATGGTTTCCCTCTCCCAAAGCGAGTTTTCCTCTTTAATCCATCTCTTTCACGCTCATTGTAAATTACGTACAATAGAAGAGGATGGAGAACGGTGGGCAAATGCCACTCTCAGTTAATTTTCGAAGCCGCCGCTAGCTTCGTCTCCTTTCAGTGCACCCCGCTTTAAAATATCGGTTTATTTTTAAAGTCTCAGTTTGCGAATTATTATTTCGTACATAGCGTAACACGTTTTATTAATATACCGTTTTATTATTACATATTATTATTTCATTCGACTTTAGTGCATGATTTTTTTTTGCATCGATGTAATTCTTAGTAGATCAAGAACATAATGAAAGAAAAAAATATGTATAGAGATAGTGTTTGTCCAAAAAGAAAATAGCATATTCACTTTATAAATTTTTGAAAATTATCTGGTAAGAAAGTATAAGACTGTAGTTAAACATTTGTACATTTTCATTTATCGTTTAATTGCAAAGAAATTTTAAAGTACGATTATTATGCGAAACAAATGAGAGGTATTAATAATATTCCGAACTAAGGGAGTTATTAGGGGCGTCGCCTCACAAATCTCGCCTAATGAATATCGTTTAGTTTAAATAAAGTTGTAGCCAGCTTATTTATAATTCATTATGAAATCGTCTCGAGGGACGCTGATTCGGAGGTCAAATGGAAATTATTCAATGAGTGTTCGATATGTATTCTTGTTATATGGAATTCTGAACGAATAATTAAAATAATGAACAAGAGTCGAATTTTATATATACTTTTTGGTAATATAAATTAAATCTTCTGTTTAATATTTGTTATTGGTTAATTATACATAGGTTAGTATTTTTTTTTATTACCGATAACTAATATTTTATAATTAATGAAATTTTTTGTACAAGTACTTTTCCTGTTTTTGATTATCTATGTAATTATACAATAATTTCCACCTGCAAAAGATAGTTTTAGACAAAAACAAATTACCGTTAACTGCATTTCGAAAGAATACATCGAAAATATTTTTATCACATGCATATTGTTGAGTGTTCCGATAATAGCGTCGAATATAATAGCTCCCTGGGGTGAAGCTAAATCGTTTGTAACTATTGTCCGGGGGCATTAAGTCGTCACGGGTCGACGCGACGACGCGACGAGACGACGACGACTATGCATTATATCGACTTGGATTTGAACTTTGTCATCTACAAGTTATTAATCATAAGCTAATAAGCCCCTTTTTGTTTAATATATCTAATAAAATTGATTGTACCTACTAAAGTAACAATTGTGGAAGAATTTTTATTTATTTATATAAAATATATATGTATATATTAAAATAATTTTAATATATAGGTTAGGTTAATCATAAGCTATATGATTAACATGCATTGTTTGTTAGATAAACGATTTAGTGTGCATTTATTTAAATAATGCTAATTTATCTTGAGATGTTAAATCGAGTATATACTAAAGTTACTTGTACTTCAGTAAATGTGAATAAATATTTTTAACATATAAACACCAATATGTAAATATTCAAACAATTTATAAGTGTGTTAAGAATAATAAGTGTTAAGTTATATAATTCATATATTTTAACTCTAGGTATTTGTACAATATCGTCGCTAGAAAGTCAAGAAATTTTATACGCAACAAAGGATCGTGGCAGCGAAGCGTGCAAAGATAATGCCTCCCTATATTTCGAGTATAATGATAATCATCATATTGCGTCACTTACGGAAATATTGTAAATGTCAATCAAAGAATTAAGTTTGTATTGTCGTTCGGAATACGGCGCGTGTCGGACCCGCGTTCGCCGATCGGGCCAGCGTTACGTTTTAGATCCCCTCTGTTTTGATTTTGAGGCGTAAAAAATTTACAGTAACGAAATATTACAACAGAGTATATTAGCACGCAATCGAATTCTTACTGACGTAACGCAGCGTGTACATGTTATTTTTACATATTAATTATATATTTTTGTATAGGTTATGTTGTTTTAATGTAGAGCTGTCATACCTACTGCTAGATATTAATCTTAATAAGTTATTTTATAATTTTAATTTCATTATTTTCGTTTATTTACTCGTAGTAGTATAAATTTTGTAGGTAAAACATAATGTCATTGAATATTTCTGCAACCTACATTTGGTTACTTACCTTCGATTGAAAACGTTCACGGCCGTATTATTTTAACTCAGAGATTGTATTGATTTATTTAGCCTGCTCATGTAAATCTATTTGAACATTTGAGGGTAAAATGGAAAAACCACCACCACATCAGCCGTTGGATGACAATGCTGAACATAGGCCTCCCTCATGTTCTCTAGTGGGGTTTATCAAGCAATACTCGCCACGCTTGGCAGGCGGGTTGGCGAGCGCAGTGTGTTGTGGCAGGATATGGTGACGCTTCTGCCCATCACCATCGTGGTTGGTGGATATTTGTTCACACCACTATGGCATTAGATGCCTTTTACGACACCTCGGCAGGAAATAGGTGGGACTATTCTTCTCAGAGATTGTGTAATAGAACATGAATATTTAAATTTTCTGAAGTAAAAATATTGGTAAGACAAAACAATTTTGTATAAAAATTGATTTAAGAACAAAAAAAGTATTTATAAAATATCTATAAACATACCTACGTCATGAAATTAGTAATTAATTATATTTCAAATATTATTTAAGGCTCACCTTGCGTACCCTGTGACGTTGCATGTGTGGACCACGTGCTTTTGTATGATGCATCTGAAAAAATATTTCTTATTATTACAATTTATAAATAACAACACGTTAATATATAGTAACTCGTTACTTAATGTAATACGTAAACGTAGCCTAAACCTAAACGTAACGTAAACGTAAAGTTAATATATATAATAGTTCGACAAGTTGGCGCAATGGTCACGACAACTGACTGTTGCGCTAACGGTCGCGGGTTCGATATTTCGTCATGCGTAATATTTGTATAGACCATACATATGTTCGTCGTGATTTGGGCATCCGTGTTTGTATTGTATGTTTCCGTACCACCGAAATAGGATTACATTTCTGGGGCCGTCGATTGTGAGGCGTTTTTTTTAAATAAAATTCGACATGTAGAACGGTGGTCTATTTTCAAACAGTATTAATAAGCAATTTTTTTGAGTATAATTTACTTTAAAAATCTAAATTTGCTTTCCGTTCCAGGTTTGTGGGTTCAATTCTCGCCCCGACTGTGGACAAAATATTTGTATACTATGTATGTAACTATATATTAATACGTGAAGCAAAAACTTTTTATCCCTTTTTACGCGGACAGAGAAGTATGAATTATGAAATTTGGCACAGTTCAAGTTTTTATGGAGAAGAAGTGCAGAATCCTAATATTTTTTTTAATAATGCTCAAAAAATACATTAAATTAATTTAAAAAAAAAACAACGTAACAAGTAGACACACCTATGTACAATGTACATATATACACAAATTTTGTTTATAGTCAGTCTGTTGTCAACGCGGTCTTAATTACAGGTCTTGCAACGAATTTAAATCGAAATTTTTTATCACAGATCAGGTCCAATGACTGCTGCATATGCTCACCATGTTATGCGCAATCCCATTTTTATGAAGTTGACAATGCTGTCAATTATAGATTAGGTCGAATTTCAACCACTAGTAAAATACTAAAAAAATGTATGAAAATCCATGAAATTATTTCAAACATAATCAATTTTACGTTAATTGAAATCAAAAATTGTGTCAATCAAAGGCAGGTAAACTATTCATTTTACCTAGTAATAAAGTTATTAGGTAAAATAAAACTATTCATTATATAACTATTCAGTATATAAAACTTTTAATTTTACAGTAATAAATAATTAAATATTACTAATAATTGTAAATCACCCTCCAACTCGCAGTGGAGCAGCGAGGCGGATTATGCCCAACCCCTAGGGAACACTCCTATATGGGAAAGAGTCCTTTGCCCAGCAGTGACTTACAGTCAGCAGTCAGTCGGCAGTCATTTACAGGCTGATTTAGTTCAGTTCAGTAAATTGACTATGATGTCACCACTAACTTTTAATGAAATTGCCGACTAAAATTAAGAAGAAAGAAAAAAAGAAAGAAGAAAGAAACCGCGAATTAGAATAGAAACGTTCGAATGGTACACACATCGCATCTATTCAGTGTTATTAGTGACATTGTTTATACCTTTTTAAAATAATATGCACCTGTAATTTATTTATTTAAATTAAAAGAAAATTATAATTGAATACAAAGAGAAAAATAACGGACGGTTAAATATATTTTACAAATAATGTAATTTATTAATATTAATAATCAATAAGTTCAATTCCCGCTCGGGACAGATATATTTGTACAAATATTTGTTTCCGGACTGGGTGTATGTCCTTGTGGGTCTCCCCACCGTGCCTCGTAGAGCACGTATAGCCGTTGGTCCAGGTTGTTATAATAGACCCCTGATAACGATCGTCAATAGTAGGGAAGTTATCCGCCAATCTTAAATATGGATCTTCTATATGGAGAGGAGGCCTTCTCTCAGCAGTGGGTTGTTTACAGGCTGATACAGTACTGTATAGTACTATCATTATATGTGAAAGTTTATATTTAACATTGATATTTATGTATTTATTTCTATTAGACGATATAGTAAACTGTTTCGAAAAGAATAACAGTCTAAAAAGGACTACATTTTGTGTTACAGGTGTAGTACTACGAATTTTCGTAGACATAGTTACGACTATACGCGTGCTACGCAAATGAAGCTACGATTTTTTTACTTTTACATCACATGTATTAATTATTGCATTGTAAACTTAACTTTAATTAATAATTAATTTAAAAAGAAACCATTAATTGGATGACGATCGCCTCTACTTTGCTTTTCTAATTTTATTTTAGATTTTAATTTTAATTTTAATTGTATTTTTAGTTACAGTCACTACTGTAGAAAAAAAAATCTGAGAATTTTAATATTCTAGCAACGACGGTATTTAGTACGACGCCGACGGACGGACAAGTGTGGTGACAGACGAATTTCAGTAATATTAATGATTTCAGCTGAAACATGAGTAAAAAATTGTTAAAAACAAATTATAGGGGCATTTATGAGAACAATAAAATCTAAAACCATTGTTTTTAAGTTTTTGCTTGTCTATATGTAGGTATGTTTGTTTGTTCCGTCATCACTCATAATCTGCTGCACGAAATTATTTAATTAAAACTGTGAAAACGGCATTAAATTTTAATTTATTACGGTTTTCATCCCATAAAATTTAATTTTAATGTTTATTTCACAGTATTAATCTTAGGTATCGGACTTGAAATCTGGTGTAGGTTTAATACACTGTCTAGACTCTAGAAGTAGAGTTATTACTTTACGAACAATTGTAGTGAAATTGTAACGAAGTCGTTTTGTACACTTTTTTTTTTAAATATCGACTGCAGTTGATTGATTTCACTATCAATATAGAGGCCAAACTCATAATTTAAAGAAATGCTTAGCCTTCTGTCCCTCTGTGTGCACATTACACAGAACCCGCTACATGGAGTTAAAAGAAAACTTAATACGATTATGGATTACAGAAAACTATAACATTTACAATACTGTACATCTCCGGAGGCTTGAACGATTTCCATCGAATATTCATAAAACTAGAAGTGATAAAGTAATCCGTAATAAAGAATATTTAAAAAAAAATTAACGTATAGAAATAAATTATTTAATTTTCATAATTTCTATAAAGATAACTTGTCTAACACCTGGTCACATTCTGGTCCCATTCCGGTCCAGATCTGTTGCGATTTTGTTGCTAATCTGTGAATACAGATAAATAAATATTTATATAAGCCACGCTGCTTTACTAGGATACTAGGTGGGTGTACAGGTGTCTCAGAATTTTTACTGTGACATAAAGGCTTATTGACGATGTTTACTTTTACAATGAAACAGGAGACTTTCAAAAACAAAAGTAGAGCTAGCCCAGATTTACACACCTTACGTTCTATGTTTTGACCTACATCTGCTTCAATTATTATTTTTTTGTTCTACAAAAAAATATATTGATTAATTGAGTCTAAGTGTTCCTTGGAAATATCTTACAAGTATTCCTTTTACATATCTATATAATTATTATTATCTAAATGATTTACATATGTAAATATCTCCCAATAAAATTGTTAGAGACGATATGTTTTTTATGTTTAGATTATATTCGTTTTACATGCAAAGGATGTAAAATAAAGATATCTAAAAACAAATTCCACGCGTATGAATTCATGGGTAAAATCAAGTTAAATAATATTTTTATTTGATTTATTAAAAAAAAAAAAAAAACTTTAAATGTTATCATTTGTTTGGAACGAATGCGCACCCAACAAAGAACCTTTGTAGATATACTCTAGCGACATTTATCTCACCACATACGAACTAGAAGAAACTGACGTATCCTACATCGCGCTATCAAAGTTATCCAAACGATTGAACATATATTCAAGAACCCGACAACAACCGTCGGGGCGCAGTAGCCCACCAGACACAACACCCGTCGGGTCAGAGAATCCTCCCTTTTCCATAGTGGATAAAGAACTTTACACCCTGTTCCTCACATCCCCAAAATACCATTTTTTTATTTGCCACCCCGTGACTTATCTTAAATAGTTTTAGTACAAAAAGCCTTAATTTAAGATTACTGTATATTTTAAGCAGGGTGACAAAGTGGTATATAAAAGACGTAAACAAAATATCTTACATTAATTTGTTATGTTTGGTTGACAATTTTTCTCATCTATGGTGAAAAGTGAATGGACATTCCAAAACTATCACAGATGTTTGTTATCCCCAGACACGATGATGCTTATATCAAAATATTATTATATAAATATAAAAATCCATACGAATTATCATTTACATTTTATGTTAGATATTTTATTAAGTCGTATTTTTTTTAAATATCCAATTCAAAAAGTTCACTTTATTTTATTTTAAAAAAGCTACTTTAACCGATACATTACAAATCTTTAGGATCAAATATTTCGAATAATAAAAAGTTATGCACTCATTTGTTTGGACTTAATTTGTCAAAAAATTAGTCACAAATAAAAGTTAAAAAAAAAATATTGTTATTAACCAAGGATACATAATTCATAAATAAACCATTTCATTAAATAATTTATTTTACTCATTCAATTATACGGATATATGGATACAGTCTTTACAGAAAACCAAACAATCAATATTGACCGGGTTAAATTATTTTGTATGAACCAGAGTAATTAACTGGTAATTAATGATTTAATTCTGGATTATCAGGTAAATTTAACATATCCACAACAATAAATTGTAGTGTATAAAATTATATGTATAGTTCCGTATATATAATTTGTGAGACACAATTAAAGATAAAAGTATTTCTCAAGGTTTCCCAGACACGTATAAAACTAAAGGGTATGTCTCTGTTAAAACATTTCAAAAAGGTGCTATTTTTAAATCCTCTATAACTGACAAGGCTGCAAAGAAGACTATGCAACAAGAGACGGTGATTAAAGGATGAAGCTATTCCGGTATCATTATGTACTTTGAAAGTGCTATAAGCCGTAGGGTAGAGAAGGGAATCTTGAAGCTGTAAATGGGCATATTAACGCTTGTTCGTATGCATTTGTCACTTCACTTTTGAATGCATGTTTTTGTAAGTAGTATAATCATTTTTATACGTATTTATATACATTTACAACAATAACTAAGTATAGTAGGTATAGTATATTTCGCGTGATTCTTTTTAATCGTTATTTATGATATTTATTGATTTATCATTTTGTTATTATTGAGTGCCCACTGCTTTTTATTAGAACAGTTGATTTAATTAAGTAAAAATGAACTATTTGTTTTTATAAAATTTTACTATTTTTTAGGTGAAATTACTGAATTCGATCATACACGAATAATAAATTTGTGATTCAATAATATGTGTATTCAAAAATAATAATTTGTGTCTTTTCTAATCTAAAATAGACAATGAATATATTTAATTTTTATGAGAAGCAATAGGGAATTTAAGTAAAATAAAAGACTTAAAATTAAACTAAAATAATTTATTTTATGTTTAAATAGTGAGAAGTCGAGTGGAACATCGACATTCGATGTGATATTATACAATTACTTTTTGTAAAAAATACAATCCTACTAATATTATTAATATCTAATTTTGTATGGATGTTTGTTTTTCATTCATACAAAAAATAATGAATTCATTACGAGAGGTAATGGAATGTAAACTTGGTTTGGTATACCACATTTTCTGTTTACAAAATTTGTTTGTATTGAGTTATCGAAACTATTTTACATATCTTTTCCTCTTTGTAGCTTTTTTTTACCTTTAGTAAATTTAATATAAATATATAATATTTAAATCAAATCATTACATTAAATAGTTGATAAGTGATAATAATTGCCGTGCTGTGACCGGGAAAGAACCTGAGCAAGTACCGACCTATTTCTTGCCGAGGTGTCGTTAAAGGCGACTAAGGACACAGTGGTGTGGACACACCCAATGGGTAATGGCAATGGGTACACGCTCCAAGATGGTGATGAGAAGCAGTGTAACCATATCCTGCCACAATACACTGCGCTCGCTAACCCGCCTGCCAAGCGTGATACTTATTTGCAACCCCCCCTAGAAATGATAGGGCAGGCCAATGTTTAGCAGTGGGCTTAAAATACATTTACATGATCAGGCAATCAAAAAAAAGTGATTTTATTAAGTAATAAAATGTATTCAATTTAATAGATACTTAATGCATCTATTTATAAGGTAAGAAGTATTATTTTTGGGTTAAAATTGATGTACCTATCTATATATTAGTACGTGAAGCAAAAACTTTCTACCCCTTCTATATATATATATATATATATATATATATATATATATAATCTTATAAAACAAAGTCCTCCGCCGCGTCTGTCTGTCTGTCCGCGATAAACTCAATAACTACTGAACGAATTTTCATGCGGTTGTTGTTTTCGGCGGTTGGAAGGTTTAGGTACATACGCAGCCGGGGTGGGCGGCTAGTAATATATAAATATTGTTCAATTAAAGTAGTTTCAACATACCAATCTTGAAGAAACTTATTTTTTTTTATACCCACAACAATATTTGAAAAAAAAAAAACTTAGAAACATTTGTACCTACTAGGATACAATTGATTCCTTAAAGTAATATCTTCCTGTGAGCCCATGGGAGTAAAAATAATATAAAAAGGCGAACATTCTCTATAAAATAAGAGCAAGTTAATTTCATATTTTACTGTATCAATATTAAAAATTTATCCTGTACCTATGCCAGCCAACAGTAACACCACGCTCACAGAATTATATCAATGTTCTCCTTGTTAGATTTAAATGTTATGATATCACAATATGTTTTTATAGCATTAAATTATAAAAGATAGAATCAATAATGATAATAGAATTAAAAAAATGTAAGTCATAAAAAACAAGAATTTTTTATGGCGGATGGTAGTCTTATACTCGTATTTTCGTCGTCGGCTTTGCATTTGTAAAAAATTTCAACTTATTCAATTGAAGTAAAAAGTAATCTCAATACAAGATGGCGAAAAAAAAATATATAATAATAATTGATAATGTCATTTAAAGATTTATAATAATAGGAAAGATGTAACACAATAATATAAGTACATGTTTATAAAAAGTGTGATGTAAAGTTACTCTAAGTTTAACTTTGTATTAAATTGTTTTTGAATATCAGTGAAAAGTTAGGTATATTTTCTTCTTATAAGAGTGTGACAGTTCAAACTTCGTACTCGTACTATTGTAGGAACAGTGGTACTACAAGTCTTAAGTTTTGAAGTAAAGATGTATTCATTAGAAAAAGTAGCCACGCGATTTTTCTGAGGGACCCTCAACAGCAGTCTTCCCGTTAAATTAAGTGCGTAATTTAATGAAAACTAAAAAATAATAATTAGTGACAAATTAAAAAGATATTCGTTGACGATTTCCAAGTTTGGGAAAGTGTACACCGTGTGCGTATGTTATATGGCGTGTCATAAATTTTATCCCATATAGACTTTCCACATAATCCAAAACGCTGTTTCCATATAATTATATGTATTAACATTTGTCAAATATATTCGAATCGAAATTGAAAATCGATATTAACATATAAAACTCATTAGCTTTATGATTGAGTTTTGCGGAGAAAATCTATTATCCATATAAATCTATTGCAAAGCTCAGAATTATTACAAATAATTAAGTAATAACTTAGGATTACATTGAAAATAGTATTTGAATCGTCTTCATTTAATTTTGTCTAAAATTATGGAACGGGATAATTATGTACAATGAATGAGATATGGTTCATATGTATCTGATTTCTAGTAATAGGAAAAAGTCTTAGCTTTCGAATGCCAAGTTATTTCATAAACTTGTTAATGTGAGTGTTTCAATCAATATACCAGCATATCACTTATGAGAAATAAAAAAAACCAGGATAAAAAAAAAATCATTTTTGTACCTATTGCTGACTCGTGTTTTCCGTGATCATCGTATAAAGATTTAATTATTAAAAATTAAAATTTAATATTTAAAAATGAGCAATTAAAAATTTCTATAAATTTTGCAATCATTCAATATATGTAGTTGAATTGTGAAAACGACGTTTAAAATATGTATTTTCCCTACGGACTTTAAACGAAAATGGTAATTGCATATTTTTCAGCCACCTATAGACAAAATTTTACCAAATAGTAAAGACAAAAATAGTAAGACAAAAATTTCGCTTTTATGGTAATTGACCATAAAAGCGAAAATTTGTCACTAATTATTCTTTTTTAGTTTACATTAAATTACGTACCTACTTTATTTATCGGCAAGACTGTTGTTGAGGGTCCCTTAGAAAAATCGCGTAGGTAGGTACTTCTTCTAATGAAATGTATGTACAATTTCTAACATCGTGTACCTACATTACAGTCGCAGTATATATTTGACTGTGCATGGAATCTAATGGTGATTTTTAAAAATATTTTTACGTTCGAAAGCCTATTTGTTAAAGAAATTTATAGGCCAAATAACAACAGACTATGGCTCATAGTAGCGAAACATTTACCAAACGATAACGAAAGTTGCACCGCGCGGTTGCTTACCTACTTCTTTAATGTTATGATGTGATATAAAATTCATAAAAATATGATTTTAGATTAATAGTCCCATTATCATTTGTAACCTGAATACATAATAGGTGTATTAATAATATGTAAACAAGATTATATTATCGATAGATATATCGATTTACTTCTAACATACGAAGAAATTTAACGTAATAGAAATTTTAAACACAAAGCACAAGAGATAAATACTTAAAGATGATGTAAATAAATATAGGTAATAATTTTGAGTAGTTTTCTTGAACGTGGTATGAAATCTTTTCCCCTTATTTGTTCATAGCCTATTAAAAGTTTTGCATTACAAAAAGGACAATGACCCATGTTTTTGAAATGTGTCATAAACTGAAGGAGACACACTTCGTTATATGAAAAATATATTATGTACTTACGATACGAATAGCATGTACATTAAAAATATTAATATCTTATGTAAATGTATAGGAAACCCTGTACACAAGCACCGGCGCCACTTCACACCACAATCACAAATAAAATGGCATATTCACCAGCGAACAGCATCGAGAAGTTGGTAAACGTGCCCGACCGACTGAGGTAGTCGGCGGATCCTTTGATGTCGAGCATGGCGCGATCAAGTCGACGGGCGCATCATATCGAGACGTGCGTTACACATGGCGCTACCGACACTATCAGCACGGTAGTCAGTCTCGCTGTCGTAGGCGGAGCCTCCCTTAACACCGCCCCAGTCCGCCTCTCGCACCCTCGCAACACGCCCCGCCAATAGCGAAATACTCCGGCTAATCTTTATCAGAGAAAAATAAACAGGGAGGGGGGGAGATAATGACGAGGCGCTTCGACGGCGCTGGTAATCACTGCGCTTTGTGGGCCGCGACAGCCTGTTAGTGAGCTTATCCGACGATGGTTTGGCGAAAATTGAATGCTTTGTGTCGCTTTCAGTTCTTTTTTATTCGCGATATTGCGTTGCCTCGCGACAGAGTAAAATCGAAGTTGGCGTAGAATTTATAATTTTGAAGCAATTTTACACTTGATGCGTTATGGAAGAATTACTCGGCTAAAATCACGATAGGTATTGTCTCAAATAAATCGCTTTTTTATATATAAACGACATCAACGTGCTTACCTAATCTTATATTTCACACACTCAATTTAATCGCATGTCTTTCTTTCTGTAATACAGGTATCCTATATAAGAAGGTTAAAGACAGTTTTTTTTTCGTTTATTTCCAGATTTTGTGAAATTTAAAAAAAATGTTATATTTTAGGTACATAGTGAACACCTATTATTATAGGAAGCATATAGGTAACCGACTGTTGCAAAAAGTCTTTATTGTCTTTCTTCTTTTTAGTCAGTAAAACTAGTAAACTTAACTTGATAAAATAAGGAAACCTATTTTATTAAATCGGCAATAACGACCTGTCGCAACCCGCAAACTATTTTAAAAACCCTCATTTTATTTTCTATCAATTTATTTAAAAAATAAAAATATGTATATGTATATATATAATTAGGTATATTCATTTAAATTGGGCGAAAAAGCAATTTTTATGTTAATTGAATATTTAGGTCCGAAAAGTTTTTGGAGTTTATCGGAGTTTACTCCTTAAGAATCGATTTTCATATATAAGGCGCCCGGTATGAGAAAAATATGAGAGGTAAAATCTACTGATGAATGACCTCGTTACTTTTTTGGTGCGGGTGCACCTATGGTGCGCAACTTTCTAATTTGGTTGTGAGTGTATTAAGGTGGACATGCATAGGTCGACTTTCATACATTTTTATTTTTGATTATTCTTGAAATGTATACATTTTTTTTAAACATTTAATTTGTTTTATCATTTCTTTAGAGCTTTTTATATGAGCAATGTTCATGTCAGGCAAATATTTACATTGTTTATAATATAAAATCCGATTAGTTATAATAAATGTATATAAAATGAATAAATATATATTTATATATGTATATTATTTTCATTAATTTGTTAATTTACCCTTTCATATGGTATTAATATTATTTTCAGTTGGATAAACTCTTTTTGCGTATGTTTAGACAATCGTACTTAAGGAGTAAACTCCAGTCGTGCGTCGGAGCTGACACACACAATTTTTTTTTTATAGAGCTATAAATTGACTAATAACATATAATGTTTTAAATAATTTTAAAAGAGGGAAAGTCCTATGTTTGTATCTACGAGTATGTATTAATTTTTAAATTTCTATAGGTAGGTTAACAAAACGAATATTTCGTGATGGTAAGGAGTTTCAGGAGAGAACGAAGCGGACGACGATACACTTACACACGATTCCCACTGTTGTGTTGCCCTGCATGCGCTTCAGCTGTTTTTAGAAGGTCCTATTGTATTGTATGTGTTTTGTTAACCAAAATTAAGTTTTTTGTGCTTGGAGAGTTTTCTAATTATTATGTTCTAATTTAAGTGACAGTATTGAGTCTTTTTTGTTGAAAAGGAAGCTCGTGGAATATGGTATCATGACAAGTTTTTATGTATCATTATTGTCATTTGTCACTATTACTATAACCGCTTTTAATAAAAATAAATGGGGACGGCTGAAACAGTTTTTGAGTACGGTTGAAACACTGTTTTTAATTTTTTGTTTTTATTTTTATTTTTATTTTTATATTTTGAAAAACTTGAGATAAATAGACTTGTCGAAGTACAAAGACGGTTTTAAGGAAATAAAGCAGGAGATTCTTTACGAAAAACGGCATAGAAGCACGGAATAAGCCATTGTTTGCTCCTAAGATATATTCGAAATCGAAATACCTCTGGCGAGCAAGAAATTTAAGACATGGTATATAAATCACACAACCTTGTTTTTATAGAAGAAGAAGAAGAACTATAGCTTTCAAAGTATTTGAAGCGATGCATATTTTGGTTTACCTGAGAAGATGTACATAAATTGTCATATGAACTTACAGTTAAATATAAAATATACCTCGAACTCAGAATCGGGGTGACAGTAAGCTAAAAAACTTGCGTGTACTAGCTTCCAGGTGAGAAATGGTTTCAGATGTTTATGAGAAGAAACTCTAAACTGTATCTACTCGACATAATCATAATCCACCACGCTTCTCCACTGCGGATTGGCAGATAAGTTTTCCCTATCATAAGTAACGATCGCTATCAGGTGTTTATGATAACTACCGGAGCCGACGGCTTAACGAGCTCGTAAGGACATACACCCAGACCGGAAACAAATATTTTATATAATATTTGACCGATAAAATTGATGCCACTCCGAAATTTTCTTTAGAAAACTTCTAAATTTATATTTACTTTACCAATTAGAAATGGTGGCATCGGCGTGAGAAAAATTTCTAGTGTCGCTCTTCCTGCTTTTCTTGCTTCTGTGCATAGTATCATAGGTCTATATGCCGAAATTTTAAAATGAAGTTCAGTCCAAATTACAGATGCTAGAGACGCAGAAGAAAACTGGAAGTTGAGGTGTCCTAATGGCGATATCCCCAAGGAAGTTACAAAACAAAAACTTTGGGATGCGCTATTGGTTCACAATACTCGTGAAAATTTGACGCAAAATATTACAAGTGACAAAAACCGTGCAAGGCTTCTAGCTTTATCAAGTAAAGAGTCAGGTCACTGGTTACACGCAATGCCGTCAAAAAACCTTGGGACACTTTAAGATAATGAAAGCTTTCGAATTTGTATAGGTCTCCGGTTGGCAGTACGACTGTGTTTTGAACACAGATGTCCGGGCGGAAAGGAGGTTGATTCTTTCGGACTACACAGTTCTGACAAAAGTTCACGTAGGTTTCCCCGCCACGGTTCCCTGAATGAGACCATTAAAAGGGCTCTTGCCACCATCAACGTTCCTGCTCTTACTGAGTTTACTGGAATTAGTCACGATGATGGCAAGAGGCCTGATGGCTTAACACTGATTCCCTGGGAAAGGGGACGGGCGCTTTTGTGGGACGCAACCTGCGTCGATACATTGGCTCCATCTCATGTCAGGAAAACCGCTTTAAGAGTGGGAGCCGCTGCGGAGAAGGCTGAAATGACTAAACGGCACAAAAATTCGTCACTTATCAAAAGTTATGTTTTTGTGCCGTTTGCAGTCGAAACACTTGGTGGCAGTGCAAAAAAAAATCTAAAAGAATTAACCCCACGTCTCATAGCCTATACTGGTGACAGGAGGGCTGGTGCATTTTTTGTCCAAAGAATCCGAATTGCGATTCAACGCGGAATGCTGCTAGTATTCTTGGCACCATTTCACGCAGACATGATTTAAATCAAAACTGTTTGTAAATAATTATTTTAAGTTTTGAATTGTAAACATGTATAATATTGTAATTTTTTTTATATATAATAAAAATGTGATATCTAATTAAGGGTCATTACAACGTCTTCTCCTGGACAGATTCCCATTAGATGGCGCTGTTAGGGCTTTCGACAGATTTTTGATAATTTCGCAATGCTGCTGTGCACAGATACCTACTCAAACTTGTGTTAAGAACTCAGTCTACCCTACAAATCTAAAATTATTTACAAATGGAGAACAACAGCAATTAATAAATGAATAAGTTATTATTAAAATAAAATAAAATGATTCTTTTACCGTGTATTTTTGCAGCGATTTTACAATACAGTTGAGAATATTTACTCAAATTATTGTAAGCTTTTGACTGTTTCACGGCGACATATTGTTTTTATTCCGTGTTTGAACATTCGGACAATAAAAGCGACTGTTTTATTTTTCTATAAATTGCTCCACTGGCCCCTATCTTGATGATTGTCCATATAATTGGTCGAATTTTAGACGTATTGTCCGCATTCATTCATCTTTCATATTCAAATTCGTGTTTTATTTTTTATTTTCATTTTAGGATTTTTATTGTTCATACAACGGCACAGAAGTATCCATCGTAATTTATAATATCCAATTGACCTTTCGACTTAATGAAATACTTATCGAACTTAAACAACTACGAAACTTAAGAACGATATTTTTAAAAAATATTCTATACTGTATTGTGTATCCCATATATGATGTACGTTCTTAAGATATTTATGTAAAATTCCGTAACGCGCTCACGTAGGCGATACTGATAAGGTTACATTTCGAGATCTCGTAAACTTGGAGTCCCCTCGCGCTGTTTGCATCGTGTTTAATACGAAACACCATTACGAGTACCATTCATCACGGCATTTCCCCAAATATGGACTCGGTGAAGTTTGATCGAACGAATTCTACATGTTGACACAATTAAATTAATTTTACTAGCTGACCCGTAAGAATATTTCGCACAATATTGTAATCAAATAATGAATGTTAATATAATGTGAAAATTAGTAAATATATGAGTCCTTCTTGATGTTCTAAAACATCTTCGCACTTATCAGTCATAATAAGTTTGATTAAAACCATTTAATAAAATATTTACTATACAAAAAAAAATATATATTTGTTGTTATTAATTATATATAATTTGTTGAAATCATATGGCAAGCGACAGATCTACTGACAAACAAAGGTGTTCTTGACCGCTGTGCAGATCAGTTTATTCTGAAAGCGTCACGTGACATACATTGTGGGAAAAGATTATTTATCGTAACAGGGTTTATATTAAAAGTAGATGAAATATAATGCTAATAATGTAGTGTCATATTATATAATATAGAAATCAAGTATTGTGTGTTACAATCTAGTGTTCTGTCATGGTATTTGAAGGCTTAATATATAAATAGCGGTAGCTGTAGTATGTATTAGTGTATGCATTTCTATACAAAATGTTTTATGCCGGAATAGTACAATACGTATTTACCTGACCCTTATGAACTTTATACAAATGGTTTATTATAATAATATGTAATTAAACAATGGAATTAAATATATTGATCGATAGTGTTGGCTTAAATGTAATATGGAGTGTGAGAATTACTCTACACACATACACACACACACACACATATATATATATATATATATATATATATATATATATATACATACACACAAACACACACAAGCGCGCGTATATATATATAATTCTTTTGTACTGCTGTATGTCTCTGAACTCCGCCTCAATGGTTCGACTGGTTTTAATTTAACTATTTTTAATGTGATCGAGTGGATGGCTTAGATTATTATTAAAAAAAGATATACTTGAATCCGATTCCTTTAATAATTACAAAAGTACAATAAATAAATAATAAGTATTTGCTACAAGACCTGTGTTATTACACAGTCCCTACTGCAACAGTTTTTTCTATACGTTAACTATTTATTTTTATGTCTACGTGATCTGTTAAAATCACTTTATTTCCTATATTATAGTATAATATCTAGATATTTTATTCAACCGTAAAGGGTATATTAAAAAAAAAATTCTAAAAACAGCAGATAGCTTAATGAAAACATCGTCTCTTTGACAGAACGTTTCGAACTTCGATTAAAGTCTGCAAAAGCCATAGAATAAATAAAGTCTGAAAATAGAGTGCCGTTTTCATTCGTACAATTTCAAATCTGCGATTTTTAAGATTTCTTTTTACTTTTCTTGTATAAAAAAACACCCATGAAAGTAGACTTTTTAAGAACAAGAAAGTAAATTATTTTATATTAAAAAAAAAATGCTTCATTAGCATATAATTGACTGAAAGAGAATGCTTAATAATGTCCAATTTTTATTTATTATATAGAATTAAAAAAAAAGTATATAGGTATATATAATCAATTCAATTAAAAAATAGATTAAAAAAACTATTAAACTGAACTTAAAAACAATTATATATATGAGTCACAAGAATCCAGAGTTCCTTTAATGATTAAACGTGACCTAAACATCTCGAGGCGAGAATAATGTTGTATTAGTGTGCGTTGTGTATTTTATTTCTGTACGTTTGCGTGGCGGCGTGATCGATGCAGTAGCGGCGTTGCCGCGCCGCGTACTTCCGCGGTGTTGCCGCTACTTGCAGTAAGGGTAGTTAAATAAGCAAGACAAAAATGTCTTTAGGTATAATATTGTTACCCACAAATTAAAGTATATGTAAAACTTATATGCCGTATCTAACCAGTACCAAGGGAACGCTATTACTAAAGCTCCGCTGTACGTTACAAGGATCTTTGGAATTGTAATGACTAAATGCTAGAAAATTTACAGAATTTCGCTTATAGTTACTAAAACAGTAAATTAAAAGAAATAATTATTTTATAAATTACTTAGTATTTACTAGTTGTATTAAGGGAGGCCTATGTCCAGAAGTGAAATGTTTTACAAGTTGTTACATTACATTACAATAAAATACAGTACAGAACAGAACAGTACCTATACATATAGATGGAAAAGTTATACTCGGCGTATCCATTTGAATCAGAAATGAGGAGATTCGTTGAAGGAACAGAATATCCGATATATTCCAAACGCATCGTAAGGCTAAAGTAGCAATGAGCGGCACCCATAGTTGGGAGGACCGATAGTCGTCGGAGTCGGAAAGTGTTAGTGACGACACCGCACAACTTGAACAGCTCTGATGACGATCGACCGCGGTCATTGGAAACCCATGGAGGAGACGTTCATTAATCAAACGACAATGGACCTAATATATGTATAGAAAATGTATTTTCAACCTACTGATGTTAATGTTTTTAAACTTTCGAGGGTAGAATGAAAAATCCGCCACCACATCAGCCGTTGTATGTCCACTGCTGAACGTAGGCCTCCCTTATCATCGCGGGTGTGATTATCAATACTCGCAACGCTTGGCAGGCTAGTTGGCGAGCGCAGTGTGTTGAGGCAGGATATGGAGACGCTGCTGCCCATCACCATCCTGGTTGGTGTAAAGTTGTTCCCAACACTATTGCCTTAGTCTCCTTTTACGACACTTCGGCAAGAAAGAGGTCGGGACTATTCTTCTCTGCCGGTCACCGGACGGCCTAAAAAATGTTATTTGGCTAATATTTACGAATTTAATTTACATAGATATAACGATTAATAATCCTTTATATGAGTGACACCTCACTTACGTCGATAAATTATTTTATTTCACATAGACATGCTATATATTTATTTTAATTTAATAAGAACGGTTTACCTTAACATACGAGTATCTCTGCTTATGCCTAGAATTTCGTTTATTTATTTATTTATTTATTTTTACCCGACTGCGACAGAAGGAGGGTTATGTTTTTCGAGTGTATGTGTATGTATGTCCATTTCTTTGGCACGCCCTACAGCCCAAACGGATTTTGATTTTTGACATATGAGGTGTCGTTGGATTAGTCTAAATTGTAGTAGTGACATAGGCTATATAAATTTTCAAAATGGCGCCCGCAAATGGCGGAATGAGGGGGGGGGGAGTTGAATTTTTTTTCTTACTATAGCAATATGGATATCAAATGAAAGCTAGTAAATTGTTTTATTCTTTTTACTTTATAATAAGAGTATTTTACTCAGTCGGGTTTTTTAATTTTTTAAATTATTTTGTAATTCTATACTTTTATGTATTCTGTAGGAAAAATGATGAAAATATACAAAATGAGAAATTTTTTAATTTGTAGAGCTAACATGTAATAGCTGTAGGTACGTAGACAAATTAAAGTTAAAAACAATTAATTAAAAATAACCTATTAGAAGTTAGAATATAATTTGAAAGTACTTTAAAATTAAATAATCAAATAAAATAACCAGGATATCCAAGTTATTATAATAATATATACTGTCTTATAATTGAATATCTTGTTTTCTAATGATATCTATCAAACAAATATTATGTTTATGTTTACTTCGGCAGATCCTCGCTTTATCCTTAGTTAATTTAAAATTAATTCAAGCAAGCGGCGCAGAGGAAATGAGCTTAGGACGTAGAGAGGTGGCGACGAGGGCGCAGGGATGAGGGCGGGGTCGGCCAAATTAAGCGGAATTTTCATACGCGACGCTGACACGTCTTAATAAACTAGTTAAAGCTTTGTATTTAGTTCGACGAGAGAATCTAGTCCTATATCATTTGGAATTAGTTTTGTAAAACTATTTATTTACACTTGATTTTTGCATGATATTTTAATTCAGTTTAAATATTTAGCACATAATGTGGTCACTGTTTTTGTTTTATTTTATAGTGTTCGTATTTCGTAACAATCTATTGAGAAGTAATTATCAGATTTATACGATTCTTATCATTATTTTTATTTGTTTTTAAATGAATTAAAAGATCTGAAAATAATACAATGTTACTAGAAACGTACTGTGAAAATTGGCGATGGCACTGCTTTGTTCTTTCCTCGGTTTCATTATGATCATGGTTGATTAATATTTACGTTAAGATTATCTTAAAAATTACCATGTCATTATGAGGTTTCCTATGACCCTTTCTAATTGGACTATTAGCTGGTTTGTAAAATAATAAATTTTTCCTTTAAATTATATCTATCTGTGATTTTTCTTACTAATTATAAATAATGAATATTTCAAAAAATTTAACTGTAGTAAGTTAAGTCATAGATAAATAATAGAACCGGCCGTATGTTAAATCTCGTATAAGCCTGTATAAGTTAGCTTGATCTTTGCGACAGATCTAAATTTTTCTGATCGACATAACTTTGCAATGACGAACATATTATTTTCTTAATTTAATGATTTAAAAAATTGTAAAAATATTAAAAAAATATCCCATCCGTCCAACCGATGTAACGTTGTACAAGCCTCTATTATTTTCAGTATTCCTATTTAAATTTTAATTTGAAGCAATAAAAAGTCTTAAAATTTTCGGATAACGCTTAAATCTTTAGGAACTTTTGTGTTATATGTATTTTTTTAATATTTTTTACAATTTTTAAAATCATTAAATTAAGAAAATAATATGTTCGTCATTTCAAAGTAATGTCGATAAGAAAATTTAAATCTGTCAAAAAGATCAAGCTAACTTGTACAGGGTATAATGTGTTCTATTTTTATAGCAGGAACTTTTTATTTATTCTAATGTGCTTGTGTAATGGAAATTCAGATTTCTTTTTAATTATAGCAAAAGAAATAGGTGGGTTGGTGATTTGAAGTGATCCTCTACTATATGTATAATCAAAAGCATCAGAAGATCCAGAGATGTTCTACTGGCTTAAAAAAGAATAAGTGGAATCTGCAAAGATTACGGAGAATGATATTTTGGCTTAGGTATCTATTACACGTAGGTATAGTAAATTGAAAAATTTGTCTTTTTATTATTTTTTTTTTTTAAGTTTTGTAGGTGTTTAAAAAAGCTAATAATACACATTTCTATATTTTTTTTAGAAATGTCACTCTGTCTGTTTGAATACGCCTCACTTGAATATTAGCATGAAAATCATAAAGCCTATCCTACCGGCCTAGCATGCTCGCACGACAAAATTTTGTCTACCCCTTTTCTCGTATTATCGTTTAACGAATTAAGTTTTACTTAATGATATATCCTGTTATCTCTTCTATTGACGTAACGAGAAGAGTATCTCGTGCACGCATGTTAGCTACTGTAGACATAGAGAGATAATACGAGAAAAGGAAGAGAAAAACAACATTTTGTCGAGAGATAGCATTTAGTCTATATTTCATCAAAATTGCTTCATTGAGTCCGATGTTATTGTACTTTGAATTTTCCAAAACTTGTAATAACGTTCTGTAAAAAAATGTTTTACGGCATTTTATTACAAATAATTAATTATTAAAATTTAACACTCAGTTCACGAAAAAAAAGTCGAAAACAGAAAACATCAATATGTCAGTGTGCGTTTTATTTTTGCACTAATTACAATAGTTTGAAATACGATACTATCATAATATATGGCGCTTTCTGAATCGAGGTTTTAGATTTTACCGTAGTAGTAAAAGTGTATCGTTAAAGTAAAATTGTGCGAGCGACGCCGCGGATACAGCTAGAAGACCAAAAACTCAAAACGGTAACTTTTTAAAGAAAGTCTGTTACAAAATATAATTATAGCACCTGTTATTAAATTAAAATAATATAATTTATATGAAAAGATGCCTTTATACGAGTAATATTTGTATATTGCGTCGCAGGTTGTTGCGCGATTATTCGTTTATTTTCATCCTTGAAGACAAATAAACTCAATTGTGACCGTCTGATTAGATTGTGTGCTTTAGGAATTTCAAAAGGAAAATGCCTGTTAAAGATTTTTTTTTTTTTTCGAAAAATTCAATTTTTCCTTACAATTCAGTTAAGGGCTTGTGTTTACTACTTGTTTAGGAGCATTATTCTCTGCATAACCTAATTGTAAAAAGTGAGTAATGTTGTTATAAAGATTGCATATACATCGGATTGGTTCACATTTTCTCTTAAATGAGTCATAGTAAGATATTTCAAAGCCTATATAATTTCTGGATAGTGTACTTCTAATGGTAAAAGATATATTAAAATCGGTTTTAAAGTATATTATTTATGATTCATACTAAAACCAATACTATATTTGCTTTTAAAATTACAGTACGTGAAATTTAGTTATACGAACTTTGTGTTATCAATCTGTATCATTTAACAAAGACGCGTAATGAAGACGAACTTCACTAATCAACATAGAATTGAAGAACTTGTTACTTTGATTCTTCTTTTGTTAATATGTATTTGGGATACACGATTCATATTGAATTAAGATATTAGAAAAAAAGCCTTCGAATACCTGTTTTAAAAATTACTACGTTAGGTTAGTTACGACACTTAGAACCTAAACTATAAATTTCCGACGGAAATCAAAACTGGGTCCGAGTTAAAATGTACGGATCAAATGGTAAATAATAAAATATTTTTCATCATCACACAGCGATAATTTATGTGTTGTCGAAAGACATTTCAAACATTGAAAATAATTTAATTTTTATTTCAATATAATGTACTCATACTGGGAACGTGTCGTGTCCCTCAAAATAGAAAATTTGCTTTTTTTAGCAACGAAACAATCTTCAACATTTCATATTAATTTCAGTGAGATAATGAGTCAACATCATCAGAAAGTATTTCTAGCATACAAAAGAGTAATCAGCTCTTAAACGTGCATTTTATTAATAAGTATCTTTTACACTTTTAGATAAATATATTTATGTTTTGCATCCAACGTTCAAAATCAACAATATTTCCTTTTTTTTTTAATTATATTATTTTTAAATATTAATATTTCACTAAATAATACCTTGTATTTTGTAACAAATAATCTAAATCCAATCAGACTGTTAAACATTTCTCTTCTAAGCGACGACTTGAGACTACCGACGAAGCGGGTCTTATTAAAAAACTTTGCAGTTTTAATTAGTTTACGGGAGAGATGGGACGAAGTGTACAAACCTCGCCTAAGGTACTCTTCACTTACTAGTCTAGACAATCGGGCTTTATGAAATTCAGTAATTGATTGTTTTACACGTTTGGAACTTTAAATATCTATGTATGTATACGTACTCTGTTTAAAAGTGTAAGAAACCAAAGGAAAAAAATATTAATTGACATGATTAATATGTAGGTACCTATATTATCTCGCTGTAATAACAAGGATTGAATATATATATTACATATATATAACAATAATGGAAATCGAATCGAAACCACGCGAAGCTAAATGAATTATGCCTACCTATATCGAGTTCAAAGCTTGTCAAGTGGGTAGTAGATAGAATTGTTCTCCACAAGATGGTTACAATTGCATGCAACAATAACATCATTCAAGTTACTCGGTTAGTGTTAATACGAAATTCCTGAAAGTGGGTCGTAACTCGAACTACAGACTTGCACCTACCGTCGGGTTCACCTCCGGACGGCGCTGTCTCCGCTCCCCGCCGCCATTTCCGTAGGGGGGAAAGAGAGAGAGCTTCCGAATCCGCAACTACAATGGACCCTTTATGTCTTCCTACCGCTAATCTACCAGCTGATAATGTGATTAAAACTACCTTTGAGGTTATGCGTTACCACTGGTTTCACGTTTTTATTAAGATACTAGCTTCAGCCCGGGGCTTCGCCCACGTGTATGTCGATTATGGTAATCTTATGTACTTCTAATACCTCCAAGAATATGTGTACAAAGTCTCATGATGATCGGTTAAGTAGTTTTAGCGTGAACGCGTAACAAACAAACTTACTTTCGCATTTATAATATTAAGTATGATGTATGTATATAAGACATTAGAATAAAATAAAAAGCCGATGTAATTAATTGAAAATGAAGAGTGTAAAACTGTACTGATTATAGTTCTATGACTAAAAAAATATATAAATGTTCTAATGACAAGCGTTTAGGTATTATATTGTATAACACAATATGCAGAGTTTTAAGTTTTTATATAGTTTAATTTTAACTACTTTAATAAAGTGGATATCATAGGATCCAAAAGTTTAAGTTAATGAAATATGAAATACTGACAATTTTAGTTAATGAACCATATATGAAATTGTAGCAAGGGTCAGTTATTTATACATAAAATATATGAAACGAATATTAGATATTTTCCAAAGAGAGAAAAAAAATTATATACCTTTATTGTTTGGTTGTCTCTCACACGATATACTCACAATAATCTGCTGTATGATATTTGACTGGAAGAGTTATTTTTTAGAGATGTGACAACACTTGCTATTTCTTTTTTCATGTTTATGTTATTATCTTTTATGTACAATAAAGTATATATATAATCTAGCACGTAATAATTTTAAAAAACAAAAAAGTAAAGTAATGACGATTTCAAATAATTTAATGATATATAGTATTTTAGATAGTAGGTATTTAGTATTTTAGATCCTCTAACTGGATAAAGACGTATATATAATACACAAACCCTCAAAGCTATGTCAAACATCTTGCTAAGTACCTATATATTATAACTGTAGTTTAATTTTATCTCAATTATCACATTTAATTATTGTTATATCACTCAACTCGCAAGTTTCTTACTAACGGTGCATAGTTCAATATAACTAACCCAACAATATCCATCTTAAAGTAAAAATGTAAATTATGAAAATTTTCAAAAAAAAATAATAATAATAATAATAAGAAAACAGTAATAAAATCAATTAATAATATACCATGTTTGTGAGTTTTATTTGTTTATTTTTGCTACACGATGTTTATTTATTTTTAATTACACCGCCAACGCCACCTCTTCTCTTTTTATTTACTAGGAAAGTAAATAAGAAATGTGCTTAGTTGTTAAGTAAGCAAAACGAACGTTACCTACATGTAATTCTTACAATTTTTTTAAAGCATATAATAAGTAATATCCAAATATCCGATGATTTTTGATTTTTCCCATGAAATATGAAAATTTTTCTTTCAATCAAACCTTGTCTGAAAACTACAAACTCAATGATGAGAAGTCGGTCATATCGTTCGACCCTTTGATTTTATATATCTATACAGTAGGTATAAGCATACGACTCATTTTTACGGTCATTATTAGTAGGTATCAAAAAACTGTCAAGGAGTTCGTGTTAGGGATGCCTGATAAAGTTACTTCTCTTTATGACAGTAGTATATTTTCTTCTTTATTCAGCAATTTACAGAAATAAGTAAGTTAATCGTTATTAAAATAAAATAAAAATAAAACCGGTATAGTAAAAAGGTGTTAAATTAAAAATTGAACCCTTGAGATTTAAACGTGTTGAATTTATAACAAAATTAAAAAATAGACACGCCATCTAGTGGCGTAATTGTAAACTACGAACTAAATTTGTGGGGAAAGATTTGTTGACAACACAAAACAATAATGCCCTCTATCGTATATAGTGAGAACTTTATTCTACGTCATTTCCGGTGCCATAGATGGTTTAGTTTTAGGGAATTTCGTTAAGAAAGCGCTGCCTGTGAAGGTGCTGTTATTACGAAAGCTATTCTAGTAATTGCTATAGCGATTAAATTTTTCTGTTAAGCTTTTTTTTTTAGTAAATGATAAAACGAAAGCGACATAAATTATAAATTATGTATAAAGGCTATAATAAATATGAAACATATATAAATATTAATATTTAAATAATTTATAATTTACTGTAATAGACGAATAAAAACTTTTTTGTAAAATATTCATTTTTTATTTTTATTTTTACGAAGACGATGTATATTAATATTATTATTATATATTATTTAACCAAAAAGTGGCGATGTTGCTCGTTATTGTCTTTTATTAGTGCAAGCGAAACAGAAACTCGGTTCAAGTCTATTGACGGAGCACATTCTACATTATAAAAAAAAAAATCCAAGTAATGCCTAAAATTATATATAATTATGCGTTACTTCTCTTTATTTATATTTAGTTTTATTATTATCGGTCGATAAGTTATAGAATTTATTTAAAACCAAGAAAAAATCAGACTTTCTTATTAGTGTTCATAACAAATAATAAAGATTTAAGTGAATAATAAATCATGTGATTTCACTAATATGTTACTTTTTCTTTTTATCTGCCTTCAGTTTATAAGCGAGCTGAGAGTCTAACATCTGCATATAGTCCAAATATTTTTTACCCCACGGTGAATAGGATTCGTACCATTGTTTATACATATCATAATCCGTAACGTCTGTATAAACAGCTCCTTCGAAACCTACCACAGCGTTGATTATTTCTTCAGGCTTAAGTGGCATGTGGTATAGTTGTGCTACACGTCTACCGTCTAATAAGGCTTCAACAGCTTTTCTTATAGTATTTATATCATATCCTCTTAAAACCTGTGCCACGCAATGTACATTGAAATCACGATTGATTCCATGATATTTCATGAGGGTTTTAGTCAGGATATATGAAATACTGCTATAATCGGTTCTCGGCATAAGAATCAATGAAGGAAAAACTTTATACATTTGTGCATTTTTTGCTAACCATGGTTCTGTAGCTGTACCTAGAACTAAAATTTTATCTTCACTAGGATTTATAGGTTTAATTATTTCCTTAAAAAAATCCCTCTGAAGGCGCTTGGGATCAAAGTTTTTGTCCTCTTTCGCTACCTTTTTACAGAAAATTTTATCAGCATTGTCAACAAAAATTATAGTCGGTTGCATGAGTCTACTTATTCTGTTAATGTATGTAAACATTGTCTTCAAATTTTTAGGCCCAGGAAATTTATCGTACACATTCATCGGCGATAGGTCTATGAGGATAGAATTCGTTTCTGTTGCGACTGCATAGATTAATGTTTTTTTACCCGAACCTTTAGGTCCAACAAACAGCTGCGATCGAACAGAATTTGGACAAGTAGATGCGAGTGTTAAAAGACATCTCAATCTGACTTGTTCCTTTACATCGCCTAAACATGGCGGTGGAAAATTTGGCGTCCAAAGTATAGCACGAGTATCTGCTGCAGCATAATTTCTGTCTCCCCAGTAATCATCAAATGTAGTATATGGATATTTTTTTATAATGCCTTCGTCGACTAAAGCTTGAAACATCACCGTTGGCGGAACTTTATCTGGCTTTGGTGGTTTAATTTTTTTTGGCTTCTTTCTTTTTCTGCTTTGTGGAGGCTTGGCAATACCAGCTGCTTGGTAGTCAATTTTTAAAGAATTTTTAAGCATATTTAATTCCAATCTCATTAGTTCATCTACAATCGGTCTCAATTTGTATTGTAAGTCCTGATAAACATTTTCAATAATAAGTTTTTTTATATAACCTCTCATGACATCTAGTGAAGCATCTCTTGTATCTAAATCTTTCCATTGATTTTGATATTCATCCCAAGCTTCGTGCACCTGGTTTACATTTTCACCCACAGAAATATAAACACCTGGATCATTATCCGGATTAAGTCTGGCTTTTTTATAATCAAGTAAACGTTTTTCTTCTCTTATTTTAGCTTCTAATTTTAATCTTTTTTCTTCTTCACGGGCGGCTAGTTTTTCAGCTTTTATTTGTTCTTTAGTTTTTTGTGCACCTCCTTCTGCTTTTAATCTTTTTTCTTCTTCAGTGCGCCATTCGATGTATTCCTCTATAGTAAAGGTTTCTCCTTTTACTATCAATATAGACCCACCTTCTTCAGGCCAAGGGAATTCATCAAAAAGTCGTACTTGGTTGTACCAATCACGAAACCATTGCCTGATTTCTGTCGAAATATCTTCCATGATATCACCTTCTCTGAGTTTAAGGGCACGACTATTTTCTTTCAGATTTTCTTGAATCCAATTTTCATAATATTTGTATCTAAAGTTGCGTCTAATTTCTTTAACATTTCTTAATTGTTCCTTTGCTGAAGGTGGTAACCATGATGGTATAATCATATTCAGTTTATCCTTTCGCATATAGTTCTTTAAATTTTCTCGTTTTAGGTCCATAAATCGTCTGTAAATATTCTGAATAAATTTTGCTGCTTTTGTTCGCAACTCTTCGCTTGCTGGTGGTTTTTTTAGACCTGCAAGTTCAAGATATAAGTCGTTATTCTTATTAAAAATGTGAGTTCTTTCACGCGTAGTATACCTAGAGCGTTCCATTCTTTGAATATTTAAAATATGACCATTATATTCCTGTTGAAATCTTAATTCTTCTAATTCTTCAGGCGATAAATGTTCAGACTCAGTTATGGATATAATTTCTTCACCCATAGCCAATTTTCTTTTAATTTCTGCTTCCTTTTCCAGACGTAATCTCTCTTCTTCTTCTAATCTTTCTTGTTCTCGACGTTCTATTTCAGATGGCGTTGGAGTCGGATCACCCAATCGATTACCAGCTAGGATTTGATCAGCTATATATTGCATTTCCTCTTGTCTCATTTCGAACGGATAATGAAACGGACAAAGTATTTCAATATCTTGAGGTACCATAATAAATTGTTGCAAGGCGTTATCGGGATATGTAAATTCGAAAACTTCTACTTCTTCCAAAGTTGATTTCAATTCAAGTATTCGACAAGTAATCGCATCAATTAATTTTCTTATATAAGGTCGCCTTTGTACTTGTTCCATTTGATCGTAACAATCACACAACTTGTTATACAATTCACAAAATTTACAATATACTCTAGCCACAATTTCTACTGCAGTTCCTTGTGGCTTTATTCCAACAAATGCTGAAGCTAACTCTTGCAGACGCTCATCTTCCGCTAAGGCATTTTGTATTTGATCTTTGATTTTAAGCCATTGTGCGTAGTAAGATACATTAGACATTTTGAATTTAGGATGTTATTGTTTAAGCTTTCATTTTTAATTAAAGAAACATATGAATATTTTAAATCAAAAGTAACATATTTAAAAATATATATCGACGTAAAAAAGACCTAATGTCATATTATTGCGTCACATCTGTTAGAGTTATCACATTTATTAGAGTTTAAAAAAGGTTACTTTAAAAAAAATTGAAGTTAAAATTCAGTAAGGCTTAAATTAATTAAACTAATGAAGATCCAAAGCTGTTATAAAAACATTTTATAATGAATCAAATTGATTCATGTTATCAAACAAGTGCTTAAGATTTGAAAAATCATCACGAAACAAAATTCTATGAATATGATAGAGATAAGGATGTTTGCGCGCTACAACGAATTTTACTGTCCGGTAGTCCGATTTTTTACGGTCCGAAATGGCACGCCATATAAATGTATTATATTATATACTTACTACTTTGTGCACTATACGTAATTTTACTGTCTGACATTTTACTTTTCCCCATTCATTTTCATTCTTTTTTTATTCATGCCACATCGGATGCCGGAGAGTAAAATTCCTTGTAGTACACAAACGCCCTAAATCATTATTTTAACTAAATAAACCTTAAAATTAATAATAAAATGAATTTTTGAAACTTAATAATAATAATAAAATGAATTTATTGCCACATAATATATACAAGTTAAAATAACACGTTAAGTAAACATACATAAAAATAAAACATGACAACATAACATACATTAAAATTTATTAAAATTTGATTAAAAATATAAAATATGAATAGGCAATGGGCAAGATCACGTCAACTGGACCCCCCATTTTCCACTTGATCATAAAAATTAAGTTCATATATATTTTTTATAAGTACATACCATCACAAATTGATCCCCCAAAACGATTTTTAAAAATTTCAATTTTAACAACAATTTTTTTTACAATGAAAATTTTAGGTACTTTTAATTAAAAAATGGATTGTAAATCAACCGTTAAAGTTAAATTAATGGGGTTTGAAGGATTTATTTTTAAAATGTTTATATTTTAAGAAAATATTGATGACTAAAAATTATTTGTTTATTATTATATTGTTAATTAACTTTTAAGTTAACAAATGCAAATTTCATTGACTTCTCGGTGGAAAAATGAAGTTTTATTTTATCGGTTACATGCTTTATTTATTAAAATTTAAGATTTCAAAAAAAAATTTCACTGCACGCGACTAGTTTAAGCAATATGAATTTATTTATCATAGCGCGCCGAGCGCCAGGCGCTGTCAGAATACCGCGCTGTCGAGTGTCAGACTACGTTGCAGCTTCGATTCATTATAATTAAAAATATAATTATCAAATAAATTTTATTATTATTACTATTATTATTGTTATCATATTATTGTTATTATTAAACAAATTTTATTCTTGTAAATATCATAAACAATGCAATGAAATCATTTTTTATTTATTCATTAAACAGGGAAAATTAATAAATAAATAATCAATTAAAAATGTTACAAAACCGTGTATTTTATATTTGTTTTTGCTTTGTATTTTAGTAAGCTATCAATTTTTTTATTTACGAGTAAGTACTCCACTTTTAGTTTTAAAAAAAATGGTTGTCTGTAAAGTCGGTTTACGGACGATAATTTTTACGTGATAACGTCATAAGAAAACATGAATGGAATTGAATTATTATCACTGAATTATCATTATTTTGTATAATATATTTATATATATATATATGTGTGTGTGTATATAAGCTACAGGTAATTAATTGTATTTAATATAAAAGCGAAATAAAGTTAAATACTTTGATATGTAATACAAGAAATAATTAAGTTTAATAAAGAAGCTAAGTTTAATAACTTAAAGTTAGCAAAACAAATTAGATTATCATTAACCACTTATGAAAATTGTAAAAATATACTAAATAAAAACAGTTTACTTTTTATACGATCGTAATATATCGTATATGAGTCCTAATAACTTTTTAGTCAAAATTGTAATATAACCTAATATTACTGCACTCGCCAAACCGATGATACTTATTTTATAATCAAAGAACAAATATATGAGATTATATCCCTAATCGGATTCTTAAAATGCAAGAATTAATTACCTTTTTTGCTGCAATTGTTCTTGTAATAAACTATGGTAACCATTTATTTTAACAATTTTCATAAGTGGTTAATGATAATCTAATTTGTTTTGCTAACTTTAAGTTATTAAACTTCTTTATTAAACTTGATTATTTCTTGTAGTACATATCAAATTATTTAACTTTATTTCGCTTTTATATTAAATACAATTAATTACCTGTAGCTTATATATATATTATACAAATTAATGATAATTCAGTGATAACAATTCAATTCCATTCATGTTTTCTTATGACGTTATCACGTAAAAATTATCGTCCGTAAACCTTACTTTACTTTACAGACAACCAATTTTTTTTTAACTAAAAGTGGAGTACTTCCTCGTAAATTTAAAAATGATAGCTTACTAAAATACACGGCAAAAATAAATATAATAAAATACACGGTTTTGTAACATTTTTAATTGATTATTTATTAATTTTCCCTGTTTAATGAATAAATAAAAAATGATTTCATTGCATTGTTTATGAAATTTTTACAAGAATAAAATTTGTTTAATAATAACAATAATATGATAATAATAATAATAGTAATAATAATAAAATTTATTTGATAATTATATTTTTAATTATAATGAATCGAAGCTGCGACGTAGTCTGACGCTCGACAGCGCGGTATTCTGACAGCGCCTGGCGCTCAGCGCGCTATGATAAATAAATTCATATTGCTTAAACTAGTCGCGTGCAGTGAAATTTTTTTTTGAAATCTTAAATTTTAATAAATAAAGCATGTAACCGATAAAATAAAACTTCATTTTTCCACCGAGAAGTCAATGAAATTTGCATTTGTTAACTTAAAAGTTAATTAACAATATAATAATAAACAAATAATTTTTAGTCATCAATATTTTCTTAAAATATAGACATTTTAAAAATAAATCCTTCAAACCCCATTAATTTAACTTTAACGATTGATTTACAATCAATTTTTTAATTAAAAGTACCTAAAATTTTCATTGTAAAAAAAATTGTTGTTAAAATCGAAATTTTTAAAAATCGTTTTGGGGGATCAATTTGTGATGGTATGTACTTATAAAAAATATATATGAACTTAATTTTTATGATCAAGTGGGAAATGGGGGGTCCAGTTGACGTGATCTTGCCCAATAGGAAGTGGCTCATCTTCTGCTGACATAGGACTAAAGTCCCATGCAGCACTGTTTTTCAGCCACTCCCTTCTTACTTATAATTATTACATGTTTTTGTATATCAATATTATATATTTAAATGTACAATTAAATACATATACTCGTAATAAGTTTATTTAGCAAAGTAGTCGTAGTAAAGACATTATTTTTTTAAATTTACTTTATTATAAATAAATTGTTTTAAATAAATACTTGTTTTCCAAATTTGAACGGGCGTAATATCTGAGAAAATCCTTTTGTAGTTAGATAATTGTCTTTATAGTGTGAATTTAGGTTTTAATATATGACGTTATTTTTCGTAGAACGCACTGAATAAAAAGTGGCTGTGACATACAGACGGACAGACAGACATGACGAATCCATAAGGGTTCCGTTTTTGCCATTTGGCTACGGAACCCTATAAACGTACCTTACAAAATTAAATATATAGTGTAACTCAGATGAGTGAGGGATACTGGATAGTATATATGTTATGACTTCTATTATAAATATTATGTATTCTAATTAAAACAATGAATGAACTTAGCCGAATCAGCCTATAAACGTCCCACTACTGGTCAAAGGCCTCTACCACGCTGCTCTACTGCGTGTTAGCGGATATTTTCCCTAAAATATAACGATTGCTATCTTATGTCTATGACAACAATCGGAACCGACGGATTTACATGCTCTCCGAAGCACGGTAGGGAGATCCACAAGGACATACACCCAGACTACAAATCGATTTTTGTATAAGTATAGATAGATAGAGATAGGCACATATTACGTGATCCATTCAGGGGGAGAAGGGGCCATCAACAGTACCGCGCTTGGTCTCTGGGGCGTGGGGGTTGTCGTAGGTTGCTAATAACGTCTAAATCTCGCGCTTTTTCGAGCTATATTCAAATAAGACGCGCAGCGTTTAACGCTTTTTAAACTCACAGATGACAACACTGCGCTACACTATCACTACATTACATATTTAAAAACATATTTATGAATTACTACGTGAACATTTGAGGAGGAGGGGGAGGGTCTTAGGAAATAGGGTTTTCACCTATGGGGAGAAGGGAGGTAGAAAATTTTAAAAAATAGGTCATACTACGTGTATATGTGCTTACCCGTATATGTATAATCTACCCCAAGCGAGATCAAATCCGCGACCGCCGGCGTTGAGGTGTTTACTCGCAACTAACGAATATATAAAACAACTAAAATATAATAATTCCATACTTAATTCTAAAACTTATAAAATTTTATTTTAGAGCAATTTTTTTTTTATTTTTGAATTCTAGGATGCCGAATATTTTTCTTTTCTTATATTTAGTTCTTTGAAATGTGGGGACTAACAATGATAACGGCCCCCGGCGCTGGTTACAATAAAAATGTTTCAAGTGCGCCTCCGTACGTTCCATTGAACATTAGAATCGGCGCACGCGCTCGTCTCTCGCTTCCGGTGAGTGACGCGTGCCACTTTTCCCTCATTGGCCCTAGTTACGAGCTATAGCGGGTAACTTTACTTATATAAATTTATATGTCTATGTATATAGCAGCCGCTGTTTGACCCGCTGTTTAAGTCTAGCGCTAGTAAAGCTGTTTCAGTAGATCCCGATTTCGTGGAAAAAAACGGGTTAAGATTCTATAATTTTGCGGATTAAGAAATTTTTGCTTAGAAAGTTTTTTTTTCATATGTAATGTCCACTATCCTTTCATCTATCCATATACCAATTCTTGTAAGCTCTCATAATTAACATAATATGTTAAAGTAAAAATCTTGTTAGAAATCTATAAAATAATAGATATCACTCTAAAAAAATAAACGTTATAATTGCTTTAATATGTAACTAAGACCAAAACATAGAAGAGAAATCCTCTAAAATGCAACGTAACATTGATTTATTCACTATCCCTCCGATGTATTCATTTTGGGTGTAGAAATTTTAGCCATTAATTTTGTTAACTCTGTCTCGGGCAATAAAGCCGACTTGGCGAGGGTTAAAGGGATCAATGCTGTTAGTTTATAAGCTATACTCGACTTTGATTGTTTATTTCTTTGCTCTATATGTTACTAGACTACTCGCGCGAATTCACCTGCGTAGGTACATATATGTTTAGCGGAGCACTAGTCTGCATCATAGTGTAATGTTTTGTAAGCCTACAACCTTCCTGGTAAAGAGGTTTCTATTGTTACATTTTTTTAACACGTATATTTAGAGATTAAAGAGTCTCCACTCAAACTTTACCCTTTTACTTTGTAATATAAGTATTGAATTAATGAAAATAGTTAACCATACCACAGGGTTCAAGAATACCTATACAATGTAGGTAGGAAATTAATAATTTCGGAAAATTCTTTTTATAAAAAATGTTTGTATTTTCTTATTTATTATTAAAGTTTGAAGAGTAGTAGATTCTAAACATTTTTAATGATTAGTGATGAGTAAGCCAATCGAGATAGTATATCTATATATTTTATTAACAATCGTAAAGTGTGTATACAAAAAATCAATTTAATATTTCGTATTAACTAGATTAATATGCTTACGTATCAGCCTGTAAAGAACCCACTTCTGAGCGAAGGCCTCTTTTCCATAAAGAAGAAAGGTTGGAGATTAATCCACCACCAGTGGAGCAGCCACTGCGGGTTAACAGATTAATTTCCCTACCGTGAGTAACGATCATTATCAGGTGTCTATGATAACAACCAGGACCGACGGCTTTACGTGCTCTCCGAAGCACGTTGGGGAGACTCACAAACACAGACCGGAAACAAATATTTGTACAAATACAAATAGTCGTTCCGAGCGGGAATCGAACTCGCGACCGTCGGCGCGCGTTTTGAGACAACTACTCGCACCACTATACCAGAACGGTCGTCGTTTTAAGGCTTACTTCCTTGTATATGTAAATTCAAAATGATTTCGAATAAACTTTTACAACAGAAATACACTTTGAGAGTTATTTAATGTTCTATTAAAAATACAAGTAAAAATGTTGAATCGTATAAATAAAGTTCTAAGTGATATTGACTTTTATAAGACATAGGTACAACAATTACATGTTTCATTTATTTTTATTATGTGTTTTATATTTATTTGTTAACAAGAGATATATCATTATTGCTTTGTGATTATGATGATAATTTATTTTTAACCGTTGTTTTTACTTATCTAATGCGTATTTATATTTTAAATAAATAAACCAAATTCAATTCTGTCACCATTTAAAAGCTACATTATACGGAAGTTTTATTTATTTTTGTAAAAACTTATAATGTTTATAAGAAACTAAAATTTTTATAACTAAACAAAATTAATCAAAATATTAAAAAAAATCTTTATTCAATTTGGCTTCAAACGCACTTTCCAATCTTTATTTTGACGGTGTAAGTATTATTATTTAATTAATTAATTATTAGAAACTTCCGATGATTCAGTTTCATTAATTTTATTAATATGTAATATGTCTCTTCTAGTGTCATCCGTATTGACGTTTAGTTTATTATTTGACTGCAATGATTCAATGAGTTTTAGATGCAGTTTCAAAATTGGTGGATTACATACAAAACAAATAACTATGTAATCTTTGTAATATCACATATTAGTATATAGATACAATTAGTTTGTTTTCTCACGAGAACATCATCATTAACTGCACCGTGGTTAATGCAAGCTCGTGACAAATTGGTCACGGCTCCACCCATCCAGTTAGCGGCCTCGAGTAGCGGAACCGACCTACAGTTGACTGAACAATGCGCTTCTGACTGCCAAATGATTGGCCGGTATGGATTACAGGTTTTCGTTACTAAATTATAATAAGATATATAATTATTTGTAGAATAATATCGAATACGATTAAGTATAATTTTTAAAATATGAATCGGTGTATAAAACTAAATTATTTAGCGAATGAAGTATTCGTTTATTGATAAGAAAATGTATTAAATATCAAGAAACTGTCATGTGATATTGATATTAATTTATTTGTGATGCTTTATTGCGATATTTGATAATTTATTATTAAACAGCTACACAAAAAGTAGGATATGTTTTTGAAGGCTTAAGCGTTTTAGTATATTTCTCTTAAGTTATTTCACTTTGTTCACTTCTAAGCGTTTCGATTTTGATATCTTTCATTAAGTTCAGGTATACATATAAGACTTTGATATTTGATTTTATATTTATATATTGACGTATATTTTAATTTTATCTTAATATAAAACTAGGCATTTAAAAATTATAAAAACCAAAACAACAAGTGTAGATAAAAATCGAGTCAGGAAGCGCAATGACAATTAGTGAATTAAGTCAACCCTTAAATGTCGGTGTGCGTTTCTTTTGTGTTTCGATGAGAAAAAATCAGTACGATGCACGCTTGTCACCGCAGATTTGGCAACATTTGAAACACGCGTACCCATTCGCTACGGGTGGTATTATCCATTAGACCCCTTATATCAGACTCCGTTTCGTATTATTAAAATATGATTATTATCTGGAGTGTTTGTTATTTAATATTGTGGTATTTGCTAAATATAGTAAATATTATTTTAAAGTATCGTTCTGACATAGAAATAATTTTAACCACTTTCAATTGTTATAGCTGTATTTGAAAAATATCATAAATGAAGTTTTAGTGTTCTTTTTAGTCACTTTAGTAAAATCTCTGATGCATTTTCCATACATCCAAAGATCCAGACCCAGACCAAAGCCGTAATTTTCGTTAAAATAAAGAATAATAGATCAACAACTTATCGAATTGAATCATGAAGAACACTCTAGATTCAAGAGCTCTTAAATAACGGGGAACATGTGACGACGCGTGTCAGTGTTTAGTTACGGGACTGAAGGACCAGTGGTAATCATTAGAACAAAATTTACTTATTTATTTCGTTATATTTATATCTATTAATTATAATGTAACTTTACCTTTATAAAAAAGATTTTGAGTAAAAGAAAAGAAAATAAAATTTGAATCATGATTGTACTAGCGGTGCCTTGTGTCTAGGTACCGTTTGTCCCTATTTCTTACCCTTATCACTAGCCAGTGTCGTTGGAAACTTGATAGGTAGATGTCTAAGAAATTTAAAGAATTTTTATTAATATAAACTTTCGTGTACCAGTTCGACTTGCACTTAGTTGATTTTTAAATGTATGTTTGTACAAATATTATGAAGAAGGAAGTTTTGCTTGTTCAAAATAAACTCTATAACTACTGATGGGATTTTAGCAATTCCTTTATCTTCGGAAAGCTACATTATCCTAAAAAAGTCGGTTTGCGGACGATAATTCTACGTGATAACGTCATAAGAAAACATTGCAAAAAAATTGCATACTTTTATGAATTGAATTGAATTATTACCACTGAGTTATGATTATTTTGTATAATACAAAGAATTAACTCATAATTCAATTAATTACAACTTTTTTCGAAAAATAACATTTATTTGCATTTGTTAATTCAAATAACATTTACTATATTATATATTACTTAAATTACACAGATTAATTACAAGTAACAATGTGCTATTAACAATTTATTTACAACATAGATACATGTGTGATATCTAAGATCCTCCAATCTGGGTTATTGTTTTTCATTTACAAGCCGAACGCTTAGGCCGATCGTGCCTCTCTATCGCTTGTTCCGCGCTCTCGCTCGCGACACGTGACACTTCTTCGTGTGTGCAGCCGGCATTCATCGATTTACAAGACGTCAAAACTATCACTCCTCGGAATAGTAGCCATAAAAGTCAACGTCACTGAATTCGTAAGAGTTATCTATGTCTAGTACCTATATAGAGTTTCGTGAAAATGATTTGAAGAATATCTTTACATCGCGATGTTACATTAAAAAAAAAATATAATGATCATCTGATAATGCAATACAGGTGGAGGAGTTATAGTCATAAATATAGTATTCACGAGACTGTTCAAAACATTTGCTAGTATCAAATACATAAAATTTAAGCACCCTACTGAGCGAGATAACAGCCCCTTTGACAGTACTCAGATAACTTTTAATTGTCTAACCTATCCTTTGAGTTTACGCTCCGTTTGCCAGTTTAACTTAGCGACTGTAATTGTGGCAATTCGTTTTGCGTAATTTCATATCTTAACAATTTTAAAATCTTTGATCTTTGGATACTCGACCACGCTAAAAGTCAGATACAATATTTTATATCTGTGTTTTAGAAATTTAATGATTTTTATATTTACCGTATATTATATTCTTTAAAAAAAAATCGTCTTTATAATAGGTAAATAAAAACGAAGATTATATAGATATTAGGTTACACTATCTTTTTTTATTTGATGCAGACATTCTTTTAATTTATTTCAAGATCTTGAATGAATAAAATTATTTACGTACAGTCGACCAATGTGTCGTATTATTATATAAAGTAGGCAGGTAAAGTGTTAAAAAAACCGGCCAAGTGCGAGTCGGACTCGCGCACGAAGGGTTTCGTACCATTATCTATAAAAACGGCAAAAAAATCATGTCTGTTGTTAGGGAGCTGCCCTTAAATATTTATTTTAGTTTAATTTAATTATTTATTTTTAAATTGAATATTATAACTCAATATTCTGTGAACATTTCAAGCGTCTACCTGTTGCTGTTATCAATATCGAGCAAAAACGAGAAAAAAAAAATCACGTTTGTTGAATGGGAGCCCTCCTTAAATATGTATATTTTATTTTTTATGTTATATTCTGTTTTTTTTTAATTTGTTGTTATAGTGGCAACAGAAATACATCATCAGTAAAAATTTAAACTGCCTAATTATCACAGTTCGTGAGATACAGCCTGGTGAAAGACGGACGGACGCAAGGATGTTTGATTAGAAAAATTATACGTAACTCTTAATACAAAAAAACGGTTGCCGTCGAATATTTTTGTGGAGTTTCTTTTTTTTAGTCTTATGAATAGCAAAACAGCCTATTTTATATTTTTTAATTTTTTAAATAGTTGTATGAATAAATATATTTTATTCTTACGATTGTCGTATGATTAGCAACATCCAATAAATAATAATTAATCTTCCAATAATCTTATTAAAAGACACTTCCATAAAAATATAATTATTTATAAGATAATCGTTTGAATAGACATTTCTATTTTTTTATGTCGGATCGGTACTAGGGTATCCCATATCTCGAATATAAGTATAGATAATTTAATTATAATAAATATTATTAATTTATAAGATGGTATAATTTTATTTTTACTTTATTTTTATTTTTATTACAAGTACTAAAATGTATTAATATTTTAAATTTGAAAGTATGACTGAAGGATCGATGGATGTTTGTTAAACTTACAGGCAAGTAATTAATATATCGCTTGTGACGAAACTTGGTACATAATGTGGATAAATGAAGATGCATAATAACAAATAATAATAATAATCTTTTTTATTAATTATAAGCGAAGTCAAGTCTGCAAATTATGGATTGCAGATAAATGCATCCAAGACCAAATATCTGGCAACTACTAGACTGCCTGAACCAGCAAATCACATCAAGATTGGCGATAGTGATATTGAAGGAGTGGAGAGCTTCAAGTATTTGGGATCAATGCTTACTGGCCAGAATGAGATGGACGATGAGATAAAGGCAAGGATTGTTAGCGGCAACAGGTGTTTCTATTCGTTCAGCGAAATCTTTTCCTCGAAATTGCTTAGCGTTTCATCAAAACTGACTGTATACCGCACCATTATCAGGCCAGTAGTCACCTATGCCTGCGAAACGTGGACGCTAACGCAGAAGGATGAGCAAATACTGGCAATATTTGAAAGAAAAGTGCTACGGCGAATATTCGGAACCGTCAAAAATGACAATGGGACATATCGACATCTTATGAACCATGAAATAGACGCGCGCATAAAAGGTGAAAATATTGTCAGTTTTTGCAAATCCCAAAGACTAAGGTGAGCAGGCCACTTAGAAAGGATGCCGGAAACCAGGGCAGCCAAAATAATATCTGAGTGGACACCACAGCAGAAGAGACCGAGAGGAAGACCCAGGAAAAGATGGAAAGACTGCATAGAGGAGGATCTGAGGAAGATGGGCAAGTTTACGAACTGGAGGAGGGTCGCCAGAGATCGTGACAAGTGGAGGAAAATCGTGGAAGAGGCCAAGACCCACAAAGGGTTGTAGCGCCACTGGAAGTAAGTAAGTTATAATTATCTTTATTGTATTCCATGATACAAACATACACAATAATCAAACACAGAAAAGATGTACAAAGGCGATATTATCGCTAAAAAAATCCACGAGGTACCGTTAGTTGTCTATTATGAGACAAAAGCTATATATATATATATATATATATATATATATATATATATATATATATATATATATATATAATCTTGGTGTCATTATTTGGAAAACCATGTTCATTGAGACGTGACAGCATTAATAAGGGTGAAGTTACTACGCGAGATAACTAGGAGGGAGAGGCTTTTTTATTGTTATAGACGTTATAAGTCCTATATCGTATGGTGTATATGGTACGAGCTCCTGTGCCGCCCTGTAATTCAAATTATACCGGTATATATGACACATTTTTTGTCTGACAACGTAGATCGCAAGTAATCAACAATCAACAACAACAATAACTTCCGAGTGTCTAATATCAAGTTACTTTATTTCGTTTTATTAATAGAATCTAAAACCATTTCAGACATGATGAATCCAATGATTTTTAGTAGATATCATACTTAGCCCTTACCGTTAATAGATATTTTTAGTAAATAACATTATGTTAATATTTGGCAAAATAAAACTTAATAAAATCAGTTGAGTTTTTCATAATTGATCCGATTATAATAAGTATAGACAGCTAAGTCAGATATATTATGTGTACCACTGACCTGAACATTTCGTTGCTCTCAGTGTGTCAGACAGAGTTGAAGAGGTTGTGTAGCCTTTGGATAAACCCCCGGAAAGCTTCTCTGAACCTGAAAGATAATTTTATTAAATGTTACTGCAAAAGTCCGAATACTGAGAAATTGTAGGTTTTGCTCACAAAACTTGAGATTTAACCAATTTATAGCGCATAATGGTACCATTTTCTGCCATAAAAATAATTAATTATTTACTAAAACTTGGTTTACAGAAAATTCCGATGGTAAAAAATTTGAAAATCATCTCATTATAAATTTTTACATTTACCAACACAAATCAGATAATCCTAATGTTTTCAAAAATAAACCATTCATTACTTTCTTTAAAAAAAAGTAATCCGAATTATCCCACGCGTATAAAAAGTTAATGCATCATTCCGATTCGGAATTGCTCTGCGCAATATGTTTTGGAACTATTTATTTATTGTATAAATATGCTGAGGCACTCGGTGGGTCGAGCAGAACGCATAAATCTCGCCTGCGAGGGGAACAGTGCATCATTACTGGTGTTTCTTTCGCACAATTAAGTGTTCATTGTCCTCGCCACGGTTCCCATGAAATAGCTGACATAACAAACGGATAGATGCGCGCGCGCATCGTCAACGCGCGCCATCTATTGTTACGATATCGAACTAAAAATGATGTCACTCAATCTGACCTATTATCATTCCTGATTTATACTTCACGCGCGAGTGCCCATTGATTGTACAATAATTGTTTGTTTGTAGGGGTAATTCAAGGGATGACTGTGAGAGTTTTCGTTTGCGGATGACTTTATTGGCTTAGTGGTGTTAATGTTTGATAATCTATTTGGTTTTGAGCACCCTAGCGTTTTGAACTAATGTAACCATGTCTCATTTGAATCTAAGTTTCTTTTTTAATATATATTTTTATTATTTATTTTTTATATATATGTATATTCGTATACACGTAATTTATTATGTTCAAGGTTACAGATATAAACATGCCTGATACGTTTTATTCCGACATTTTCGTTTATTTAGTCTTCCTTTAACTACATAATAATATGTATTAATAGTATTTTTGTGCTCGATACTGAAAACTACGCTTAAAATGTAGTTTCGGTTTACAATAGTTTTAATGTAAAATTATTAAGTAACAATTGAAATCAGTATATCGATTACGCAAACGACGTCGACATGTAGTTAGCTATCGGAATCGGGCAAGCCCTGTTCTCTAATGAATATAAATTACAAAACAAAAAACCGACCCCAGCCCTTTCGTTACGCAATAAACATTAAAAAATCAATATACGCGTATCAGGCCAGTTGCAACATGATTCATTGAAATATATTTTATCACGATACGATCTAAAGTACGGCATCATAATTGATGACGATTGTACGAGATTATGGATACAACGCAGTCGCGTATCGTACGGTACGTTTTCAGTGAGTGAGGGCGTACTGTAATCATTTTCGTGTTAACAACTCTTTAACTTGGCCCTCTGGGGCTTATAAATTTTAATACGTAGCTCCTAATGACTATAAGATTAGGGTTGGACTTTAAAAGTGGCGCGTGGATTTTTGCACTTATTTGAATATTATGCTAATAGGTTTCGCTCAGTCGCTTTCTTGTTTGTTATTCTTGGCTCGAGTTGAATATTTATCAAACCGTAACTTTGGAAGGAGGGACGTATTATAAGAATAAATATAAGAAAGAAGGAACAAATTTATATATGAGCGTTTTTGGTAAGAAAGAGGTAACAAATTGGTACTTACATAACTTATAGTACCTACAAATAATATTTAAAACTTAATTTATGATAAAACGCATAAAATATTAATGATTAGATGTAGTTTTTTCTTTTAATGAGTAGTATATATTTACTTCGAGGCTTTTTTTAACACATCTCGTTTATTTATGTTACTTTAGAAACTTATGACTAAAATTAAAGTATAATTTATAGAAATGTTTCAAATAAATAATAATTTCAGATCTTAAATAAGTAGTGAAATATTTCACACTTGCTACTTAGTGTACCTACTTACACTAGTAATGTAGGTTAGTTTTTTTTTTTAACCAAATATTTGCAAACTATTTTTCTTAAACAGAATTTTAAGGTGAAGAAAATTCCTTGAAAATATGTTTTTAATAAAGACTGCCACGAGTCAAAATAAAACCAACCGACATTTTTTAGATAACAGTTTTTTAGGTGAAACAAAAAGCTGTGCTGTTATGGTGAGCTTGCATTATCAACCACCTCTTTTTCACCTCTCCGCCTCTCTTGTTTTAAAATAAAAGATTTCCATATACAGAAATGTTTTGATGTAAACGTAAAATTTTAAATAGTCTAAAATAATAGACATATTTGGTTTAATTTTAATTCTTACAGATTTCATAAGAATAAAAAATATACATAATATGTTTGATGTATAATCGTAGTCGGTTCATACAAACAGTTAAATTCGAAAAAGAAAAATATCATACGAAATCCAAAAAAAATATTCATTTTTAAATCAGACACTTATAAGCCCAGTCGACTTTGAATATGAACATTTGAAATGCATCGATAAAAATCTGACTGCAAAAATTTCCTCACAAGCGCCTCCCTCGTTAAGGCCCGGGAAACGGGATAGCGCATCCCCGGGAAAGTTTCGAAATAATGAACTCAGCGGAGATAATAAAATTTTATTTTCCCAACTAGTATTTATAAGGCTACGATGATCCACTGGGGCGAGTGGGCGGGCGTGTCGCCATAGCAACCGTACGATAAATCCCACACGCCCCCATTTCGCTCCCTTGACAGCGATTGTAATCTGAACAAGAAAGACCCCACCTTGCCTGTACCTACAGCCTCCCTATCCTTAATCTGAAAGAGTTTAACCACCGTCTACCGCAAATACAACCCTATCTCGTGCTTCTAAGGTTACTTGTGGAATGACATTGCAAACAATCGATTTAGATTGTATATAAACACCTATTTCTAGTGTTGCGAGATATATTGAATCTTCTCCGTCTCTGGTTTCTTTATAACCCATTTACGCGTGAAGAGATATCATTGTTTTCTAAAAGGTTCTCTTTCTTTCTTTGTCATTGATATTAACATTATTTTATCATTATTAAAATATAGTAGTATATAGTAACTTTTGCCTAAGCTTTCGTGGAAGCTAATAATTTAAATGAACATTGTAAAAATATGACCTTAATAAGTGGTTAAAAGTTTTATAATTAAAGCATTGATATAGCGTTTAATTTTTTTTCCCAAATGAATATAATTATTTTATATTAGTTAGTGTTGTTTACACAACACATCGACATATTTACTATTGATATTTCGCTTACTGTCACCCCACCGCGCCGCAACAATTTTATAAATCGTTATGACGGGATTAATAAAAAAAGCTGTTACAAACTATGTATCTTTAATAGAGTCGTAGATAAAAATATCAAAACGAATTAAGTCAGTTTAAGTGATTCTAACCATATTAATCAAACATTTAAGTACGTTAATTACCTACGTCAAAAAAAAACTTATTTGCTGTTTTTTTATACCTTAGGAAAAGTAGAACGTACCTAATCCTTTGCTCTTGTCTATCGAAGTTATCATGGAGTCATCTGACCTCGTCGTTCTGCCGAAACCTAAGCTTGTGGTCGTCGTATCCTGTCCTAATTGTCCTCCATAAAAGTCACCGAACGCAGTCGCCGTTCCCAATAAACCAGATCTGTCTTGCAAAGCTGCCTTGGCCTTCTCCACGCTCTGTTTTAGCTGCTCGAATGTGGATTGATGTAGTCGGTAAGGTGGCCATTCTGTGGTAGGCCATGGATCCTCCTTTAAAGCGCTCCTCTTAAGTTCAAGAGCTCCACCATAGGAGCAGCTACTTTCGTACATTGCCGCTTTGACTCCAGCACGAAGTGCGGTGGCACACTTCAGGCCACGGATATCGACCCTGAAACAATAATAATAAAATTTTATTTTTATTTTAGGGTATTATGGTGGTGTTATATAAATTAGTTTTTTTATAGATTTCCAACTTAAACAACTATTTAACTCACTATTTTCTGAACTACTGTTAAGGAAGGAAAATGGATGTTTCTCCTGAAAAGGCGTTCACCTAACAGTAGAATATATATTTATGACTGGTTATATTACAGTACACTACAATGCCTTAGATGAATTCTATTCGTCTAGTTCTATACGTTTCTATTCTAACAATAACTTTAAAATTGTGTTAATGTTAAAACGATTTGATTTTGTACCTAATAATGTGTATAGTTTCCTAGTAAGTTTTTTTTTTCTAAAATTATTAAATATAACTTTGTATACATATAATATGTTTAATTATATACGTGAACATAAACTATTATGGTATTGTGATTAAACTTCAATTTAAAATTAAATGATTCGTCCTCGTGAACTTCACCTTATGAAAGAAAGAAAGAAAGAATATATTTATTTGGTACATTACCAACATTGTAGACAATTAACGACTAAAATATTCATACAAATTAAACATCAAGTAAATACATAGTTCAGTACAAAAAAAATGTATATATGTATACAATAAAAAATAAATAAAAATAATAATAAGATTTATAAAAAATAAATAAAAAACCCGACTGCGTATAATACTCTTATTATAAACTAAAAATAATAAAACAATTTACTAGCTTTCATTTGATACCCATATTGCTACAGTAAGAAAAGAAATTCAACTCCCGCCCTCATTCCGCCATTTGCGGGCGCTATTTTAAAATTTATATAGCCTATGTCACTACTACAATTTAGACAAATCCAACGACCCCTCATATGTCAAAAACCGTCCAGCCGTTTGGGTTGTAGGGCGTGCCAAAGAAATAGTCATACATACATACATACATTCGAAAAACATAACCCTCGTTCTGTCGCAGTCGGGTAAAAATCAACGAGCATGCAACACTATATTATACTAAGAGAAAAAAAGAAAACAAAAAACTATTTGAATAAATATTATGCGTATTATGCTATAGAAGACGAATTAAGTTATTGATTTCGGTTATAATATACAACTACTATATCAGCCATTGGATGGCCACTTCTGAACATAGGCCTACCCCATGATCTCTGGAGCGGGGGAGGGGGAGGGGGTTGCCAATACTCGCCACGTTTGTCAGGCGAGTTGGTGAACGCAGTGTATTGTGGCAGAGTATGGTGACGCTGCTCACCATCCTGGTTGGTGTACAGTTGTTCACACCAGTATGGCAAAACTAGTGTTACAATACACGAAATACGAATAAATTTTAAAGTGGATTTCTATAAGTATCTAAAAAAGTATCCGATGAGTATCGAAAGTTAACGGAGTCAAAACTTTTATTTTTCTTGTTCTAGTCATATCGATCATAGATTGATGAACTGTAGCCTATATTAAGGTAAAAGTCAAGTCACGTAAAACAAAAAAGGTTTTTCAAATCGAGTTTAGCAATCAAGCTATTCAGCTTAATAATAACAGTATAGATTCAGTGCAGAGGCGTAGCTACCGCCATATCAGCCGTATTAATGATACGGGGCCCCGGGCTACAGGGACCCCGGACGTATATAAACAAAAAGTCGTAAAATGTTATCTAAGAACTTAAATAAATTATCTTAGCACTTAAAAAAATATCTTAGGGATGTGAAAGACTATCAGACTTGTCACTATTATCTATAGAGGCAGAAAATTTAGAAAAATTGAAATCGTCTTCAGCTTCGAATGATTTCATAAATAAATTCGCCGAACAAAAGACAGGAGTATGTAATTATTTTAATTCAATGCGAGCGTTTTTGTTCGGTTATTGAAAAATCTTTAGCCCTTACAGATTTTGATACAGCCCCAGGGCCCATCTAAGACAAGCTACGCCACTAATTCGGTGATATGTCAATAGCGCAGGACTAGTCAAAGCTGACATTGACTTAACATGGAAATTAATGTAACCGACTTTTATTTCTTACAATATTTAGGATTGTATATAACAGTTCCTTTATACATAGCCTTGCATTATTGTAATTTGATTATGTAATCTTGTGTATACAAATTTTTATCAGTTGCTTCCAACGTTGTATTTTATAATGATTATATACATATATTTTATATAGTTTTCATAGTTTAGAATTATTTCCCATTATTATCCGAGCAAAATGTTTTTGATAGGTCTTGAATTTGGTAGTTTTTGAATAGGTCTATGAATGAAATAGGTCTTTGTATATTTTAAAGGAAAATATACCAGAAATATAATATTGATAGTAGAGTTAAAGTGGTAGTATATTGTAAAGGAAAATATACCAGAAATATAATATTGATAGTAGAGTTAAAGTGGTAGTATATTTTAAAGGAAAATATACCAGAAATATAATATTGATAGTAGAGTTAAAGTGGTAGTATATTTTAAAGGAAAATATACCAGAAATATAATATTGATAGTAGAGTTAAAGTGGTAGTATATTTTAAAGGAAAATATACCAGAAATATAATATTGATAGTAGAGTTAAAGTGGTAGTATATTTTAAAGGAAAATATACCAGAAATATAATATTGATAGTAGAGTTAAAGTGGTAGTATATTTTAAATTAGTTTAGAATACCTCTTACTCTCTACAGTTTTCTCTATATAGATTATATAGGACTGTTTAATTTTGGTATCGTACATAAATTAACTTTCTCACCTCATGTCGGATATTCTTTTCCGTTTTGGTCGCTTTCCGTCTTTCTTATTATTTTCCGTGGTGAAGTTTTACAGGTGGTATCACATTTCAGTGATACCACTTGATGCTATCAATAAAAAAAAATCAGAAATAAAGAAAAACGCACCTACACAAAATTTTCACGGATCTTATTAACCAAACATTTCGGTTATTATTACGTCACGAATTCCCCGATTGAAGGATTGTATATTCACCATACACTATCACATTTTGTATAATCATCGTAATTTGAATATGAATATCGAGCACTTTGAATTAATTGTCGTTAAATCGTGGGTATAGTGGTCAATATGCTATTGGTCCCGATTTGGAAATCTTCTAGAAAGATATAGTGATGATATTGTGATGATGTCCTTCCGACGACTGTATGTAACGCGCCTGCGCTGTGCGCCATAGCATTCAAATTGATTGCATCCGGCGTAAAGGAAATGTGTCGTATAACCAATTTATATTTGCTGCTCGATTTGACCACAGCGTTACGCAAACTTTCCAAGCTATATAAGATAATTCTCCCATGTGTGAAGTTGTGTCTTGGTTAGTAGTGACAGTCTTTATATACTGTTTAGGGCTAATTAATTATTAACAATTAGGGCAAAAATAATTTGTATATTTTGCATGTATGTAGGTTTAATTATCAGAACTATGAGCACATTTCAATTGTTTGACAATAATGTATTAGTTAAACGTGTAAATAACCAACAAAAAAAAAACCTAAACTAAAAATGAATACGATAAATAAATATAAATCACAAAGCATCATCGTGGTCGATTATAACATATTCATGTTACTACAAAGAAAAAAAAAAGAGTTTAGTATTTACAATTGCAACGGCATTTCGAAGTAAACGATTCTAGCACACGCGTGGGCGTTCGGCGAGGCGGCCACTTCACCGCAGGATGTCTGGATTACCTTATCATATCCGACAGAGCGTCATCCGCCGCGTCTACCGGCCTTCACCTTACTCTTGCTCTTGACTACCTTCAAACTGCATTTTTATGTCAGATATTATTAAAAAGTCAATATTGGAATCGTGATCGATAATTTTTTTTAATTTAAATATTTCAACGAACCGCGACCGCCGGCGTTGAGGCGACTACTCGCACTACTTACGGTCGTCTTATTTGTTTAATTACGATCGACTTCTAAATAATAAGCATTTATTATTGCTAAAATAATTATTAAAATAGATAATTAAGAATGTTAGATAGTAAAAATTTAAAGATTTAGTGCTTACAGAGGTTATCAATCAAAATAAACAAATTTTTAACTAAGATATTACTATATACTCGTAGATTAGAGGTCTTGTGCGGTTTTACGCGTGTAATACTTATATGTCAGATTGTTTGACATTTATACTGCTAATATTGTTCTCTTCATTTTAGCCTGCGAGAAATTTATATAGCCATAGCAGACTTTTTAAAGAAAAAATATTGAAGTCCGTAGTTACAACCCGAAATAAGTAAGATCAAAGTATAAAATGTTTTGATTTCTTATTAGTTTATTTCAAAACTAGAATTTGTATGAAAATGTAAATATACCTGGCCTAACATTAGAGGTTTTTTTTTTGTTTTAACTTTAACCGGTGTTTTGACAGTAATGAATTTGCTATCTAAGAATTAAAAGTAAAAAATGCATTCTTAATAAATACATTTTAGAAGAGATTTTAAGTGGACGATCTTATCGAAAATTCTCAAAGAATAATTGATTCTTCAGAATATGAACAAAAGTAAGTATTTTGATTCGCTTGAATGCATGCTTATTTCTGTTCGATAAAAAGTTCGTGAATTGTCATTTAACATTTTCAAAAATTTCATTACCCAAAAGTCGGAATCACTGTCATATCATCTTAGAATTTCTAATGATCAATACTAAGTCTTTTGAACGCCAAACAGTGAACCACTCGTTTTTTACAGTTGGTTAACGACAGAAAGTAAAAATATTTAACGTTTTTTTATTATAATGCAAGTTAAGAAAGAAAAGACTCAAAAATTACTTTAAAAGATGCCTAATTAGAGTATAAAACGATATTTTTGTAAGTGTTAATACATTTTGTAGTCGGGCCTCTGACATGCTCACGAAATATCAGTATAATACATCATATGAGTACATCAGTATAATACACATATCTATTGGTACTTTGCGGCACAAACAAAAATATTATTTAATACTCTGAAGAAGCCATTTTTAAGTATTTTTTTTATTATTATTATTTAACAATGCACTATGCATTATATATAATTATAAAAATAACCAAAAATAATTGCAACTAGTTATTGAATATAACATCGGTTCACAATCGATGAATATATATAAGCGACTAAACAAAAACAAACGTATACTCAAACATACATCAATAATAAACATTATTTCTAAAATTATATTAAGTATGTGATTCTCAACCTAGTATTTATACGGTTTTGAGTGAAAAATTACAGCGTCTAAATTAAAGCAATCGCATATTATCTGATATCAACTAACATTGACAATAAATACAACTCTGTTTTAATGAGTTACTTTGTTCAAACGTACGATTTTATGTAGTAATAACGATACAAATGGTAACTTTTCGTGAAATCAATCGAGTGAGAAATAGTCTGAATAGTGGATACCGAGGGATAGTTGCACTATATACATTGGCTGCACACTTCATTGACTCGCGACTGACTTTGGGACTTAAAACTTTACGTATCTATCGAGTTTTTTTTAGTGTTTACATTAGTAATTAATCTATATATTAATACGTGAAGCAAAACTTTCTACCCCTTTTTATGAAAATTACGCGGACGGAGAAGTATGAAATTTGGCACAGTTAAAGTTTATATAGAGAGTGCAGAATGCTAATATTTTTTACAATAATGCTCAAAAAATATTAATATAATATAAAATTAATAAAAAAAAAAAGTAAAACACTACACAGACTACGACACATACACATAGGTATGTTTGTCAAAGTCTATTGTCAACACGGTCTTAAATACTAGTCTTGCAACGAATTTTTTTAAATACAGGTTGCAACGAATTTTTTATCGAAATTTTTATGACTGCTGTATATACTCACCATGTGCGCAATCATATTTTTATGATGTTAATAATGCTGTCAATTGACTTGCGAATTATATTATGCTGTTAATTATAGATAAGTTCGAATTTCGACCACTGGGTGATCACTAGTAATAATACATTGTTTATTTCTGAAAAAGAGAATTGTTAAGTTAAACAAGAAAAAATACGTAATAATTTAAAAACAGAAATATTATTAATATTATTTTAATTATTTAAATCAATACAATTAAAATTCGTTACACTAAGTAAATATAATAAAATAAAATAAATCCAATAAGCAATTATTATTAGTAATTAAACGTTCTTGATAAACGGAGCGTAAACTTTGCGGATTTGTTATGTAAATATGAATTAATGTAATTAATGGTAACAGAAATAAATAATAATAAAAAATACACTGATATTATATCATAGGAACAAAGGCACGAATTAAGCTACTTTACAGTAAACAGAGTTATATATCAGTTTAATGATAACAAAATGCATCATAACGCAATATAAACAACCGCCGATGCGTCCATTTGGCACACTCGCATAATGCTAAAACATTCATCAACCCTTGTTATATTCCTGTGAACTACGAGTATACTAATTTTTTTTTTGAATAATTTACTAACCGTTTATAGCAGAAAGAATTATTTATATTCCTGAATAATTTTTCGAGGATAAGCATAAGCTTATCATATTTATATAGGTATAAACTTAACACGATCCTTTGGTTTATAAATTATATACTTATAGAATAAGATATAATTCATGTATAGTATCTTAGTCAAAAAACTAACTACATGATTTACTACATGAATTAGGCATTCACCTACTATGATGAGTTTAATTCAGATTTTTTTAAATTATTATTTTGAAGTAAACTTCAATGTGTAAATTGTTTAGTTGATATTTTCCTATGACGCAATATCTTGTGATTACCTTCCTGTGAGAAATCGCTCTCATTGTCAGTGATAAGGCCGCCATTATACATTCATTGTAAATCTTTTACAATTCTATAATTCAAAAATGTGTGTAATAAAATTTACTGTATCATTAACAATGACCTTCCGCTAATAACATTCTCTCTTGTGAACGAAATCGACAGGTTAATTTTGGATATTAATTATTTTATATTTTTTCATCCAGTGTTTAATAATAACAAGTATGCTTAATTAAAAAAATCAAAAAACCCGACTGCGTAAAATACTCTTATTATAAACTAAAAAGAATAAAACAATCTACTAGCTTTCATTTGATACCCATATTGCTACAGTAAGATAAAAAAAATTCAACTCCCCCCCTTCATTCCGCCATTTGCGGGCGCCATTTTGAAAATTTATATAGCCTATGTCACTACTACAATTTAGACAAATCCAACGACACCTCATATGTCAAAAACCGTCCAGCCGTTTGGGCTGTAGGGCGTGCCAAAGAAATGGACATACATACATACATACATACATACATACATACATACATACATACATACATACATACCTACATACATACATACATACAGTCGAAAAACATAACCCTCCTTCTGTCGCAGTCGGGTAAAAACACATCAATTTCTCATAAAATATTTATTTTTTCATTTATTTAGCAAAGAGAGCTCAGACTTTGCTCCTTCAGACAGTAATGGAATATTATTGTCATTTCATTTATATCTTTATGCTTGGTGTTTGTGGACTATAAGAAAGCCTTCGATTCGATCGAAACTTGGGCGGTGCTGCAGTCTCTCCAGCGGTGCCGTATTGACTACCGGTATATCAAAGTGTTGCAGTGCTTGTACAGTAACGCTAATATGTCGGTTCGAGTACAAGAGCATAGCATGAAAGCGATTCCAATGCAGCGAGGTGTGAGACAAGGAGATGTCATCTCTCCGAAACTGTTTACCACAGCATTGGAAGACGCTTTCAAGCTTCTGGAATGGAAAGGATTCGGCTTCAATATAAACGGCGAGTACATCACTCACCCTCGATTTTCCGACGATTTCGTGCTTATAGCAGAATACCTGGAGGACCTCAGTATTATGCTCAGTGACCTCGATGGAGTTTCTCGACGGGTGGGCCTTAAATGAATATATTACTTTTTACAAAAATCATGTCGAATATCCATGTCGTGCCCACCCCGATATCGTTTGGAGATTCTACTCTCGAAGTTGTTGACGAGTACCTCTACCTAGGACAAAATATCCATCTTGGTAGGATGGACAGCGTTCGGGAAGTTAAAAAACGTCTTTTCATCTAACATACCTCAATGCCTGAAGTCGAAAGTCTTCGACCAATGTGTGTTACCAGTGATGATGATATACGGATCTGAGACGTGGTCTCTGACTATGGGCCTTTTAAACAAGCTCCAAGTCGCACAGCGTGCAATGGAGAGGGCTAAACCTGGTATTTCTCTGGGAAATCGAATCAGAAATGATGAGATCCGCAGACGAACGAAGGTTGCCGAGATAGCCCAACGGATTTGCAAGCTGAAGTGGCAGTGGGCAGGGCACATAGCTCGTGGAACTGACGGCCGATGGATCAGAAGGGTTCTCAAATGGAGACACAGAGATGGACTGACGACTTGAAGAGAGTTACCGGAAGCCGTAGGATGGAGGCTGCTTTGAACCAGTCGCTCTGAAAGTGGATGGAGGCCTACTTTCAGCAGTGGACATCCAATGGCTGATGATGATGATGATGATGATGATGATGATGATGATGATGATGATGATGATGATGATTTATATCTTAATTTAATAGTATAATTATTAAATGAATGGTTAATACTATTTATTATATATGTATTAATAAAGCTGCAGTTGATCTTTTACATTTTTAAACCGACTTTACAGACAACCAATTTTTTTATTTAAGAAGTATTTTTAAGGCCGTTATATTAAGTCTTTACCTATGAAATTGCCGTTTCGTCGTACTGGCTATTTCAAAACTAAAAAAAAAAAAAAAATTTGCTAAGAAGTCGAATTTCAAAATATTTTTATTTTTAAAATATAGAATTCTTTTTTATAATTAGTCATTTGTTTAATTATTAGCGTTCTGTTTACATTGCATTTGTACGTTTTTCGTCATCATGGATATGTTAAAAATTTGAGTGATTATGGAGTATGAGTTCCGTCGTGGTAGCAAAGCGGCAGAAACGGCGCGCAACATCAACGACATTTACGGTGCGAATTACTACTAACGATCGTACCACCCGTTATTGGTTTGCTCGCTTTCGTTCCGGAAATTTTGACCTAAGAAACGAACCACGTGATCGGCCGAAAATGTTGGTCGTCAATGACTAATTAAAGGCGATTGTGGAGGCTGATGATTTTCAAACTACAGCTGAACTAGCAGCAGCTTTCGTAGTTAGCACTAAAACAATACTGGTCCATTTGCGTTAAATTGGCAAGGTAAAGAAGCTCAACAAATGGGTTTCACACGAATTGAATGAACGCCAGCGCGAAATACGCGTCGAGACGTGCCTTGCACTGCTCAACAGACACACAAACGAAGGCATATTGAATCGGATTGTTACACGTGACTAAAAATGGATTCTATTCGACAATCGCAAGTGCTCAGGTAGTTGGTTAGATCCTGGTTCAGTACCTAAATAATGCCCTAAAAGAAAAATGACCCCTAAAAAAGTGATGGTAACTGTTTGGTGGTCTAGCGTCGGTGTAATTCATCACAGCTTCTCACCAAATGGCATGAGCATTACTGCAGATGTGTACACAATGATGGGGAAGCTCGCACGTCTCCAACCAGCTTTGGTGAATCGCTCGGCTCCACTGCTCCTGCACGACAACGTACGACCTCATATTGCACAGCAGACGGTCTCCAAGTTACAAGAGCTGGGGTTGGAAGTTCTCCGTCATCCAGCGTACTCACCAGATCTTGCCCCTACAGACTTCCACTTTTTCCAGAATTTGGATAACTTTTTGGCGGGAAAAAAATTCAATACCCGAGAAGCAGTACAAAATGCCTTTGAAGAGTTTGTTGCCTCCCGTCCAGCAGAGTTTTTCAAGAAAGGCATCAATAAGTTACCACTACGTTATGAAAAATTTATTGATTCCATGGGTAATTACTTTGAATAATAAAAATAAAAAATATAGAAAAAAGTGCGTTAACTTATTTCATCAAAAACGGCTATTTCATAGGGAAAGACCTATTATTTTGAGACTTTGTACATTTTGATAATTAGTATTGCTAGTTTGTAATGTGAAGATGCTTATATGTTTACTTGATCACCAATCAAGGAGGCAAACTCTTGATCGACCTTTTCTGACGTTAGGAGTCATACTAATATTATAAATGTGAAAGTAAGTTTGTTTTTTACGCTTTCACGTGAAAACTACTTAGCCGATCTTCGTGTACTTTGTACAAGTTATTTCCTTGGAGGTATTAGAAGTAACATAGGATACATTTTTTTTTTTTGGTCGCGATAACCGAAATCTACACGGGCGAAGCTGCGGGCAGAAGCTAGTATTTTATAATTTTGTGTATGCTAGTATCACGCAGTTTATGGAATGTTTTTCTTTTTTTTTTTAAGTTTTTGAGCCCTTCCCTATTCTTAAACTCCAGCTTTGGTAGTTAGCTATTGAATCAATCTTACTTTTGTTTAATAAATCATTTGTCAGTGATATACACATAGCTATTTTAATTACATATAAGCTAACGATTAATTCTTTAATTTAACATTAAAGTTTCTGTATTTACGCTGTCTTATAAATGAGCCTACTTTATAGTACACTTTCAATAAAGGATTTTGAATTATTGCTTAAAAATTTGTTTTAAGTTATTAATCTCAATAGAACTTTGCTTGCGTTTCATTTACACCGACGACGGTCGCGGATTCAATTTCCTTTCGGAGGGGATACATGTATAATTTTTTTTTTGGCCTGGGTTCTTGTTGTTTTGATAATACCCAGTGTACCTCGGACCTGAAAATGAACGTTACGCCTTACAAGAAAATTGTCCTTCGACCAGTAGTGGAACAACGTGCCTGTGCGGTGGAGCTCCAACTCTTCTAGTGCATAATATGATAATAAGCTTTAGTAGCCTGATTGTGAAGCAAAGCTACATTCCATAAATTCATGTAGAAGGTCTGAGTAAAAGTACCTTCTTGTAAAACTGTTTTTTATACTCGTATCTCAAAAGGGAAAAATTATTTTCTGGCTACATGCAGACTTTACCATCCCTATACATTGTCGCAACGGTTGAATGAGGTTACAATATTATATAATTAGTCACCTTCCGGATTAAATTTTTATTATAAACGTCAGTTTTTTTTTCTTTATTGATTAATTATTTACGAATATATAGGTGACACAAATGATATTATGATATTTTCACGTAATATACAGTACGATTATTTCCACTTTGACGCTCGGGATATCTCAGTTTAAATCATAAAGGTTTGCGTTTTTACATAGAATATATAAAATCGTAGAATTTACTCACATAAAATATTTAAATATATGTAATTTAATATGTTATTTGTATTTTCTAATAAAATACCTTACATTAATTTAATATAGGTAATTAGTAATAAAATCTGAACCTAAGTATAGAAACTTGTTTAATATTCTAAATATTCCAATAGACTATTATGTGACTATATGTTTCATTATGAATTATACAATTAGTACTTATTGTATATAACACTTTTAAAGAGATAAATTCCCTTGTACGAATTTCATATTTGTGTTTTAAGTAATGCGATGTAATAATTTAATCAAGCCACATCTGTGCTATTTATAGGTCTACTAAAAAAAAATACATTTTGACAGGTGATTTACATTACTGTTTTAGACTATAATATCCTAGTCTAATAGAATCACATTTAAATATAGTACGACGACCGTTCTGGTGTAGTGGTGCGAGTAGTTGCCTCATCGCCGCACGCCGCCGGGGCGGTCGCGGGTTCGATTCCCGCTCGGGACAAATATTTGTATTTGTACAAATATTTGTTTCCGGTTTGGGTGTATGTCTTTGTGGGTCTCCCCACCGTGCCTCGGAGACCACGTAAAGCCGTCGTTCCCGGTTGTTATCATAGACACCTGATAACGATCGTTACCCATTATAAGGAAATTATCCGCCAACCCGCAGTGGAGCAGTGTGGTGGATTAAGCTCCAACCCTTCTTCTACATAGAGAAGAGACCTTCGCTCAGCAGTGGGTGGTTTACAGGCTGATACACTTAAATATAGTAATATTAAATACCCATCTAAGGGTATTTAAATAAGAAGTTTGATGCTATATAGGAATGAATTTTTATTATATAAAGTAAAAGAAAAATATAACACAACTCTCGTTTACGCAACACATACATAAAAATATTACTGAAAGAAAATAAATATCTCATACAATATGTGACTATTACCGTCATAAAATATTTATATATTTCAACTCGAAGTAAAGAGATAACGCCATGTCCTACGTTTTCCACTGTGTTTTAGTGAATTAGGATGAAATTATTCATTGCATTGTATCCCTTGCTCCTTATGTAATAAGAGTCACAGTTACTGTTAATATTATTACGTACACGAATATATTCTAGTTGATATCAAGTTGTATTAACATAGAGGCATAAATTTAGCCGTGCTTCAAGTCAGCGTTGTATTGTTGCTGAATAATATTCGCATAAATCACAGGCAAATTAATTATTGTTGTCGACTGTCTTACATATGTAATGTTTGAATACACTACATTTATAGCATCGTGTTGCTATTTTATAAAAATTATAATATCGTTTCTTTTGTTTTATTTTTTATTTCTTTTATTTTTATAAAAATATAGTACAATTAAATGGTGTAACTAACACTTTTCAGAATTTAAGTAATATTATTAAAATTCCTGTTATATCGTATATCAACATTGCTATATTATATTTTCTGCTATTAAAGAGAAAACCATGTCTTTCTAGAGCAAGTTAGCGAATATTTTCACTTTAGAACGTGTATATGCTTTTTCGTATAACTCAAGAACGAATGAAAAAAAAAATTAAAGTACTACCTGTATAATGTTTGAAATTAATTAATCGCATCTAAGCAAGATAATCCACGTGGCTTTTGTAAATTTCAGTAATTATTATCAATTAAAGGTTTTTATTTGACATAGTTGTTAAATCGTCTTATCGTACCTTGCGGTGAAGGAAAATATCATGAATAAATTAAAAAGTTTCAAGACAAATTCTAAGTCATGTATAATATCCGCTGATGTATTATAGAGCAGCTTGGTCGAATTTTATTCATTGATTATTTTTAATAGGAGAGGGCTTTTTGAAACAGTAGAAAATTTACTGTCTGTAACAGTACAACATAGTAAAGTAATTAAAAATCTTTAAATTGTGCAAGTTTTTAGTCACGGATGTTATGGGGAGGAGGGGATGGGGGGAAAGTGTTACATTGGTGATGGTCATACTTGTAGATTTTTAATTTAGGAAGCCGCGGTAGTGTTAACATGTTTAACCTCAGCTACATACATGAGTAAGAAGGTAACTCAAAAGAAGGTGTACTCGTTACAGGAATTTTTGCGTAGATCTTGTATTTTTTTTTCTTTCTTTATGTTACATGCATGTAAAATATTCTGAAAATTATAGAACACGTTATGAAAAATTATCTAGTGACGAATATTATATCCTTAACATAATAATATAGAGTCGGTGTATGATGACGGTCGCGAATTCTATTATCACCTGGAGCATTTTTTGTTTTTGTACAAATATTTATTTCCGATCTATGTGTTTATATTTGTGCGTATTGCGACTCTTGGAGAGAAAGTAAAGCCTCTGTCCCGGTTGTTATCATTAACAACTGATAAAGGTTGTATTATTGGTAAGTAAATTTTCCAATTAGCTCCAATTATTCCTACGGAGGATTATATATTGAAATAAAATATTTTTTGTTTACTTGTTTAATAATTAAAATAAGTTTTGTTTGTTTACTTAAATATTTGAATATTTATAAAACATAACAATCTTTATTATAGAGTTGGGATTTAAAGCTTAAATAAACATTAAAATAAAATTTTGTTATATGTTATGAACACGAAGTTCGGCCTTTGATCTGGAGAAACTTACACGGGGGTTTTATCTTTTTACAACGAAATCGAAACACTACACTTTCCGCAGTATTTCTTTATAAACAATATTTTTTTTCTTCGGGTACTAGAATCACCAGGCTACTCTGGAACATGCCACATTCAACTGGCTGTAGGAGAAGCAGCTTTTCCTCAAGTATACTCACGCTACCTTGAGAGTTTGATCTTAAGCTTTGTTTATGGTAAATACATACTCATCTACACTCATACATTTTATTCTTATCCAGTTCCCGGAAATCACCATTTCCTTTTTTAAAGCAACAGGTTTGAGAACTGTTCGGCAGTAATATCTCCTCTCAGATGGACTCTCACATTTATGGTAAGGCTCAGTTTTGTCACTGAACTGTATCGCCTGTAAACAACTCACTGCTGAGTGAAGGCCTCTTCTCAATATAGTATAAGGGTAGTAACTTAATTCACCACGCTGCTCCACTGCGGGTTGGCGGATAATATACCTACCATGAGTAACGACCATTACCAGGTATCCATAATAACAACCGGGACCGACGGCTTTACGTGCTCTCCGAGGCCAGGTGGGGAAACCCACAAGGATATACACCCAGACCGGAAACAAATATTTGCACGAATACAAATATCTGCCCTGAGCGGGAATCGAAGCCGCGACCACCGGCATTGAGGCGAGGCGTTGAGGCGACTACTCGCACCACTATACCAGGACGGTCGTCAATGCTTCACGTACGCTTTAACTTCGTCCGCTCGCGTTCCTCTGGGCACTACTGGTAAAGTCGGCCAGAAATCGGTACAGTAACACCTCTCAAAAAATAATATTAGCTTCTGCAGCTGTAATCTTCGTATTAGTTATATTGATCGAATCTCTATACAAAACCCAGAGGTAGGGAGGTAGGTAAGATATTTGACTATGAAAACTTGAATAATGTATACATCATCATCATCATATCAGCTATTGGATGTTCACTGCTGAACATAGGCTTCCCCCATCGACCTCGAATAATGTGTTATCATCGGCCATTTTCCGAAGTTGTATAAATTTTTTTGATACCATAAGAGTTTACGTAGCGTTTTGGTATAGTATTTCTCTCTTAGATTACTACAAAAAAATTGTTTAAATATATGTCTTATATTCGTTTACCAAAATTCAGATCAATATTTCATTCCATTATTAGCTTTGCTTTATCTTAGTGTATAATTCATTTGGAGTTTGTAAGACTTAAATGCAGATTACCATTCGATATTCTCTTAATTGGCGAAATTACTGCTAACTTTAATATTGTAGATAAGAAAACTATTCAAAATAATATAAATAAAAATATCTTTATGTGGGTATATATTTTAGTAGAATCGTGACCGAGCTTGGTTTAGTGATTTTAGATTTTTATTTGAATATTCGATTTTTGTTATACAATATTTTTTTCAGAATATATACCTACCACACCATAATACTTTCATATCAGTCACTACGGCTGTAATCGAAAAAAACTTTAAGAAAGAAATAAAAAAAATTTATTAAGCTATATGAGTCAATTAAAATGATTTAGTTAAGTTTTTATATTGTGAGTAAACTTTTAAATGCACAGTTTTGATGATTTTTTTTGCCTTTTCTTATAACTTTTGAATGTCGTTGTAACCTATAATTAATACACTACTTTATTTGTTTTGTTTTCTGTGTGTATTATTATATGTTTAGTATAAACTTTGTTGGTGGTTTCTAAATAAATTTCTAAATAATCTAATAAGACTTCAAAGAACTGACAGAAAAAAAAGTTATGTTTAAACCTCTTTTTTTAGCGTAATGTATTTTTAATGGGAAATATTAATAGCACACGAGGATTTGCAAACAAAGCGTCAACTATAGTAGTAGAGTAAACCACCTGATAATATCCTTCTGCTCTTAGGCAGAAACTTGTGAATCAAAAGAATTGTTTTCTATTTAAAATTAAAATAATAATAATAAAAAAAAAACGTCAACAAACTCAGATTAATTATTTTCCGATGCATACAGGATTCCTAGATTTTCTGATCGTTCAACCCGAAACAACAGGTTAATTTACAAATTAAAGTTAATAAGCAATTAACACAGTAATGCTATTCGAGTTTGAACTTGCGCTTTTCTTTAATATTTTCTCTGTGAATTTTCACCTACCTCCATAAAAAAAGTCAAATTATCTGTATTATCATGCGATTTTTCACAGTAAAAATAAATAATGTACAGCACCTTAGTAGTTTTTCTACGACAGTTTCACGTTATAATTCTGATGTTATTAATTTAATTAAGGCGCTCAGCAAAAGAGTCATTAGGATTTAATCTTCAAAATTAAAAAATAATATAGGTACCAGATTACGTACGTTTTTTTTAATGGTTTTGATATTTAGAATATTTATTAGAACGTGCTTTAGTTTCACGATAAAAAGAAAAAAGAAAAACAAACTCTTAAAATATCATACAACACAAAAAACACATAAATTGGCACACTTTACATATATAACATATCTCTTGCAATGTTATTTTACTTTAAAATATATATATATATATATATATATATATATATATATATATATATAACATGGAATACTTCAATTTATCAGAATTCGCATTTATGTTAGGTTAACCATATGTTTGCAAAACACTTGAATCTAAATTTAATTAAATTTTATAATTGGAGTTATGTTAGACTGTCAAATCTAATAAATTATTCGAATAATAAAATATGTGTATGTCTCATAGGACAACCACCTTTGGGTATAGACCCGGTTGTTTGGGAGAGATCGCTCTACTAGCCATAATACCGCCTTTGTACATGTTTCTTAATTTTTTACGACTATTATTCTCTTCATAGTGGTGTGCAATAAAGAGTATTATTATTAGATATTATACTGGTAGTACAAGACTAAAGAACTATAGAAAGTACTACAACATGTTAAATATGGTATAATATGTGATAAGTAGACAGTTTAAATGTCATAAGATAGAACGTAGGCCCTGCACAAAGTTGACGTGGGTACAGAATCCAGATACAAAAATTCTGTAAGAATGAAACAAAAATAATTACGCAAAGCTAGTTATTAAGTTAGATTATTCTTCTACTCTTTTCATATTACTAATTATGAAGGTTAACAAGATGGCCGTCGGAACTAAGATCTGTTCGTAAAAAAACAAATATGCACCTGCCACTCAAAGGCAACATGAGTTGGAGACAATCTAACCTGATTTCAAAGTTTTATTGGGGCAATTGTCGACGCACATTCCTGGTGGCAATGTCTTACCTCGAATCACCTGCATCACACGGATACCGGAGCACCGTCACCGTGCATACCTCCGGCGCTGGCCGCCGGACACGTCACGTCACACCCGGAAGGACCCGACTTGCTCACGCGGTAAAAAAATAAACAAATCGATATATTGGAGGAGCAAGCGAGCGTTCGCGGACAGGAAGCTAGGATAATAGCGAAGCCTCGTCCGGTGGTCGGAGACGGTAGGGTGGGGTGGTCGCTGGAAACGCCCCTGGGCGGAGTCACTTGTCGCCTGCGCGGGATTATCACCCCTTCGATGCGCTGGCTGATTCTTAACATGTAACAAAAGACCAGCCACAATGCCTCCGTATTTTTGAGATAAGTCACTCCTTCCTATCGCCGAGGTGGCATTACTCCTGATACAAAATATTTAGATAGTGATAAACGTTATTACTTTAGATAACCGAGTTAAAGATTTTGTCTCTCGATCTGTTTTTCGTTTCGTATTTAATCTATAATAGTGACTTGAGTGATTTTTATACCATGTTTACAGTTGCTAGGTTTAATCGACATTAAAAAAAAAAAGTCTTAAAATTTACGCAAATAAATTTTTCATATATTATTTTTATCATAAAAAATAGTTTCATTATTATACGAACCAAAGATGATGAATTTGAAGTAAATTAAGACAGCTTTTGATGCTTCTATATGCGTTAGTGTTATTTTTCAAAACATAATAATTTTCGGTCTGTAATCAATTTTTCTGTCAGATATTTTTGTCGATTCAAATTCAGCAACATCTTAATGTGCATATATAATAACAAAGTTTACGATTAATCGTAACTTAGTAAAAAGTAAGTGTTACTTAAATGTCTAAACTCAAGTAGGTACAGTTCTAATAGTCGAAGAGCCCACGACGGCCAGACTTTCGTTTTATAAAAGCTGAAAGTTTTTCTGTACATGTCCCCTATAGAGGTAAGAATGACCCGCGACTATAGAGTTTGGCTTGTGGTTACTTCGGCAGGTATCAGGTAGTAAAGGTGTATAAAGTAGTACCTTAAATGCGTTAAACTATAAAGCTCAATTTTTTATATTTTCCTCGGGATAACTTTAGAAATCTTGCCATTCATTGGCTGACACTTGTGACAGTTGCTACCTCCTGCTAGACAGCCCTAAACTTTAATAAACTATAACTCGCTCATTTCGAGCGACTGGGAGCGACAGTGACACAAATGCAAATTAGTTAACTTTATAAAGGTTATTTCATAGTTCAAAAGAAGATTCTGAAGCATTATTACGGCTAATTATTATTTTAAAATAGTTTTATTATAGCTGGGTATTGTGGCATTTTCACTAAAAACGCAGATGTTTATGCATAGTATTTTCGAATTAATAAGTTATTTTCGCGTATTTTTGCAAATGTGTCACTGTCGCTCCAAATGAGCGAATTATACTTTCGTTATAGTATAAAAGCTAAATTTTATATATTTTACATTATTTATTGTGTTCACATTCTACAATCTGACTCTATTCACGATTCAGTTTTCAACCGCCATCGGTAGTCAAAGTCGTGTATATTTTGCTGGTAATTACTAATAAATTTAACGTAATTCAAGTATTTGAGTGCTTATTGTAATATTTGCAGTCGATACTTCATAGGAGTTTTGATGTCATGATGCTACAAATTCGATCTCGTTCAGACAAATATTCTTTGAGACGGAGCGTTGCTGGAGTATGATTTGATCGGAACTTGACTGTTAGGGATAGTATGAATACACTGATTGTTTCTTGTTTAACAATATTTTACTGATCGAGATCGGACCAAGAACAAACTGAGATCAACACTGTAATGTGGATCAAGCCTAAATATTTTTTTACATGTTATAATACTTTTTTTTTGTATTTTATAATATTAAAATAAAATTTGTTACTTTTTATAACATGGCTATGAACGTAATAAAATAATTTTTTTATTGGATATCTTAAAAGATCGCAATCGACTAAGTACCTACTCGCGCTTGCACCTACAGCGGACTTTCAATGTGTCTGGCAAGATGTAAAAACATTAAAACTGTCTGGCTATTGAGGTAACATCTTTTGTTTGAACCTGGTTGTTATCTTAGACACCTGATACTCAAGGTAGAGAGATTATTTGCCAACCTGCAGTGAAGCAGCGTGGTGGGTTAAGCTCCAACGCTTTTTCTATATGGAAAAGAGACTTTTGCCCAGTAGTGGGACGCTTACATACCGATTCAGTAAAAAATAAATCTCTACTATACTGTTAAAAATTACGTTTACGTCAGTTTTAAAATATCTTATATCTTTAAACGAGCAATTCTTGTATATATATATATATATATATATATATATATATATATATATATATATATATATATATATATATATAATCTGAATCTCCGAAACGGCTCCAACGATTTTCATGAAATGTATTAGTATGCGGATTTCGGGGGTGATAAATCGATCTAGCTAGGATTTATTTTTAGAAAATGTCGTTTTATCCCTTTTTCTACGCAATTAGAAAATATCATTAGAATACGAAGGTAAATTTCGCTGTCATTGACAAGTTTATAACAGCTCGGATGGGAATCGGGCGAATTCGAAATCAGCTAGAAAACACGGGTTCGAATCCAGGTGTCTACAGACCGATTTCTTTTTCCTTTTTTTTTTCAAATTTCTTCTTTTGTGAGAAAAACTATATCGAGAGCTCTTTTTATTTTTTATTTAAATAACCAGTTCCTTTTGTTTTACTATTATGTCGGTTAGATCGAAAATATTATTTATGTTTCATCAGTATGCTATGTATCTATGAGTAATTATAATTTAACCGAGCAAAGCTCGGTCATCCAGGTACTTACTATTTATCTCGCAAAATTACTAATCAGTTACTATAAACCTGCTTAGTCATATTACTATACATTTTTTGTAATTTTACTAAAACAATATATCAAATAAATCAGTTATTTTATAAAAATCTCTTGTAATTCTTCGACTAAGCAAATATTAGAATGTTTGGTCAAGTTTGTAACGATAAGACTGTTGAGAATAAAATTTTAACCGACTTCAAAAAAATTAGGACGTAACATCATCAACGTAGTCGAAGTCAATTAAATATCGCATTTAATTTTTTTATTTATTTTTTATTTATTTAACACTTTATTATACGTAAAGTATTATAAAAAGATAAGACATGTTATTGAAACACAAGTATAAAGGCTGTGCTTATCCCTAGAAGAGGTATATACCACCCAGTAAACAGTTATAAGGTAACACACAAAAAAAATGCAATCGAAAAGTCTTCGTATTAAGTCATACGCATTATTTAAATTGTCAACTTAAATATTAAAATTTTACTGTATTGTAAATGAGCCTTGGTAATTTTTTTTATAGTGAGCAGAGATGGGGAGAATAAGATTGTTCCACGATCTTACGTTCTTACTCAATATTTCAAGGTATTAAAAGTTTTGTTTTAAGTAAATTGGAGAAGATGAGTTTAATAACACACAATGTGAAACAATATGTAGATTCCGGCGAAGTCGAATAGTTAACCACTTGAGTTGTTGTCGAAAATAAGATACATGGTCATATTTGCGCAAACCAAATATGAACTGGATACCAACATTTGGAAGTCTCCACAGCTTCTGTTGGTCTTCGGTTAGATCAGGGTAGCTTGCATCAGCATAATCAAGAATAGGAAGAAAGAGAGATTGTGCTAACATAATTTTGGTAGGTATAGGTAGAAAACACTGCAGTCATCGTAATGAGCTCATAGCCGCAAAGATTTTCCTACTCACGTCTTTAAGTTGGTAGGGCCAAGAAAAGTTTCGATCCATGTACACAACAAGATTTTCTACATTATCAGTGTATGGAATTAGTCATAATTCCATACACTGATAGTGTAGAAAATTTGATGGTGTCAACCATCAAATACGATTGTTGGTAAGTTAGTCCAGTCAACTCTCGAGATCAAGTTAGCCGAGCCAATAATAATAATACTCTGACAGCTCTACAGCTGCTCCATCGTGAGATAGACGAAAGATCATCGTTGAAACGAGCAATAGCAGCAGGCAGATCCTTAAGAGTTGACTGAGTATAAATTTGTACGTCGTCAGCATACATGTGATAGAGAAAAGATGTATTCTGAGAAATGTTGTTAATAAAAATAGAAAATAGTAATGGTGACAGCATGCCTCCTTGTGGTATCCCTGCATAGACATCGCACCAAGCTGACAATGAATTATCAGTTCTAATACGATGTCGAAGTCCATGCAGGTAATTGCGAAACCAATCAATTACTGATGGAGATATATTAATAGAACGTAGCAACTCCAGTATGATATCAAAATCAACATTATTGAAAGAATTGCTAAAAACAATCAAAGTCAATACTGTGAGATGCTTATTATCCATTCCAAAACGAACGTCGTCAGTAACTTTTATCAATGCAGTAGTCGTACTATGAACACTGCGGAATCGGGATTGAAAGGGATTTAAAATATTTTGTTTATTTGTGAAAAGATTCAATTGTTGATATACTAGTTTTTCTAAGACTTTTAATAGGAGAGGTAAAATAGATAAATAATAAAGGATTCCAATTTTTAGGAAGAGGAATAATTTCTGCATCTTTTCAAGTTTGCGGATATTCACCTCAGTTAATGGAATGATTAAGGATGTGAGTTATAACCGGAGTAACGATATTATGGATGGGTATGATCATATTACGACTAATGCAGTCACTACCGACAGCGTTAGATGAGATTGACAATATATTCTTTTTAATGTCACATTCAGTGACTTGATTAAAAGTAAACGGTGGAAAATTAGTAGTTGGAACAGTGAAATAGAATTTAAGGTATTAGCCTTATCTGTACTGCACAGACTATTAAATAAAGATGAGAAATAAGCATTTAAACTCTCAATGTCAAAATAAGTTAATGAAGAATTTTTTAAAGTTTTTCCAACATCTAATATTTTAAGAAATTTCCATACACGAGCTGTGTCACCGTTCACGACTGATTTGTGAATGTGGCGTCGTGTGTGTCGTTATGCATCTCTACACATTGTATTACAGCGGTTTTTGATTTTTTGTACTTATGATAATTTTTATCCGTTATATCAGATTTGTAAAGCGATTTGTCGTAACATTTTTTGGAAATAAGCATTTTTATGGTTTCAGTCAACCACGGCGCAGGAAGATGTTTTATCTTCATTGATTTTATTGGTGCATGAGTGTCATATAATTTTGTTAGTAATTCGTTAAAATTTTCAACTTTCTGATTAATATTTTCTGCATTAATAACACCTACCCAATCAATCATGAGAGCATAATCACAAGGGCGCGCAGTATCCATACCTCCAAAATTACGGTGCAGAAGAATTCTGGATTTCACTTTAGGGGACGTAGTTATATGAGAAATAGATCAGATCATGGTACAAAAATGAATCGGCAGCACACTGTTCATATTTAGTAACAACGTCGGATGATGAGACCATAATAAGGTCAAGAAGAGATGGGGTGCAATTTGGTAGTTTATGAGTAGCTTCCAAAGGTAAAATGTGTAGGTTACATGCTTCTACTATCGATTTAAGTTTATTAGAACGGTTGTCAGCCTTAAAGGGGTGTATCCAATTGGGATTTTCGACAAATCGTTTTGATTCTTTATGCATTTTCTGAAAGTATAATGTTTCAAAAGTATACTCTGATAATTTCAGACAAATCGGATCATTGTTTACGGAGATAATTAATTTTGAATGGAGTCGCCTCGAACGCATGAAAGTAGGTAGGGAGCGGCAGCTGCGCGTTTGATTATCTGAGGTTATGCTTTTTGTTGTTGTTAGACTACATTGTATTGTATTATATACAAATGATTAGTAAATAAATAAATAATAAATATGCTTAACACACACACACGGTCGTCTGTTCCTAAGGTAGGCAACTTAATGCCTGTGTTTTAGGTAACAGCCGACTGATATACTTTTTTTTTTAAATAAATAGACATATAAATAATACATATATAAATAAACATATATTACACCCAGACTCGAGGCGGGAATCGAACCCACAACCCTTGGAGCAGAAAACAGGGTCACTGCAAACTGCGCCAACGGGTCAGTCAAAGTGTCATACATAAGTATAGTAGTGTTACATATATGTATATACAACCCGTGCGCAGGCTTGACGATAGCCTCATGATATCACGCGTCGATGGTCAGTAGAATTGACAAAAAAGGTTACATAAAGGTAGGTTAGGTATATTATATATTTAACATAAAACTAATGAAAAATAGTCTCGGTAGAATTATAAATTGTTACATATTATAAAGTGTAATTATATATAGTAAATAAAAAAACTATGTTGTTTTTACGAAGATTATATATTATTATATACAATTTTATATTATTATATACAAAGGGAGAATTGCTGGAAAAGTGCATTGGAGGATTCACACAGAAAAGCAACGAAAGTTTCAACCAAATCATTTGGGAAGTCATGCCGAAAGAATTACCTGCGAGCTACTACTACCGTCACTTTACTACCGTCAACATAGCTGTCAACATTGCTACCTACATTTTTAATGAAGGTACACGAGGATCATTTGTCGTTTTTGATGCTATGGCGATTAAGGTTGGACCATATGCCCAAACATATCCCAATCATCATTCGCTAGAAATTACTCGAAACGCAAGAATGACTCGCCGACGGCTTAAAATCATTGCTAATACAGCTACAGATGCAGAAGAAGAGATAGTATATGGTCATGGAACAGACGATTAAATGTAAGTTCTAAAAAAAATTAATCTGCATGCAAATTGTACTTAAAACTTCAAACGCGTTTATCTCGAAACTATGTTTTCAAAGCCAGTGATCACTGTAACTTTAGAATAGCTGTACCGATTAATTTAAAATTTTGGTCACTTATTGTATATACATATATGTGTTCTCAAAGTGTACGAAGGATTCTTTTTTTGACAAATATTTATGTTTTTTTAGCCAAAAATATGAGTGAAATTTCGGTCGAAAATGAAATTTTCAATTTCAACATCCGCCATTTTGCGAAAAATCTATTTTTTTTTTTATTTTTTTTTCGTCCACTTTTCCCACCATGTTATAAACTAATGATCCTTCTTTTTTATTTTTATTTCAGATGATCCAGTGACGACTTACAGTGCCAGGCTGTCATCAGTGCCAGTGCCATCACTGCCAGCCCCCCCCCCTTTTTTAGAGCCTCTCGCAAAGTTGCTGTACCCCGCGTGTTTTTCAATATTTTGTAACGAAAATTTCAGAATCAGAATTTCAGAATATATCTTTTATGTGAAGAAACATTTGACTTAAATTATTATTACGAATAGCTACAAAAAATTCCTGAAAAGTCGCTTTTTTTAGACTTCCAATTGGGTCTACCCCCTTAAGTAGACAACTATTGAAATCACCCATTATTATAGTACGACTATATAATGGGGAAATATAGTAGTTACTACTTTTTAAATTTATTTTTTATTAACGTAATTTTTATGTATAAACAATCAGTTCAACTAAAATAATGCTCGTGTTAAATATATTTACTTCACAATATTAATATTAATATTTTCAGCATATTACCGATAGGCGAAATTAAGAATGGTAAATAAAAATTATTGACTTTGGTCTACTACGAGTATGTATTTACGGCATGGTCTATACCGTGTTTAACTGTTTACGGTGTGCTTTAAGTACAGATAATACAAAACAATATCCGACCGACCGACTTAGGTACCTATATATAGATATACCGACCACTAGCATTATCATGGTCTTAGAATCAACGTAGTTACTAAAAATATCAATAGATGGCGCAATTTCAACTTCAACACGTATTAGTTTATTTGAATTCCGCTAGATGATAAACTAATACGAAATATGAATTACTTTAAAATAATACCTACTAAAATTAATTGATTAAATTTAATTAATACATTATTTTTTGAAAAATAAAAAGAAACTGTATTAACATCAAGTGTCATTCACTACAATGCTTAAATTATGAAGGTATATGAACTTGCGTGAATGAATAAAAAGTTTTTTATTAACGTTTGAAAATTTAAACAACATATATAGGATTTTTTTTTATAGTAAGAATTGAAAAAAAATAATTCTTAAATAGTAATTTATATCCTCTATCAATTCTGAGTTCATAAAAATAAAATTACGGGCATACGTTGACTAAACTTTTAATTTAACCCATTCTACAATAAATACCAATATTGTTATTCTATAAAATATTCTAAATTAATAAACCCTTGGTACAGGGGGTATGGTCTGGACTTCATCATCCAAAGTTTTGTCAATCACCGGCCGATATGTTATAGAAACTTTTCCACTTTTCAAATCTAATGTTGACAGGCTATGTTTCCTCCAATGCTGCTCAATCGGTTTTGCTGTCTATGGAAATAATAATCATTAATATTATAGAGTAATGTTTTTAAAACAACCTCAATTGACTTAAGCGCATCAGCGTTAATCTGAACAAGTATGGGTTTGTAAGTATTTTGCGTGACATAATCTGTTTGGTCATAAGCTGGTCCTAGTTCATAGGACCTATGAGTCCTAGTCCTCCTACAGAGTGGAAAGTGACGGAAAGGGAACATCAATATCCGTAAACATCAGTAAGTCTGATTATCATCGAAATTTAACCGAGTGAAACAAGATACATCTAGTCGTATTTTTATATATTTAATGTATTAATAAATAAACAAATAAATAAATAATCATATTTCATTTAAAAAATATAATGTAAATTCGATCAAAAAATGTACACCTCGAGGTCGAAAAATAACAAGGAACCGACGTTTTCGTTCCGCTTGTTTCACGTCTGTCGCTCAGCAAAAAACGACAACAACAAAATTAAATAACGGATTAATGTTGGCCGGAAAAAAAAATTTTCTCTTTTCTAAGACAGCATCAGTCTCATATGATTTACTTTTACTATGTAATAAGTTCAGTAATCAATTATTTTGGGACTAGACATTTATGGCGATTTATAAACATGAAAATAAAATAAAAATATATCACCAAATATTACAAAACATACAACAACGCGATAATCTCATAGTAAATATAGAGATATAGATATATATAATCGCAGTAATTCATGAGGAAGGTTATATACATTCCACAAGTGGAGCCGGGGCGGGCCGCTAGAAAAATAATAAAACCAAGCCCGCAATAGGATATGAAATCAGTGTAAGGGGAAATACAACACAAGGACTAACGCCTAGACCACGACAAACATCTGTATTACCTATACAAATATTTGTGTACGGGGTTCGAACCCGCGGCCGCTAGCGAGTCAGCCAATAGCTATGACCACTGTGATAAAGAATCGTCATATACCATTAACTGCCATATTTGGAGATTATCCCCAACTTTTTAAAAGCTTTCCTTCAATAAGATAAAATTATCACACCTGTCCTTTAGTCGACTTGCTATAGTCCATTTCATCTATTCGTTTTGGATAATCATCTCTAAAGTGCGCCCCTCGACTTTCCTTACGGTTGAGAGCACAGGCTACGACCTGGACGGCAGTTTGTAGCATATTCTGAAGTTCCAGTGCCTCAATTAAATCAGAATTCCAGTTGAGTCGATGATCTGTTATGCGGATATCATCAAACGACTTATACCACTTTTGAATCTCATTGTTGGCTGAAACGTTGAAAGATAAATAATAAGACCATAGAAAAAGGCAAAAAGACCCTCGTGTTCCATTCATGCATTATCATCTACCAGTGAAAATGGCGATAAATTAATAATAATATCTTATGCAATAAAAAAAATCGATACCACGTCACAAACTACTAAAACGAAAGCGTGCACTAAAAATATTCATTTGCATGGGCGTAGCGAGGTACGGCCAGGAGGGAGGGCAGCTGCCCCCTCCAAAAGTTCTAGAAGAACGGTCGGTCACTAATAAAAAAGATTTTTCTATCCTTTCTTATTCTAAGGGATGTCATTAATAACGATAAATGAAACGAATAAAATAACACCTCCACTTTTCCTACTATTACAATGTACTCTGTGCCTCCACTACTAATGTGAGATACTCATATAAGTATGTTAAAAACCACGATTAAAATAATACTAGTTTAGAATTTTCTTTATCAGCCCACCTCTCCCTTGTTCATTTGAACGGAGAATTTAGATTTCGAAAGTAATTAAATTAAAGTTACCTTCGGTTAACAGCTTCTCATCTCTAAACACGCCACACTTATTTTGCATAGTGTGTCTCATCGCTTCCCTCAGCTCATGTACGGCTGTGGACCCATTATTGTTACGGACCTTGTCCAAATTATCGAGGATCGGTTCGCAAGTACTCTGTAATTTTAGACGACGTGATACAGTACACTTAACTATTATAAATGTATTTCTATTTAGGAGCTATTTTTTACTGTGAATACGTCTAGACACGCATCATTATTATCAATTTGACGTAGCTTTGTGTCCGTATAGGCATACATCAAACATTAGTGTCATCTTAGTGTGCATATGCAGGGATGTTGAGTTGTAACTTTTCTCATAAAAGTGATATTTTATTTTAACCTCGATTAAATAATGATGTTATGATTTCAGTTGTTATGTAACTTTATATTATAACTAGCGGACCACCCCGGCTGCCCTCGGGGTATGTATATGTAGCTAAATCTTGCTCATGAAACAACCGCAAACCGCATGAAAATTCGGGCAGTAGTCATTAAATTTATCACGAAGAGACAGACAGACAGAGAGACTGACAGACGCGGCGGAAAACTTTGTTGCATAATATGAAGTGATATATTTTTGTATGTAACCAATAGCATGTAAGTAGGCCCTATTTTTTCATTATTTCAATTCATAATTTAGATTTTTGAATCCTTTGTGAACTCTTGACCTAGGTTCTTACGTAATTTAATAAATGTTAATCAAGTTATATTATATGATATAGTTATTTTATAGGTAGTTTCCAGCGGCACAGGACCACAAATTTTATAAAATTTATCAAAGAGGTCTATGTCCATCTATGAATAGCCGCGTCCAGACCAACCGAACACGGCTCACGAGCCACGCTCCGACTTCCGGCTCGCGAGCCGTGGCAACCGAGGCAAATTTGAAAGGTTGCGAGCGGGGCTCGCGAGCCATTTTGAGCATTTACTTTCTCTCCGGCATACGATGATAAATCACGTGTTTTCAGCTGCGAAATGATGTGGGACTTTTGAAACCCACATTTTGAAACTTCCGTAAAGTTGTATTAAGCGAATAGAGTCTCATTAATCCATTTTTAATTAATTGGCTCGCGAGGGTCGTTATATCCGTCCAAACCGCGCGAGCATCTCAGACTGAGGCGCCTTTGAGCATCGCCAAAACCCGACAAATTATAGCTCGCGGTCGAGCGCCGCTCGGCCGAGGCAACGTGTGCCCGAGGCAGCCCAAGGCAGCTCGAGCCACGTCCACACCGGCCGAAGCATATAAAAAATAACAGCTTTGTGGTAACATGTGACTTGGTTAGAAGCATTCACAACTACTACTGCATAACTCTTTCGAATCCCATTAGCATTCAGTTCTCGTAATAGTAAAAATCAAAGACAAAAATCATCATCAAGTAGTAAGTTCCCACTTTAAATAGTGTAGTTTTAGAAAACCTTAATTTTTATAGTTTTGTTATTTTTGGTTAGATGTTTTTACCAACGTTGTGTAGATTTGTTACTGATATGTGTATCAGTGAACGCGATTTGTGTTTGTTATGTTATGTAATAATACTAACATATGTACATAAATAAATATATAAATAAATATTAACCAACAATCACACCACGTTAACCTAGCCCCGTGTTAAGTTCGTAAGAACTTGTGTTACGGGTACTAGGAACGGAAATAAATTTAAGATATAAATACATATATACATAAATACACATCCATGACCCGGTGCAGACATCTATATTCGTCATACAAATTATCTGCACCTGGCGGGATTCGAACCCGCGACCGCTGCGTAAAGTGTCCAGTTGCCTGACCACTCGACCAGCCGGCCGTCAAACATGTGTGTATATATACGTGTGCCTGTTATATAATTGAAGAGATTGACAAAAGTTTTTAAAGACAATTACAGATATTTATTATAATTTTCTCTTACTTCTTTTAATTTTGGTTGACTCTCTCCTGGTTTAGCAATTTTAGGTATATTCAAACCAATCGCTTTACCAAACACGACAACGTCCAAAATTGAGTTAGCTCCAAGGCGATTCGCTCCATGGCAGTTGCTCACTGCTTCTCCAGCAGAATGGAGACCGGGAATACTCGTGTCGGATCCATTTTTGTGAATTAAGGCCTATAATAACAAATATTGTATACTCAGAAATATCATACTAGGACACCCAGGAATATTTGTGTGTTATTTTAAACTGTTTAACTCTTATTGATAAGCATTGATAAAGTATACGTATAATATACGTATAAGATACAAAATTATTTCAAATTGTTAAATGATATCAAAGTCGATTTGATGTCTACAATATTTGGAATAAGCAAAAAATTCAGATTTATTAAGGTTAAATATAAAATACCTCTCCTTTATAATTAATTGGTATTCCACCCATTGTGTAATGAACAGTAGGTACAATAGGAACAGGTTGCGTATAAACGTCGGCTCCCGTGAAGGTCCATGCTGTCTCCGAGATCCCAGGAAGCCTTTCCCGGATTACTTCTGGAGGAAGGTGATGAAGTTGAAGATACACGTGATCTTTCTTAGGTCCAACACCTCGACCTGAAAATTCCAGTCATAAACGATCGTTTAATCATCATTTGTTTCAAGAATCTGAGAACTTTTTCAGTTTTTCATTTAACTTTTTATTTAAAGTAAGTCAGTAAGTTAGTGAGTGAGTGAGTAAATGAGTAAGTAAGTAAGCAAATGAATTGCATAAATAATTATCAAACGCTTTACATTCTGCGACCCCAACAGGATAAATTTCTGTGTTAAATGTCTGGAAACACACGCATAAACCACAACAGACATCTATATTACCTATATAAATATTAATTTGTCATGATCGGGGACCGAACATGACAAATTATACATGACATAATATATCATGAAAAAGTTTCACTATACATATATATTATATTCACTATACATTACACATATATCAAGTATAAATTCAAAGCCCGTATTCGAATGATAATAATTGTTTTAACTTATAAAGTTAATTAGAGTAAACCATTCAACCGAACAAGTTTGGAGCAAATAATTGAAATTATCTATCTAAAGTATGTAGTACAATTATTAAATTACTGCTAATTATTTATTTATTATTTGGATTTTTAGGTAGTCTGTGAAATCATCACCTCTTTTAGCACTTGCCTCAATCAATGCTTTCCACAATTTCAATTGCAGGCAAAGGATCTTTAAAAATTAAGTAGTCACGACATTTTCCAAAAACTGAATACAGCACAAACTTTACAAAATAGTATTAGCAATAACCACGTGTTTTCATTACGAGCCACGAGAGAACATTAAATACTAACGGTGTTTCGTTAAGCCCTTCGAATAGAGAACAGACAGATGAGTATACTCGAGTAGACAATTGAACAGCAGACAGATGTTGCTCAAGGTAACGTGGTCACATCAAAAAAAGGACGGGTTCTTTTCAACTCAAATTCTCAGAATTACTCATTATAAATGTATTATAGTATTGTACGCAAACCTAAAATTTTACTTATATTACGCGTCCAATAATGTTCAAAGACAGCGTAGTCATGCATATAATGGAGAATACAGCTCCAGCTAACTTTCGAATGGTTTTTTTATAGTAAAACTAACCGTTTGGTAAAAAAATCCTAAAAAACTCATTTTTGCAACCTTTGACGTTAAATAAATTTTTTTGCACAAACGAGATCAACGGGGACTTTTCGGGATTTCATTAGAGTGATATTCCTTACGTGCCTGTAATTTTTTTGCTTATTGTGTGTTTATATAAGGATCAATGTCTATTTTGACCGGGTTATTTTATTTCTATAAATACGTCGATAAAAAAAAAGATTCACTTAAAAAAAATATTGTCTTTAAATTGTAGTCTTATATAAATGCTTTGTCTACTATATGATCTGTTTACTATATTATGCTGTATTATACTTGGTGAACTTCTGGATCTCAAATAAATTCGTTTATTTTCAAAAGATATGACGTCTCTTCATCAAGTTCCTTCACGTTTTGCCATACAGTTTACTAATGCTGGTTTTGTACAGATCTAAAGTATTAAGAAGAGTACAAAATACGTCTAAATTTGTAGCTGATCGAGAGCATTTTCTGGCATGATATAAGCCACATTCTTTATAATCCTTATTACTCTTTTGCATTCTTTGGGGATTCTTGTGCATTTTCCGAAATTTTACCAATAATGCAACTACCGCAAAATGATTTATGATATTTTCGCTATGAATCAAAATTTGTGGACAAAAGATAGCACATAGTACCACTCATAATTACTCACATAGATCCTGGCAGTCTCCATGGCATAACTACCAAAATTTTCAGCATTTATCATAACACCTAATGATAGAGCTTGCAACATAATGTAAATTCGTTTAATCAAATTAATATCAACTTCTGTGATTTCAGCAGAGCAGGTTACATTGTAAAAGAATCTTCTGGCTATGTAACCGTCATTAGTATTACCACATACTTGTCATGGTTAGTCGATGATCAATCCTAGCTCATCACGAAAACGTTTTTATACCACAGTTTTCTTCTCTTGCTTTAGTCGATTCTTTTCTTAGCTTGTGGCTGACATTGTTTTGAAAGAAAGATTGTAAGAAATATGTAATATTATTTCCATACAATGGATCCAGCCATGTAACGTAGACAGTCAGTATTGATAAGAATCTTCATTGTCCAGCCTAGCAGTCACTTTAGTCAAATCATAATTTGCCATCTATCATTGTAAGAAAGAGTTCATGCTTCACCTTTACTCCCTCACCTTATTTATTAATTAATGATGGGCCAAAAGAATTCATTTGACATTTATCAAAAATAAGGGCAGTGTACAGCTTGTTGATTAAATTTGTCACACCCTAAATGAGTACGAAATTAATAAAAGCTCTAGTACAAATCAGTTATTGATTGTAAGCCACAAAACATGCCGTAAACCATTGAAATAATTATAACAGTCTCCATTCTAAACCACATTAGTTTTTAATTTTCTGGCTTCCTATATTTTTTTCTTTTTCTTTCAATGAATATTTCTTATGAATAACTTGGCTATAAAAATGTAAAGCGTGGGCAAACGTGGATAACTCTAACATTCAACTCAACTAACATTTTTTATTATTTATATTTTTCGCCTTATTTTACTTAACAATTATTTTAACGTTAAAGTAACATAAAATTACAAAAAAAGCTGTTTAAAATTTTTAAGAAGATTAACTTTTCAGAAATGTATAATACTGTATAATTATATATTCCTACAAAGTTTGACTTTGAAATAGCTTTGAAAGTGATAAAGTGAACAGACTTAACATGGACGTTCGTGAAAATAAAAACTATCGTGGCCTTGCAAAAAAAATTTGTATAATTTGTAAAAAAAATTCAATAAAATAGTTTACTACTAATAACAAGTATGCTTAATTAAAAAAATCAAAAAACCCGACTGCGAAAATACTCTTATTATAAACTAAAAATAATAAAACAATTTACTAGCTTTCATTTGATACCCATATTGCTACAGTAACAAAACAAAATTCAACTCCCCCCCCCCCCTCATTCCGCCATTTGCGGGCGCCATTTTGAAAATTTATATAGCCTATGTCACTACTACAATTTAGACAAATCCAACGACACCTCATACGTCAAAAACCGTCCAGCCGTTTGAGCTGTAGGGCGTGCCAAAGAAATGGACATACATACATACATACATACATACATACATACATACATACATACATACATACATACATACATACATACATACATACACTCGAAAAACATAACCCTCCTTCTGCCGCAGTCGGGTAAAAACTCACAGATAAAAAGCGTTTTTAACATGCAGTTGTACTACAATTTTCCACAATGCAACGTATTACAATAAACACCTGATAACGATCATTATTCTTAATAAAAAAATCATTGATTTAATAATATAATTACAAAAATTTATAATTTTCAGATATTAAATTTTGTAAATGCGATTGCATATACTTTGTAATTTTTATGCGCTTTTATTCAATTCCTTTTGCAAAACACTACTAAAAGCTTTCGCACAACGAGGATACTAAATATTTTATAATACAAACACATTGTTCATTACCTTTATTATGAAAATGATAAATATATTTATTTGTACATGTAAAATTCTTAGTCAATAATTACGTGTGAAATTTGGAAGTTCAACTAATTTTTTTTATAAGTACTACACATTTCTGAATTAAATAATGTTGTATTAGATTTATCTTCGTATTTTACCTTGTCGTATCTCAGTTGCAATCGATCTCGATACAACATCACGACTGGCTAAGTCTTTAGCTTTTGGAGCATAGCGTTCCATAAACCGTTCGCCTTCACTATTCACTATGTATCCTCCTTCGCCACGACAGCCCTCGGTCATAAGACACCCAGAACCATACATACCTGAAAACGTTAAACATACATATTACTATTAAATAACTGATGTCGTTTTATTGCGTTAGTTACAACTCACACCCAATGTCGAATATTATAATTAAATTTAAAAAAAAATTGCTACAAGAATTTTTCGGATCGGATCGATAAGGTCTGAGATTTCTCGAGTAAAGTATTTATATAGATTATTTTTACTCAAATAGGACATAACAAAAGCAGGGTAATATATCAAAAAGCTACGATAATTTTCTTGGATTGAAAACAGCAAAAAAAAAACATTTCATAGTCCAGTAGATGCTTATATTTTTGTCATGCATAAGGCATACACAATATAGCTATATATTGTTATTATTAAAAAAGACACAGTTTTTTGTTATTATTAAAAAAAGAATTACAAACGAAAAACTAGAATTATAACATCGACATAAAATCTTACTGTCGCAATATAAATAGCGATAGTAGGGCCAGCTTAAAAAGCTCGTGGCGGATGTTCTTGCCGAGACCTACTCATACGTCTCGGGTAGGAGGGCTCTCAGTGAGAACCCCACGTTGGACGGGAGGGATCCTACGGGTGCGTGGGATAGGGCAGGAAGCGCTAATGCGGAGGTGGGGGGAGGACGCATAACGTTTGCCATTCGCCCGGTCCTTGAGCGGTGGATGCGTCGAAAAAGCAAGCCCCTCACTTTCCGTCTGACGCAGGTTCTCACCGAGCACGGTTGCTTTGGTGACTACCTGTGTCGGACGGCTCAAAGTGAGCCGACGACTGAATGTCACGATTGTGGCGCCGCGGTGGATTCTACCCAGCACGACCCCGAGGTGTGTCCGAGATGGGCGGCGCTGCGTCAAGGTCTGACGTCGGTCCTCGGAGGGGACTTGTCGCTCCCGAGCGTCATCACCGCGATGCTCGGCGACGACGAGTCCTGAAAGGCGATGGTCTCCTTCTGCGAGACAGTAATGTCCCAGAAGAAGGCCGATGAGCGGGTGAGAGAGGAGGCCGCCGACGTGGCCTCCATCCGCGGGCGACGAATGGGGGTGCGTAGGAGGCGCTACTTAATGCACCTCCAGTAACGCCCCTGTGCCCGTGTCGGGCCGGGATGGGAACCCGATCCTGCTGGACACGGCGTCGTCGGGACTGTTCAGAGGTGAGCCGGACAGTCCCCATGGAGGAGAAGTCTGGCCTTTTCGCCGAGGCCAGCCTGTCGCTGGAGGGATCCTGTTGCCTGCAGATCCGGGATCCTCCAATTAAAGCGGCTGAAGGCTCCCGCAGGAGTTTAGTAAAGTATAGCACTCCCAAAGTGCCGAGTCCGACATAGGTCTAGGACTGCCTACCCGGGCGACCTGGATATCATCCGTAAATGGATTCCCCTGCGACACAAAAAAGGGTCAGCTTAAAAAAATAGATGTAAGTATGAAAAAGATGTCAATGAATAATTTGATTACCAGTTGGGTGAAATTGTATGAATTCTAGGTCTTGAAGTGGGATCCCGGCTCTCGTAGCCATAGCACATCCATCTCCAGTACACGTGTGTGCTGCGGTGCAAGAGAAGTACATACGAGGATACCCTCCCGTCGCTATAACAGTATTCTTCGCCTGAAAACTTTTCCAAATACATTAATTCACAACACAATGAAAAAAATATTTAATTATGAAGCGAATACGCTTTTACTTCATTTCACATATTCTACATGAAATTGCTTAACCATCTAATACTATTCTATAATGTAACAGCCTATGTATGTCCCACTGTTGGGCAAGGGTATCTTTATCGAAAAAATATCTGTAAAGAAATAAGGTCGAAAATCAATTTACCACGCTGCTCCGTTCCCGTTTAATAATCCGATTAGCAGATAAAAGTATCTTATATCATACAATTTGATAGTAGTATTTTAAAAATAATTATTTATACGCACAAAATGTATAAGTAAAAATTTTTATATATAATACATATATGTATGTAATGTATGTATGTTTTATATGAAATTTTCCCCTTTTTAATTTATTAATAACTATTGATATTTAACATTAAACTAACGTCAATTTTTTATTAAAAGATCTTCTAAAAAGATTTAAATAAATATAACAATAAATTATTATTAAGACACTCAAACATTGATCCACGATACAACGTTAATAAATTATTGGCAATGGAGGGAGACATAAGAAGTTTCTTTCTTTCTTATCTACCTTCGATAATTTCTTTTTAAACTTAATTTTTCGTTAAAAAAATTAGTCATATGATCATATATATTACTCATATTATCATATATATCACTCTGGAGGTTAATGTATGTCATACTCAAATAGGAGTCAGTATTGCGTCAGTGTTACAGTAGATATCAATTTTGAATAAAATTTTTGTTAATTACCAATAAAAGATAGTCTTAAAATATTCGAATGTAGGTATATATACATCTACTCAAAGAAATTATAATCTATAAAATTCACGGAAGTTGCTTCAAAATTGGAAAGTTATAGCTATGCGTAAAATGCTAGGTATGGTACAATGTGATATTCATAGTCATTCATTTATAAATCACATATGTAAAATATTGAATATTTGTTATATATAATAATACATATTTGTAAATTTCTGAATTCTACATCTATATCTATACAAATAATAAATTTGTTAAAACCTCCGTTTTATTAATACACTATATATCATCAAGAATAAATTTTAATAGCGCGATTTAATTTCAATCAGCGCCATCTCTTATCATTTTTTGTTCGTGCTCGTATCACGTAAAAAGTACAAAACCAATGTAAATAACTTTAATGCATAAAAATTAAACATAGCTCACAGTATAATTTAGTTTTTGTTTCATTGTAATTAAATTTAAAAATAAATATTTAAGAAAATAGAAATACGCCTAGACGCGACATAGACGCCATCTGGTCTAACGAATCTTAAAAACTCACAAAACTTATTTTTGAGTTATTATTTTGTTAAACTTAAAAGTTTACTAAATATGTCGGATAGGAATAAAAAATCGTTTTAATATTTTAGATAAACATAATTTTCAATTAATATAGGTACTATTATGTTAAATGTCACTAAATATAAAAACGATATTCTACCATTATACGATAGATGGCGCATGTAGGTGATAAAAAATATAAATTTATAATTTTTAAAATTTTAGTTAAATACCCGTGTGAAGCCGGGGCGGGCCGCTAGTAGTTAATATATTACAATATTCCTTGACGATAACTGAGGCTGTGCTCTCCTCGATAGGTAGCCGTCGTACGATTTTTTGTTATAGAACTGACGATGACTACGCACCGTGAGAGAGCTTATCACGTAGTGCAGGTTTTTCCCAGTTTTTGGAAAATTCTTTATAAATAGATGAAGAGAATGGAAATTAAATTTAAAAAATTAGTAGCTTCTTGAAAATAAATGAGGCTGTGCTCTCCTTGATAAGTAGTCATTGTATAGTCTTTTTATACAGACCGTACGATGACTACGCACCGCGAGAGAGCTGATCACGTGGCGCAGGTTTTTCCCACTTTTTGAAAAATTCTTCATAACTAGAGGAAGATAATGAAACATAAAAAAGTAGCTTCTTGAAAATAGCTGATGCTGTACTGTCCTCGATAAGTAGTCATCATATGGTCTTTTGTTATAGACCTTACGATGACTACGCACCGCAGAGAGCTGATCACGTGGCGCAGGTTTTTCCCACTTTTTGAAAAATTCTTCATAACTAGAGGAAGATAATGAAACATAAAAAAGTAGCTTCTTGAAAATAGCTGATGCTGTACTGTCCTCGATAAGTAGTCATCATATGGTCTTTTGTTATAGACCTTACGATGACTACGCACCGCAGAGAGCTGATCACGTAGCGCAGGTTTTCACACTTTTTTGGAAAATTCTTCATACCTAGAGGAAGACAATGAAACATAAAAAAAGTAACTTCTTGAAAATAGCTGATGCTGTACTCTCCTCGATAAGTAGTCATCATATGGTCTTTTGTTATAGACCTTACGATGACTACGCACCGCAGAGAGCTGATCACGTGGCGCAGGTTTTTCCCACTTTTTGAAAAATTCTTCATAACTAGAGGAAGATAATGAAACATAAAAAAGTAGCTTCTTGAAAATAGCTGATGCTGTACTCTCCTCGATAAGTAGTCATCATATGGTCTTTTGTTATAGACCTTACGATGACTACGCACCGCAGAGAGCTGATCACGTGGCGCAGGTTTTTCCCACTTTTTGAAAAATTCTTCATAACTAGAGGAAGATAATGAAACATAAAAAAGTAGCTTCTTGAAAATAGCTGATGCTGTACTCTCCTCGATAAGTAGTCATCACACGGTCTTTTGTTATAGACCTTACGATGACTACGCACCGCAGAGAGCTGATCACGTGGCGCAGGTTTTTCCCACTTTTTGAAAAATTCTTCATAACTAGAGGAAGACAATGAAACATAAAAAAAGTAACTTCTTGAAAATAGCTGATGCTGTACTCTCCTCGATAAGTAGTCATCATATGGTCTTTTGTTATAGACCTTACGATGACTACGCACCGCAGAGAGCTGATCACGTGGCGCAGGTTTTTCCCACTTTTTGAAAAATTCTTCATAACTAGAGGAAGATAATGAAACATAAAAAAGTAGCTTCTTGAAAATAGCTGATGCTGTACTCTCCTCGATAAGTAGTCATCATATGAGTCGTGTATTTCCAGAAACCGCTAACTCCACTATTGAGTTCTATAATCAGCTATCTCTAAAAATGAAGTTAATTTTCTCAAATGGGGTAAGATAAATCTGGTTAATCAGAAGTTTAATTAAATAATAATATACAAATCTTTTCAGAAAAACTAACAGTGTATAAAATAACTTATCACACAATAAGGTACGAATTACTTGACCTGCTGTAAATGGCTTTGGTATGGAGTTAGCGGTGTTTGGAAATATACGACTCATATGGTCTTTTGTTATAGACCTTACGATGACTACGCACCGCAGAGAGCTGATCACGTGGCGCAGGTTTTTCCCACTTTTTGAAAAATTCTTCATAACTAGAGGAAGACAATGAAACATAAAAAAAGTAACTTCTTGAAAATAGCTGATGCTGTACTCTCCTCGATAAGTAGTCATCATATGGTCTTTTGTTATAGACCTTACGATGACTACGCACCGCAGAGAGCTGATCACGTAGCGCAGGTTTTTCCCACTTTTTGAAAAATTCTTCATAACTAGAGGAAGACAATGAAACATAAAAAAAGTAACTTCTTGAAAATAGCTGATGCTGTACTCTCCTCGATAAGTAGTCATCATATGGTCTTTTGTTATAGACCTTACGATGACTACGCACCGCAGAGAGCTGATCACGTAGCGCAGGTTTTTCCCACTTTTTGAAAAATTCTTCATAACTAGAGGAAGATAATGAAACATGTAGCTTCTTGAAAATAGCTGATGCTGTACTCTCCTCGATAAGTAATCATCACATGGTCTTTTGTTATAGACCTTACGATGACTACGCACCGCAGAGAGCTGATCACGTAGCGCAGGTTCATCCCACTTTTTTGGAAAATTCTTCATAACTAGAGGAAGACAATGAAACATAAAAAAAGTAACTTCTTGAAAATAGCTGATGCTGTACTCTCCTCGATAAGTAGTCATCATATGGTCTTTTGTTATAGACCTTACGATGACTACGCACCGCAGAGAGCTGATCACGTGGCGCAGGTTTTTCCCACTTTTTGAAAAATTCTTCATAACTAGAGGAAGATAATGAAACATAAAAAAGTAGCTTCTTGAAAATAGCTGATGCTGTACTGTCCTCGATAAGTAGTCATCATATGGTCTTTTGTTATAGACCTTACGATGACTACGCACCGCAGAGAGCTGATCACGTGGCGCAGGTTTTTCCCACTTTTTGAAAAATTCTTCATAACTAGAGGAAGATAATGAAACATGTAGCTTCTTGAAAATAGCTGATGCTGTACTCTCCTCGATAAGTAGTCATCACATGGTCTTTTGTTATAGACCTTACGATGACTACGCACCGCAGAGAGCTGATCACGTAGCGCAGGTTCATCCCACTTTTTTGGAAAATTCTTCATAACTAGAGGAAGACAATGAAACATAAAAAAAGTAACTTCTTGAAAATAGCTGATGCTGTACTCTCCTCGATAAGTAGTCATCACATGGTCTTTTGTTATAGACCTTACGATGACTACGCACCGCAGAGAGCTGATCACGTAGCGCAGGTTCATCCCACTTTTTTGGAAAATTCTTCATAACTAGAGGAAGACAATGAAACATAAAAAAAGTAACTTCTTGAAAATAGCTGAGGCTGTGCTCTCCTCGATAAGTAGTCATCATATGGTCTTTTGTTATAGACCTTACGATGACTACGCACCGCAGAGAGTTTATCACGAAATGCAGGTTTTTGCCACTTCTTAGAGTACACTTCATAGCTAAAGATTACATATGATCACGTAAACGCAGGTTTTTATATCTTCTTATATTTATAATTAAGACTTATCCCATGATGGAATATACGAGTATATTAAAAAATAATAATAATTAGCTTTTTGAATATAACCAAGGTGATATTTTAATGTCGTTGTCGAACCTGTCACTGCCAGCACAACAGCCAGTGCCGTGACTGCTGCCCCCCTCCATTGTAAATTAAATTTTTTATCACGGGATCAGGTAAAGAAGTGTTTATCGTATTAATATTATTAATGCGAAAGTTTGTCTAAATTTTTTTTTCTTATAGCTTATTCTATTCTCGGAGCGATTTATTACTTATGATTAGTACAGCAAGCATAATTATTATTTTTAGTTAGTATATTTTAAGTAGAAATATAGATTACTTTTTTTTTAAAGTTGTATTAGAAATGTTTTATTTTTATTTTATTATAGGATTGTAGTTTTAGTTAGTTTGTATTTATGAAAATGTATGTTTCGTGGGTAATCTGCTGCACCGTTTGTGATGAAATTTGATAGAACATATCTACTTTTTATCAATACACCCACGCGGGCAAAGCCGCGGGTGGAAGCTAGTTTACCATAATTGTGCTGAAGGTCGTACCTGTATTTCTTGCAAAGATATTAGAAAGATGTGAACTTAATTGAATTCCACTATTTAAAATATGCGTTACAATATTAATGTGCAACGCTTTATCTTTAAATCAGGCACACAGTGACGCTATTGTTACTGTGGATAAGTACACTAACTTGAGACGTCGACAAAAACGAGTGAATTGACACTAACTCGTTAACAAAATCATTGTCCTACGCGGTGCGTCACACGTCCTACGCGGTGCGTCACACGCGTTTGGCCATTGTCATCCGTAGATATCAATGAATTAAAAAATTAAAAATAAAATTAATTTTTAGGAAAAAAAAAACCGACTTCAAAATTATGCTTACATGTACAAACTTGAACTAAAAAGTAGAAATAATATTTTAATTACTTCAAAACAAAGAACAATTAAAGGACGATCGACGAAATAATCGATACTAATATACCTATTCACAATTTATGATCAGTTTTTTTTTGGAGTCGGTGCCAACCAAAGCTAACAGAATTGGAGGAAAGCTGATAATTGTAAAGAAGTGCATAAAACTTTTTATGCATTCAGACACAACCGTCAACGTCGTCTGCCCTCACCAAGGCACCGACTCCAAAAACTGATCATAAATTATGAATTTAAAACTATTTTCGTCATTTTTGATTCAAATAATACATGTCACTTTTTAAGCAGATATTTTTAGTCAAAAATCAATGATAACAATTTGGCAATTGACTATTTTTTTTTAATTATTATAGTAGGGAAGTTGTAGGTTAATTGGGGATTTTCTCAAGCAGTTTTGAGACTTATGGAATACGAAGATTTTTTTTATTTTAATATTAACCAACAATCACACCACGTTAACCTAGCCCCGTGCTAAGTTCGTAAGAACTTGTGTTACAGGTACTAGGAACGGAAATAAATAGATATATACATAATATAGAAGATATAAATACATATATACATAAATACACATCCATGACCCGGTGCAGACATCTATATTCGTCATACAGATTATTTGCACCTGGCGGGATTCGAACCCGCGACCGCTGCGTAAAGTGTCCAGTTGCCTGACCACTCGACCAGCCGGCCGGCCGATTAGATGATGGGAAGAAAAAAATTTAGATTATGTAAACCCTTTCAATGGTGGGTGGAGCCGTCAACAGATTGTCAAAAATGTAAAAAAACTTTGTTACACATTTATTTATATATTAATATTTATAATTTATCAGATATTTAGATAGAATGTTAAGTAACACTCAACGAAGCTCTGATTCGAAATTCTGACTGAAATATGTAAAAACCAAGGAATTTATATCATAACCGGAACGCTCACTTAACAATATTGTATATTCAAATATGCACCTTCAAATATTTGACATAAGGTTGACATTGGGTTCCAAGCATTTCGTTGATTACTGGTATTTTGTCTCTTTCTTACGAGAGTTGCCTTGAATCCATGGTAGAAAGAGATGTAATCCCGACCATAGGAACGTTTTTTTAGTGCACGTGAGCATTCCAGTTTGTATATAAATTCCTTGGTAAAAACCACAAACAATAAAAATAGTTTGAAATACTCGAGCGCGTCAGATTTTCAAACTGAGGATTCATTTCATGCTCAAGACGTGCTGTTACATAATCTGACCATTTACAAGAAGAATTTTCAAAATCTGACATGTTGATTTTTTTTTTGGACTGAATGTTTTGGAAAATAGCGTAGAAGGTGTTTTTTTTTTTTTTTTTAAATAAAAACATTAGTGTATTGTATCAGCCTGGAAACAACCCACTGCTGAGCGAAGTAAGCCATATAGAAGAAGGATTGAAGCTTAATTCATCACGTTGCTTCACTGCGGGTTGGCGGATAATTTTCTTACCACGGGTAACAATCGGGACCGCCGGCTTTACGTGCTCTCCGAGGCACGGTGGGGTGACCCACAAAGACATACACAGAGACCGGAAACAAACATTTGTACAAAATAACTGTCCCGAGCGGGAATCGAACCCGCGACCGCCGCACTGTGGAATATTTGGGTCCTTTGCGGATCATAAATCAGTTTTACCAATGACAGAAATAAGCTACTTTATTATTTTTATTTAATAGTTCCATAGTCAGACTTTAATATTATGTAAGAATTAATTATGTTTTTGGCGCAAATAAATTGTTTTACATGAAGTAATGTTAACCGTTTTTACTAATGAGAAAATTCAACTTCTTTGTTTACAGTTTTCAAAAAGGTATAGTAAAAAATCTTAAAGAGTAAAGTGTTGAGTATTATACATTTTTGAAAAGCTCATTTTTAGAAGATTCGTAAAAAATATTTATATATATATATTTTTGATGGATTATATATGTATTTATGATGAAACAACACATGGAGGAAAAACAGAATTATCTGAATTTCGTCGAAGCTTTTAACACTTACCGACGTTTCCCGATGCTTTGAAATTAAGGTTTATTTATAGTTTAGATACTCTTAAAAAACATATCAAAAAATTAGCTGCGAGTTTTTGCGAATAACGAAGATATATGAAAAAATGTAATACGAGTTGGGAACGGAAATCGATATCAATTGCGGTTTCCTTTTTATATTTTGATCAGTACGTTGTGGTATACTTATCAACTAATTGTTTTTACTTTTATAACTTTACTTATAAAACATTTTATTATTCTTGTCATTATCTGTGGGAAAATAGATATTACAAAAAATCCCACGTTTTAAAACAGTATAAAATGCGCTGTCAAAATATATTTCTCCAATACAAATTCAGTTGTTGCTTCGTCAACTAGGTACCTAACGACAATTTTGTTATTTAAAATGTCTACTTTTAATTGTTCTAAACGTGAACTAATAGTGTCATACATAGAAGGTGGAAAAACAACCACGGCACTAGCAACATTTTTAAAAGACAAACAAGTTTCTGAAGACAACCTATGTTTTATTATCGGTAATATTCAAAGAAATATCATATCTTCCTTTAATAAACGCTGGAAAGAAGCAGGGCGCAACAAGGATGTTTTTTTAATAAATAATGCCAATTGGTTGGATTCCGAATATTCCGTGACCATACCGACATCAGAAAACGTGCCAACCGACCCTACACCGTCTTCTTCTACTGGAAAACGAGGAAGGCCGTGTGTGTTATATGAAGACTCTTCAGAATCAAGCAAAAGAAGGAAAAATACTATTTTGCTAAATGAATATGGCATAGATCATATTCTGGATGCATATTTGCAAGGATTACGTTCGATAGGAGAGGATTTGGAGGCAAAACTAGTCGAAGAATTAAGGTTGTCTGATGCCGAAAAAAAAAACTGTTTTGATGAAACAGTTCCGTAATGAAAATATAATAAAAAAGCTAACAGATGAAGAAGCGTTAAGTGTTTTCATCGACTTAGATCTGACTAAAGCACAATATATCTATCTCAAGAATGTTACAGATGAAAGAAACTGTTTTATCTTTCCACCGTACTACAAAATACAAGATATGAAAAATACATGCTATCCACCTTCTTCGACCATCGAAATCGCGAATACATATGCAAAAATTTTGAGAGTCCAAGATCTATTAGATCATACTGCAGCTAGAATTTTATCAATAGATTCAGTTTACAAGAATGGACTGCAACATTTACTTTTATATAGTAAATGGGGTTGTGATGGATCATCTGGGCAAAGCCAGTACCGTCAAAAACTACCAGAGGAATCTGAACTTATTTCCGATGCAAATTTGTTTATTACGTCTTTTGTGCCCATCAGATTAATTGATGAAGAATCAGGTGCCATTATTTGGCAAAATCCAGTGCCTTCATCTGTTAGATTTTGTAGGCCTATTTCAATAGAATTTTGTAAAGAAACTCCAGAAAAAATTAAATCTGTTGTTGATGAAATAAAAACGCAAATACTTAGTTTAGTTCCTTCAATAATCAATAAAGAAGGCGTAGGAGTTCAAGTTAAGCATGAACTTTTCTTAACAATGATAGATGGAAAAGTGGCACAAGTTTTAACAGATACGCCTTCTAGTTCCACATGTACCATATGCGGAGCTACTCCCAGACAAATGAATGATTTGACTAAAGTATCAGAGAGGCCTGAAAACGAAAATGCTTATCAATACGGACTATCAACATTACATGCCTGGATTCGTTGTATGGAAATGATATTGCATATATCATATAACCTTTCATTTCAAACGTGGTCTGCTACAAGCGAAGAAAAACAAAGGCTCAAGCAAGAAAAGAAGGTCCAAGTACAAAAGCGATTTCGCGAGGAGTTAGGATTAAACATAGATAAACCACGACAAGGGACAGGGAATAGTAATGATGGAAATACAGCAAGAAGGTTTTTTTACAATGCGGCCTGTACTGCTGAAATTACAGGAGTTGACATTGATTTAATTAAACGATTATACATAATTCTGCAAGCTTTGTCTTCGGGTGTAATGATAGATAGCAAAAAATTTGGTATCTTTGCTTTGGAAACTGCGAGATTATTTGTGAACAAATATAATTGGTATTACATGCCATCATCTGTTCACAAAATTTTAATTCACGGAGAGAGTGTTATAAACCATTTCGCAGTGCTACCAATTGGACAGCTTTCAGAAGATGCTCAGGAGTCCCGTAATAAGGATTATAAAAAGTTTCGCCTGCATCATGCCCGAAAATGCTCTCGAACAGCTACAAACGAAGATGTGTTTCATACATTACTTTACACATCTGATCCTTATATAACGAGCATAAAACCATATGCAAAAATTGTTAAGGAGCTAGACGAAGAAACTTTAAATCTGCTCAATGTTAATGAACTTATTTCAGATCCTGAAGCTCCTTAGATGTAAATAATGTACCTAAGCATAAGCTGCAATCACAAATTGCATTATATAAAATTTTAACTAAATATTGAAAAAGATATTGATATATTTTTATTTTTAACGTAATATATGCATACTGCACCATTCATAATAATTATTCAATATTAGTCATCTTTATTGTATAACTGCTTTTAAGAAATATTATACGAAATTTATCAAAATAAAAACACATTTAAAGAAATACATATATACCATTTTAACAGATTGTGACTTTTATTTATTAAAAAAAAAATAACGCGTGAACTCAGAATAATATTACTTTATTTTAAAACAAAATTTGACAGTTCTATCTATAATATTTACGAAGTTATAGATTTTTGATCCGCAAAGGACCCAAATATTCCACAGTGCGCCGGCGCGCTTTTTGAGGCGACTACTCGCACCACTACATCAGAATGGTCGTCAATCTCATAATAAAATTATTTCTATTATGAGAACAAAAGCCGACTTTAAGATTACACCTACATTTACAAACTTGAACTAACTACTTACTACTAAAAATTGAAAAAAAAGACTGTATTTGTAAGATAAGTAATCGGCGGACAATCTTAGGGCCAAGTCTTAGGGCCTGTTTTACCAGTTAAATGATTAAATTTATTTGATATATAAATTACTGATAGAATTTATCAGCAGGAGGTAAAAGAGATCCTTAGGGCCTCTTTCACCTCAACTAATAAACTATAACTTTTGGCTTCACAAGTTGCGAAAAGAAATATCTGACAGAAAAATTTGAGTTTAGTTGTAAAAAAGGAAAATGCATCATATATTTTTATCTGTTTGATGACTGTTATATGTCAGATAGCTTTATCAGCTACCGATGAAACAGGCTCTTAAATATTAAAGTTAGTTATTATATTATTTAATTTTGTTTCTGATGATTTTACTTAAAAGTGCTGAATTGATTCCGATAAAAATTTTACGCTATAATCTCTGTCTCTGTCTCTCAATTAATTGATTATATGTAGGTAGGTCAACATCTGAATATTTTTCCTCAAAACTACGACGTACGGTTGTATCAAGTTTCGATAGTATGTGATAAACTAAAATAAAATCCCAATGTTGAATAGGTAACTCAGCAGTTTTCAAAATACTCAAATTTTCTTCAAACAAATCAAGTGATTTCCTAAATTCAATTCCGTTAGTACATTTAAACTCAATAGCTAAAAGATCCTTCCAACATGTTAAGGCACGTTTACACTTGTACCGAGCGATGAGTGCTTGGTATGCATGTTCATAATGTTCGTGTGAGAGAGGGAACGGTTTGACAACGGACAACGCTTCACCGCTCAAGGATGAAGTCAAATAATGAAACTTTTCGATATCGCTTAAGGAAGCGCAATTATGAATTAATTCATTAAAAGTATCAAAATACTCAGGCCACCGTTTTATGTCACCGGAAAAATGAGGAAGTACGATTTTCGGTAACCGAATATTCGAGTTAGAAGAAGCGCGTAATGAATTATCCGATTGTCCCTTTGTTATTGATCGATGGATAGCTAATACATTATAATACATCTCATCGAAACGTTCATAAGTGTCATCAAGGTCATCAGAATCCGAAGGTTCTAAAATTTGTAAAATAGTAAGATGCGCCTGTTCAAATGTTGCTGCAATATCTTTTATTTCTTGATAATAAGATAGAAACATGTGAGAATGATCCGTTAATGATAAATTTCCGAGTTCCAACGCCTTTTGCAAACGATTATAAGTAATAGTTCGTTTTCTACGCAAAATAGGTAAATCTTTTGTTGTATACTCAATATCGATAGATTTTGATTTACTTTTCTTAATCGCACTCATTTTACGTGTTGAAGGTTTATTTAATTATAAGACATAGTGAAAATTCGATAATGTAACGTTTACGTAGGTCGAAAAGAAAAAAAAATCCTAACGAAATATTAAAGAAATATATATTAAGTAGATAAGAAATAATTCCTAAAGAAATATGTAGGTAGATAAAAATTAATTTCTAAAGAAATATGTAGGTAGATAAAAATTAATTCCTAAAGAAATATTCTTTAGTTTCGCCTTTAAATAAGTTCGAATAAATTACTACTTACTTGTGTTGACTCGAATACACTGTGGAATGCTAAAGAATTAATGTAAACAAGTACAGCGAGCGACACGAGTTCGTTTGAGAATTGTATGAAAATTGAACAAATTTTGTTGTAACTTGTGTCGCGGCGTGTACTCCTTTGTTTCTGGTTAAAATTTTATTTAGATGGATTTGCTATGATATTTAAAACGAAAAAATAATTATGTTTGATGTATAATAATGTAAATTAAAGGAATTATTGTAGATTTAATGTAAAATGTAAGCCGATAAGAAATTAAGCACCGATATTGTTATGATTGCATAATTTTGTTCCTACGATTTTACACTAGATATTTCCTTTATTTACGATATGAAATTGAAGAAACGCCCTTTTGATAGTGATAATTGTTAGAATTACTTGATACTAGGTTCAAAAATGGACCGTTTGGTGATGATGGACTAACTAAAACCTCGATGTTCGATTATGTTTCACGTTTGGTTATTACGATTATTGATACGATTTCACCAGAAAATACCATATATACCTAGATCGAACTATGAAATAGGCCGGAATCCCGGGTTTCGGCACCAAAAATATGTACGGAAATTGCACCTGGGCGGTGGCGGAGTCACATACAGACAGAGATCACGATGTTCACGACAAGCAGCGCAAACAAAGTACAATGTATGACGTACCTTGTATGCAGCTGCACGTTGATCCAGCCTTCGATGGGGGGAAGCAATTCCAACACGATGCTATGTAGATGATGTAGGCGCTTCTTTGTGCACGATGAGCGATGGTGTTTAAATGTTAACCGTTGCACGTCCGATTCGATTCTCTTGGCGGTTCGCGGGAACGTTCGATCGCCGACGGCTGGCACAGATACAACATGCCACAGATGACAAGTACGTCACACATGACAGTTTTGAATGTAAACTGTTACCATCGTATGCACGTACTTGCGCGAACATCGTGGCCTTTAATGATCGATATTAGTAATTATTCCGGTAACGGAACATTGTATGTCTTACTGAAAATTTCAATTTTAGCTCGATTGACATAAGCTAATTTATTAAGCCACATAAGTGGCAGATTGTAAGATATTGAAAGTCTCATCTGCATCATAATCCTCTGATCCCAACGTAGCAAATTATTTTTGAAAAAGTTTTGGATTCATTAGAAGTTCCGTACAACTTCTTTTTTTCTTGCCTCTTCTATAAAGAGCCAGGTTGAAGTCACATCCTGTTAGCGCGTGTAAAGCTGGATGTGCTCGCAAAACTTTTGAGCCTTGTCTGTTGAAAAGGGTGCAAATGTTGATTTATCGGCGGGCATTATTTACTTCAAGACCCACCCATATCTCTAATTCTCTACTGATGTATAAAGATATTTTATTAGCCGTTTATATTGGCCAACATGATAATAACAATGTCTGTGTCGGAGGTTCTGATTGTAACAGTAGAACCTTCGTTTTGCTGATATCCCGGGAAAAAATGATCAGGCCTGATCACGCATGAAAAATGGCCGGAATCAGGCCTGTTCATATCTGATCAGGCCTGTTCAGACCCGGTCATTTTTCATGCATGATCAGGCCTAATCATTTTTTTCCCGTGATGTAAGAAATAATACAAGAAAAAAGAAAGAAAGAAGCTACATAAAGAGTGTATTAAAAAAGAATGTGATTATAAATTTATAAATAAAGTAAGGAAGCTATTAATTAATAAATGGTACTATGATATAGATGAATATTTTAATGATAAACAATTGATGTTATTGTTTATCATTAAAATATTATATACATATATTAAATATAGTTTAATTAATATATTAAATATAATTTAATTAATATATTAAATATAATTTAACATAATATAATATTAAAAGCAATGTAAATAATTACATTTACCTAACAAATCGCTTTCTCTCTATCTAAAAATTTAGTGCGCCTGCGGGGTCCATAATCATCCTTTGTTTTTTATAAATACAATATATTATGGTTGTGAAATAAATGAATAAATAAATAAAAATATATATTTTTGTATCCGCTTATTCATGATCAGGGCATGACAGGTCGTTTCGCGTTACTTTATATATATATATATATATATATATATATTAGATTTTTCAGACTGGTCGGACGTAAAAGCTGTCCCTACATATCTTCTTCTTACCACCTATACGCAGACGATCTCCAGATTTACTCGCACGCAAAATTGACCGATTTACCAACGTGTATACAGAGGTTAAATAGCGAATTAAACAACATTCTTATTATACTATTCTTATACTATTCTTCTACTACTACTATTCTTTATTCTATTACTATTCTATATATATATATATATATATATATATATATATATATATATATATATATATATATATAAAGTAACGCGAAAATTATATATAATAATAATAATATTCTTTATTGTACACCAATAAAAGATAGAACAAAAGTAGTACAATTAGAGAAGATGTACAAAGGCGGTCTTATCGCTAAAAGAGCGATCTCTTCCAGACAACCTTTGGGTATAGGACAAGGCAGAGAAAAGCGGTTAAGAAGTGTACAAGTAGTTGTGAAGTAAATATAAGTATAATATGATAATGTAATAAATAATAGTAAATATAAGTATAATATAATATATAAGTAAATATAATAATATAATAGAATATACATACACATTCACATACATATACACACACAACCACACATACACACACATACGTGTAACATATATGTACGAGTTTATACAAAGTAACATATGCATACATACAATCCATACTCATTTATATCATCCAAAGATGATAACGACAATCACGGCAGATTTAACGACAAATAATGAGCCTTGAGATACTTTTTGAAGCAGAAGAGTGATTGGGCTTGTCTTATAGAGAGAGGCAGAGAATTCCAGAGCTTAACGGATTTAACAGAGAAGGAGTCAGCATAGAAGTTGTAACTTCTATGCTGACTCCTTCTAAACATAACAGTTGTAACTGTGAACGAGTTAACTGTGTTCTGTTAAACGTCCGATAATTTTGTTAATTTACTTGGAAAACTTAACCATTTCGCTGACTTAACTTGTAAAATTGACTACTAAAGATTGTTGCGTGATAACTAAGTCAAGTATTTGCCACAATCAGTGTTAATTAATCTAATTTATCAAAAGTAAAATCTCGTATTGGTGAATCTACCGACGGTAGAAAGAAAACATTAGTGCTTATAATAGTGCGTTGACACGGGACCATCGCGGTTGTGCGAAGCGCGTAAGCGCTAGTTTAGCGTGCGGTATTCTGCCCACCGCTGTACGGCTCACGACTAATCTCAACATATCAAAGAGTAAGCAAAACGCAGAAGTGAAACTTTCACTTTGTCCCTCAGAGTATTTGAATTAACTTTTATATTAAAATTATAAATAGGAACTTATTAACAAAATATTTACCATGGCACCAGTCCTAAAATGGGGTTGTTGTTCTAACAGTGAAGGAGGCAATCATGTTACTTGTGTGAATTGCAGTTATGCTTATCATTTTGACTGTTTACAATTGAATTTTAATTCCGTAAATAAACGAAAGTGGAAATGTCCCAACTGTGCAGGAAAGATGGTTAATCTTGATTGTACACCCATACGCAGCACTGTACCAATTAATGTAGATGACCCAAATGTCACAAAACGTGGAACAAAACCAAAGAATACATTATCATCAGTCCCAGGTGGTTCAAGCAGCCCAGTATCTAAAGAGGACATCTGTGAAATTGTAAGAGACGTGTTTAAGACTGAGAGCAGAAACTTAATTTCTGAATTTAATAGCAACATGAAGAGTTTACTGATGTCGGAATTGGCACCTTTGAAAAATGAAATTATAGACTTGAAAGAATCCATGCATTTTATTAACCAAAAATATGAAGAATTTAAAAGTGAACATGAGAAGGCGTTAGTGATTATTGATGATCTGCATAAAATGAACTCTAGTTTGCAATCCACTGTAAATAATTTAAGCTCAAAAGTAAATCTGTTAGAACAACATGCAAGAATATGTAACCTGGAGATCCAACAAGTTCCTGAAAGAAAAAATGAGGATCTCTTTAAAATTATTACAACCCTGAGCAATGTTGTGAAAGCTGACGTCTCTCAAGAAGATATTGTTAAGTGCTCCCGTGTTGCTAAAATCGACCCAACTGGTTCTCGGCCACGTATGATCGTAGCTCAATTTAGTACTCCTAAGCTTCGTGACAATTTCCTTGCTGCCACCTTGAATTATAATAAGTCTAAAAAGAATAAGGAGGATAAGTTAAGCACGAAAGACTTGGGTATCACTGGCGAAAAAAGACCTATATATATAACTGAGCATCTATCACCTGGAAACAAAGCCTTACACGCAGCAACGAGACTAAAAGCAAAGGAAAAAGGATACAAATATGTTTGGGTCAGGAATGGCAAAGTATTTGTTCGCAAAGGAGATGATACAGGTGTGATTATTATTAGAGATATGAGTTCATTGAATAAAATTACTTAGACTTCTTTTATTATTATTTTTTGTTAATAGTAAAAATAGTTATTAATTTTATTTTATTTTATTACTTTTAAAATTCGCTAATATAGAAATCTACTACCAAAATGTAAGAGGACTACGCTCAAAAACTTTGGACTTTTATAGAAATTTAAGTAATAGCAACTACGATTTGATTGTTTTAACAGAAACTTGGTTAAATGACAATATTCTCAGTACTGAACTGTTTGATCAAAGATATACTGTTCACAGGAGGGATAGGAAGCCTAATAACACTTATCAAAAACGTGAAGGTGGAGGGGTCCTAATTGCTATTAAACGGAAATTCAATTCTAAAAGAATACTTTCTTGGGAGACTATTAACGAGGATATCTGGATCACATTTGAAGTAAATCAAAACAAGTCGTGTAATAAATATGCAGTATGTGCAGTATACTTGCCCCCTCCTGTGACCAGAATATCATTATCTATATTTTTAGATAAGTGTAACTTTATTTTTGAACAAAACAATTTTTCTAAAATAATTTTGGGAGACTTCAATATGAGTTGCATTGACTGGAACTTGGTTGGGAATCCGTCATATAGTCCGCGAAGTATAGCACAGTTACTTATTGACTTTAGTTTCGCTAATAATTTAAATCAGTTTAATAAAGTAGTTAATTCTAGTAACAAAATATTAGATTTGGCGTTCTCAGACATTGACAACTGTAAACTGATAAAGACTTCATACGCTCTCAGTAAAATTGACAATTTTCATCCTCCTTTTACCTTGGAAATTCCTACTGGCCACATAAATTGCCTCTCCTTGAGCTCTGGTAAAAAATTTAACTATTATAAAGCTGATTTTGATTTGATAGGGAATGCTTTAGATGAAATAAAATGGTCATCGATTTTCAATCAGTGTAAAGATGTAAACGAGATGGTTTTTAAATTTCATGATGTAGTGAACAATATAATCAAAAAGTTTGTACCATATGTTTCTATAAAATACAATAAATACCCTCCATGGTATACGCGTAATTTAATAAATAGATTAAAAGAAAAACAAAAGGTTAGAATTAGGCTTAAAAAATATAATAATCCACTCGATGAATTCGAATACAAAATTCTTAAAAAACGTTGTGAAAGGCTGTCTCAGTCGTGTTATAATACATATATTAAGAACATAGAGGACACCATTACTACTAATCCTAAGCGATTCTGGACATATGTAAACTCCAAAAGGCGGAACTCTAGCAGTTATCCTTCTTTTATGTCTTACAATAACACCACTACAAATAACGGTACTGATATTTGTAATATGTTCGCCTCCTATTTTGCATCTGTTTACAATAAAAACAATAATACCGCAAGTTTAAAATGTTTAGGCAGTCATTCACTAGAAACGTTATCAATTATACAACTAAGTCATTTGGAACTCTTAAATAAATTAAAAAATCTTGACGAAGGCAAGGGTGCGGGGCCGGATGGCATTCCTCCTCTTTTTATTAGACGATGTGCTAAAAGCTTAACGGAACCGTTGCTTCAAATTTATAATGCCTCACTCGCATCAGGTATTTTTCCGGATGAGTGGAAGGTAGCAAAGGTGGTCCCCATTTACAAGAATTCAGACAAAACAATAATCACCAATTATAGACCAATTTCAATTCTTAACTATTATGGTAAAATACTGGAGTCTTTGGTCAATCCATATATTATTAATTACTTCAAAAAACATCTAAGTGTGCATCAACATGGCTTTGTAAATCTAAGATCTACTTCCACAAATTTAGTAACTTTTGTTGACGACATTTCCAGAGTAATAGATAAAGGTAAACAAGCTCACGTCATTTATACTGATTTTAGCAAAGCGTTTGACCGAGTACCTTTCCACATTCTATCTTTGAAGCTACGCCATTATGGGTTCACGGGTTCTCTTCTGCGATGGCTTACATCATATCTTCAAGGAAGATCATTTTTTGTTGTGATTAAGGGATTTGAATCCAGAAGATATGATATCACATCAGGTGTACCACAAGGGTCCCACTTAGGCCCCACTCTTTTTAATATTTTTGTAAATGACATTCCAGAATATATTACTTACTCCAAACCATTTCTGTATGCTGACGATCTGAAGATACTTAAAGTTATTGACACTTTATCCGACGTCAAATTACTCCAGTCAGACTTAAATAGCCTCTTCACCTGGTGCCAATCAAACGGCATGGATCTGAACTCGGAAAAATGTTTTTACATTAACTTTACTCGTAAGGTCAGTGGAGTAATAGGAGGTGCATACTTTATAGCTAATTCAATTATAAATGAGGTGGACCACATACGGGACTTGGGCATCTTGCTAGATAGAAAACTATCGTTCATACCACACATCGAACATATAGTAAAGAGAGCGTCAGGGACTCTTGGTTTTGTTCTGCGAAATGTTAAAGCCTTTCGTAACACACAGACCAAAATCATCTTGTACAACTCACTAGTTCGAAGTATCCTGGAATATGGATCAGTAGTCTGGCGACCACATTTTTCATGTCACATGCTCCGAATTGAAAGAATTCAAAAAAGATTTATTTGGCATTTAGCTTATTCGACAGGAGAATCTAAGAGATTAATTACATATAAAGACAGATTAAATAAATTCAATATCGTTAGTATAGATAAACGTTTTGATATTATTGACTTATTATTTTTCTATAAGATTGTTAGAAATAAATTAGACTGTCCTCAACTACTAAATGAATTTCAATTGAGAGTTCCATACAGATATCCACGAAAATATATTAAATCTTTGTTTATGGTACCATTTCGTAGAACACTTTTGGGTCGGAGTTCCCCAGTTCCACGTCTTTGTAAACTCTACAATACGTTTTCCAGTATGTGTGACGTCTTCCACGATTCAATATATAGTTTTAAGAAGTCTATAACTAAACATGTAAACAAGTAAATTGCTGTTACCTAATACCTATGTCTATTAGTATACTTTTAAGCATTTCAGAGCACTTCTTTTTTTAATTTTTTTTTTAAATTCTTGTTCTTGTTTATCTCGTTTTGTTTAATGCATGCTGTGGTTATCAGTAAGTAGTTGTGCAATTGTATTGTCATTTTTTTTTTTTGTAATTTTATGTTTGTATTTATAAAATTGTAACAACTGTTGGTAATCCATAAATAAATAAATAAAAAAATAAATAAAAATAGAAGGAATAATTATGATGTGGAGTCTTAAGAATCAGACTTGAGTTAGATCTTAGAGAAAGATTATGGGTGTCACAAAGAAACTTAAAGCGTTCTTTGAGGTAGTGAGGTGTGTCAGGATGGAACAGTACACAGTATAGTAATGAGAGGATGTGAGTATTCCTGCGAAGACGGATTGGGAGCCACTTGAGATGTTTACGAAAGTTAGAGACATGGTCATATTTGCGAAGACCAAATATAAACCGTATGCAAAGATTCTGGAGGCGCTCAAGCTTGTTTAATTGCTCCTCATTGAGGTCAAGGTAACAAGTATCAGCATAGTCAAGAATTGGTAGAAGGAGTGCTTGTGCTAACGCAATCTTAGTGGGCAGTGGAAGGAAATATTGAAGCCTTCGAAGTGATCCGACAGCTGCGAATAACTTTCGACTCAACTCACTCAGTTGAGGTGTCCAAGAGAGATGGCTATCGAAAATTATTCCGAGATTTTTTATTTTATCGCTGTAACTAATAGCGGTGTTATTGAAAATGACAGGTGGTATGTGTGACCAATCTATTCGGCTCACTAGTTTTTGACTACCAATAACAGTAAGTTGACACTTTGAGGGATTGATATTTAATCCGTAAGAGCGGCACCAGTCGAGAATGTTGTTTAATTCGCTATTTAACCTCTGTATACACGTTGGTAAATCGGTAAATTTTGCGTGCGAGTAAATCTGGAGATCGTCTGCGTATAGGTGGTAAGAAGAATAATAAAAATAAATAATAATAAAAATGATTTATTCTTAAAAAAAAGAGATTTACAAACAAAAAAGAGTTCCCTGGTTCTTGTGATAAGCAAAAGCCTGAGCCACAATGAATTATGAAGATATGTAGGGACAGATTGTATTTATAAAAATTGAAAAAAGAAGAGGAGATAAGACGCCTCCTTGTGGGACGCCAGCTTTTACGTCCGACCAGTCTGAAAAATCTAATATATATATATATATATATATATATATATATATATATATATATATATATATATATATATATATATATATATATATATATATATATTCCAAATTATGATATTTTAATTCTTAATATGACAAAAAAAAAATATTTTCAAGCATTAAGCTATAAGGTGTTATATAGATTAATGCTTTCAAGCATTCAAACTTCAATTTGAAACTTTCAAATTATTATATATACTTTTTTTAACCAATAAAAAAAATCTGGATCTCTCTTAGAGAATTGATCAGAGTAGAAATCTTTCTTTAAGCATTTTAAACAAAAATTTAAATTGGCTATATTTTCTACTACCTACGATTTTTTTAAATTACGTTCATCTCTTAAACTTAAAAACTTCTTTAACTTGGTTAATTTTGACCGGAGAAAAATACAGTCATAGGACCTTTTTTATGTGAAATTTTAAGCTCTATAAATTTTAATCTGAACTTTTTAATTTAATTTTTACCGTTTTTGGATAATAGGAAAAAAAAACACATTTTTTTCGACCATTTCGGGGAATTGCAGACACAAAAACCGTTACACATTGTTTTTGTATCATTAAAACTACATTATAGCAAAAACGCATAGTTGAGTGCCAAAATTTTGATTTAAAACCTTATTTGACTGGATTATACAATTGTAGAGCTTGGGACATTTTTATTTATTTATTATAAGGGATAAAATATATTAATTTTTAATATTATATTATGAAATATATATATTTACTTTGGTAAATAGAAAATAAACAATATAATGAAATAATACAACAATAAAACAAAATTATTTTGAGTTTTTATCAACACTTAGAGTATGCCACTTAAACACTTTTTCTGATTACAATGTGTGTGTACAAAATAAAATTTAATATAATATGTAAATACGTACCTATACTATATACTACAAATACTTATGAAGAAAATCCATTCATTCTGATTAATAAAGTTTTCTTGAAGTAAGTGGTGATTATTTGCTAAAACTGTACCATGTCGGTGTACCTATTTTGTTTCAAATATCACAAAATAGATAGAGGGCATAGAAAAGTTGAAGCAATACTTGATGCCATATTCGTATAAATCTTCGATCCTGTAATTTTGACCCCTCCCGGACTCCCGAACAGCGTCAACGTTTTAACAACAAATGAATAATTAATTTTATCCAAAAAGTATTATGAATATTGCAAAATACTATTAAAAATAAAATTGAAAAATTAGGAGACCAGACTGAACCTTCAGTTTTCCCTTCACATGACGATGATGTATGACACTTGATGTGATGTTTCCAACCTTATTATTACTAAAGAGTCAATTTATTGACTAAAAAATTGAACCTCTAGTAATTTCAAAGGGTAAAAACAAATATGCGTCCTTATCGGATATTCTTGTCCATCTTCTAAGATAATGCAGTAATATAGGTACTTAGAAATAAAACAAACTCATCAAACTTATAACAAGATTATTTTTACATATATTATAAATTCCCAATGATGTGACAGTAAATAATATGTCAAATTTTAACGCTATTACTATTATTATTTGTTTTTGTTACCAAAAAAATAGTTTACTACATAATTTTGTGTCTTGTTACTTACAATATGACGTTAAAAGCACGTAAAAATTAATATACCTACCTTGCTTTGATTTATTCATTTATGACTTTATTTACTTACGTACTTTTTCAACAATACGATTAAAGTTAAGTTAGCATTATTAATCGAAAGGCAAAAACAATGAAAATGGAATTACAAACATTTTCACATTATAAATATTTTTTGATAATTATAAGGTAACAGATTTTTATTGTGTCATTTTCTAGTCACTTGTATCGTTTTTTATTTCACGATCCCAAATAATGTCGTAGCAGTATCGTATGAATTGAAATGCATTTGTAGGAAATAAAAACTTTCAAATTAAAACGTTAAACTATGTAAATTTATTGTAATAGTAAATTTATTGTATAGAGATTCTACTTAAATTTTACGTTAATAGAATGCTTAAAGAGTTTTAATATTGTCATAAATTATTCAGCGATGCAAAGTCACTACGTAACGACTCGCCAATTTCGTGCGTTTGTAATTCGTTTTCTCAACGATAACAATTATCGTAGTTCTGTTTTCCTTTTTTTTAGCATACATTCAAATAAGCTTTATCCTTCTTTGCTTTATATCTTGATATGCTTTGAAAACTCATTATTGCAATAATTACAATTGAAGTGATGGGCACATTTTAATTTATAAATACGGATGAAATATATTAATTTTTAATATTATATTATGAAATATATATGTTGATTTTGGTAAATAAAAGATAATGAAATAATAAAACACAATGTTTTTAAAGTTATTATAAACAGATGAGTATGCTACTTTTGCTGATTACAATGAATAAAAATTTGTTAAAATGCACACACACTAAAGTCAATAAATATGAAACTACAACCACACAAGATATTTATGTACAGAATAAAATTTTAATATAATATGTAAATACTTATGCTAATAGTAATGCTTATGACTAAAATCCATTTATTCTGATTAATAAAGTTTTCTTGAAGTAAGTGCTGACTATTTGCTAAAACTGTACCATGTCTTCGTGCCTAATTTGTTTTATATATCACAAAGAAGCCACGAATACCATGTTAAAGTTAAAGCATACTTGACGCCAAATTCGTATAAATCTTCAATTCAGTATTTTTAAGTCTCCCGGACTCCCGAACAGCATGGATGTGTTAACAAAAAATGAAAAATTAATTTTATCCAAATAAGAAATATTGCAAAATACTATTAAAAATAATAATGAAAAATTAGGAGAACAGACAAGACACAGAAATATATTATATATATATATATAAATATATATATATAAATATGTACATGTATATATAAATATATAATAATATGTACATGTAAATTTTATTTGTAAATAAAGATTATATTATTTATATATGTATTACAAAAAAGTCAGAATATGGACTCGCGTCATAGAGATCCTAAGTCCTAGCTAAGTCTAAAATAGTACGCATGAAACAATATTAACAATCTCATACATTTAAGTAAAAAGGCACAGGCAAATATAAGCCCGTGGAATTTTGTTACTTATAAAAAAAAGCTAGGGTGGACAGCGTTCGAGAAGTTAAAAAACATTTTTTTTCATCCGTCATACTTCAGTGCCTGAAGTCGAAAGTCTTCGACCAATGTGTGTTACCAGTGATGACATACGTTTCTGAGACACAGTCTCTGAAAATAGACCTTTTAAGCAAGCTCCAAGTCGCACAGCGTGCAATGGAGAGGGCTATGCATGGTGTTTCTCTGCGTGATCGATCATAAGAAATGATGAAATCCGCAGACGAACGAAGTTTGCCGACATAGCCCAATGGATATGCAACCGGAAGTGGGAGTGGGCAGGGCACATAACACGTAGAACTGTCGGCCGATGGAGCAGGAAGGTCTACGTTCAACAGTGGACATCAAATGGCTGATATGATGATGATGATGATGATAATTGGAATGCGTTTTCTAAACGATAATAATTAGTTCTGTTTTTTTAAATACCTTCAAATAAGTATTTGCTTTTAATCTTTCTTTGCTTTATATCTTGATATGCGTTGAAAACTCATTATTGTAATAATTACTACAATTGAAGAGTTAGGGACATTTTTATTTACTTATTCAAACGAATGAAATATTTAATTCATAATATTATATAAAGAAATTGTTATTATATGTTAATTTTGGCAAATGGAAAATAAGCAAGATAATAAACCACAAAATTGTTTTGAATTTTTAACAACAGTTTGAGCACGCTTCTTGGACACTTTTGCTGATTACAATGAATAAAAACCTGTTAAAATGCACACTAAAGTCAATTATGTTGTATACTATAAATCCTTATGAATAAACCCCATTCAGTATGATTAATAAAGTTTTCTGGAAATAAGAGCTGATTATTTGCTAAAACTGTACCTTCTCGGCGTACCAATTTTGTTTTAATTATGACAAAATAGTTACGACCCAAAGGAAAAGTTGAAGCAATACTTGACACCTTATTCGTATAAATCTTCAATCCTATTATTTTTAAATTCATTCATGACTTTATTTACATACGTACTGTTTCAATAATACAAACACAATTGCCTAAGTTAGCACTATTAATCGAAAGACAAAAATATACAATAAGAATGGACATTTTCACATCATAAATAGTTTTTGATAATTATAAAATATATTATTTTTATTCTGCCATTTTCTCGTCAGTTGTATCGTTTTTTTTTCTCTGGTTTCCAAATAATATCTTTGTAATATCTTACGATATTGAAATGCAATTGTAGGCAACAAAGACACCGACATGTTGCTATCGAAAACTTTCAAATTAAAAACGTTAAGGTGTGTAAATTTATTGTAAGTTTATGTATATAATAATCTTATATTGCATCTAATACTGATGACTCGTTTATGATTAAAAGATTAAGCATTGTCGCTTTTAAAACTAGATATAATATTAAAAATCCATTACATTTGTAAATCATAAACAAAGGCGGTAACCGATTGATATGTTATTTATAGTTTAAGTTGTTCTAAACGCCTGAGACAGGCTATTTTATGTGACTAGCATCTGCTTACATACAAAATGATATAATCGGAAAAAGTACTTAAATAACTATAAATAAATATGTAACGTAAATTATATAAAGCGGGATATTTATCATGTTTTTCATTTTTATTTATATTTGGTGGAGCTCGATATTTTGTCATTATCTACGAATGTCTTGTTCACGAGTCTTGTGAACAAGACAAATAATTAAACTTATAAAAATAACAATGTTAATTTAAAATCTAATACATAGGTAATTTACTTATCTTAATTTTTTTTAAATGTATATTTTAATTATTTGTTACTGTGTTAACTAGATATTAATATAAGACGAGCCGAAAAAGAGCAGACGATTTAAGTCAGACTTAGCATTGCTGTGCTAATTCTGCTTTTTAAGTTAATTCTCAGCCTTGAAGAAAAATATCGTGAAGAAGGCTGCATGTTTTGGAAGAAATTTAAAGACCCTTCTTTCAGTCATTATTAAATTAATTGTATACTTATACTTACTCAAAATAATAATTATACTTTATCTTCTTAAAAAGAGTCAGCATTGTTGATTTAGAGACCAGATGCTTAAGAGCAGTATTACCGTTTTTCAATTAAAAAACAGAAAAAATGAATAATTCTGCGCCAAAACCTGTAGTCCTTTAGCTTTTTCTCCCTTTCTTCTTTGGACTTAAAGAATAATATATATATATATATATTTTTATTTACATTATAATATTAAATTATGTAATACAATTTGCATTGTAAAGGAAGATCAAGTAAGAATATACTCCAATAAAACAATTTTACATTGACAAAAGTTAAAAGAAACATATTTTTGTATTACTAACGACGATAAACAGGTTATTTTAATAGTTATATTTTAAAATATTAAAAATTTGCAAATTAAATAAAATATATGAAGTAAGAGTAGGAAAGATATTGGATTTCTGCGATTGGATGTCCACTGTTAAACGCAAGCCTTTCCAGCGAACTCCAGCAAACTTACAGCAAACAGTTCAATGCCGCCTCCATCCAAGGGCTTCCCGCGACTCTCCTCAAGTCAACTATCCAATTCGTGGACAGCCATCCGACACTGCACTTGCCGGTACGTGGTCTACACTAGAGAACCTTTCGGCTCCATTGGCTGTCAGTTCGAGGAGCTATGTTCCCTGCACACTGCCACTTTAGCTTGCAAATCCGTTAGACTATCTTGGTAGCCTTCATTCGTCTGTAAAACTCAGCATTTCTAATTCGATCTCGAAGGAAAATACCAAGCATAGCCCTCTTTATTGCTCACTGTGGGACTTGAAGCTTGTTTCAAAGCCCTATAGTTAGAGTCCATGTCTCAGATCCACATATCATCACTAGTAACACACATTGGTTGAAAACTTTCGAAATAAGGCTCTGAGGTATTATGACAATTGATCTCTCTCTCTCTCAAATTTGGACATACCAAGTTTGACCTTTATTCCTAGACATATTTACTCTTCAATAACTTCGAGAATGGAGTTCCCAACTGATATCAACTGATAAAAAAGGGAAATCTAAGACTAAATCACACATTTACCATTCAGATCCTATTACATGATTATCAGCCAGTATTGTTGATTTCCACTAGAAATAATATAAACGATTTGGACCATTTTGAAATCAAGAACTCAAAATTAGTTTAAATACGCTTTATATTTACATCTAGTAGTGTCAGCTTCATTTCGTATAAGCGAGTTTTTCGTGAACGAATTCTTCCGTCTTCCTTCCACCTGACGATGATGTATGATACTTGATGTGATGTTTCCAACCTTATTACTACTAAAGAGTCAATTTATTGATTGAAAAATTGAACCTCTAGTAATACCAAAGGGTAAAAACAAATATGCGTCTTTATCGGATATTCTTATCCTTCTTCTAAGATAATACAGTAATATACTTAGAAATAAAACGAGCTCATCAAACTTATAACAAGATTATTTTTACATATATTATAAATTCCCAATGATGTGACAGTAAATATGTCAAATTTTAACGCTATTACTATTATTATTTGTTTTTGTTACCAAAAAAATAGTTGACTACATATTTTTGTGTCTTGTTACTTACAATATGACGTTAAAAGCACGTAAAAATGAATATACCTACGTGTACTGTGCCCCTAGTACGAGTTGACTGCGAGAAAAACGTAACGTCACAACGTAAATACTCTGACGAGAATCATTTCCTAGTACGACGTTGCATTTTGGAGCTACGTATTTACCGAGCCCGTTTGGCGTTTGGAGTTAATTACGCACCTCCGACAGAAGCCGAACACTATAACCCGATTAAATTGATGTAATCTATAACTTTCATCTTTCTTACACCTGAGAAAAAGAGTGAGACAAATAATATTCCGCCATTTGTAAGATATTTGACATGTTGAGATAATATTTTTTTATTGGTCATTCGGTATTTGCCGCGTAAACGGTATTTTCGTAGTACGAGTTGCACATTTGACAGTTCTAACAACGTAAATTTGTTCGTTACGTAATATTTTGGTTGTTGAGTAACTCACAGACGATGTTATTGGTGAGAGCTTTAACGTGGCTATAAAAAATAAATGTTATTGATGCACTGAGTGATTTCAATTGTGATAAAACGTGTTACTGTGACTGTGGACAATAAATAATTTAATTCTGTGGTTGCTTCTTTCTTCTATTTTTTATTTAAGGAAATAATAGTAAATGTCTAGTGATGAAGACTTACGATATTAATAAAGAGTTCGAAATAAGAAGCTGAAAGACGGGAGTTATCTCAGTAATGTAAGTTAAAATTTAATAATAATATATTACATATGATTTTAGCCTCATAATTCATTATTATTTTATTAATATAAAAATAGGTTAAGAGTACGCTGTAGGATTACTTAAACAATAGATATATATGTGGTAATCAAAACTCTGAAGTAATGGTATCGTTTTTAAAATAATGTGTATGTGTGACTAACAATAAGAGTATTCATTATTTGAAGGCTATTTGTTTATAACTAAGACAAAATTTAATGTTTCAAAATACGAAATATTAAAAATAATTTATACTACTCACTTGTAAATAAAAATATGAAATTATGTGTTGAAACTAACTATATTATTATTCTATTTACATGTTCTCATTGCTTGTTTTATTTTTCAGAATCAAGACTGTCAATTCTATGAGTGTATTTGAAACTTTGTACTTGCTATAAAAAGAATTATAAATGTAATGGACAATACCAAGATAATATTAAAATTCTGACAGCCTTAATTACCTCATTTGTAAAAATTTGTAAGTATATTATAAATTATTGCTAAAATTTACTATTAACTTTTCTTTAATAATAAAAATAAAAAGTTTTTATTATTTCTAAATCTTATACAAATACATTGTGGTTGAGTCTTGTCCAGTGAGTAGTAATAGACACTCGTTTGGGGAATGGCTCGTTACTTTTATTTAATAGTACAATCCATATACAATGAAATGTTGCTTTTGTTTATAAACTGACTTGTTGGCGCAGTTTGCAGTGACCCTGTTTTCTGCTCCAAGGGTTGTGGGTTCGATTCCCGCCCCGAGTCTGGGTGTAATATATGTTTATTTATATATGTATTATTTATATGTAGGTATATTTATTTTAAAAAAATGTATATCAGTCGGCTGTTACCTAAAACACAGGCATTAAGTTGCCTACCTTAGGAACAGACGACCTTGTGTGTGTGTTAAACATATTTAATATTTATTTATTTATTTATTTAAAAAAAATATACATATATATATATATATATTACAATCAAACTTTAATTAACAAATAACCTTTTTCTAGCTATTAAAATTGTTTTTTTTTTCAGGTGGATGACCTTATGTTCATTGAAAAATTTTCTAAAATTGATTGCTTAAATATGAGAAACAAAAATAATGCTGTTCAAGAAATCAATACAAGTTGAATATGTAAATTCAAAATGTAATTTTAAAATAAATGTGTGTTGTTTAAAAAAATATAGTGAATTTTATAGTTTATTATATTATATTTAATTATTCTATTATTAAAATTTAAATAATTATGTTATAATTATATTATGTCTAAATATCTAATAAATATTGAAAAAATATAATGTCTTTAATTTCTATACCGAATAAATAAATTGAAATCATCATTTCTTTCCATCGGTTTATGCTATATATTTTAAAGTTATTGAGATAAAGGTAACCTATATATAATTTTTAATAAGGTAATAATATTTGATTAATTTTTTGAAAATTATTTATTTATTGCACTATTACATAGGTAACATGACACAAAGTTATTAAATTCAGTATATTAAAAGCAATCATTTGTTTAAAATTTATTGAGTTTTGAATTCTTAGTAGGCATCAATGTTATTTGAATAAAGAGATTAATATAATTGTATATTTTTATAAATTAGGTTTTGAATATTATGCTTTAAGTTGATACAAATATATATTATATTATACAGACAACTTTTATTACTTTAATAATAGATGATAACATCATAATCGTTTTCTAAACAATAATAAAATTTTGAAATACAAATAAACAATAATCAAATAATTATATAAAGAGGAACAAAAAATCTAATAATTTAAGAATTGTATTTATATTATTTCCTATTTTGTGAATTGATTTAAATGTATAGCATAATAACTTAAGTTGGAATGATGTGAAGCTCTAGGTTTCTTACACTTATCCACACATTCTACAGCTGAAAAAAATATATATAATTGAGAGAAAACTAAAACCTAAATAAGTAAATTCAATACCTACTTTCAATAAATACCTAGATATATTTATTATATATAGATGGAAATAAGTACTTCTTCTAGTATCTAGTATCTACTCGGATATTATTTATTACCAGTATTTAAGCAATAAAATCATTAACAATAATTTGTTTAGCAAAATTAAAACAATAATCATTAGTAATTTATAACAATGTATTTGTAATTAAATATAGTAAGTAGTTCTCTAAAACTATTTATTTTAGTGGCATATTCAATAATAATATTTGTATGTATTAAATATTAATATTTTGGAAGATTAAAGAAAAGAAAACGAGAAATTCTATTTAAATACATATTATATTGTTTTTTTCTTTCTTTTTTTTTGTATTAATATTAATTTTATCTTGAGTTCTCTAAATCATGTGATTTCTTGGACTGAAGTATGGATATTTCTTCGCTATGAAAGATACAGCACGATGATTGATGCTAATTATGTGAATTGTATGCGACGTTTTTATGTCCTTTTATAGCTGAAAAATATAAGAAAATAACAACACGTTTTATTATTATTATTACCGTTATAGTTATTTGGATATAATTTAAATATTTCACCGACTACTAGTATCATATTTTATCAAATATTTTATAAAAAATAACCTTATTCTAGAATATTAAATTTATTTTTAACAAATAATATAACCTATAGGTAATATAATAAAAAAATTTAATGACAATAGCTAGTAAATTGATGCTTAGAGACCGTTAGAAACACATAATATTGGTAACATTACTAAATATATTTTTAATATCTAATAAATAATTTAAAAATACGTACCTCTTACTAAAAGTTTAACCTCTATTTAATCTCCAACAGTATTTTGTGTTGGTGATGAAAAATCAAAGTTTTATCATATTCGACGTAAAAGAAAGCGAATTAATAACAATTTACTTCTTTTGGTTTAATAGCTTTGAAAATAATGAAAAGATAAACATAATATAAGCAATTAAAAAAACCTTATGTCAACATGTCAAATATGTTAAAAATGGCGGGATGTTTTTTCTCACTCTTTTTCTCAGGTGTAAGAGAGACGAAAGTTATGTAGTTTATGTAGTTTACTAAAATCAACTAAAATTATCGGGTTATAGCGTTCGGCTGCCGACGGAGGTGCGTAAAATAAATCCAAACGGGCTCGGTATAATCCGTGCGCAGAAACTTTGCCGATGGCCTTGAGACGTCAAGCGTCGATAGTCAGTAGGGTTGAAAAAAAAAGGTCACATAAATGTAGATTATTATTGTATATATTTTACATCAAACTAATAAAAAATTGTCTCGGTCGAATTATAAATTTGATATAAAGTATAATTATAAATATTAAATAAAAAACGTTGTTGTTATTAGATAGATTAAATATTTTTATGTATTTATATTTAGTGAATGAATGAAACGTAGCCGTAAAATAAAAGTTTAATGGTTCCAAACAACGAAAACAAATAACTAACAAAAATAAAACCTAAGAAAACAACAATTAATTAATTCGTAGTGAAAGCAAAAAATTACACGCACGTATCGGCTGCGTTGCTAACGGTACACCTCAGACGAGCGAGGGACGCAGTCAACTACGGTGGGAGGGGTGGTCATCGGCAAAGTTTCTGCGCACGGATAGTAATTACGTACCTCACAAAATGTAACTCGTACTACGAAAAGATTCTCCTCGGTCGTGACAGAGTATTTACCATGTATTTTCGTTGTTAGGTTAACGTTATTCTCGCTGTCAACTCGTATATTATTGTTTTATTTTTTCAAAGCCATTAAACCAAAAAGTAAATTGTTATTAATTTGCTTTTGTTTTACGTTGCATAATATGGTAAATCTTTGATTTTTTTATCACCAACACCAATTACTCTTGGAGATTAGAATAAAGGTTAAACTTGTTTATTAAGAGGTTCGTATTTTTAAAATTATTAATTGGATACCTATTAAAATATATTGCAATGTTAACAATATTATGTGTTTCTAACGGCTTACGGCCTATAAGCATCAATCTACTAGCTAATGTCATTAAATTTTGTTATACAATTTGAGGTTATATTTGTTAAAAAAAAAATTTAATATTCTAGAATAAAGTTATTTTTATTAAATATTTGATAAAATATGATACTAGTAATCGGTGAAATATTAAAATTATATCCAAATAACTATAACGGTAATAAGAATAATAAAACGTGTTGTTATTTTCTTATATTTTCCAGCTATAAAAGAACATAAAAACGTCGCATACAATTCACATAATTAGCATCAATCATCGTGCTGTATCTTTCATAGCGAAGAAATATCCATACTTCAGTCCAAGAAATCACATGATTTAGAGAACTCAAGATAATATTAATACAAAAAGAAAAATTAAAATTAAAAATTACATGTAAATTATATAATAATAGATTAGATGATATGGATATATTTGGTACAAACAAGAACATGTTTAAGAGAGATCTTATTAGAATACTAAATTAATAAATATTATCTCCTTTTCAATACGTATCTAACAATGTAACCTTACTAGCTTTATAATATTATTCTTTTTTTTTTGTGTGTGTGTGTGTATTAATTCAGGGAACTATAGGTTTAAAATTATTGTCATATATGTATTTTTTGTTATATTGTATAAAACTGTTTGTTCCTAAATAAACGAAAAAAAAAAAAAAAAAAAAAAAAAAAAAAAAATCAATATATTTTAATAAAATTTCTGAATTATTTTACTCTCTTTAATCTTCCAAAATATTAATATTTAATACATACAATTATAATTATTATTACTTAACATATATAATAACTAAAATATTAAAAGGAATCCCTTTAGGCAAGGTTTCGAAGATACTGGCAGCGTTCCCCCTTTCAATAAACGAAGATCACATCATTCCAATTTAAGTAATTATGCTATAATTACATTTAAATTAATAAAAACTAACCTTTTTTATTTACAGAAAAAAAAGTGTAAATATAAATACAATTTTTAAATTATTAGATTTTTTGTTCCTCTTTATATAATTATTTGATTATTGTTTATTTGTACTTTAAAATTTTATTATTGTTTAGAAAAAGATTATGATGTTATTATCTATTATTAAAGTAATAAAAGTTGTCTGTATAATATAATATATATTTGTATCAACTTAAAGCATAATATTCAAAACCTAATTTATAAAAATATACAATTATATTAATCTCTTTATTCAAATAACATTGATGTCTACTAAGAATTCAAAACTCAATAAATTTTAAACAAATGATTGCTTTTAATATACTGAATTTAATAACTTTGTGTCATGTTACCTATGTAATAGTGCAATAAATAAATAATTTTCATAAAATTAATCAAATATTATTACCTTATTAAAAATTATATATAGGTAGGTTACCTTTATCTCAATAACTTTAAAATATATAACATAAACCGATGGAAAGAAATGATGATTTCAATTTATTTATTCGGTATAGAAATTAAAGACATTATATTTTTTCAATATTTATTAGATATTTAGACATAATATAATTATAACATAATTATTTAAATTTTATTTATACTTTAATAATAGAATAATTAAATATAATATAATAAACTATAAAATTCACTATCCATACAGTCACATTTATTTTAAAATTACATTTTGAATTTACATATTCAACTTGTATTGATTTCTTGAACAGCATTATTTTTGTTTCTCATATTTAAGCAATCAATTTTAGAAAAATTTTCAATGAACATAAGGTCATCCACCTGAAAAAAAAAAACAATCTTAATAGCTAGAAAAAGGTTATTTCTTATTGTTAATTAAAGTTTGATTGTAAAATATATATATGTATATATAAACAAAAACAACATTTCATTGTATATGGATTGTATTATTAAATAAAAGTTAATAGTCAATGTTAGCAATAATATACTTACAAATTAGGTAATTAAGGCTTTCTGAATTTTAATATTATCTTGGTATTGTCCATTACATTTATAATTATTTTTATAGCAAGTACAAAGTTTCAAATACACTCATAGAATTGACAGTCTTGATTCTGAAAAATAAAACAAGCAATGAGAACATGTAAATAGAATAATAATATAGTTAGTTTCAACACATAATTTCATATTTTTATTTACAAGTGAGTAGTATAAATTATTTTTAATATTTCGTATTTTGAAACATTGAATTTTGTCTTGTTAGTTATAAACAAATAGCCTTCAAATAATGAATACTCTTATTGTTAGTCACACATACACATTATTTTAAAAACGATACCATTACTTCAGTTTTGATTACCACATATATTTATATCTATTGTTTAAGTAATCCTACAGCGTACTCTTAACCTATTTTTAAATTAATAAAATAATAATGAATTATGAGGCCAAAATCATATTATGTATTATATTATTAAATTGTAACTTACATTATTGAGATAACTCCCGTCTTTCAACTTCTTATATCGAACTCTTTATTAATATCGTAAGTCTTCATCGATACACATTTACTATTATATCCTTAAATAAAAAATAGAAGAAAGAAGCAACCACATAATTAAATTATTTATCATCCAGAGTTACAGTACACGTTTTATCACAATTGAAATTTAATAATATAACATTTAACAACCTAAATTTTAAGTAACGAGCAAAGTAACGTAGTTACAACTGTCCAAAGTGTCAAATGTGCTACTCGTACTAGGAAAAAGCCGTTTACGCACCAATTTGTGAGAAATACTGAGAAATACCGAACAATCAATACGTAAAAAAAACTCGTACTAGCTTAATTAGTTTGCTACGTAACCGCTTGGGGCGCTGCTAGTAAATGTATGAAGAAATACGTTACGTATTTCTCGTTCGGTTTACGTAGTGCAACTCGTACTAGGGGTACTGTAATTCGTTTTCTCAACGATAACAATTATCGTAGTTCTGTTTTCCTTTTTTTTAGCATACATTCAAATAAGCTTTATCCTTCTTTGCTTTATATCTTGATATGCTTTGAAAACTCATTATTGTAATAATTACAATTGAAGTGATGGGCACATTTTAATTTATTAATACGGATGAAATATATTAATTTTTAATATTATATTATGAAATTTATATGTTGATTTTGGTAAATAAAAGATAATGAAATAATAAAACACAATGTTTTTAAAGTTATTATAAACAGATGAGTATGCTACTTTTGCTGATTACAATGAATAAAAATTTGTTAAAATGCACACACACTAATAATCAATAAATATGAAACTACAACCACACAAGATATTTATGTACAGAATAAAATTTTAATATAATATGTAAATACTTATGCTAATAGTAATGCTTATGACTAAAATCCATTTATTCTGATTAATAAAGTTTTCTTGAAGTAAGTGCTGACTATTTGCTAAAACTGTACCATGTCTTCGTGCCTATTTTGTTTTATATATCACAAAGAAGCCACGAATACCATGTTAAAGTTAAAGCATACTTGACGCCAAATTCGTATAAATCTTCAATTCAGTATTTTTAAGTCTCCCGGACTCCCGAACAGCATGGATGTGTTAACAAAAAATGAAAAATTAATTTTATCCAAATAAGAAATATCGCAAAATACTATATATATATATATAAAAGTCAGTATATGGACTCGCGTCATTGAGATCCTAAGTCCTAGCTAAGTCTAAAATAGTACGCATGAAACAATATTAACAATCTCATACATTTAAGTAAAAAGGCACAGGCAAATATAAGCCCGTGGAATTTTGTTACTTATAAAAAAAAAGCTAGGGTGGACAGCGTTCGAGAAGTTAAAAAACATTTTTTTTTCATCCGTCATACTTCAGTGCCTGAAGTCGAAAGTCTTCGACCAATGTGTGTTACCAGTGATGACATACGTTTCTGAGACACAGTCTCTGAAAATAGACCTTTTAAGCAAGCTCCAAGTCGCACAGCGTGCAATGGAGAGGGCTATGCATGGTGTTTCTCTGCGTGATCGATCATAAGAAATGATGAAATCCGCAGACGAACGAAGGTTGCCAACATAGCCCAATGGATATACAACCAGAAGTGGGAGTGGGCAGGGCACATAACACGTAGAACTGTCGGCCGATGGAGCAGGAAGGTCTACGTTCAACAGTGGACATCCAATGGCTGATATGATGATGATGATGATGATAATTGGAATGCGTTTTCTAAACGATAACAATTAGTTCTGTTTTTTAAATACCTTCAAATAAGTATTTGCTTTTAACCTTTCTTTGCTTTATATCTTGATATGCGTTGAAAACTCATTATTGTAATAATTATTAATTACTACAATTGAAGAGTTAGGGACATTTTTATTTACTTATTCAAACGAATGAAATATTTAATTCATAATATTATATAAAGAAATTGTTATTATATGTTAATTTTGGCAAATGGAAAATAAGCAAGATAATAAACCACAAAATTGTTTTGAATTTTTAACAACAGTTTGAGCACGCTTCTTGGACACTTTTGCTGATTACAATGAATAAAAACCTGTTAAAATGCACACTAAAGTCAATTATGTTGTATACTATAAATCCTTATGAATAAACCCCATTCATTATGATTAATAAAGTTTTCTGGAAATAAGAGCTGATTATTTGCTAAAACTGTACCTTCTCGGCGTATCAATTTTGTTTTAATTAGGACAAAATAGTTACGACTCAAAGGAAAAGTTGAAGCAATACTTGACGCCTTATTCGTATAAATCTTCAATCCTGTAATTTTTACATTCATTAATGACTTTGTTTACATGCGTACTGTTTCAATAATACAAACACAATTGCCTAAGTTAGCACTATTAATCGAAAGACAAAAATCTATACAAATAATAAAGTTGTTAAAACCTCCGTTTTATTAATACACTATATATCATCAAGAATAAATTTCAATAGCGCGTATTTTTTTGTATCAGCGCCATCTCTTATCGTGTTTTTCTCTGATCACGTATCACGTAAAAAGTACAAAACCAACGTTAATAACTTTAATACATAAAAATTAGAAATAGCTCACAGTATAATTTAGTTTTTGTTTCATTGTAATTAAATTTAAAAATAAATATTTAAGAAAATAGAAATAGGTACCTACGCCGCAAACGCCATCTGGTCTAAGGAATCTTTAAAACTCACAAAACTTATATTTGAGTTATTATTTTGTTAAACTTAAAAGTTTACTAAATATGTCGGATAGGAATAGAAATCGTTTTAATATTTTAGATAAACATCATTTTCAATTAATATACTATTATCTTAAATATTAATTAGGTTAAATCTCACTAAATATAAAAACGATATTCTACAATTATATGATAGATGGCACAGATAATTTTCTGAATCGCGCTGACCAAAACTTCGGCCAAAAGAATGACACTCGCCCGTATTAAAAAATCTGTTTTTCTTTTTTGTATATAATTAAATACTTTAGGGTACTACGGTCTTGATTGTTTGTTCTTTGTTAAAATTTAAAATATTTTGTCGTTATTTGTTTGTTGATTGTACAAAGTTGGATGGTTATAGCTATTTAAGTTGTAATCTATATATATATATATATATATATATATATATATATATATATATATATATATAAAGTCGTGTTAGTTACACCGTTTATAACTCGAGAACGAGTGGAACGATTTTTATGATTTTTGTGTTTTTGGATTTGTCTTCGTCGGGAATAATACTTAGTACCTGGATGACCGAGCTTTGCTCGGTTAAATTATATTTAGATACATTACATACTGATGAAACATAAATAATATTTTCGATTTTACCGACATAATAGTAAAATAATAGGAATTGGTTGTTTAAATAAAAAATAAAAAGTAAAACAAGCTCTTAATTCAAAAGAAAAAAAAAGGAAAAAAAAAGGCGTGTAATCACCTGGATTCGAACCCAGATTTTCTGATTTCGAATCCGTCCGATTCCCATCCGAGCTATTAGAAGCTTGTCAATGACAGCGAAATTTACCTTCGTATTGTAATGATATTTTTTAATTGCATAAAAAAAGGGATAAAACGACATTTTCTAAAAATAAATCCTAGCTAGATCGATTTATCGCCCCCGAAACCCCCTGCATACTAAATTTCATGAAAATCGTTGGAGCCGTTTCCGAGATTCCGATTATATATATATATACAAGAATTGCTCGTTTAAAGATATAAGATTAAAATATGGTATTCATCAATGAGAAAATAATTAATAAAAAAAACAGTTCAAATGTTTCATCCGTACTATCTATATACATATATATGTATGTATGTATGTATGTATGTATATAGATATAATAAATTTGTCACTCAATCCGTCTATTATAAAATATTTTCCAGTATCGACGCAGGTGTAGGTGATAAAAAATATAAATGTATAATTTTTAAAATTTTAGTTAAAGACCCGTGCGAAGCCGGAGCGGGCCGCTAGTATACAATAAGAATGGACATTTTCACATCATAAATAGTTTTTGATAATTATAAAATATATTATTTTTATTCTGCCATTTTCTCGTCAGTTGTATCGTTTTTTTTTTCTCTGGTTTCCAAATAATATCTTTGTAATATCTTACGATATTGAAATGCAATTGTAGGAAACAAAGACACCGACATGTTGCTATCGAAAACTTTCAAATTAAAAACGATAAGGTGTGTAAATTTATTGTAAGTTTATGTATATAATAATCTTATATTGCATCTAATACTGATGACTCGTTTATGATTAAAAGATTAAGCATTGTCGCTTTTAAAACTAGATATAATATTAAAATTCCATTACATTTGTAAATCATAAACAGAGGCGGTAACCGATTGATATGTTATTTATAGTTTAAGTTGTTCTAAACGCCTGAGACAGGCTATTTTATGTGACTAGCATCTGCTTACATACAAAATGATATAATCGGAAAAAGTACTTAAATAACTATAAATAAATAGGTAACTAAAATTATATAAAGCGGGATATTTATCATGTTTTTTATTTTTATTTATATTTGGTGGAGCTCGATATTTTGTCATTATCTACGAATGTCTCGTTCACGAGTCTTGTGAACAAGACAAATAATTAAACTTATAAAAATAACAATGTTAATTTAAAGTCTAATACATAGGTAATTTACTAATCTTAATTTTTTTTAAGTGTATATTTTAATTATTTGTTACTGTGTTAACTAGATATTAATATAAGACGAGCCGAAAAAGAGCAGACGATTTAAGTCAGAATTAGCATCGCTGTGGTAATTCTGCTCTTTAAGTTAACTCTCAGGCTTGAAGAAAAATATCGTGAAGAAGGCTGCATGTTTTGGAAGAAATTTAAAGACCCTTCTGTCAGTCATTATTAAATTAATTGTATACTTATACTTACTCAAAATAATAATTATACTTTATCTTATTAAAAAGAGTCAGCATTGTTGATTTAGAGACCAAATGCTTAAGAGCAGTATTACCGTTTTTCAATTAAAAAATAGAAAAAACGAATAATTCTGCGCCAAAACCTTTATTCCTTTAGCTTTTTCTCCCTTTCTTCTTTGGACTTAAAGAATAAAATATATATATTTTTATTTACATTATAATATTAAATTATGTAACACAATTTGCATTGTTAAGGAAGATCAAGTAAGAATATACTCCAATAAAACAATTTTACATTGACAAAAGTTAAAAGAAACATATTTTTGTACTACTAACGACGATAAACAGGTTATTTTAATAGTTATATTTTTAAATATTAAAAATTTGCAAATTAAATAAAATATATGAAGTAAGAGTAGGAAAGATATTGAATTTCTGCGATTGGATGTCCACTGTTAAACGCAGGCCTTTCCAGCGAACTCCAGCAAACTTACAGCAAACAGTTCAATGCCGCCTCCATCCAAGGGCTTCCCGCGACTCTCCTCAAGTCAACTATCCAATTTGTGGACAGCCATCCACTGCACTTGCCGGTACGTAGTCTACACTAGAGAACCTTTCCTCTCCATTGGCTGTCAGTTCGAGGAGCTATGTTCCCTGCACACTGCCACTTTAGCTTGCAAATCCGTTAGACTATCTTGGTAGCCTTCATTCGTCTGTAAAACTCAGCATTTCTTATTCGATCTCGAAGGAAAATACCAAGCATAGCCCTCTTTATTGCTCACTGTGGGACTTGAAGCTTATTTCAAAGCCCTATAGTTAGAGTCCATGTCTCAGATCCACATATCATCACTAGTAACACACATTGGTTGAAAACTTTCGAAATAAGGCTCTGAGGTATTATGACAATTGATCTCTCTCTCTCTCAAATTTGGACATACCAAGTTTGACCTTTATTCCTAGACATATTTACTCGTCAATAACTTCGAGAATGGAGTTCCCGGCTGATATCAACTGATAAAAAAGGGAAATCTAAGACTAAATCACACATTTACCATTCAGATCCTATTACATGATTATCAGCCAGTATTGTTGATTTCCACTAGAAATAATATAAACGATTTGGACCATTTTGAAATCAAGAACTCAAAATTAGTTTAAATACGCTTTATATTTACATCTAGTAGTGTCAGCTTCATTTCGTATAACCGAGCTTTTCGTGAACGAATTCTTCCGTCTTCCTTCCACCAGACGATGATGTATGACACTTGATGTGATGTTTCCAACCTTATTACTACTAAAGAGTCAATTTATTGATTGAAAAATTGAACCTCTAGTAATACCAAAGGGTAAAAACAAATATGCGTCCTTATCGGATATTCTTATCCTTCTTCTAAGATAATACAGTAATATACTTAGAAATAAAACGAGCTCATCAAACTTATAACAAGATTATTTTTACATATATTATAAATTCCCAATGATGTGACAGTAAATATGTCAAATTTTAACGCTATTACTATTATTATTTGTTTTTGTTACCAAAAAAATAGTTGACTACATATTTTTGTGTCTTGTTACTTACAATATTACCTAGTAAAATAAATAAATAAATAAATAAATAAATATGACGTTAAAAGCACGTAAAAATTAATACACCTACCTAACTTTGATTTATTAATTTATGACTTTATTTACTTACGTACTTTTTCAACAATACGATTAAAGTTAAGTTAGCATTATTAATCGAGAGGCAAAAACAATGAAAATGGAATTACAAACATTTTCACATTATAAATATTTTTTGATAATTATAAGGTAACAGATTTTTATTGTGTCATTTTCTAGTCACTTGTATCGTTTTTTATTTCACGATCCCAAATAATGTCGTAGCAGTATCGTATGAATTGAAATGCATTTGTAGGAAATAAACACTTTCAAATTAAAACGTTAAACTATGTAAATTTATTGTAATAGTGAATTTATTGTATAGAGATTCTACTTAAATTTTACGTTAATAGAATGCTTAAAGAGTTTTAATATTGTCATAAATTATTCAGCGATGCAAAGTCACTACGTAACGACTCGCCAATTTCGTGCGTTTGTAATTCGTTTTCTCAACGATAACAATTATCGTAGTTCTGTTTTCCTTTTTTTTAGCATACATTCAAATAAGCTTTATCCTTCTTTGCTTTATATCTTGATATGCTTTGAAAACTCATTATTGTAATAATTACAATTGAAGTGATGGGCACATTTTAATATATAAATACGGATGAAATATATTAATTTTTAATATTATATTATGAAATATATATGTTGATTTTGGTAAATAAAAGATAATGAAATAATAAAACACAATGTTTTTAAAGTTATTATAAACAGATGAGTATGCTACTTTTGCTGATTACAATGAATAAAAATTTTTAAAAATGCACACACACTACAGTCAATAAATATGAAACTACAAACACACAAGATATTGATGTACAGAATAAAATTTTAATATAATATGTAAATACTTAAGCTAATAGTAATGCTTATGACTAAAATCCATTTATTCTGATTAATAAAGTTTTCTTGAAGTAAGTGCTGACTATTTGCTAAAACTGTACCATGTCTTCGTGCCTATTTTGTTTTATATATCACAAAGAAGCCACGAATACCATGTTAAAGTTAAAGCATACTTGACGCCAAATTCGTATATATCTTCAATTCAGTATTTTTAAGTCTCCCGGACTCCCGAACAGCATGGATGTGTTAACAAAAAATGAAAAATTAATTTTATCCAAATAAGAAATATTGCAAAATACTATTAAAAATAATAATGAAAAATTAGGAGAACAGACAAGACACAGAAATATATATATATATATATATATATATATATATATATATATATATATATATGTACATGTATATATAAATATATAATAATATGTACATGTAAATTTTATTTGTAAATAAAGATTATATTATTTATATATGTATTAAAAAAAAGTCAGTATATGGACTCGCGTCATAGAGATCCTAAGTCCTAGCTAAGTCTAAAATAGTACGCATGAAACGATATTAACAATCTCATACATTTAAGTAAAAAGGCACAGGCAAATATAAGCTCGTGGAATTTTGTTACTTATAAAAAAAAAGCTAGGGTGGACAGCGTTAGAGAAGTTAAAAAACATTTTTTTTCATCCGTCATACTTCAGTGCCTGAAGTCGAAAGTCTTCGACCAATGTGTGTTACCAGTGATGACATACATTTCTGAGACACATATATAGTATTAGACATAATAGACCTTTTAAACAAGCTCCAAGTCGCACAGCGTGCAATGGAGAGGGCTATGCATAGTGTTTCTCTGCGTGATCAAAAAAGAAATGATGAAATCCACAGACGAACGAAGGTTGCCGACGTAGCCCAATGGATATACAACCAGAAGTGGGAGTGGGCAGGGCACATAACACGTAGAACTGTCGGCTGATGGAGCAGGAAGGTCTACGTGCAACAGTGGACATCCAATGGCTGATATGATGATGATGATAATGATAATTGGAATGCGTTTTCTAAACGATAATAATTAGTTCTGTTTTTTTTAAATACCTTCAAATAAGTATTTGCTTTTAATCTTTCTTTGCTTTATATCTTGATATGCGTTGAAAACTCACTATTGTAATAATTACTAAAATTGAAGAGTTAGGGACATTTTTATTTACTTATTCAAACGAATGAAATATTTAATTCATAATATTATATAAAGAAATTGTTATTATATGTTAATTTTGGCAAATGGAAAATAAGAAAAATAATGAATCAATATAATAATAAAACACAATATTGTTTTGAATTTTTAACAACAGTTTGAGCACGCTTCTTAGACACTTTTGCTGATTACAATGAATATAACTGTTAAAATGCACACTAAAGTCAATTATGTTGTATACTATAAATCCTTATGAATAAACCCCATTTAGTATGATTAATAAAGTTTTCTGGAAATAAGAGCTGATTATTTGCTAAAACTGTACCTTCTCGGCGTACCAATTTTGTTTTAATTATGACAAAATAGTTACGACCCAAAGGAAAAGTTGAAGCAATACTTGACACCTTATTCGTATAAATCTTCAATCCTATAATTTTTACATTCATTCATGACTTTATTTACATACGTACTGTTTCAATAATACAAACACAATTGCCTAAGTTAGCACTATTAATCGAAAGACAAAAATATACAATAAGAATGGACATTTTCACATCATAAATAGTTTTTGATAATTATAAAATTTATTATTTTTATTCTGCCATTTTCTCGTCAGTTGTATCGTTTTTTTTTCTCTGGTTTCCAAATAATATCTTTGTAATATCTTACGATATTGAAATGCAATTGTAGGAAACAAAGACACTGACATGTTGCTATCGAAAACTTTCAAATTAAAAACGATAAGGTGTGTAAATTTATTGTAAGTTTATGTATATAATAATCTTATATTGCATCTAATACTGATGACTCGTTTATGATTAAAAGATTAAGCATTGTCGCTTTTAAAACTAGATATAATATTAAAATTCCATTACATTTGTAAATCATAAACAGAGGCGGTAACCGATTGATATGTTATTTATAGTTTAAGTTGTTCTAAACGCCTGAGACAGGCTATTTTATGCGACTAGCATCTGCTTACATACAAAATGATATAATCGGAAAAAGTACTTAAATAACTATAAATAAATAGGTAACTAAAATTATTTAAAGCGGGATATTTACCATGTTTTTTATTTTTATTTATATTTGGTGGAGCTCGATATTTTGTCATTATCTACGAATGTCTTGTTCACGAGTCTTGTGAACAAGACAAATAATTAAACTTATAAAAATAACAATGTTAATTTAAAATCTAATACATAGGTAATTTACTTATCTTCATTTTTTTTTAAATGTATATTTTAATTATTTGTTACTGTGTTAACTAGATATTAATATAAGACGAGCCGAAAAAGAGCAGACGATTTAAGTCAGAATTAGCATCGCTGTGGTAATTCTGCTCTTTAAGTTAACTCTCAGGCTTGAAGAAAAATATCGTGAAGAAGGCTGCATGTTTTGGAAGAAATTTAAAGACCCTTCTGTCAGTCATTATCAAATTAATTGTATACTTATACTTACTCAAAATAATAATTATACTTTATCTTATTAAAAAGAGTCAGCATTGTTGATTTAGAGACCAAATGCTTAAGAGCAGTATTACCGTTTTTCAATTAAAAAATAGAAAAAATGAATAATTCTGCGCAAAAACCTTTAGTCCTTTAGCTTCTTCTCCCTTTCTTCTTTGGACTTAAAAAATAATATATATATATATATATATATATTTTTATTTACATTATAATATTAAATTATGTAATACAATTTGCATTGTAAAGGAAGATCAAGTAAGAATATATTCCAATAAAACAATTTTACATTAACAAAAGTTAAAAGAAACATATTTTTGTACTACTAACGACGATAAACAGGTTATTTTAATAGTTATATTTTAAAATATTAAAAATTTGCAAATGAAATAAAATATATGAAGGAAGAGTAGGGAAGTTATTGGATTTCTACGATTGGATGTCGACTGTTAAACGCAGGCCTTTCCAGCGAACTCCAGCGAACTTACAGCAAACAGTTCAATGCTGCCTCCATCCAAGGGCTTCCCGCGACTCTCCTCAAGTCAACTATCCAATTCGTGGACAGCCATCCGACACTGCACTTGCCGGTACGTGGTCTACACTAGAGAACCTTTCGGCTCCATTGGCTGTCAGTTCGAGGAGCTATGTTCCCTGCACACTGGCACTTTAGCTTGCAAGTCCGTTAGACTATCTTGGTAGCCTTCAGTCGTCTGTAAACCTCAGCATTTCTTATTTGATCTCGAAGGAAAATACCAAGCATAGCCCTCTTTATTGCTCACTGTGGGACTTGAAGCTTGTTTCAAAGCCCTATAGTTAGAGTCCATGTTTCAGATCCGTATATCATCACTAGTAACACACATTGGTTGAAAACTTTCGAAAAAAGGCTCTGAGGTATTATGACAATTGATCTCTCTCTCTCTCAAATTTGGACATACCAAGTTTGACCTTTATTCCTAGACATATTTACTCGTCAGTAACTTCGAGAATGGAGTTCCCAACTGATATCAACTGATAAGAAAGGGAAATCTAAGACTAAATCACACATTTACCATTCAGACCCTATTACATGATTATCAGCCAGTATTGTTGATTTCCACTAGAAATAATATAAACGATTTGGACCATTTTGAAATCAAGAACTCAAAATTAGTTCAAATACGCTTTATATTTACATCTAGTAGTGTCAGCTTCATTTCGTATAACCGAGCTTTTCGTGAACGAATTCTTCCGTCTTCCTTCCACCTGACGATGATGCATGACACTTGATGTGATGTTTCCAACCTTATTACTACTAAAGAGTCAATTTATTGATTGAAAAATTGAACCTCTAGTAATACCAAAGGGTAAAAACAAATATGCGTCTTTATCGGATATTCTTATCCTTCTTCTAAGATAATACAGTAATATACTTAGAAATAAAACGAGCTCATCAAACTTATAACAAGATTATTTTTACATATATTATAAATTCCCAATGATGTGACAGTAAATATGTCAAATTTTAACGCTATTACTATTATTATTTGTTTTTGTTACCAAAAAAATAGTTGACTACATATTTTTGTGTCTTGTTACTTACAATATGACGTTAAAAGCACGTAAAAATTAATATACCTACGTGTACTGTAATTCGTTTTCTCAACGATAACAATTATCGTAGTTCTGTTTTCCTTTTTTTTTAGCATACATTCAAATAAGCTTTATCCTACTTTGCTTTATATCTTGATATGCTTTGAAAACTCATTATTGTAATAATTACAATTGAAGTGATGGGCACATTTTAATTTATTAATACGGATGAAATATATTAATTTTTAATATTATATTATGAAATATATATGTTGATTTTGGTAAATAAAAGATAATGAAATAATAAAACACAATGTTTTTAAAGTTATTATAAACAGTTGTGTATGCTACTTTTGCTGATTACAATGAATAAAAATTTGTTAAAATGCACACACACTAAAGTCAATAAATATGAAACTACAACCACACAAGATATTTATGTACAGAATAAAATTTTAATATAATATGTAAATACTTATGCTAATAGTAATGCTTATGACTAAAATCCATTTATTCTGATTAATAAAGTTTTCTTGAAGTAAGTGCTGACTATTTGCTAAAACTGTACCATGTCTTCGTGCCTAATTTGTTTTATATATCACAAAGTAGCCACGAATCCCATGTTAAAGTTAAAGCATACTTGACGCCAAATTCGTATAAATCTTCAATTCAGTATTTTTAAGTCTCCCGGACTCCCGAACAGCATGGATGTGTTAACAAAAAATGAAAAATTAATTTTATCCAAATAAGAAATATCGCAAAATACTATATATATTAAAAAGTCAGTATATGGACTCGCGTCATTGAGATCCTAAGTCCTAGCTAAGTCTAAAATAGTACGCATGAAACAATATTAACAATCTCATACATTTAAGTAAAAAGGCACAGGCAAATATAAGCCCGTGGAATTTTGTTACTTATAAAAAAAAAGCTAGGGTGGACAGCGTTCGAGAAGTTAAAAAACATTTTTTTTCATCCGTCATACTTCAGTGCCTGAACTCGAAAGTCTTCGACCAATGTGTGTTACCAGTGATGACATACGTTTCTGAGACACAGTCTCTGAAAATAGACCTTTTAAGCAAGCTCCAAGTCGCACAGCGTGCAATGGAGAGGGCTATGCATGGTGTTTCTCTGCGTGATCGATCATAAGAAATGATGAAATCCGCAGACGAACGAAGTTTGCCGACATAGCCCAATGGATATGCAACCGGAAGTGGGAGTGGGCAGGGCACATAACACGTAGAACTGTCGGCCGATGGAGCAGGAAGGTCTACGTTCAACAGTGGACATCAAATGGCTGATATGATGATGATGATGATGATAATTGGAATGCGTTTTCTAAACGATAACAATTAGTTCTGTTTTTTAAATACCTTCAAATAAGTATTTGCTTTTAACCTTTCTTTGCTTTATATCTTGATATGCGTTGAAAACTCATTATTGTAATAATTACTACAATTGAAGAGTTAGGGACATTTTTATTTACTTATTCAAACGAATGAAATATTTAATTCATAATATTATATAAAGAAATTGTTATTATATGTTAATTTTGGCAAATGGAAAATAAGCAAGATAATAAACCACAAAATTGTTTTGAATTTTTAACAACAGTTTGAGCACGCTTCTTAGACACTTTTGCTGATTACAATGAATATAACTGTTAAAATGCACACTAAAGTCAATTATGTTGTATACTATAAATCCTTATGAATAAACCCCATTCAGTATGATTAATAAAGTTTTCTGGAAATAAGAGCTGATTATTTGCTAAAACTGTACCTTCTCGGCGTACCAATTTTGTTTTAATTATGACAAAATAGTTACGACCCAAAGGAAAAGTTGAAGCAATACTTGACACCTTATTCGTATAAATCTTCAATCCTATAATTTTTACATTCATTCATGACTTTATTTACATACGTACTGTTTCAATAATACAAACACAATTGCCTAAGTTAGCACTATTAATCGAAAGACAAAAATATACAATAAGAATGGACATTTTCACATCATAAATAGTTTTTGATAATTATAAAATTTATTATTTTTATTCTGCCATTTTCTCGTCAGTTGTATCGTTTTTTTTTCTCTGGTTTCCAAATAATATCTTTGTAATATCTTACGATATTGAAATGCAATTGTAGGAAACAAAGACACTGACATGTTGCTATCGAAAACTTTCAAATTAAAAACGATAAGGTGTGTAAATTTATTGTAAGTTTATGTATATAATAATCTTATATTGCATCTAATACTGATGACTCGTTTATGATTAAAAGATTAAGCATTGTCGCTTTTAAAACTAGATATAATATTAAAATTCCATTACATTTGTAAATCATAAACAGAGGCGGTAACCGATTGATATGTTATTTATAGTTTAAGTTGTTCTAAACGCCTGAGACAGGCTATTTTATGCGACTAGCATCTGCTTACATACAAAATGATATAATCGGAAAAAGTACTTAAATAACTATAAATAAATAGGTAACTAAAATTATTTAAAGCGGGATATTTACCATGTTTTTTATTTTTATTTATATTTGGTGGAGCTCGATATTTTGTCATTATCTACGAATGTCTTGTTCACGAGTCTTGTGAACAAGACAAATAATTAAACTTATAAAAATAACAATGTTAATTTAAAATCTAATACATAGGTAATTTACTTATCTTCATTTTTTTTTAAATGTATATTTTAATTATTTGTTACTGTGTTAACTAGATATTAATATAAGACGAGCCGAAAAAGAGCAGACGATTTAAGTCAGAATTAGCATCGCTGTGGTAATTCTGCTCTTTAAGTTAACTCTCAGGCTTGAAGAAAAATATCGTGAAGAAGGCTGCATGTTTTGGAAGAAATTTAAAGACCCTTCTGTCAGTCATTATCAAATTAATTGTATACTTATACTTACTCAAAATAATAATTATACTTTATCTTATTAAAAAGAGTCAGCGTTGTTGATTTAGAGACCAAATGCTTAAGAGCAGTATTACCGTTTTTCAATTAAAAAATAGAAAAAACGAATAATTCTGCGCCAAAACCTTTAGTCCTTTAGCTTTTTCTCCCTTTCTTCTTTGGACTTAAAGAATAATATATATATTTTTATTTACATTATAATATTAAATTATGTAATACAATTTGCATTGTAAAGGAAGATCAAGTAAGAATATATTCCAATAAAACAATTTTACATTAACAAAAGTTAAAAGAAACATATTTTTGTACTACTAACGACGATAAACAGGTTATTTTAATAGTTATATTTTAAAATATTAAAAATTTGCAAATGAAATAAAATATATGAAGGAAGAGTAGGGAAGTTATTGGATTTCTACGATTGGATGTCGACTGTTAAACGCAGGCCTTTCCAGCGAACTCCAGCGAACTTACAGCAAACAGTTCAATGCTGCCTCCATCCAAGGGCTTCCCGCGACTCTCCTCAAGTCAACTATCCAATTCGTGGACAGCCATCCGACACTGCACTTGCCGGTACGTGGTCTACACTAGAGAACCTTTCGGCTCCATTGGCTGTCAGTTCGAGGAGCTATGTTCCCTGCACACTGCCACTTTAGCTTGCAAATCCGTTAGACTATCTTGGTAGCCTTCATTCGTCTGTAAAACTCAGCATTTCTAATTCGATCTCGAAGGAAAATACCAAGCATAGCCCTCTTTATTGCTCACTGTGGGACTTGAAGCTTGTTTCAAAGCCCTATAGTTAGAGTCCATGTCTCAGATCCACATATCATCACTAGTAACACACATTGGTTGAAAACTTTCGAAATAAGGCTCTGAGGTATTATGACAATTGATCTCTCTCTCTCTCTCTCTCTCAAATTCGGACATATCAAGTTTGACCTTTATTCCTAGACATATTTACTCGTCAATAACTTCGAGAATGGAGTTCCCAGCTGATATCAACTGATAAAAAAGGGAAATCTAAGAATAAATCACACATTTACCATTCAGATCCTATTACATGATTATCAGCCAGTATTGTTGATTTCCACTAGAAATAATATAAACGATTTGGACCATTTTGAAATCAAGAACTCAAAATTAGTTTAAATACGCTTTATATTTACATCTAGTAGTGTCAGCTTCATTTCGTATAACCGAGCTTTTCGTGAACGAATTCTTCCGTCTTCCTTCCACCAGACGATGATGTATGACACTTGATGTGATGTTTCCAACCTTATTACTACTAAAGAGTCAATTTATTGATTGAAAAATTGAACCTCTAGTAATACCAAAGGGTAAAAACAAATATGCGTCCTTATCGGATATTCTTATCCTTCTTCTAAGATAATACAGTACAGTACAGTATTTCTAAGTATATTAATACTTAGAAATAAAACGAGCTCATCAAACTTATAACAAGATTATTTTTACATATATTATAAATTCCCAATGATGTGACAGTAAATATGTCAAATTTTAACGCTATTACTATTATTATTTGTTTTTGTTACCAAAAAAATAGTTGACTACATATTTTTGTGTCTTGTCACTTACAATATTACCTAGTAAAATAAATAAATAAATAAATAAATAAATAAATATGACGTTAAAAGCACGTAAAAATTAATACACCTACCTAACTTTGATTTATTCATTTATGACTTTATTTACTTACGTACTTTTTCAACAATACGATTAAAGTTAAGTTAGCATTATTAATCGAGAGGCAAAAACAATGAAAATGGAATTACAAACATTTTCACACTATAAATATTTTTTGATAATTATAAGGTAACAGATTTTTATTGTGTCATTTTCTAGTCACTTGTATCGTTTTTTATTTCACGATCCCAAATAATGTCGTAGCAGTATCGTATGAATTGAAATGCATTTGTAGGAAATAAACACTTTCAAATTAAAACGTTAAACTATGTAAATTTATTGTAATAGTGAATTTATTGTATAGAGATTCTACTTAAATTTTACGTTAATAGAATGCTTAAAGAGTTTTAATATTGTCATAAATTATTCAGCGATGCAAAGTCACTACGTAACGACTCGCCAATTTCGTGCGTTTGTAATTCGTTTTCTCAACGATAACAATTATCGTAGTTCTGTTTTCCTTTTTTTTAGCATACATTCAAATAAGCTTTATCCTTCTTTGCTTTATATCTTGATATGCTTTGAAAACTCATTATTGTAATAATTACAATTGAAGTGATGGGCAAATTTTAATTTATAAATACGGATGAAATATATTAATTTTTAATATTATATTATGAAATATATATGTTGATTTTGGTTAATAAAAGATAATGAAATAATAAAACACAATGTTTTTAAAGTTATTATAAACAGATGAGTATGCTACTTTTGCTAATTACAATGAATAAAAATTTTTAAAAATGCACACACACTATAGTCAATAAATATGAAACTACAAACACACAAGATATTGATGTACAGAATAAAATTTTAATATAATATGTAAATACTTATGCTAATAGTAATGCTTATGACTAAAATCCATTTATTCTGATTAATAAAGTTTTCTTGAAGTAAGTGCTGACTATTTGCTAAAACTGTACCATGTCTTCGTGCCTATTTTGTTTTATATGTCACAAAGAAGCCACGAATACCATGTTAAAGTTAAAGCATACTTGACGCCAAATTCGTATAAATCTTCAATTCAGTATTTTTAAGTCTCCCGGACTCCCGAACAGCATGGATGTGTTAACAAAAAATGAAAAATTAATTTTATCCAAATAAGAAATATTGCAAAATACTATTAAAAATAATAATGAAAAATTAGGAGAACAGACAAGACACAGAAATATATATATATATATATATATATATATATATATATATATATATATATATATATATATATATATATATATATATAAATATGTACATGTATATATAAATATATAATAATATGTACATGTAAATTTTATTTGTAAATAAAGATTATATTATTTATATATGTATCTATTAAAAAAAAAGTCAGTATATGGACTCGCGTCATAGAGATCCTAAGTCCTAGCTAAGTCTAAAATAGTACGCATAAAACGATATTAACAATCTCATACATTTAAGTAAAAAGGCACAGGCAAGTATAAGCCCGTGGAATTTTGTTACTTATAAAAAAAAAGCTAGGGTGGACAGCGTTCGAGAAGTTAAAAAACATTTTTTTTCATCCGTCATACTTCAGAGCCTGAAGTCGAAAGTCTTCGACCAATGTGTGTTACCAGTGATGACATACGTTTCTGGGACACATATATAGTATTAGACATAATAGACCTTTTAAACAAGCTCCAAGTCGCACAGCGTGCAATGGAGAGGGCTATGCATAGTGTTTCTCTGCATGATCAAAAAAGAAATGATGAAATCCACAGACGAACGAAGGTTGCCGACGTAGCCCAATGGATATACAACCGGAAGTGGGAGTGGGCAGGGCACATAACACGTAGAACTGTCGGCTGATGGAGCAGGACGTTCAACAGTGGACATCCAATGGCTGATATGATGATGATGATGATGATAATTAGAATGCGTTTTCTAAACGATAACAATTAGTTCTGTTTTTTTAAATACCTTCAAATAAGTATTTGCTTTTAATCTTTCTTTGCTTTATATCTTGATATGCGTTGAAAACTCACTATTGTAATAATTACTAAAATTGAAGAGTTAGGGACATTTTTATTTACTTATTCAAACGAATGAAATATTTAATTCATAATATTATATAAAGAAATTGTTATTATATGTTAATTTTGGCAAATGGAAAATAAGCAAAATAATGAAACAATATAATAATAAAACACAATATTGTTTTGAATTTTTAACAACAGTTTGAGCACGCTTCTTAGACACTTTTGCTGATTACAATGAATATAACTGTTAAAATGCACACTAAAATCAATTATGTTGTATGCTATAAATCCTTATGAATAAACCCCATTCAGTATGATTAATAAAGTTTTCTGGAAATAAGAGCTGATTATTTGCTAAAACTGTACCTTCTCGGCGTACCAATTTTGTTTTAATTATGACAAAATAGTTACGACCCAAAGGAAAAGTTGAAGCAATACTTGACACCTTATTCGTATAAATCTTCAATCCTATAATTTTTACATTCATTCATGACTTTATTTACATACGTACTGTTTCAATAATACAAACACAATTGCCTAAGTTAGCACTATTAATCGAAAGACAAAAATATACAATAAGAATGGACATTTTCACATCATAAATAGTTTTTGATAATTATAAAATTTATTATTTTTATTCTGCCATTTTCTCGTCAGTTGTGTCGTTTTTTTTCTCTGGTTTCCAAATAATATCTTTGTAATATCTTACGATATTGAAATGCAATTGTAGGAAACAAAGACACCGACATGTTGCTATCGAAAACTTTCAAATTAAAAACGATAAGGTGTGTAAATTTATTGTAAGTTTATGTATATAATAATCTTATATTGCATCTAATACTGATGACTCGTTTATGATTAAAAGATTAAGCATTGTCGCTTTTAAAACTAGATATAATATTAAAATTCCATTACATTTGTAAATCATAAACAAAGGCGGTAACCGATTGATATGTTATTTATAGTTTAAGTTGTTCTAAACGCCTGAGACAGGCTATTTTATGCGACTAGCATCTGCTTACATACAAAATGATATAATCGGAAAAAGTACTTAAATAACTATAAATAAATAGGTAACTAAAATTATTTAAAGCGGGATATTTACCATGTTTTTTATTTTTATTTATATTTGGTGGAGCTCGATATTTTGTCATTATCTACGAATGTCTTGTTCACGAGTCTTGTGAACAAGACAAATAATTAAACTTATAAAAATAACAATGTTAATTTAAAATCTAATACATAGGTAATTTACTTATCTTCATTTTTTTTTAAATTTATATTTTAATTATTTGTTACTGTGTTAACTAGATATTAATATAAGACGAGCCGAAAAAGAGCAGACGATTTAAGTCAGAATTAGCATCGCTGTGGTAATTCTGCTCCTTAAGTTAACTCTCAGGCTTGAAGAAAAATATCGTGAAGAAGGCTGCATGTTTTGGAAGAAATTTAAAGACCCTTCTGTCAGTCATTATCAAATTAATTGTATACTTATACTTACTCAAAATAATAAGTATACTTTATCGTATTAAAAAGAGTCAGCATTGTTGATTTTGAGACCAAATGTTTAAGAGCAGTATTACCGTTTTTCAATTAAAAAACAGAAAAAATGAATAATTCTGCGCAAAAACCTTTAGTCCTTTAGCTTCTTCTCCCTTTCTTCTTTGGACTTAAAAAATAATATATATATATATATATTTTTTATTTACATTATAATATTAAATTATGTAATACAATTGGCATTGTAAAGGAAGATCAAGTAAGAATATATTCCAATAAAACAATTTTACATTAACAAAAGTTAAAAGAAACATATTTTTGTACTACTAACGACGATAAACAGGTTATTTTAATAGTTATATTTTAAAATATTAAAAATTTGCAAATGAAATAAAATATATGAAGGAAGAGTAGGGAAGTTATTGGATTTCTACGATTGGATGTCGACTGTTAAACGCAGGCCTTTCCTGCGAACTCCAGCGAACTTACAGCAAACAGTTCAATGCTGCCTCCATCCAAGGGCTTCCCGCGACTCTCCTCAAGTCAACTATCCAATTCGTGGACAGCCATCCGACACTGCACTTGCCGGTACGTGGTCTACACTAGAGAACCTTTCGGCTCCATTGGCTGTCAGTTCGAGGAGCTATGTTCCCTGCACACTGCCACTTTAGCTTGCAAATCCGTTAGACTATCTTGGTAGCCTTCAGTCTTCTGTAAACCTCAGCATTTCTTATTCGATCTCGAAGGAAAATACCAAGCATAGGCCTCTTTATTGCTCACTGTGGGACTTGAAGCTTGTTTCAAAGCCCTATAGTTAGAGTCCATGTTTCAGATCCGTATATCATCACTAGTAACACACATTGGTTGAAAACTTTCGAAAAAAGGCTCTGAGGTATTATGACAATTGATCTCTCTCTCTCTCAAATTTGGACATACCAAGTTTGACCTTTATTCCTAGACATATTTACTCGTCAATAACTTCGAGAATGGAGTTCCCAACTGATATCAACTGATAAGAAAGGGAAATCTAAGACTAAATCACACATTTACCATTCAGACCCTATTACATGATTATCAGCCAGTATTGTTGATTTCCACTAGAAATAATATAAACGATTTGGACCATTTTGAAATCAAGAACTCAAAATTAGTTCAAATACGCTTTATATTTACATCTAGTAGTGTCAGCTTCATTTCGTATAACCGAGCTTTTCGTGAACGAATTCTTTCGTCTTCCTTCCACCTGACGATGATGCATGACACTTGATGTGATGTTTCCAACCTTATTACTACTAAAGAGTCAATTTATTGATTGAAAAATTGAACCTCTAGTAATACCAAAGGGTAAAAACAAATATGCGTCTTTATCGGATATTCTTATCCTTCTTCTAAGATAATACAGTAATATACTTAGAAATAAAACGAGCTCATCAAACTTATAACAAGATTATTTTTACATATATTATAAATTCCCAATGATGTGACAGTAAATATGTCAAATTTTAACGCTATTACTATTATTATTTGTTTTTGTTACCAAAAAAATAGTTGACTACATATTTTTGTGTCTTGTTACTTACAATATGACGTTAAAAGCACGTAAAAATTAATATACCTACGTGTACTGTAATTCGTTTTCTCAACGATAACAATTATCGTAGTTCTGTTTTCCTTTTTTTTTAGCATACATTCAAATAAGCTTTATCCTACTTTGCTTTATATCTTGATATGCTTTGAAAACTCATTATTGTAATAATTACAATTGAAGTGATGGGCACATTTTAATTTATTAATACGGATGAAATATATTAATTTTTAATATTATATTATGAAATGTATATGTTGATTTTGGTAAATAACAGATAATGAAATAATAAAACACAATGTTTTTAAAGTTATTATAAACAGTTGAGTATGCTACTTTTGCTGATTACAATGAATAAAAATTTGTTAAAATGCCCACACACTAAAGTCAATAAATATGAATTTACAACCACACAAGATACAGTACAGAATAAAATTTTAATATAATATGTAAATACTTATGCCAATAGTAATGCTTATGACTAAAATCCATTTATTCTGATTAATAAAGTTTTCTTGAAGTAAGTGCTGACTATTTGCTAAAACTGTACCATGTCTTCGTGCCTATTTTGTTTTATATATCACAAAGAAGCCACGAATACCATGTTAAAGTTAAAGCATACTTGACGCCAAATTCGTATAAATCTTCAATTCAGTATTTTTAAGTCTCCCGGACTCCCGAACAGCATGGATGTGTTAACAAAATAAATCTAAAATAGTACGCATGAAACAATATTAACAATCTCATACATTTAAGTAAAAAGGCACAGGCAAATATAAGCCCGTGGAATTTTGTTGCTTATAAAAAAAAAGCTAGGGTGGACAGCGTTCGAGAAGTTAAAAAACATTTTTTTTCATCCGTCATACTTCAGTGCCTGAACTCGAAAGTCTTCGACCAATGTGTGTTACCAGTGATGACATACGTTTCTGAGACACAGTCTCTGAAAATAGACCTTTTAAGCAAGCTCCAAGTCGCACAGCGTGCAATGGAGAGGGCTATGCATGGTGTTTCTCTGCGTGATCGATCATAAGAAATGATGAAATCCGCAGACGAACGAAGGTTGCCAACATAGCCCAATGGATATGCAACCGGAAGTGGGAGTGGGCAGGGCACATAACACGTAGAACTGTCGGCCGATGGAGCAGGAAGGTCTACGTTCAACAGTGGACATCCAATGGCTGATATGATGATGATGATGATGATAATTGGAATGCGTTTTCTAAACGATAATAATTAGTTCTGTTTTTTAAATACCTTCAAATAAGTATTTGCTTTTAACCTTTCTTTGCTTTATATCTTGATATGCGTTGAAAAGTCATTATTGTAATAATTATTACTACAATTGAAGAGTTAGGGACATTTTTATTTACTTATTCAAACGAATGAAATATTTAATTCATAATTAAAAATTACCAAGTTTGACCTTTATTCCTAGACATATTTACTCGTCAATAACTTCGAGAATGGAGTTCCCAACTGATATCAACTGATAAGAAAGGGAAATCTAAGACTAAATCACACATTTACCATTCAGATCCTATTACATGATTATCAGCCAGTATTGTTGATTTCCACTAGAAATAATATAAGCGATTTGGACCATTTTGAAATCAAAAACTCAAAATTAGTTCAAATACGGATTATATTTACATCTAGTAGTGTCAGCTTCATTTCGTATAACCGAGCTTTTCGTGAACGCATCCTGTTTATATTGCGAAATATATGTATATGAAACAGAATCAGAACGTAAGCAGTATAATAACAAATAATATTATATTTTTGACAAAAATATATATTTAAATTATCCAAGTATCCAGATATAACAGCAGTTGTCAAATATATATATTAACTTTATCTATACATACTAGCTGCTGCCCGCGACGTCGTCTGCGTGAACGCTATACAGCACCAAAAATACCTACGATTATACCTTTTAAAATAACATTCATTTACCCGTTTCTTCTTTACATTCCATATCTACAGAAAGTACAGTAACAGAGGGAGACTGTCTTTTGTAAAATTGACTTTCAAAAAGTGCTTATTTTTAGCCTGCTTTGAATAAATGATTTTATGGTGATTCTGCTGAATGAAGTCATAAGTTGTGACTGAAACGGATGGAGAAAATAATAAATAAGGAATACATAATAGGGTAAAAATACATATTTATAGGACTTCTCGATAAACAACATTAGTAGTTTGGCTCTCCGCAGCCAAAATGTAAAGAGAGTCAGGACTGGTGACGCGGGAGCAAGCGACGTACAGCTGCCCGTGTGAGAAGCAGCTCGTCCTGAGGTCGACACCAGCTACCCTCAGTGTCTGCCCCTGCGACTTATTGATGGTCATTGCGAAGCAAACACTCACGAGGAACTCTACGCGCTTGAACTGGAACGGGAAGTTATGAGGTATGAGGGGAATGCGTGGTATAAATACTGCCTCGCCGACGCCTCAACCCAACCCTAAGAATTTCCGCCTCAATGGTGTGTTTGTGGAGCGAGATGACTTTAAGGCGGGTCTCGTTACACAACTTTGGAGGAAATAGGTTCCGGAGAAGCATAAGCATTTCTTATTTTTATTATATATATGGCATGCTTAATTTTCCTCTTTCTTCGTTATTTAGCTCAAATTGCTTACAGCAATAGCCTGCCGTTTTTGAGTTTAAATTTTGTTATACATCTATGCAGTTCTTTTTGAGTTCTGTTTGTTATTACATACAGAAAAACTCGATGAATTTTATAAGACGTAGATGAAGCAGCTTAAAACTTATATAAACACGTTTTTTTAAATTGTCTTGCTCATCTCTGAAACGAATCAACGATACATTTTTTATTAAAATGCACAACTCCATCTATGACTTTTATAAACAACTATTAACCTCGCCAACATGATCAATTTTAAATTATTTATATCCAAAAAGAGATTATATGTATTAGATAATAAAATGGTAGAAAAGTCAAAACTGTACATTGAATATTTTTTTAAAAGAATACTTGGGGTGTGATCTACAATCGATACCGAAGCTAAAAATATAGTTTTTAGAATTTTTGTCTGTTTGTCTGTTTGTCTGTATGTATGTCCGGGATAAACTCAAAAAGTACTGCATGGATTTACTTCAAATTTGGCACGAATATTATTAAGAAGTCGGGTCATAACATAGGCTACATATTATCACGATATCACCTACGAGGAACGAACAGTGAACCTTTATTTCTTCAACGCATTCTGTAACAGCGTGTAATCTAACGACGCATATTGGAATGTGGTTAATATGTTAATAACCATGCTATAAGCTATCTTCACACTATAAAAATCACGAAATATAAGTAACTTAGGCTGATAAACATAATGAATGTAAGAATGAATGTAATATAAGAAATGAATATAAGTAGTATCAAGACAATTTTAGAGCAGCGCCATCTATGAGATTTCAAAAACATCAAGTCGAATTACATGTGTAAACCCTTTTTGGATATAAATAATTTAAATTTGATCATGTTGGCGAGGTTAATAGTTGTTTATAAAAGTCATAGATGGAGTTGTGCATTTTAATAAAAATTGTATCGTTGATTCGTTTCAGAGATGAGCAAGACAATTTAAAAAAAATCTGTTTATATAAGTTTTAAGCTGCTTCATCTATGTCTTATAAAATTCATCGAGTTTTTCTGTATGTAATAACAAACAGAATTTAAAAAGAACTGCATAGATGTATAACAAAATTTAAACTCGAAAACGGCACGCTATTGCTGTAAGCAATTTGAGCTAAATAACGAAGAAAGAGGAAAATTAAGCATACCATATATATCATAAAAATAAGAAATGCTTATGCTTCTCCGGAACCTATTTCCTCCAAAGTTGTGTAACAGGTTCCGCCTTAAAGTCATCTCGCTCCACAGACACACCATTGAGGAGGAAATTCTTACGGGTTGTGGCGTCGGCGAAGCTGTATTTATACCACGCATTCCCCTCATACCTCATAACTTCCCGTTCCAGTTCAAGCGCGTTCGTAGCGTGTAGTTCCCCCTGAATGTTTGCTTCGCGATGACCATCAATAAGTCACAGGGGCAGACACTGAGGGTAGCTGGTGTCGACCTCAGGACGAGCTGCTTCACACGGGCAGCTGTACGTCGCTTGCTCCCGCGTCACCAGTTCTGACTCTCTACATTTTGGCTGCAGAGAGCCAAACTACTAATGTTGTTTATCGAGAAGTCCTATAAATATTTATTTTTACCCTATTCTGTATTCCTTATTTATTATTTTCTCCATCCGTTTCAGTCACAACTTATGACTTAATTCAGCAGAATCACCATAAAGTCATTTATTCAAAGCAGGCTAAAGATAAGCACTTTTTGAAAGTCAATTTTACAAAAGAAAGTCTCCCTCTGTTACTGCAATTTCTGTAGATATGAAATGTAAAGAAGAAACGGGTAAATGAATGTTATTTAAAAGGTATTTTTGGTGCTGTATAGCGTTCACGCAGACGACGTCGCGGGCAGCAGCTAGTAAGATATAACGCGATGAATAATCTTTACAGACTTTTAGACTTTAAATGTAAAAATGTAATAGTAGGGTATAGTTTGGAAAATCCAATATCCATATATAGAACTTTATATATATATATATATATATATGTCTGACTGATTTTTACTATTTGAATGAAGTTAATATTCATTAAAATCCCTAATTCTATATTAATAAATAAAGTAGTAATAAAATCTTAGTACATATTGGACTTATTTTTTAAACAAAAAAACCCTTAACAGGATGTCATTTAAGAGAAACATATTCAATTAAAATATATAATATAATTTACACGTTTATAATATGAATAGTCAATACATAGATAAAAAATTCAAAAAAGTCATATACACGTTTAATCCAACTCTACATTGGGGTTACATAATATATATAGACACAGTCGTATATACATATATATTACATAGTCAGCACCGTTGCTTTAGATTTCTACAAATAATATGAGTAATTTCTATGGCTTTTAAATGAAGCAAAATACGATAAAATTAATGCATACAACCTGTAGTTCGTACATGGGACACTGATTACAATACAAATAACAATCGAAAAACCTACAAAAAATAGTGGAAATTATATAATTTATGACCAACATATATTTCAATAATAACAGCAATCTTAAGCACTATAATAATTATGATTATTGTATGTCTCCTAATAAATACATATAATAAAATTCAATTCAATTTTCAAGACTGGATATAATTATATGAAGGAAAATCTGCCATATAACAGTTACGGTAGCTTTGTACTGAAATATATCGAATAAATAATAAATTCTTCTTTAATGTATTAAAAAGTTGTTAAAGAAAATAAAATATCACTCTATTTTATTTCATTAACTTTAAATGTTATTTAATTTATTTTGATTTGAGAAAAGTCAAACTTATTTTTATACAATATTTTAGTTGTGATTTAAAAATAGTATATAATCTACGCAAACTCAAAGCATAAGAATAACTTAAAGCATTGCATAATTAAAAAGAGGAAATGTTTAGTAAAATATATTAAATTAAAATAAATGTTATTGTTGCATTGATAAATATTGTTATACTATTGAATTCATAATTTTTTTTAATGATAATAATATTTAGTACCTAGCAGCTTAATTTATAATTTGTCGTACGAATTTTTAGATTTATCTTCAAATCATTTTATAGAATATATTTTATACTCATTTTATACTCTGTGAGGAAATCCTAAGAAAAATTACCTTCTTTAAAAGATATAAACCTCTGCGTTATAGAAAAGAAGCCTATGCCCAACTTTGGGACGTTTGTAGGCAGTCAAAGTACATTACAGTAGATACCAACTTAAAGGAAATATAATTAAACGAAAAAATAAAAAAATCCAAAAAAAAGTATTTGCTTAGGTATAAAATAGCATAGCTATAAACATCTGCAGAACTAAGCAAAACTAGGGCGGATCTTGAAATAACGTAACTTAACAACTAATTGTAATACTAATTTGTATTAATATTTTTAAAATATTTGTATCGAACGGCTTTAAAGACGCTTGTCTGTCGGTTGTGGTAAAAACTATTCTACACAATAATCTTGTTTACTATATCATGTATTAAATATAATAATATTAGAAAGAAGAAACAATATCTATTTGTTTGCAATCGCTCCATCAACTGTGAGACTAACAAACGATTTTAATAAGTATATGTACGTACTGTTCAACGGTTTTTATTAAAACATCTATTTATATTGTACCTGTGAAGGCTGCTATCGTCCATATCTAGAGCTAGTGCACCTACAATTTGTTCATCTTGTATTAAAAGGTCCAGTACGAAGAACTCAGAGAAAAGATTAACATTCTTGAACTTAGTGCTATAACCATAAAGCGTATGAAGTAGAGCATGACCAGTGCTGAAAAAAAGTTAAACCCTAAGGTACATTTCTCTGTCTTTTCCAGATAATTCTAGCCGTATATCAAAAGCAATTATAGTTACACAATGTTGTGGTTCCAACCTCTAATGGAGAGTGTACGAACTAACTTTACTAATTTCAATACGCCACCCAACAGATGTCACTATTTAAAGCCGAAAGAGCTTTGGTTTCAGTTGTATAAAAATATTGCTATAATGTAAAAGAGATGGCAGCACACGTTGATATTTATGAAACGTAGTTTTGGTTATAATTAGTAAGGACCGATGAAAATAAAACAGTAAGAGAAAAAATACAAAATAGTTTTCGGTAATATAAATTTAAAATATGTTCGTAATATATTCAAAAGAAGTATATTTTACAGTTTAAAATATCATCTTTACCAATGAATAATACTATAGGATATATATTTAATATAAATCGTAAAATATTGTGGAATGGATCTGTAAAGATACGTGCTACATAAGGGATTAACTTTACAACTAGGTACGTCAAAATAAACATTGTTTACAAAATCCTATAAGTACTTACCGATCAGCAACTGCACACGTTCTTTTTGCTATTTCCTTGCCATTTTTAATAGTACCACCGCCAAAGGACCTCTGATAGATCCTACCATCCTTAGTTCTCGAAAAGGGCATACCCATGTTTTCTAGCTCATAAACGCAGTTGGGTGCATTTCTTGTCAGGTACTGAATCGAGTCCTGTGAAATATATTATTAATTAGTTTTTTGCCGAATAAGTCGGTTATCACTTTTTTCTTGTAAGACATAAGAAAGTAAACAAGGAAATTTGACTGAATTGTTAAAAAACCTAAAATATCTAACTGTACACATATATTGTCTAGATACTTGTGTATATTTAACGCACTAATCTTTCCATCGAGTATGGAAAATGACCTAAGTAGCCTATTTATTGTGAAAGATCCATAGGAGTATATATGTATATATATCGTGACCAAATCGTAGAATTGCCCACATCATAAAATGCTCGAGAATTTCATGAAGTGGTCGCATTTCATGAAATGCGAATGCGATGCAACTAAATTTGACCATATCATTAAATCATAACCGTTTCACGATTTTGTCATCCATGTTTGGCATTTTCATAAAAATAATGTGTCCATGAAAAATATAATAAAAATCCAGAATGGTAGGTTAGGTTAGTTTTTTTTTTTTTGAGGGGTGCTATGTCGTTGACCTCCTCGTGGTGCACCCTGGCAACGTCGTCAGCAGTTACTACGACTAATGACCAACTAGTTGTAGACCCGTTGAGCAGCCGCATGGCATAATGGAGGCAGTTGTCTCCACGGGAGGTTGCTCCGGTGCCACTGCGCTCGCGATAACGACATACCAACCAATTACAATTACACTAGAAATTTTAAATCCTCTTAAATATAGATATAGTATAATTTAACGTTCCTTCAGTCAAAACTTTTGTGGGTGAATTGAATACCCGATACATCAAAGAAAATTTATATATATATATATATATATATATATAAATATATATGTGTGTGTGTGTGTGTGTGTGTGTGTGTAAATATATATGTATATGATGTCTGGGCGTTTGTGTTTGTTTTTCATACCTGATCACCTAGCCAATCAGAACCTTTGACTGTGTCGTAAAAGTGCCAACGCCAATCATCATCATGCATGCTACCTGTAAAGATTAAAAAATCAAATATTTATAGGTATGAAGGAATGTAGTTAGATGATACAAGTAAGATTGTATGTAATTGAAAACGAGTCTGTCTACTTGTATTATATTCTTAACAAATAATAATTTTTTCTGAATAATTTTTATAAAACTCCTTAAATTTCCAATATCTTTAAAGATTACAAAAAAAAAAAAAACGCTCTAACATGTAGCATTCAAATAGGTCTAGATAACTTTTTACCTATGGATGCATTCATGCCACCTTGAGCAGCAATAGTATGCGAACGAGTGGGAAACAGTTTGCTGACGAGTGCTACCGAAAATTTTGCTTCTGCGAGACCGACAGCCGCTCTAAGGCCTGCTCCTCCTGCACCTATCACCAAACAGTCGTGTTGGTGTTGGTGAATTGTATACGACGCTTTACGTTTTGACGCTGTAAAAATGCATTTATTATAAATATATATATACAGTGCAAGAGATTGCAAAAGAAGTCTCAAAATAATATAATTAAGTAATTAAACCGTAAAAGTCTTATATTCGCAGTAATTTTTTGTTAGAAATTCTTACGATAAGGTTTGACGGCGTGGGAATATAATAATTAATAGGGACATTAGATTAAGTAATGTTTGCGATATTACTATTTATCATTGCTATTAATTACTAGTCAAAACTTTGGAATTTATCTCGTTCGTTCGTTCTCGTCTCTAAATTAAATCGTTATAAAAGTTTATGAGTATTGTAAATAGATACTACCTTTGTAGATTGGCATCATCATCACATGGACGTTCACCTTTTTAAAAACGGCGCCCTATAAAATGTTCAAAATATAAGTGATTAAATCCATTTTCCATATGAAAGTTTGCATACAAAGGGTATCCCGGAAATATAATAGAATAAATAATTAATAGTAAGGTTTACTTTAAATAAAATTTAGGATTAAAAAATTAGTAAATAAATTGCAATTTAAATAAATTAAAGCTGTTTTTACAGACTGTCAACTCATTTTACAGTTTTGATTCCTATATATAAATAAAAGTCCCTTAGTATAGTGTTACCCACACATAATTTCAAATATTTATCAGCTTAGTCGAAAAACTCGTTTAAACACGAGTTGTACTGCCTCTAATTTTCGATAATAGAAATACGCGTCTTACTACGTCGTCATCTTAATTTTTTAAGTATATTTATTTTCATCACATATATTTGTTTTGATATCTAAAACACTATGAAAATTCAAGTGCATATTGCGACTACCAAACTTACAACGAAATATAAATTAAACGGCTCACTGCACCAACGCTTCATCAACGAATCTTTAATTAGATTAGTAAAGGATGTCATGCGCTTTTTATGGAACCAGAAATAAAGTCAAACTTGATTTTACAAATCCATCAGGATTAGTTTTGAAAACTTTAAGCTGGTATATTATTAGTGCTGGTATTATATTATTATATTGGTGGTATTTTAACAGGCTTGACCGTTCGGCGTCAGACGGTATTGCTTAATTGTTGTTGACTACGATTCTTTTTTTTATTTTTATATTTCAAGGATCGATTTTGGCACCCAAAAACAGATATCTAGGATATATAATATAAAACAACTATATCATGATAAATAGGTCGAGGAAATAGTCTTTTCGTCTTTTGTATGTATAAAATTAAAAAAAAAAACTCTCTTTTGTATGCTGATTTTGTATATGGCCTGATTTTAATATCAATAAATAGATATAGGACATTAAGAAAAAGAAAAGTTAAAAGTAAAAAACACTTTTCTGACATTTTGCTGCTGAAGTTGATGGTATTTTATTTAAAAAACAAGTGAATGACATTTTATTCCAAAAAACAATTAATAATAAATGAATAAAAAACACTAGTGGCCACTTATTGATAGGCAATCCTGTAGATTTGTATTCTCCTAATCATAAATGTATGAAAAAAAATAGGTTTTTAGCAAACACTGGATGAGAGCACTATTTTGCAGCCGGATCTCGTACTATAAATTACTGTCTTACTGTCTTACTTATCATATCCCGAGGTAACATTTAGTCTTTATTTCATCAAAATTGCTCCACACTTTCAAAGCTGATAATACTTTCCGAATCGAGGTTAGTTAGTTCCTTCAGTCACTTGCACAACTACATACTAAAGTAAAAGTTATGTACGGGCAATGCACCTAATTTTAAAACGTGAAAAGTTTCTAGCAGGATAATAGTTTTTGACGTTAGTTTCGATTTTCTGGTCTATATTACAATAAAACTTAAACTAAATCCTCCTTCATAACATATGATATATATTTCAAAATTATAATATAACTTAATCATACATAATTTATAGTTCTTTTTTACGTACCCGTGCCAAGCATATCATTTTAAAATATAAATAAAATAGTAAGTGACACAACAATAATATACTATAGAATCGACGACTGTTATTTTACTATCAAAATTGAATGTATATTGTCACGATAAAATAACTAACCAGTAGTGATCGTTATGTCAATACCTATGTAAAAACTTTTCAAAGTCATATATGAAAAATATTTCGATGAGTATATTGCTATGCCATTAAAAACATAATTTGTAAAAAATACCAAGTCTTGCAATTCAGTTCTTCTACCGTAAAAAGTTTTGAGATCCATCTAATACCAAGTCGGTTAATTTATTCGGTTCCTACTTAAGGGTTCTTCTGTCTTAAGTAATTGCGTAATTAGCTATCCTAACAACATCTTATAGTGACCATATCAATATTAAAAATATTTTATGTTTTAAATAAATAGATTGACTTGGCCATCGCATGAAAATACAATGTATCTTGCAAGTAATACATATTGTATTAAATTACATTGTTTAGTGCGCCATCTCTAATCAAATCCTGAAAACCCACTAAAAACAAAGTAAAAAGTGTTGTTTCATTGCGAAGTTCTTACTAAACTAGTCAAGACGAAACAAAAAAGCCGAAACTCGATGAGGTTGCGTCGTTTCATTACAGATTTCTTATGACCATCTTCCAGCTCCATCATAAGACCCTGGTTATCATTAAAAGACAAACTACTAATCAAGGCGATTTGAATAAGTCCGAACTCAATGAGGTTGTTTTGTTTCATTGCGAAGTTCTTATGGCCACCTTCCAGCTCCATCATCAGAATAGACTCTGGTAACCATCTAAAAACAAAGTACTCGTCAAGACGAATCAAACGAGCCGAAACTCGATGGGGTTGCGTCGTTTCATTACATTGTTCCTATGACCACCTTCCAGCTCCATCATCAGACCTCGGTTACCATTGAAAGACAAACTATTCGGCAAGGCGATTCAAACGAGATCAAACTCGATGAGGTTGTGTCGTTTCATTGAGAAGTTCTTATGGCCTCCTTCCAGCTTCATCATCAGATCAGACCCTGGTAACCATCTAAAAACAAAGTACTCGTCAAGACACATCAAACGAGCCGAAAGTCGTTGAGGTTGCATCGTTTCATCACAGAGTTCCTATGACCACATTCCAGCTCCATCACCAGACCTTACTTAACAGTGAAAGACAAACTACTCTTCAAGACGATTCAAACGAACCCGAACTCGATGAGGTTGTGTCGTTTCATTGCGAAGTTCCTATAGCCACCTTTCAGCTACATCATCCGATCAGACCCTGGTAACCATTTAAAAATAAAGTAATCGTCAAGACGAATCAAATAAAAATGTTTGAGGTTCGTTGTTTTATTACAAAGTTCCTATGACCACCTTCCAGCTCCATCATCAGACCTTGGTTACCATTGAAAAACAAACTACTCATCAATAAGATTCAAACGAGCCCAAATTCGATGAGTTTATGTCGTTTCATTGCGAAGTTTTATATGGCCACCTAGCTCCTCTATCAGATCAGCACCATGTTATCATAATATTGCATTGTCACACGATTTTCTATTATTTCGGATCAAATTTAATTTGCAAGATTTGATGACAAACGTCGGGACAGGTGAAGCTAAATAATTAAATTAAAGATTGATTATATATTTACTATATACATATATACGAGGGGCGTTCAATGTATTCTCGGTATCGGCATGAAAAAACACACAAATTAACCAAAAAATATTTTTATTTTTCAATATAGTCCCCCATAACCTCAATACATTTGTTACATCGTGATATTAACTTGTCAATTCCCTGTAAAAAATAACTTTCCTCCTTGCCTGAAAAATGCTCATTTATTGCTGCCTTCAGCTCTTCATCATCGACAAATCGTTTCCCACGGAGATCTTTTTTCAAATTTGGGAACAAATAATAATCACTAGGTGCCAAGTCTGGACTATAGGGTGGGTGGTTGATCTCTTCAAAGCCACAATCGCGAACAGCAGCCTTGGAAACACGCGCCGTGTGGACCGGGGCGTTGTCGTGGAGAAGCAACACACCGGCGGCCAATTTACCCCGTCGTTTTTCTTTAATTGCTTCCCTTAAATTACGCAAAGTTGAAGCGTAGGATTTTGCGTTTATGGTCTCACCTTTAATTTTATATTCAATCAGCAAAATTCCTTTTGAGTCCCAAAATACCGTGGCCATGACTTTTCCAGCAGATGGAGTGACTTTAAATTTCTTTGGAGGGTCTGTACCCTTCTTGTGCCATTGCATGGACTCCTGTTTACTTTCAGGGTCATAGTAATGAACCCACGTTTCATCTCCAGTAACAATTCTTTCGAAAATACTCGAAGGATTTTCACCACAGAGCTCCAAAAACTCCCTACAACACTCGACTCGCACTTGTTTCTGTGGGGCTGTGAGCATTCGCGGCACCCACCTTGCACTGACTTTTGAAAGGTTAAGGCAGTCATGAAGAATAGTGTGTATGGTACCGATAGAAAGGTTAGTCATCTCCGCTATCATTTTAACCTTCATTCGGGCATCTTCAAGTACAATTTTCTCAACTTTTTTGACATTTTCGTCCGTAGAGGCAGTAACCGGGCCGCCCGAGCGAGGGTCGTCTTCAATGCTCTCTCTGCCCCTTTTGAATTCACTTGACCACTTTTGAACAGTAGATAATGAAGGTGCAGATTCTTGATAAACAGCCACCATCTCTTCATGAATGGTTTTTTGACTTTTTCCTTGTTTAGTAAGGAATTTAATCACAGCGCGGTGCTCAATTTTCTTCAACATTGTCGCGTCAGTCATTTCACTTGTCGTTAGCGAATGATAACTAGCAAACTAATGATTAGAAATGTGTAAAATTTTATATTTATACCCTCAGATAGTGTCATTAACGAAATAATTAGTCTAATTACGAATGTAATTAGTAAATCATATTGATACCGAGAATACATTGAACGCCCCTCGTAATTTATAAAAATAAATAATTAAATGAATAAAAACTTAAAAGCCGTTTCAATCGCTCTTTTGAATATTCGCTAGTGAAAATTATTTGCAATCAATTAAGAGGGATTAGCTGATAGTTGAAATACAAATGCTTTTATGAAAGTTAATAACTTTGAAGCCGCGCTTTATTCGTACATAAAACCAGTTCACATATTCAGGTATATTATTTAAACAAGAGGAGAGGCATATGATCACCTTGACCATACAATGTTATTGTATTGATATCGAACTTACCTAATATTATCATATAAATAGATAGCAAATTTTTGAATGAAATTACTTGCATTAAAAGTTGGAAACAAGTAACTAGCAAGAATAGGAATATTTTGTTATAATTAAACTAGCAAACCCGGCTAACTCCGTTTCGCCATCAGATGGCTTCGTTTTTTGTAACATTTCGTTTGAGGATTAAAAGATGAAGAAAAATTATATTTTTTGTTTTATATTTGAAAAGGAAAAAATTTTCACATTTCACAACAGTAATGAATTCATTTCGATTACAAAAATGAAGTGTAATTTAGTTGAACTTCTCTAAGTAAAAAATGAAAGTGAATCCAAAGTAAATACTGAATCGAAGCGTTATACGTGTCCGCAAATTATCCGTTTCATTGAAGTGCTCTTTATTGGTTTGTAGTACATGCTATGTATCAGAGATGGCGCTGTATGTGAAAAATGATTTTCCCTGTTTTTCTGCTTTTCTGTTGAAATTTTTCCTGAATTTTGTTTGCTATAAACCTCACGGAGCCTGAGACCTTTCCAACGAATGCAAAACCGTGGAAATCGGTTCGTGCGTTCTGGAATTATAGCGTCAGGAAAGAAAACCCGACTTATTTTTATATTATAGATATATTTGTTTTCTTTGACCCATTTGTTAATAATAATCATACATGATTCTTATATTCTATCCCTATTTTTTATTTTCCCGTCTTTACGTGCTCTCTAGTCTAGTCAACAGTGAAAATTATGATTGAGGTGTCATTCGATTCGGAAAGGCATCTAAATGATTTTTTAAAAAAAAGTTCTGCTTGCAAAAATTGCAAAATTTATATTTTTATTTATATTAACAAACTAGCGGCCCGCCCCGGCTTCGCACAGGTATTTAACTAAAATTTTAAAAAATATAAATTTATATTTTTATCACCTACACCTGCGTCGATACTGGAAAATATTTTATAATAAACGGATTGAGTTGTCAAATTAACTTCGAAGCAAAAGCAACCCCATTTTAACCCCGTTAGGGGATAAATTTCGATAAAATACGAAACACGTCTTCAATCAATTTTGTTAAAGAATATTTTATGCAAAATTTGAAGTAGATTGGACCAAGGAACTACGTTGTCCCATACAAACTTTGCCCACCTTGCACCCTTAGGGGTAGAATTTCGTAAAATCCGTTCTTAGCTGACCTCTCGTCGGAAAAAGGAATATTCCTACCAAATATCAAGTCTCTAGGTCTTATAGTTCCAGAGATATCGTGATGAGTGACCTTTCGCTTTTATATATTAAGATTAAGATTATAAAACGGACTCGTTAACAGATTTATTATATGTATAGATAGTAAGGATGAAACATTTGAACTGATGAAACATTTGAATTGATTTTTTTATTAATAATTTTTTCATTGCTGAATATCATATTTTAATAAGTATTATTCCCGACGAAGACAAATCCAAAAACACAAAAATCATAAAAATCGGTCCACTCGTTCTCGAATTATAAACGGTGTAACTAACACGACTTTCTTTATATATATAGCTATAACCATCCAACTTTGTACAATCAACATACACATAACGACCAAATATTTAACAACAAACAAACAATCGAGACCGCAGTACCCTAAGGTATTAAATGCAAAAAAGGAAAACATTTTTTTAAATACGGGTGAGTGTCATTCTTTTGACTCGGTTTTGGACAGCGCGATTCAAAAAATTATATTACGTATTCTGCGCCATCTATCGTATAATGGTAGAATATCGTTTTTATATTTAGTGACATTTAACATAATTTAACATAATAGTATATTAATTGAAAATGATGTTTATCTAAAATATTAAAAAGATTTCTATTCCTATCCGACATATTTAGTAAATTTTTAAGTTTAACAAAATAATAACTCAAAAATAAGTTTTGTGAGTTTTTAAGATTCGTTATTCCAGATGGCGTCTATGTCGCGTCGGCATAGGTACCTATTTCTATTTTCTTAAATATTTATTTTTAAATTTAATTACAATGAAACAAAAACTAAATGTTACTGTAAGTTATGTATAATTTTTATGTATTAAAGTTATTTACATTGGTTTTGTACTTTTTACGTGATACGCATACAAAAAAAGCTTATAAGAGATGGCGCTGATTGAAATTTACACAAGGAGGTTTTAATATATTTATTATTAGTATAGACAACAAAAAAGGAGTATAGTTTATTGCAAATAGCTCAAAAACGAATTAAGGTTTTTCGAATTTAAAAAAAGATTTTAAAAGAAGAGGAAATTTCTAAAAAAAATGTTCCTACTTCCAGAACTGTAGGATCAATATTCATAATTTTCCCAGAGGGATGAAAATACTGCCAAAAACAGGTGCTATGGATTGCCTAAGCTACGCTTACTTTGGATACTTTATTAATAAAAATTATTTTAACATATTAAATATAAAATTTAATAAATGAGAAAATTCAGAAGCTTACTTGATAGATGAGTGGACAATAATCCACCTGAATAAATTTTTATCACAATCTTTCAATTAGTTATGCAATAGTAAATTAATAAATTTTTTCTGCTTGAATATGAACATTGCGAGTGTGATTATTGTTCATTGTTAAAGTTTGTAGTGTTTTGTTAAAGATTCGAATAAAACATCATTTAAATGACAGCCTCGGTTAGCCTTACAATACCCCATTCGATTAGTCCAATTTTTCAGTACATTTTTCATTATTTGGGCCTCTATTTCGTCAATGGCTACTTTGATTTCATGTTTCAAGTAGTCAATCGTATATTAGGTTAGCGTAAAAATTTTCCTTAATGGCTCTCCACAAAAAAAAGTCCAACGAAGTCCAATCGCAGATTCGAGATGGCCAATTAACATCAACATTTCGGCTAATTATGCGATTTTCGAAAATAGTGCGCAAAAGACCGTTTTTACTTTGGCTGTGTGGCTGATTGATTGTTAAGTTATTAATATTTCCCAACTTTGTTCAAGGAAAAAGCGACCCATTTCATAAATGACAAACATAAAACTAACTAGTAACTTTCTGTGACATCGGAAACGTCATCAAACGTTCCAAACTGAAAATAACCTATAGTTCCAATATCAAACGTTAGATGGCCCACCCGGTATATTTTGTGTATGTAAATATTGACTATGAACTATGTAAGCAATGTCATATTCTAAAATAAAGGGACTGTCTGTACATAGACATATGTATATATTATTGAGTAAATACACATTTCTAGCAAAGAGCTTTCATATTAGCTAGTTTTCATAGAAATACTTTTGACGTCGTAATAACGACAGAGTGCTAATATATTGGTTAGAATGTAAGATTAAATTTAATTTTGTGAAACCTATGTCATTGAATTTCGCTCGACATTCTCAAAGTTCATTATTACTAAAGCCTGGGTGTTTTAGTAAAGGTGACGTCATCCATTGAATGACCACAAAAGAGGGGCGAGGTCGACATAGCAGGCGCATGCGTTTTTAACTTGCTTTTGCAATTAGGGTAGGATTCCAAGACGCTTTTGTGTAGTAGAACATTTTTGGCAGTCGACAAAGTAACCATTAAAATTAATCGATTCACGTAAAAATATTCTAAATTAGTGCAGTAAAATAATCTTGTAAAGCTTTTAGTTTTTTTGGTGTAATATTATTTTACAAATGGTTCTGTGTTTGAATAGTAAAGTCATACATTAAACATCTGCATTACGATTATTTATAAGCATAGATGTGATATTACTCGATTTATTAACGAAGTGAAATTAATTCCATTAGCTTCGTAAATTTTCTAATGTTTTAATATTTTTATTTGATAAATCATTACATAAGCTAGTGCCTTAATCAGTGTTGACGAAACAAGGTGATGTTTGAATAGACTAAGCGTGGATCAAGTCATAAGGTATGTTCCTAACCTAACTTTAAGGTTTCAGACAGCAGATCGATTGCTATGCGGAATAACCTCGCTCCGAAGACAGATTGAAAGAAAGTTTTTAATGTACATTAAGTCAAGTCTACTAGATTTTCCTCATTTATTATCAATGCTACTACGTAAAACTGTTTTTTAAGTAATTTTACTATTGTTCATAATTAGTTTATAGGTTATGATTCCAGTCAGTCGCCAGATACGTGTCTCACGTGTCTGTGGCGAAATTATGTAATGATTTTAATAGTAACTTAAAACCTACATAATTATGCTACTACATGCCTATTAAAAATTAAGCACATTTGACAACAATATTGCAATGACTAGTTATCGTGGCATTCATTAAATTTAAAATTTAAAATACATGACTTGTATTATTATTTATATCTTCCTAAAAAAAAAAATCTATTGTAGATATAGCAATCAGGTACAAATGTCAAATATATTCAAAATTACACAGTATATAATTTTACTTTAGATATTTGAGTAAACAAAATTAATTATGCTGTAAATCTCAAAGGTTATATTTAAAAAAAATATACACAGTATATATTTCATTGAAATATACCCAGTAATAAAAACAGTATTCGCCAATATTGTGAGAATTATTTTTCGTAGAAAATTTGGAATTTTTTATCAACTTTAGCTTATGAATTCGTTAAGTATTTTCTTTTTGCTACGTGATAAATCAAAAACTTGTTATTAGTAATCTTATAAAAAATCTTGAAATTTTGTTTATTTTTAAGAAAACTACCTTATACTAATTACATATATTTTGTCGCTATAGTCTATTAACCGAGACAATTACTCACAAAGCGTTAACACAAAACTGAGTAGTAGCCTTGAACTTACGTAGTACGCGTAAAGCCACTGAAAATGAGGCAAAATTGAATATTTCTACAAGTACGTTTTAGAACATTTTAGAGATTGCTATAGATTAAAAATATTAAAAACAGCAAATTATAAATAATATTATTTTTACTTACGTTAAGTAATTATATTACTCTCGTAAGAATATTACTCTTAAAAAACTGTTTTATTTTTAATCGATGGAAAAAAATATCGACTGAAATTAATCCCATTTTAAAAAAATCCTAAGAGTAAGATATATGCAAGAGATTGTTTATCAAGTACTCCAAAAAATATTCTAAGTTACTCTTACTTAGATTTTTTTAAGATAATCCTAATGTCTATCAGAGATCACTTAACGCATAGAAGAAGAAAAAGAAGACAAGATCTTAACCAGAAGCTTACGAGTTAAATTGGAAAGTAATACATTTGTAAGTTAAAAGAAATGAGGAAAGGGAGAAATTCAGACACAAGTCCACAATTAAGTGGCGTGGCGGATTAAGCTTATTAGGAAAAGAATATTTTAACCAATAGTGAGGCACTAATAGATTAATTAAAGTAATATTCAGCATGTAAAATTAATTTAAAAAAATAAAATAAGCAAATCGGTCCGATAATAAACCTTAAAGATGTCTGTGTAAAAAAATTATATATAACACTATAAAACAAACATTCCTTTTATAGTGTATCAGTTTCCCTTTGTCCGTGTTCTATCAATGTCAGACAATGGATAAAGTATAGTCTAAACATAAACCATTGGAGAATAGATAAAGATGACATAATATGTATATATATGACAAATATTTTCATCATGCGTAACTTAAAAAAATCGTGCCTTACTAGTACGTGTATACAATCTGTACAGCTGAATAGTACCTAGACATAATATCAAAGCACCCTAATTTCGATTTCACTTCTGACCCTTCCCTGCAATATACACAAAGCGACCAAACCTGAGGGTGAGCGATTGACATGAATTTCGCTCCGGGCTTTATTTAAATACCTACATTAGATATTAAATTCTCGCAAGCAATAAAATGATACTCTTTTATAATAATTCGGCCTAAAAAAGTAATCTATCTGCAACCCTGGTATTGCACGCCTCATAAGAGAAGGTTTGAGGTGAGTACTACTATCACTACACGCAAATAGAGTGATTTTTCGAACTTAAAATGTCTCTATTTATCGTATGTTGCACTTGTAAAATAATTTTAACACACACATATTTAGAAAAAACACTATTTTTAACATCCATTATATTTTTAATGCCATTTTTGTAACTTAAACTAATTAAAAAAACTGCTTAAAAAGGTTCTGTCTTGGACGTCTTTATGTGCGGATCCTGTATGTGGTCACATAATCAAGTTCCTTTCTTTCTTACGCTTCAATATAGTTAGAAGAAGAACCCTGAATATCTGGTTTAATTGTTACAAGCTTATTTGGGTTCCGTACCCAAATGGTAAAACGGGACCCTATTACTAAGACTTCACTGTCCGTCCGTCCGTCCGTATGTCACCAGGCTGTGTCTTATGAACCGTGATAATTAGATAGTTGTTAACAGATGATGTATTTCTGTTGCCGCTATAACAACAAATACCAAAAAAATAGAATAAAAAACTATTTAAGGGGGGCTCTCATACAACAAAAGTGATTTTTTTTGCTCGTTTTTGATAACGGTGTTGCCGTGGCAGACGCTTGAAATGTTCACAGAATATTTAGTTATATATGCACTTTAAAAATAAATAATTAAATTAAAATTAAAAAATAATATTTAATGAGGGCTCCCATACAACAAACGTGATTTTTTTGCTCGTTTTTGCTCGATATTGATAACGGCAACATAGGTCTTTACCTATGAAATTGCTGTTTTTGATGAAATAAGTTAACGCACTTTTTTTCTATATATATATTTTTTTTTATTATTCAAAGTAATTTACCCATAGAATCAAAGCTCGTGGAAAAACCTGGAACCTGATAACGGGATTCTGAAAACAGCTATTATTCAGCAACGGCAATAATATAAAAACATCATTTAAATGACAGCCACGGTTAGCCTTACAATACCCCATTCGACGGTCTTACGTATATTAATTATTGTGAAGAGTTCGTGTTTCTTAGGATATATACTGTACTGTATCAGCCTGCAAACAACCCACTGCTGAGCGAAGGCCTCTTCTCCGTACAGAAGAAGAGTTGGAGCTTAATCCACCACGCTGCTCCACTGTGGGTTGGCGGATAATATCCCTACTTTGAGTCACGATCATTACCAGGTATACATGATAACAACCGGGACCGACTGCTTTAGTGCTCTCCGAGGCACGTTGGGTCTGTCCACAAGGACATACACCCAGACCGGAAACAAATATTTGCACAAATAAAAATATCTGCTCTGAGCGGGAATCGAACCCGCAACCACCGGCATTGAGGCGAGGCCTCAACGCCTCGACTCACGATTACTCGCACCACTACACCAAAACTCGCTCGCGCTCCTCCGCGTTCCTCTGGGCACTACTGGTAAAAACTGCCGGAAATCGCCTGCTAACAATACAATAATTCCTCCCATTTGACAATTATTATTCCTAATATTTTGTATAGATCTATTTAGGGCTTCGAAACTATTGGACTAATAATTTGTACAGATCTATTTAGGGTTTTGAACTTTTGGACTATTTCTGTTTACTATTACGTTGACTTTGGCTCTTCTATTTAGGACATTGATTTAAACATAGTGATTTTTTGTTACAAGCTTATAGTGACGTAGTGATAGTAGTACGAATTCTGTTTCAACATGTCAAAAAGAGAACGAGCCATACGGGCGAATTGGTTGTAATATTATTATATTATTATATTTATTATTATTGTTTTAACCGAATAATTCAACAAATAAACAAATCAGTTAACGGTGATCCTTTATTGCCCGTAACGCAAGTGCAAGATCGCGTCCCAGAAGCACTTGGAATCGCCAAAAAAACTATTCAAGCCATCTTGAAGGAAAAGTAGGGTTCCAGTACTGCAGAAAATGTATTACCTATGCCTAAAATGAAGAAAAACGAGCCTATAACAGGCACTAACAGATTTGACGCAATGAATTAATGAAATGAGTGAATGTTATTCTAACGAAAAATATTAATTTAAAGGCAAATTGACCTTTCGTACCATTTTAATATTTCAACATCGATTATTCGAATATCGAATCGATTTATCGTGATTATCGAGTACCGAGTCGTATGGTTACATCACTTTTACGTCGTGATGACAAATGTCAAAACGGGCCTATGAAATTTTGAATACTATAGTAATACACAAATTACTATTCAATTATTAATCAGGCCCACACGACCTCAATAAAGTTGGCTTGGAAGTATAACCACTCAGATTAATGAATAAGTGCTCTTAATTGCTCAAAAAATGCTCAATTCAAATTCGCAATTGCTCACTTATCAATTAATTATTTAATTAGTTATTAATAATTAAAAATACAGAATTATTTTTGCCTATTACACGTAAACCAATAGACTTTTCTAAAAATTTTTTTTTAATAAATTGTTTACAAATTGCTCCCCCGGAATCCGCATTTGCTCCAGATGTATCATTAATAGTTAATTAATAATTTTTTTTTTTAAATTGCAAACGTGAAAAATTAAAATTCTTATAATTCAAATAGAATATATATATATTTTTTTTTTAAATAAACTATATGCCAATTAATTGCTCCCTAATTGCTCCCCCGGAATCCGCATTTGCTCCAGATGTAATATTAATAGTTATTAATTAACTGTTAATTATACATCTGGAGCAAATCCGGATTTCAACTTTTCCTACTAAGGCAATCCACGTCAGAAAATCGACTATTTCCTTGTCGTAAATAAAACACCGAATTTTATACGGTAAAGGCACAAGTTGTACAAAAAGTTCATCTCTGGCGCCAGGCAATCTCATCTCTAGGTTTTTGTACTTGTCAGAGCCTAGCAGGGCTTTCCTCAAATTGTCTGTATACAAGTCGTGTGATACACACCATATATAAATTATACTAGCTTCTGCCCGCGGCTTCGCCCGAGTGGATGTCGGTTACCACGACCAAAAAAAAAAGGATCCTATGTTACTTCTGATACCTCCAAGTATATAATTATGTACAAACTTTCATTATGATCGGTTAAGTGGTTTTTGCGTGAAAGCGTAACAAACAAACTTACTTTCGCATTTATAATAATAGTATGATTTTACTAATTTAAGAGAAATTTTGATGAATGAATTTCATTCAAATTTTTACTGCTTGGTTTTTTTAATTTTTTTTCTTTTGGTGTTTTCTGCTTTCATCTTTCCTTTTTAAGGATTTTTTCACGACTAATTTAAATGTTTTAAGTCTCTTTTTGAAAATTTGACCAATAAACTGAAAATTTCTTACAAATTGTTTTTTTCTACGTATATCTGCTACCAGCATTGGCAATGCACTAAATGCTGGTGTACTGAGAGGTGCGGGATTCAAATTAGCTCAAGTGGGATATTTTATTATCCATTTGTCTCAGGTTAATTAAGAAGCCATTCGATTTTTTAAGCCTATTTGCATCTGCAATATCCTTACGGTGTCTGAATCAATAATCGCTTATAAAGACAATATAACTAAATCAAGCTATAGAGAACGTGCAACAACTATCATTCGACGAATCATTTATTCACACCACACATTCCAAAGTCAAAAGTTGGACGGATTCTCCTAATAAAGGGATGAAACAACCCATTTCCATAGGTCAACGATTTATAATCGTACACGCGGACAATGAAAAGGGTTTCGTGCCTGGAGCTCTGTTGCTAGATCAGTCGGCAGACTCTGAAGGAGATTATCATAGAAAGATGAATTCAGAGAAATACGAGAAGTGGTTGCGAAAACAATTGATTCCTAATTTACCACAGAAAAACGTTATTGTGATTGATCATACCATAATAAATTTGTGGAGGAATCACCAAATGCAAATACCAAAAAAGAAGATATGATCAGTTAGTTAGCCAAGTAATCATATCCACTATACCAAGTATCCAAATAAGGTTTGGTACCACGCAACCAAATTCCTTTTACAGCCGGTTCCAAAAAACCTGAACTTTATGATGTTATACAACGTCATAAAGAAAATTATTCCTAGTTTTATGTGGATAAAGCTTTGGGAGAGTATGGACACACTGCAGTTCGTTAGCCTCCGTACCACCCAGATTTGATTCCCATAGAAAATATATCAGCACAATTAAAAGGATGCTTCTAAAAATCCAGACATAAACAAAACCACTATCAAAAAGCTACTGTTAGAAAAAATTTATATGATAGGATCTGAAGAATGGAGGAAAGTTTGTAATCAGGCCATTAAATGCAAAGACGAATTTATAACCGAATAAGTGAAGCTGGATGTGCCTGGTGACAGTTTTATTATCGATGTCTCTTATTCAGAAAGTGAAAGTGATTGAGACTGTGTGGTTTCATTATGAATTATAAAATTAATATTTATTGTAAATAACGCTTTTAAAGAGATCAATTCCCTTGTACGAATTTCATATTTGTGTTTTTAGTAAAGTGATGTAATAATTAAATCAACCCACATCTATGTTATTCATAGGTTACTGTAAACAATGATATTTTGGCAGATGATTTACATTATCGTTTTAGAAGGTTTTAGAGTTTAGACTATTATATCCTAGTAGGATGTTATGAATGTGCAGCAATGTATCTCGTGTCATTTGTAGTTCCGATCTCTCCCGATAATTGTCGAGTATCACCGTCAAAGTGGAAATAATTGTACTGTAAGCAAGTTAAAAATTTACTTTTTTGGCAATGACCTGAATATATGTTTCAATATGAGTTGAACATGGCCATTTACGTTTTAACTTTATAAAAACTAAAACGTAACCCTGCACTCAACTTGCTTTGAACAACAAAAAAATTCACTTACAAAGGCACTAAACTTCGTAGATGCGATGAACCATGGTTGCTGAAATGGCGCACACGAGCCCTTCAACCAAAAAGCTCTATCGTCTATAGCACGGGCAACGCGCCGACTGATTAGTCAAAAGTTCAATTAAATACCTATATGTAGTTGTAAACATTTTTAGAACATGCTTCGTCGATTCAATAATGGATTGTCTTTTAGAGTTACATCTTTAATTTCTTAGGAGAAATAAAGATTTGTGCGAGCCAATAATGCTCGCACAGCAGTTTCGTTTTAAAATACGTAATACGAATTAATTTATAGCCTAAGCTAAAACGAAATTGCTGTGCGAGCATTATTGGCTCGTACATGCTCCCGAGGGAAAGATGTACCTACTCAGATTACCAAACTTGTGTTACAAGTACATCTGGTATAAAATTCACAAAGCAATAATTAACACTACACAATACAATTAACAATAGTAAGGAAATCGTGCAATGCGTAGTTAAGTTAAAAGTTAATTGAACAAGTTAATAATGTATATAAAATTAAATGTATAAAATAGAATTATTTAACAGAACGTTTAAGGTTCAAAATAATTTCAAAGCTTAAACCCTATTCCAACTTATGGTATCGGCTGCGGGACGATCCTGGAATGTCCACCCTTTATTGTAGAGTATGGTGCGATTTCCTCCAGCTCTATATTTTCCGTATTTCGTCTAGTCGTTGTAGATCTCGGATTTGTCGTTTGGGTATTACTTCTTTTATATGAGGGAAGGTGTTTCCTCACTCGCCATATTATGGTTGCGACGACGATTCTGACGACGGAATTTAAATAAAAATTATAATTTTTTTAAGTAACCATAAAAATTTTCCACTTATAACTGAAAGTAATTTTTAGGGTTCCGTACCCAAAGGGTAAAACAGAACCCTATTACTAAGACTCCGCTGTCCGTCCATCCGTCTATCACTAGGCTGTATCTCATGAACCGTCATAGTTAGACAGTTGAAATTTTCACAAATGATGTATTTCTGTTGCCGGTATAACAACAAATACTAAAAACCAGAATAAAACATGTTTATTTTTAAAGTATTTATATAACTAAATATTCTGTGAATATTTCAAGTGTCTACCTGTTGCCGTTATTAACCCTTTCAACGTCAAGGTCGCCTAAAAGCGACAAACGTAATCGGCCGCTAGAACGCCAACGACGCCTTAAGGCAACAAATAGATGGGCTACTTTATTATCTGATATTATACAAAATATGTAAAAAGATAATTTTTCTTTTATTTTGTCGTCTTATCCATATGTCCCTAAATGATTTTGAACGAAAGTTAAGCTAGATATTTGTACTATTAATTTGAAATTTGAATTTGTTTTAGGCGAAGATAAGACCTAAAAATATACGTTCACCAGATGCCATTGTCGCTTTAAAGCGACACTAGTGATGTGACCACAGTCGATAATTTTTGAAACCAAAAAATAATAATAGTATAATGAAGCCCATTGGAAAATGAAGAGAATGAAAGGAAAAGTAATTTACGGATGATCTGAGGTCGGGAAGTGGAGGAGTTGGATAAAGCCGTTTATCTCGATTTCCGGCAAAACCACAAGTCCTATGGAAAAAAGTTAAATGGCAAAGTTGTAGGTAATAAAAAGATCTACAACTTTTGTATTTACATTTTTTTCACATAATCTCAAAATTTATGTGAGAAATTAAAATAGCAAAGTTTTTGGTTTTTTATTTGTATCTTTTACCAAAATAACTTTATTTTCACGAAATTAGGTGAAAACTTACCATAAAAAGGTAACAACCACATTGTAATTTTTTTGATATATAATATTTTAAATATTTATTTTTTTACCGCCCTCCACTTCCCGACCTCAGATCGCCCGTAAATTATTTTCCTTGCATTTTTGTTATATATTCTCTTCCTTTTCCAAGTAAGTTAGTCGAGCATTTGGTAATATTATATAATAAATTATTTACAAGAAGATTGTGCTAACTGAACTTAAACATTGATAAAAATAAATAAAACTGCTGATAAGGCAAGTCAGTGTGAAGAATATTTCGTGAATTACAGACGAACATCTGAGTTCGAAATATAATTTAATCTCGATGCACTCCAATCTCTGAGATTTATATGTGAATAGCCTTTCGATATTAAAAACGAATATTTTTCTAGTTAGGTTACATTTGAATTGGAAAAAATCAGGCCAGAAGAAAGATTATGCTATGGGCAGATCATAAATAGGATAAGGAGATGCCGTGGAGAAAATGATATTTCGTGACTTTCCGTATTATACAGATTCGTAATACATCAGCCTTCTATTAAACGTGTTTATTATATATTATTGTGTTTAACCATTACCACATCCCTAAAATAACCATATTTTCTTTGAAGCCATACGCCATTGACGCTTTAAGGCGACAAGTATTGACGTCACTCTCATTTTAGGGATGGGCTTTGTTCGATAAAAACTTGTTTCGGTGAAGTTTGTTAATTCGGTTATTTCATTTATGAAACTTAATTAATGCTACTATTGCAACATTTATTTTTTTAAATTTAATGCCTATATATAAATTTAACACCTATTTATGAAAAATCTATTACAGCAGGAGTGATAAATATTTATCGATATTTGTGAAAGTCCATCAGTAGTATTTTGTAGGTATTTAATAGTAAAAAAAGGCTTGGCGTGGAGGGCACACTTTCCATGCGCTGCACTTGGCGGTCAAAGGGATCGAGCAAAAACGAGCAAAAAAAATCACGTTTGTTGTATGCGAGCCCTCCTTAATTTTTTTTTTTTTTTTTATTGAATAAATGAGCTAGGACACTGGATGGTTCCCAAATTTCAGTGCGGTTTCCTTGGGGAATTAAAGTTGAATTAGGAAATTGTGAACGAAGTCACAGCTAAAGCTAGTCTATATATAAAAGTTGACAAATTTCAAAAACTACTATGTCTATGAAATTAAAATTTGCCACGGAGGTAGATTATGAGTAGGAGAGCGAACGATGTCGCTAGTAGGTGCTGCTAGTATCACAATAAGAAAGCGTGTTGCCTCCATACCAACTGCATTCTTCGAGAATTTTACAACAGATGGGATTGTCCTATACAAGTTCTATCGATCAATATTCACACTTAATGTGAAGTTATCTTATGTGAAATTATTTTATTATATTAATTATTCACTTATTTATAATTTTATTATAAAATTTCATTTGTAGATTTTAAACATATCTCTCTGAAAGAAAGATTATTTATTGGCTTATAAATTTCAAACGAAACTTTTCAAAGGAAAAAAAATTCCTACCATAATAAAAAAATTATGAAAGTTTACATTTAAGTTCATCGTAATTAATTGCTGTTGTCGATTTATATTGATATACAATATAAAAAGACATTTTCAAGCAGTTATATAAAAATGACGATTTGTTATGTAATTTAAATAGGTTTTTAAATAGACCTCTGTAAAAACGAATTGCGCTTGACGATGTATCCCTATGATAGTTACTGTTAATCCGCTAGTAGATAGACTTCAATTAATTAATCAGCGTTTTTCCAGCAAATCACGTACGAATCAGGATAAAAGGACGCAACATAGACATAATAATAATTATCGGATGAAAATTATCGATAACTATCGCGTGATTCGATAATTATCGGATGGACTCCAGAGTTATTGGATGAAGGATGACAAGTAGCGATAATTTTTGTGTATTGCAAGTAACAACGAAGAAAAAAAGGTCGTCCAAGATTTCACATCGATATTTACCCCTGCAACCTATCCAAATTCCTAAAAAAAAGGTCATCCGACATCGAGTGTCGACGTTTACCCCTATCCGAAAACCTAAAAAACTACAATCGCAATAAAGGACACACAGACGTATCAATACCAATAAAGAAATAATCTTTTCTAAATAAAACCTTCCAGTAACTAACTGACAAAGTATACAAAGACCAAGCTGTTAGAATAGAAGCATGAAATTTTGTATAAGAATCTTTACATAAAATATGCGATTACTTAGATAGTTTTGAAACTTCATGATCTGGGTGGCTCATGTGTAAAACTATGTGATACACACGACTTGTAGCGGAATGACAACATATTACAACACCGCGATAAGTTGTTCTTAAATACTTCGTACTATTAATAAATCATTAAAGTTTTTACAATTTTGTCATAATTTTTTATAACCTGATCTAAAATGAACTCAATCAGCCTGTAAACGTCCCACTGCATCAAAAAGTCCAAAGGCCTCTTTCTTAAGGTAGGAGAAGGGTTGGAGCTTAATGCTCTACTGAGGGCTGACGATATACCACTACCACACTAATACGTCACCAGAACCGACGGTGCTCTCAGAGGAATGGTGGGGATACCTACAAGGATATACACCCAGACAAGAAACAAATGTTTGTACAATGTAAATATCTGCTCCGAGATCGAGCCTGCGACTGCCGGTATTAAGGTGACTACTTGTGCTACTACACCAAAACGTTTTACATATATGAAACGGGGGCTTATAACCTAAATTATTCTAAAATCAAAACAACTGGAGCAATTTTAAAAGACTTCTACTCGGTGGATTGCTTAAGTTAAACAAACTTTTTGATAAAATTTGGATTTTTGCAAAAAAGGTCACTTAGACGAAATCGTGGGCAACACCTTGTCTGTACTAATTTCGTAAAAAAAAAATAATGTAGGTTTGATATCGATACAATCAGAAACTACTAAACCGATATTATGATTCATTCTTACATACATTTATAAAGAAGTGTCATACACTGTTAAAAATCAATACTACGACTCATTCTAGAAATTTAAAAATTAACTATAATACACAAAATGTTCAGTTAAAAATTGGCGTTGAGTACTTGTATTTAAAAGAGTTACGAGACAATTTTTTATCAATACTAAAACTCCAATTAATTTCATTTCACCGCCAAGCTCGTCAATTTTTAAGCACATTTCTTAAATATGCCGATATAAATAGTTTTTTAACGAGAGCTTTGTTTTTCAATACGGTCAAACCGGAACTACATAACCGTTTTGACATTTCGTTTTTTGACATATCTATAGTAGAAGCTTGGACAATTGTTACAATGAATTTGGTTTTACTTGAAAATCGCATTAAAGTAATAAAAATTTACTATGAAAATGGTAGATCTGTAAAAGTTACGTTTCGTAAAATTCGAGATATTTTTGGTCAACATAATCGTCCTTCTGAGACCGCAATTAAGAATTTGATTTATAAATTTGAGTCGACAGACTCGGTACATAATGTGCCAACACCAACACGTGTTCGACCGGGTTGTTCAAGCACGTTCTTAAGAATTGAGGTTGTCCACAACAAATGGTGAATTCTGCCTAAGAATCTGGCTTTAAAGCCAAAGATGCAACTGGAGCAACAATTGAAGCCGGCTGATCATTCACATAGCTGTAGGTTCTCTAAATTCATTCAAGAACAAGTCGATGGTTTTTCTGAAAAAAAAATTCAGACGAAGCCCAAATTTATTTACTACGTCAACAAGCACAATTGTCACATTTGGGCTTCTGAAAATCCAAGACATTGTTGAGAAGCCTTTACATGCTGAACGTGTCACTGTATGGTGCGCTATGTGGTCTGGAGACGTGATTTGACCGGTTTTTATTTTTGAAAATTCGGCTGGAAATGTGGTTACGGTCAATGGATTACGTTATCGAGAGATGTGCAACTTAATTTTGGCCTGTTATTGATGATATGGATATCACTAACGTGTGGTTTCTACAAGACGGTGACACAGAAGTCAAACAGCCACCGAAAATATGTTAAGAGGACAGCTAGATCAATAAGTTCCTATACCTTACATATAATAAAATAGTAATCTGCCGATATCTTTAAGTAAGAGATATATAGAAAAAACAAATTATAGTAGTCTTTGCGAGATCAATAGAAGCCAAAAGAAATGTTTTTTTTTTTGTTGATTTTTTTTTTTTTTTTTTTGTAAATTAGATGCATATTTCACAGTTGTAATTCTACAAGTCTAACTTAAAATATAGTGTAAGTTTCATCTTGATAATCCAATTAGAAGTGGAGCTATTATTCTATAAGCAATTGTAATAAAATAGTAACGAATTCGTGTTGTACAAACAAAAATACACACGCAAAAATATTTTGTTCAATATCGACTGCCGTTGTCTTTAACGTGAAATTGTTTTTAATATTAAACTGTCTAGACTGTCCCTTTGAACTGCGTGCTATTACGCATATGAGCAAAGTAATAACGATTAAAATAAAAGCGGGTAAAATCGCACAGTTCGAATAGTTCTCAAAACTGTATAAAATCGGCCAAAAGCGATGTTAAAGCAAAGTTCCTTTCATTGCAATATTGTGGAAAACTAAATCCTACATTAAGTTACATTTACCATATTTTGTGTGACAACATTTTCAGATAGGGTCATTTAAGCTTCGCATTTTAATTAATATTTTCAGTATAAAAGATTTATGTTTTTAGTGTTGTACAATTCCATCATTTGAGTTTATTTTTAATAAATGTGTTGTAATTTTTCCAATATTTATTAAATCTAGCAAAGTTATACCGCTTTATAAGATATATATATATATATATATATATATATATATATATATATATATATATATATATATATGCGACTTTTCTAAGGTTATTCAACGACCTTTTTAGCGTAGTGGCACGGGTGTAATTTTTATTTTTCCTTAATTTTTAGCTCAACAGACCCTCTGATGATTTTTAAGGAAATGTATACTATTACTAAGAAAGTAAAAGTTATAAGTTATTACAAGAAATGTTTTATTTTTTCAATATTTTTATATCACTTTAAAATAAACAAGAGACAACATCGTGAAGCTGACGATATGAACAATTTCCAGCAGGAGTTAAACGATAAAACAATACAACTTGACCAGTTCCATATTAATTTTAGTGGCTTCCAACCGGTAATCAAAAACCAACTCAATGTAATTATACATGAAATTAATCACGGAATGAGACACACTAATTAATGAGGTTCGCAAATAATCCGTATTTTACCAACTTATAATACCTAATAGTTTACACGAACGTAATCAAACCTTAAAAATTAGGCGGCGTATTACATATTACAAAATTAAGGATTATCTTGATTACCTATTATATTTTTTCCATTTTTTATTACTTTTATTTATTGAAACTTATATATTAACATTGTTCATAATATTTATGGAGAAATATAACACCTTTTTATAATATATACTACGTGTCATAACCTACACAAGACTGATTTGAGATAAAATTGTATTTGTGGTAATTTTCTCTAATACCCAAAGTTATTTGATAATATTAATTGTGATCGACTTGGTATTACAATAATATTTACACAGGAGGAAAATTTAAATTAATTAGTACTTAGTACTCGTCAAGACAAATCAAACGAGCCGAAAGTCGTTGGGGTTGCGTCGTTTCATTACAGTTCCTATGTCCACATTTCAGCTCCATCACCAGACCCTAGTTAACATTGAAATACAAACTTCTCGTCAAGACGATTCAAACGACCCGGAACTCGATGTGGTTGTGTCGTTTCATTGCGAAGTTCTTATGGCCACCTTCAAGCTCCTCCATCAGATCAGCACCATGTCATCATAATATTGCATTGTCACACGATTTTCTATTATTTTGGATCAAATTTAATGTACAAGATTTGATGACAAACATCGGACATCAGGACAGGATAACAACTAAATAAAAGGTTGTTGAGCTGTTGTCATGTTATCGGTTTTATTTTATTTTTTGTCACAGTGTGCGCGCGCGTCGTAAAAATTTACTCTCATCAAGAAGTATAACTTCAAAATACAAAATTTATTTTGAGTAGTACTTATTATTTCTTTTGTTTTCAATTTTGTCTACTTTAATACTTTTGGGATTTTGGTACAATTTCATAAGACATGTCCCATTCCTGCTTTTCCATTCCGTTAACCATTTTACAAGTTATTTACTTTTATTTACACTGATTTATTCACTGCAAATGTAACTTTGTAATCCTATATTTTTATATTCTCATATAAATATATAGGATTACAAAGTTATTTATGCAGTTGGTGTATCTAGAAAACTGGACCGAAATTGCAATATATTTTAGTTTTTCCTTGGTTTATATACTAAGCACTATTTGTATTCTAAATTTGAAGCTTCTATGTCGGCTAGAATTGTCTTAGAGTTTTGATGATCGGTCAGTCAGTGAGTGACAAAATTAAGAAACTTTGACTAGTTGTAATTCTTAAACTTTTGTTCAAATTGAATAAAATTTGAAATATACCGTGTTTATACAATGCCTGCTTGGGTACTGAAAATTAAAACTTCTTTTTTTGTCCACAATGAAGTTATAGGGGGTCGAAAATGGCTTGAATTGCTTCGAGAAAAGGATGGTACGGCCGTGCCACTTTTATATTTTTGCTCTACTGGTGGGTGCACTGCCGTGCCCCCAGATTCATATTTGTGAGAAATAAATATTATATTTGTAAGAAATAAAGGGTTATATAAAAAGGTTTTAGAGCTAAAACAAAGGTTACAAAGGCCGTTTTCTTCTGTGGGACATAGGTCATTGGAATGCTAAAGATCATTAGTCACATATGTAATAAAAATATCTGACTATACGTTTTTATTCATTGACGTTGCACGCATTTACGCGTTAGTTTAAATGGTCAAGTCTAAGGCTTCTGATTTATTTAGTGAATTTTTGAGATCCTGTATCCTCTATATAGATTCAAATATAAACGACACGCGAACGTGCAGCACGACAGCATGGCGGATTAAGCTCTAGTACTTTTCGTTTATAGGACCATACTTCCGTACCTCGAAAAATAGTTGGAAAAGTAAGACTACTATCATTAATAAAAGGTAGAAGATTCTATTTTTCGTGGTTTTTTATTTTATTTTTTTATTTGTAATAGTTTTGGCAATATACGACTAATCTGGTGAAGTGGTGCTAGTAGTTACCTCAATAAAAGCGAGCTCGGAACAGATATTCGTGTTTTTACAAATAATAAACGACAAAATAACCAAAAAGACACATCAGTTGCATTTTAATCTCTAAAATCTGTCGACCACTATATACACTCGGTTAAACAGTCGATCGACAAATATTTAGTTTTGTATTGTATTTCAAAAAAAAAAAAATCTAAAAAGCTAACGATAGTATTTACTGTAAGCGCCCTTCTATCGAATTTAAATACTTTAATCGTCATGAAATTATCAGATGCGAGTGTGAGTAATAAACTAATTCATAGTTATAAAAATTGTTCAGTACACCGTTCTGCAAACGATCTTACACAGGAGGTAACAATTGCCATTGTAATACGGAATTGTGATTATTATGTATATATATATATATACTAGCGGCCCGCCCCGGCTTCGCACGGGCCGTATGTCGGCGTCGGCAACGTCGATCACGGCAATGTTATTTAACAAGTAACCTTACCTCTGATTTAAATTATAATTTAATATGTATATCATCGAGGTAAATTACATATAGCAAAGATTTAAACAAGTGCAATAAGTTTTTGTAAAAGAAATAACTACGTCACAACATTTTGTCTATGAAAATAAAGCAATAATATTTATATGAATAAGTAATGAACGAAACTGTCGTACTGTAATTAATATATTTTATTTTGGCATATAAAATGCTTGGGATAGCCACATTACTAGAAGAAATAGAAAAAAAATATAGAAAAATTTTTTTTTTTACTTTAAAGAAGGTAATTACATATCTTTACACTATTTTATATTATCTTTACATATTTATACACTTCATTAAATCCAAATTATGTAGTAAATTATGCATATTATAGCATTAAAGATTTTTCAAATGACAAGGCTGCTTGGCAGTGACATGATTTGCTCGTTCTTTGTAATTATACATTTTTTGTATCTACAAAATATGATGACTTTAATTGTTAAAAAGAGTACCGAGAGTTTTTTTTCCTCCGGCTTTTTTTCTCTCGGCCTACACTAGGAACATTATTATATTATAGTCTAGTCAATAAGTTCAAAAACGTGTTAAATAGAAATAAAGCTCCTAAAAATATGTGCCATAGCTCATTGGATTCGGAATGACGTCTAGAAAAATGTTTTTTAAGGGTATATTAGCACATAAAAAATTGCGATTGTTATTAACAAAAAAATAAAAAATAAAAAAGGTATTTAGTTTTTCGTTACTAACTTTTAAAATAATAATATTTAAGGAATTTTGAAAAAAGATCCTGAAAGAGGAGAAAATTTCCAATAAAAAAGTCCCAACTCCCGGAACTCTATCTATATTATTTATAAATTTTTTTTAACGCTGGAATTAGAGCTCCGCGAGGGCGTTACGGCATAGGCGCGCCGCCTAAAAAGCCGGTATATCACCTAAAATAATTTTTTTTAAATATTAAATAACAATTTAAAAATTTGAATAAATTACAGTGTAATCTAGACACTTGAATGAAAAAAACCTCGGTGAAAAAAATTTTTTTTGTCGATTTTTCAAAAAGTTACACCATTGTTAATTAACTAATTTTTTTCCAATCTCTGTTTTTATAAATTACGGTATAAAAGTTTAAATAATTGGTCTAAAAATATTTCGCTTCGTGGAGCTCTTTTTGTTTAGGTACTTAATAAAGTTATGCAAATTTTTTTTATTAAAGTTAATTATTTTGTTAATTATAATTTTTTTAAACTAACTAAAAATTAAATTTCTATAAAATGTAATAAAAAAAATTTTTTTTTGGTAATATTTTATTATTGCTGTTTTTGCACTTGATATAGGTATTAATTAAAATTGGAAAAAAAATTTTTACGTCATTTTTTAAAATTTTTTTTATAAAAAAATAGACTAATTTGGGATTTTAAAAAAAAAAAATTTTTACTATCTTATAGCATAGGTGAAATGGTAATTTTTTTAACAAAAATTTTTTCTTAAATATTTTTTTTTATATTTTATAATCGTTTTTTTTATATTTCAATTGTTTAAAAAATTAGTTAAGAAATTATTTTATTCTTAAAAATCATCATTTACCCTTTTCAATGGAATAACAGAGAATTTTTTTTTTATAAATAATTTAATTGTTTATTAACTTAACAATTTGTTATTAACAAATAATATTAACCGTTATATTTTTTTTCGAAAACTTCAAAAAATTACAAAAACAACCATATATAGAATTTTTTTTTTGTATTTTTTTCAAATATTTCGTAAAAAAAAATACAAAAAAAATTTTTTCTTGACTTTGTTATATATGGTTGTTTTTGTAATTTTTTGAAGTTTTCGAAAAAAAATATAACGGTTAATATTATTTGTTAATAACAAATTGTTAAGTTAATAAACAATTAAATTATTTATAAAAAAAAAAAAAATTCTCTGTTATTCCATTAAAAAGGGTAAATGATGATTTTTAAGAATAAAATAATTTCTTAACTAATTTTTTAAACAATTGAAATATAAAAAAAACGATTATAAAATATAAAAAAAAATATTTAAGAAAAAATTTTTGTTAAAAAAATTACCATTTCACCTATGCTATAAGATAGTAAAAATTTTTTTTTTAAAAATCCTAAATTAGTCTATTTTTTTATAAAAAAAATTTTAAAAAATGACGTAAAAATTTTTTTTCCAATTTTAATTAATACCTATATCAAGTGCGAAAACAGCAATAATAATATATTACCAAAAAAAATTTTTTTTGATTACATTTTATAGAAATTTAATTTTTAGTTAGTTTAAAAAAATTATAATTAACAAAATAATTAACTTTAATAAAAAAAATTTGCATAACTTTATTAAGTACCTAAACAAAAAGAGCTCCACGAAGCGAAATATTTTTAGACCAATTATTTAAACTTTTATACCGTAATATATAAAAACAGAGATTGGAAAAAAATTAGTTAATTAACAATGGTGTAACTTTTTGAAAAATCGACAAAAAAAAATTTTTTCACCGAGGTTTTTTTCATTCAAGTGTCTAGATTACACTGTAATTTATTCAAATTTTTAAATTGTTATTTAATATTTAAAAAAAATTATTTTAGGTGATATACCGGCTTTTTAGGCGGCGCGCCTATGCCGTAACGCCCTCGCGGAGCTCTAATTCCAGCGTTAAAAAAATTTATAAATAATATAGATAGAGTTCCGGGAGCTGGGACTTTTTTATTGGAAATTTTCTCCTCTTTCAGGATCTTTTTTCAAAATTCCTTAAATATTATTATTTTAAAAGTTAGTAACGAAAAACTAAATACCTTTTTTATTTTTTCTTTTTTTGTTAATAACAATCGCAATTTTTTATGTGCTAATATACCCTTAAAAAACATTTTTCTAGACGTCATTCCGAATCCAATGAGCTATGGCACATATTTTTAGGAGCTTTATTTCTATTTAACACGTTTTTGAACTTATTGACTAGACTAATTATTGTAATATTTAGTAAAGCCGATGATGAAATAGATGATGAAATTGTAGATGTCTACCGAGACATTTTTTTTGACGTTCGTTGAGTGAGTGTAAATCACCTTATAACGAATAAAATATTTTGATTTTTTTTTATCTTGAAACTAATTTAGACAAAGGCAAATTTAACTAAAATTTAAAAAATTATAAATTTATATTTTTTATCATCTACACCTGCGTCGATACTGGAAAATATTTTATAATAGACCTATTGAGTTATCAAACATGTATCAAAATAAAATATAATTTAAATTAAAAGCACTAACGAGTACTGATATCAACTTCGAAGCAAATAACTTTCAACCCCCTTTTAACCCCATTAGGGGATGAATTTTGATAAAATACGAAACAAGTCTTTAATCAATTCTGTTATATATATATATATATATATATATATATATATATATATATATATATATATATATACAAAATTTTTATTTAGCGTTAAACGTTTATATGGGAAAAAGAAAAGGGCTGTTTTTTGGGTTTTCCCGGCAATTATTTGAATTTTTCTCACCTTTTAAACCTTTCCTATACCTCCACGAATATTTCAAGACCAAGATAAGATAAATCTGTTCAGCCGTTCTCTAGTTTTAGCGAGACTAACGAACAGCAATTGATTTATATATATATATATATATATATATATATATATATATATATATATATATAATTAAAATGATCCTTTATTCAACCGAACAACATAAATTCACTTTGTTACTATATTTAAACAGCAAGCTTTGCGTTTTGTATAATTTTGTAACTTATTTTATGTGTGCAATAAAGTTATTTATTATTATTATTTAATTGCTACACTCCACCCGTTCAAGATATACATATATACATATAAATAAATATAATACAATACTTATATAAGGAGTATAATAAATTTACATAAACTTACTTAGATAAATATAAGCGGGTGGAGGATTACGCCCCGGCAGGGAGATCAAAAGGCCGGGGGTTAGGGCTGTAGGCTGAGAAATCGGCGGACAATCCTAGCCGAGTCGAGTAATACCGCCTTCTGCATCCTGGCTGCGAGCGAACCGTCACGGATACCCAGCTGCCTCAGATGGTGAGCGAGGCTAACCGGGATCAAACCGTTGGCAGATATAACGATAGGGATGATTTCAGTGGAATCAACACCCCACATGTCGACAATCTCGTGCGCCAGATCCAGATATTTACGTTTTTTCTCTGTTTCGGCTTTCACGAGGTTCTCGTCATGCGGGATGGTAATGTCCACTAAAAACACCCTCGACTGTGCCCTATCCATCACCACGATATCAGGCTTGTTCGCCAGTATCGTCCTGTCCGTGGCGATAGGCCGGTCCCAGTAGAGCCGGACTCCGTCGCGTTCGAGTACTGGCGCCGGTGTGTACTGGTAGTACGGCACCCTCTGTTCCAGAAGACAATACATTAGAGCAAGCTCTTGATGAAGAATTTTGGCCACTTGATTATGTCTGTGCAAGTACTCAGTGTTGGCAAGCGCTGAACACCCCGAAAGCACATGTCTGAGTGACTCGCCGGGATGACGACAAGCTCGACAGAAGTCGGGACTGCCATCCTTCAGAATGTGCTTCCGGTAGTTGTTCGTCTTAACCACCTGATCCTGTAGTGCACAGACAAAACCTTCGGTTTCCCCAAAGAGGTCCCCGAATCGCAGCCACTGCACGGAGGCCTTAACATCCACGTGAGGTGCGTGGAGCGCCTTGTAAAACCGTCCATGCAGCTCCTTCTCCATCCATACGGTCTCCCGGTCAGAGGTGCTAAGTACAACCGGTCTTCGCCATTCCTCTTTGGCCAGGGATAACGGGGTGAGACCTTTGTCACATACTATAACTTCACCATGCATAGCGCTCTCCCTCCTCGTCTCAAAGTAAGCCCTGAGGCTGCACACCTCACGGTTATGCATGGACTTGGCGCTTAATAGGCCTCGGCCACCACACTTCCGCGGGATGTACAGTCTCATGACCGACGATTTCGGGTGATGCATGCGATGGTAAGTCATAGTCGTGCGGACTCTTCTGTCCAGGGCGTCGAGTTCGGTCTGAGTCCATCTGAGCACGCCAAATGTGTACAAGAGAGTGGGCATGACCCAGCCGTTATAAGCTCGGACCCTGTTGGCGCCCGACAAGTAGCTCCGAAGAACTTTTGTCAGCCGTCCAAAAAAGACCTCGCAAACCGCCTGTTTCATATCCACCTCCTGCACCCCTATGCATTGTGACATGCCCAGATACCGGTAAGATTCAGCTTCGGAAAGGGTCTTGAAGTTCGAAAGCTCTAGGCTAATTTCAGCCGATTGCGTCACCTGTCCCCTGTCTACATGTACGACCGCACACTTATCCACTCCAAGCTGCATCCTGATGGAGCCGCTGAACTCAGTAGTGATTTTCAGCAACTCCATAAGGCGTGCAGGATTAGGTGCCAGCAGCTTGAGGTCATCCATGTAGAGAAGGTGGGAGACTTTAGTACCTCCTCTCCGAAACTGAAAGCCTGTCCCCGAACGCTCCAGCAGAGTGCTTAAAGGGTTCAAGGACAAGCAAAACCAAAGTGGGCTCAGACAATCACCCTGGAAAATACCCCTTCGTATCCGGATACGGTCATCGACACCCCTGGAGACAAAGGATCGTACTCCATTGCCCCATGCATACTTCGAGGAAGTCTCGAACTGCACTGTCGATCTTGTACAGCTCGAGGACCCTCAGAAGCCATGAATGAGGCACCGAGTCGAATGCCTTCTTGTAGTCGATCCAGGCAGCAGAGAAGTTCCGACGGTTACGTTTGACAAGCTGGCCCGCAACAGAGTCAATGATAAGGAGCTCCTTTGTGCCGCGGCCGCCTCCACGGCATCCGTTCTGAGCTGCAGACAAGATGTTAAATTCGTCAATATGACGAGAGATCTTGCAGCTCAGAACGGATGTCAGTGTCTTGAAGATGGAAGTTAGACACGTTATGGGGCGGTAGTTAGTAGGATCCGCGGTGTTGGTGGACTTAGGAGCTAGGTGAGTGATCCCAGTAGTGAAGAGGTTCGGAAGCGTTTTCCGCTCTATCGCCTCTTGGTATTGTCGAGCCAAGGTCGCATGGCATACCGAGAACCCTTTCAGCCAATAGTGATGCAGGCCGTCGGCCCCCGGGCTCTTCCAGTTCGGTGCCCGCCGGACCGCATCAGCTACGTTCTCCGAAGAGATGGCGATCGGGTTCATCGGTTCGATTCTAGCACATGCTTCCTGAACCGCCGCAATCCAAGGGCCCTCCTCATGCTCTACCTCCCGTGACCATATATTTCGCCAAAAGGCGACGAGGTCAGCCGTATTTGGTTTTTGGGAAGTAGAGCATGGCGTCGGGTTCTCCAACTTCCTGTAGAACCTCTTCTGATCACTCACAAAGAGGCGATTTTGTCGGAAGCGCTCAACTCTCTCAGAGTACCTACGAATACGCTTCCCCCATGCCGCGATTCTCTGCTTCAGGCCGTCGATGCGCTCCGTCAGTTTCTCAGCTATATCAGGCTGGTCTAGTCTGACACCTAGCCCGTTGAAAGCTATTCTAACGGAGCGCACAATCCTTGGCCTAGTGTTGCCCGACCTGAAGCTTTGCAGTCTGCCAATGAGGGCCCTGGCCAAGCTGATACGGCGTTCTATTCTCTTCTTCCAGGCTGGTACGTCACTACTCTTATTAGTAGTGCGTCCAGGCTCCTGGGTTTTTGCTCCGATGAAGCGGTGTACCGCTAGAGCTGCACCGAAGAGAATAGAACCCGTATCATCCAAGCCCAGACTGCAATCCAAATATGGAGGTAGCAGCCTGTTAGCTGCCTCAATGGCACCCCGCGTCGCAGCATTAAGGGGAAGTCGGGAGAGTCGTGGTCTCTGTTCTAGAGGAGTGCTCCGGATCTCAGAAATCGCCTCCTCCAAAATCCCTCTCATCTGCTCTACTTTTTGGGAGACTGCTCCTTCAGCGATCGCATCTACAGGCACTTCGCTACGAACGCTTTCCTGTTGCGTTACAACTGCGTTATGCTCTGTAGACACGGGTTCGACTTCAGGAGCAGCCTCACGTCGTAATCGTTCGAGCTCGGCAGCGTTGAATACGCCCTTTCGTTGGATGTACCGAGCTCTATCTGCCAGGTTTTGCTCCGTGACAGTAATATTTGGCTCGAGCAGCAGGAACTCGCGGTGCATTACTGCTCGGTAGCCAGTCCGACCGGTTCCCCCCCCCTACGGCCCTAAAATACGCTCGCATGACATTTTAATTCATTGAAAGAGTCCATCTCATGCGGCGCACTCCACCAGCGGCGGGCGCCGAATGCTGAGTCCATTGAGACTCTGTCGGCGCCAAGCCAACTGGTGGGGATGGTGGATACGCCGACCGGCTAGGTGGTGGTGCCGGTCGGCGGGGGTTGCTGGCGGCCCGCATGCTGCCACGTCCAGCGCCAGCTCCAGACGCGCCCTGGCGTCCCCCAGGCAACGGCCCTATGCGCTTTCCTTTCTTTGTCTCCATCATCCATGTGTTTAGAGTGCTGAATTACTCACCCGCAGAGGCACTCCAAACTCTCCGAGGAGGCTGCGTTGGTGTTATGCAGCTTTGATTGCCTTTAGTCGCCTTTTACGACACCCTAGGCGGAGGATGGGTTGGTCCTATTCTGCTCTGCCGGGAACCACACGGCCATTATTATTATTTATTATTATTATTATTATTAAAAAGAGTTTAATACAATAATAAAATATTTAATTTTTATAGTTTTTCATTGTTCAGTTTTTTATTGCATATTTGCTGAAAAATTATAAATTCTATCTGGTGGTGATATTATTTGAAATTATTAATATTTATAATAAATTGCACAAGTCGACTAGGCTATGGTTTTGATTAAATTTGTGTAAATATTTCTGCAATTCTGAGAAAACTGTCGTCATTTTTGTCGTCTCTTATTTTCAATCATACCGCACTTAAAGCTTCTGTAAGAGACGGAGAAACAAAATTAAATCTAGCTTTTCAGAAAATGAAATTTTGAAATAAATAATGAAACTGACTGCTTTAAAGCGAAATTGCATGTAAAATTGTTTTTATTCAAATACATTGTTTATAACGATATTATAAAAAACTTTAAACTTCACAAATTAATTTTTAAAATAACTTTCTTACTTTAGTCGTGCTCCTAATTCAAAATATACGTTAAAAATCTTTAAAGAACCAGACTTAGTATATAATCTGTACTGTAAAAATAATTTTAATGATGGAAAAACGTTGGTATTAACGTGAGCTGATTACCAAAATCAATTTCAAGATCAAATTTTAAAATGTTATCTAAATACAAATGTATACAAAATTAATTTTAAAAGAGTGACTACTAAATTTCTTGCCGTTTCTTATTGGTAGTAGTACATTCTAAGCCTGTAGTAGTGCCGCCGGAATATACCTTTTATAATCTCACTTTAAAAAGTATACCTTTAGTTTAAGTTGTGTTATTTGATGCATATTCAGTAGTTTTGTGGAGATTTATTCGTTTGCCTATAACAAATTTTCCTATTTGTAGGGAAAAGTTCGCTGCTTAGACACAGAAACAAGTGATAAAGTTACATAGAATTTCAGTTTTCAAAGATTTTGCTAGATTATTTAGAATGGAGATTTCAGGTTACCCAATCAAGAGTCGAAAGACTGTCGAAGACAAATCCAAAAACACAAAAATCATAAAAATCGGTCCACACGTTCTCGAGTTATAAACGGTGTAACGAACACGACTTTCTTTATATATATAGATTACAACTTAAATAGCTATAACCATACAACTTTGAATAATCAACAAATACATAACGACCAAGACCATAGTACACTAAGGTACTAAATGCAAAAAAAAAATTGTTAAATACGGGCGAGTCTCATTCTTTTGGCTGAAGTTTTGGTCAGCGCGATTCAAAAAATTATATGAAATATTCTGCGCCATCTATCGTATAATGGTAGAATATCGTTTTTATATTTAGACAAACATAATTTAACATAATAGTATATTAATTGAAAATGATGTTTATCGAAAATATTAAAACGATTTCTATTCCTTTCCGACATATTTAGTAAAATTTTAAGTTTAACAAAATAATAACTCAAAAATAAGTTTTGTAAGTTTTTAAGATTCGTTAGACCAGATGGCGTCTATGTCGCGTAGACGTATTTCTATTTTCTTAAATATTTATTTTTAAATTTAATTACAATGAAACAAAAACTAAATTATACTGTGAGTTATGTATAATTTATATATATTAAAGTTATTTACATTGGTTTTGTACTTTTTACGTGATACGTGCACACAAAAAAAAACGATAAGAGATGGCGCTGATTGAAATAAAAGCGCGCTATTAAAATTTATTCTTGATGATATATAGTGTATTAATGAAACGGAGGTTTTAACAGATTTATTATTAGTATAGATGTTTATCTATAATATAAAAATAAGTCGAGTTTCCATTCCGAGTTAATAGATCTATGATTTTCCAACATTGTTTTCAACACATGCCCGCTGCAAGAAAAAAAAATTTGCTACCATTTTTTTTTTATCAACGTTACGAGTTCTTTGCAGTTTTGTCGGCAACTTTCCTCCTGAAAAGACCCTTACTGACTGACGATTGTCTCTTATTTTTCGAATCATCTTTATATTAATACGTGAAGCAAAAACTTTGTATCCCTTTTTACGAAAATTATGCTGGCGGAGAAGTATGAAATTTGGCAACACTACACACACTACGTCACAGTCATATGTACAATGTACATAATATACACAATTTTTTTTATTGTCAAAGTCTGTTGTCAATACGGTTTTACAGGTCTTGTAACGGATTTTTTATCGAACACAGTTTTAAATACAGGTATTACAACGATTTTTTATTCGAAATTTTTTATCACAAATCAGGTTCAAAGACTGCTGCATATGCTCACCATGCTATGCGCAATCATATTTTTATGATGTTGACAATGCTGTTAATTATAGATTAGGTCGAATTACGACCACTAGGCGACCACTAGTATTGATAAATCCACGTTTCGTCGCCTGTGATGATTTCCGAAACATATCTTGACGTTCCGTTTTCGTAGACGCATTTCGCGGCACCAATCCGTACTGGCCTGTTTTTCAGAGTCTGAGAGCGAACGTTGAATCCAAATACAACAAAGCTTTCTCATTCCAAGATGCTGATACAAAATATTGTTAATGCTCCCCGAACTAAGGCTATGAATCTTCTCAAAGTCCGAGTAAGTAATTATTGAGTCTTCTCGCACCATCATTTCATTAGTCCACACATTTTACTTCCGTTTGTTCGGTACCACTTCTATGGTCATCTTCGAAGTTTGTTTTACTCCTTTTAAATCAACTGAACCATCTAAAAACTGTTGCTCAAGATGGGGCAGGGCCTCATGTAATCGTTGAAGGCCAAGTTTTTTAGTTAAACCAAATTTAAAATCATAAAATATCATAGCACGCAAATGTTCGCGGTTAAGCACCAACGTTGCAAAAAAAAAACGCGGGAACTTCGCGGGAGAAAAAGACACGAAATAATAATAAAGCCTTGTTAAAACTCAAGGTTTTAAAATAATATTAAAATAAGTTTGTTTTTCCATATTTTGCATCGTCATATAAAATAAATTTTCAGTTGTAAGCAGCGTCCTCTTCAACATACTAGGAGGCTTTGGTACTTTAGTATAATTTATTCTTTACGACTGTAATATTTATTAATTATTGTTAGGATTTCATAATAGACAAATATTTAAATTATAAGTTATAGGATGCTAATCTTCCAGGAACTAGATAACCTCACTGATTGTGAGGTGCCAGGCACTCGTCCACTGTACTCGCTAGATAAAACGGGCCTTAGTATAAACGCTAGCGCTGGTCTGGAATTCAGTATAAATTGAAAAGATATAGCAAAAATCTGCATTGTTGACCTTTTAAAATTATTTCGTTGGATAATAAAATAAATAATTAGTATAATTTACATTTTACATTTTATATTGCCAGGAAACCTTTGCGGTGTCTGTTTCACGACTTTTCATCATTAAAATAATCAACAACACACTGTAATTTTTTTTTAATCGTACATTTTAAGCTCGGCGGATTGGAAATTTAAAACTCTCGGGCCGATTTTTTTTATACGTATTATAACTTGACTAAATATTTTTATCGTACGTTTTAAACTCGGCTGATTGGAAATTTAAAACTCTCTGGCTGATTTTTTTATACATATATGGTATACCTTGCCTCAAATAAGATAAAAAGTTTTGTTTTGTTGTTTGCAACAAATATTAGTAGTAGAATTAGGGATTATTCTTCAGTCTCCATTTCTCAATACAACCTGAATAGTACATCACTGGTGCAAAAGAATATATTCCTGTAATAGGTATAGGTATACATTATTACCTATGTACATAATTACGGTGTGTATAATATTTCCTCATACATTTAAGTAAGCTGTAAATGAAAAAAACTTCTTGTATTCAATCTAGAAAACGCTCAAATGAATAAAGAGATAAGTTCAAAATTTCGAATATTTAAAAATAAATCAGTCTGTGAATAATTTTTTTTTATATACAAACTGGAATGCTCACGTGCACTCAAAAAACGTTCCTACGGCCGGGATTACATCTCTTTCTACCATGGATTCAAGGCACCTCTCGTAAGAAAGAGACAAAATACTCAACGAAATGCTCAGAACGATTTTTCACTTTACATGTTATAAGCCAATGTCAATCTTATGTCAAAAATTTCAAGGTGCATATTTGAATATACAATTTTATTAAGTGAGCGTTCCAGTTATGATATAAATTCTTTGTTTTTTTCACATAACTGAGAGATACTTATTGACATTGATGATTTTTTCGTTATAAAATCAAACTTTATTTATTTTTTATAAATAAAAATTATTGTCAAATGAATACAAATATTTACAACATGACATAGCGCAATATGCAGTCATAATACCAATTGGAACCTTTGATACCGAATTTCTATATGCAACGAAATAAAAATAAAAACTCTAAATGTCAATTTCAAAAAATATGTACCTACGGATCAGTAACTTTTGCCAATTTTTACATTTTTTAACAATTTTGACATTATAAATCGTGACTGACATATTGGTACCTATATAGGCAGATGAGCGTTTGAATCTAAAGATGTACCCAATATCATGGAATATAAATACTACTATATTCCATGCCTAAGATGATCACAAGATGATCAATACAACAAAACTGTCAATTTTACGTGATTGATAAATGTCTACAAATGCAATTGAAACAATTACAAATCTTATTGCGTAATCGATTTTTACCGCTAAAAGCCATTAAAAGTATCGATAAAACGTTTTCATAAAATCACTGATAATATATACAATGTCGATAATCGGACTTAAGGAACTAAATGTAAGTATGAGTAGAACGTCAATTTCTATTGTTACGTAAAATATATGTCATTTGCTACTACGAGTATATTTAAATTCCTAAGCTTGCCTAAAAAACCCAAAACGGAGAATAACCGAAGGACGAATATTTAGATTTCCATTAATAGTAAATATTGTAGCAGCAACAAGGAACAAGGAGGTTAATAAAGTTGTTTAGTGTTGTTTACTGTATATGTTCTACTGCATTCCTAAGGTTAGTACTCCTAATAAGAACAAGTACGAATATTATTAATATATAATTTATTATATAATTTCGTAAATGACAGGAAACTTCTCCCAAGACATTTTCAACAGGGAACACAAGAATTTACTACTAAATTCATCGATACTAGGCACAATCTGAACCCGCCACTTTCCAGTTAATAACTATATGTTCAGTCCACTGGATGAAAATTTTTACGCTGTTTAAAGCTAAGTTAAAAAAAAAGATTAATAAAGTTAATTTAAACGACTTCGTTTATGACTGATGATGAGTAGTCGCCTCAACGCCGTGCGCCGGCGGTCGCGGATTCGACTCCCGCTCGGGACAGATGTTTGTTTTTGTACAAATATTTGTTTCCGGTCTGAGCGTATGTCCTTGTGGGTCTCCCCACCGTGCCTCGGAGAGCATGTAAAGCGGTCGATCCCAGCTGTTATCATAGACACCTGATGACGATCGTTACTCATGTTAGGGAAATTATCCGCCAAGCCGCACTAGAACAGCGTGGTGGATTAAGCTCCAACCCTTCTTTTATATGGAAAAGAGGCCTTCGCTCAGCAGTGGGTTGTTTACAGGCTGATACAGACTTAGATTATAATCAAAATTCCAAGTTTCACTCTCAAATATTGGTATTAGAAAAAACAGAAATGCAAACTGCAAATAAAATATTATATTACATAGATTATGTGATTGATATTGTGATTATATTAAATATTTTATGTGATTAAATTCTAGGATTTTATATACTGTATGTGAAAACACGAACCTTTACGATTTAAACCGAGACATCCCGAGTGTCACAGTGGAAATTACGTGCAATAAATTTGTATATTATTATTATTATTTATAATTAAGTGAAAAAATGACAATGAGTTCAGATGAATATGACACTGAACTTAACGGTGACGAGATTATTCGTAATTTTGATGACGAAGCCAAAATTAGTGTTGTTATGATGGCGCATGACCTTTTTTGGCGTAAATAATACGTATGAATATTTTTTTTGTTATTCATACGATTATCGAAAAAAAAATTTTTGTTATGTTGTTTCTTTTTTTTTTAAGTTACAACCTTAAAGTTATTTATACCTATATGGTTACAACGCGTCGTCCCTAGTTAAAAAACTAGTTTTTGCTAAATGCCCTTGTTAAATAAAACAAGAAGTAACGCTCAAAAAAAAACAAAAAATGTCCTAACAACCTATAAATAAAAAAACCTAACAACATAACATTAAAAAAATATCTTTCGATAATCGTATAACAAAAAAATTATTCCTACGATAATTTTTTTAATATTTTTTTTCAAGTCAAAAATGGTCATGCGCCATCATAATAACATAGTTATGATGTTTTGAAGTCATAACGCACCTCTAAAGAAAAAATCAGCCTTAAAATCGGTGGTGGCGCGATACCGAATATTTACCCAAAATAATAACGGATTTATTGCCTGAGAAATATAAAAGACACTATATTTTCCCGTAAAACCTGTAAAATAGGGGATTAGTGTTATTCTGTGTCACATACGAATTATTAAAAGGAAATTGTTAGGTTAAACTATGTGATTTTTCATAACTTTGACATTTAAAAGTTAATAATATACATACTGGCATAGGGACGAAAGTTGACTCATGCGTTTTAAATTAATTCATGATTTGGCCAATGAAAATTGAACTTCCAATCCAGGCGCTATAAAAAATTGTATACGTTACACGGGAGGCAAATGAGACTACGCAACCCGGGTTTTTGGTGGTAATAGGTAATAACGTAATATACTATTACAGTGTTGTCAGCGTATTACTTCCGTAATTATTTAAAAAAAAATATATTCACTTCATCAATCGGGACTTTTAAAGTACCTAATTTATGGCTTGTTTACATTTTATCTTACGGCTCGCTGAATACGGTATAGTATAGGTATAATATGCAATATTAGTTAATCAATAGACGTCAAATCGTTGTCAGATTTTAATCAAAAATTTAGTGTTGACATCTGTTTGCCTTAAATATTTTTTTTCTTTTTACGTGTTTTTTGTAAAAAAAGAAATATTTTATTGTGTCATGGAAAAACTAATAATCCAATGTTTAATTTAAAAACATTGTTTGTTCCAAGTATACAACTTATAAACTTTTATTAAACAGCAGACTGATATAGGTGTAGATTCAATTTTTTAGTAAATGTATACTCATATAACATATTAATAATTCGGGGAGGGAATTGAACTCACAACCTTGGAGCAGAAAGCAGTAGTAAATTAAAATTGACCATCAGTTTATACCACCATAAACTATGTAGCATATTTATATTTATTTAATTTATGTCTTCCTTTAACAAAAAAGACGGTAGCATCCGTCCAATTGATATTGGGACCATATTTCGCCGATTGGTATCTAAATTAGCATGTTTGCATATAATCTCTACCCAAAGACAAAATTTCAACCAATACCAGTCTGTTTTGGAAGTAAAGGAGGCTGTGAAGCAGCAGTTGATTCAACCCGTACATTTTTAAAAGTAAATGAGGCGAAAGTGCTACTGAAAGTTCATATAAAGAATCCTTTTAATTCTTTAGAATTAAATAATATATATATTCCTGGACAAAACTGACAAATTGGGTACACTAAATTTTCATATTGCCTATACTATTTTGAAAGATTGTCTTTTTGTCCCAAAATTAATGTACATACTTCGCACGAGCCCAATTTGAAAATTCTCTGGCCTGATCCAAGTCCAAATTAAAGATATTACAGACGCAATAGAAAATTGGGGGTTGAGGTGTCCTAATGACGATATCGGTATACGCCATTTGTTCACAATACTCATGAAAACTCGGAACAAAATCTTACAAGAGACAAAAACCGTCGAAACATTAGGTCTGTCTTATGTCAGCGTGACAGCCTTAAGAACAGGAGCCGCTGCGAAAAGAATGAAATGACTAAACGACACAAATATTCGTCACTCGTCAGAATTTATGTCTTTGTGCCGTTTGTGTCGAAACACTTGGACCTTGGAGTGCTTTTTTCTAAAGCCTCTGCCAGTGCTTTTTTCTAAAAGAATCGACCCCACGTCTCATAGCCTACACTGGTAACAGCAGGGCTGGTGCATTTTTTTTCCAGAAAATTGGAATTGCTGAAAAACGGTGAAATGCTGCCAGTATTCTTGGCGCCATTCCACGCGGACATGACTTATACCAAAATTGTCTCAAAATAATTAGTTTAAGTTTTGCACTGTAAATATATACTAGTATAATAAGTATATGTGTAATATTTTTTTTAAATAGGTTTATACGATAAAGCGTTTCATGAAAGCACTAACGCTTAAATTAACGCTTTCAAAGACAAATAAGAAATCATTTTTTCTCCGAAGTGACAGACAATTTATGAGACGTTGAATGTGCATACGTACGTTTATATGCATTTATCTATATAATATACGTAGTGTATGTATCTTAATATTTATATGTTGAGCGTATGCTTTATACTATATTTTTTACTGTTTTTTTTTTTCTTGTACTACTATACTTCCTATACCCCGCGGTAACAACATCATTTCTAGAGATAAAAGTTAGCCCTTACAAAATTTCAATCTGACTAAAAATTTTAGTCAGATGATCATCTGACTTAAATTTTTTTTACTGTGCAATAAATAATATAATAATATGTTGTATAATATAAGATATATCTTACAACACAACCATTATTAATTAAATAAATTTCCACTTCAACTGCTATTTTATATTGATTTTAAGAAAAAAATATACTAAACTTATTGCTAAACGTTTGCCCTTAAATGAGGGAGTCGAATACTGTGTGTAACTGGTAACACTTTGGTACTAAAATAAATATTTTATCGTTTTCATTGACAGCTTCAGAAAATTTTAAGATGATTTAATTGAGATATTTATAACTTTTTTATTTTTAAGGAATCCTTACTCGTTTCTTTACTAATTTCAAGTATCAAACACGAAAAATCTCGATAGACCTAAAACATGTTTTTTTTTTTTTTGACGTTATAACGTCTTCTAAATCGATTAATGCCGGCTGCACGTACGAAGAAGTGTCACGTGTCGCTAGCGAGACCGCGGGACAAGCGATAGAGAGGCACGATCGGCCTAAGCGTTCGGCTTGTGAATGAAAAACAAAAACTCAGATTGGAGGATCTTAAATATCACACATGTATATAAGTTGTAAATAAATTGTTAACAGCACATTGTTACTTGTAATTAATCTGTATAATTTGTGCAAATAAATGTTAATTTATCGAAAGAAATTGTAATTAATTGAATGAACTCATTCCTTGTATAACTCAGTGATAATAATTCAGTTCAATTCATAAAGTATGCATTTTTTTTTCAAAGTTTTCCTATGACGTCATCACGTAAAATTATCGTCCGTAAACCGACTTTACAGACAACAAAAATTTTTTTTTTCACTAATTGTCATTGCGTCCATTCGTTATATATGTTATTGGAGTTATCAGTTATAATATTATTTATTCTTATGTCCACTTCCCTGATAACTCCAAGAATGTTTTTTTTTTTTCGTTTTGGTAGCTTAAAAATTTCACGGAACTCAGAAATTATTTTATCATTCAAATTACGAGAGTAAGACTACTATAGTCTACTACTAGATTCGATGAAGGTATGGTTTGGTCATAGAATTTTTTATTAACAATAGCAAAAACAAGACAGCTGATATTACTAATTTTTATATATGTAGCCTCATTATTTGAACAAGCTGATAATAAGAGACGCCTTGATCGAACTATGCATTTGAGTATAGAGGAAGAGAGATAGTAAATTGCATTAATATTTAGCTAATAAGAAATACCTGCTATAGCTGCTGCTAAAAAATTATATAAAGTCAAAATTTTCTTAGATAAAATAATAATAAATGAAAGAAACACACAATACAAATTAAAATTTATAGCTTGACTTTTGCCAGTAACGTATATGACACAAATACATAAAATAGTAATTAGGGAATAAGCGTCTGTTTTGTTCTTGTGCTGTCTTATCTTCAAATTTATTTTTACATATACCTATGAAATGAGAACGATCGAGAAAGAACTAGCGGAAGCGATTTCGCCCACTCTTTGTTTTTTTCACGCTACGCTTATGGTCCTAATAGCAATCTAATTGCTAAAATTTGAAGTTATAAAATTGTATAAATCATTAATTAAAATTATTTGAATATGGTTACAAAGATTAATTTTCTGTCGATCTTATAATCAACATCATAAAGAGGTTCGCGTATTTGTTCAATAACACGAGACTGGCAGTATGCATTTCATTCACTCATCAAGTGGCTTATGTCCACGCTAAGATTGTCTTTATTGAGATAAATGCTTTTTTTTAAAGATTAAAGACGATGAGACTTTTTTACATACACACGCATGCATACAAAACACATACACAAACATGCACACACGTACACACATACAAACACTGACACACAAACACACGTATATGGAACCTACACTGTAGGACTTATACAATAGTAAAAATCCTTAGCTACACCTATTCTCAAAAATATTATAACTAAGATGGCCTAATCTTATCCTTGTACTGGAAAAATATCTCTTCTTCTATGAAATGGAGGGAGGAAAGAAAGCGGCTAGTTGCTTGGCGCAGACTGTTTAGTATTTTCTAAGTTTTCCCATATTGCATTTTCTATACATTTATTTATGACTCGCCATATGTATTACTATTAATTTCACACACAGACAAAATACCTGAAGTTTTAGTTCTTTAGTAAGACTACTCGATGAAAATTAAAATATGATCACTACAAGAGTAGCAATAAAAAATATTATAAAAACTAGTAAATGAAATTAACTGACATCACCATTCTCCACTCATCCTTAAAAGTGAATGCTATGTTACATGTATTTTTTATTTCTAGTATTTAAATCCACAAATACTTCAAACTTTGTATTTCTAACTATGAAAATGTCCAGCTTTCACACAAACTTTACACTATTTTTATTTTTAAAAGATCTCTCTGTTTGGGATAGTAAACGAGTATCTAGAGCAGTGATTCCCAAAGTGGTCTATATCGACCCCTAGGGGTCTATGACAACCTGCAAGGGGTCTACGTCAGCGAAAAAAAATTTGGGGGTCCATAAAATGAAAATGGGGGTCCACGATAGTGGATCTCGACACATACACTGATAGTACCTATTTACTTACATCATACTATCTTATAATATCAAAACATGTACATTATTTATAAAAGTACCTATGAAGTAAAAAAATTATTATATATGTTTATAAAATTGTGTAAGTTGTAGGATGTTGGTATTCGCTGTGTGGTCGCAATACATTTTGAACTTGTAAAAATCTGAGAGTCAACTAAAACTTATTGTTATGTTATTTTATTTATAATTTATTTATGTTTCTTTGATGTTACGTATATTTTACATAACAGATACAAAATTTTATTTTGAGTAGTTTTAATTTAAATTTAATTAATAAATGTATAAATTAACATGTGTTTTTACTTTAAGTTTTTAACACTAAACTTCACTACAGTTAGAAATTTACAGGAAATCAATATCAGGTAAGTAGGGGGTCTACCCAACACGGAAAAACATCGCAAGGGGTCTACGACACAAAAAAGTTTGGGGAACTCTGATCTAGAGTTAATAGTTCAGGCTTGGCGATGACAAATCAATCAGTCGGTTAATCAGGCGGAACATTATTTTATAAATACATAATTAACATTGTAATTATGTTAAATAAATAAACTGAACTAAAATGAATCGGCTTGTATATGTTCCACCGCTGTGGAAAGGCCTCTTCCTCATGTTGGAGAAGGGTTGGAGCTTAATCCAACAAGCTACTCCACTGCGGCTTGTACAATAGAGTCGATCGCTATCAGATGTCTGTGATAACCGTGAACGACGGCTTCACGTGCTCTCCGAGGTACTGAAGGGAGACTAACAAGAACATACACCTAGACCGGAAAATATAATTGTACGAAACAAATACCTGCTCTGAGCGGGAATCGAGCCCGCAACAATTGAATGAATTATTGATTTCATCTTTGAACGCGTCGCAGGTCAATTTCCATACACAACATTGTGTTAATTACTTCAATTTGTCAAGAAGCTTATGGGTTTCAAAACATTACGTTACGACTCAGATGAACAGAACAATAAGTATGAACGTCTTTCAGTCTAGTTAGTTAATACTAAGTAATTAAAAACGTCGCAATGCCATCGCCATATCAAATTTACCTGAATTTACTCTTAGTTTGATGTTTTTAATTCTATAACGTTTATCAGTAAACATATTATATCTAAATTAATTGTATGTAAATACTAATAACCGAATTAATATTTCGCAAAATGCAGATTTTTTCTAGAACGCAAAAGCTTGGCTTATAAATAATAATCACAAAAAACAAAAAGTGCTCTGTACCTGTGACCAGACCTACCTCGGGTTATGTATTTCGATGCATTGAATTTGAATTTCAGGTCAGTTTGCTCAAGTTGTTTTTTTGCAATTTACTTAAAAATTTGAAGGTATACTTCAAATTTTTAAGTAAATTCCAAAAAAAACCACTAAAATTGTCCAAAAATCGCGAAAAAAGTTGTTTTTTTCGTAATAAATCAATTATATTTCTTATGTATTTCGAGGCGCTGAATTCTAATACTCAGTTAGTTTGGCCCTTCAGCCCTCTAAATTTAGATTAAATTGCAAAAAAACACTGCAAACCTCTAAAAATCGTAATTCAAATTAAATTAGGATTCAGCGCATCGAAACATAACCCTAGGTTGGTCTGGTACAAAGCACTTTTTTTTTGCGGGCTTGTGTAATTTATTGAAAGAAGACGAAAGTGAAAATTTTATAAATATTTTTATGATTTTTAAGCGCTAAAAATTAGAATTTGACATTTATATTTTTTTTTAATTTAATGACTAATTAATTTTACAATATCAAAATTAAGAATAGGTAAAATTATAAAAAAAAAAAAAAAAACTATTCACATCATTATTATTAGTTATAAATTTAGCTTATACAGTTATATTTTTATTGTATTTCGCTTTAATAAAATACAGGATACTTTTATATGGATTAAAAAACAATAATAATTTCAAAACTTAAAAATTCGCGAAATGTATTTGTTAATGTTACCAATAAAACATGATTTTTTCTGATTCATGTTTCAAAACGGATTATTTACAGTGCTCAAAATATTAATATTCTTAAATTATTATTTTATATATTTATTATAAAAATTCACACAGCATTTTATTTTGGTCATCATAATCACTCAAATAAGATTTTTTAAGACTTAGGTATACGTCTTATAAACTCACACGTGCGCACAAAGTTAACAAAGAAAAGTAACTTTCTAGTTAAAGTACAATCACATTTTGCAATCCCATAAATGAAATATAAAAATATAAAAAAACTACGGACAAGACGCGTTGTTTAAATCATTACAAAAAAAATGGACCAGAAATTTCAATAAAATCACGAAAATATTATAAGTTTTATGCTTTTAATCAAATTCAAATTAAATGTGTTGAAATATAATTTTTATTTTATTAGTATCAAAGATTTTAAATTTAATATTTCGCATGTTTTCGATACGTTATATAGCAATAGATATACGTAACAACTATAAAGTAGTCGTTACAATACAATATTTAATAAAATTTATAGGTACTTACGAACAGCGACATTACTTAGTGTTATATACAAACTTTTTAACGCGCCCGAAAATTCAGCTAGCGACGACACGAGCCGCTGTGTACTCCACGAGTGATAGCGAACTATCTGACCGATTGCATCCTGCATGTGGAGGTGTTGTACAGTGCAGGCATACTCGATAGAACAGGCGCGGTGTACCTGTTGAAACAAGCTTACGTATAGACTAGTGTAGCGTTTTGATGTTTTAAAAATTAAAATTATTAACTAATTATAATTTTGAAAAAAGTAATATATATATTATAATATAATATCCCTATATTTAGGCTTAAGAATAAATTGTTTGGTTTCATGTTATATTTAAGAAATACAAATAATTTGATAAATAATTTAACCAGTTTAAATAATTTGGTAAAATAATTTGGTACCACTTCTTCTATATGGGCAAGAGGCCTTCGCTCAGCAGTGGGTTGTTTACAGGCTGATAAAGTACATTACAGTAATAATTTGGTAACGTTGACGTTTAACACACATGGCTTTTTTAAATATAAAAATTATAATATTCACTCTACGTTTCGAAATAAATAACCTTACAAATAAATAAATGCTAATTTTCTTTCATAATATGGAAATTCTTACAATGAAGCTGTTTTATATTTAGTCGTCGAACACGCTAATCTAGGAAAGCTCAGGACGGTATAAACATATCGCTACGACTCATACTTGTATACATGATATTATATATAATTTAAGACCCGTGAATTCTAATAATAATAAATAAACGCCGTATGGTTCCCGGCAGACTAGAATAGGGAAAACACATCCTCAGCCTAGGGTGTCGTAAAAGGCGACTAAAGGCAACTAAAGCTGCATAACACCAACGCAGCCTCTTCGGAGAGTATGATTGCCTCTCCGAGTGAGTAATCTAGCACTCAAAAATCATGGATAGAAAAAGTAAAAAGAAAGCGAATAGGGCCGCTGACTGGGGGGGGGGGCACCACCACCGATGCCGAGCTACTTAAAGAAATACTAAAAGGAAACTATAGCCTGCATATGAAAAAAATTGTGATAGACACTAGTATTATGCCATGCCTACTATATGGCTGCCAAACCTGGGTATTCACAAAAGAAATAAAACAAAAAATAGAGAAGACACAAAAGGCAATGGAGCGAAGCATACTGCGGATTAGAAAGATACATAAAGTACGAAGTGAGGTCATAAGAAAGAAAACAAAGTTTACGGATGCACTAAAACACGCTCTAACAATTAAGTGGCAATGGACTGGCCATATACCTATAGACTAATTTGATAACTATAACCAACACTAGTTTTTCTTTTTAAGCACAGCAAATTACTAACAACATTTGAAATGTAAATTAAGGGTTATGGAATAAACGGCTTTATTATTTTTATTGCTACACTCCACCCGTTCAATATTTAAATAAATATATATAATATAATATATTAATATATACTTTTGGCCACTTGGTTATGTCTGTGCAAGTACTCAGTGTTGGCAAGCGCTAAACACCCCGTAAGCACATGTCTGAGTGACTCGCCGGGATGACGACAAGCTCGACAGAAGTCGGAAGTGCCATCCTTCAGAATGTGCTTTCGGTAGTTGTTCGTCTTAACCACCTTTTCCTGTATTGCACAGACAAAACCTTCGGTTTCCCTAAAGAGGTCCCCGAATCGCAGCCACTGCACGGAGGCCTTAACATCCACGTGAGGTGCGTGGAGCGCCTTGTAAAACCGTCCATGCAGCTCCTTCTCCATCCATACGGTCTCCCGGTCAGAGGTGCTAAGCACAACCGGTCTTCGCCATTCCTCTTTGGCCAGGGATAAGGGGTGAGACCTTTGTCACATACTACAACATCACCATGCATAGCGCTCTCCCTCCTCGTTCCAAAGTAGGTCCTGAGGTTGCACACTTCCCGGTTATGCATGGACTTGGTGGTGAGCCGGACAGTCCCCATAGAGGAGAAGTCTGGCCTTTTCGCCGAGGCCAGCCTGTCGCTGGAGGGATCCTATTGCCTGCAGATCCGGGACCCTCCAATTAAAGCGGCTGAAGGCTCCCGCAGGGGTTTAGTACGGTATTGCACTCCCAAAGTGCCGAGTCCGACATAGGTCTAGGACGCCGACCCGGGCATCCTGGTGTAGTTGTCGGTGCGTGTGATTAGTAACTTACTTTGGAAGTATTTGAGTGTACGTGAAGAATGTTAACAAAACAAAAACGATAAACGATTAACAGTTTATTCCAACGATCACAACAGCACAGCACAATAAAAGTCTACACACACACAGAAGGGAAAGTCAGTAAAAAGCAAACAAGCAGAGAACAAGCAATGAAAGTAATTAACGTTTAAGCGAATGCAAGCGTAACAAAAGCAAAGCGGTGCGCGTCGAGATCAAGATCTGACTGTCTCTCCGAGCGCGTCGTGCCGCCGATCGCTAGCCGCCGCGGTAGAAGGGCAGCGGCGACGAATCAGCGAGGCGCGCGGTCATATGGTCGCTTACGTATCTATCTAATATGAAAATAATTGTCGCGACAGATAAATTTTATTTGTTCGTTGAGTTGATATAAAACAAAAAATGAATATTATAAATATTAACATTATCGTATATTATACATATAATAATATGTTTTGAATTAATAAATGTGGCGGGACGCCACATCACCCCCCTCCAGAGACCGTGTTACGGGCGATAATAGTCCGGGAATCGAACTTGTCGTCCTGACCTTGTTTTAAATGTAGTGTCCTTCTCTTTATTTACGCCAGTAAATGTGGTGTTGCGTAGAGTGGTAGATGGTGATGTTGGTGGTACGGTTGATGTAGGTGTGGTGTATTGTGGTGGTGGGGGATCAATGGTGTTAGTAGGGTCGTGCAGTATGTAGGCTGGTTTCAATCGGTCTACTGATACTGTGACCTCTTTTCCTCGCACCAGAAGTTTGAAAATCTTGTCACCTCTGAAAAGTACCTGATGTGGACCAGTGTAAGCTGGCTTAAACGATCCATGGGCACTGTCATCCCTTAGAAAAACATGGGAAGCAGTTGGTAAGTCTTTGAAAATAAAGACGGGGTGGTTGCTGTGGTGGCGGGAACCTGCCGATGGCAAGAGGCATTGCACGTGTCTCTTAAGTCGTGCCGTATATTGCGTCACGTCCTCTGTGCCATCGAATTGTGGCTCAAAGAAATCGCCTGGTAACCTAAGGGTCTCGCCATATACCAGCTCAGCAGGTGAGGCTTGTATGTCCTCCTTAAATGTAGCCCTGATACCTAACAGGACTAGTGGAAGGATTTCCAGCCAGTTGGTGCTTGCATGGCAAGTGATGGCAGCTTTTAGTTGTCTATGAAACCGCTCCACTAGTCCGTTACAAGCAGGGTGGTATGAAGTGGTGCGTCGATGTTGAAAACCGGCAATTTCGGACAATTGCGCGAAGAGTGCCGACTCAAACTGTCTGCCACGATCCGTTACGATATCAGTCGGACATCCATATCGTGCGATCCAACCATGTAGCAGGGCCTTAGCTACCGTCTCAGCCGTGATGTCCCTCAGCGGTATTGCCTCTGGCCATCGGGTGAAGCGATCAACAGCTGTGAGACAATATCTATATTCCCGACATGGTGGCAAGGGGCCTATGATGTCGATATGGACAAACATGAAACGGCATCGCGGCAGCTTAAAGTTGCCTAGAGGTGACGACACGTGTCGTGTCACTTTTGCGCCTTGGCATGCCAGACAGGAACGAGCCCACTCCCTGCAGTCCTTCCTCATATTCGGCCACACGTAACGCTCTGCCACCAACTTGGCCGTTGCATTTGCACCGGGATGGCTTAGCGAGTGCAAGCTGTCGTATACCTGTCGCCGCATTGACTTTGGTACGTATGGTCTAGGAGTACCGCAAGATTCGTCGTAGTACAGATCGGCATTGGATTCGCGGAGCTTGACCTTCCTAAGGCGTAGGGAAGAGTCATTACCACTCAGCAGTTGTTGCAATTCAGGGTCGGAAAGTTGGGCGTTGGCGAGTGCAGTCATGTCGACAGGCTGAGAAATTTCCTCGACGCGAGACAGTGTATCAGCCACAACATTGTCTTTCCCTGATATGTGCCTTATGTCAGTAGTAAATTGTGCTATAAAATCCAAATGCCGAAACTGTCTGGGCGAGCAATTCTCCTTACGCGTATGGAAAGCAAAGACAATGGGCTTATGGTCCGTGTAAATAATAAAATTCCTCGCCTCGACCATATGGCGAAAATATTTAATTGCCTCGTAGATAGCAAGAAGTTCGCGATCATATGGTGAGTACTTCTGTTGCGAGGGCATAAGTTTTCGCGAAAAGAATGCTAGTGGTTGCCACTGACCTTCCTTAAGCTGTTGTAAAGCTGCGCCTATCGCCGTATCTGATGCATCGGTGATCAAGGCCAGCTTAGCATTACAGTCTGGGTGTGCCAGGAGTGCTGCGTTGCAAAGACTGTTTTTGCATGCGATGAAAGCATCGTGTTCCTTGGCTGTGAAGTTGACGGGATGTGAACCTTTAACGGAGTCTGTTAAAAGAGCATTTAGTGGTGCTTGAAATTGCGCGGCACAAGGGATGAACCTCCGGTAAAAGTTTAACATCCCGAGGAATCTACGCAACTCCCTCACTGTTTTGGGAACTGGGAAGTTCTGGATGGCCTGGACCTTTTCTGGTAAAGGCTTAGTACCTGCAACAGATAAACTGTAACCTAAGAATTTTACTGAAGGTACCCCGAAGACGCATTTTGAAATGTTAATCACCATGCCATATTCATTCAGCCTAGTGAAGAGTTGGCGGAGGTGATCGGCATGACTAGCCTCATCGCGAGAGAAAACTAAGATGTCGTCAAGGTACGGGTAACAAAAATCTAGCCCTCTTACCATCTCGTCCACGAAACGCTGAAAAGTTTGGCCTGCGTTACGAAGTCCGAACGTCATGAACGGAAATTCGAACAGGCCAAACGGGGTGGTGATTGCAGTCTTCGGGATATCCTCAGGGTTAACAGGGATTTGGTTATAAGCCTTTACCATATCGATGGTCGAGAAGATCCGGCAACCGGCGATACTGTGGGCAAAGTCCTGGATGTGGCGGATAGGATACCTGTCGGGCACGGTTCGTGCATTGAGCATCCGATAGTCGCCGCAAGGACGCCACCCACTATCACCTTTGGGTGCTAGATGGAGTGGCGATGACCAAGGTGAGTTCGAGGGTCTGGCTGTGCCGCTTCTGAGCATATCTGAAAATTCTTCCCTAGCAACTTTCAGTTTGTCAGGCGCTAATCGTCGAGGTGGGCAACTTACTGGTGGACCAGGTGTAGTTTTGATGTAGTGTAGGGTATTATGTTTGACCACACGAGGTAGGCCTGCTGGGCGGGTAATCTGTGGAAAGTCCCTTAAAATTTTATGGTACACAGAATTAGTATCGGTCGCGACTCTGACCGACGAAATATTGTTGAGTGACTGGGCGGGTGAAGCCGGGGTGGTAAGACTAGTCGTGCTATCGATTAATCGCTTATTGCGACAGTCAACAATCAAATTGTAGTGTGACAAAAAATCTACGCCGATAATCGCCTTAGTCACGTCTGCAACAATAAATCGCCAAGCAAAGTCGCGGCGCAAGCCTAAGTTTAACACTAGTTGTTTATAACCATATGTCACTATTGCACTACCGTTCGCTGCACTCAACTCGTAAGAGGTCTTCTGTCGTCGTTCTCGCAGTGCTGATCGTGGGAAGACACAGACGTCGCTGCCTGTATCGACGAGAAATTGCGTCTTCGTGGCACGATCAGTAACAAACAAGCGACCGGAACCTGGGCAATCAGCGGTCGCCATTACTGACTGCCTGTGGTGTTTTCCGACTTATAGTCGCACGGTTTTAAACACTTTTTCGCTCGCTCACCAAACTTATAATGATACCAGCAAGTGGGGAATCTCCGATAGCTAGAAAGTGACCGTCTGGAGCTGGAACGTCCTCGATGGTCATGTCTGGAGCGCTCTCGTGGACGGGACTGTCTACTCACTTGCGCTGTTAAGGTCTGTACTTGCTTCGTGAGCGCTGCAACTTGTTGAACTAGGGTGTCCGTGGAACTGCTTGGTACGGAACTGGAGGTAGATGCAACCTGCGGGGTTGTCACATCATGGATGCGGTCAGCCAGGTCCGCTAGGTCCAGCAATGTTGATGACGTTTGCGACGCAAGGATGGATTGTATGGCAGAGGGTAGACGGCTCGTCCATATTGTGCGCAAAAAATTATCAGATACCTCTGATCCAGCTAAATGTTGCAGGTGACGCAGGAACTGTGACGGCTTTCTATCACCAAGCTCTTCATGCATAAGGAGCTGTTTCACCTTCTTCTCTCTTGATGCCGATAATCGTTTGATGAGCTCAGACTTCAATTTCTCGTACTTGTCAGTGGCTGGAGGTTGGATAATAATGTCCTCCACCTCTGCTGCGAATTGGGGTTCAAGCTGTCCGATGACATAAAAGAATTTCATACTGTCATCAGTAACGCCAGAAATATTAAATTGGCCTTCAATTTGTGCAAACCATATCCAGGGTTTTTCAGGCCAAAACGGTGGCATCTTGACGGGCATCGAGTGAGATGATGACGGGGCACCGCTGGTCATTTTCTTTTTTCGCTCGCCGCCACGGGGGTAGGTATTAACTTTTGCTTGTGAATCTGCAGAATCACCGTCACTACTCATGCCAAGCTCGTGTTCTTTACGGGGTCACCAATGTAGTTGTCGGTGCGTGTGATTAGTAACTTACTTTGGAAGTATTTGAGTGTACGTGAAGAATGTTAACAAAACAAAAACGATAAACGATTAACAGTTTATTCCAACGATCACAACAGCACAGCACAATAAAAGTCTACACACACACAGAAGGGAAAGTCAGTAAAAAGCAAACAAGCAGAGAACAAGCAATGAAAGTAATTAACGTTTAAGCGAATGCAAGCGTAACAAAAGCAAAGCGGTGCGCGTCGAGATCAAGATCTGACTGTCTCTCCGAGCGCGTCGTGCCGCCGATCGCTAGCCGCCGCGGTAGAAGGGCAGCGGCGACGAATCAGCGAGGCGCGCGGTCATATGGTCGCTTACGTATCTATCTAATATGAAAATAATTGTCGCGACAGATAAATTTTATTTGTTCGTTGAGTTGATATAAAACAAAAAATGAATATTATAAATATTAACATTATCGTATATTATACATATAATAATATGTTTTGAATTAATAAATGTGGCGGGACGCCACACTGGATATCATCCGTAAATGGATTCCCCTGCGACAAAAAAAAAATGCATGGACTTGGCGCTTAATAGACCTCGACCACCACACTTCCGTGGGATTAACAATCTCATGACCGACGATTTTGGGTGATGCATGCGATGCAGAGTCATAGTAGTGCGGACTCTTCTGTCCAGGGCATTAAGTTCGGTCTGAGTCCATCTGAGCACGCCAAATGTGTACAAGAGAGTGGGCATGACCCCGCCGTTATAAGCTCGGACCTTGTTGGCGCCCAACAAGTAGCCCCGAAGAAATTTGTCAGCCGTCCAAAAAAGACCTCGCAAACCGCCTGTTTCATATCCACCTCCTACACCCCTATGCATTGTGACATGGCCAGATACCGGTAAGATTCAGCTTAATACCCTTTGTATTGAAGTTCGAAAGCTCTAGGCTAATTTCAGCCGATTGCGTCACCTGTCCCCTGTCTACATGCACGACCGCACACTTATCCACTCCAAGCTGCATCCATGTCTCCATAAGGTGTGCAGGATTAGGTGCCAGCAGCTTGAGGTCATCCATGTAGAGAATGGAGTTGGGTGGTTGCATGGTTGGAGACTTTAGTACCTCCTCTCCGAAACTGAAAGCCTGTCCCCGAACGTTCCAGCAGAGTGCTTAAAAGTTTCAAGGACAAGAAAACCAAAGTGGGCTCAGACAATCACCCTGGAAAATACAGAACGGATGTCAGTGTCTTGTAGTTGGAAGTCAGACACGTTATGGGGCGGAAGTTGGTAGGATCCGCGATGTTGGTGGACTCCTCGAACAGAGGATGCCGTAATATCAATATACACCGTTGCCAGTACTCGAACGCGACGGAGTCCGGCTCTACTGGGATTTGCCTATCGCCATAGACAGAACGATACTGGCCAACAAGCCTGATATAGTGCTGATGGATAGGGCACGGTCGACGGTGTTTTTAGTGGACATTACCATCCCGCATGACGAGAACCTAGTGAAGCCGAAACAGAGAAAAAACGTATATATCTGGATCTGGCGCACGAGATTGTCGACATGTGGAGTTTTGAGTACACTGACATCATCCCTATCGAGATATCTGCCAATGGTTTGATGCCGGTTAGCCTTGCTCACGATCTGAGGCAGCTAGGTATCCGTGATGGTTCGCTCGCAGCCTGGATGCAGAAGGTGGTATTGCTCGACTCGATTTTTCAGCCTACAGCCCTAATCCCCGGCCGTCAGATCTCCCTACCGATGCGTAATCCTCCACCCGCTTATATTTAACTATGTAAGTTTATGTTAATCTATATATATATAGGAGACTTTCTATAGATATAGTCACTCATCACGATATCTCTGGAACTATGAGACCTAAAAACTTGATATTTAGTAGGAATATTCCTTTTGCCAAGTAGAGGTCAGCTAAGAACGGATTTTACGAAATTCTAACTCTAAAGGGATGAAAAAGGGAGGCAAAGTTTGTATGGGACAACGTGATTCCTTGGTCCAATCTACTTCAAATTTTGCATAATTATTCTGTAACAGAATTGATTGAAGACGTGTTTCGTATTTTATCGAAATTCATTCCCTAACGGGGTTTAAAGGGGGTAGAAAGTTATTTTTTATAAAATTATTTTATATAAATACTCCTTAGTGCTTTTGATTTAAATTACATTTTATTTTGACACATGTTTGACAACTCAATCCGTCTATTATACTATAAATATTTTCCACGCAGATGTAGGTGATATCTTTTTTTGGTGCTCCCGATGGAACAGGCAAGACTTTATATTAAACGTAACAAAATTGAGTTGTAAATATACCGTGTGATTGTGTGTTATTGTAAAATAGTGTCTTATATAATATTTTTATAAGTCAAGGGTTTTAAACTAAATGACTCATCAGCAAGGCATCTGTAGTTCACAATGATACAGATATAGGAGACACCGAAGTGAACTTGGAAACATTTTTGAATTATACAGCATTAACGCCCCAATAAATTGTACTAACAGATTGGCACCACAAACTAATGTACAATACACTACAGTACATGAGCATTTGTTGCCTGCAGTGACGAAACTGAGCCTTACCATAAATATGAGAGTCCATCTAAGGGGAGATGTTACTGCCGGACAGTTCTCAGACCTGTTGCTTAAAATAGGAAATGGTGATTTCCGGGAACCATATAACAATATAATGTATGAGTGTATATTATGAGTATGTATTTACCATAAACAAAGCTTAAGGTCAAACTCTTACTGTAGCGGGTGTATACTTAAGCGAAAGCTGCTTCTCTCACAGTTAGTTGTATGTGGCATATTCCAGAATAGCCTGGTAATTCTAGCACCCCGAACGAAAAAAAAATGTTTATAAAGAAATACTACGGAAGGTGTAGTATTTCGATTTCGTTGTAAAAAGATAATACCCCCGTGTAACTTTCTCCAGATCAAAGGCAGAGCTTCTTGATCATAAAATATAACAATTTTTATTTTTATTTTAATGTTTATTTAAACTTTAAATCCCTACTCTATAATAAAGATTGTTATATTTTATAAGTATTCAAATATTTTAACATAATAATTTATATATTATAACAAAATTAATAACGTAAAAAAAAAAAAAAAAAAAAAAACAAAAATCCTATTATAACCATTTTCGACTTCTAGGCAGACGAAGTCGCGGGATAAAATATTATGTTTGACAACTCATTCCGTCTATTATGAAATATTTACCAGTATCGACGCAGGTTTAGGTGATAAAGAATATAAATTTATATTTGTTAAAATTTTAGTTAAATACCCGTGCGAAGCCGGGGCGGGCCGCTAGTTTATTATATGCCTTATATAAGTATTATTTTTTATATTATGTATATCTATGTATATTATTGAACGGATGGAGTGAACTATTAAGATAATAATAATAAACCAGAAAACCAGATTTCAAAGGATTCAGAAGACTATATTTCAAGAGGAAACGGCTGAGTTGTTGATGCGCTGTACCTGAACTAATTAATCAATACTAGAGTTTAGTTTTTCATAGTTTTAAGAATTAAAGATTTGTCAATATTTTTTCGAACGGCTTGTTATAACAGTACTGGTGTTCGTTAAATTCGCCTTGTTTTATAAATGCTCCAGTCTTATGACTTTGAATGGAACAATTTTTATCCAAACGTTTGCAATTAATTTTATGTTTAATGATTAAAAACAATTTAATATGCCTAATTTAAAAAAAGCCTAACTAAAATAAAGAAGTCAAAGTAGACCCCCTAAAATGTTTTTATAGAAAGAATTTTGATGTTCTTAATAAAAACATTCATTGCATTCCCAATTTAGTACTACTAAGGTACTCCAAGCCTATGAAAAAGTTTCAGTATAAGAAGCATATTAGTATTTAATTCGTAATATGACTTTATTCTACTCGTAATGTCCGCTTAACATATTAGTTATGTTAATGATATTATATTAAAAACATTCATCGCATTCACAATGTGATGAAAGTTTTTAATACTGAAACTTATTCATAGGCTTGGAGTCCAAGCCTATAAATAAGTTTCAGTATAAGAAGCATATTAGTATTTAATAAAATTGTAATATGACTTTATTCTACTCGTAATGTCCGCTTAACATATTAGTTATGTTAATGATATTATTTATAATGATGACCGAGCCTTGCTCGGTTAAATTATATTTAGATACATTATAATATACTGATGAAACATAAATAATATTTTCGATCTTACCGACATAATAGTAAAATAATAGAAACTGGTTATTTAAATAAAAAAATAAAAAGAGCTCTCAATAATAGTTTTTCTCACAAAAAAAAGAAATCTAAAAAAAGACACCTGGATTCGTACCCGGGTTTTCTGATTTCGAATCCGCCCTATTCCCATCCGAGCTATTATATGTTTATCAATGACAGCGAAATTTACCTTCGTATTCTAATGATATTTTTTAATTGCATAAAAGAAGAAAGAAGAAGAAGAAGAAGAAATATACTTTATTGTGCATACAAGTTAAAATACAATTTTATCTTAAAAATAAAACATACAAAATAATAATATGCACAAAGGCTGTCTTATCGCTAGGTAAGCGATTTCTTCCAGACAACCTTGGGGTAGAGAAGATTTCAAAAATAACACAGAATAGGTTCATAAAAAGGCAACAAAAATTATAAATCAAAGTGAATACTACAATCTAAACAATATAATAAATAATATATAAGATAAGCATATATATAAAAAAATCAATAAATACCCAAATAAATACATACCAACTACATTATGATTTATCATAATAGTAAAAACACAAATAAATATATACCTTTTAAATTAATTATTAAGAAAGTAATGGTTTATCAAAAATATAAAATTTAATAATTTTTGATAGCACATTAATAAGTATCTAAACTTTCTAACACAGTCTAGGTCTAGCAATTCAGGTAAGAATCTTTGATTAGATTCTTAAAAGTGTTAAGAGTTTCGGCCTCCCTAATAATATTTGGTAAGGCATTCCACATAATTATTGACTGCACTGTAAAAGAGTATTTGTAGAATGCAGTATGATGGATAGGTATATGCAGCGTAGTTGTATCATTCGAGCGCAGTTCCCTGTCAGATTTACGTACTATGAACCTTTCTCTAAGATACTCTGGAGCCCGGGGATTTTTAAGTACACAGTAAAGTAGCGACAGCATTCTTGTATTTCGGCGAAAATGGATTGGCAACCACTTGAGCTTTTTACGATAATCGGAAACGTAATCGTATTTGCGCAAAGAAAATACGAATCTAATAGCTGAATTTTGGAGCCTCTCAAGTTTTGTTAGTTTTTGCTCAGTAAGGTCAGGATAGCACGCGTCGGCATAGTCAAGATAAGAAAGGAAAAGAGATTCCGCGAGCGCAATCTTGGTAGAAGTAGGTAGCATGTTTTGTAACCGTCTTAACGAATGCCAAGTAGAATACATTTTCCTACTCACTACTTTAATCTGCGTTGTCCAGTTCATCTTATCGTCCATGTAAACGCCAAGATTTTTAACGCATTTACTATATGGTATAGTAGTATTGTTGATGAGCACCGGAGGTAAAGAAGCCCAGTCAATCCTCGAAATAAGACCCCGACTGCCCAATATTATAACCTGTGATTTCACTGGATTTAATTTAAGACCATAACAGCGACTCCATTCACATACAGTAGCAAGATCCTTATTAATTGTAGTAATAGCCTTAGGTAAGTTTTCGAGTTCAGACTGAGTATAGATTTGCAAGTCATCTGCATACAGATGGTAGAGAGAAGATAAGTTATTTGCGATGTTGTTGATGAATATGGCAAAAAGAAGTGGTGATAAGACGCCACCTTGAGGCACACCGACAGGCAAATTAGACCATGCGGAAAGATCCAATGCGATCTTTATTCTCTGCCGGCGCCTCTGTAGATAACTACGAAACCAGCCAATCACTGATGGAGATATATTAAGTGAACACGTAATACTAAGAAGTACGTCATGATCTACCGTATTAAAAGCATTACTAAAGTCTAATAGAGACAGAACAGTTAGCTTCTTGTTATCCATACCATACCTGATGTCGTCGGTGACCTTAACAAGAGCAGTAGTCGTGCTATGTCCCGCTCTAAACCCGATTGAAGCGGATTAAGAAGATCATTTTTAGTCATATATAAAGTAAGTTGAAAGTGGACTATGCGTTCGAAAATTTTGGAAAGAGAAGGAAGGATAGAGATTGGTCGCAAGTCAGTAACAGTGGAAGGATTCGATTTTTTAGGTAAAGGAATAACGTAAGCATCCTTCCAAGTATCAGGAAAAATGCCAGAATCAATACAGCTATTAAAGATATGCGTGAGAACAGGGAGAATTACATCGAGGATAGGTACCAACATCTTACGACTAACATTATCGCAACCAACGGCATCAGACGATATGGATAATATGTTCTTCTTAACATCACATTCAGTAATTTGGCTAAAAGAGAACGGAGGATAATCAGGAGCCGGTAGCTGGGAAAGATGGTGTAGTGTACGAGCCTTTGTATTGGCGTCAAAGTCTGAATCACACGAGGCAAAATGCAAGTTTAGTTCATCTGCAGAAATGTCTGTGTTAAAATTACTTGTTTGCTTACCAACTCCGAGTGATTTAAGAAATTTCCATACCTTTGCTGGGTTGCCGTTCTCAACCGATTCATGAATATGACGTCTTTGCGCATCCCTACACATCGTATTACAGTGATTGCGTATTTTTACGTATCTCTCACGATGTTCATCGGAATTGGGGCAAACCCTAGCCCTGTGCTTTTTAGCTATTAACAGCTTTAACTCCTTGGTCAGCCACGGTGCAGGAAGATGCTTAATTTTAACAGGTCTTACTGGGGCATGTTTGTCATATAAACTAGCTAGTAAGCTATTAAATGTTCTTAATTTACTATCTATGTCGATTTCACTGTAATTATATTATGGACCAGTCCAGATCACGTGCATCTGATAACAAACTATCTGAATTCATTCTACCAAAATTCCGCTGCATCAATACTCTAGATTTTTGTTTAGGAGGGCGTAAATTATAAGACAAGTATATCAAAACATGATACGAGAAACCCTCCGCAGTACACCGCTCGAATTTATAAACAAATTCTGGAGCAGAGTCCATGATCAGATCTAAAAGTAAAGGTACACAACCAGGAAAATAGTGGGTAGGTTTAAGAGGCAACAGCTGTATATTGCACGAATCAAGGATGGTACTAAGTCTTTCAGATCTTCTATCCCGCTTTACCATACATGTGTTAAAATCGCCCATGATTATATTATGACAATATGACGGAGTATGAGATACTATAATCTGTTCAAAAGAAGTAAAGTAGTCTACGCTAAGTGATGGGCTATAGAAAACACCTAATAACATAAAAAAGCTAGCTAGATCGATTTATTGCCCCCGAAACCCTCTGCATACTAAATTTCATGAAAATCGTTGGAGCCGTTTCCGAGATTCAGATTATAAGATATGACTTTATTCTACTCGTAATGTCCGCTTAACATATTAGTTATTTTAATGATATTATATTGTTATGTATATTGTTTTTCCATACTCGACCTCTAGAATCGGTTTTTTTTAAAAGCTCCTACCCCGAACCGTTTAGGGAGAAGAAGATTCAGATTCCCCAATAAAAATGGAATTTCCTAATACAGTTCAGTTCCATTCAGTTCAAAATTATATAAACTGCTAACACTACTTACACCGGTTTGAAACTGAAACTTATCTATTTAGTCTAAATTTTAATATTTACTATTTATGAGCTATGTATTAATTTCTAATAATTAAATTATATTCTATTAAAAGAGCAATATTTGTATTTATATATGTATAATCACATTCCCGAAAATAACTCAAACAAACAACAAAAACTAAATTTGCAATGTGAGAGTATATAGGAGCGACGGATCGATCTAGCTAGGTCTCAGTTCTGGGAAAATTAATTTATTCCGTATTTTCATGCAAAACAATTTGCTTTTACAATATGGTTCGTAATTTCACCGAAAACTATAACTCAACAACAGACACATACAAAATAGATAATGTCTAAAAATTTTCGTTTTGCGTTTTTTCACCGGAGTAAAACTCAGTCGCCCAGATACTACTAATAACTAATAAATAAGTAATTATTATGACCTGTCTACGTAAACTTCGAGATCCTTTTATGTAATCCAAGTTAATTTTTATTTTGCATTACAAAATTAGATGACCTTTACAATATCCAATGTGTCAATTAAACTTAAAATAAATTATTCATCAAAAACATTTAACATAAGAAATACGCTAATGGTAGTCGATGTGTGTATATTAAAGTAATTTTAATATACACACATTAACAACATTAAGACCAACCAAGATGATAGAGCTGAAAGAAATATTAAGCAAGTTAAACGGGTTTATTACAGGATTATCAGAAGTCCCGAAGAAAAAGAGGAAATAAGGAAATAAAGGAAAAGAATGACGTGATAGTGCTTCAATCCGGCAACTAGTTCTACAACTGCAGGGTTGAGGAGTATTCGGAACAGTGTTGATAGAAAGCTAATCCAATTGACGATTACGATATTTTAACCTTAATCGGCAATCGTCGATTAAAGATTTTAGAATCAAATCGATAATTGTATATCAAGATTAAGAACGACAGTTAAGTCTATTATTATTTAAGTTTGCTATTTAAATTATTTTGTTTATTTTGCTCAAAAACGATCTTTTTGTGTTTTTTGTTAACCCAGCAAGGGTTCTCAACTTATGAAACCAAATTTTGTTTTTGAAACTGAACTGAATTGAACTAGGCAAAGGCGTTATTTATATATATTATATAAGGCTATAAAGTTTAATCCACCATGCTACTCCCCAGCGGGTTGGCGGATAAATTTTTGTTACAAATGGCGGCCTCATCGCTAAAAAGCGATTTCTCCCAGGCAATCTTTCGGCAAAGGAAATGGTCATGTATTGATATAAGAGTTCAAATATTATTATAAGTATATTATATTCGTAAAATGTTAGTAAAATCGTGTTATGGTTGAGGCTCCATTTATTTTTAAAATTTAAAATTTTTCGCACGTATAAAACGAGACCGTTGTCCAACATTGGAAAACTTAAAATCTTTTAATTATGACAACAGAATTATATATTTGTAACTATTTTAATTATCATTATTGGCATACCGTGCAAGCTATCGGCATGTGTACTTCCGGTGCCACATTACTGAAGCTCTGTCGACCGTAAGACCTAAGACTATTCTGTATGATGTTTCTAATTAAACTGATTCACTCATCCTTCAAACTTGAAAACGACAATCTGTGTAGTATTATTCTCTCTTCGCCTTACCTATACAAATTTGTTATGTTAATCGATTTGATAAAAAAATATATGAAAACGAAACCTTTGAAGATGTACAAGCACGTGCAATACACGCACTTACAAAATTAAAAAAAAAAATGTTATTTGCAAAAATTGTGGATCCTCCTCCTGTACGACTTACATTTTATTCCTCAGTCGACACTTGAGGTTTACTTTAAATCTTACAAGTAATAATATTACATGGCATTAAAACTAATATTTAAATAAGTTCCGTACTCCGAGGTTCTTATGAATTAAGTTTGTTTGATCATACTTGAAACGTTCATACCACGCTCTCAGTATTTCAACTTAATGCTAACTTTCTAAGTCTAGTACCTGTTGCCTGCCGCTTTGTTTGAGTTGAAGGAGATGAAAGGTAATCAAAAACCTTAACAACTTTTCATCATCTTAACTTCAATTAACTGTAAAAATGCCTTCCTAACAAAATTTCTTACCATGTTTTATCCCCTTAAGTATAGAATATCCAACAAACCTTCCTTATTAGATGTTTTAATTTGAAAAAAAAAAGTATTAATGAGCGTTTATAGGAAGATGTGTGCACTTTACAGTTTGCAGTTTGGGGTTATTTCGTGAGAGTTGTTATTGACCTGATCAACAATCAAAACTTTTATATACTTGAGATTTATTTTAAGCCCAAATTGAAAAATAACGTTCTCTAATCTCAACTGCAACAGCTTTTCCATATAGCTCTCACTATTATTAAATAACAACATACTAATATATGGATCATACTGTAGATAACCGATCTATATATTATGTAACAATTGCCTATAAATGATGTTGTTGATATCACTTACTTTCAAAAAATACTGAAGTCGTTTGTTTTCTCTCTTTTCGGTTAACTGATATCAATAGTCAGATATATATATATATATATATATATATATATATATATATATATATATATATATATATATAATTCTCGTGTCACGGTGTATGTAATTGAACTACTCTGAAAAGGCTCGACCGATTCTTATGAAATTTTGTGTAAAAAAATATTTTTAGGACAATTTTTTTTTTTTATATGATTTGGCATCAAAAAATATATACAACCCTAAAATTTCACCCTTCTAAAAACAACCCCTATTTTTTAATAGCAATATTAGTACTTTAATAATTTTCTACTCTCGGCGGTCGATAATAGTTTTGATCTTACCATCAATGGTAACACGCTCCTACCCATACTATTTTTGTTGCATCTACCAAATAGGCCGGTAGATGAGTTCCAATGAAGCTGTGTGGCGTGTCTTTGGTTTCCCAATTCATGAATGGGATCCAGTAAGTAATTATTTTGTCCATTTTGAAAACGGCCAACGCGTATTTTCACGAAACAGACAGTACATGGTGCAACGATCAAACGATAACACTCAGCAACGCTATGTACAATGAAGCATTGATTGTTATCGAGGATCTTTACATTGTCATTGCCAATTTACCACTCAGTCATTTCTGTATGCATTCGCCAAATCGTAGTGCATCTGATTTAATGAACATAGAAGTGAATCGTGGACTACAGTACAACACTGTAGAAATGGCAGCGATTTTTACCCGCAATGTCCCACTACTGACTGACGAACAAAGAACCATTTACGACCGCATTTTGCTCACAGTTTCGGCAGGACAAGGCGGATTCTTTTTTTTTTTTTTTTGGATGCACCAGGTGGAACTGACTAAACATTCCTTATTTCGCTAATTCTTGCCGAAATACTGTCTGCTGTCTTCTTTCTCCGGGATCTGTGACGCTGATGCGGTGCTCGGAGGTTGTTGTCTCGCAGTACCTGCTTGACGTACTGTAGCTCTGCGTCCAGGTGTTTCTCGTCACAGATCCCGCGAGCTCTCTGAAACAGAGACAAAGTTTGTCTTCTCGGATCTGTGACGAGAAACACCTGGACGCAGAGCTACAGTACGTCAAGCAGGTACTGCGAGACAACAACCTCCGAGCACCGCGTCAGCGTCACAGATCCCGGAGAAAGAAGACAGCCACAGTCGAGCGCCATACTACCATATGTTAAAGGAGTCACTGACAAGATTGGCTACATATTGAAGCGAGCTTCAATCAAAACTTACTACAAGCCGCCAACGAAGATAAGTCAATTATTACCATCTGTCAAGTGCCAAATACCTTTACAAGATGCAGGGGTCTACAAATTAGACTGTGAATGTGGTCTCTCATATATAGGGCAAACTAAGCAGAGTATAGAGACACGCGTCAAAGAACACATAGCGACATGAAACACCAACGGTCGACAAAGTCTGCTGTGTATCAACATACTCAACAAGGTACCAACCACTACATTAGATTTGATAAGCCACAAATTCTCGCTAAAGAACACCGATTCCTACCAAGGTTGATTCGCGAGGCTATTGAAATCAAAAAAACATCCTAATTTCAATAGAGAGGATGGTTGGAACGTACCACCAGCTTGGGAGCCAGAACTAAAATTAATTGAACCCAAGGAAAATAAGAACACAGCACGACTTCCAGACACAATAAAATCATTCTGCATGAATAGGAACGGTTAATTGCAATAATTTAAAATTGTATAAAAAGCGGGGTATGTAACAGTTAATTCATTATTCGGACACCCACCACCTCAGTCCCCCGAGATCATGGACGCTGTAAAGGGTCCGAAACGTCGGGAAATAATTTAAAATATTGTTAAACTGTAAAGTTTTGAATAAACACGATAAAATCCGGTATAGACTTTTAATCAAATGAGTAAAATTCGCGTAAATATAAGAGAACAATTAATATTATAGTTTAAATATGAATACCTCTTACTTCAGCAATCAAATCTGTCATTTTCGATTGTGATATTTAATTATGACTGTCTTCTAAATTTCACGCCTTTATCCGTTTAGCGACTGTCAAATTAGTTTTTTTTTTTTTTTTTTTTTTTCATTTATTATCGGTTATACAATTCACAATACGTAACTTAACTAATAATAGCATCAAAAAAACCTTTAAGGTTTAGACCTGAGCTATCATAGTCTACTTATACACAATATAATTTATGATTGGTCACACATAATGTTCTTATCACAGTACTTAAAATAAATAACAAAGAAACAAAAAGTATTTATGTCATGCTAATTTTTAACGCAAAATGTCTAAATAATGTTGTTTTTAGTTGTACCGTTATACGACATCGCATCTGCAAAAATTAGATGATGACCATTATTGTGGTTTGTTATGATTGTCAGTTTAACGAGAACTGTATGTATTCCTCGTTTAGAATGAATCGATATTTTATATTTTGGTTGACACTAATTTTGCACGCCTCATAAGCGAAGCGTTGAGGTGAGTACTGCTCTCACTTCACGCAAAACGAGTGATTGATTTTTCGAACTTAAGTTGTCTCTATTTATCGTATATTGCGCTTGTAAAATGATTTTTACACGCATGTTTTAAGAAAAAACACTATTTTTAATACTCATGATATTTTTAATGTCATTTTTGTTATTTAAACTAATTAAAAAACTGTTTAAAAAAGTTCTTCCTTGGACGTCCGTGTGTCTGTATGTGCGGATCCTATATGTGGTCACGATAATTACAGATACCGAAAGACTTCACTAATCGAGTTATTTTTTTGTTCCTTACATTTCAGTATCGTTAGGAATAGAACCCTATTTAATTTCATGGTCTAATTTGATGTGTTTAATTGTTATAAGCTTTTTTAGTTTCACCTGTCCCGATGTTTGTCAACAAATCTTGCAAATTAAATTTGATCCTCTTCCCAGTTACCGATTGAGCTGATATTTTGCATATATGCGTAAATTGCGTTACAATGCAATATTATGATGACATGGTGTTGATCTGATGATGGAGCTGCAAGATGGCCATAGGAAACGAACTTCGCAATGGAACGACACAACCTCTTCGAGTTTGAGCTCGTATGAATCGTCTTGACGAGTAGCTTGTCTTGCAATTATAACCAGGGTCTGATGACGGAGCTGGAAGGTGGTCATAGAAACTCTGTAATTAAACAATGCAACCCCATCGAGTTTCAGCTCGTTTGATTCGTCTTGACGAGTACTTTGTTTTTAGATGGTTACCAGGGTCTGATCTGATTATGGAGCTGGAAGGTGGTCATAAGAACTGAGTAATTAAACAACATCGAGTTTGATTCGTCTTAATGGGTGAATCGTTTTTGATGGGTGGTGAGTGGTGGCGGTTTGGTGGACGTAAATATGCGACCCAATATTGGGGAAATAAAGTTCGTCCGTTCCTTTTGTAATGAATATAGATTCTATCTTTGATTAGATGGATGAACAAAAATTGATTTAAAAAAAAATAATAATTTGTGATACTTTACACTTTGTATTAAATATTTGCGTTTTCATTATAATATACCCATATTTTATATATATAAAAAAAATATTTTCTTTTATTTATATATAAAAAAAATGGGTACATATAAATAAAAGCGTGTTACATTATGATTTCAAAAGAAAAAAAAATAATTAAAGTCTAATTCTGCTAAATGTTCTTTAATGTTCCATCAAAAAAAAGTTTTCAATTTATTTTAATTTAATTTTTAAATAATTGGCACATGAGAGCGAGTGCAGATGCAGATGCACTCGCTCTCATGTGCCAATTATTTAATGTACATACACTTTTACAAAACTTACACATACCCTTTTACAAGAGGCTCGCCATCAGTCTCCATACAAGTGGCAATGCTCTACGACACGGCGTTTTAATGAAGGTCACTACGAACCCGATTTCAGAACCAGCATTCGAATGTACCGACCTTAGCATTACTTCGTGAAATACAGTCCTGTTTTTTGTCGTCTAGGTTCCGGTACACAAGAAAAAGACCAAAAAAATAAATTCATTATGGACATAGGTTAAATTAGGTAAAATAACATCAATAATAGGAATGATCATATTAAGCCCAACATTATCAGTACTCACGTTATTAGAAGAGATAGAAACAATGTGTTATTATTATAGTTTTCATTAATTCCTTGACTTAATGCTATTATGATTTAATATTAATTCTTTTAAATTTTAAAGTAATATTAATAGTAAAAGCATTGTGTATGTTGTATATAGTTATGTCGCACATATTAATGCATGCAGTTTGCTCTTAATTGAGATGACACTTAACAAATTCAATTTTAATATATAAATATATTCTTAATAATGATGTGTAATAATGATCATCTTGTTGGAGTGACATAAAATAAATCAATAAATAAAATTCAAGGTGATTTTGATTTCTTCATTCACAAAGAGTAACTGTAATCACGGATATATTAATTTTAAAGAGGGATCCGTAAGGAACGAATGGAAGAGATAGTATAGAATGTCGTGCTGGTCGTTATTGAAATTATTATTTTATTTCACATTTTCAGTGTTACTGTTAGTTTAATAATAAATAATTAACAGTAATATAACCCCTACACGTCCGTGTTACAACTTTTTTGAATACAACTCTGACAGAAGTATTAATTGTTAAAATTTAATACATATTTCAAAAGCAGACTCTAAAACGTTAAATTATTTATTTCTGAAAACATGTTAGAAGCTCTTTAATATCGCACTCTATTTTGCTTTTGCTGCGGTCTGTGTTTCAAAGTTATTTTATTGGCACAAAATATTGTGCTGACGATTGTTCTGTTAGATCGTAGTGACATTGGAATGTAATATTACAGTAATAAATATATGAATGTAAATGAATATATAATTATTGTTAATGGTCATAAATACGGTGTAATACTGTCTATATACAGTGATATCGGCGTCGATATGTCGGTACCACATTCTCTTCTAGTTCGGTCATTTCACGTAATTAATAATAAACGCGCGTGTTATATACATACATACATATACATATGAGGCCGTCAGCGCAAAAGTGGCCTAACCCACAATTTTTCATATTCGTACTTATCTATTGCAATATATTTAAAATATTATAGATTTTCATGCAAAACCGGCCCATACCTAGTTTCGTGCATGGATAGCAGATGGCGTTCTAAACATTCTTTTTCCGCCTAATTTTTTTGCCTGCTACGCAGTATAAAAATAATATTTTTTTGTGGTATAGGCCACCTTTGCATTTAAAGAAACTATATATTTTCCCGAATATCCAGAAGGTTAGGCCAATCAATCAAATCAATTTCAGCTGCTGATGTCTTTAGTCTTTTGTGATTATTTTCCAAAATAATCTTCTTCATCATAAAGAATGTACCATAGTAACTAAATAAAACACACCTGGAAACTAAATTCAAATATAATATAATTACTATGTATTCAATTTAAACTCATGAAAATTCAAACCTCATTATCTCCATATTAACTATGTTGAGCTTAGGCCACTTTTGCGCTGACGGCCTCATATACCGGTGACCTGCTCAAAACAAATATTAGCTCTTTCCCGCCAGGGGCTATACAAAATGTAATAGAATTCATTTATCAATAACTCAACATGTATCAATATCGAAAAGTAATCACGCGACTTATCGAAAGTTTAATATCATTTCTATGAAATCGACAATCCCTAAAAATTTTTGTCTAACATCGCTACGAGTTTTTTCCAGATCACTCGTTCGTTCAATCCTATAAGTGTTAAACGATAAAAGTTTTAGTCTTCTAATGATGTTTGACAACCGTTGTGGTGTAGTGGTGCGAGTAGTCACCTTAACACCAACAATAGCACGCATAAAGTCATTGATATGAATTGTTGTGATTTGTGATTGCATTTGTTACTTATAGTAGGGAAATTATCCGCCAACCCGCAGTGGAGCAGCGTGGTGGATTAAATTCATTCTTAAATTCATGTAGAAGTTACGGTGTAGCACGCGGCTATAATACAGACAGACGGACAAAAATAAAAACTAAAATAAAATTTGGCTTCAGTATCAATTATAGTATTCCATCCAAAAATATAGTATATGAAAGAAATAGAAAATTGAGGTATAGATTTCTGCACATTTATACACATACAAGTTGTATATTACATTATAATCCGTATTTCGTGGAAGGGATTCACAATTCCTCCTGTCGACACACCCTATGGATGATTGCTGATTTATTAGAATTCGACCAAATACAACGACTAATAAATAAACATTATACAATCTGTATTAGTATGCGTGTATGCTTGAAAGCGCCTGGTCAATGGTCAAAAAGGCCAATGCTGCGGTAAACAGTTTCGGAGAGATGACATCTCCCTGTCTCACACCTCGCTGCATTGCAATCACTCTCGTGATATATTCCTGTACTCGAACCGACACAGTAGCGTTGTTGTACAAGCACTTCAACACTTTGATATACCGATAGTCAATTTGGCACCGCTGGAGAGACCGCAGCACCGCTCAAGTCTCAATCGAATCGAAGGCTTTCTCATAGTCCATAAACGCCAAGCACAATGGCCGATTATACTCCTCGGTCTTTTGTATAATCTGCCGCAGCGTAAGTATGTGGTCTATGGTACTATAGCCTTTTCGGAAACCGGCTTGTTCGGGAGGCTAGAAGTCATCAAACTTGCCCGTCAGACGATTCGTAATTACCCTAGAGAACAGCTTATAAACGTGTCTCATTGTCAGAAGCGAAATGGGCCTGTAATTCTTCAACAGGGTGTTATCACCCTTTTTGAAGAAGAGTATCACCACGCTTCTGTTCCAGGCTTCCGGCGTTACGCTCTCGAGCAAGACGGCATTAAAGAGCCTCTGAAGGACTTCAAGTACCGGTGTTCCACCCGCTTTCAGAAGCTCTGACGTAATACCGTCCTCGCCCGGTGCCTTATTGTTTTTAAGCTATCTCAGAGCCGTACTAATCTCGTGCAAGCTGATGTCTGGGATATCTTCGGAATAATGTCGGGTTAGCTCGGCTCGTGTATCTTCAGCCGAACTGCAAACAGGTTGGTTGACCGAGGCATACAACTGTCCATAAAACTGCTCGACCTCCCTCAATATCTCATCTATATCGAGTGCATCTACGTACTTATAACTTTTTTTAATTTTTTTTTTTATTTAAATTATTTATTGTACTATAAATACACTAATACTAGTGTTTACAAAAGGCGGGCTTAACACCAATGCATTTTCTACCAGCCAACCTTGGTATGTGCAAGAAAGTATAGTGTGTAGGTGTACAATAAACAAGAACACAATAATCAATTTTACTGTGAAAAATTAGATTCCGAGGCGTGCACATTTGGATTTTCCAAGCTATACCCTAATTTACAAATATAGTCTAAAAGTCTGTAAAGATTATTCATCGCGTTATATCTTACTAGCTGCTGCCCGCAACGTCGTCTGCGTGAACGCTATACAGCACCAAAAATACCTACGATTATACTTTTTAAAATAACATTCATTTACCCGTTTCTTCTTTACATTTCATACCTACAGAAAGTGCAGTAACAAAGGGAGACTATCTTTTGTAAAATTGACCTTCAAAAAGTGCTTATTTTTAGCCTGCTTTGAATAAATGACTTTATGGTGATTCTGCTGAATTAAGTCATAAGTTGTGACTGAAGCAGATGGAGAAATTAATGAATAAGGAATACAGAATAGGGTAAAAATACATATTTATAGGACTTCTCGATAAACAACATTAGTAGTTTGGCTCTCCGCAGCCAAAATGTAAAGAGAGTCAGAACTGGTGACGCGGGAGCAAGCGACGTACAGCTACCCGTGTGAAGCAGGTCGTCCTGAGGTCGACACCAGCTACCCTCAGTGTCTGCCCCTGCGACTTATTGATGGTCATCGCGAAGCAAACACTCACGGGGAACCGTACGCGCTTGAACTGGAACGGGAAGTTATGAGGTATGAGGGAAATGGGTGGTATAAATACTGCTTCGCCGACGCCACAAACCGTAAGAATTTCCGTCTCAATGGTGTGTCTGTGGAGTGAGATGACTTTAAGGCGGGTCCCGTTACACAACTTTGGAGGAAATAGGTTCCGGAGAAGCATAAGCATTTCTTATCTTTATGATGTATATGGCATGCTTAAGTTTCCTCTTTCTTCGTTATTTAGCTCAAATTGCTTACAGCAATAGCGTGCCGTTTTCGAGTTTAAATTTTGTTATACATCTATGCAGTTCTTTTTGAGTTCTGTTTGTTATTACATACAGAAAAACTCGATGAATTTTATAAGACATAGATGAAGCAGCTTAAAACTTATATAAACACATTTTTTTTAATTGTCTTGCTCAACTCTGAAACGAATAACCGATACAATTTTTATTAAAATGCACAACTCCATCTATGACTTCTAAAAACAACTATTAACCTCGCCAACATGATCAAATTTAATTTATGTATATCCAAAAAGGGTTTACACATGTAATTTTATAATTTTTTATAGTGTGAAGATATAGCATATAGCATGGTTATTAACATAATAACAACATTCAAATATGCGTCGTTAGATTACACGCTGTTACAGAATGCGTTGAAGAAATAAAGGTTCACTGCTCGTTCCCCGTAGGTGATAGCGTGATAATATGTAGCCTATATTATGACCCGACTTCTTAATAATATTCGTGCCAAATTTGAAGTAAATCCATGCAGTACTTTTTGAGTTTATCCCGGACATACATACAGACATACAGACAAACAGACAAACAGACAAAAATTCTAAAAACTATATTTTTGGCTTCGGTATCGATTGTAGATCGCACCCCAAGTATTCTTTTAAAAAAATATTCAATGTACAGTTTTGACTTTTCTACCATTTTATTATATGTAAAATAGATATGCTTATTGGCGAATATCTCATAATTTCATACATTTTTAAATAACTAATATTTAATGAAAACTGATGAATTTGAATCCGCGATTATCTTTTACTATAGACTTGACCTCTATTACCTTCTCGGCAATTACTTTAATTATGCATATGAAAAATCATATGACTTATTTAACATTAATAATAATATAAAATGTAATATGTTATTAAATTTTCTGGTCAATCTAGTAAAAGAGGTGCTATTATCGAAATTATTAGAAAATATAAATAACCTTAATATCTCTGTAAGGATATATAAAACAAAGTCCCCATTTTTTATCTACATACATATATCTCTGCTTACTTACACACAATGGAATCTGATACGTTTTATAACTTATACGTAGAAAGAACGATAAACAAGATTAATATTAATTTGTAAGTATAGTAAAAATAACTAAATAATTATGTAGCTTGTACCCTGTGCGAAAACACTGTAAATCACTAGTAAGAAATAAATCAATATCTCTTTGATTAGTAGGTATATTGATAGGATGTATATTGTGTAAATGTATATATGCATTTGTCCATTATCACGACTAATGTTTGTTTATATATTTTCTGTTTGCTTGTATATATAGCATATATAACAAATGTAGTTGGTTTTAAATTTAAACATGTGGAAAAAATAGATTAGATTTGATAGTTATATCTACTAGCACCATTGTGGGAAGATATTAAAAAAAAATATCTGTGCCCTATACTACATTAATCATTCTAATACACCTTCTAGAGCTTTCGTAAATTTAATTATTTCTTACCACCGCCAAGTAAGAGAGGTGTTTTATATAAGTTAGATGATTATATATCTGTATCTGTTTAATTCATATATACATCGTAAATACTAAGTGGATGAACCAATTTTGATATAATAGTTATTTAGATTTTAGAAGTCAATTTATTGATAAAGTTCCTACATATTTAAAGAAAATCCGCCCAACTAATTGAAAATTATTAACTCTTTTTGATATGAAACATTTATAGAGGCGGGTAAGACCGACTGTTGGGGGAGCTCTCGCCGCAATTAAGCTCGTATACTTATAGTGTATACACTGTATAGATGGCCGATATCGTCTTTTTACCCGACTGCGACAGAAGGAGGGTTATGTTTTTCGAGTGTATGTATGTATGTATGTATGTATGTATGTCCATTTCTTTGGCACGCCCTACAGCCCAAACGGCTGGAGGGTTTTTGACATATGAGGTGTCGTTGGATTTGTCTAAATTGTAGTAGTGACATAGGCTATATAAATTTTCAAAATGGCGCCCGTAAATGGCGCAATGAGGGGGGGGGAGTTGATTTTTTTTTTCTTACTGTAGCAATATGGGTATCATATGAAAGCTAGTAAATTGTTTTTTTCTTTTTAGTTTATAATAATAGTATTTTAAGCAGTCGGGTTTTTTGATTTTTTTAATTAAGCATACTTGATTCCGTATCGATTCAAACTTATATATATCAAAAGTCAATATCGCATATTGAAACTCTATATCGCGATATTCTAGTATATCGAATACTCAAGTAGTGATATCGTTAAACGTTTCGTGATTTCGTACGATTTAAGAAATCGAAATCTAAAAAAAAAATATGTTATCTTTAGCTTGTGTTGACTGAATTTATAATGAATTAAATTAATAATTATAATATTGATGTCTTCTTCTTAAAGGCAACTATTGAGTTTCTTACCAATTCTTCTAGGCAGAATCTACATTCGAAATCGGTGGTAGCTTCACATTTACTTTTTAATTAAAAATATTATTATACGCAGTTTGTAAAATTAAAAATTAAAAGTTCTTTTGGAGCCAACTTTGATAAATTAAAATGTAAATAAATAAATATGTACATTATGTTATGTAAATATAAATAAATAAATATGTATGTATGGGCGATACTATCTTTATTCCTTTGCGTTTATATTAAATGATATAAAAAACATACAATTAATTGTATAGTACCTATATAATCTAAGTTCGTAATTTTTATCGACCTTTATTTGTATCACTTTTAACTACTAATGTGTTTATGCTATCGCAAGTACCTACATACATCAAGCAAGTACATGTCGCAGTAGTTACAGTGGTAGTTCGCTAAATGTAATATCTCTCGATACATGACTGTCATAAAAATGCAACGGTATATCGATGATAAAAGAAATATCAGTTCTCCCGTCGACATGTAAACTCATTTTCATTGTTCCGTGTAATACGACCTACATGCAATTATTGCGAAGGGTTGCAGAGCGAAAACTCAAAGCCTACCTATAAAATATTTTATAAAAGGATATAGCTATAAATATATACGTAAAGTGCACGTATAATTTAATTAGTGCGAGTAGTTGCCTCAAAGCCACGCGCCAGCGATCGCGGGTTCGATTCCCGCTCGCATATTTGGATTTGTACAAATGTTTGTTTCCGGTCTGGGTGTATGTCCTTGTGGGTCTCCCCATCGTGTCTCGAAGAGCACATAAAGCCGTCGATCCCGGTTGTTATCATAGACACCTAAAAACGATCGCTATTAAAAAACAATAAGAAGATATTTTTCAATTAACTAATAAACTTTGGCAACTAGCATTTATCTACTATTAAAAAAAAAAACTGATAGTTGCGTGATCGATTTCATCGTTGCGTATTTAAGAAATTATTTTACTAAAAAAAAGCTAAGACAGTCGACACATTTGATTAACACAACAGTTAATAACATAACATATTAAAATAAAGTTACCGTGTTAATACTATAACACGACTTTTTATTAAAGTAAGATGGTTAAATAAAAATACAAAATATGCTTTGCAGTTAATATGTATTTTACATTACGACATAAAAAACTATTCGATTGACAAATAGTTAAAATTTAACTAAAAGTAAAGATATTTGAGTAAATGAAAAATAAAATAAAGCACCTATATAGGTTTGAAAGTAACATATTTTAGATTACTCATATAAATTTTCCGAGAAAAAAAATAACATCGATCAGTTCAATGTTATAATAATAATAATATCATCAGGCTTAGTACAAAGTCGCGTATGTATTACACTCCATGTATGTATATACTACGTGTATAATCTATACTAAAATAAGTACGGACGATGAAACCTTATTTCTGTAACGACTAGTTCGAAATTTAAATACATTTATCACAAAGTGAAATACTCGGAATTACTTAATACTGGTTACGCGTATTTGCACGATTGCCGACGATATTATTATTATCACTGGTATATATTATAGTTCGTGGTTAGAAATTCGCATTAATAATGTCAAAGATATTAATTTGAGCTATTCTAAAACCAATAGTTAACGAACTAATAGTATATTTTTAAATAAAAGCAAAGAACAAGGTCACAACTGCGGTGGCTACAAAGCTCTTTGTTGCTGTGGCGTACACGTCCTTCATCTCAAGCCATCTTCCAGCATTCCACATACAGAACCGTATACCATTAAAATAGTGATACACAAAGGGAACTCCTAATATTATTTTTATGATGAAAATAAGGGGTCTAGAAAGATCTAGACTCTGTATCATAGACACATAAGTTTCCACCCCATTGGACAGGAATAGACTGCCACATCCAAGAAGTAGAGCATAAAAAGTAATAATTATTCCTGAAACAAAAAATAAACTTCAGAGGCCTACTAGTATTATGCGTAGTTCCAGTATTAGCGTTCGTATTTTAAACTATTTTTGTTAGTTCTAATATTATCATTTTAAGCAATCTTCTTCTACTAGTATTTTGCTTGAATTTATCAGGGTCTACTTGTTGTGTTGGTCCAAATATTCGGTTACTGATTTTTACGATTGTCGTCTGCCCTCCATACCCCATTGGCGCAATAATCACACTAGAATCATTTCTCTAGCAATTAATTTTCAGTCATTTATAATGTCAACCGAGATGGCGTTACATATTTTTCAAGACACAATGGACTGGACCACGTAGACAAACACCCAAAAGCAAATATTTGTAAAAATGCAATTAGCATATTCTTATGAAATCCTCTCGGCGTGGAAATACAACCATTGGCATTAACAAAAGTTTCGTCACCACTGCATCATTCTGTTAAATATCGACTAGGGATTAAAGTAAAAATTATGATTGCGTTAAATATGAGCAAGTATCTTATTAAAAATAGCTATATGCCATGGATCCGACAACACTCAGTGGAGCAGCGTGATGGATAAAGCTCCTACCCTTCTTTTATATAGAGAAGCCCAACAATGACAAGTTTACATTATCATAGGCTATAGAGGCGAAAATATTAAAAACCTACTCGAGGGACTCTGCATGGAACGTACTCGGACTTAGATCGATGCGTATTATTCTTCATGATTTGTCATTCTGACATGTCATTTCTCCATTACCATTAGCGACTAAAAACACAACATACGAGTGTTATTTTAAAGGAGTTGTTTTAAAATCGTAGTAGTCATCTAACATTAATTTGAAAAAGTGTTTTTACTGACAGCATGTTTAAAAATTAATGTGTTAATTGTGATAAGATTAGTATACGGAAATAACATTTGCTCGAGACTAATGAATGAGCAAATAGCTGCGCTTTCAGCTGCTAACAACCTTGAATGGACATGCACGGAATGTCACAATACCTTTATCAGACGCAGTGCTTACCTTATATCAGAAGATGACTATAAAGAAGAAACGTTCCAGGATATGTATATTACACCAAAACATTTATTACAAAATAGAACATAGTATTATGCTTAATCTAAGTGCACAACTTATGTAGGTAAACGCTACATGCATATAATCTAACACAAGTTAGGAACTGACTATTGATATCAGTTAACCAAACAGTGAGAAAACAAAAATTACAAAAATTACAACATTAGCGTCTCAAAAATAGACAGTGATGAGTAGATGATCAATCGACCGGAAGATTATGGACTTGGCTCCTAAATCGTTCAAATGTTGTGCAGAAAATATCTATCTGTTTGCTGTAGTGATTGTACATTTTACATAGCCGTGAAACAAGCGAGTTGCAGCCCAAAACTGACTTTCGAAAAGGCGGATGAAGGAGCATAGGTTTTCTAGGTTATTTGTGAGGGAGCAATTCAGGGTAATCAATTTTCTTATTTAATAATTTAAACAAAAATAATAATTCCGATGAGTTCCTGCGCTTTTCTAATGAGTCAATTTTGAAATATTTGAGGCGTTTCAAATAGCTTAGTTTTTTTTTTGCAACCCCGGTAGAGCAGGCTTGGTGGTTTAAGAAACGCTTTTGGATTCGCTCAATTCTTAGGCTATGTGTAGCATAGTGGGGACGCCAAGCTACGACGCAATACTCAAGTATGCTTGTGATAACCACTCTCTGTATATTCAAAGAAAATTAATGTCATTATATTTGAAGCTATGTTTGTTTTGCAATTTAAAATTGATTCACAATTTTTTCAATTTGTAAAAAAAAAAGTAATGGAAAAATAATATTATTTTCTGATGAGATCAGAAATTATTATGTAATAATTAATATGTCACCCATGACTTATTTTTTAACACAAAATCACTTTCATTTGATGTCTATTTTATATTTCATAGACATGTACTGAGTATATGATAATAGTATAATAGATGCGCAGTAGAAACGACAATTGCACAGTAAAGGATCGCGACAGACCTATATATTTCACTCGCACCCACTCCTCTATGTACATCGGCTCACGCTCGAACCTACAGCTGACCTATATGGTTGTCTGGCAAGGGGTTGGAACTATCTAAACTGTCTATCTGATGAGGAAACACCTTCTAATTATTACCCAAGTATTATATATAAAAATCTGGTTTTATACTATAACGTAAGTATAATTACAATTTAATGAAATGTGTCTGGCTATGAATGACGTTATTATTAATAATATTCAGAAGGAAATATCAAAAAATCACATTTTATAATTTGACGAATTGTATATAAATTTCACAGTAAAAATAACTTTTGTTTATGGGGCACTGTATGTATATATGTATATTTAAACGTATTCATAAATAAATAAATAAATAATATAGCAAGCAATAAACAAATAAGTATTGCTATTGCCATAAATTAATTTTCAAAAAGCTGCTGTTGAATTATTAATAAATTACAATGCCACGGTGGTAATTCGCATTTACACAACCTAATAAATATTAAAATATTAATTTTAACAAACTTTCTTAAAACCATTGATTTTGATAAAGCTTGTAACACGAAACAATAGAGTTGTGATCCTGTATGCGAATAACAAAATTATAGTATAATTATATATTATTATTTGTTGTTATGTTACGCTTAGTATCTAACCTGTAATACGCTGAACTATGGATGTCATAGCCGGTAACGTAGGTGCGTATATTGTCAGATGCGGTGACATCGGCCGATTCAAACTCATATTTTTTTCATCGTGAGATTTTTTCGGTGGCGGTATATACGGTTTGAAAATTATTTTATTACCGCCACCTTGAGACCCATCACAACCACATGGATCTTTTCCACTTAATGTGACTCTTCCAGTAAGACAAAGCGATGACGGTGCTAGTAACCTGAAAAAAAAAATTAAATTCTTAATATAGAATACTGAATTATCGCAAAGGGTTCAAAAGAATTGTTTTAAATCATAAGTACTTACAATTATTTAGACTTGAATAATCTATATATCCATCGTAAAATACTCGTATATTAATAAATCGCATTTATGATTTAGAACTTTGAGAAAATGAATTATTGAGTGATTTTAGCGATAGAGCATCGACGAGCTTAATATTAAATAATTATAAAATGGTAGTATTATTCGAGTAGTGCGTCCTACCTGTGTTGACATATGGCGCTGAGACGTGGACACTAATTTATTGGATTAGTACACAAATTTAAAGTCATTAAACTTGCTATAGAACGAGCTATGTTTGGAGTCTCTCTTAAGGATAAAATCGGAAATAAGATTATCCGCAAAAGAACCAAAGTAACCAACATAGCCCGTAGAATCAGCAAGTTGAAGTGACAGTGGGCTGGTCACGTATGTCGCAGGACCTATGGCCGCTGGAGCAGAGGTGTCCTAGAGTGATGACCGTGTATCGGCAAACGCAGTGTGGGGCGTCCTCCGGCCCTCTGGACCGACGACTTACACAAGGTCGCCGGCGGAGGGTAGATGATGATTGCGGAAAACCGGGATATTTGGTGCGAGCTTGGGATGGCCTATGTCCAGCAGTGGACTGCTATAGGCTGAAGCGAAGCGAAGAGTAGCAAATATTATAGATAGGTAATATAACAACGGATAATAAGAGTTTAATTGCACTATACAAAATTACTTGCTACACCACAATAGCGTCGACGTCGTGCATAACACGTATACATCCGATTTTTACCTGAAGTAAAAAAAGTAAAAAAGTATGCTCTATTTAGGTAGCCTTTTAAAAGTATAATTGTATCTTCATGTAAAAATACTTCATAACTATATATATATAGTTACGAGGAGAAGCTACCTATTTATTTCGAATATTCAGGGGCATCTATATCTTAACTTGTTTGATATTCAGAAAAAAAGGTTCATAATCCGTAAGGACAAGTATATTATTTCTATGGTTAAAATATAAGTTAAAATACAGGTTCCTACCTGTATTTTAAATATCACACAATTCTCTCATGAAATTATCTCTCACATATATATATAATTTCATTAACTTTTATTTCCAGTTTATAGAACCATTGCCAGATGCACCTGAATTGGTTGAACGCCTTAAATTTCTTGTTCCTCGTGAGGGTAGCCGATTACATAACCGTAAAACATTTAGTTTGCCCAAAATAAAAAGTAACCTTGGTAGACATAGTCCGATTTATAGAATGCAGCATTTCGCAAATGGAAAGAGAGACGTTATAGATATCTTCTGTGATAGTATACCTACAATTAAAAATAAGCTGTATAATGAGCTGCGTGTTTAGATTGTATTTAGATTTACCAAATTGTTTACAGTAACCATTGTAATTAATTTTGCCATTTTTGTATTGAAATGTTTACCTTTTATGCGTTTTAAATTTTGTGCGTTTTAGTTTTGTTATATTCCTTACTTGTGATTTTGCACTGTAGTTAAGTTGCCTGTTTTGTTTCGGTTTCTTTTTTTTAAATGCATGCTATGTCCACATCTAGTAGACTCAATTGTACATACATGTTTTATATTTTGTACTTTATATGTCTATATTTTTATTAAACGATTGTAGTCAGTTTTGTGGACTAATAAAAAAAAAAAAAAAAAAAAAAAAAAAAAAAAAAAAAAAAAAAAAAAAAAAAAAAGAAGGTTCTTACGAAATCAAAATTGAAAAATTACATAAAACTTAACGACTATTCAAATTTCACGCATTTTATATTTCGCTTGTTTTTATATTATTATTTTTTCTAATTAGTATTTAATATTGGTAGCTTCTAAGACAGGACAGTCTGTCGGTTTAGCTAGTATTCATTAAATAAAGCCTGTGAAATGTATCAAACTTAATTTGGCCAGAGTTAAAAGTCCAAGAAGTCGTGACCGCTAGCGGTTAACTAACGTTGAAGAAACAGCATTATCTGCAGGAAACGTTTAGCAGAGATTTAAAAAAATATCTGCATATATAGTGAAAGTGGCTTCATCAGCAGCTCAGAAACACTCTTAAAGCTATAAAAAATGTTTGTATTACACTAAAGATAAGTCTAAGTTTTATATATGTATTTATGTCACTTGAGCAACTATTTAAAGGTCGCTAAGTAGCGAGACAAGTCCTGTTAGACGTAGTTGATATTCAGCTATTAGTGTTAGATGCAATATACATATAACTTATCTAATATATATAAATCTCGTGTCACAATGTTTGTCCTCAATGGACTCCTAAACCACTTAACCGATTATAATAAAATTCGCACACCATGTGCAGTTCGATCCAACTTGAGAGATAGGATAGTTTAAATCTCAAATTATAGTCGCAATTTTAATTTATTGCTAATTATTTGTCTGTTATTATTTGACAGTCACAATTATCTGTTAACTCCAAATGATTCTAACAGATGTCGATACCTTTCGACTGGGTTGAGTAAGTAATCAATAGATGGCGCTGCTATGGTAAATCTACGAACGTGTCATTAAGCTACATTTTAACAGCATAATTACCACGTGTTGTTGAGGCTAAAGTATAAATTAAATTTATTTTTATAATTTTTAAAATTTTAGTTAAATACCCGTGCGAAGCCGGGACGGGCCGCTAGTATATATATTATATATTATTATTTGATATAAGAGAATACCATATATTTATCATAAATCCCAATAAACAAAATATCCTACTTAAATAACTACCGTTAACTAAAACTTTCAGTTTGATTTTAGAGCATATCACTTTTATTGCTATATTATTGTTGTATACACCAAGTTTTAAGCAAAACCTTCCAGTCCTTTAAAAGATAACTTCGCCTCCAATACTTAACCTATTTTTTAGACCAGTGGTTCAGTGCTCTGCTAGAGGCCGTCTGGGTCCATTGGATATGTTCGGAATACAATATCCTGTAACGTATGTACAGTGACCAGTAACGATACAACTGCGTGAAAATTTGGTTAAAACGAAACTCAAAAAAAAATCAAATATCAAATATCATCACAGATAGACAAATATACAATATATGCGTATTATACTGAAATCCTAGTGTCAACATTTGTTACATTGAAAAAAGAGTGCTAATGGACCGAAGAGCATAAGAACTAAATTAAATAAAAGGATAAAAGTGAGTGCGACGTGACTGAGCATAATAGTCACCGGCATAAAAGCAAATTCATTTTTTATTTGCGGATTTCGTACTTTACTTGATTAAAAATATTAATCAAACGCCAACAGCTCTTCGACGATCGGTTTTAACTTTTTTGATATCTTGTTTTTCCGTCATTCAATCATTTCATAGTCAATTGACGCTTTTTAAATATATATTTTTTTTTAATGATAGCCAAAAGATAAACTATACTCTATAAAATAAGTCATTATTATATTAGCTGTATCATATAGTTCACTCTCATTTTCTGTGATGCTCAGATCGCTTGATGCTGCTAAAATAACGATTTGCGAGCTTGTTTAATCTGCCGCGATGTTATGTAGGTATATAGTTTTTACCGCGAGGATCAGCACACTATTGTTTTCACGCTGCGTTGACCCTGTCCTACGGTTAGAAGAACGCAAAAACAATTCAAACATTTGTAAACTTTCTTACATTTCTTGTAACTTAGATAAGATTTTATGACTCGAGGGAAAAGTTTCAATGATTTCCGTTTTAAAATTATTTCGTTTCACTGACATCATGGACAAATCATTATTTAGTTTTCATGTTACATACTCGTATAATAACAAAACAAAATAACAAAAAGAAAGAACAAGTTTTGTTTAAGACCCCGTTAAGATGACAAGCGCTTAACGCGCGTTATGATAACGCGCGCTTACAACTACATACATTTTATTCAGGCCGTACACATGCTAACGCGCGTTTAACGCGCGTTAGCATGTGTACGGCCGTACGTACGGCATGTACGGCATGTGCAAAAATAAAAAATAAATAATAAAAAATCCTAACAACTTAACCTAACCTAAACATGTACTTTGAAGACACTCCAACCTCCTCTTTTTGATCGACTCGCTTTCTTATATAGAGAGTGCTGAGTAGCGTACTCAAAAATTCAATATTTCGAAAAATATTGCGAGTCACCTAAATTCCTTTTAAGAGGACTTTTAGATAATCAAATGGAATGTCCGTGCCAAATTTCATGACGAAATTCGGTATTATTATTTTGCTGTCCAATCCATACGTTTACGGAATTCTTTACCTCTTCGAAGCAAGACGAGCAGCCTCGAAAAGGTATCTTTATAAGATTAAGTATTAAAAATCGTAATTACTAAGATATATGAGTGTTACTATGTACAATATTCATGTATTTGAACTTGAATATACTGTACCTATAGCAGTTAAAATAATATTACCGAAGTTTTTATTTTCAATGAACATTTGTAAACTTATTTATTTTCCAATTTTCCTAACAATAAATATATTATTTTAAATCTACTCACCTATTTGTATTAAATATTTTAAAAGCAATATTTCCTCCAAAACAGGTCTTTTTTAATAAAATATGAAACATAATTTCGAAATTTTTACAAAATCAACGTTCGATTCAATTCTTCGTTGTATTCACATAAATTGCTATTTTACAACGTTATGACAATAGTGACAACATCAAGTTCGCTTAAAACGTCACAAATAATTACTTTTTAATATGAATGGCCTTACCGATATGTAAGTAAACACAATATACATATATTGCATAGAACATACAAATTGCAATAATAGGTATAATTTAAATAAGAGTCTGGATAAAATATATAGCCCCTTAGGTTAACTTCACAGAGTTTAATCGTTAACGATTTAGTAGTTGTAGCGTGAATAATATTCATATTATGAAAATATATAATAAATTAAAATAAACACACTTCAACCCATCCATCTTCATTAATTTGCGGTAAAAAAATTAATTAATAAAATAATTTCAATTCTAATCAGCTACTCAACATATAAAGCGATAAAAAGTAAAACATTATAACTTTATCAACAATTAACTGTCAAACTTTTTTTATTTTTCTAATTTTTCATCCTTCCGTCACAATGCTGTTTTATCCTTTTAATGGTAATGAATAGAGTCTTGAAATATGTACATAATACAAACACTATTATCTCTATAACGACAAATAAAAAAAAAAAATTAAAGGTGTCCATATTTGAAATGTTTGAAATATATTGTACTATATTGTCACGGAAATTCTCGAGTTCGACATCGACCTACACTGGAGCGATATTAAACTTAAGCGACTGTAATAAATATAAAATATTAAATGCTGACCTAAAGATACATATTATAACAATAATTATAAGACAGTAAATTTATAACCAACTAGCGGCCCGCCCCGACTTCGCACGGGTATTTAACTAAAATTTTAAAAATTATAAATTTATATTTTTTATCACCTACATGCGCCATCTATCGTATAATAGTAGAATATCGTTTTTATATTTAGTGACATTTAACATAATAGTACCTTACCTTAGACCAGATGGCGTTGGCGGCGTAGGTACCTATTTCTATTTTCTTAAATATTTATTTTTAAATTTAATTAATAGAGAGACCCACCCATCATATATAGAGATATAAATCAAATATTTGTAGAAATATAAATAAATATCCCGAGCGGGGCCGCTGACGTCAGGGCGACTCCTTGCACCACTTCGCCATAACCATTTATAGCATACTTATCGAATCGCCATTTAGTGTATTGTGTAACACTAATATCGACTTAAGTATATGGCATGTTACTTGTCCATGAGTGTTTTTGTAAGGTCGGTTAAGCAACCACCGCTTACCAGTAAAGTTCGGAAAGGCAAGCATGGATGCCAGTTTCTGTTGATGTCCTTCTTTACAATTCTTCATTCCGAAAACCTTAAAGATTTTCTTAAGGAAATGTTTTTACTATAATAAAATCCATACAGTATACCCCTAATTTCTAAATTATTTTAATAGATACAATCTATAGACACCGTCAAAAATGAATGCCCTATTAAATCTTCCCATTCGAAGTTATAATATCGATAATATAAACCTAATAAACCATGCAGTGTACCACTACTACTTTGTGCTAACCGGGCTTTTGTGCAGGGTCCCGATTTTCAGACATTCGTCGGATTTCAGAGAATCACTCCCCGATACACTTTTATCGTGACGCAAAATGTTTAAATTTTTCACTAGTCTCCCTAGTCTGATCGATAAAAATATAAAAATGTATATTATTAGTTATATATGTATATTTATTAGTTGTTTTTAACATTAAAATTACATACTTTTATCAAACTTCAAACTAAATAGACTAAATATTCGTCATTAATCTTCAAAACCTATTACAAAATTAGAATATTACCTAACGAAATGAAAAATATGAATTTTAAAAATAAATTTTATTTAAAATTAAAATAAAACTTTCATTTATACCAAAAATAGCTGCATTAATTTAAAAACTAAGATATAATCTTTCATAATTTTTTATTAACTTGCAATGTTTGTATGTTTAGGGCAAATCATGCAAGCTGTTTTTGACCTACTTTTCAGTGTTCAATTGAGCTGAAATTAACAAATAATAAATACACAAATACAAATAAAATACATAAATACAAATCATAATTACATTGTCGTTATAGCTCAGTCGGATCAGCTCAAAAACGGGCAAAAATTTACAAAAAAATTTAACAGAAATTTTTCTTCGGAATTCGTTGGGAGGGGGGGGGGGTCACTGGTAGTCTAAATTCAAAAAGTAGCCAGCCAGAGTTTTGGCTTCATCCGCCATCTTGATTTAAAGGGTTATTTTTTGAATAACTCGTTCATTTTCAATTTTACATGGAAAATTGTTATTACATAAGTTGTTTAAAAGTAAATTTCCTACAATTTTGGTTCTTATCAATTTTTTCGTACGATCGATATTTTTCGATTTATAACTGAAAAGAGGCGGTGAATTTTTGGTTATCGAGTAACTTAGTTAATATTTAGACCTTGCAGCCGAGAATACCAGCAAGTGGAATGTGGTTTTAAGAATGATTATTCCTATTGTGTTCGCCAATGGCTTACCAGCAAAAAGTTTCCACTACCAACATTTAAATAGTTATGTTTATTCCACCACCACGACATCAGCCGTTGGTTGTTTACTGTTGAACATAGGCCTCCCCCATCATCTCTGGGGGGTTTTCTAATACTTGTCATGTTTGACAGATGGGTTGGTGAGTGCAGTGCGTTGTGACAGAATTGTTGACGCTGCGGCCCATCATCGTCCTGGTTAGTGTAGTTTCTCGCACCACTATGGCCTTTTACGACAGATCGGAAGAAGGTTGCGACTATTGTTTTCTGCCGGTCACTGCACGGCAAAGTAATGTTTATATAGGGTTGTTTTTTTTTACATTTAAAAGCCTATTAATTGAGATTATACATGACTTATACTTATGAGTATCTAGTATAAGGCCGTAGTGGTTGATGATTATTTATCAATGTCAATGGCGGTGTAAGTTAATTTGCTCAGGTCATCAAGTCGTTTAGCTGTCTAAAAAACAACTGCCTTAGTGTAAAAATGAACGTAGCGCCTAGAGGTTGGCCGGTAAGTATTAGAAGTAGGGTAAGTCCACTAATGAACTATTAAAAATAAGTAAACATTAAAATACGTGATTTCACTTAAACGATTATTAATAAAATCTAGACATATAAAAACGGAAACATTTAAGGAATCAAAAGTTATAAATTCTTTTTATATCGGTATATCTACTATATAATCATACAGTTTTCATATTCCATTAGTAAAAAAACTTCTTACTCTTAACGCAACAGACGGATTACTCTAGCTAGGCTTTCAGAGATTTTTGGTATGGGTGAAAGCAATCCCTATCCTTAAGATATGAAAAAAAAAGTATAATTAAAAAAAATATAAAATTAAATTTTAAAACGTAACTACGTACACAGGTACACATATCCTATAGAAATAGTTTAGGTAAATCAATAATATTTTTGACCCACTTAAATTCAGTTTCTAGGTAATATTTAGACCAGACTAATTTTATTTATTCACCTAGCTCTTACATATTTATCTGAACTATAGAACGAAAGAGACAGGTAGTAATCACTCTTTCACGATAAATTCGAGATACTCGGTAACTCCCACAGGCCTCCCTCTAGTTGTAGGACGGCCTTCGTCCTGTTTTCGTGCTATATTGACCCATTTACAATGAAGAGACATATTCTGAACATGTTCGAAATATTTCAAAACATATAAAAATATTTTTAATACTAAATACAGATTTATGCTCTGAAAAAAATATATCATACAATTCATAAGCATTTTGACTAGAAAACATTCTGATGACCGGCTGGTCGAGTGGTCAGGCAACTGGCACTTTACGCAGCGGTCGCGGGTTCGAATCCCGCCAGGTGCAGATAATTTGTATGACGAATATAGATGTCTGCACCGGGTAGGATGTGTATTTATGTATATATGTATTTATAAAAATTTATTAAATTTATTTCCGTTCCTAGTACCTGTAACACAAGTTCTTACGAACTTAGCACGGGGCTAGGTTAACGTGGTGTGATTGTTGGTTAATATTTATTTTATATTTATATTTATATTCGTTTCTCGTAGAGTCCGCAAATCAGCAGTGGAGCACCAGCACGCTGCTGGATTAAACTGTATCCTTCTCCCAGGAGTGAGACATTTACAGGCGGTTTCTGTTCCGTTCGCTTCATTATTTTATCTGATTATTATATTATTATATTATTATTCATTATTATATTTACCAGAAAAATAAAATATTTTTTGTTAATAATTTATTGCATTATATCTTAAATATTTAAGTTTTTTTCACAGTAACAAATAAACTGGTAAATTTAAAACGCATTTTACTTTCTATGAACGGTTTCATTCATTTACAATAACCAGTAGCAAGCAACCCTATGGTCCAGGAGCCAGGTAATAATTTGGTAAATCATTTCCTCTCAAACGATAAGACGCATCAGGGAATGGTATCATAAAGCCTCGTGAACGTCAGTCGTGCGCTTCGGTTGGGGGATCAACGGTGGTTCGTTAGCTAACTTATATATTTATCCATAGTTTCATGTAAGCTATTATCAGGTTAAAATTTTTAGTTGAGAGGAAATCACTGAAAGTATTTTATGTTCGAGCGACCAGCTGACGTATAAGGCCCGATCCACATTACAGTGCTGATCTCGGTTCGTTCTCGGTCCGATCTCAATCCGGTAAAATGTTTTGTATGACGAATCGTTGCTGGAGCGTGACTTGATCGGACCTTGACTGGCACGGATAGTGTGAATACTCTCATTGTTTCTTATGTAACAATATTTTACCGGATCGAGATCGGACCGAGAACGAACCGAGATCAGCACTGTAATGTGGATCGGGCCTTACTCACCATGTTTTAGTCAGCTGATTGTTTGTTTTCTTCTAGTTATTGGGTTAGCTACAATTTGACAAGATTTTACTTCGGAAGAAATAACTGAATAAATATTTTTTTTCTTCACGCCTGGGAGGGTACCACTGTTTATCCCCCCAACGAAACCGCAGCTGACGTTCACGAGGCTTTATAATACAACTCTCTGCATGATGAACTGATGCATTCAGAGAGAAACTTGTTCATTCACATGAGAGGAACTTGTATAACCAAGATCCTCTTTCTAATCTAAATCTAAATCTGTTACTGGCACCCGGACTACTACGCGTGAAGTAAAAGATTTAAATTACTATTATTACTTGCAATGGAAAATTCGTCTCGCGATGTTTATTCGATTTATAAAAATATTATATTCGCCTAAAGAGAAAATAACAATATTTTTATCTCATAAAGTGTAGTAATCATACAAAATTGATCTATTAATTAAAAGTATTTTTGCATTCCTTGAAACATTTAAGAAATTAGATTATATTTTTCAATTTAGTAACATACTATTATTAAATAACTAATTAAGTTATTAATAATAACCAAAAGATTAATAATCCTATTTATAATAAAGAATATAAGAAATAAGAATGTGAGATCATACAAAATAAGTAAGTGTACGTAAACCCTACGCGATCTACATGCAGTAACAACACTTCGCACCCGGACGCCAATAAGACATCAATGATGATATATTGATATGATTTAAAAAAAAGAAAACCTGAAATGACGAAATAAGAAATGAAAATGTCTATAAACATAGATATACAAATTAGTAAAAGAGCATTTTTGTTTTTGTCTTCTTTTTTTTTTTGAATTTGTTGCAATTAGCATCATTAATATTTTTGAATGTTTTTAATAATTTATTATTTTGATGTAGTTTAGAAAAATTGATAAATTTTACTAGTATTTGTTGAATATAATTTCTTCACATTTTTTTTATGTTTTTTACAGGTGATCGTACCCTTTCGTATGCTGCAAACGGCCACTTTTATATTTTTTCGCGAGTTGCGTTTGACAGCAGGACCCTAACAGTTATATACTTTACAAACTTAGACACATACAGATAGCCCAGTCGGATTAGCTCAAAAACGGGCAAAGATTTACAACAATTTTTAGCAGCCTTCGGATTTCGTTGGGTGGGTCACTGGTAGTCTAAATTCAAAAAGTAGGGGTACCAGAGTTTTCGCTTCATCCGCCATCTTGATTTAAAGGGTTATTTTTTGTCTCTTGAATAACTCGTTCATTTTCAATTTTACACGGAAAATAGATTTAAGAAACTCCCCACCGTGCTTCGGAGAGTTCAGTTCATATTTTATACACAACTCATATTACAATAGCAATTTGATCTCTAAGGTATCAACCAAACGTATAAAAGTGCTTGATAATTTATTTTATCGGTTTAAAAAAAAAAGTCGTTTGAATCATTGCTAGCACAGGTAATAAGCCCGCCACAACAATACTTTTATATATTTAATTATTTAATGTCCAGTTAGCTAGTGACCACACAGAATGTCGTTCAGATAAAACGTGGAGCAAAAATATATAGTTATATTGAATCGCATCGCATCGCATCAGCCTAACGCAGTCCACTGCTGGACATAGGCCACCCCAAACTCGCGTCAAATCCTCATTCAGCCTCCGCCGGCGATCTTGCGTAAGTCGTCGGTCCAGCGGGCCGGAGGGTGCCCTACACTGCGTTTGCCGATTCGCGGACTCCACTCCAGGACACGTCTGCTCCAGGGGCCATCGGTCTTGTGATATACGTGACCTATACGTGATATCGAATATACAGACGTTAATGTTTTATATGTTAATGTTTCGATCGTTTTAAAATAGACATTTTTTAAACTAGTAAAATTAACTCCAGACGTCAAGTAAATCGATGCCCATTTTAATGTATTTTTGGACCCATTTCAAAGGCTTATGAAAATTACATATATACTTTAGATAAAAAAATTAATTTCCAAAATATAGCAACAAGTATTAACTTATTATAAGATTTTCTAAAGTAAAATACAGAGCTGCTGCAGAGATTTATTATTTGGAATGTAAAATCATTAAGCCTTTATTTTCTCTACTTGTCTGTACACATTATAAATGAAATATAATTACGGATAGCTAAATAATTAAATTATACTTAAAAAATAATCTATTTCCAGATCAGCGATATTATCTATTTATCTCATCTTATTAAATTTTGCTTAAAAACAAAATATGAAAGTCGCAGAATTTCGTGACGGTACACATTGTCTCTGTTCATGTCCAATGTCCCCTGGATGGGGTTGAGGGCGTCCACAGTGCGCTGCCATCTCGCTCGGTCTTGGGCTATCAGTTTCATCTCGGGCCAGAAAAGCTCGACATTCTTCATCTCAGCGGTGACGGAGCGGCGCCAGGTTGAACGCCTTATAATGCATCTGTGCTTAAAAGCAGTTTTTGTGGGTTGTTTCCCTCGGTACATATTTCCTGGGTCTTTTTCACGTTAACTTCGAGGCCGTCCCCAGCCGCCTCCTGCTGTAAATCTTGTCTGCGTGCCTGTCTCTAAGTAAACATAGGTCATCAGCATAGTCCAGGTCACCTAGTTGGTTTGGCAGACCCCACTCTATGCCTCGACGCTTGCCATCGTTCGCTCTATGCATGGTACCATCCTGAACGATGAGGAACAGTAAGGGCGAAAGGAAACAACCTTGTCTGAACTCCTGCGTGGACTTCAATGTCAGCTAAGTTAGTTAGTGGTTCGATTGCTTTGGACATCCTGACCAGGATAATTTTGGTCAGGGACTTGGATGGTAGTAAGAATAGGGTGATTCCTAGCACCTCTTTCCCAAATGCTAAGATCACTTTCGTTGGAACAGTGATTATGAGGCCCTTGTTCCAATCCTCAGGAAACTTCTTCAGAGGTTGAGACCATACTTTCTCCAAGAGCGGTGTCAATGACTCGACCGCGGTGTATTCATCGGTTTTTAGGAATTTCCGCAGTATTTTCGCAGTATTATATTCGAGACAGGTGCCTTGTTGTTTTTCGAGGAGCGCAGTGCCTTCTCAACTTTTATTTTTGATGGTGGGTTTGAGTCAAAATCTAGCAGAGTAGCAGTTGTTTTGGAGGCAGATGTTGAATTTGTGTAATCTGTAACCGAAGTGCGGAAAACTTCCCCGAAATGCTCACGTCAGCGCTCAAGTTGCCCTTCTGCAGTTGTTCAGCAGCTTACCCCTATTACCTCACACATTATAGTCTCTGTCAAATACAAAAGAATGCCATTACCTTTAAATTAAACATATAGATTGTCATGATGCATTTATTACTTTAACAGCCAACCTAATTAAATATATTGTATTAAAGAAAAAACTTATTTTTTATTATTATTTAAACGAGAAAATAAATAGTTTAAGAGGCCTGAAGTTGCTTGTAGATTTAATTAAGTTTTTCTATCTGTTGTAAAAGAAGATATGGTATAAAATTATTTAATATTTAAAATTATTTTAAATAAAATAATAAAAATAAAGTTATTTACTTTTTTTTAGATATAATCGTGAAATAAGTCTGTGCAAGTGCCAATATGGCTCATTGGTATCTCTGACCACCTAAGCCTCAACACATGAAAAATAATAATATTATTATTGTGCGCAAATTGTCGTAACGCGATACAAATAGGTGTTTAATATTATTATAAATTAAATAGCAATGTTTTTATTTATTTTCCCTTTGGAACAAACGCATGATAAATTTTACGTGCACTTCAGAATTAGCCCTCGTTGCTGCTCGCCCCACACCTTACCTCAAACCATTGCACGCAACTAGGCGGGACTTGATTTAAAGAAACCCCCTACATTTAAAAAAATATATACCGTATTAATATATACAAATTTAAATATCTCCAGACACATTTTAAAGGCTAATTTTAACTATTAAAATTATTATTTTCAATGAAAAGTGTATCAGAAGACTTTGAAAACAATTAGAAAATAGTAAAAATGCAGTGATTGGTTAATCGTTTTGTAACACCCCAGTAGTAGGGCCGATGGTATAAATACTGCACGATGATGTGCATTCCGCACATCGTTGCAGTATCAGACGCTCCTCGCTAAAAGCCGCGGCGACAGAGCTATCGTGTTCCGACCCCAGTGTAACCAAGCCGTAATTTTTTTTGCCACAATTATTCTTCTATGTGTTGTATTCCTTATTTATCATAGTTTTAAATTACCTGTAAATTTGTCCTGAATCGTCGCCATAAAAATAAAATTCATTCACAAAAGAAAAGAAAAAAGAAAAACCTTTCAAAAAAAAGAAAATTTAACTAATTGAAAGTTATAACTAAAATTTATTTAAACTTTTTTTAAAATGGAATACAACACTGAAAATCATAGACAATTTTATTTGTTTTGTAAGAATGAACCAGAATCAAAAGATGAAATAGTGGTTGACAATTCCAAGACTACAGAACGTCGACGTAAGTAATTTGATAAATGGTGTTTTGATGATTTATTATATGTTTCAAACAAAATATTTGCATCTTTTCACCTTTTTTTTTTTAATAAAGACATCATCACACCAACATCATCATCATCATATATCAGCCATTGGATGTCCACTGCTGAACGTAGGCCTACCCCATCGACCTCCAGAGCGTCCGGTTCAAAGCAGCCTACATCCAACGGCTTCTGGTGACTTTCCTCAAGTCGTCTGTCCATCTCACGGACAGCCGTGCAACGCTGCGTTTGCTGGTACGTGATCTCCACTCGAAAACCTTTCTGCTCCATCGACCGTCATCTACGTGCTTTATGCCCTGCCCACTGTCACTTCAGCATGCAAATCCGTTGAGATATGACGGCAACATTCGTTCGTCTACGGATCTCATCATTTAAAATAAATAAATTAATACATCAATTGTATAAATCTTTCATTTCACTCTTCTTCATTTTCACTCATTATATTCGTATAAAGTTTATTATCAATCCCTATATATTTTAATCCATAATTATTACAGTTTTAATCATTAATCATTAATTCATTAATTTATTATTTAGTGTTATAGTATTATATAAAGATAAACATTTTTACCATACCAATTCTACATGTAGACTTTTTGTTTTATTGTAATCTCAATAATTAAATGAAATATTGTGAATCTTTTTAGGAAATGTTGAAATATAAAACAAAGCACACGTAATCTATAGTAAAAGTATAATAGAATAAATTATGAATATCTAACCTAATTATTTTACAATAATAAACCTCGAAAATAAGATAATCGAAATTTTATATAGAAGCTTTTCGCAGTTAAAATAATATTTATGCGCAGAGAATGTAAGTATAGTGCGTAATTCTCCAGACGTTCAGTATTTCTTCCGAAGTACGCAGGTTTTCTTACAAAGTGTTTTATTACGCAACGCCACGCACGAGATGAATTCTAATTAAAATTTGTAGGTACATAAAAACTCAGCTGCTCCAGCCGGGAGCCAGTATATATATATATATATATATATATATATATATATATATATATATATATATATATATATATATTCTACTTTAATTATTCAAGTTAATATCAATTTTAAAAAAATCAAATATTAATTAATAATGATACATCTGGAGCAACTGTAGATTCTGGAGGAGCATTTAAGGAGCAATTAACTAGCATATAGTTAATTTAAAAAAAAGAAAAAGTTATATGCTAACTTCCGGTTATCTTATAAAATAAAAACAAAAATAAACTCGCTAAAAATAAGATAATATCTAACTCACGTGTCTGGCAATACTGATCATGATAACGCAGTCGGGATGAAAAAAATATTTTTTTTTATTATAAACCGCGGCTTTGATAACTTTTAGACTATTATTAAAAATGTAGTGTCAATTAATAAAGGATACTTTAATATATCAATTTTGTGTACATGTGCGGCAGATTTGAACATTGTCCTTTAATCAATCTTTTTAGAAGTTAAGACTGTTTGACAAAGATACAAGCATATACCCTATACCCTATACATTACCATATACCCTATACTATACCATATACCCTAACAAATGCATATTGTCATTTTACTAGCTCATGCAGTATCATCACTACATATTATAAAACGAAGTCCTACGCCGCGTCTGTCTGTCTGTCTGTCTGTTCGCGATAAACTCAAAAAGTACTACACGGATTTTTATGTGGTTTTCACAAATAGATAGAGGGATTCATGAGGAAGGTTTAGGTACATACACATACCCGGGCGTCGTAGCCGGGGTGAGCCGCTATAAAAAATAATAAATACGCGATACGAGCGTCATCTGTTGATTGAAGTATATTGAACAAAACAAGTACATGGGACGCCATCTATGAATCATTATTGTAACTAATATCATAGCTATGATATTATTTATATTATCTATATCACGCAAATTAATAAATATAAAATGTTCGTAATAAATATAAAATATTCCCTGCTTTTGACAAAAATTAATTAAAATAATTATTTTCATTTAATTTTAGTAATTTGTTCCGGTTTGTTTTCACATTGTAGTTAGTAGACCTACATCGTTTTAAATGTTAATTTTTTTTTTCTTTTTTTTTTCCTTTTCGTTCCTTTTGGAACAGGCTAAGACCAAAGACCATGCTGCCTATTCTGTCGTAATTTAAATGTTAAGGTTTTACAATTTTAGTTTTGTGTTTATTTGTTTCATTTCGTGAATCATTTGAAAATTAAAATTAGGGTCGCATTTTTATCATGTTGTTATTTTGTACATGAGCAAATTAATAAAACAAATAAATTTATTATTCCAAAACTCGAAGCATCATCACAAACCTATTACTCAGTTGACACAATTGTGAATAGAGAGAAAGCAATACATTATCCAGCACAATTTTTGTATTCTTTGACGCCTCCTGTAATTCCGCCGCACAAATTAATATTAAAAGTAGGTGCCCATATTATATTAGTAAGAAATCCACCAAACGAGAGTCGAGTCCACCAAAACTATGCAACGGTACAAGATTCAAATTAGTTAATTTAAAAAATATTTTTGATCGAATGTATCATATTAACTGGCAACGGAACTGGTGAAACTGTTTTTATACCAAGAATTCCCATGATACCCTCAAATTTGACCTCATGATACAATACGATGTCATCCGCATATTACAGAATGTTACAAAAACTATTCACAGACAGATCGAGATCATGAGTGTATATGTTATAGAGCAGAGGACTAAGCACTGAGCCCTGAGGGAGTTCTTTCCAAAAGAAAAGCAAGCCCTTAGCAAAAGAAAATCGAATGTCTGTGGAAAGAATACTTAAACTTTCGATGGTCCACAACCCCTTTCAGAAGCCAAACTGACAGGGCGAGAGAATATTACTGCTTACTATTATCCATTCCAAGCGTTTTTTTAATAGGTGTTCAGTAATTTTGGCTAATGCAGAAGACAAAACCAATAGGTCTATAGGAGTTTGAATCTAAAGGATCCTTACCTGATTTCAGAATTAAAATAATAACTTGCAACTTTTAAGATTACGGGACGATCCCTTTTATGAAACAAGCATTAATATATATATATATATATATAAATATATATATATATATATATATATATATATATATATATATATATATATATATATATATATATATATATATATATATATTAATAAATAATAAACGTCTCACATTCAACGGCCCCCAGTAGGATCTGAATCCTGTGTCGGGGGTCGGGAAACACACACAATACACAAGCACAAACGCCCAGACCACGACAAACATCTGTATGGCCTATACAAATATTTGTGATGTGCGGGGATCGAACCCGCGACCGCTAGCACATCAGCCAGTTTCTGTGACCACTGCGCCAACGCGTCGTTACGAGCAGCGTGGTGGATTAAGCTCCGACTTCTTCTATATGGAGAACAGAAGCATTTGTTGCCTTAACTGATAAAACTGAGCCTTACCATAAATATGAGAGTCCATCTGAAGACAGATGTTACTGCCGGACAGTACTCGGACGTGTTGCTTAAAATAAGTATTGGTGATTTCCCGAAACTGGATAATAATATAATGTATGAGTGTATGTGAGTATGTATTTACCATAAACAAAGCTTAAAGCCAAACTCTTAAGGTATACTTGAAGGAAAACTGCTTCTCCCACATCCAGTTGCATGTGGCATGTTCCAGATTAGCCTGGTGATTCTAGCACCCGACGGAAAAACAAAATATATTGTTTATAAAGAAATACCTACTGCGGAAGGTTATTTCGTTGTAAAAAGATAATACCCCCGTGTAACGTTCTCCAGATCAAAGGACGAGCTTTGTGTTCATAAAATATAACAAAATTTCATTTTATTTTAATGTTTATTTAAACTTTAAATTCCTGCTCTATAATAAATATTGTTACATTTTATGAGTATTCGAACATTTTAACATAGTAATTTAAATTTAACATTTTAACAAACTTAATAACGTAAAAAACCAATAAAAAATCCTATTAGAACCATTTTCGACTTCTACGCGGACAAAGTCGCGGGCTAAAATCTAGTATTTATATAAAACAAATTTTTATATAACAATTAATTTTCAAAATTACAATGTAACGATTTTTTACTTACAACTAATTCTTATGCTATTATAGACTAGTGCCGAAGCCTTTAAAAATGGTAAAAAGTGAAAAAAAATAATAGTAGAATGAAACCGATTGTAAAAGGAAGAGAATATAACAAAAATGTAGGGAAAAATAAATTTACCATAGTAATGTATATTTTTTTACATCATCAGGAAATAGAGGTTTCAAAGAACAAAAACCCCACCGACTATTTTAAAAAAGCATATATTTTGACGTGAGATTTTTCGATTGAAAATTAGGGTGGTTTTTCGATATTAAGTCAAAATAAGGTATATTAATAAATATTTTAAATCAAAAAAAAAAAATACAGTGTGTTTGGGACATAAAAAGGTAAGTTTTCACCTAATTTCGTGAAACAAAAATTATTTTTTTAATAGATAAATACAAAAAACCAAAAACTTGGTTATTTGAATTTTTACATAAATTTTGAGGTAATGTAAAAAAAGTGTTGTTACAAAAGTTGTAGATCTTTTTATTACCTTCAACTTTGCCATTGAACTTTTTTCCATAGGACTTGTGGTTTTGCCAGAAATCGCGATAAACCACTTTTTACCCTTAAACGCCCCCTCCCTACCCCTTCCCGAACTCAGATCGACCGTAATTTATTTTTTCCTACATTTTTGTTATATTCTCTTCCTTTTACAATCGGTTTCATTCTACTATTTTTATTTTTTCGTTTCAAAACCTATCGGCACTGGTCTATTACAACAATACTTACTATATCTTTATTAACATATTTGCTTAAACCCTATTCCTATAATTAACAATCTTACATATTTTTTTACAATAATCCAGGAACAGTTTTCTGGTATCTTTATTGATAATTAATTCTAGTAATACATCTTTACTCAGCTTTACATGCATTTGACACTCTTTGTCATGTCTCTCCAGGTCATGAGCCGGGTCCAGAAGGACGTGGAGAACAGACTCCGAACACCCTAGTGATCGGGACACTTAGGACATATATGTGATCAATACAAGACTTAGTTATTTGATTATTACGTAAATCAATATGTGTGTAACTTGAAATCACGCTCACTGGCCCTAGACATTTTATTATATTAGTTTATGTTTTACAATTCTTTTTTTGATCAATGTTTATATCTCCCAACAAATACCAATCATTTCTACATTTCATAGTTTTCAAAAGTTGTTCTAGTTCATCTATAAATAAGTGTTTGCTATAATTAGGTGGGCGATAAATTAAAATAATAATAAAAAATTAAAAATAACTTATAAGTATTGTATGAAGTAGATGATCGTAATTTAGCACTCTCATTTAGTCGAGTCTTAAGACAGACCGACAAATCAAACGGCGTTCTAGTTCACGAAAACCTCTTCATTTTCCACATTAGACCGGGACATTTTACTCTTTCAAAATAATAAAAATAAACGACACGCGCGACCGAACTCCGGCAGCCCGCCTTATATGGCATGTAAGATTGGGAGCTCGAGACGCTTAAGAAATCAAGTTTATAGTTAGTTGCACGTCCAGTTTATTAATTAATCAAATTTACTGTCACCTAATTATAATGTATATCTCTAAAGGTATATATATATATATATATATATATATATATATATATATATATATATATATATATATATATTGTTATGTATACTTAATTCATATATCACAGCATACTTTAACATCACCATGCATAGCGCTCTCCTTCCTCGTTTCAAAGTAGGTCTTGAGGCTGCACATCTCGGTGAGATCTCTGGACTTGGCGCTTAATAGGCCTAGACCACCACATTTACAGTCTTATAACTGACGATTTCGGATAATGCATACGATAGTGAATCATAGTCTTCTATACTCTTCTTTCCAGGGTGTCAAGTTCAGTCTGAGTCCATCTGAGCATGCCAAAGATGTACAAGAGAGTGGGCATGACTAAATCAAAACATTAATAATAAGTACGAAGAAAAATATTTGTAAAAATTTAGACACTTTACTTATAGTGTTGTTGTTCGCAGGTCAGTCTACTATTAAGCCTCACCTAAGCCAAGATAGGTACAGATCTTCCTCTTCGCCAAGTGAAACGCCCTTAAAAGTTCTTAAAAAGAAGACATTGGGATTTTTTTCTTGTTTGAATTGCTGTAAAAATAATACGACCATAAATAAACAACCTAAAGATCATAAAAAGAACACTGGGAAACGTGTTCATTTTGATAATTTGACGAAGTGTTCAAACGGAAAATCTGCAAAATTATACGTTTCAAGTTCTGCGACAAAAAATGAAGGTAGCTTAGAAGATAAATATTTTAGCGAAATAGAATTAAAAGACTTTGAGGAAAGTAAAGATCCAAAGAAAAAAGGCAAGCTAACGACAGGTATACCTGTTAAAGGAAAAAAAAATTCTTTGAATCTAGAAACTAAACACGGCCGAGAAAGAAAGTCACATTCTCACGACTCCACCTCCTTAGTGTCATTATTCCAGAAAATAACCCACTACAAAGGTCGAAATTTGAAAAAATATGGCTATGTACACCATTTTAGAGATTCGCATGAAAGAAAGACTTGTTATGAGTATATAAGGAACAGTGATAACTCAATATCAAAAAGCTATAAAGTTTAAAGTAATAAACAAAAATCTCACCATTTTGACTTAAGTTAATATTCATCAAAGCTAGATTTTAAGCTTTTCGTTTGAAACTTCTGATTCTAACTGTTATCCAAACATATAAAAATATATAATATATAATTATATCAAAATAAAAAATGAGTCCAATCTCTGAAAAGGAAAGGAAGATAATTCTCGAATTCTGCCATTTGCTGGAAAAATCTAAGCAACTATTCAATGGATTGAGGTATATAATAAAATAATGATAATACCTGCCTATATTACTTTTTTTTTTAATAATTTACTATTTTACTTTTTAGAGAGCTTACTCCGTATGGAAACAAACAATGGCAAGCACATTTTGGACGCACTTTTGACATCTTCGCCAAACTTTGGAAATTTCAACAACAGTTTCGACCCGTGTTGGATCAGAGATATGGCTTGAAACGATGGCAAATTGGTGAAATAGCTTCTAAAATAGGACAACTATATTATCATTTTTAGTAAGGCTTATCATTAAGCATTCAGCTTTCAATTGGTTGCAAAACATAAATCGTTTTAAATGTATTAAGTTTTATTCACTTTTATTTATAAAATATAACTTTGAAAACGTTCCTGTAAATATTAATAATTATGCTAAATTGATAATTTTAAACAAAAGTAATTAGTCTAATTTGTGTAAATAATGTATAACGATCAGTTATAAAAAATTATAAAACTAACGATAGATAGGATATATACCGTAGATATATCAAAAGCTTATCAATAAATATTCTCCAAAAAAGTTTGTGCCCGGACATTGCTTTTGAGTTCATAGCAATATCAAGGCACAAACTTTTTTACTAGCCTATTTTAACCAAATATGTAAAATTATAGTTTTCTCTGATGGTAGCTTACGGACAAGTGAAATCGCTTACCTCGTGGAGGCCTACTCGTTTTACTTGGCAATAAGAGGACGACAGTACTATAACCTTGCGAGCAAAGAAGCGAAATCAGAACTTATGGTGAAAAAACTACGTTACTACGCAAGATTTATTGTTGTTGCCATACTCTTGAGGCAATCTGAAATAATAAACGAACTTCTAATCGAATTAGAAAAGCAAATAGTAGCGTATGGACAAGCGTACGATCCAAATGATCAAGCAGAATGGTTGAAAGTTTTGGAAGAAGTACGAGCATTTCTTAATGCTGACCCGGGCGTATCAGTTATAGACCAAGAAAATAATAACAGAATTGTCACTTTAAGGTATGTTTCAGCAAATTTGATTGAATCAATAACTTTTAGTAAAAATTAAATACTATTTATAAAAATATAAATTCTTAAAACTTTCTTAAAATCTTAAAACTTTTCAGTAGTAAACATATAATTATATCATGTTGGGTGCGAATACTAAATTTTAATCATTTTAATAATTTTAAAGCGGTCGTCTAAGTCGCCACACAATTCCATCGGTTGAAAGAACGCTACAAATGAATTTAAAACTTCAAGACGCTATCATAATAGGCAGTGGAACACAACTAGTAAAATTTTCAGAGTTGACTATCGACATGTTCCGTATGCTACAAAATTTAGAATGGGAAATCGATGTCCCTATTAAAGATCCATCCATCGATTCTCCTCACGCATCTGGCGAAGCCTCAAAGACACCTAAACGTATAGGTAATAAACTGTACCTAACATTTTTTATTATTTTTATTATAATTTTATGTTTAACCTTATAACCTTGTTTTATTTGTTGGCATATATTCTTTTTTATTATACGTAAATAAGGTACAAGGATAATAATGAACAATGCATTTATCTTTCTGTGGAAGACATATATCTTAATATGTATAATTATAACAATATAAATTAAGTAGCATTAGCGAAATGTTTTGCGAATAATTTAAACAACTGCGTGGCGAATTATTCCGCACTTGTAAATAAACAAGAAAATATTGGTTTTAAACATAGATGAATAAAATAATAAATAGACATGAAAATAAAAACCATATTATTTTATTTTAGGCGTTCATTGCGTAGGTGGAAATGTTAATCCTCATAAATATTTACTGTTCAAGCCATCTGCTTGTCAAGTTGTAACATACGTGGCTAGCACAATTAATGAACTGCCGAAGAAGGGCGTGCTTCTTATTTTCATATCTGCAGACGGTTATCATCCTCATCAGAATACACATCCAGAAAACTGTAAGTATAAACTTTGTAAAACATACATTTCTTTCGAATGTTATTATATTACATATAATAAAACTGAAAGCCAAAGTAATCCTTTTATTTATGTTATATAGAAAATGGGGAATGAAAATCGTATGTTTTATTTATATATTTTTTATGAAATCTGTTACTTAAAATCAAAAGTTGAAAAGCGCGAGAATAGGTCCCTAAATAACTGGTGCACCTAGTACTAACGCAGTTTAATATTTAATAATTATTCTTATAACTTGTATGTAGGTATATTCTATTTTGAATATATAATATTTGACGAAAGTAATACCTATTTGAATGACTTGTAATTTTATTCTAATTAAATCTACACTTTAGTTAAATATAATTAAAGATATTTAAGTGTCAAAATTCAGTAAGATTTAAAAAAGGTCAAAATTCAATAAGATTAAATGCTACTCATAGTAGTGGAGGGTATGTAAATGTGAATTCGGCTCAAGCCGAGAGGAAAGTTCATTTATAAAAGTATTAATGGTATTAAAATGGTACGATTAAAGTAATTATACTCGTAAAGTTACATGAATTAAATAATACTGGATTTCTATCCATTTTGTAATTCTTAAAATTACATAGGTATTGACAAATTTAAACATAATTAAAAGTACAACTTTTAACTTTCTTGTCGGTTTTTTCGAGCTGATGCTTCCCGTGAGCTATAATTTATTCATTCATTAATTTAAGTTCGATGGCTTTCAACAGTGCAGAAATAGCACAAATGACAATGACAAATGACATTTCGTCAATATCACGCATGCAAGAAAAGCAGTTTCACAAAATTTCTCTGTTAGTATATAAATGAACTAGCCGCGTATCGATTGGACTGAAGTAACGTTATAGTCCAATGACTGTAGCGCCTTTAAATCCTCGTGGGTAGCTAGCACCACTGACTACAGTTTTTTTTATTTTTTTTTAACACCAGCATTTACACGTGATAATATTTTTTTTTTAATTTTCTGTCTAGTGAAGGAATATACCTACTTAAATATACTTATACTTCTGCCTGCCATATATACATATATATATATATATATATATATATATATATATATATATATATATATATATATATATATATACATTTTTTTTACTTACAGATACCTACGATATCGGAGGTCTGATTACATCATCTAAATCGGACATCTACAGGGATTACAATAGAGAAACAAAAGCTGGTAGCAGTAAATATAAGAATAAGCACATTCTTTATCCAGGCGACTTGCAACCGTTCACCCGAAAACCGCTTGTTTTGATAGTTGATTCGGACAATTCCTATGCATTTCAACATATTTCTAGGACATTCGGATTACCCCTCTTAGTGCTGATGTCACCACTGTCATTACCACCAACAATAAATGGTTAACATTTTTTTCTTACTGTTCTCTTATATTTACGCGAATGTTACTCATTTAATTAAAAGTCTATATCGGATTTTATCGTGTTTATTTAAAACTTTACAGTTTAACAATATTTTAAATTATTTCCCTATTATAAAAAATTATTATTAAATTATTTAATATTAAAGACCAAGTAAATAAGTACCATATGTTGATTTATGCTGGATTCAGAAATCTTTCCAGGTCTTCGCGAATTTTTTATTCATAATTGAAAAAAAAAAATAGTTTAAGGGGGTATTCTGGTGTAGAAACCCGTATTTTGGGCAGTTTTTGGCAGTCATTAAAAAAAGGAATCGAATTTTTCACTAACCTTGTTTATCATTTATTTATGTATGTTTTAAAAATTTACAAAAAAAAATAATCAAATATAAATATACAAATTTCCCAAAGTTACTCGCTGTTGAAGAAGAGGGGGGAAAAATTACGTGTCCTGGTTGTCACGAAAGGTTTCTAGCCATCTGAAAAATAAAAATAGGTAAATTCTTAATCAGTCATTATGGTATAGACCAAGAAAATTGCTGCAAAATGGCGGCTACTCAAAAAAGAGGTAACTTTTTTCACTTCTTTTTTAACAGTTTCAATTTTTTTTTTTTAAATAGATATGAATAAAAAAACTTTGATTTTTGTTGGTTCATGCCAGAGAGAAATATATAATGATAATTGATGCAAATTTTTAAGAAAATCGGTCAATTAGAACTTGAAATTTTATGACAACCGTTTCGATAAAAGTAGATTCGAGAAAAACGTTAAGAAGTGTTTATGTTTCCGGCTTTCTAACTGATAAAACAGTACACATAATTTACATTTTGTCAATAAGCGATTTCGGCTCCATACATTGGGACTTCTCCCTCAAATTGAATATTTAGAGAATTTTTCTTCGCAATATGAGCAATTCTACCTTCTTTTTAAGCTCTTCAAACTCGAAACTCAGAACATTCCATTCTAGCTTCATCGCGCCGAATAACAAACCCATAGCTTTCCGGACCAATTGAGATCCCCATAATTTTCATAATATTGAAAATGACTTCGAAGCCTTTGTTGAAAATACAAACTGCAAAACAATTTGCAATCTGGATTTTCTGTACTCCGGCATAAATATTTTTCCCAGTAAATTTCGCATTTAACTTCTACATTATATGACAGCTTAAAGGTTAAAATGAAACTCAAACTAAACGCAAACTAAATAAAGATTTTAGATTTTTTACACCTGAAACACAATTAAAAAAAACTACAAAAACTACAAAAGGTATTCATGTTCAGGTAGTCGAAGTCTGTGAACCGCCTATTGTTAGATTCGTCCTGGCTCAACCGATCAAATTGCCACCACACTATAATAGTTATAACTTTTAAAATGATTCGCATTTGAAAAAAATCCTTAAGAAGATATTCTTGAATATATAAACTACCGCAATATAAAAAAAATAACATTTTTTAATTTTCTACACTAGAATACCCCCCCTTAAGTTTTTATATTTCTCTTGATCGTTTTCAATGTAATTGTTTTATGGCCACAGATCGAACTAGTCAAGGCAGCTTGTTTACATTGTTCTTACATAATCCAATAGCCGGACTATGCAATTCATGCGAAATTTTCACCATAACTTTGGAAACGTGGGAGAAATGTTCACACTTATGTGACGTTTTTATGAAGGAGGCCATCCATTTGCTGATGAGAACAAGAGTAGGCAAGTAAAATTTATTTTAGTGATATTTAACAAATACCATAATACACTTCAATAGTGTTTGTGTGAGAGTGTTAAAGTGTGTGTTAGTGTTAAGAAAAGTGTTAGACCAACATATACATTTTTTTTTAATTTCAAAAAGTATACGACACTAAAAAGAAAAAGCGGAGCAAATTCGGTAAAGGTGGATAATTTTTTTAGGACTAATTAACAATTCCTAACTGCTTATACGTTAAAAGATTTCATTCAAACACCGAAACGAAATTATATGCCCAAATTCAATTTCGGAGCATCTATGTTAACTTTTGGTATAACTAGTTCATATAAACGATATTGGGATAAGTACCTACAGAGTACTACTGACAATTAGAAGGGAAATCTTACTCCATATATTTATCTTTCTCTATGTTGTATTATTAACTGTCTACCTGTCTTTTTTTAGGGTTCCGTACCCAAAGGGTAACACGGGACCCTATTACTAAGACTCCGCTTTCCATCCGTCCGTCTGTCACCAAGCTGTATCTCATGAACGGTGATAGTTAGACAGTTGAAATTTTCACAGATGATGTATTTCTGTTGTAGTTATACCTAATAACAAATAGAAAAAACAAAATAAAAAATATATTTAAATGTTTGCTCGATATTGATAATGGCAACAGGTAGACCCTTGAAATATTCACAGAATATTTAGTTAAATATTTACTTGAAAAATAAATAATTTAATTAAAATAAAACAAATATTTAAGGGGGCTCCCATACAACAAAGGTAGTTTTTTTTTTGCTCGTTTTCTTGATATTTATAACGACAACAGGTAGACGCTTGAAATATTTACAGAATATTGAGTTATATTATTCACTTTAAAAATAAATCATTAAATTGAAATAAAATTAATATTTAAGGGCGGTCCCACGTGATTTTACGGAACCCTTCGAGGGCGAGTTTTAATAGTTTAGCGTGGCCGGTTTTTAATAGTTAAAAAAAACTAATTTCCTTTTGGGTAATATATTTTCTAAAACTTGTCATTATCCCCCACGAACCAAACATATTTTTAACCATCTATTACTTAAAGAGTAAATATATATACTTATATATTTATATATATCCATTCCAGATTTGACCTACCACGCATTCCTGGGGTGTGAATTTTTACGTCTCTTAATACTACGGTATATTTTCTGTGAATGTACTCTGCGCTTACATCGAGGATTTCGTGCAAGGACTAATCTGCCGCGGGCGTCGCCACCACTCCCTGACGAGCTGGTGGAGAACTGTGATTTGATGGCCATGGTCCTTGATATAGCAGACTGCATTGGTGTAAATATATTTATGAAATTAACTAGATGGTTACATTTTAAATTAGTGTCGTAATCAAATCAAATCAAAAATGTCTTGGTTTAAATAGACTTCATAAACGCTTTTGCAAAATATATAATATTTAAAATTAATTAACTATAATACCTATGTGAAGCTACCTCCGATTCGGAATATAGATTCTACTGAAAAAAATCGGCAAGATACTTAATAATTACTCTACAAAATAAAAAACTGTCATTACATAACACAAACCTTATAAATTTCGTCATATTATGTTCTGCATGAAGGACAGCGCGAAGGACTAATACTTAATAATATTAAATACTTTTTAATATAAACTTTAAATTTGTTAATTGACATTTGTAAAATCGTTGTGGGATTTTATTATATATGTGTATACTTTGACCCATAAATAAGACGTTTACTTTGCGAAATCGGAAACTTGGCGTTAAAATTTTATCGTTCCTTCTCGTAGGTATTTATGGTACTATTGTGATTGATTCCATTCAAGTATTCAATATATTTATGAATACACTTAATATTATTATAAATATACTATAATACAATTGTATGTCTATATTATTAGAAATCTTATTTACAAGAAGAATTTTGTTTTTATTACAAGTATAATATTTCTTACATAGTAAACGCCAAAGGATCATCCAAATTAGCACAAGTATGAAAAACAATATGTAACATTTTTATGAACGTAATTGTCCTAACTATAAACTTACTACTAATACTAACTAATACTACTATAAACTTAATAACTATAACCTATTAATAAAAACCTATTCGTTTACAGGTTCGCGAATACTTTTACGATCTCTCAGGGTCTGAGGCCGCGAGGGATTAAGCAAACTGGAAACAGCTCACCAAAATAAAGCAACTATTTCAACTTTGTTAATTATTAAATGAAGTTCATAATGTCAAAGTGTACATAATGTAATCAAGAACTTAGGGTGTTAGAATTTGAAAACAAAGTGATACTAATAAAGACAGACAAAATAAACTTCTTTTCTAAAGAAACAATTGTTATAAAATACTTGAAGAAAACTAAGTTCACCGTGGATTATTATTAAATGAAGATCGTAATGTCAAAGTGTACATAATGTGATCGAGAAGTGGTAGAATTCGAAAATACAGTTATATTAATGAAGATAAAAGACTTAAAATAAACTTCCTTTGAAAATAAACTGTTATTATAAAACACTTTATGAAAACTAAATGAAAAACCACTATTTTCCCGAACTAATGAAAACATAATTAAGTATGACGTAGTGTGCAAACAAAAAAAATGATAAAAAAAATACAGGCAACATTTAAAGTTTATTAATATTTTGTGTTCATAGAAAACTATTATAATCAGCTTTATTGTATACTATACATATGCAAATTAGTATAATAAGTGTAAATTTCTTAAAGATAATACATATTTATGCAAATGTTGTGGGAGTTTTAAAACACGAATGTGGGTTTATCACACGAGGATAAGCCGAGTGTGATAACAGTGTCACATGAGTGTTTTAATACCTAATTATCAAAAGTTGCTAACAAAACTTTATCTACTCCTATGCCTTAAATCCAAACAAAACGATAAAAATATCGAAGAAAAATGGCGGGGATTCGAATAACCTACTTTGTTTTTACGTTGTTGTCGTTGATTTAAAATTTATCCCCAATATGGGAAGGCAAAGGAATATAGTCCGTACAGCCTAGTCTAAATTTCCTTATGTTTTTTTACAGCGCGCGGCTTTCTTGTAGTGAAACGCGCGTGAATGACGATGTTCTTTTTTTTAAATTCATACAGATGTTCTTTTTTTGAAATTTATACAGATTCCATGCATCGAGCAGTAAGAATGTTGCTGTCTGTTGTTAACCCTTTGCGCAGAGGGGATCGAAAAAAAGGAGTGTTATTATGAAATCCAGTACAACATTATGGCCGTGTTCCGATATATACTGAGAGCACTGCCCCAGTGCTGTCATACTGAAAATTCGTTCCGTTATAGACTGCCAGTACACTGCCGCAGTATATGACGTCATATATGACGTCATGAATCGCCGCCATTTTTGCACTGAGACCACTGGCGCTTTCGAGGTAAGGTGCTCTTAGAACTGAGGTCACGTGATCGAAAATATGACAGCGCGAATGATTATTATTATTAATTAATATTTTTATTCAAAAATGTCCACAATATTCAAATAATAATTTTTCTTGTTGAATAAAAAACGTGTACATGATATTTTCATTTGAAAAAAAAATAAGGATGAGGATGTAAAAAATACATAACGTAAAATGAGGATGATAATAGTAGTCCAGTATACTGGACTTCATTCCGTTATAAACAGTAAACAGTATAGCACAGTACAGCAAATTAAAAAGGAACGGCTTTGCAGTATACTGAAATGACGTCACAACTTGCAGTGCTCTAGTATATATCGGAACACAGCCTATATCATCCGTTTGGATAATATAATGGTTATTATGACATTGGGTGTTTTATTTAATGTTGGCAATAACCTAAATGGTTCAGAATCTTTTACAGAGGATTTAAAGCATGGGAGTAAATAAAATATTTAAAATTAAAATAATAGGCTTAAATTTAAATATTGAAAATTTCAAAAAACAAAACCTATTTATTGTGTAGTAGTACCTAAAGTAATATATTGTTGTATTTGTACCTCATTTCACTTTGTCCCTCACGGTATTTGTTCCTCTATATCTCACGGATTCTTCAACTAGATAAATTTCAATATTCTTGCATAATATACAAAAATATTCATGAACAAACATATTATAGTAAATATTGATGTCTGTGTATTTATTTTTATTAATGTTTATGTATTTATTGCTAAAACGAAGCTGTAAGATCGATCGATCCGAGGCTTGCTTCAAATAGCTGTAATTATTGACTAGTTGTAGTAATTAAGTATATACTTAAGTACCTACGCCTTTTACTTTACAGCAAAGATTGTAATAAAATGTATGCCAATTGCATTTTTTGTGGAGAAATCATCGTTATATAAGTATGATAAGTTATCTGGTCATTATTTTACTGTTTTCGTTTATAAAATATAATGTATTTAAAATATTCATTTATAAGAAAGGGTAAAAAAAGTAATCAGATTTAATAATTCTAATATCTACTGTGTATCAATTATTGTAAGGAGTATAAGTGTACTATCACCTGGGTGACTAAGTTCTGCTGAGATCCCGGTCGATCACTGGCGAGTCAAAAAACTGAACTAGATTTTCATTAAAATCGTTAAAGCCGACGGTGAGATCTTACAGTTATTTAATACGTATTATGTGCGTGGATAGACAAGAGTCACTGGTTTAATAGTATAGGATAATGAGATAAATAAAATGCTTGACTACACTTATTATTTAACTTTTTATTTACTTATTATATAACTTTACACCATGTCTGTAGAGTTATAGTAGATACATCTACTAAAATATAATTTGTTTAAAATAAAACCTCTTTTTCATTGGAACAGATTACCTGGAATATATAACTAACGCCATGACTTTTATCATTTGATATTACCCGTTACATAAAACAAAATTCGAAAATGTTTTAGAAAACAGGTGATATTAAATAGGTCGAGTGGTCAGGCAACTGGACACTTTACGCAGCGGTCGCGGGTTCGAATCCCGCCAGGTGCAGATAATCTGTATGACGAATATAGATGTCTGCACCGGGTCATGGATGTGTATTTATGTATATATGTATTTATATCTTAAATTTATTTCCGTTCCTAGTACCTGTAACACAAGTTCTTACGAACTTAGCACGGGGCTAGGTTAACGTGGTGTGATTGTTGGTTACTATTTATTTATTTATTTATTTATTTAAATAAGTTAAATTTTCTTTTAATATGAATTGTTGGCAAAATTGATATTATCATAAAGTTTGCTATGTATCAAATTGTACTGTTGCTGCTACAACATTACCACATACTCATTTATTGAAATAATATTGGATAACATCTGTCTTTTACATTTAATAGTTATCCTAAAAAATCACACAGCTCATACAGATTTGTTACTGTAACTTTAGAAGTTTATAATATTTGAAAAATCGTTATGATTGAAATATTAAGTTTATACCTCAGAAAACATTTTTAGTGATCTATTTCGTTTTTCTCTTAATTATTTTCCAATTTTTTTTTTTTACTGTTCATTATTATTTGTTTAAAGTATTAAAAAAAAATCTATAGTATAATTCAAAATGACTATAGCTTAAAATGTATGTATTGTTAAAATAGATGATATGTTTCATTCCATTTTATTCTAGTAATTAACCTTTTCACGAAAAAAAAAAAAATTTTATACTAACCGTTTAAATTTATTTGATGTATTTAAATGTAAAATAATTTACAGTGTATTAGTTTTTACACTGAATTTTAATTATTATATTATTATGAAATTGTATTTTAGGCCTATGGGTGTCCTTTAGTTTCTGTTTTCATTTAGTGTCCTAGGAAAATTATTAATAATTTTAATATTTCAATTAGGTGGTAAATTCAAAACATTATGCTACTGCAATTAATAACCTAGATATATACAAATAATATTATTATAATTGAACGTGTTAAAATGACTAAAATGGCCCCTTTTCAAAACGCGGTAAGTTTCTCTTCTTATAATAATATCGTACACATTGCTGTCAGTCATAGTTTCTCGATATGTTACATTAAATCCAACTGATAATTACTATATTTTTTCAACTCTCAATGAAAAGACTACCTTGAAATTGTACTGATGACGCGAAATGGCTACCAAAAATAAATTCATGCTCAATCTTATATTTAGCACATTTGCTCGGACCACGACGAAACGACCAGTTGAACGAAGATTTTGTATCGATCACAGATCTTTTTTTTTCTATTAATGAAGAACTAAATACTGCACTGTGCTGATTGTAAATATAAACAAAAACTGAAAGAGATGGTGAATCAAGGATGCGCATAATTTTGTCAGACGCTTCAAGGTAATCCAGATTTACTAGTCAAAAATAATCTTTAAGCCTGTGATCACAATATTGAAATTATTCACGCCTATTTTCACACAAACCCACGCAAACACAACGTGTTTTCAGTGTGTAGCAGACGATCAGTTTGAAACGAAATGTTGTGTTCATAGTTTGACGGTGAATTTTTGCTGGGTCTAGGTGAAAATAGGATAAAACAAATAACACATGAAACTATAAAAGTTATCCAGTGTAGTATAAGAAACTTAATATTTAATCTTAAAACTTTAGATAACTAAACATATGGAATCTGAATTGTTACCAGATAATCAAAAAAATTTACCACCAGTGCCGATTAAGACGTATCAATGGGAAGATTTGAGAAAAGCTCGTGACGCCGGTGGTTACCCTTGGACTCACCTCTTAAAAGCACCACTTGAAGGTGAGATAACAGCAGAAGACATAATTCGAGAAACCACTCCAAGAAGAAGTATGTCACGTGAATTTTCAAAATCTAGAACTCATTCTCCCGTTGATAAGGATGTTCAAAAAATACTTAACCTTGATTCTTCTCCGGGTAGCAGTAGAAAACATAGCGAAGAAGGAAAGGATGAAGGAATTCATATACCAAACTTTTCCAAAGAAGTTTCCTTGGACTCCGAAGATGACGCTGTTAATAAAATATGCAGTACAAACACGGATAAAAAATATGATACCCAAACAAATATTCACTTAACGTCTCCAGTAGCAAAACCAACAAACGTCTCCCCAAAAAGTATATTAAAACGACGTATTCCAGAAGAACAATATTTTGGTATAACAGAAACGCGGGAAAAAACAAAATGCTGTCACCCGTTAGTAAATAAAATTAAGCATTTGGCTGACAAAACTTTACATAAGCTTGATAAGACAGAAAATGAAAAGTCACCTAAGACTAAAAGAAAGAAAAATGAAGAATTTCAAGAAATACGACAATTAAAAAATTCACCTGGGGCTGTTCGACGACAAAAATTTAGTGCTATAAAATTGGGAGATTCGGATGAAATGAGTAAAACAATAAGTATAGATACACCACCCCCTAGAAAGAAAAAAGAACATATATATGAAGACATAGAAGAATCAAAAGAAGCTGATGTAGAAAAATTGTTGCATTTTTCACCAGAATTTAATAAAAGTTCTGATCAAAATATTAACATACATAAAAGTGACTGTAAAGAGAATCATAATGAAAGCGATACAATTGAAAAGAAATCAATTGCTTCCCAAGACCCTAGCTTAGTCACTGAAGATAATACATCTTTAAAAGCTGCTGAATTTGTGATGGAAACACTGCACAAATTAGACGATATAAAGAAAGAAGCCGTTCTTTTAGATGATGATATGGATTCAGAAGAACCAAATATAGACGAAGTTTACCAAAATCAAAAAGATGACATTAGAAAAAACAATGATTCTCCTAATATAACTATTACAGAGATATTAGATGATGATAATACGATAGAACCATCGACTACGATACCCATAGAATCGTCTCCAAGCCCTAGTCCTCGTGATATAAATAATCAGAAAGATGCCGAATATATGGATAAAGATTGGTCTAAGCCCGACAGGTAAGTCACTTCTAGTTATTATTTTTATAATTGTATATTGTCATACGTAACAGTGACATAACAGTCGAGTTTCAACAGCAAAGCGAACATGCTAGCTTATATATCTGTGTCTGATAAATATAGCCCTGTCCGGTACGTCTTCTTGTACATCGGGTAAGCGCTTTAAAATTGTCATCAGTGATCATCGCTCGCGGTTGCTTTCACACTAGTTAGTTCACTTACTGATCGGCTTACGAAACATGCTCATTTAATGACTCAAAGTCTGGGTTCCAAAATTAGTTGAAGCATAATATTTGAAAAAAATAAGTAGAAAAAAATAACGATGCCTCGGGTGTAAGTCTATTTCGGTTGGGTGATAGTTATGAGTAAGTTGCGTCGATGGACATCCGAAGGTGGGACTCCTCTAGAAAAACCAGTACGACCAACAAGAGAAGGCAGTGTCCAATTATACACACCGGAAGTACGTTGTGCATGTCAATTTTTTCAATGTGATTCATTATTACCGGAAAGAACAAACCCAGTGGGTACCAGACCAACGTCGAGAGCTAGCAATATTATATCGAATGTGAGGTAAGGTACTAAAAATTATAGCTACGTAAATCGAGTCATAATTTGTGATTAAAATTACGATCTGCAAAATAATTTCAAACCACTTAATATCATTTCGCCCGGCGCGATTGCTGAGGCTAAAACGAGCGCCAACCGCTGGCCTAATTGTAACTTATGAAACATGTGTGAGTGAATTTAAATATAAACTCAAACTTTTGCAAAGCATAATATTTTTTGTGATTTATGTTTTTGTATTTTATATACGCTCAGCGAATTTTTATGCGAATTTTCATGCGAATGAACTTTTTGATTGTTACGAATTTTTAAATATATTTAAATATAACATATTTTTTTTTCAGTGATCACGATTACGAAATAATTGAGAAACCACCTCCGAATATAATTTATACGGCACCAAGTATAGATGAAAAACCAGTCATGGTTAAAACAGACGATGAATTATCAAGTACGACATCTTTAGAGCGAAAATGTTTACAACATACTTCGGACGACGAGGAACAAATTGACAATAAAGATAGTGAAATAACAGAAGAGCTCATTGACGCAGAAAATTTACAAAAAAATATTGAAGAGCGATTTTTTGTAAATACACCGTCAACAGTGTCACGTACCGAATGTGAAGTCAGTACAAGCCAAGTAGATTCATCAGCCTTAGAAAATTTACCCTTACAACGAAGTAGTCGAAATAAAAATGGTGAAGGTGTCGATAGCAAAATTCATCAACGTATTAAAGACGGAACAGGAAAAATAAAAACCCAAGCTGGTAAACTTAAAACAAAACTGCACAACTTGAGAAATAAGCAATTTAGTTTGCCAGAAAGATCAAAGTTTAAATTGCCTGATCGACCAAAAATATCACTTCCCGATCGACCTAAATTTATATTACCTGATAAAAGAAAATTTAGTTTACCCGAAAGACCAAAATTCAAAAAAATGAATTTTTCAGATAAATTATCTTTTGGCGATCGAAAAAAGTTCAGTTTTCCTGAGCGACCCAAGTTTAATGTCCCTGAAATGCCAAAGTTCAAAATGCCCGAGAGACCAAGAATAAACTTTCCAAGTCTTAGTAGAAAAAAGGAACACAGAGTTGAAAGCAACATGTCAGAATCAACATCTGATTTACAAAATGTAGCTACAGTTGAATTTGAAGCTAAAACATATCCAAGGCTATTTAGCAGAAAGAAAAAACCTCAAATGCAAAAAACATCTTCTTCGCCCATATTAAACAGAGAAGACACACCACCACCTACATTTACATTTACTAGAGTTAAACAACTAAGCCAAGATCAGGCTAGTTCATACAGACCAGATAGCCCAGAGCAACCGCGAGAATATGGAACTATCGATAATGAAACCAATTATGGTAATGAAATGGAGGGAAGAAAACATTTTAGTACCACTTACGATTTTGATAAATTAGATCAAGTGTATATGGACGAAGAAGAGAGCCAGCAAATTCAAACCGATAATATTGATGTATCACCGTCTGAACAGGAGTATACACATATAAACGAAATAAATAACGACGAATTTTTTGTACGACCGAGAGGAATTTCTCGCGAAGATATCCAAGTTCGAGAATACTTGAGTGACGAAATACGACAAGCATTTAATATTCCTAAGAATGTTCTCGCCGTGATGGGGAGTAACACTGGAATTAATGGAGATAGTGTTTATGCTAACGAACCAGATGTAGATCCGGAACTAGTTATTGATGGCAAAGAAACTACAACATGTTCGATCGAGGATATAAATGACAGAGATGATGGCTATTACACATTCCCACCGGTAAGACCCTCAAGAGCTAAACGGAAGAAAAAAGAGACTGAATCAATTAAATTTATTGACGACAGTGTGAATGCAAGTATGCAATTTAGTGAAGTAGATTTAGGTATTTCAGAGGACCAGTTGAACGATAAACAAATTAACGGAGTTATATCCGACAGCAACGCTGATTTTGATAAGTCCATAAACGGCTTAGAGATAAGACCACCCACTGATCTTAGATCTATTCACGAATATGCAAACGACGACGTTATAGAATATCCAGAAGGTATTCCCATACAATCACAAACACTTCCTATGCCACCAAAGAGGAAAAGGAAGTCCGTAAAAAAAGATCTAAAACATTCATCGCTAAATGATTTTACTCCGGCAGAAATATGGCAAATACCTCAGGAACGGGCTGAAGATGTAAGTATTAAAATAACTAGTAAAGATAGGTAATATTAACACTATTTTAAAATAACAGTAAATTAGTACATGACTTTAAGACTAAGACTTAAGCGAATAAATGTTAATACTAAAGGCCCTTATTATTATTATCTTATTAATATTAATTATTAATTTATGACATAGATACATGACATACAGACGACATAATAAAATAAAATAGTTTTAACTTAGACTAACCATACGTGAAATGTTACTTAATAACTCAGCTTTAACACTTCCTTAATAATGAAATTAATACTCGTACATTATTAGTATTTGACTTTGGAAATATGAAAATAAACATAAAAACTACGAAAAATCAGAAGTAATAGTATCTAATTCCATTTAATGTATTTGTAACCTACCTTAAGTATAAATTTTAGCTTTCGACATTCTTTTGCATATAAATTCAAATTATTCTAAATCCTACAATTCGACATAGTAGAACGTGTTAAAAATTAGAGGTGCAAAGTTTTATCTTTACTTATAACGGTATATTACTTATAATAAACGGGTAACATGTTAATTGTTATAAAATATAATTAATGAAACAGATAAGAGTTTAATATTAGAATCAGTTCAGTCGTTTATCCCGCTTTCTAGTCTAGTCGGAATTAATAATAGATCATATAAGTTTTAATATTCTTTAATTCATAAAAATTAAAATATGTATTTATTATATACTCGTACAGTTGCATTTGTATACGATGGTTTCTATAAATGCAAACGTATTTTAAAAATTAAAATCAGTGCAGACGATTGATACTGGCAGTTATCCAATAGATAGACATAAACTTTTGGACGAAACATGAATTGTATTTTCGGAGCCCTGCCGTCATCTGATGGTTGACCCAGTTTAAACGAAAACTGACTATGTATTAAAATATACCAATCGTCGCGACAAAAAAAAAAGATGACCAGCTCAAGGAAAAAAAATCAACGGGCAGACAAAAAGTTATGTAACATTAACGAATGAACACAAAACAAATTACGTAAGCCACATAAGATTTCCAGTAGTCGCAAGCTGGTCTGTGCCGCTTATAAAAAGTGTAGGTCGCCAAGCGATGTCGCGATTGAATGCTAAAGCGACCCTGTGACGTCCCACTACGACGATGAAGGCACCGCTGGGTTTTAGTGAGGTATTTTGGCACGTTCTGCCATGTCAGCGAGTCAAACGGGCATCCCTTGCCTTGTGCGGCGAGATGCGTAAATGCATTTCCCAACGAAAAAAAAAAGGCCGCCATGCGATTGAAAGTTTAAATCAGTTCAAAAATATATACTATTTTTATTTTGAGATTACGTTATAACAAAAACGTTACTATTATTATTATTGAAATGCAATATCAAAGAGATTAATGCGCAAAACGTTTAGGAAAATACATACAATTTAATATAAATTATGTGAATTTATAATACATCAATTGTTATTAAAGTCGATTATTATTGAAAAGTAATGAATGTTTAATGTGAGATAATATGAGATATATAATGAATGAATTGTCAAATTAAAAAAAAAAAACAACAATGAACCAGCTCCAAGCTGATGTTAACTTCTTTTAACAATTTATAAAACATTAGGCGAATCTATAATACCATATGGACTAAGCAGCTATGGTCTAACATATAAAAGTCATAGATATAAACCAAATATATCAACTTCAAATGCGTATTTTAAAAGCCATAGTACCTAAAAAAATTAAAGAACAACATAAACAAAACTGTCATCTCCTATTCTACTACTGCAAAGTCATTCCATCTTTTACGAAAAGTACAATATCTGAACACAAAAATTCACATGAAAGTTGACAACTGTAAAAGACTGAGAAGTAGTAAGAATCTAAAATTAGAAATCCCAAAAAGTAATTAATAACTATGACAAACATTTACTGAAATAAATTGTTCCTACTTTATAGAATTCACTCCCAAAAACCCTAAAAGATAAATTGAAAAAAAATATAAAAATAATCTCAAAAAGCACTTTTTAGAGTAATATGTATAGACAACGGTTCTTCTGAGAGCGTTGATGCGATGGACGGATCAATTCTATTTTTATATTTAGACTACATACTAATATAGTTTAATATATTATTACTTACGTATAGTTTAACTACAGTGCACAGTAAAACTAACTTTTGTTTATAGGGCACTGCATGTATATGTACCTATATTATATTTTAATGTATTAATAAATAAATAAAAATAAAATAAATAAGAATAAAATCATTGTAAGTTATGTACTATTAATTACACTGACTATATTATAGTATAAAAGTTACGATTTATTATGAATCATTTTTCTATTAATGTTTCTAAATTAAAATATATAATTTTAAGATCAATAATTTAATTTACTAGTATAAATGGAAGTATAATGATTTCTAATTATAATTTTAACACAGTTATGACAAAAACTTCATAAAAAATAACTAATATACAAACTAATAAACTTATAATAAAACAAAAATTCCATAAGTATTATTTTATAATACTATTTTCTAAAACATATTTTATAAACTTTTTTCAGATTATCGTGTATAGAACTGAACACGAATACATCGTTCCACAAGCGGCAACAAAAGTGAGAGAGAATAACCCATTACCTCCACGACGAACTCGCTCAAGAAGTTCTAGGGCAACATCATTGTGTGACGACGACCGAACTTCTCATGGAGCAGATTCTTTAATATTAGACACTCATCTACCACATACCGATGATGGTGAAACTGAAAGTGCGTTACGTCAAGAAAGTCCTGGGTATGCGACAGTTGACAAAGGTAATGTCCCAAGTAAAACTGCAAGACGGTCGAAAAGTAAAACACCGCCAGCCAAACTACGAAAAAGCTATAGCGCTGAACGAAAATACTACACGGTGTCTGGTAAAAAATCCGATATGCCTTCTCGTCCGCCAAGGAAGAAGTCATCAACAAGTCTCATGACTTTAAATAGTTACACAAAAGATTCCTTTAATGGAGATCTGACGCAATACGACGAAATAGATGAACCAAGAATTGAAGATGTTCATAAAGACTTACAATCGGGTGAAGTTGTAAGTAAAATGAAAGACAGACCCTTACCTCCTCCTCCTCGTCCACCTCGAGGCCCCAAGCGAAAGAAAACTTCTGAGGAAATAGAAGAACAAGCCCATAAAGTTGAAAGAAGGTCAGTGTCATCACCTGAAAATTTACAAGAAAAATTGGAACCCATGGATGTTATTGAAATAGAGGTATCGACGCAAACAGATCCATTACCAGATGATATTGATTTTGAATTGGGGATGGATGAAAATCTTGATATATCTATATCCAGTTCGCTAAGGGATATTGTTGACGAAGATTCAATGCTAGGTAAAGTTCACGATAAAGCCTCAGTCTCACATAGGACCTTGCATTCTCGAGTTTCTCGGTCTGAAAAATCTCTTAAGCTTTCAGATCCTAAAATATCAGAATTTTCTAAGGTGAATCCTGAAAGAACTTCTCCGACAGTAATACTCGTAGAAAAACGAGTTTCAAGCCCTACAAGAATTAATGAAAGAGAAGAAATTTTAACTGAAGCATCATTAACTGTTCAACCCATTGATATTGAAAAATCTCAGACTCCTGATGTTCCACCTCTCCCTAGAGTAAAAAGTACCCAAATTGAAAATTCAAAACCTGTCCCCGCACCAGAAAATAAAAGCGCTCTTGAAAAAGTGTCTGATGCTGTCAGAGATATACAGTTAGATAATTTAGTTACACAACGACTACAAGTACGAGATTTGGATGTTGGTAGACTAAATGTTTCTGAGCTACAAGCCACTAAAATTCTTGTTTCAGATATTGAAGGTATGACTTTAAACGTTAATGAATTAGACTCAAAATCTGGACATATTTCAGTCAGTGGAATTGAATTTTCTCAATCAGTAATTGACGAAATAGTAAAAAAATTCGCTGAAATATCTACTAGTATAATATCTTCGCCGCAACCACCTCCACAATCTCAATCACAAGATACATTTGATACTTTTAGACCAGTAAGTAGAGAAGAAGAGACACAAACAGATGCGCCACCTGAAAACACAATAGAAACAGCTACTATTACCGAAGAACATCTTACAGCACCACAACCATCTTTAATTCACCTTGAAACTACTGAGGAAACTTCTGTGCCACCACAAAGGCCTCCACCTCCCGATTTAACACCATTATTGTATTCTTATCTGCAGGATATAACAGCCCCTACGTCTTCATTACACCTGCGTCCGTTCAGTCAAAGAGAACAGAGGCACTTAAGTGAATTTCCAGACTCTCAACATCAGACGCCGCCGCCACCAGCTAGGCGATCAAAAAGAAAACCGGCGTTATTACATAGTGAATCGAGTTCAGATGATGGTAAGCCCAGACCCTCTCCACGGCGACTACCACCACCTGTAAGAATTCATGAACCTACAATCACAGAAGCGGGTGCACAATTTCTTAGAGTGTGTCAATCTTCGATTAGCAGAACATTCAGAAATATTTTTAACATGTTTATGTCTTATGTACATAGAACAGAAGATAAAAGGGATGTACAAATGGCAATGGTCATATTTCTTGTTCTCATAGCAGGATTGATTATGTTCGGTCTTAGTGATAGTCCAACTATTCATCATCATCACTGGGAATTTTTTAATCCCCCGGATGGGAAGCAGTAATTATATAATTTATTCATTAACATGCTCTATACCTATTATATAGATATTAAGTTATTAACTAAAAAATTATCGTTAATTTTATTTTTATTTTTTCATTTTTTACTTGTGTAAAAGTATTGAAATTTACATAAGTAAATTTTATTATGTATCAATTGATGTATCAATCCAGCATTTTCCGAACTAAACTTACCACTACGAATTTATTTGAACAGAACAGAAAATATTTACAATTATTTATTACGAGTCTTAAAAATATGTTGTAAGATCTTAAGACGGAAAATAACTTAAAACAAGTAAAATATAAATACAACATAATTATGTATATATGTACTTGTGGTGTAACATAGTCGTTTACAGCATATTAAAATAGCTACTGTTTAATGTGCAAAATATTAATTATTTTATTCAGCCTTAAAAAATAAATTCAAATTTCATAATGGTCTATGTCCTCGGATTTGAGATCTTTTGTAAATTGTTAATTAATTAACAATGTTATAATTATATAGTCGTATTGGAGTTTGTTATTAATTGCACTGTTATTATAATTTTGTACTAGTACCTAATTTGAAAGCTGGTGTTATGCATTTTGTAATGTTCGTTTTTCTTGTGTATATTGTCATGTCGTTAAATAAATTTGTTAAAAAAAATAACTTATTGTTTCCTTATACCTGAGTATTACATAGCGTAGTAAAGTACTTAAATTATTTGGATGGATTGCTGGATTTCTTATCTTATAAAATAAAACATTTAAAAAATATATTTCAAAGTAATAAGTAATCTCTGTAACTTTATTAAAATAATATCCTAAAATAAGTCCCAATGTTGGCTTCTTCGCATATAGCAAAAGGATTAGAGCTTAATTCACCACGCTGCTCCACTACGACTTGGTGGATGATTTTTCTTATATGAGTAACGATCGCTATCAGGTGTTTATGATAACAACCGGGACCGACGGCTTTACGTGCTCTTCGAGAAGAATCGAAAATCGAAATAGGCAAATATATTTTTGTCTATTTTGATTAATCTTTGTGTTACTGCAATCGCCCATAGAGAATTAGGTACGTACATACCCAATAAAAAATTACAAACAACTTTTTTTATTTACTTTATTTTGAGATTTTTAATTTTATTACACAGTACAAATTATGTTTTAACAAATACGTCGATACTTCTTGACTTACCGCCTATGAAATCGAAAAGGTGTAAGCTAGTAAAAACTTAAAAAAAAAAAGACTTTTATAAGTTTGGGTCCAGCACCATCTTGTATTCATATTATGACTAACTAATTACACAGGCGCCATCTAGTGTATATTACTGATATTGCTATGTTACAATAATATTTGTGTCAGAAAGATGGCGCTAGAAAGTAAATATAATAATTATGTACCTATTTAAAATAAAATATTCATTATAAATCAAGCAAATAACCCTAAATAGTAATTCACACGTTTGTCTAAAAACTGAAATTTTTAACATTAAATTTAAGAATGAAACAGTTCTAAAATCCTACCCTCCATACCACTCCATACTAAAATCCAGGGGACACTTTCCTTATAAGGTCACCAAGGGTCGTTATAAATAATTGTTTGTTCGTAAATCGTTTATTTATTAAAAATATGCCTTAAAGCTAGAAAGTGCAATTTCTAATTTTTTTATTATTAGTAGTCTTTCAATATTTATTTCTTTGTTTTTTTTATAAAACATGATTGTTCTATCAATATCATATCTATTTTTTGTTTCTTCTTCTTCTTCTTTTATTTTTGGCATATATAATAGAAGTTTAATTTAAAAAAAAAATTTTATTTAATTTTTATTTTTCAAAAGTGCATGTGCAAAATATGTAAATACATAGCATTTTGGTATCAATTCAACTTTAAATATTACTTAAAAAGTAAAAATAAAATTAATTTAATAAAACAACAATCATTTTCATTATAAAATGTATAAATTGTAAAAATGAACCTCATACATTACATTACAATGTAACAAATAGTCATTTTTACATACACTCGAGAGCATAGAAATCGCACATCCCCTACATTTTCATTTTGACCACAAATATTTTTTAAATTTAATAATATTGTTTGAGAATACAACTTAAATTAAAGTACACATTGTTAGCTTTCAAAAAACCCATTATGTATGTGCCTTGACCTTCGAAATAATTACAATAGCAACAAAACAGAATAGAATAGAATGACCCAAATTCACACGTTACAGGTACCTTGGTTTGTGAGACTGAGCAGGTATAAAAGGTTAAAAAAAAACAATATTTTTCTAAGATAATGATTTATTAATACAAGGTATTGCCCCCCATAGCCTGAATAACAGTTTCCATTCAATATTTCATTGCAGAAATAATTTTTTTACGAATTTTATGTATTAGTTATTCACATAATAACATGAATAGTATATTTTCAGTAGTTTTCATACTTTAACACTTTAGTTTTTTCACGAGATGAATGCTTAATGTCAAAAGTAGTCTTGTTATTAAGCCAGCAACCATTGGAAATGACTAAGTAATATATAGGCCACATTTTTCTTTCATTCTTATTTTCTTTTCCACTGTTATCCTGACCCGATGTTGATGATCCGAGTTTCTAGAATTTTTGAACCAAAAATCTTAGCAACAAGAGTATCATTCAATTTTGCACTTGCTCACTTTATAGCAATTCGAGGCTGTGATTTTGCCATATCCTAATTCATCCTAGAAGCCACTTTTATATTGATCTCTAATTCTACTCTCTAGGAATGATTTGGTTTTTTGATTGAAAAGATGAGAGATTTTTGTTAAAAACAAAACCATCACAGTTTTCGTCATTGTATTTAATTGTTAGATGATGCAGTGATAAAGTTGACTTGATGTCAAAATCGGTTTCATGCTTTAAAAACTGGTTTTTGTCGATTTTTCTTTTTTTTTGCATTCTAAAACAAATTTATTTAACACACTGCTTTCTGGAAACATCTACTTAGGTTTTCGTTTAGACTTCTTTTGCACACAAAATTTTTATTGAGGCGCCCGAAGGCCCGAAGCCCGATTCGATTTCCGCCAAAAGCATTCAACCTAAGTACACGACGCGGCTTAGATTTGGTGTGGTGTATCCACATAAAAAAAGCAACACTGTGGTTGCAGCCACCTTCTAACGATACCTTCGTATACGATACCGGGACACTTGATACTAGTCACAATCTCTTCCATAACTGTCACTGCATAGGGCTTGGAAGGGACTTTGCGTTCCAGTCATATCATACACTTAACAACGGCATGTGAGTTGAACCCGCTTGAGCTGCACAAAACCAATTGCATCGTCCCAGTAAGATTCCCTTCCCGACCAAAAAAATAGGTTAGGTTGGATTGTAAATAGTAAACACAGGTATTATCGTATTGTATATTGTTATTGTACTTATTGTTAGACAAAACTTCAAACGATAGTTGATTTTATTGCTGTTTTAATGTCTCAACTCGACAGAACTGAAATCGTGATTGGATGCAAAAACTTTAGGCACGGTCAATGTATTCATCATAAGTAGATTTGTACTCTTTGTTGACTCTTCTTTGATTTGTACTTTGTACATGATGCGATTTTAATAAAATAGAGGACAAAAGTCCACAAACGTAATAATAATTGTAAAATTTCAAAATAACACAAAACACGACAAAAACCTAAATTGTATAGGTATTACATGTATTAATGTATTATCAAAGTGACAAATTGACAATTGACACCCATAGTAGGGGTGTGCGATAATTATCGATAATCCGTAACTACTCGATAATTTTTCATTCGATAATTATCCATAGTTATCGATAAGTGTTATGCGATAATTGTGATCCGATAATTATCGATAATTTTTCATTCGATAATTATCGATAACTATCGATAAGTTTTTATCCGATAATTATCGATAATTTTGTTTGATCCGATAATTATCGATAATTGTTTTTGGATCCGATAGGTATTGATATTGTAATTCGATATTTATGGTTATGTGTCAGTTGATTATTATTGAGTAATAATTTTGATAGGGAGAAGCGATGACCTTTTTTTTAGGTATTCGGATAGGGTACTGAGGGAAATTTCGATACTGGACGGCGGATGACCGTTTTTCTTTTAGGTTTTTGGGATAGGGACAGGGGATAAACGTCGGTACTGAAGGCCGGATGACCTTTTTTTTATTTTTCGTCGTCCGATAACTGTATCGATAATTATCGATAACTGTCGTCAACTATCGATAATTTTATCTGATAATTATCGATAACTGTCGCCAACTATCGATATCTTTTCATCCGATAATTATCGATAGCTGTTCATTCGATAATTATCGATAACACGATACGATAATTATCCATAGTAAAATTATCGATAATTTTTTCCGATGAACATCCCTAATCCATAGAGGTATACATCACATCCAAGGAATTTCTATCATAACTGGAACGCTCACTTAATAAAATTGTATATTCAAATATGCATCTTGAAGCGTTTGACATAAGGTTGACATTGGCTTATAACATGTAAAGTGAAAAATCGTTCCGAGCATTTCGTCGACAACCGGTATTTTGTCTCTTACGAGAGTTGCCTTGAATCCATGGTAGAAAGAGATGCAATCCCGGGTGTAGGAACGGTTTTGGAGTGCATGTGAGCATTCCAGTTTGTATAATATAAATTCCTTGATCACATCTGAATCTAAAATGGCGAATTGCGTTTTACTCATAGAGGTATATCTCTATGGTTTAACTTCACATCAACGAATTTATATACAAACTGAATGCAAAAAACATACCTACGGAAAATTTGCTGCGTGAATTTCAAAATCGTACCTATTCACCCTGTTTTACGGTATATTTATTTTAATTACGCTGTTGGGTACGTTTGCGCGCCCTCTTCTAATTGATTTCATCACTTTTTTATCTATGCACACAGACCACATGCGCGGAAACGGAAATGGGACATGCGCAATAGTTTTTTATTTGTCAGTTTTAAATAAAAATAATTGGTAGTTAATAAATGTAAAAAGATAATTTTGTTTATTATCTTTTATGAACAACAGAAAACAATTATTTATTCAAGTTCGAGAGTTAAATTCACTTTTTGATTAAAGAAGTATCATTTCCACGCATGTGGTCTGTGGAATGCATAGATAAAAAAGTGAGGAAATCAATTAGAAGAGGGCCCACGAACGTACCCATTATCTAAATATTAACACGTGAAGCAAAAACTTTTTACCCCTTTTTACGAAAATTACGCGGACAGAGAAGTATGAATTTTGGCACAGATAAAGTTTATATGGAGAAGAAGTGCAGAATGCTAAAATTTTTATAATAATGCTAAAAAAATACATTAAATTTATTTAAAAAAAATCACTTCATATACGCTACAACAGACACACATATGTACACAGTACAATGTACATATTATATGTACACAAATTTTGTTTATTGTCAAAGCATATATCAAGGAATTTATATCATAACTGGAACGCACACATAATAAAATTGTATATTCAAATATGCACCTTGAAACATTTGTCATAAGGTTGACATTGGCTTATAACATGTAAAGAAAAAATCGTTCCGAGCATTTCGTTGACTACTGGTATTTTGTCTCTTTTTAACGAGAGTTACCTTGACGCCATGGTACAAAGAGATGCAATCCCGGCCGTAGGCACGTTTTTTGAGTGCACCGTGCGTTTTTTTTTAAATCTATCATAAGCATACGTTTTTATATTTTATCTTACATGGTGTAATATACCTAATTGCAATTTCTTTTTTTAAGTGTTTTTTTTGGAATTTACTCCTAAAGAAACGATTTTCATATAAGGGGCCATTCATTTATTACGTAAGACGAATTTTGCTAGTTTTCGACCCCCCTCCCCCGCTATTGTAAGAAAAAATAAGAATAGGTCGACCCCCTCCCCCCTGTTTAATATTTATTACGTAAAAATCTAAAGGAAAAAATGCACAAAAACAAAAGTCACTAGGCTATACGTATTCCTAAAAAAAAGGTCATCTGAGATCTACCATAGATGTTTACCCTTGTAGCCTATCCGAATTCCTAAAAAAAAGGTCATCCGAGATCTATTATCGATGTTTACCCTTGAAGCCTATCCGAATTCCTAAAAAAAAAAAAGGTCGTCCGCGATCTACCATCGATGTCTACCCTTGTAGCCTATTCGAATTCCTAAAAAAAAAAGATCGTCCGAGATCTATCACCGATAACTTTGCGCATTTTTGTGATCTTACGTAAGAACTATCCACCTCCTTGTAAGAAAAAATAAGACATGGTTGACTCCCCTCCCCCTAAATCGTCATAAGTAATAAAAGTAAAAAAAAGAATATGAGGAGTACCATAAAAAAAATCGTCGATCACGTTAGGTTTTCTTGAAATCCGTCTAACGAAAACCAAGATTAGAATAGAACTAGTGATGTTCATCGGAAAACATTATTGATAACATGGAATTATTATGTATTATGTACAACTGGAAGGTTCACTCAGATTATAAGCGCGAGCCGAAAGAGAGGTTTGAAAACTTCACCCGTCCTTGTCAACACTTAGAACAACGAACGAGACGCCATTAAATTACAACAGCTGACATGACAACCATATTAACTGGTATTGCTAGTAATAAATTTATAATATTTACTAATTACCTACGGCGCTATTGTGAGAAATATTTTTGTTCTTAATAAGTAAAACTGTACGCGAAAGTAATTTGTTTTAGTACATCTGCGGTACTCACATAAGTTTATCATATTATGCAAATAAGTACGTTTTAATTTTCATTTATTAGACAATCTTATTTTACTAAAGGAATCAAATATTTTACATGGCAAACGTGTGAAAGAGACACAACGAAGCTTAAATTTATCTCTGTCGAGACCGTTTTTTACTCTGTATTTTGATATTCTAAAAACAACGATATCTTATTACCTATAGAGTTCAATTTTATTTGACAGGATTTTACTAATAAGCCTTCCAGTTGTACCTAGTACATAATAATTCCATGATTGATAACTATCGTATCGTGTTATCGATAGTTATCGATAATTATCGAATGAAAAGTTATGGATAATTATCGGATGAAAATTATCGATACTTGATGACAGTTATCGATACTTATCGGATCACAGAAATTTATCGATTATTATCAGATCATCAAACATTATCGATAATTATCGAATAAAAACTTATCGATAACTATCGATAATTATCGAACGAAACATTATCGGTAATTATCGGATCGAATTATCGAATCACACTTATCGATAATTATCTAATGAAAAATTATATATTATATATATCGAGTAGTTAGGAATTATTGATAATTATCGCACATCCCTAAATCGAACTATAAACTCGATTAAGCAAAACGTAGTTTAATTAAACTTGGTTTCGAGTACAAATGGTGAAATCGACCCTTAATAATCGAAAAAAGTCGATTCTCAAGTAGAATTGGAATCGACAATTGCATCCCTATCCTATAAACTTCTAAGTTCTACCCACATACATCTCTTCCATGCTTCTACCAAAATTGAAAGATAATATTAATTATTAATATATTATGTACCATATAACATATTTATTTAAATGAGGTCAAATTTTTTTATTTTTTATTTTATCGATATTTTAAATATATATTTTTTTATAATTTCTATTGCTTTAATTAAATAATATAAACATTTAAAAACAAACACTTTAAACATAGTAATAGTTTATAAAACATAAATATACATTTTTAAGTGTTATATTGATAAAGTTTGATATAAAATTTAATACTAAACTGTTTTTTACCGTACTCTAATACAATAGTAACTAAAAGAGAAAACATTTAATTTCGCACTTATGTGAGTGTGTTTGTGCGCCGTCGCGTGAGAGGAGCGCGCGCTTGTAGTTTGTACTAGCAGTTGGCTTGCCGTGCCGTACGGCAGCTGGCTGTATACTTTGATGTAGTTGTTTGCCAGCAATCACTCTGATTGGCGCGTGCCCTTACAATTATCACGATATACCTTAGTTAAACCATATATTTTTGTGAAACCATGACATACAACGGACACTATTAAATCTTTCTCAGGATGTTGTTCGGTTTTTTGTTCCAAAATGTAATAATTTTCGCATGTTCAGTATACTTTCTCGTGGTGAACGAAACAAATCTCGCTGTCGGTTTCCGCAGTTTATAACTTACTTGAATAATTTCTTTTGTTCGTACAAAAGTATAACTATGCAACAATGTGGATTTTGTTCAATGTTGTCGGGGTTGTTAAGAAGAGCAATGTGTATAAGCAGCAGACGAGGCAGTAGCGAATCTTACTACCAAGAGCTCGGCGATCAAGACACTCTGGTATGATTTTCTTTATGATATTAACATAATCGTTGCCTTAGGTTTTCACATAATACATTTGCATGTGTTCCTCATACTCATGATAGTTTTATCGGGCGGTCGCGCTGTGTAGTACACAAGCTAATAAAATTGTTTTTATATATACATATTTTAATTTGAGTACGCTATGTATATATGACTGCACATGGTTCAAACTTAAAAATTGAATCTGTCAAACGTGAATATTTCACGTTTAGCATTGCTGAGTATTTATTTGTTTTGTCGTTTTTATTTTACATAATGCTGACCTGTTATCATTAACATGACATACTTGACAATATTTTTAATTTATGTGAATTTAAGTCGTAGATTTTTACTTATATAAGTACTACGAATCTTGTTTTGTTAAATAAATTTATAGTATTTAAATTTTTTCCATCATTTCTATAAATATCATATGATATAATTGAAATATATTATTAGAATTCACATTGTTACAGTAAGCAGTGCTAAATACTGATTTAGTTTCGTTAATTTAATATTTTAATTTACTGTCATTAGATAAAATGTCATTATTTATATAATCAATCAATATATATTGTATCACATAACATCCTAGTAGCTCTCATATTTATGACATAGATTTAGAAAAGTTGAATTATAATATAATTTATAAAATATAACTGAATTTCATCGACATATAATATTTACAGTTGTATAATCTTATTTAGCAATGTTTGATATTTGTTTTTATTTTTTATTTTATTTTATTATATACTTACTATTTAAATATACAAATAAAGTTAATCTGTAATAGCAAATGTAAATTCGTCCTAAATAAAGATAAGTCAATAAAAGAAATACAATGCTCATCACAAATGAAAGCTAAGCTGTAAAAGATTTAACCACCAACTATTGTATAAAAATTAAAGTATTTAACAAAATTAAATGTAATTAATACATATATAATTATTATGTACATTTTTCAAGAAATGAACCTCATAATTTAAATTAGACTTATTATAAGTTATTTACACATCAGGTTGAACTTGTAAGATGCAAAACTTTTTAATGGTAAATTTACAATTATAAATATAAACCTCTGCTATAATACAATATTTTTATGATAGACAAAGAGAAACATTTGGATAAATATTATTATTAAATATAGGTATGCAGCACACATATGCCGAATATATCCATATTCTCACGTTAAAGTTTTATAAAGTAATTTTCAATTAATAAAACAAAAGTCTTATTTATATTTCTTTATTTTATTTTTAATCCTTAAGTTTTACACAATCATAGATAGGATTTTTTTTTCTTTTTTAGTTAATCTGTTAATAATATTTTTAGATGATTAAATATTTTGTTTTTTACTTCATATCATATTATTGTACGTATATATAGATATTTAAAACATATAGAGTAATATATATCAGTTAATAAGTTATTTTTATTATTTTAAATATCTTTCAGAGGTAGGTATTTTCAAATTGGCATAAATACCAATATAATAATTAATGCGCACAGGTATGTTTGAGTTGATTAATATATATATATTTTAAAGATGTTATGCCACATATTCTTTATACCCTATATTTTGATTGTAAATGAAATAATATATAAATATACTAATTATGAAAATTTGCACATTATTTATTTATTTATGTATTTTATGATAATTGCGTAATTCTACAAATGCCGACCGAGTTTAAGTTTAGTTAAGTTATTTTTTTTTTTTTCTCGTTAAAGCAAGAGTAGCTTTCGGTGAATAATTTCATGTGCTAAACCATTACATTTTCATAGATCTGCATATTAAGTAGCTTAGCAATTAGGTTTCTTTGGCACCTTGTGGTTAAAGAAACTAAAAAGAAAAAGAAAATGTTTTTTTGAAGTGAGAACTTCTTACAGGAGGGTAAACCGCTTCCTTATGTAACGCGTAACGGTGCCAGTCTGTCTGGCTTCCCTTTCTCTCACGCATACGATATTTTAACCTTTTAAACTTTCCTTACATTATCATATTAATATACATAAAATTTAAGTAATAACCTAAACTTTTCTCAAGTTAACCAATTTCAAAATTAAGTAGTTCAACTTAGATTAATTTAAGATATCACTTCTGCCGGGCGTCCCGGGATGTACACGTATTTTTTGGTTTGATGTGATAACGTCTTATAACTCGATTAATGCCGGCTGCACGCACGAAAAGCATGACTCGTTGTCACGTTCCGCGAGCGAGAGCGCGAAACAAGCAATAGAGGCACGTTCCGCCTAAGCGTTCGGTTTGTGACGCATCTATCTCTTTTCGACTTCATCGGCAAATGCGTCCGAGTAGAAGAGTATAAATATTTGAATTAACGAGTGCAAATAAATGGTAATTTATCGAAAAAGTTTCAATTTTAAGTAAACTAATTCTTTTTATTATACAAAATAATGGTAATTCAGTGATAATTTTTCAATTATCAATAAGTTAAATTCAATTCGTAAAAGTATGCAATTTTTCATCAATGTTTTCTTATGCCGTTATCACGTAAAATTATCGACCGTAAAGCGACTTTACAGACAACCATTTTTTTTTAATATTTCTACCACACGCTAAGACTTTAAATTAGTTATAATTAAATTCGTAAAATGAACTACAGATATTTACTGTTTACTTACATAAATGCATTTATCGAAATGTCAGACCAAAATGAAAATATATTTAATACTTCCGCGATAGCACCTTTAAGACGTAATAATTTTTTAATATAAATTGAATGAATTGCAAAAGCTTAAAATATACAATTTAATTAAAAAACTACAATGACAAGTAGTTTAAAGAGTGATTCAAATTTTCGATTTTTCAACCTAGTAAATTAAGTAAAACAAATTTCTGGTAAGAAGTATAGGTCTTTTTTTTTAAATAGGAAAATTGAAACTCGTTATTGAATTCGTGGCAATCGAAAAAATAAACATTTTTATTCACAAGTTTTGTTGTTTACAAAATATAACAGGGACAAAATACTCACCAGTAAAAAATATAATTTTTTTGTTACTAATATCATTAATAGTTAATATTACATACATTTTTATTTTTTCTACTGCACACTAAGTCATACATACATACAACAATAATATATTATTATATTATATAATTAGATGAAGTTCAAAGCTCCATTCACCACATTTTCTGCATTCACTCTTTCAATATCACTCTCACACTTTACATGTCTTGTAAACTTTGAACCCAGATACACAAACTCATTCACCTGTTCAATTTGTTCATCTCCAATCACGATATTGCAGTCTGTCACTGCCTCCTCTCTTTCAAACAATAGCTCCACTCATAGCATTTACCATCTCCTGCAACTCCTCGGCCGAAGACGCAAGTAATACTTGGTCATCAGCATAGAGAAAACATTTGACGGGTAACTCATTCATTGTCAACCCCCTTTCATTCTCTTTTAAATCTGTCAAGCAATTGTCCATGAACAGATTAAACAGCCACGGTGAGGTTACACATCCCTGTCTAACATCTTTTTCAATATTGAACCATTCAGTGTATGCCCCGTTTATCCTCACACAAGCACTAGAATCCCTATAAAGAGATTGCAATGTTCGTATGAGGACACTGCTCACACCGTACACGGATAATGCTGACCACAATTCATTCCTCACCACTCTATCATAGGCCTTTTCTAGATCCACGAATGCGCAATAGACCTTCTTGTTTTTAGCCAAAAACTTTTCTGCTATGCACCGCAAGGAAAAGACCTGATCCGTACACCCCATTCCTTTTCTAAATCCCGCTTGTGCATCCCATATTTTTTCGTCTGTTTCATTCACAACCCATTCAATCAACACTTTTGTATACAATTTACCAACGACACTGAGAAGGCTTATACCGCAGTAATTTATGCAGTCCTGCCGTGACCCTTTTCCCTTATATAATGGCACTATTACGGCTTTGCGCCAGTCTCCTAGGTACCTGCCCATTTCGCCTCTTTCCATCTCTTTAACACACATTCTTCTCCTTTTATGTTGCTCCCATCTTGACTCCTGATTGTACTCACCTCCAAAGTAGAAGTTTTTTCTGTGTCTGTTTTGATGAATTTCCAGAAAAACTTGTAGTTTGACTGGAAATATTCAGTGAGCCTCCTATCAAAATCATCCTTTCGTTCTTCTTTCTTTCTAGACACAACTTCTTTCGCTGCTGATTTTAGTCTTTTATACTTCGTTCTTGCTTCCTTTACCTCGTCATCCGTTGCCTTTTTAACTTTTTGGTTAGCTTTTGTTGCTAACCAATCCAACCACGCTTCCTTCTTTTCTTGTACAACCTTTTGTACATCTTTATCCATCCATACATTACAGTCCTTTTTTCCTTTTCTTCTTTTAGCTACCCCGCATACCTCAATAGCAACATTCACGCCCCATATCTTAACTCCCACATATCTTCAATCACACCTATCTCTTCTATACCTTTAAAATTGTCTTTTAGTTTCTCTACATACTCGTCTTTCTTTTCTTTTTCTTGTAGATATTCCACTTTAACTCTGTCCAAAACATTCGTAGGCTCGGCCTCTCGGTGTCCCGCCCCTTGCATTCGGGCTATGACCAGGAAATGGTCTGTGTCGAGGCCTACACCGCGGTATGCCCGAGTGTCTAGCACTTTCTTCCTCAGTCTTTCATCCACAATTACAAAATCGATCATACTTCTAGACTCACCCTCATCTCTTTTATACAAATGGATCTTTTTGTGGCCAAATATTGTGTTTGCCACGCAAAGATTCCATTCCGAGCATATTTCATGCAGGCTTCTCCCATTGTCATACACTCTCTCGTCCACAAACGTACCCAGAACTCCTCATACCCATCACACTTTACTTCAACCCATCCATTAAAGTCCCCTAACATCACGATCCGTTCATTTTTTCCGCATTTATTTAAAACCTCTCTCATGCTATCCCAGAATTCCTCTCTCCCTTGTTGGGCTTTTAGTGACCCACCTCCGCGCAGATCCGTCGGTGCATAGACCCCAAGGACAAACAAGCGGGTGAGTCCGATTTTTAACCTAATCCAGAGGAGTCTTGGGCTTACACATTCATGCTCCCTCATGAATTCAACTATTCGAGAGGAAACCCTTGCCTCGTCTTACATAAAAAAAGGAAAGAATCACATCAACTCGATGAAAGCCTCGGCTGGTTTGGGGGACTCCCGACCAATATGCCGTGAAGGGACCATGAACCGTGGTGTCACATCCTTTCCTCTTGGTTTTGTTCACGCACAGAATATCTGCATCGTTCATCCATCGTCTGACATACTTGATCTACCTTACCATCCATTCCTCCTCTTACATTCAACGTAGCGAAGGGGCTCTCCATGGGCCGCTTTTCAGCCCCGCAAGAAACTTGGTTAATTAAATTATTTACATTTAAATTACATTTAGACATTTACACTTACTTTAAATTATTACATTTACACACTAAGTCGGTAGTTCGTTATTCTTAATTTTGCATTTTCAGCCTTTTAATGAAAAATAAATGTATGAACTAACAAATCAAAAATAATAAATACAGACTACAGATATTTTAAGTTCGAAAAATCACTCGTTTTGCGCGAAATGAGAGTACAACATACCACAACGCTTCGCTTTGTGGCGTGCAATATTGGTTTTTGATGTATACTCGTATATCTTTGATTTTGATGCCTACTTTTTGTTCGGATTTTTACATATCTCTTGATGAAATATATTTTTAAAATGGATAATAATATATATAAATTGAAATATATTTGCAAAAAAGGGGGCAAAATATAGGCATATGCTATTTAGAGGTATCTATTAATAGATGGAGGATGGCTTAGGCTCTGAACCAGCATGGTAGGGCTTATAAAGCGGAACAGTTACAATAATAACTTACCAGATTATACCTACCAGAGCGGTCAAATGACCGCTTTTCAATTATAATCATCAACAGCTATAATCAACAATCAAATATAATTGATAAATTTATTTATTTATTTTACAGGAAAACGTATAGCTAAATAACATAGATTAAATATGCAAATAGGTAAATAAAGGCCAATTAAAAGTTTCCACATATAGGGATACAAGTAAACTTAAATATAGGACATACACATGCAGTAATTTGCTAACACAAGACTAAAGAACTGCAGAAAAAACTATTAGCTTGGTAGCTGGTGGCAATTGAGGTATATGATTTATATATATGTACATCGTCGTTGATACCAAAACGTAATGTAGTCTGAACCTATGTTAACTAGAAAAAAAGAAGTGGCGAGTTCAGGTAGCTCTGATTTTTTTTTATAAATAATTTCGAAAATGTAAAAAAAAAAACCTATAAAAATTATACTATCGTTTCTGCCATCAATTATATATATCTTATTAAATACATTTTATAGAGAATGAAATTAAAGCTGGCAGAAGTCAGGATGGTGGGAGTTTTAATAAAAATAATTATTAAACTGTAAAATAAATAATTACTTCTATATCAGTCCATCGTCTTTTCAAGAATTCTTTTTATGTTTAGTAAAGTATTTTTAAATATAAGAAAAAGGTGGCAGACATCTACAACTCTGATTTTAGATGTAATATAAAAAACAAAACAATTTATTTTTGTTTTTTTTAAAATGTATTATTTAATAAAAAAAAATATTGTCATTTAATATAATTATTATTTACACTTTTTATTTATATGCACAAATTATATTAGTGCGTGTGTATTTGTACTCTATTTCAGCTGTCCTCAGGTAGTAAAATACTTCTGCCTTCGAAAAGAGTTTTTCTGCCTTTTACATTTTTATGCTTCTCCTAACTAATAGAAATATTACACTTACAGGCAGAAACGATGTTATAATTTAAGGTTGTTTTTTTTTTAAACATTTTTCAACAATAAATATTATTAATGCAATATCATCATAGTGGCAGAAGTAATTTTTTTATCTCTTATAATATAATTTCAATATTTATTCTAATCTGCCTGCCGATGAAATAATTTTTTTTTTATATATCATAATAATTAGAAAAATGATTAATTACCTACTCTAAAACACAGCAGGAAAAACTTCTGCCACTAGCATTAATATTCCTTTAAATATTTAATGCAATTTATTAAGACTATCGACAAAAGAGAGAATATCGTTTAATATACCTACTTATTTTTATAATGATTTTTTTGCAAGCTCCTATTTGATATTGCAGCAATTAATGAATGGCAGAAATTGTTTAAAATTATTATTTTACTTAGTACCTACTCTAATATTGTCAACCCCTGCCAGACGATGAAATCATATAAAAATTACTGCCACCAGCTCCCAAGCTATAATACAAAAAGAAAAATTAAAATTTGATTCCCTAAACCAACAGCTTACATAAGGTTGAAAAACTGATCGGCCATAAGACGTTTTAGATGGATAGTTAAATAACTATATATTATAGAATAAATAAATAAATAAAACGTCTCACACTCAACGGCCCCCAGTAGGATGTGAATTCTGTGTCGGGGGTCCGAAAACACACACAATACACAAGCACAAACGCCCAGACCACGACAAACATCTGTATGGCCTATACAAATATTTGTCAAGTGCGGGGATCGAACCCGCGACAGCTAGCGCATCAGTCAGGTCACTGCGCCAACGCGTCGTCAGCCGTGTAGTAAGTTCAAGAAAAATGTAAACATATTCAATTTTAATAATAATTTTTATAAAAAAAATGAGCGCTCCGGTACGTTTAGTCTTAGTATCAAAATCAGGAATTGATGGAATATATTTTATTGAATCAAACTAGCGCAACCAAATAATATTGAACTTGAAAATTGAAACTCTTGAAGAATTTTATTAATGATGAATCAATTAAAATGTATTAAATTTAATAAATAACTTAAACTTTATTTAATCCACAAATATGAGAATGCAAGTTGATAGTATCATAGATTTAATATTACAAAATTTATCATACATTATTAAGTTTTTGCAGCAAAAGACATAAATTAGAAAACACTAGAAAAAAAATTGAAGAAAATTATGAAAAGATTATAAATTATGAATATTTAATTATAAATTATAAATTATGAAATCTATTAAATTTACTTAATTACACATTATAATTAATTTGAAATGAATAAATTATTTTCTTATCATTACTTTTTTATTATGGTAAAATTTTAGGTTAGGGTATGATGGAGCTGGCATGACTTAGCATACGGGATAAAAGCCTCCAAAGAAAAATAGATTAAAAAAACATTATTATTAAAACGTATTTTTTTATGGAATAAAAATAGCCTAATAAACACTAGCTCGTCATAACTGAACTACATTGACGCAGCACGTTGGATTAAATTCTAAATTATACAAAATAGGTAATCTAAAATTAAATTGTAAAATAAATTTCATGCGATTCAACTGGTCTTCTAAGACACCAGATGTTTATGTTTTGCCTTCATGTCCTGACCTACCTTAAGTAGGTATTCGCCTGTTAGTATCAAATTACTTTTAAACGTTTTAAATACTTATATAAAACGTTGTTGAATGTGAAAACAAAGCTGATTAGGCGATATATATTATCGCCTAATCAGCTTTCGTATTGGAGAACCGATATCATAGTACGTTAGTAAACCGTTATGTTACGAACAAAAATATAAATAAATAAACGCCCCATACTCAACGATTCTCCAGTGTCGGGGACACAAGGTTCAAATCCGTGTCCGGAAACACGTCAACTTTTTTCAGCAGCCTCCGAAAATTATGATCGAGATGTCATTCAATTCGGAATGGCATTTGGATTTGAAAAAAAAAATTAAGTTTCGCTTGCAAAAATTGTAAAAGTTATTAACAAATAACTAAAAAAAGGGGGTTTAGTTTTTTTGCAAATATCTCAAAAACTAATTAATATTTTTGAAATAAAATAAAGATTCAAAAAGAGAAGTCAATTTCCTAAAAACGTCTCGACTCTCAAAACTGTAGAACCAACATTTATAATTTTTTACATAGCCTAGCACTATAGCCATTCGCCTACTTTGGATACTTTATTAATAAACATTATTTTAACATATTAAATATAAAATTTAAAAAATTAAAAAATTCAGGGGGTTACTGTATAGATAAATGAACAATAATCTACCTGAATAAAATTTAAATCACAATATTTCAATAAGTAATGCAATAGTTGATTAATATATATTTTTCTCTGAACATTGCGTGATAATTGTTAAACTATAAAGGGGTTGTTTCATCTTGGGCCAGGTATTTGTACGGTATACCAAAAAATAGTAAAAAATCATAGAAATTAAAATAAAATATGCTTTTTAGTCGTTTTACAGTGATTAAGAGGTAGTTATAAAATTTATAATTGGATACATTCGTAGAAAAGCAACTCTCGAAGTACATCAACCTACTTTTGTTGTCTATATTTGAAGACAATATGTTATCTTAGTGTTATTTCAATTGTCAAATGTCAAGTCATTCATTGGCGTCTTGCTGCGTTGGAGTGTTTTTTCGTTGTTTCTTTTTGTAACTGAATATTTTTTTAACGACCCAGGCATTTCTTTGGACTTCTCGTCTTCGAAATCTTTCGATCGACTTAGTGTTGGATACGTACCTATTTTTTGTGGTTATTTATATTTAAAATGTCATCACAACGTTTGTGTATATGTCATTGTCAATAGGGATGACAAGTTGTTGCGATTTTATTTTGCAAATTAAAACTACCTCGTAAATAAGGCTTTTTCATGAGAAATAAAGAAAAACTATTCATTATTTCATGACCCTGAACATTTTAAAATACCTACTGTACAAAAACCTGGCCCAGGCTCCATATAAATTTGAAACAACCCCTTTGAATTTTTTTTTCTTTCTTGGAGCCTCAGAATAAATCCCCGTTGAAAAAAAAGTTTTTTATTAATAATTTAAGTTGTTGCGAAATAAAAAATTAAAGGTAATCATCGATTTTTTTCTTATTAAAAAATGTCACTTGTTAATTAGATTATGACAACTGTTTTTCATAGTAAACAAATTTTCACTTTCAACATAATTATTCAGTCTTATTTTTTCTTAAGTAGTTTTTAAAGTAGGTACATAACTATTTACCTTGCCTAGATTATATTTTACATAGATATACACCTAAAATCATAGATATACTAAAAATATAATATAAATATCAAAGGTGCAGCTTGACAAATTAAGCTGTCTTTACCCTTGTCCCCTTCAGCACTTCTGCTTTATATAGGCTGTAAGTGTGCCTATGGGTGTATTTGATTTGAATAAATACAAGGCAAGGTAATAACGGTAATGTAAAAAAAAAACTACTGATTTCAGTGAGTGCTAGTGAGAATTTCATTTTTTTTTTGTATTAATCTTTATTACAATTTATGATATAATATTCGACCTACTTAAAGTTTACTGATTAATTATTTTTATGCTCCAAAAGGTCTTTGCACGACAGTGGGATGGACAGTTTTCAGTAGAGTGCAATATATACTTTAATAGCTTTTTTCGAATTTATATTTAAACATTTTGGTGTTTAATTGAAAGTTTTAATAAATGTAATATGTGTTAGAAGTTATATTCCTATTTGATATCTAACATCGTATTAAAATATTTTAATTTACTTAAATTGTTACGATAATTATTTTTCCACGCAAGCTAAGCCAGGGGTAACAACTAGTATTCTTATTAATATTATGTTTCACGTATAAAAATATTTATCTGGCAAAGTTAAAGTTAAAGTTCTCATTCAATGGAGAGTGAAGTTAATGATTGTAAATTGTTTCCATTCAGCTAGTGGGAGTGAGACTTAATTGAAATATGATAGCCATTGTCCACGGGAACTCGTATTTATAAAGTTATACACATTACTATTAGTGCTCTGTGGGCTAAATTATATGTCACATTTTTAATTACTTATTTTTTCAATTCGAAAGTCAAAAGTTAATCTTTCTATACTTATGAAAATAAACAGCAAATGACTAATAAATTACGTAATCAGTTTTTAGTATTCCTAAGCGTAAACCTTATCCAAATTATTTTTTATAGATGTTCGAATTTTTAATTGTTTAATTCATAAATAACAGGTTACAATAGTATTATAATATATCGCATATATTTATTATTTATTTATTTATTTATTTATATATATATATATATATATATATATATATATATATATATATATGGGACGTTCTTTGTCAACCGGAACACCTCTATACCCAAAATTCCTTTTGACCTAAAAATATTTAAAAATATGGAAAATTTAGGATTTTTTATGTACTTTCCATTAGAGCGTGGCCTTTTTTGAAATTTCGTTTACAGACAGAGCAGCACGTCCCCTAACCTTGAAAAAATACCACTTTACGAAATGATCAGGCTGTCATAAATCACAGGGGCTCAGAAAAATTCCAGGCAACGACTATTTTCATGTATTTTTTGCTGCTGGATACGAATCCGGCGGTATATTTTACCGATACCTCAAGCGTTCGCCCCTAACCTCAAAAAACACCCCCAAAATTGCAGTTTCGCGCATTTGAGAGCTTTGTCCTGTGATGGACGCGAGGAAAATTATTGACAGACAGTATTTTTATGTATTTTTTTCTGCTGAACACGAATCCGGCGATATTTTTTACCGATACCTCAAGCGTTCGTCCCTAACCTCAAAAAACACCAGCAAAATTGCAGTTTCGCGCAGTTGAGAGCTTTGTCCTGTGATGGACGAGAGGAAAATTATTGACAGAGACTATTTTTATGTATTTTCAGATGAACACGAAGATTTGCAATATTACAAGCGGACCAAATTTTCTAAAATCAAACCATTTTTTTATAGTTTGGTGTATTTTTGACATATACATTAGCAGTAATATAAAATCATTTAAAAGAATAGAAATAGGCCTGCCCTTATTGAAAAATAATTTTTTAAAGACTCTCTGCGTTTTACAGGGTTGAGACTGTCTTCATATTTATACATTCGCGGGTATTTTGATTTAGATGGTATGGGAAAGTATTTATACCACGTTGTAATAATTAATAAATTTGTGGTTGAAATTCAAACTAAGAAAAAAGTATATGAAATCGAGAGAATCTATAAGTTATTATTACACAATAAAGAAAATTCTTAGTTACTCTTTAGGATTTTAAGTGATTTTCATATATTTTTAATTTTCTTTGAAAATTTCAAAGGTTTTTCAATAATTCTTTTTTTTTCTCCGATAACTTTTTACAAATAATACAATTTTATTAATATTACTAGATAATAAAGTAATACGTATTTTATGGAATATGGATTGTTTCTTTATGAATCAATTACTAATTCTCTTTTACCCTCGAATTTAAGAATGTAATTTGTAATATGTGTGTGACATACGTATTTTGTAATAACTTGACGTTGTCTTTCTGAATTTAGATATTCTAATGCATCCAAAATATTATCAATAACGGATTACTGCTAAATAATGTAAAAAAATGGTAATAAAAACAAAAAAATACGAAAAAAATTGTGTGTGTCAGCTCCGACGCACGACTGGAGTTTACTCCTTAAGTACGATTGTCTAAACATACGCAAAAAGAGTTTATCCAACTGAAAATAAGATTAATACCATATGAAAGGGTAAATTAACAAATTAATGAAAATAATATACATATATAAATATATATTTATTCATTTTATATACATTTATTATAACTAATCGGCGAAATATTTTACATTAAACGTTTCACAATAGTCAATTTCAGATGTGCACAAATATTTCATTAGGAATGTTGATAAATTATGTAATTATTATTATCTGACAATTATCATTTATTTTTTAAATATTATTTTTCAATATTAATTAGAGCAACATTACTTTCGCACCGCACCGTCGCGTAGGTGCGCGCGCACCGAAAAAGTAACGAGGTCATTCAATAGTAGATTTTACCTCTCATATTTTTCTCATACCGGGCGCCTTATATATGAAAATCGATTCTTAAGGAGTAAACTCCAAAAATTTCTATTATCTTTTAAATGATTATATATTATTGTTAATGTATATGTCAAAAATACCCAAACTATAAAAAAATGGTATGATTTTAGAAAATTTGGTCCGCTTGTAATATTGCAAATCTTCGTGTTTAACATAAAAATAGTCTCTGTCAATAATTTTCCTCACGTCCATCACAGGACAAAGCTCTCAAATGCGCGAAACTGCAATTTTGGGGGTGTTTTTTGAGGTTAGGGACGAACGCTTGAGATATCGGTAAAAAATACCGCCGGATTCGTGTTCAGCAGCAAAAAATACATAAAAATACTGTCTGTCAATAATTTTCCTCGCGTCCATCACAGGACAAAACTCTCAAATGCGCGAAACTGCAATTTTGGGGGTGTTTTTTGAGGTTAGGGGCGAACGCTTGAGGTATCGGTAAAATATACCGCCGGATTCGTGTTCAGCAGCAAAAAATACATGAAAATAGTCGTTGCCTGGAATTTTTCTGAGCCCCTGTGATTTATGACAGCCTGATCATTTCGTAAAGTGGTATTTTTTCAAGGTTAGGGGACGTGCTGCTCTGTCTGTAAACGAAATTTCAAAAAAGGCCACGCTCTAATGGAAAGTACATAAAAAATCCTAAATTTTCCATATTTTTAAATATTTTTAGGTCAAAAGGAATTTTGAGTATAGAGGTGTTCCGGTTAATAAAGAACGTCCCATATATATACATACATATATATATATATATATATATATATATATATATATATATATATATATATATATATACATATATATAAATAAATAAAGTAAAAGTAATTAATCAATAATATCACTGTATATTAAAACATTTGTAATGAATTTTATTTCTATTCTGTCTTCGTTATTTGAAAAAATACACAGTTGAAAGTTTAAATTAATAAAATAGAAAATATATGATGAATATTATTTGTTATCTAACTTGATAGACGTCCTCTTTAAGTCGAATTTAATAAAAAAAAAGCTATCAAATTACAATTTATTCCGAATTTTTCAAATGCCAATAAACATTTATATTTTTTCCACTTTTTGTGGATCCAATCGAGCCTAGGTTTTTTTAAGCCTTCATCATCTAACTACATTGGTTTTTATGTATTTATATTTAACTTAATGACAGTCATGCAACTAAGATGAATCTAGTTCATAGTATTGATAACTAGCATCCACCCGCGGCTTTGCCCGCGTGGGTGTATTGATAAAAAGTAGTCTCTGTTCTATAAAATTGTATCACAAACGGCGCAGCTTAGCCACGAAACATACATTTACATAAATACAAACTTAATAACTAAAACAATAATCCTATAATCAAATTTAAAAAAGGCATTTCAAATACGACTAAAATAAAATTAAAAAGTAGGTAATCTATACTTCTACTTAAGGTAGTTCCAGCATGAAACCACTTTTCGACAGATTCGGCTAAAAAATTTGTCACAGGTTCAGAATAGCTTTATTTATGAATTCCTAAAATTTCATAACTTTTGACGGCTTAGATCGCGAGATATTTAAAGACAAAATTCGCGATTTTATGAGTAATGGCCCATTTATGTTTGGAAAATGTCCGATTTTTATTATATTAAAAAATTCTCTCGACAGAATTGAAAAAAAATACTAGGAGAGTGTTGAAAAATGTTTTTAGAATAAGTTTATTTATTTATTTATTTATTTATTTATTAGATCACCAACAAAATACACACTAAAAACATTGCAGTTACATAAATAGTGCAATAAAAAAAAGAAACAAGAGGTATCTTAATTAAAGGTGATAACAACATTGACAATATTTGGTAACAACAAAAAAAAATTATTACAACATTAAATTCCAAATCAACAAAACAAAAAAAATTACAACATAATATTACAAGGTTAAATTCTAAAAAAAATATTCTAATTCTATATTAATGTTTAGCTCAGCAAATAATAAAATAAAAAAGTTTATCCAAAATAACAAAAATTTTGAAAAATATAAAAGAAAAATTAAACAAAAACTAAACAGAAATCAAGCAGAAATTAAACAAAAATTAGTCGATAAAAGTTATCAAAATAATTAACATTTATGGTTGCTCAAAATACGCATGATTTCTCTCTTAAATTTAAATATGTTGGAATTAAATATGTCAATCTCATTTCTCCTACTTATGATACCATAGGACCTCATTAACCTGTTTAACGGTGAATTATGGCCCAGGTTCGACTTAGAAGTATTTTCTGAGAAAATCATGCGTTTACTCATTCGTAAAGACTTGGATGGTGCTACGATTTGTATCTTTGATAACAATTCTGGACAGTCAAGAATGCCATTAATTAATTTGAACATAAACATGTTATCCAACAAGCATCTTCGATCGGCAAGAGTATTCATTTTAAAATGCGCTAATCTTTGTGTGTAAGATGGAATTTTTTTAGCTAGGCCATATTTAAAAACAAGATGCCACATGAATCGCTTTTGAACGCTTTCCAGTCTCTTGACATAAATGTTATAGTATGGGTTCCAGACTACACTCGCGTATTCAAGCCCACTACGCACCAGAGCGTTAAACAAGGTAATTATAGTGTTAGGGTTTTTAAAGTCGTTACAATTACGCAGAATGAAGCCCAGGTTCTTAAATCCCTTCCTACAGATGGCGTCAATATGAGAATGGAAGCGTAATTTTTTGTCTAAGATGATGCCTAGGTCACGAATCTCACTACATTCCTGAAGGGTAATATTTTTGAGTTGATAAGACCTCTGAGGAACGGACTTAAGTCTACTAAAACAAACCAAATGACACTTGCCTATATTGAGGCTCATACCATTACGATCGCACCAAGAGCTCAAGCGATTTAGATCACCTTGAAGCAGAGATATATCGCCTGGGTTGGAAATTTTACGGAAAAATTTTAGGTCATCAGCGAACAAATAAAATCTGGAATGCTGGAAACAGGTGGAAATGTCATTTATAAAAATATTAAACAAAGTAGGACCCAGATGGGATCCTTGGGGTACCCCTGAAAATGCTTTGAAAGGTTCAGATTGAAAACCGTTAACCACCACAACATATTCCCTATTACATAGATACGATCCGAACCAGTTAAGCAAAGATCCCAGAATTCCATAACTTAACAGCTTTTTGAGAAGTATGGAATGGGAAACTCTATCAAACGCCTTACTAAAATCAGTATAAATTACATCGACAAAATGGCGAGAATCAACTGCATTTGAGACATTGTCTATAAAAGATATCAAGTTTGTAGATGTAGATCTATTAGTGCAAAAACCATGCTGAAATGGAGAGATGGACTGTTTTAAATGCCATTGCAACAAGGGACACAGAATCTTTTCAAAAATCTTTGCAAAAATTGCAAGAATAGCAATGGGTCTATAATTGCTAACCAACTCTGTGCTTCCATTCTTTAATAGTGGAACGATTATAGCCTTCTTCCAAACTCTCGGAAAAGTTCCGGTGGATAAAGATGTATTATAAATAATAGAAAGCGGATAAGAAAGAGCAGAGGCGCATTTTTTAACAAATATAGCGGGTATACCATCTGCACCTGCACCTTTGTAAGGGTCCATTCTTTTTATCACATTGTGCACTGTCTCTGGAGTTATGTGTATATTGCTTAAGAAATTATTAGCATTGCTCGTTTCAGAAGAAAAAAAACTATCAGTGTCATCACTATCGTTACAAAATACTGAAGAAAATTGATCAGCAAAAAGGTTACAAATGTCGGGACCATTATTAGCTGTTTTATCATTAAGGGTCATTTGTGCTGGATACATGCTACTATTTTGTTTTTTACTTTTATAAAAAGACCAGAAAAACTTTGGGTTTGATCGTAATAGAGATTCAAGCCGTTCTTTATAATCTTTATAACAAGACGATTGAAGTTTTAAACATCTTATCCTCAGTAAGTTGAATGTCAGTTGGTCTAATGGATTACTATTATATCTACGCAGTTTCATTCGAAGTTTATATTTATCCCTCAGAGAGATCTTCAAGGCTCGAGAATACCAAATTGGATATTTATTGTTAGAAGGTTTACGTTTAGGTACATGCTTTAAAATAATGCCATGCAATATGCCATAAAAAACGGAGGTCATGTCATCCACCGAGTGACAATCACTCAAAGCTTCATTCCAACGTACATGATCGAGTTCAGTGATTATACATTCATAATCGGCTTTGAAAAAACAAAAGCGAGCATCTGTATTATGGGTTAAATTCTTTGATGATTTAAAGGGTAAAAACAACTGTAAAGGAAGATGATGAGAATCCATTGTCGATAGTGGCGCAGTATTGACTCTCAAATCAATAACAGTAGTATTACACATAACCAAATCCAAACATTTATTATTATAATTAAGTACATTATTATATTGAGAAAGTGAATTTAATGACATAAAATCTATCAATTTAGTATGCAACATACTAGTGCTGTTAGAAGAGCTACTGATATCTAGAGGCCACGTTATATTCCCTAGGTTAAAATCTCCAGCAATCAATACACTGTTTGAGTTAAAGTTAACCAGCACACGATTCGAATTGTCGATGAATTCGTCGAGAACATATCTCTGGATAGGAGGAGGAAGATAAACCGCGCATATCAATAAGCCGCTCTTAGCGCCGCTTCCATTTAATATTTCCACTGAGACCCAAATGTCTTCACACTTCGATTCGCATGCCGAGAGACGTTTACTATTAAAATTGGTAGAAATAGCTACAAGAACGCCACCGCCGTTTTTATTAGAGTGGAACCCGGAAGTTTCTCGATCCCTTCTGTACACCACATAACGATTATCGAATAATTCCGAATCGAAAATGCTACTGTTCAACCAAGTTTCCGTTAAAATTACAACATCGAAGTCATTACACACCAAATTGCCGAAGAACTCATTTGTTTTAGTTCTTAACCCCCTGACATTTTGATAATATACTTTAAGAGAATCGAATTCAAAAGCTTAAAACCAAATCGTTACCTAGTTATAGTTATTATTTCAATTCAAGCCTTTCAAGGTTATAATGTCTTGGATTAGTATACATTTGGTACCTTCAGATTTACGCATGAATATTCTGCCATTACGCACCCAAACGAATCTATAAGAAAGTTCCTTAGCTCTAAGACGTGCAGCGGCATGTAGGGCTTTGTTTTCCGGGGTAAGATTTTCCACAATGTAAATCAACGTTCTCTTTTCATCGGCGATACCTAAGTGACTTGTATTTAATTTATCCTTAGGGTTCTTTTTGTTAAAAGTAATTGCTGATGCTAAGAAAGTGTCTCTCAGACGCGGGTTACTAAAACGAACGAGAATTGATCGCGGCCTAGGGTTACTGCTATTCATTTTAGCTATGCGAGAACAGTAATATATATCTTCATCCCTGAGCGGGCAGTTGATCGTTTTACCCAGTTGTTGAACTAAGTTAAGAATTTTTTCGCTTCGATGCTCAGGAACGCAATGTATCTCTATATTACACGCGCGAGACTGCTGATCTATTTGCCTGAATCGGTGTGTTAAGTCACGAGTAGAGGTTCGGAGAATTTCATTTTCTTTTTGCAAATCAATAATATATTTATTATGTGTTTCGATCTCCTTCTTAATTGAATCGTATTCCTTACTCAAGAAACTCAGCGACTGGTCGAATGCAGAAATTTGGTTTTTTATTTCAATTAACTGATTATTAAGAGCTGAACGTAACTCGTCTCGTATGATATCACGAATACTATCCGCGGATATACAACTGCAGTTAGAGACAGAGGATTTTGACTTAGCACGCATAGTTACATTCTCATACAATTGACTATTGTTAATAGGAGACACTGTAGGACGGACTGGTGTGTGAGTGTTGTCTTTCTTAGGTTCCTTGCAGCGACACGAAGGACATATCCAGGTCGTTTTATATGTATCCGAAAATGCTCTCGATTTGTCAACTGATATATTAAGACAACTAAAATGGTATTTGTCAAGACAACGTGAACATTGCATTCCATCATCTGCTTTTAAATTTTTCGAACAACCAGAACATTTATTCAAACTCATTTTGTGTCGATATTAGATATTGTAAACAAAATACCTTCACCTAACGTATATCGGCAGCTATTTAATCAAGCGGTCAAGCGCTGTCACAATGTATAACGTGTAGACGGTTTATATTTCGTAGCGTTCAATCAGCTAAGTTATGCAACGATCACCGCACACAGTTTATATATGAATTAATTTAGAAAATCACTCAAATCAACACAGTTTTATTACTTTACACTATATTAAAGATCACTAAGAGTTTTATTATAGGAGTAAACAAAGAAACTAAACTGAATTACTAGTAAAAATTAAATATTGTTTAGGAGCACTGAACAAAGATGTTGCCGTTACCAAGTTCAAATCGAAAAAATCCATCAAAGTTAAAAAAATAAAAGTTCACTTCACGGTTTTGTTATAGAGATATTAAAATTATAAATATTAATTTTAATTTTAAATTTATAGTGATCTGGCAGTACTGTGCACAACGCTCTTATCTTTTTAATTTAATAAAACTATTATTAGAAAGCGCAATACTATTTATATACAACGAATTTTTTATCGATTTTTTTTTTATCACAGATCAGGTCCAATGACTGCTGCATATGCTCACCATGTTATGCGCAATCATATTTTTATGATGTTGACAATGCTGTTAATTATAGATTAGGTCGAATTTCGACCACTGGGCGACCACTATTAATAAATAGCTGTGCCTGCAACTTCGTTCGCGCGTACGTAGATTCAAATTAAAATTAAATTAAAATCAAATTTTATTAGGAACAAAAACTACAATATAAACACAGAATTCGAATATATTATATTAGATAATATACATATTTTGTACTAAATATAATATTTTTTAATATTTTCACTTAATACCGAAATGGAATTTATAAAGAAACAAAACAAAGTTAATTTAAGCAAGTCTGTGTGTGCATGTGAATTTGTAATATAAGAACATTAATTACAGAATTTCTTCATAAACAATATTACTTTGGTTATTAATTTGGTCTATAATATTATTATCTATCATAAAGAAAACACGCCACATCGACTTAAGATTTATCCTTGAGCTTAGGATCGACTGACTCGAGAGCAACTACTGTTTACGCGAAACCCTTCTCCACGTCAGTCCTCCAGGGCCTCGCTCGAGTATTTGCTACTACTACCAAGATCTGCATCAATGGAGGCTCCAAGCGGGCTCACGTCCTTCTGCACACTCCACCGCGCACGTCCTACTCGTTACGGCATAATGACGCAAACGACCAACGTCGCACGTGCTCGTAACGGTAGTGTATAGGCAAAACGCTTCAGCACCATCCATTTTCAGGGCTGGTTGCTTCGGCAGGTGAGTCATTGCACATTTCTTAGCGGATTCCGAATTCCATTGCCACCGTCCTGCTGTCATGAGCGACCAAACGCGCTGTTATACTGGCGAATGTGTAGCAGAAAATGATTCGAATTCTGATGATATCTATTCAATAATGACCTCAGGAGTTCCAGAGAATCCTCAAACATGTTCATGTGAATTTTTCTACCAGAACTGCACAGCCCAATTGACTCTTTGTAACTTTTGCATAAATTACATCATACATCCATGCGAACTACATTTGCATAAGCGGCATAATCAATCGAAGGTGAATAAGAAAATCCACTTCTTCTTCGTCTTCTTCTTCAGAGGAAATCGACATCCTATTCAGTGAAAGATGGATGCGATCATGCAATAAGCGAGCTTCACGCTGAGTTTCCATTTGTGATTGACGTATATCGTCAACTCTTTCTCTTTCTATACACAAAAAATCGTCACAATCTTGAATTATAATTCCGATTATTCTTTTTTGTTTTGGCATCGTGTTGATTGTTTCTCTCCGATGACCACTTGATATTGAAGACGGGATACAAAGTGAATCATTATTGTATTATTATAGTAAAAGAAGAAAAAATAAAAGATTAAATTGTTTGAAATTAGAATGTTTTTATCTTAGAACAATAAAGCTGTAGATTCAATAAAACTTTGAAATTTTTTTATTTCATATTTATTGATTTATTGAAATAGTAATGCATGAATGCTATACTCTTTTTTTTAACGATGAGAAATGCATTTACGCATCCCGCCGCCCGCAGGCGACGGGTATGTGGGACTCGCTGGCTGCGAAGCCAGAATACCCACTAAAACCCATCGACTGTCTGCGCCGTAATGGGGCGCCATGGGATCGTTCGCGCATACAACCGTGACGCCCCGACGCTTGGCCCGGAGGCCCCTCCGCATGTGATTGGAGCCTCTCGACTGGTTCACTCTGCTAATTCAGAGAAGTACCAGGAGCGGCCCTACCATCGAAATCCCAGCCCAGTAGGAGACCAGCAACTCCCTTGGTATGAATGCTATACCCAAGCTATAATTACCTAATAGTTATACATTCTCCAATGTTTTATAGATATGTTATAATGTACTTTGACAGGTACTCAATAGATAGCGCTGGCTTTAAACTCTATACCCGATAGTCAAGTTACTCTATGGCAAGGAGACATTGACAAACACAACGCTTGCGCCTGTCCATTAGTTTTTACGTGAAGGACAGACAGACAGACAAAAATTTCATTCTGATATTCCGATTTTCAAAATAATAATATAATTATATATTTTTTACTAGCAATCCACACAAGCTTCACACGGGGAGCATATTAAGCCTACTTTTTTTTCTGTGGTAGCGTCGCATCAATTTGTTGTGTCGAATATGGCTTGACTTTGACTTTTTCAACATTTAACGTCATTATTATATCAACTAAATAAACTGAACTGAATCAAGCTCTAACTGTCAGACTATTGGGCAAAGGCCTCCTCTCCATATTGGAGGATTAGATTATACAAAACATTACCAATTGAAACACCTAAACCTCCCTCATGAACCGCTCTGTTTCTTGCTGAAAACCGTATGAAAATCCGTTCAAGAATTTGAGGTTATCGTGAACAGACAGACAGACTCGGCTCATACCACTTTTTATCACTCTCTTTGTACACTTCCTTACCGCTTTTACTGTGCCGTATTCTATACCCAAAGGTTGTCTGGAAGAGAACGCTCTTCTAGCGATAAAACCGCCTTTGTACATCATTATTTATTAGTAATAATTCTATCTGAGAACAAAGGCTGCCCGAGGCAGGTGGAATGAGAGCCGTACAAAATATTTTATTTAATGGTCATGTGTATGGCGTCAAGAATGAAGTCGTCTAACGAACACTTAATTAAATGTAAACGAAACCTGTGGGCTACTAAAAATCGACAGTTTTTTTTTGACATATAGGTACTGTATGAAAAATATTTATAACAAAGTGATAAGCTAAAGAAGATATATACTGTGAATTCGAAGCGAACGAGGTATAGAATGAGTTATAGAAAGAGATGCAACTACAACAACTTATCGATAATAGCAAACATCACAATACACTGCGTAATCACAAAATCAATGTATATTCGATCGTTTTGACTCAACAGTTACATCAGAATGTAAATTTAAGAGGATGATTTGTTTTGCTAATTGAGGGTTAAGTTTATCTAGCAACGATAATTATCTCATTTACAGTCATTATGAAAAAATTAACAAAAAAATAACTATTGATAATGTTAAAAAATAGCTCTAAAGATATATGTGTTAGTATTGTTCGAAGCCAATGTCAAGGAAGAGGAGTTGTCGTTATATAAAATAGAGAGATATGATGTATTTGTAAACACAATGAAGTATGAATAATCCCCCTTGGATTACTTTTATATGCCAAAAATAATCTAATTCTCCATACAACAAATACACAAGTTCGATGGAAGCACTTCATGGCAAACTGACTATTATTTATTTATAAATGACATTGCAGACATTGCAGGTACAGATCGTCGAAAGCGAATAAAATTTCAATTATCGCGGAAATGGACCAGTTAATCTAGAAAATCCACACTGTCTGTTTAGGTGATGTAAATAAAGACCTATTAGATTTGAGTGACAATCAACGAGTTTCAAGATATATGGACAGTTTGTGCGCCTACGGGATCTAGGCTTACTGTGCGTAATACCGGTTTCGGAAGTGACGCAGGAATCTATCGTCGCTGGTGTTGCCGCAGCATCATTCGTCGATCATGTGTGAGAGCAATAGTGGACGTTTCGCTATCGTTAAGTGCGACAAAACCGTCAATGAGTGACATGGACAATCGCTATGTGATAAGTAATATGTTAGTTAATCACAAAATAACAACGTGTCTAATGTTTATTGTCTACCCAATAACTTTACTTCATAAGCTACAATGTATCTTTAATGAGGAAATACAAAATTGTAAGGATGATCCAAAAAAGAAGCTGGATAAAAATAATAACTGGTTAGATACGGGAATCGAAATACTAACTTAAAAACTATCAAAAAAGAGATTTCACCATTGTTAGTGTACCTTATCACCTCATATTTGCCTAGGGGAGAGTATCCGTCCCACGGGAGTTGCTGGTCTCCTACTGGAAGCGTCCCCGGGTGGCGGAAAGGGGGTACCACTCGTCACTCACCACGAGTGGTTGGGGGTCTTCGGACCCCCGCGGACCAAAACCAGCAGCGGTGGGCGCGAAATCGCAGGATGGAGGGAGATCGAGGGTTCTCTCTCCCTCCACTTCGGTGGTGGGCTGCTCCCGGTACTTCTCTGAATTAGAAGAGTTGACTGGTGAGTGGCACATACGGAGTCCAATCACTCACATACATCCAATCACATACGGAGGGGCCGCCGGGCCCAGCGTCGGGGCGTCACGGTTGTATGCGTTTGCGATCCCGTGGCGCTCCACTACGGCGCAGACGACCGATGGGGGTTAGTGGATATTCTGGCTTTAGCGGTGAGAGTCAGCGAGTCCCACACAGTCGTCGCCTTCGGGCGACGGGATGCGTAAATACATTTCCCATCCTTAATCCTTCCTTCCCATTTTTAACAAAAAAAAAAAAATACTTAAAAAAAATCCTTAATGGGCTTATTTTTAAACAGAGAATATCTTCGCATTATGCTAACTACAGAATAATCGTCATGCTATCAGTAGTTAATTAAATAGTAGAAAAATTGTGGTAGTTCATATTAGCGAGTTCCTGGATAATAATTATATACTCTCAGACGTGCCACACTGGTTTAGGATCGGTCGCAGCACTGCGACGGCACTGTCACAATTCTCGGAAGACATGAACAAAAGGTCACCAGGTTCTGGCACTGTTTACTGACTATAAAAAAGCGTTCGATACTATAGGGTTTACATCTATGTTAACGACATTTATTTTGTTTTATATACTCCTCTAACAACATACAGGAGACCAGAGCTGTTTTGCAGGCAGACTTTGACAACATAACGAAGTGAGCAAACGATGCACGTAGGCAGGCAGATGATCAATTGTGTTAAGGTTTACTGTAACTTGAAGTATGTCAATAAATTTCAATATCTAGGTCTGTGAGTGAACGTGGAGGTCGTAAGTTGACATAGTATGCACAAAGCTCAGGGCAGAACTAACTGAATTTTATACCTTAAGAGCACTATTAGTAGATAAACTATGCTTGTGATTTATTTTGCCCTTGCCGAGTCATTGTTGAGCAATGGTTTACATTTGGTTGTGGGTTGGTTACAATGGTCGTACATTTGAAACCTGTTTCGACCATATTAAATCATTGAAAATCCGCTTTATGAAATATTTTGTTGACAAAAAAATAGCAAAACTTGATTATAAAGATAATTATGAAAAATTATTTACTACTACTAAGATAATTATGTTAAATACTAGTTTATAATACCTGGAGAGTAAGAGACGCAAGTTAGTAGAAATACCAGTAATGAACTATTATGGCAAATATACAAGTATTTGACCAAGTATAATATTTCTAATAAACAGAATGGCTTAGAAAATATAATGCTTAAATGAGTAAGTTAATAATATTAAAAACGGAATTACAGAGTTCGCCAGAAGCATCAAATTGTACAATTAACTAAATATTGCATTGCTATTTTTTTTACACTTTCTCTTTGTATATACTGCAAAATCAATGCCAGTTGTTTTACAGTGTATTTTACAATAATCGACCCTCGGCCGTAAAAACGTGTCAGACAGAAAAAAACAGAGTTACTTTTGCATTTTACATAGTAGTATTATTACGGAAGTATAAGTATAGTGATTTATTTATATCAGAGCGCTAAGCTAGATTTTTAAAAATAATATACTAGGTGTTTAATGGGATGTAATAATGGATTAGAACTTGAAGTTTTCAAATAAGGTAAATTAAAGATAAAATTAAAAATTATTTACATGAAAAATATATGTAGGTACCTACTGATAAAACAAGCGAGATTTTTTACTGTGTTCAAAGAATTTCTTAGTATAATTAATATTTATTATTGTTTAAAATGTATTATTTTAAACATACAACTTAATATTTTTATTCGTAATAAATACAAATAACTGTCCCAAACGGGAATCGAACCCGCGACCGCCGGTGTGCGGCGTTGAGGCGACTACTTGCACCAATACACGAGAACGGTTGTCAATAACTACAAAAATATATAATATAAATACATTTTAATAATTGTTTAATGTTATCCGATACAGTGCAACCTCGATATAACGAAACTGAAGTGAATGAGAAAATATTCGTTATGCCAAGTAATTCGTTATAATGAGGTTTGTTGTATAGAGGTTAGGTTGGACTACGATTCGTTTTATTAACAAGGTAAGAAAGTTGAATTAAGTGGAAATTATTATTATTATTAAATTATTATTATTCACGCTTGATTTATTGTAATTGAAATTTATGGAAATTGGTCAAAAATTAAGCAACTATTTTTTTTAAAAACATAATTCGAATGAGAATCATGTACCGAGTATTCTCCTTAAATGTTGATGGTAATTCACCAGTCAGCCTGTATATATATCAACCTAGTACATATTTCTAAATAAACATCTTGGACTCTCGTATTTTGGGAAGTAATTGAACATTAGGATGACCAAACAAACCATACAGGTGTATAAAAAATTCAAGTGTATTATTTTGTATGAAAACCAGACGTATACTCGAAACGCTTAGTCTGTACAAAGCTTTAGAAGCCTTATCGGTATTATTTATAATTACAATGATAAATAATTTTCCTTAACGCCGCTGTTTCGTATTACAGTAATTTGTAAAAATATTCGTATAAAAATATTAGTAAATATATGAAACTTCGAAAACAGATAAAACATTCAGAATTTCTAAATTTTTCTGACAATAAACATTTTGTTACTTGACATCATACGCTTCTCATAAATAAGAGAAGTTCACTCAGTAATGGTGAATATAAAGGCTGTACAGTACTATAATATACAGTAATTAACTAATTACATTTTAGAAATCTGTTTCTAGAACTCAATCCCTTATTTATTTATTTTTTGTGCAAAAATCAGACGTTTAATTACGCTTTATTTTATTTTTCATATCAAACAATTCTCCTTATTTTGGGCTATTTACATACGATTATACTGTAATTTATTGCTTTATTTGCTCGGCTACTAGTGATGTAAGAATAAATATTATAAGAGTTGATATAGGTTTATTTATTTGATACTTATAGATAGATATCAAATATTAATAATAATAATCAATCTTACGCTTTCAACATGTTCTGCATATTAAAGCAAATAGGATTAGTTAATTAATGACGATTAGTATGTATACTATTTATAACTTTACGCAAGAATCGTCATAGCTGTTACGTAATATTTTCCTCTCTTCCTCATGGTTAACGCTGTAAAAAACTATAGTGGTTATTAATGATATTATTGCGTAGCCAAGAACATAAATACGAACTAGTCAAATAAGTTTTTAAATCAAAATTTCGGCACTAAACTTTGCATTTTTTATGTACTCAATGTAGTTTTAGTGATAAAAAAATAATATGTAAATGTTTTAGTGCCAGTAACCCCCGGGAAGGAATTAAAAAAATTGAAAAAGTATTTTTCGCATTTACTCGAAAACTGTAAAAGTTACACAAAAAAGTTCCAATTAAAATTTGTAGAGTTTAACATTTCACATAAAAAATATTCTATGACTTTTTTCACCAATAAAAAATAAACTGAATTAGGGAAGTCTTTAATTTAAGGGATGAACATAATTTTTTAAAAATCGTTGGTAGTAAAAAAAATCTTTAAAAATCTCACTTTTAACTTAAAAGACATAGACTTTTTTATGCTAAATTGTAATTGTTAACTGATCTTGTTATTTATCTTAAAATCATTACATGTAAATCATTGTTATTGTTATTAATACAAAGACTGTTTTAATACCAGTTTTTATAAAATTCATAAAACCTACTCATTATTGTGCTATAAATACGAGTGATTATTGTTACTTGGGTCGCCGTAGAATACATATACTTCTGATTCAATAAAGGATTATTTGAAGAAATTGTTGTAATTATTCACAATTTCACACCATGGAAAATGATGATAACAGAATTAAATGACGTCAGCAGTGGTAACGTTGTTCTTGTTTAAAACAATACGGGCGCATCTTATTCGTGATATATTTACTTGCTTTACATTTTTTTTATTAAATGACAATTTATTTCATAAAATCATACAAAGCGCAGCATCATATATGTGGGTGTATGAATCTATCAACTTAATCTTAAACAGTGTTTATGGGAAGTTCCGCCAAAAGTTGTACATTTGTGTTTTTTGATGTCCCGAGCTCTTAAGAATTATTTTTGTTGAACTGAGCTACAATATGATTAAAGTAAGTGCTTCAAAATATTTTTGAATAAATAGGCTACAAAAGAAGATCCCAATAAATAAAAATATATTTACAATAATTATTTTAAACTTACTCTGAAAATTGACAAAATTGGCTTCCCATACTGTCCCTAAAACTTCCATCGTGTTTAACACTTGATTAATTATAATTTTTCTTCTACAACCTCAAATATGAGAATTTGAGATTAAAGTGTCAGTAAAGAGCTATCTTTTAATTGAATAACAAGCAAAGAAAGTAAGTGATATATGGGTGAGGCTCACAAAAAATGTACCATAACACACGGGAACTTGTAACACACAATAACACACTAGAAATAGGTAACGCGCTGGAAATGTTGTAAAGGTTCATTCACATGACAATTAGTAAAAGAATTATAAATAAAATACTTATGTGGATAAATAATCAGTCTTTATTATTAATTCTTAATAAAATTGAGATCTTAATTTGTACTATAATTTCTTTTTTAAACAATCAGAGATAGTTTTCTAATAGGAATATTAATTTGACAATTAAATTTATATTGTACCAACATTTGTTTTTTTATTTTTATTTTTATCTTTGATCTATTTTTTTATTTTAACATGATTTCACTTCCGAGTCATTAATTGAATTGTCACAGTCCTTTATGTCGTTCTCCTGAGCCATAGTCATGAACCATTCTCTAGCCAGGCTAGAGAATAATAAATACCTTCATTTCCTCGTTTTCATTAGATGTAAGACTTATTCCAGTTGCTTCAGTATTAGTGTCTAATTTTTTTTTGTTTTCGTTATCCGTACTGTCTCCCATTTCGTCTGTACTGCTTTCATATTCTGTTTTATGTTTCTTATTTTTTCTACGGTTTATATTTATAAGTTTTCTTTTATTTGGATTATTCGTCTTTGCACAAATCTTGTCAACAAACGGCATAATATTTTCCTTCGAGCTTGAAGCAATAATGTCTCTTTTTGGATCCACTTCTTTTAAATTGAATGGGCCATATTGGGTCAAATCAAAGTAAGACTTATTTTCCTCAGTATGCCTTATATCAGACAATACTGTTATCTTTTTTTTAGGAGTAATAGATTTTTCGTTCTTCACTACTATTGGTTTTAGTAAGTCTGCAGATTTTACATTAAGACAGTTGCAAAAACCTGGTCTACTTTTTTGGCAAAAACAGCTCAGATAACGGTAAAAAATCGAGTTTGCTGAGTCAACGTTGATGATAATTTGATGTATTTTCATCGTATTTGGTACTGGTACTAGATTTACTGATTCGTTCAGTACTGCATCGTCCGGAATATAAAATAATTGAATTTCTGTTTCAGACGCCTGGAGCAATTCGTAAGCTGTTTTAGCATCGGGAATATCCGAACCATATGCTACGAAAGAATCTAATCTGCTTTTTATAGCCCCCCCCACTCCATCAGCGGCTCCTTTGCCGTGCGAGGCTTCAAAAAAGTTCCATGTTGAAAATGGGAAACCGAGTTCCTTTGTTAGTTTTGAAAAATAGTAAAAATTTTTTTTTTGCCGATACTGAACCGTAGGGCCATCGGAAAAAAAATGAATCCCATTTACTTTAGGCATTTTCCGTTTGATCAATTCTAGCACTGGTAAGAGGTGAGCCCAAATGGCGTCTGGTCCATGTTCTTTGTTTGGAGACATAGATGCAAATGATTGATTACCGTTTGTAGAATACATAATACCAGTGTGAAGGCTAATCTGTTGTCTAGATCCATCAAAATGCATTGCTTGTATTTCAGTGCTTAATTTACAAGTATAGTTCTCGGAAAAGTCGATGTGTAATGCTACGGTGTGCTCATCTAGATTTTTTGTACACCTACGATATTCTTGGTACTGATGGATAATATTGTAGGAATGAGTTTTGAAATTCTGCAATTCTTCTTGAAACGCTTCCATGAGTATTTCCAACGTACCAGTCTTTTTTTCCTTGCTAATTTTCTTCATAGTCTTCGTCACATCGCTATTTCTTTTCGGTTTATATTCATGAGGTTTTAAAACCCATTCGTACCATGATATACTGTCATTTGCTTTTTTATCGCGTATAGTAAAGTTGACACACTTATTTTTGCACAACTCACACTCTCCATAAGCACATTTCTTAGACTTGATATCACAAACGACCATGCCCAATAATTCATCAAGATCTTTTGTTCCTATTAAACCAGTCGCCTCGAGTACTGTGGCTTTCATTTGTAAATTTTCATGTCTTTTGCAAGCGCAGGTATCTCGCTTCTCAGCTTTTGGTGGCAATACATAAAATGGTCTGTATCTTTTGAATGTAGCGAATGACAGTTTTCCACCTTCATGTATGTATTTTTGATGTAGTTTACGTAGAGTTCCGAGCAAATACCTTCTCTGTTTTTTCTGTTTTCTTTGAGTTTTTATTTCATTTTTGCCAGCCGTCATTTTGCTGACATCATCCCTCTCATAAAAGGCTCTCAAGTGGGCCTGTATTAAACTACTTTTATTTTTCTGTGGCGCATGATGCCGTATTTTTCCTTTCAAGCCTAAATAGGTAGCTATTTTGGTCTTCATGTTGTATCTATGTATAGTGTCACTTTTGCTGAAAACATTTTTGATCAGTCGTTTTTCTTGATTTTTTTTATTTTTGTAACTCTCCTTTATACTTTCGATAATCACGTGATGTTCAAGCAGTGCTTTTTTCACTCTTTCCTTTTCTTCAGGGCGTATATTTGGTAAATGTTGATGAATGTAAGCATTCGTTTTCGAAGAAGGGGTCATTTTTTCAAGATCGTCATTTATAGTTTTAGCACTTGAGTTAGAATTTTCTTTAAGATCACGAATTAGTTTATTTTTCTCTTTGACAGTTTTTAGTAACGCATTGTTTTTTTGTACAGACCTGTTTAATTTTTGCTTTATATTTTTAAAGAGCTGGTTAAATTTTTTTACTTTCTCCTTTAATTCATTGTTTTCAATTTTTAGTTTATAAATAACTCTTCGATTATTATTTCTATTCTGTTTTGAAACCTGTGCATGTTCTACTGAAGGCACTACTTCAGACGTCTGTTGTTGTTTATTTTTCTTCTTTCTATCTCTCCACTGCTTTCTTATATTTTCCTGTTCAGATGGAGCATATTCTGTTATTTTCTTTCTATTTTGTTTTGTCCTTTCAGCATTTTTTCTTTTTTGTAATAAGAACTTTTCAGGATTTTTTTCTTTTAGCCTTTGTCGATAGAGCTTTTGCCTTTCAGCCGACGTTAGCGGCATCTGAAAAATGAAAATCAACTTTTACCAAAAAGAAAATTAGGTAAATATTCGGTATCGAGCCACCACCGATTTTGAGGCAAATTTTTTTTTCAGACGTGCGTTATGACTTCAAAACATCATAACTAGTGTTGTTATGATGGCGCATGACCTTTTTTGACTTGAAAAAAATTAAAAAAATTATCGTACTTATTCGGTTAGAAGATCTTTATGACTACAAAACATCATAACTAGTGTTTTTGTGATGGCGCATGACCTTTTTTGACTTGAAAAAAAAATTTAAAAAAATTATCGTACAAATAATTTTTTTGCTATACGATTATCGAAAGATATGTTTTTAATGTTATGTTATCAGGTTTTTTTTTTTTATTGATAGGTTGTTAGGTCTTTTTTTTGTGCGTTACTTCTAGTTTTAACAAAGGCATTTATCAATAACTAGTTTTTTAACTAGGGACGACGCGTTGTAACTATAGAGGTATAAATACCTTTATGGTTGTAACTAAAAAAAAAGACCTAACAACCTATCAATAAAAAAAAAACCTCTAACAACATAACAATAAAAGAAAAAAAATCTTTCGATAACCGTATGAATAAAAAAGTTATTCGTATGAAATTTTTTTTACATTTGTTATTTTTTACGCCAAAAAAGGTCATGCGCCATCATAACAACACTAGTTATGATGTTCTGAAGTCATAACGGACCTCTAATAAAAAATCAGCCTCAAAATCGGTTGTGGCGCGATACCGAATAATTACCGAAAATTATTGTACATTATGCAAAATAAATATCGGTTACAATTGTGAACGAAGCTTTACACACTTCACGAGTGTTATATCACACAATTTCGTAACACACGCAACACACGTGAACAAACACACGTGAGTATATAACCTAAAAGTCGTGTAGCATCTTTAAAATACAATGCAAATCTGTGATAAACTGCATTTTTTGATAGTATCAATACCCCTCTCAACTATTATTACCCGAAATAATCATATTTTATTACTTACCATGCAAAATTGCTTCCAAAAAGTCTCAAATCTCCAAGGACGAAAAGTAACACGTACAGAAAACTGCTTCTTCCACAAAAACTGAGATGTATGACAATACGTTGACATTTTATATGACAAGTAATAATGTTGCCATTACACAAAAAACAATTAACGTGTTGCTAGTGCTTATTACGAGTAAACTACTCCGTAACAAACTGTTTGTAACACACGTGAAATCTGATAGTCACATTTTTTTTTTCAATCATATTTTTATAATTTATTACCCGTTTTATTATATCTACCATTGACGTAATAGTTTTAAGTCTATATAGTTTACATATTACTTACATATCATGAAAAAATGTACATAAAGAGTGAAATAAAAAGTTAATGAACTCGATTTGGGGTAGGCACATTTTACTTTTCTATGAAACTGGAAGTAAGTTAATTTTTGTATTACTTACTTCTTGGTTAAATTCAAATAAATTCACTATTTCAAAGGTCTGATATTAACAAGTTAATAAAGACCGACCTAGAAAATCATAAATTAATTTATTAAGCAATTCCAAAATATTTATTTTCTTTGCTCAAAGTTTGGCTCACAAAAAATATGGTTCAGGTACATTTTTTGTGAGCCTTACCCATATATTATTAATTAATTAAAATAGAGTGTACCTGTTTTTACGCTCATCCTGACATGGTCATTATAGTTACGGTGTTTTATACAATATTCGGTGGAAATTTTGCTTTGTTTTGGATTTTCCATATAGAAATAGCAAAACTTTAATCATAGACTACTCAAGCAAAGGCCGCCGTTTTTTCGTTATAATTGTTTAAATTAATAATATAACAACTTGGAAATATCAATTAAATTTTGAATGCTTAAAAGTTAATAGTTTTTTTGCCATATTTAGATTATTCGTAAATTTACGAAATTGTACCATTAAAAAAAATAAATTACCGGGCATTTATATCATATTTCATTTGCCGTGTGGTGACCGGCAGAGAAGAATGGTCCCGAGCTCTTTCTTGCCGAGGTGTCCTAAATAGCGACTAAGATCATAGGACGCGAACAACTGTGGACAGACCTAGGCGGTGATGGGCAGCAGTGTCACCATATCCTGAGAAAACACGCTTCGCTCGCCAACCCGCCTGCCAAGCGTGGCGAATATTGGCAACGCCCCCCTCCCCTCCCATAAATATAATGAATAATAGTGACCAGAAAAACTGAGCCCAGGCCACCAATCCCCTGTGGCTTTACTATTCCTGGCTACGGCAGCTGCCTGAATAACGGATTAATAAATCGAAGGGTGCGAAGAATCTCCAAGTGAGATTCCGTTGCCATCCACGACGAAACCTGGCCCTGGTCTAAATAACATTCGCACCTTGAGTTCAGATGAAAATATTGTTGACTGGAAATTAACAGGTTACAATAGATATATTGGGTCTATCTGAAGTCCGAAGGGAGGTGGTGGACATGATAATGACCCCTGAAATCCGGTAACCTGTTCACTACCGGGCGGTCGAAAAACAGTCTCAAGGAGGTGTCGGGTTTATGGTCCGCGCGTGCCTCACTGGCAACATTGTGACCATCAGAAGTGTGTTGAACAGGGTTGCGTACCTTATACCTACTCGGCGGTCTCCTTCTGCGAAGAGGTAATGACGCAGAAGGAGACTGCGGAGCGGGCTAGGGAGGATGACGCCTCTGCTGATCCGCTCCGACGCAGACGCACGGGGGTAAGGAGGAGACGGTTTGCCCACCTCCTCCCCCCCTCGTAATAATGGGGTCGCTGGCCGATAGTCGGGGGACTTCGGCCAACTTAACAGCGCGACCCCACATGTCTGAGGGGTGGCCTTTGTTGTGAGCAAGGCCGCCCACCTTGTGCCGGGGCCCCGGATGTTCATCCGGGCCTACCGCCGAGGCGAGGTGGTGAATGCTAGCGCGACCCCATCTCGCCCCACCCAGGCGGATGACTGCTCACACGTGGGGTTTTTAGCCCGCGGGAGTCGGGCATAATCACTTCGGTGCCCCCGCGCCGGAGTGGTATCCGTAATGGATTTTCCCCACGTAAAAAAAAAAAAAAAAAAAAACCTTATACCTACTCAGAGTGTCTAAGAGATACTCGCTGAAGGTCATGCGTCATAGCGGCCAATCATTTAGTACGTAAGACGAATTTTACTAGTTTTCGACCCTCTCCCCACCTATTATAAGAAAAAATAAGAATAGTCCGACCCCCTCCTCCCTTTTATATTTATTACTTAAGAATCTAAAGGACAAAATGAATACACGTTTGGTTAGTTTTAAATGTTTATTTTTCAAAGTAAAATTTTTTAGAAATGTTTATTTGTACTTACAAAGGTACTACTAATTTTTTATATTTTGGTAGTTATAAACTTTGGTTTTAATTATTCATCTTTACCTCCATAAAATTTTCAGTCCAGGGGCTCAAAACTCACTCCGAAAGTGGATCTGCCACTGGAACATCTCTAATATATATTACCTTTACGCATCCGAGCGAACCTCGGCACTAATACGGTTTGCGCGTTTTTGTGATCTTACGTAAGAACTATCGAGACTCCCCTCCCACCCCCTTGTAAGAGAAAATAAGACATGGTCCATCCCCCTCCCCCCTGTATCGTCTTACGTAATAAATGAATGGCCCCATACATACGAACAAAACCTACTTCAATGATTTCAAGGGGGATTTTAACGAGAAGATAGGCAAAAGACGATGAGTTAAAGGTTGGGGAAATTTGGATATGGCAGTGGAACCCCCTGAGGACTGAGGCTGGTCAATTTTCTTGAGAAGGTTGGATTATTTATGATGATCTCTTTTTTCCAGAAGCCGCCTCATAGGAAATGGACCTGGATGAATCCTGATCGTTCCACTAGCAATGAAATAAACTTCATCATGACCACCAAATGACAAATATTCAAGTGACGTCTCCGTGATCCATAGTGTGAAAACAGAAAGTGATTACCTATTGGTTAGGGGCACATTGAATATCAGTGTTAAACTGAAACGATCTCGCCTATATCTAACGCACATATCCAAAACCCCGTGAGCTTTCAGCTCGAATTATCTAATTGTTTCGATTGCCTTGACGATTGCCTTTCTTTGGATGACATAACCAACACGCTGGTGAACACTGCCTATACAGTTGGGAGCCGATGCACGTAATTAGTATAGCTCTGAGACAGCTTAAAAACAATAAGGCACCGGGCGAGGACGGTATTACGTCAGAGCTTCTGAGCGGCGTGGGATAGCGGTATTTATATTCAAGACGTCTTGTTTGAGGGCGTAACACCAAAAGCCTCGAACAGAAGTGTGGTGGTGCTCTGCTTCAAAAAGGGCGATAATAATTTGTTGAAGATTTACAGGCCTATTTCGCTTCTGAGCCTCGTTTGTAAGCTGTTCTCGTCGATATCGTGCTCATGGCGGAATCCTTGGCAGTTCTCAGCATTATTATGCTCACCTTGATGGAGATGAACATGGACAAGTCGAAAATCATGTTGAATATGGATATATGCCGTACTTACCCCGAAATCATTTGGAAATTCTCCTCTCGGAAGTTAAAAAACGTTTTTTCATTCGTCATACTTCAGTGCCTGAAATCGAAAGTCTTCGACTAATGTATGTTACCAGTGATGACATACGGATCTGAGACGTGGTCTCTATGGGCCTTTTTGGCTCCAAGTCACTCCGAGATCGAATCAGAAATTTATTTATTTATTTCTTACTTACATCTAATATTACAGACAAAACCTAATTCATTAGACATAGTAAAAGGAAAAAATAAATTAACATACAATATAAAAATAAGAAATTAGCTAAACATGAACAATACTAAAAAGAAAAAACAACATAACATTAATAAAAATAAAAAAAAACATTAAGTTCTTTACTTATAACATATTATATACAAGGCAACTTTTGTGAACTCACTCCACGAACAACAAACAATTAAAACAAGTGCGAGTCGGACTAGCTCATGAAGGGTTCCGTAGCAGCAAGTAACATCATATAAAAGTTCTTGTAGTTCGTTGTAACTTTGATCGATGTTTTAATAAGTGTATTTTTTTTATAAAAAAAAACTACTTTAGGGGAGCGGGGTGCACGTTGTTACAGGGGTAAGAAGTTACACGCCTTTTTTACCGGGATTTTAAACTTTATTTATATTACCTTTACGCATCCGAGCGAACCTCGGCACTAATACGGTTTGCGCGTTTTTGTGATCTTACGTAAGAACTATCGAGACTCCCCTCCCACCCCCTTGTAAGAGAAAATAAGACATGGTCCATCCCCCTCCCCCCTGTATCGTCTTACGTAATAAATGAATGGCCCCATACATACGAACAAAACCTACTTCAATGATTTCAAGGGGGATTTTAACGAGAAGATAGGCAAAAGACGATGAGTTAAAGGTTGGGGAAATTTGGATATGGCAGTGGAACCCCCTGAGGACTGAGGCTGGTCAATTTTCTTGAGAAGGTTGGATTATTTATGATGATCTCTTTTTTCCAGAAGCCGCCTCATAGGAAATGGACCTGGATGAATCCTGATCGTTCCACTAGCAATGAAATAAACTTCATCATGACCACCAAATGACAAATATTCAAGTGACGTCTCCGTGATCCATAGTGTGAAAACAGAAAGTGATTACCTATTGGTTAGGGGCACATTGAATATCAGTGTTAAACTGAAACGATCTCGCCTATATCTAACGCACATATCCAAAACCCCGTGAGCTTTCAGCTCGAATTATCTAATTGTTTCGATTGCCTTGACGATTGCCTTTCTTTGGATGACATAACCAACACGCTGGTGAACACTGCCTATACAGTTGGGAGCCGATGCACGTAATTAGTATAGCTCTGGGACAGCTTAAAAACAATAAGGCACCGGGCGAGGACGGTATTACGTCAGAGCTTCTGAGCGGCGTGGGATAGCGGTATTTATATTCAAGACGTCTTGTTTGAGGGCGTAACACCAAAAGCCTCGAACAGAAGTGTGGTGGTGCTCTGCTTCAAAAAGGGCGATAATAATTTGTTGAAGATTTACAGGCCTATTTCGCTTCTGAGCCTCGTTTGTAAGCTGTTCTCGTCGATATCGTGCTCATGGCGGAATCCTTGGCAGTTCTCAGCATTATTATGCTCACCTTGATGGAGATGAACATGGACAAGTCGAAAATCATGTTGAATATGGATATATGCCGTACTTACCCCGAAATCATTTGGAAATTCTCCTCTCGGAAGTTAAAAAACGTTTTTTCATTCGTCATACTTCAGTGCCTGAAATCGAAAGTCTTCGACTAATGTATGTTACCAGTGATGACATACGGATCTGAGACGTGGTCTCTATGGGCCTTTTTGGCTCCAAGTCACTCCGAGATCGAATCAGAAATTTATTTATTTATTTCTTACTTACATCTAATATTACAGACAAAACCTAATTCATTAGACATAGTAAAAGGAAAAAATAAATTAACATACAATATAAAAATAAGAAATTAGCTAAACATGAACAATACTAAAAAGAAAAAACAACATAACATTAATAAAAATAAAAAAAAACATTAAGTTCTTTACTTATAACATATTATATACAAGGCAACTTTTGTGAACTCACTCCACGAACAACAAACAATTAAAACAAGTGCGAGTCGGACTAGCTCATGAAGGGTTCCGTAGCAGCAAGTAACATCATATAAAAGTTCTTGTAGTTCGTTGTAACTTTGATCGATGTTTTAATAAGTGTATTTTTTTTATAAAAAAAAAACTACTTTAGGGGAGCGGGGTGCACGTTGTTACAGGGGTAAGAAGTTACACGCCTTTTTTACCGGGATTTTAAACTCTTTGGTGGACCTAATTTGACTCATTTGTTTTCTTATAACATCGTGCATTACATAAAATGATTAGTGACCCGCCACGCGCCAAGCTGCTAGGCTATGTACACGTGTCTCGATTTTAATCAAGTAAGTAAAAAAATCCTTCACGAAATTTTTGATTCCTGATGTCTATTTTTTTCATTTTCTCAAAAGTTTTAACCTTGATCATTCATAATATATCTATCTGTAATTTGCAATATTGTTTTTTTCTACTATCGATATCCATTAACGGTAACTTCAATTAATATTAAAAAACGTGCTATGGGGCAGGTAGTTACAATTTTTCGGGGTAAGTTGTTACATGTAACAACTTACTCCAAAAAAAAAAAAAAAAAAGTATGCAGAAAAACTGGGCAAGACCAAAAAAACGTGTGACAAAAATAAAGGAAAAGGCAAAGGAAAAGGAGAAGGTAAAGGAAAGTCCTCGAAAATGAGCGAAGAAGGAAAAGATAAGGCGAAGAAAAAAATATTGATTTCCGATTCAGTTTCTGATACTGATGAATGGTTTTGTTTGGTGTGTAACGAAAGTTACAGCACCTCTAAAAAAGAAGATTGGGTAGAATGCTTAGAATGCAAAATGTGGGCCCATGTCAAATGTGTAACGGGAAACGTTCACTCATTCATTTGCATTAATTGCAATTATGATGAAGACTTATTTAATATTAGTATGTGATATTGGTTTGTGATATTGTTATCTACCTCTATATAAATAACTAGGTATATTCTTTTCTATAATATAAGTACCTTAAAAAATGTTAGAATCCAAAGTATTTTAGTGTGCTAAAAGTTTATAAAAATAACTAATAAGTATTTAGTTAATTTACTACAAATTGTTATTTGCAGATGAAGTTTGCTTTTATATAAGATTTAAAAAAGTTCCTGCCAAAGTTATGTTACCTATTTTTCTACAAAAAAAAAAAATCTTTCAAAATATAGATAGGTATTATAATTACTCATTAATGCTAGAAGACTGTTTAAAGTGATCTCTTTTGCTTATTACGTTTTGAAATAATAAAAATAATTATTTACCATTGATAATTTTTTTTATTTATCTACTGTAACATCGTGCCCCGGAGATGTAACAACTAGCCCCGAATCGGGGGTAAGTTGTTACAATCGCCTTTTTTTTGTTAAATGATCCATTGTGAAAAAATTACATAAATTTTAATAATTTTTCAATCATATTTTAATAGCTGAATAGACATACTAACGGTAAAAGCAATCAAATGTATAAATTATTTGATAGCTTTTGTCGTATTGACAATTATCTAAAAACTGTAACAACGTGCCCCCCGCTCCCCTACTAGATCTCGTTCAAACCAATTTTAGGTGGAAGTTTGCATGGTAATGTACATCACATATATATATATTTTTTAGTTTTATCTTTCTCTTATTTTAGAAGTCTCTCGCGCAAACTCTTCAGTTTAGAAAAAAAAAAATTAGAAACCTCAATATCATTTTTAAGACCTATCCATAGATACGTATGGGCACCCCACACGTATGGGTTTGATGAAAAAAAATTTTAGAGTTTCAGTTCGAAGTGTGGAGAACCCCCAAAAGGGCATAGCCGGATAAATATGGGAATTGTGCCCCCATGGCTTTTTTGGCTCAAACTTAAGGGGTCGATTTGGTGTGGAATGAAAATAATTCACTCCAATTTTTAGCTCTATAACTCAAAATTCAAAATATTTCCCAATAGTATGAAAAAATATATAAGTATTACTTATAAGTGTCTTTTGAATCATTAATAACCCTTCTAATTTTTTAAACATTATTTGCGTATCGTACCGTTTCCGCAAAGAAGAAATAAAAGGAATGTTAGGTACCACATCGTAGGGATAGTTTGCTTTATATTCACTGTTAAAAATTTCTATAGTAATTTTAATAATTTGTTTAGAAAGTTTTTACGCACCACCGTTTTTGAATAGGAGAACTCAGTGCTGTAATTTTACCACACAATTGACAAAAACTCAGTTTCAAAATATTACAAATCATCTTTCGCAAAATTGCTAATCCGCTATTAAAACCTTGTGTAGTAATATTACTATACATTATTTGTAATTTCACTAAACAAAATATATCAAATAAATATAGTTATTATACAAAAATCTATTGTAATTTTACTATACAACAGTTTGAAAATATTACAACACTGATAGAAAAAACGATTTGATACGTATGAAACGTTTATCGTTCCACACGTCAAAAATCACACCTGCACTACGACTGAAATGACTATGATTTATTAAAAAAACCCTTAGTCAATTAATTTTGTAATTAGATTCTGTAGAACCAAACGTTAGCGCGATTTAGCGAATTGTTAAACACATAGCGTACATGATTTGAATAAAATATATAGTGTATTTGCTAACACTTATTGTAATTCAAATAGCAAATTTTGGTTAGTAATTTTATTGATTATCTTAGTAAAATTAAATTCCGAATATGTATAGAAAAATTACGAAATTTGAGATTCAATTTTACTACACATAACCATAAAATTAGTATAAGTCTCTGATAAATACAAAAACATTGTGAAATTGCAACCTTTTAGTACTTTGGCTATAACAAGATGTAATATTAAAACAAATGCGTATTAAAATAGCAATACAATACAAGGTTTTGTAATTTTAGTATACATTTGCTTACAAAACATATAGTAAATTTACAAAAAAAAATTTACAGTGTTGTTCTTATTCTTTACTTGTATGCTCTTTTTAAGATTTATTATAATTTTCGGTGTGTATATTTAAAGTATAAAATAGTTTATATCCTTTTAGTCCAACCCGCCTCACTTTGTAATAAGAAAAAGGTGTTAAATAAATAATTTTATCCGAAAATCAATGGAAAACGTAAGAATATCAAAATTGTAATAATATGCTGTATTTACATGATTATTTAAATGCGAATGGTTCATAAGTCATAACTCTATTTTAAAACGCACCACGTACCAATGCCTATCACTGACTACTGGGACAGTGTCACGTCACTCTAAAAGTAGTTTTCATTTATTTTTGACTTGAATAAAATTAGATTTATAGGCCAGATTCTCATAAACACGCTATCTAGTATATTATAAGAAATATTTTATACTCCTACGTACTTACGCGTATTTCACGCAATTATAAATATCTTTAGTCCTCAAAGCTCTTCATTAGATTTATTATAAAGTTAATTATAATATTAGTTAAATTTAAATAAATACTGCTTTAATATTACAATTCCAAAAATAAATGGGCTAATATTTTTAAGTAAATATTACGTTTGAAATGAAATGAGATTAGTCTGGTATTTAGAGAAAAAAAAAAAAATAGATATCAAGTCATTTTATTGACATCAATTTTATGTCAAGCTTGTAAAGAAGAATTGTGTGTGTCTCGAGATATTGCGTTTTTATAATAACGTTAATATAATAATAATAATAATAATCTGTGTTGAATATCTTATTTTCCAAATCTGTTATTTTCCCAAGCTTAAAATAATACAACAAACTTCATTAAAATTTATTTTAATGGACTGTATTAAAACAATAAAGCGATAAGTATGTATTATTCAGATGACGACTACCGCATCACTGTTACAAAAATCAAGACTACAAATTTATAAAAACCACACATAACCGCACTATAAAATAAGTTGTACTATACTTTCATATATATATATATATATATATATATATATATATATATATATATATATATATATATATATATATATATATATATATATATATATATATATATATAATTATGTATTTATATTAAAAGTAATCCTGTTTAATAATTTTATTTTTTCTTTCAGAAAATCGAGGATAGATCCTCAGTACTCTCCGATGACTCAGAAGAAATAAGTGAGTAAAATATAAATATTTACTAGTTTCTAATTTAAGCGCTTAAAATTGGTAAGATTGTTCTTAAGATTGTATATATTAAGATTGGCTTTGGATTGTGCGGTGACCGGCATAGAAGAATAGTCCCGACCTCTTTCTTGCCGAGGTGTCGTAAAAGTCGACTAAGACCACAGCGATGCGAACAACCATGCACCGAACAGTGGTGATGGGCACAAGCGGCACTATGCGCTGGCATAACACACTGCGCTCGCCAATACATTTGCCAAACGTGGCGAGTATTGGCAAACCCCCCCTTAATTTCTACAATATTGTGTTATCATATTTGTATTTGTGCAACTATTTGTTTTTGGTCTGGGTGTATGTTCTAGTGACTCTTCCCGTCTCGCCTCGGAGAGCATGTAAAGCCGGTGGTCCCGGTTGTTACCACAAACATCAGATAACGATGGTTACTCATGGTAGGGAATTTATCGGCAAACCCACAGTGGATCATCGTGGTGGAATAAGCTCTAACTCTTCTCTTATATGAACCTGACGATGAACTTTGCCCAGCAGTGAGATTTTTACAGACTGATTCTGTTCAGTTTAGTTTATACTTTTTCTTTTTCGCACCTCAAATGAAACAACGGGTATACTTTCAAAATGTACATTTATTCATTTGATGTACTTCATTTGAATAAAGTGAGTTAATTGTTGAAACTACTACAATTAACATTATAAGCTTAGGTATTGACATCACATATAAACATCTCATTCAATTGATAACAGTATAAAGTTTATTTATTCAGACATCTTCGGTCCATTTGTTAATAAACTTAAATATCCTTATATCTATGTTAGTAATTATACAAGTTTTAATTTTATTTCATATTATATAGGTATATTTATGTAGAATGTATAGATATAATAAATTTTGATGTTTACATGATATTTATCATGTATAAGTTATACGAGTGCGGGATGATAAGTAACTAGCCTAATAATTAAACACTTAACTTTCCGTGATAAAATTAATTTTATTTTTCGACATAGTCTCCGTGAACCTCTACGCACTTATTCAATCTTCGTTCTAAAGCAGTAATGCCTTCCATAAAATGATTTCTAATCTATCATCAAGATCCCAGCTGCATTCTAAAAGACGAAAGCCATCACTTTTCCAGCCAACTTTACAGCCATGGCTTTTTTTGGAGCCGGGCATCCCGATTGAGTACACTGTTTTGATTGAATTTTTGATTCTACCATGTAATAATGAACCCATGTTTCATCAGTTGTTACAAATCGACGTAAAAATTGGCCTTATTACACTGAAAACGGTCTATACCTTGTCCAACCGTTTATTATCTTTTTGACAGTTCGACATTAGTTACACCCTCACACGTTGCTGATTCGATTTCAAATAATAATCGATTTTATTTAAGAAGAACTTACAGTCGATTTCATGAAATAATTTTAGTTTAAATATTAATTATTCGTTTCTTAGTTTTATTTTAACGCGTGCATAGTTAGCAGCCGTCAAAAAATAAATAAACGAATGAACAGATTCATTGTTCTTTACTCTTGATTTGAACTTAACTTCCAAGATTTCGACTTAATTCCTTGCAAATAATGTAATTTGGAGTCATATAGATACTATTTTTATTTCCTTTTTAAAATTAATTTTACAGAAACAATACTTATATGAAGTCAAATTATTTTTATTATATGATCGATTCATCGATCGATATAATATTTCAAGAATTGTTTTATAGTCTGTGGTTGTTTGATATGCACAGGGGCAATCACTACCCGTCTATAAAGTACGACATTATTGTAGTACATTATTCCGAAGAAAAAAAACGTTAATTTATAGACGTGAGCTGTCAAAAAGATAATAAACGGTTGGACAAGGTATAGACATTCTTTTGAGTTTTGCACCCGAATCCTTTTTTGATCGTGCGTAAGCAATCGTGGCACCCAACGGGCCGATAACTTTTTCATATTTAATTCCTCACTTAGAATATGTTGTACACTTTCTTTTGAGATACCTGTAGTGTCAGCTATTTCAAATAACTTCAATCGTCGATCTGCTAAAACCATATCATGTACTTACTTTCACGACCATTTCCGGAGTCGTGACGCTTTTTGGACGTCCGGGGCGGGCTTCATCTTGGACACATGTACGACCGCGTTTAAACTCAACCACCAAGTTTTTTACTATGGCATAAGAAGGAATACATTCACCCAAAACATTCTCATTAACTCGTCATAGATATCTTTCCCCTTCATGTCTTTCATATGAAGAAACTTAATCACCGCTCTTTGTTCAATTTTATCCATTTTGAAAACAGTTGACGAAATATATTTTCAAATGACAAAAAATCAATAAAATTTTCACGCCACCAAATTCAAATTTAGAATACAGGTGGCCATAGATGCGAATTTAAAAATGACATACATATTTTTTAATTTTAACTTTTTAAATAGCAGTGGCTATTTACTTATAATCCCGCCCTCGTATTAAATCTATTGTAATTAATACTATAAATATAATACTTGCTATACCAAATACATGGGCTGTTATGATCTAAACGTTATTAAATAGTAGTAAAATTTACCAGTAATATTTGGGGAATCAAATATATGGATTTTTCGCTGCAAATTAATATGAATATTCTGCTGAGTTAATATTTTCTAACAAAAAGTTAGGTAACAGTGGTAAATCTATTTTAAAATCTAAACTTTATTTTTAAGATTGATTAGAATTTTACGTAGGAAAAATTCAAGAAAATTGGCATATAATTAAAACTATTAATAGATGCTCGGCGTTTTATTCACACACAAAAATACATGAAAGAGTTAACTTTTTGACATTACGTAATGAAATAAAAATATTATTTAAAAAATTAAACATTCCAATTAACTGCAGTCGGATTTTTTTACTGTCTTTTTATAGTTTAACTATTAACTGTTTCATTTATTTATTTTTAATTTTAACGTCGTCAACAAACCTTTTAATAAGTCAAAATATAATATGAATTTACTGTGTTTTTTTATTCAAAATATTTTTTAAACATCGAAGTTGTATTTTTAAAACCTTCATTTTTTTAATTTATCAATAGTTATATACACTATAATTCATTATCATTTACCGAAATCGGTAGGTTGGTTAGAAGTTAGGAGTTACGAAAATATTTTAGAAAATCCAAAAGTGCACGCCTTATAATGTCATTTTTCACAATAAAATTGATTACTTGTAAAAGTTTATATAGGTACGTAGATGAACTCGTTTTCAGGTGCCAATGATTTAAAAACAATTAAACCACATTGAATTAGACCGTAAAATTAAATACGGTTCTATTCCTAACTATACTGAAGCGTAATAAAAAAAAAGAAAGCGATTAGTGAATTATTTCGGTCGTTATCGTGACCACATACAGGATCCGCACATACAGACACACGGACGTCCAAGACAGAACTTTTTTAAATATCAAAAATGGCATTAAAAATATCATGAGTGTTAAAAATAGTGTTTTTTTCTTAATAATATGTCTGTGTGTATACATTATTTCATAAGTGTAATATACGATAAATAGAGACATTGAAAAATCACTTATAAATAGAGACTTCACTATAAATAGAGACTTCGAAAAATCACTCGTTTTGCGTGAAGTGAGAGTAGAACCCACCTCAACGCTTCGCTTATGAGGCGTGCAATATAATTATTATTATATATAATATATCTAGTAAAATTAAATAATAACCAATCTGAAGAAATAAAACATATTTAATTATTTATAATAATCCTTCATTTCGGATATCGTACATGTTAAAGTTTTAAGTAAAACATATTTATACTGCATGTTAAAAAGACAATAGTTTTCTTCAAAATATTTTTCGCGGCATAATAAAACGGTATCATTTAATATATGATATATAGAGATATTATCTTTCCCGTCATCATTTTGTCGAGGAGTAGAACTGCAGTGCGTCGTACCCTGACTATACAATGTTTTAAGAATGCAGTCGTAATTATGTATGTTTATCGAAATAAGAATCACAAGTGGGTATGTTTTATAGATATATATTATATAGATATTTATACTATAGAAAACGGCTTATATCTGTACCTACTAATGTTTTAAAACGAAAGTTTTGTTTTTTCTAGCTACGCAAAGTTAGCACCCCATGGAAGGATTTTTGAAATCAAAATGACTTTAATCGATAGGTCTACGTTAGGTCTGTATAGGTCCACCAAAATTTTTGTTAGGTCGCCTATTTTTTTTTAATAAATATTTTTAATAAATAGGTCTATTTTTTCAACAAAAAAAAAAAACCTAACAACCTAAAAAAAGACCTAATAACCTATTATTGATAGGTTGTTAGGTCTTTTTTTTTTTTTTTTTTTGATAAAATAGACCTATTTATTAAAAATATTTATTAAAAAAAATAGGCGACCTAACAAAAATTTTGGTGGACCTATACAGACCTAACGTAAACCTATCGATTAAAGTCATTTTGATTTCAAAAATACTTCCATGGGGTGCTAACTTTGTGTAGCTGTTTTTTCTTACTATTCAATCTATAACTTCTTTTTACAGTTATTCAACGGAAACGTCTAGAGCCCCAAGCTTCCATGCACTTACTCGGGACGCCTTAATTACTCATAGCCGGCTGACGCCATATATTCTTCTTAGTATAAGTAATTAAAGTGCCTTTCAGTTTCGTGTAGCTTTTATTAGAAAGCTGATGTTATTTATATCTATTATCTATGTACTAATATCGGGTCAATTAAATAGAAAACACAGTTTTTAATATTTTGATTGCTATTTCTATTGAATTATAAAGTACATAGGATAGGGTTATTTACGGAATTACACATCGGGCAAATGGCCTCCACGACTTTGCTGGCACATACCTACGCACTCTTGTCGAAATTTTCCATGACTATTTGACATAAATGTGGTTGAATTTCGTTGATGCAGCGTTGAATTTCCACTTTTAATGCATGGGTGGATGTGGACTTGTTGACATACATCTTTGACTTCAACTAACCGTATAAAAAGGAATATAAAGATGTTAAATCACACGATTTCGGAGGTTAATTCTGATCACCGAAACGAGAGAGTATACGACCTGGAAATGTCTCATGCAGTAATTGAAAAGTTAATGTTAGTGAAAAGTAATTAATTCTTGCATTTTAAGAATTTGAATAGTGATATAATATCATAAAATTATTTGTTCTTTTGATTATTAAAAATAGTAGCATCGGTCGGCGAGTGCAGTAATAATAGGTTATATTACAATTTTGACTAAAAACTTATTATGACTCATATAAACGATCGTATAAAAAGTCATCTGTTTTTATTTCGTATTCAATGAAAAAAATGATATATAAGTTGTAAATAAATTGTTAATAGCACATTATTACTTGTAATTAAAGTGTAGGTATAATTAAGGTAAAAAAATTGAATTAACGAGTGCAAATAAATGTTAATTTATCGAAAAATAAATTAATTAATTGAATTAACTCCTTCTTTGTATTATACAAAATAATGATAATTCAGTGATAATAATTCAATTCAATTCATAAAAGTATGCAATTTTTTATCAATGTTGTTGTTGTTTAAAATTTATCCCCAATAGGGAAAGCAAAGGACTATAGTCCATACAGCCTATTATAAATTAGTTTTTTATGAATGTTTTCTTATGACGTTATCACGCAACTAAAATTATCGACCGTAAACTGACTTTACAGACAACCAATTTTTTTAAGTATTACTTCTTTGAAGTTTTCATATATCATTTTTTATTTAATCTTCCTTAATTTTGGATTACATTAGTTTTAAACGAGCAGATCTGTACAAACTCAATGCTTAAAAACAGAGAATATTTAATAGAAGAGATAATAAGTAATCGCTGAATATTTTTGAGGTTTTATTTCCAACGAACTTTTTGGCTTTTTTATCTCGGAAGGAAGATGTTTTGAAGGAAAAATAACCTTAGCTGTTAGCCTTTCTATCTATAAATTTGTCAAATTCTCAAATCCATATAAATTTATTAAATACGATTTTATCTTTACTTCAATTAAAGGATAATTTCAATATGCTCACCCACGTTAAAAAATAAGTATGTTATGAAGAATTTCTCATAGTTCAGAATATTAACCGCTAAGTAAACTATGGAACAGCCTTCCTGATAATATTATTTTCTATCTTTAATTTTGTTTAAATGTAGTTATATATATCATATTATTTAATATTATAAATGCGAAAGTAAGTTTGTTTGTTACTCTTTCACGCGAAAACTACTTAACCGATCATTATGAAACTTTGTACACATATTCTTGAAGGTATCAGAATTAACATAGGACACTTTTTTTTGTTCGCGATAACCTACATCCACGCGGGCAAAGCTGCGGGCAGAAGCTAATATATATATGACATATTGCTGAATTATCGGATGTGCTTACTTCAAAATGCTCCACACAGAACTATTTTGTTTCGAGACTTAAATATTATTTTTGTTTTATACATGTATTACGTAGCAACTAAAAAAAATCACGTCACAAACACAACTACTAAGAAATTTAAATTATTACAAACCAAAAGCAACTAGCGAAATGGGCTATGTGAGGTGGACAACCGCGCAAGTCAAAGAAATAATATAACGTGGACATTTCCCGAATTAACGAATTAAGCGCAGTGATGGCGCGTTTACATGGGTTATCTATAGCTCGCGAAATTCAAAATGTATCGGTTTATCGGCAAATTAATATCGCCGATTCCGATATATCGGTATCGGTATCGGATGCATTACTAATATATTTATATACACTGTTAAAAATTCTATAGTAATTTTAATAATTTGTGTGGGAAGTTTTTACGCACCTACGTTTTGGAATAAAGGAACTCAGTAGTTTAATTTTACTATACAATTTATAACAACTCAGTTTCAAAATATTACAAATAATCTTTCGCAAAATTACTAATCAGCTATTAAAACCTTGTGTAGTAATATTACTTTACATTATTTGTAATTTCACTAAACAAAATATATCAAATAAATATAGTTATTATACAAAAATCTATTGTAATTTTACTACACAACAGTTTGAAAATATTACAACTCTTATAGAAAAAACAATTTGATACATATGAAACGTTTAAACGTTCCACACGTCCAAAATCACACCTGGACTACGGGTCTACGGGACCTACAATATAAATACCCCGTTGCAAGGTGAAATGACTATGATTTAATAAAAAAACCCTTACGGCGAGTTGCACGAAACCGTCGCTAACTTTCCGTTAGTTAAGTTGCAATTAATCTTAAAATTAGTTGATCTCATAATTAATTTAAAGCTGTTGGAATTAATCATCCGTTAGATAGGTCTTTAATTAAACTAAATTTTTTTGTTAACTTAATCAGATGTAGGTTTCGTGCAACAGATAATCACGATTCTTGTGATTAAATTAGTTTAATAAACACTTAAATTTAAAATTTGTTTCGTGCAACTCGGCGTTAGTCAATTAATTTTGTATGGAGACCTATATATAGATTCTATAGAACCAAATGTTTGCGCGATTTACGGTTTCGTGCAACTCGCCGTTAGCGTCTTGAAAAATTGTTAAACACAGCGTATATGATTTAAATGAAATATATAGTATATTTCTTAACACTTATTGTAATTCAAATAGCAAATTTTGGTTAGTAATTTTATTGATTATCTTAGTAAAATTAAATTCCGAATATATATAGAAAATTTACGAAATTTGAGATTCAATTCTACTACACAGAACCATAAAATTAGTATAAGTCTCTGATAAATACAAAAACATTGTGAAATTGCAACCTGTTTAGTACTTTGGCTATAACAAGATGTAATATTAAAACAAATACGTATTAAAATAGCAATACAATACAAGGTTTTGTAATTTTAGTATGCATTTGCTTAGAAAACATGTAGTAAATTAACAAAAAAATTTAACAGTGTATGTTTGTCTCGGGATGAGGAATAATAAAGATGCGACGGAAGCTCTCAAAAAAATGATGTTTTTCTCGTTTTTTTAATGCTCGGCTCCTATTGTTCGTAGCGTGTTGTTATATAGCCTATAGCCTTCCTCGGTAAATGGATTATCCAATACAAAAATAATTTTTCAATTCGAACCTTTAGTTCCTGAGATCAAACAAACAAACTCTTCAGCTTTATACTATTACTATAGATTAATTATTTGAACTTAACTACTATTTATTAACATACAATGGTCTAGAAGCTTACTGCATTAAAAAAAAACAGTGTTTTATTTGTACTTTGTTTTTCGTCTGTTTAATTTATTATCATTTTTGTGTTCCCCGTCTAAGAATATAAAATAAATTTTGACTGAAAAATAAAGGTTAAAAAATAAAGACTTGTCTAATCTCATTCATTTTATTTTGTATTTAAGTACCTATTTAGTCTTAATCGTGTCCTAAGACGCATTATTTTACATATTTGTCACAATCTGATATGTCGATAATAAAACGATTGACTACCGTTTACGATAATAATTAATTGTTTGTACGAATGTTTACAATTTAGGTTAAGAGATATCATCAAATCCACTATTATTAACAAATCGGCCTTCTATGCCGATTTTTATCTTCGATTATATAAGACCATACGTGTGTACCTACACCTACCTGTCTTGTAGGTGATATAAAAAATGTAGTTTGTAAATTATATTGCAATCTTGTCATACGTGGTAATGATTTGTGAAGTTGGTACGTGTTACAACCGTACAACGTAAATAAAAAAACATATTATATTATAACGTGTCTATTTTTTATTTCTATTAATGTTAAATTTCATTGTTTTTTATGTTTTATTTTCCTGTATTAATCATAATTAAATAACAAAATTTTTCGTTACATTTTATTTATTTATTACAATATCAAGTGTGCAAATGTTGTATAAAACAAGGTATCAATGAAGTTACGCTTAGAATACGATAAAAAATTATAACATGTTAGTTTAGACTCGTCAGTAACACAAATCTGATAATGAGATTGTTGTAGTGTTATCTGATAATGCTCACGACGCTGACCTTGCTACGCCTTTCGTTCCAGTGCTTAGTCCCCACCAACTGCAATGAAATTGTCTGCCGTTGTTAAGACTTTTTTCTAATTTTTGAATCATATACATAATATTCCATAAAAAATCCGATGGGAGCTATCCAAGTTGGAGAATGGAGAAAAGAGAGGAAAAGATGAAATTTCTTTCGTTTGTTGCATTCTTTATAAAAAGTTCACATTCCAACATCTATTAGAGTCCAATTAAAATTGTTTTAAAAATATTTTTAATTTGATAATTGAGTTTGATAACGTTAAAATACACAGCAGTATTCCTGGATGGCTTACTTTGAAACTGTAAGTGAAAAATACTTTAAGATGTGTTGAGAACGATTTGATCGGCCTATTAACAACGGAAAATGAATGAATGATTAGCATATTTGACTTTATTGAGAGAGAAAAAGGTAGTTTGATTATTAATTAATTATTGCAGCGCATTGTACTGTAACAGCCTATGCCTGTACACATCAACTGCTAAGAGCCTCTTCTATGAAGAAAAGGAGTGGCAGCTAAACCGGCTACATTAAGTAAAGCTCTACTAATATTACACTGAATAGTAAATAAAATACGGATCAAATACTTAGATTAAAAATAATATTAATAATATCTCAAAAAAAAAAGCAGTGGACCACGTATCTTCAGTATCCTGGCGGCATCAATGTTACTGAATCGACCGAACCGATAAGGATCAAGCGGGGTATTTTTCAAGGCGATAGTTTGAGTCCATTGTGGTTTTGTCTGGCCATGAATCCTTTAAGTACTTTATTAGAGGATTCAGGGTTAGGCTTTCACCTTCGTAAAGGAGGCAAAGCAATATCTCACCTTTTTTACATGGATGATCTGAAGCTGTTCGCATCCAAACGACCAGAGTTATACAAGTTGCTAAAAATAACAGAAACTTTTAGCACTTGTATAAAAATGGAATTTGGTGTGGATAAATGCGCTTTCATCCATGTAGAAAGAGGTAGAATCATCTCATCAGAAAATTTGCAACTTACCAACTCTTTGTCTCCTACGGTGAAACCTACAAATATCTCGGAATGTCAGAGGCATTGGGCATTGATGACGGAGCCATGAAACAACTGATAAGGGAACGATTCTTTGGCCGGCTGAAGAAAGTGCTTAACAGCTTTTTATCGGGCGGTAACAAGGTACGTGCCTTTAACAGTTGGGTTATGCCCTTAATCGTCTATACCTTCGGCATTCTGAGATGGACTCAAACTGAGTTAGATTGCCTTGATCGCAAAGTCCGTAAAATGTTAACAATATACCGAATGCATCACCCTCGTTCATCTTTGATGAGATTATACATCCCACGAAAATGTGGTGGTCGAGGCTTTTTAAACGCAAAAGACCTCCACAATCGTATGGTGTATAATCTCCGAGAATATTTTTTAAACATCAAAAACGATATGCACAAGGATGTTGTTGCCGTTGATAAGGGCTTTACTCCGCTGTCCTTAGGCAAAGAGAAATGGCGTAAACCTATAGTAATGAGTACCATTGACCGCGTGGCCATATGGAGGAACAAAGAACTACATGGTCGGTTCTACAAAGCTCTGACAGATATAGATGTAGACCAATCCAGTTCTGTGTCCTGGCTACAACACGGGAATCTGTTTGGGGAGACTGAAGGTTTTGTCTGTGCAATTATGGATGAAGTTATCAAGACGAACAATTACTGGAAACATATCATGAAAGATGGAACTCCAGACATATGCCGAGCATGTCGTAAGCCTGGCGAATCCATCAGACATATTGTTTCCGGTTGTGGTCGTCTTGCTAACGGTGAGTATTTGCACAGACATAACCAAGTAGCCAGGATTATCCACCAACAACTTGCTCTTCGATATGGCCTCGTTGAAAATGAGTTACCGTACTATAGATACAATCCAACGCCATTTCTTGAAAATAGTCATGCGTTGCTCTACTGGGATCGGTCTATTATCACTGACAGATTTATTGCAGCCAATAAACCTGATATAGTGCTAGTAGACCGATCAACAGAAAAATGTTGAATAAAAGAAATATATCTCAAAATAATATATCGCCGCTTTAAAAGAATAACGTGATACTTAATAAACCACAACTTTACAGGAGAGCAATTTCAAAATATTTAAGAGTTGATAAATTCTAAAATATTTAAAAATTTTACTGTAGGAAAACAATTAATAGTAAGTTAAAATAAGATATATTATATCAGACTATCAGTATATTTTCGTTTGTCTCAAAATATATGTACTTATATCAGTTTATACTGACGGATCAGTTAGTTGCTTACGTAAAATGAATATTGAAAAGTTGTGTCTCAGTTTTAAGTAGCCTGTAAACTTCGCGCTGTCACTCTGAAACAAAACGCCAATAAAAAACAATTTACTACTACCTACCATTACTAATTATCAGTTAGATTAGAATAATCGTTCGTTTATTTAAAATAAAACTAGGGCATGATAATCTTAGTTATCATGGCCACAAAGACGCAGCAATCGACTCGATGCAACTTTTTCAGGTTATTGTAAAATAAATAAACTCTAAACTAATAATCCCTAAAAAATAAGTTAGTAACTTTTCTTTCTTTATTACAGAACATGTATTTTCTTAGATAATCTCCGTAAATAATATCCATGTATAGAAGTAAATATTAATGTCTGAAGATGATATGCCATAACTTCAAGGCTAATAAAAAATATACAAATAAACAATATTATAAAATAATGACGCACAAGGCCGAACTAAAATTGTATATTAACAAGTCAAAATGGGTCTACATAACCCTTTGAAATATTTTGTCAGACAAGAATTTTTAGGGCGCCTGCGAATTAAAATTATAAATTAAAATACTAAAAATCATTTATTTTCTGTTGAAATCGTCAAAAAAATAAACAACAGTTTTTACGGGTACACTAAATTGTTTTTGAGTACAATCGCGAAACCGAAATAGGTTTTTGTATTTGTATCGCGAGACGTGGGCTGCTACTATGTGAATAAATATTCAAAATCACTACGCCGTAAGTTTTATTTAAACCTTATACAGGTGTCCTAGGAAAGACTGTCAAGCGGTAGTCCAGAGCTAGAACACCCCTGGGGATTCCGAATCACCCCTATGTATATGATCCGATTTTTTTATAGTTTAGGAGAGGTGATTTTTTTTTTTAATTTTTCAATGTTTTTCGACTTTAGCGTCTTACTTCCTTAGTTTATCTAGTTGCTACCATAAAAAATTTAATAAATTAGCTTTATGGCATCACCCCCAAATTTTGTTTTTTAAAACATTGTAATAGATTTGGTCGTGTTTACTGGAAGCACGACTTTAAAAACAGATAAAAAAACTTCTTACATGAATCTTTTGTATTCTACACATGGTTACCGGTATGTTAGCCGCGTCAGTTGTTCGAAAAGTGACAACTAAAGTTAATGAACTAGTGTTAGAGTGAGATAGGGGCAATCTGTGACTAGTGGTGATGACAGACAATTGAATGCATCACACTGCTCTACTAGTCGTCTGCTTGCCCTTACGCTTACATTATGATAGCGATTCCTCTTCTCTGACAGTTACTCATTAACGCGATGAAAATTTGCTTTCACACCGGACTTAGATTGCATTTCTATTTGGACTACCGCTTAACAGTTTTTCGTGGGACACTCTGTATAACGAAGACGAAATAAGACATCGCAGTAGAAATAACAGAATAAATAATCATCTATATATTAATACGTGAACATTACATGAAGCAAAAACTTTTTACTACTAAACTATTTAAAGTTTATATGGAGAAGAAGTGCAGAATGCTAATATTTTTTTATGATAATGCTCAAAAAATACATTAAATTCATTTAAAAAAAAACACTACACAGACACATACATATGTACAATGACGTATATACACAAATTTTGTTTATTGTCAAAGTCTGTTGTCAACACGCTCTTAAATACAGATCTTGCAACGAATTTTGTATTGAAATTTATTATCACATATCAGGTCCAATGACTGCTGCAAATGCTTACCGTGTTATGCGCAATCATATTTTTATGATATTGACAATGTTGTCAATTATAGATTAAGTCGAATTTCGACCACTCTGCGACCACTAGTATAATTGTAGTTACACTAATTTTCATATACTTCTTCGAAGAAAATGTTTAATCGTACCTTATTTAGTCACACGTGATTTATTATTTCATGTTGCATGAAAGTGACAAGAAATATCATGTTCTTCGTCGTTGTTTTCATTAGACGATGGTCGTCAACTGCTGGGTAGGTATAGGCTTCATACATGCATTTTCTACAGTCGTGATCTTTTCCGAACAAAAACTGGCGACTCATAATATTATAGAATTTAACGTTTACTTTTTGTCGATATCTGACTCTACTCGTATATCGTATTCCAATGCACACCAAGCCTATCTTTAAATATCAATCATTCTTAAATCGTGATAAATATTGATAGCATACGAAACATGATGGTGCAATTTGTAAAACGAATTAATGAAATTATCTTTTTTTTATTTTATTATTCACAATTTTTAAATCACATTTGATCTATTTCGCAATAAAAGATATAATGACTTTATTAATAACTAGTTGGCTCGCCGAGTTTTATCCACATTTATAGTTATCTTTCTGATGAGTTTGTAGTAGCGTGATTTACTATCACATATCAGGTCCAATGACTGCTCTATAATTATGCTCATCGTGTTTTGCGCAATCATATTTAAAGATATTGACAATGCCGTCAATTATAAACATTCAATAAAAAGAGAAGACAGAGTTTTTTTTTTAAATCAGACTGGTAGATCTGGAAATAAGCTCACTCAAGTAAACACTCTGTTCAGATTTTAAAATAAAATAATAATAATAATAAAATATTTATTTGTTTTCTCTCACACAAAACAGACACAAAATACAAATTTCAACATTAACAAAGAAAAAATCTGTGTGAGAGACTGGCGACTGTACTAGGAGACCTGTGTTACAGGTTGCCAGTTAATTATATTATTAAAATTATAATAAATACAAACAATAGACTCATTACTTCGAAATATGAACAGAGTCCAGTAATAAAAATTATTAAGTTATTTTGGTAAATAATAATAATTATCAGTTAAAGTATTTTTGAATAATTTTAAAATAATTTAATGAGAACTTTATTTTAAATAAAGAAATCATCATATCCGCGTAAAGTGTATATAATTATAATTTCCTCTATAAATAACGTCACAACAAAAATAATTGTCATGTACAATGATTTTTTTTTGCAATTTAAGAACATAAACTACAACGTCTCGTCTAAATATATTTAATTAAAGCATCATTACCTAAATTTCAAGCGAATACTTCGACGACTTCTTACATAGAAATATTATTATAATATGTTGTCCAGTGTATAATTGGTATTATTACACATCATAGGTACGTTACGCTTCATATATCGGTAAAGGCCATCTGCCTAACCAATATCAATATGACTGATAAACGATAATAATTATTGGTAATACCACGTGTTCTTGGTTATCGGGTGTAATGAGGCAAATAAGCGTTTACGTAAATAACGTTTTGAAAATATCTCGCTGTCTTATTACAAAACTACAATCTTACTAAAATACGGATAGCTAAGACACTCCGATATATTAGTTCTCAATGTTAAACCGCATGATCGATCAATGCGTGGGCATCATTTGGCCATTTGAGCGTATATACTATCACCCTTATATTTTAAAACAAGAGACGATTATACAGTCGCCAACCAATATATCAATATGGTTGCGATAAACCGTTCATTTAATGTAAATTGCAGATGCTATTTTAATTTAATTTTGGGTACATGTTGCATAAATATGTATCTCAAGGTGTCGTGTACGAGTAAGTGTTTACTCAGTAACATCCGGCTATATAATTACCTACCATTTTCTTAAGTTTTTGAATTTTTACAGAACGTGTATTTTTGTAAATCTTAATATATATAAATCTCGTGTCACAATGTTTGTCCTCAATGGACTCCTAAACCACTTAACCGATTATAATAAAATTCGCACACCATGTGCAGTTCGATCCAACTTGAGAGATAGGATAGTTTAAATCTCAAATTATAGTCGCAATTCTATAATATAAAAATAAGTCGGGTTTTCCTTTCTGACGCTATAATTCCAGAACGCACGAACCGATTTCCACGGTTTTGCATTCGTTGGAAAGGTCTCGGGCTCCGTGAGGTTCAGAAAAAATTTCAACAGAAAAGCAGGAAAACAGGGAAAATCATTTTTCACATACAGCGCCATCTCTGATACATATCATGTACTACAAACCAATATGGTTTTGCATGGTGGTGGAGCAGATGACGCCAGTATGTGGTGTGAGTATCCCTCACGAAAATGATATATCATTTGCAATACCCCGGGCGGAGCCGGGGCGGGCCGCTAGTTTCTTATATGTAGTTAAATTGTAATAACAACAGTACTATCTGTGACAAATATGTGATAATCTCACAATTCAACTCATTGTTTAGCCAAACCTAATTTATAATATAATCCAACACCTAAATATTTAAAGTTGTGATCACATTTTTATTTTCTGTCCAGAGAATTGGAATTGCAAACTACCAGCATTCTTGCCACTATTCAACGCGGACATAATTTATACCATAAATATTGTTTTTATGTTTTGCATGATAAATAAGTATAAATTTGTTATTATTAAAAACTCATTAAGTTCATATTTATTTTATCAAAAATGTTTTTAACCTTCTCCTAAAAATAGATGCCATCAAAAACATAACTTGTAAAAAAACACCAAGTCTCAAGTAAAAAGTTGTGAGATTCATGTAAATCAAGTCGGTTAATTTATTCAGTCCCTACTTAAGGGTCCTTCTGTCTTAAGTTATTACGTAATTAGCTAACCTAACAAAATCTTATTGTGACCATATTGTGCCGCCAAGTGACTGAGCGTTTTACTAAAATGCCGTGTAGAAATCGATTAGATGGATGGGTTTAATATAACTGTGAACTGACTAAAATGAAATAACTAACGGACGGGAAGCGTGGAAGCCGTGGCGCGGGCAAACTACCTCCGTCAACCACGGTTATGATTATTTGTGTACTTTCTTTCAAGGCAATTTCGGGCAATTTATTCAACTTAAATACTTTGCGGGATTTTGGTACAACTTCATAAGACATGTCCCATTCTTGCTTTTTCATTCCGATTTACGAGTTATTTACTTTTATTTACACTGATTTATTCACTGCATATGTAACTTTGTAATCCTATATATTTATATGCGATTACAAAGTTATTTATGCAGTTGGTGTATATAGAAAAATGGACTGAAATTTTAATGTATTTTAGTTTTTCCTTGGTTTATATACTAAACACTAATTGTATTCTAAATTTGAAGCTTCTATGTCTGCTAAAAGTGCCTTAGAGTTTTGATGATCGGTCAATCAGTGAGTGACAAAATTAGGGTAGTTCCAGCGTAGTGAAGTGTAGTCATACCTTAATAGCTTCTGCCGTATATCGTTAGTTATAATAATCTGGCAATGTTGCTCTAAGTGTTTTATATATTTTTGTTTATATGGTCTTAATATATACAAATAGTATTGCGTTTTCTAATAATAGTTTTATTAAATTAAAAAGATGAGAGCGTTGTGCACAGTGTTGCCAGATAACTATAAATTTAAAATTAAAATTAATATTTATAATTTTAATATCTCAATAATAAAACCGAGAATATCTGCTTAAGTGTGATAACGCTAAGACTGTTGGGAAAAAAGCTTTTGTTTTCACATATTGTCGTATAAACAATTTTATAGGAAATAACTCATATATATATATATATATAATGGGTGATTTTTTAAGCGTAGTTTTTTTTTTAATCGAATAAAACACTCAATTTTCATCATAATTATGTTTAAAATTTTTATTGAAATTGATTACTTGGCCTTTGCCATTTACATTTTAAAGATAACTTTATGTAAATATTGTCCGCGGCTCCGTTTTAAATGGTTAATTCGGAAGGTCCAATTTTTTCAAGGTTTCGGCCTGTATCCCACGAATTACGCGTGTTATGTTATCCTGTAAGGCTTCAATCGTGTTCGGCTTGTCCACATACACTAACGACTTTACATAGCCCCACAAAAAGTAATCCAGAGGCGTCAGATCGCATGATCTTGGCGGCCAATTCACAGGGCCATTTCGAGAGATAAGCTGCTCACCAAATTCATCCTTCAACATATCCATTGTTTCACAAGCTGTGTGGCATGTGGCACCGTCTTGATGAAACCACATGTCAACCAAGTTCAACTCGACCAACTGGGGCACAAAAAAGTTTCGTATCATGGCTCGATATCGTTCGCCATTGACAGTACGTTTCTTCCACGGTCGTCTTTGAAGAAAAATGGACCGATGATGCCACCAGCCCATAATCCACACCAAACTGTCGTTTTTTCGGGATGCATCGGTAATTCTTGTATGGCATGTAGCTGTTCATCACTCCAGATGCGACAGTTTTGTTTATTTACATATCCGTTAAGCCAGAAATGACCCTCATCGCTGAACACAATTTTTCTATAAAACAGCGGATTTTCATTGAGTTGTTCTAAGGCCCATTCACCAAAAATTAGACGTTGTGGTAGGTCATTCGGCTTTAATTCTTGCAGAAGTTGAATTTTATAGGCTTTCAAACCTAAATCAACACGTAAAATTTTCCATGTGGTTGAGTAACACATGCCCAATTGCTGAGAACGGCGACGAATCGACATTTCACGATCCTCATTAACACTGGACGCTACGGCTGCAATATTCTCTTCAGTACGCACTGTACGCAAGCGAGACAATGGTTTAATGTCCAACAAAGTAAACTTGGTGCGAAATTTGGTGATAACAGCACGAATTGTTGATTCACCAGGTCGATTATGACGACCATAATATGGTCGTAACAAACGATACACATTTTTCACAGAGCACGAATTTTGATAGTAAATTTCAATAATTTGCAATCGTTGCTCGTTTGTAAGTTTTCCCATGATTAAATGGCAGGGTATACTGAAAACTTTTCACTTTGACAGATAACGTTAGGATGCCATTACCAACCAGCGCAGCCAACCTGAAAAACTTAACTCTTAAAAAATCACCCGTTATATATACAGTGACTCCACAAAGTATTCATACCCTAATAAAATTTATGATATCTTTATATAGAATGAAAATTATCCGTAGCTACTAACTACTAATAGTAATAGTGGCGTTTTAGATTAATGTAAATGAAAAATACAGTTACTTAAAGATTATTTATATTTTATACGTGTAATAAAAATTTTGCAAAATTATGCTCACCATAAAGTATTCGTACCATAACGCAAATTGAAATATATATAATAAATAATTTTACTCTGATATTTTATTAATACTTTATAAATAATCCATTATTATCAATTACTAATTGTAAACGTCGTGGCATTGACTCAATTAAATTTTGGGCATATTTAGCGGATACAGAATACCATAGTGATTCCAAGTTTTGTTTCAGTTCATTTTTATTTGATATTTTTAATGTTCTAATTTTATGACCCAAGTTTTTCTAAGTGATTTAAATCAAGCGACTGGGGTGGAGTTTTCAGCTGATGACGAATTCTAATCGCGTAGCCAGTTCTTTACAATCTAAGCAGTATGCTTCGGATCGTTATCTTGCTGAAAATAAAAATTGTCACCAAATTGAAATGAATTTTCCACACAGCATTATTTCCTATGTAAGCCCAAACCATGACACCACCACCTCTGCATTTAACTGTTGGAATAACATTTTCTTTCAATAACGCCATACCTTTTTTTCTCCTAAGTTTTTTTAACAGCATCTGACCACGTCAGACTCTTCTTAGGTACGATAATCAAGTTAATAAATGCGTCAATTTTTATCGACGATTTTGTGACTGGCTCAAAGCACTCAATCATATCCAGATGACATGCAACGATTTTTTTACCGCATATTTGTGGAACTTTACGTTTGAACAAAGAACTACGTACGTTTCAATTAAAACCGCCAAAAAAGTTAACCTATTGTCTGTTAACTTTAACATTTAAAATAATCTATGTGTCTCGATAAAACCTATGAAGTTACGTATTAATCATTTGGTAAAGTTGACAGTAACCTCGGGTAGGGTACCTAGGGTACCCTCTGTATTTATGACGACGTTTGCAGACTACTATAACTTATATTATAGAATTGCTTTACTACATAATTATAACAATAACATACTTAGTTTTAAACTATTAAAAAACAAAACAAAAAAAAAACAAAAAACAAATATGTCTTGTTTGTTTTACCAAATGTCAAAAACAAATTTAAAGTTTAATACAAAGTAATATCAACTTTGATATAAGTGATACGACGTGTTTTATAAATAAGTTAAGTTTTTGAATTCCCATTTGTCGGCCCTTAGTGTCAACATATTAGATATTACCAACGATAGCCGACGACGATACTGTGCTTTAGTATATTTAAGATATTTTCATGATTCTTACCTCATTGCTTTTATGGTCTTGCGCTATTGATATTTATATATTTTTATTGCATAGAAAAGAATTGTTCATGTTATTTATAATCTTAAAGCTCGAGACTCCCTGAGGGATGTATTTAGAAAAGCAAGTACAGTTACAGTGACATCATAATAAATTTATAACGTTATTAAGGATATCTATATAAATATACAGAATGACTGGTGAATTATTATCTATACATATAATAAAATGGTAGGAAAGTCAAAACTGTACATTGAATATTTTTTTAAAAGAATACTTGGGGTGTGATCTACAATCGATACCGAAGCCAAAAATATAGTTTTTAGAATTTTCGTCTGTTTGTCTGTTTGTCTGTATGTATGTCCGGGATAAACTCAAAAAGTACTGCATGGATTTACTTCAAATTTGGCACGAATATTATTAAGAAGTCGGGTCATGATATAGGCTACATATTATCACGCTATCATCTACGGGGAACGAGCAGTAAACCTTTATTTCTTCAAAGCATTCTACAACAACGTGTAATCTAACGACGCATATTTGAATGTTGTTATAATGTTAATAACCATGCTATAAGCTATCTCCACACTATAAAAATCACGAAATATAAATAACTTAGGCTGATAAACATAATGAATGTAAGAATGAATGTAATATAAGAAATTAATATAAGTAGTATCAAGACAATTTTAGAGCAGCGCCATCTATGAGATTTCAAAAACATCAAGTCGAATAACATGTGTAAACCTTTTTTGGATATAAATAATTTAAATTTGATCATGTTGGCGAGGTTAATAGTTGTTTTTAAAAGTCATAGATGGAATTGTGCATTTTAATAAAAATTGTGTCGTTAATTCTTTTCAAAGATGAGCAAGACAATTTAAAAAATGTGTTGTATGTGTGTAACGGGACCCGCCTTAAAGTCATCTCGCTCCACAGACACACCACTGAGGCGGAAATTCTTACGGGTTGTGGCGTCGGCGAGGCAGTTTTTATACCACGCATTCCCCTCATACCTCATAACTTCCCGTTCCAGTTCAAGCGCGTACAGTTCCCCGTGAGTGTTTGCGTAGCTGGTGTCGACCTCAGGACGAGCTGCTTCTCACACGCGCAGCTGTACGTCGCTTGCTCCCGCGTCACCAGTCCTGACTCTCTTTACATTTTGGCTGCGGAGAGCCAAACTACTAATGTTGTTTATCGAGAAGTCCTATAAATATGTATTTTTACCCTATTCTGTATTCCTTATTCATTATTTTCTCCATCTGCTTCAGTCAACTTATGACTTAATTCAGCAGAATCACCATAAAGTCATTTATTCAAAGCAGGCTAAAAATAAGCACTTTTTGAAGGTCAATTTTACAAAAGATAGTCTCTCTTTGTTACTGCACTTTCTGTAGATATGAAATGTAAAGAAGAAACGGGTAAATGAATGTTATTTTAAAAGGTATAATCGTGTGTATTGCTGGTGCTGTATAGCGTTTACGCAGACGACGTCGCGGGCAGCAGCTAGTCAATATTTAAGGAGATAGCTCGGTACAACTTGATACTCGGTAATTCACCATTTTTCTTCGTAAAAACTTTCCCGCCATTTTGCAATTGTTTATCTGTCCGTCAAAATGCTAATTAAAAAAATGCTAAAGAAATTCGATACATTCTGAAGTTTTATTACAGAAAAGGGAAAAGTATAATTCAAGCCGCGAAAAAAAAGGGGACGTTTAAGGACTTAATGCAGTATCAGTAAGAGTAGCACAAAGTTGGTTCAAGTGTTTTCAGTCGTGGAATTTTAATGTCAAAGATTCAACTCCCTCTGGTCGCCCTCATACGGATAAGGTTGATGCCATGTTTGAAAAAGTAGAGATTGATCGGCATATTAGTAGTTACGGCATAGTCGAAAAACTGAGGATTGACTACAAGTAATTTTGACCCATTTGAAAAAGTCTGGCTATACAAAAAGCTCGATCATTGCGTGCCACGCGAGCTCACTGAAAGAAACCTAATGAATCGTGTACTCATTTGCGATTCTCTATTGAAACTTAATAAAATTAAATCATTTTAAAAAAATATTGATCACAGGTGAGGAAAAGTGGATTACCTATGACAAGAATGTGCGAAAAAGATCATGGTCAAAGGGTAGTCAAGCTCCACAGATTGTAGAAAAACCCGGATTAACACGCAATAAGGTGATGCTGTGTGTATGGTGGGATTGGAAGGGCATCGTTCATTATGAGCTTTTACCGTCGAACAAAACAATATATCCAGACCTCTACACTGTCAACAACTAATGCGACTCGTCCAAGAAATTGAAAAAAAAAATGGCTGGAAATGAGACTCATGCAAGAAATTGAGAAAAAATGGCTGGAATTGATCAATTGAAAAAGAGTACTCTTTCATCATGATAACTTCAGACCACACACATCTTTGGCCACAAATCAAAAATTGAGAGAGCTTGGTTGGGAAGTGTTAATGCCTCAGATTTTCACATGTTTCGGTATCTTCAAAATTCTTTGGGTAGTGTTAGGTTAAGACCAAGAGAGGACTGTTATAACTACTTGACGTATTTTTTTTTTAAATCAAAAATCCCAAGATTTCTGCAGGAATTGGATTATGTTACTGCCTAAAAGATTACAATAGGTTATCCATCAAAAGGGCAATATATATTATAATTAAATGTAATTAAATTTAAAAAAATATATTTTGAATTTGTATATAAAATACGAAGAATCCTTTTCCCCGATCTAATAATTATATGATTAAGTGACTTATGATTGGCAACTAATACTAAAATATCAAAACTTGATTTTCACTTCAATATTTAATAAAGATAGTGTTCTAAAGCATTTGTAAATGTCCTAAAACGGAGTAATTTCGTATCGCTCTTACAATTACGTTTATTAACGCAGTAATATCACTGGCTATATTAGTTGCTATTACGTCCTATTTTTAACTCGGCGGTCCTGAGTCAATACCCACATTTCTATTTGCATTACAATATAGACGCAGAAAACACGTTTCTATATTTTTTCAACATTTAATGTTATCACACATTAAAATATGTCGTACTTTTCGGGCCAATTCTTTCCGTGAAATACTATATAAGTACTATACGCGTCTTTTTACGTCACTGCTTTGTGGTGTATGTTCCATTTTTTTTTACTGCTCTTTGTCTGTTTGCACTCTTGACTACAGATCCTATACTAACAAAATCAGCTAAAAAAGCATCACATTTATGGAAATTGGCTCTTTTAAAGACATTTGCCATTCCATTTTCCATTACCTTACTCAAAGCAGTAATAAAGATCTACGTGAGCGACGAATGCATCACCGCTACGCGTCATCATATTATCTTAAGCTGTTCTACGTCTTCGCGTTATTCACGTCACTTTATTATGTGTTATTCGCGTTGTATCGTATCGCACCGCATAGTCTTAGCGCCTTAGTCGTTTATAGTTTTAGGTGGTATAAAGACAGTCTAGATTACATTTGTTTAATAAATTTATTTGCGTTATGCTATGTTAGGCCTCAAACTTAAATGTGAATTACAAATCTACTGCAGTTTTTTTTTTTAAATATAAATGACAATAATTTCAAGTGAACCGGTAATCCACGTGAATAACTTTTCTATTTATGGTTAACCACTTTTATCAGATGTAAGCGATAACAAGGACTTATTATGCTTAAAAATATCTATGTATGATACCTCAATGGCAATCCTGCGACTATATGGCGAGGATGAATGCGTAGTTCTTTAACAATATATTTAAACATAAGTTAAATTACTAAAGTTAATTATGTGTTGTTAGCAAGTGATATCATTTTTGATTGTAGTAAAAGACGAAGGATTCTCTTCTACAGCTTATGTCTTGTAAAAGAGAGGATATTGTCTATATTATACTTAGTTTCAGGTTTATTATTATACATTAATAATGACTTTACCAATAGATTAAAGATATACCTACATTATCCAGAAGTGACATAGCGTATAAAACATTTAATTTTTTTTTTTTTTTTGTTTATATACTTTATCAGTACTAATGATATCTTACCGACAACCCCTATCTATAAAGGAAACATTGGTGATATGACATGCACACGAAGCAGTAATTCTTTGAGTTTAAATATTTCTAATATATGAACATAAGATATACCTATATATAGAAAAAAAAACTTTTTTTATTAATGGAAGATAAATAATGACAGCATATACAATACACTAAAAACTAAACACACATAGCGTACTAGGGAGAAAAACTAAGAAAAGTAAAGCATTCCTTTCAGTACGGAAGAGTATTAGGATGGAAAAGGATAGAGCAATGAAAAGATAGAAGATGGAAGTTACGGCGTTCTCTTATTTTAAGCCAGTTAAGCCGTGTTCGATAATCTGAGATACGATCGTACTTTCTCAGACCAAATATGATTCTGATAATCATGTTTTGAAGGCATTCAAGTTTAGTAAGGAGAGTTTCAGATAGGTCAGAATAACAGACATCAGCGTAGTCAAGAATAGGAAAAAAAGTGTGTGGGCAAGTGATGTCTTTGTTTTGATAGGCAAGATTTTTTTTTACTTTCTTAACGTGCCGAATGCAGCATATATTTTACGACACTGATCGCAGCAACTTGAGGTTTCCAAGTAAGTAGACCTAGTGCTATCAAAAATAAGACCTAGATTTTTTATAGTGTTATAAAATTCTTATTTCGAGCTAACAAAACAGATAGGAGGAAGACAGGAAATATTCACTTTAGAGAGCTGTATAAGAACTACCTATTACGGAAATTTGTGACTTACTAGGATTTTTTTACAGTCCATACGATTGCCACCAAGAACATATAACTGCAAGTTCCCAGTTAACACGACCACTTATTGCAGCTATATCGTTAATAGGAGTTGTCAGGTAAATCTGCAAGTCATCGGCATATAAATAAAAATGAAGAGAAAGGAGACAAGTTATAGAATTAATAAATATGGAGAACAGAAGAGGAGAAAGAACACCACCCAGAAGTACTCCGGGTCTGAAACGGCTGCATGACGAGACCTTATCAACGGCTCAGTTGCATTGTGCTCATGTGTGACTATATTGGTAACATGCTGATTATCAATTCCAAGCCTCATGTCGTCACATATTTTAGTAAGAGCCGAAACAGTCCATTGCCCAGGGTGGAAAACAGACTGGAAAGGACTTAGGATATTGTTGCCGTGCAGATAGTGAGTTAGTCGGTCATTAACGATTCATAACGATTCATTAAAAAACTTTGGACAAGAATGGAAGCACAGAAATTGGTCTAAAATGCGTGTGTGAGGAAGGGTTGGAAAGCTTAGGACTACGAATGCGAGACACCATAACTCAGGAAAAGTATTAGAAGAAAGAGAGTGATTGAAAATATTACAGAGTATAGGAAGAACTGTGTTAATTGACAAAATGATCATTCTTCTGCTCACTCCATCACAACCGATGGAATACGATTTAATAACATGGATATGCTTGTAAACATCTTACATTAGGTATGATAGATCGAAAACGGAAAGGAGTATTATTTATTTTACACCGTCGAGAAAATTCAGCTATTGTATTTTCTCTAACACTAGTGGTGGTCACACACAGTGGTGAAACATCATGTTACGGTTTTCAGGAGCCGAGCAGTAAACGTAAATTTCAACTAATCTGAATGACTGGTAATCGTACAACAAAACGCAGGTAAAACCACGAAAGACGTTATGTACAGGTCGTAGCTAATTTGTTGAAATAGCTGTTTAATAGCTAGATAGCCATTTCACTAAACAATTTCATTCAACAGTACAACTGAATATTTTCACATATACACGCATATTTCACATATAAAAACTGACGAGCGTAACCATGACGGACAGCCAGTGCTAATAATTTATACCTAATAATTAGTACATAACAATAACAATAGTTACATAATGACTAACTGAAAGAAAAATTTTTCGAAACAAACTATTTATATCCTCGTATGTAACTCGATATTATTTTGTGTTTCATGAACAGAGATAAACAGAATTGAGGAGGTGCACAAACGTGAATAAAGGTCGCAAGTAAGAATTTAACAATCAAAAGTGTCGAGACGGCCCCGGCTTGATAAAACGCGTGGATCGCAAGTGACGGCCGTTGTTTCAAATTCCGGCTAGTGCACCTAAGCGACTTTTGAAATACATTCTGACAAAATATATGTTTCGGAAAAAATGCAACACATGTAAAGCAACAACAACGTGCCATATTATGCTGTTCTTTATTTCGAAAAGTCGTCGACCAGCAGTGAAATATCAACTATTAAGTGGTTAAGTACACTGTAGTAAATTGAATTACATACTATCACTTGCTAGGTTAAAGTTATCAATATGAAGAAATATATATTAGCTAGCGAACAACAGACCTTCCTCGTTTCGTGTTTATGTGTTAACTGTTTGCCACGAGCAAACCAATTTTTCGATAATGGATTGCTTTAATTGCTCGATCTTTTGCACCACGATGACTATCTAGTTGTATCGGTATGATTCTGGTACTAAATACTTGATGAACATGTTTTTTCACCACTTCGAACGTTCGTAAGACGTTGTGAGCCGAGATGGCCTATGATAAATACAACATGTGGATCTTAAACGAAAGGTCAAATTTCAAGTTTAGAACCGGGCTTGCACGACTGAATTTTCAATTGACAAATTTTGTAAAAATTCGTCTCGTGTTCGGCGATGGAGGAAAATATCGCGAGGAATACTGTGTGGCTCGAGAGAAATTCTGAGACTTGTTTCCGTTAGTACGCAACGAAGCAGTAGGGCAGATAAAGCTCCAAAACTTGTTTTTTTAGGAGGCTTTAACACTTTTTCGTTACGGTACTTGCAATACAGAAACGTAATTTTTTTTAATACAAATATTTTGATCAGTTAAATTAATTAAAAATAAATTAAACATTACATACATTGGATACATAATTATGAGTTTTAAAAATGTGCATAGTGTAATATTACTCAAAACTGCAGTAATTTTATTTCTTTATTAATGTAATTCATTAAGTAAGGTAAATTAATACCTACGAGTATCATTATTTATTTGAGTATCATATGTAATTTGAGTCAGTATTGTGAATGGTTAATTAAAAGATCTTTTAGTATCATTATGTCATATCAGACAGATGCTTTTTTACACTTATACTAACTTATCTTAGCCCTTGGCTGCTATAGTTTCATACTTTCTTTCAGTATTGTGGAATGCATTAAATAAAAAATAAAAGTATATTTCATATAATATTCTCAACTGCTTAATGAATTGTATCTTCATTATTTGTGTAAATTTGCGCCATTTAATATATATTCTTTAACATCAGTTAATCTTCATATAGCACTTCGTGCCCTTATATCAATAATTAACCACACACCTCTGTTAATTATAATAGCAATTAGCACACTAAGGTTTCAAGCGCGTTAAGCGAAAGTAATCTGGTTTTAATTAATCAAATAATATTCTTTGTATAATTATGTTGCAATAATATATACTCGTATGTGATTGTAATAATAAACTCCTTATACCCAACTAAAGGGTAGGATAACGTTCTTTTGTTGGTTACGACATTTGTCGTACACAATATATATGTGTATATAATATGCAACATATATGTGTGGCCTAAAGAAACATGATTTACTTCGAGAAATCCGGCGTATTTGTTATATTTATTCGACATTTTAAACGTACTAACCAATAACTGGTTAAAGAAAAAAAAATTTGAATTACTAAAATATATGCATCGAATTCAAAATCCTTTCATTTCCTCATATTTATCAGAAATTTTTTAAATTTTTCATTTAATAAAAATACCTCAATCGCTCGAGCTGTTCTCAACTGATATTCTTACTGACGAATAGCTTTTCATTTTTATTTATAAAGATTAAACGCTTACGAAAATATATGAGGACCTTATTGAAATGTCATAAATTATAAATTATTATCGTACTCAGATGATATGGCTTTTCTATTTACGAGTAAATCTTTACAAATCGTACAACAAATAGTTGAATTAATCCTTACAAGGTTTGCTATTTGGCTTAAAATGAATTTAATGGAACATAAAACAAAAACATATGTTTTTCTATTATTATAATAATAATTGTTTCACTCCACCCGTTCAATATACACATACATATATATAATATAATACAATACTTATATAGGGCATATAATAAATTTACACAAACTTAAATAAATATCAACGGGTGGTGGATTACGCCCCGGCAGGGAGATCAAACGCCCGGGAGTAAGGTTTGTAGGCTGAGAAATCGGCGCATATCCTAGCCGAGTCGAGCAATACCGCCTTCGGCGTCCTGGCTGCGAGCGAACCATCACGGATCGCCAGCTGCCTCAGATGGTGAGCGAGGCTAACCAGAATCAAACCGTTAGCAGATATAACGATAGGAATGATTTTAGCGGGCTACACACCACACATGTCGACAATATCGTTCGCCAGATCCAGATATTTACGTTTTTTCTCTGTTTCGACTTTCACACGTTCTCGTCATGCGGGATGGTTATGTCCACTAGAAACACCCTCGATCGTGTCCTATCCATCACCACGATATCAAGCTTGTTCGCCAGTATCGTCCTGTCCGTGGCGACAAGCAGGTCCCAGTAGAGCCGGACTGTACCTGTGTGTACTGATAATACGGCATCCTCTATTCTAGAAGACCGCATATAAGAACAAGCTCTTGATGAAGGATCTTGGCCGCTTGGTTATGTCTGTGCAAGTACTCAATGTTAGCAAGCGCTGAACAGCCCGAAAGCACATGTCTGAGTGACTCGCTATTATTATTATTATTAACTAGCACACTCGCGAACTCCGTTTCGCCACCAGATGGCTTCGTTTTTTGTAAAACCATATTCGTTTGTAGTACATGCTATGTATCAGAGATGGCGCTGTATGTGAAAAATGATTTTCCCTGTTTTCCTGCTTTTCTGTTGAAATTTTTCCAGAATTTTGTTTGCTATAAACCTCACGGAGCCCGAGATCTTTCCAACGAATGCAAAACCGTGAAAATCGGTTCGTGCGTTCTGGAATTATAGCGTCAGGAAGGAAAACCTGACTTATTTTTATATTATAGAATAATAATAGTAGACCTTAACGCAATAATAGCTTTTATATAAAAATTACAATTGTAACGACGAAGTAATTGATAATAAATGTATCCGCCTCTACTCTTATAAAAAAAAATCTTATCTGTAAAACAGGCATAACTACCACCATTGACAAAAACATAGTAACTACGTTTGAACAGAAACCTTTTAAAACTGTAAATTGATTAAATAATTATGATATTAAAGAATTTATAATGATATTGCTTTTGTTCCATGTATAACGGAGTTTTATAAACGAAAATTATGAAATATAAAAGGGCATAAATGCTTATTTTATTATTAGCTACGTACTTTAAACCTATAGTATTCCCAACTGACAACTGTTACATGAAATATAATTTATTAACAGTTAGAAAGTTAATTACTACAAATGCAAAAAAAGCTGCAAGGTTACAAATAATTAGAAAATAACACATAAGCACATACCTACATGCACGTACTGTATATTTATTATAAAAAATGTTAAGCTCTAAAACCTCCACCACTGCCTTGCCTTGTTCATCGTTTGGTAATACGTTTCCAGGTTGAGTAAATTTTCAAAGAAATCGAGTAGTGGATCTATATTTTTCTGCTAATTATTTAGTTCAAAAAGCCTTTATGAATGACTATTTAGTTATTTCTATTGAGTTCCTCGTGTAATTAATAAGTTTAAAAATATAAATTTAGATGCTAGAGATTTGAAGTCGATTTCTTAGGTAAATGGCGTTTGGTTATGCGAGATAGTTTTTGGCAACGTCACAAGAAAATTTATCGTTGCTATTTGACAAAAAATAAGATATGCAACTGGCTTTATATTCAAATTATATTTTTGTTTAGCTGTAATTTGCGTGCAAAGCGTTTGACAATTGACGTAGATTTACATAGATATTTGATTTTACGCGGCCTGTCAAACAGATAACTGATTGACAGCAGCCATTGGACACATGTTTCGACAATATGGCCGGAACGAAACCGCGAACATTTATTTTATTCTGCTTTATTATGCTATTTTTATAAATTAACATACGTTTGTCTATACTGTTGTTTAGTAATCTCAGATTATACATACTCTTTTGATGTCAACTCTGATCTGTTTGGTTTATGTATTACGAGTATGTTTTGAAATAGTTTAAATTTGGAATGTAGTTTTATTTGTTCAGATTCAATTATGTCATTTTTTAGATATTCCGTAAAAATCACTAAAAGAAGTAACATGTCTAGTTATCGGATATACTTTTGTATTTTATATAAATTTTATAATGATTACGTTTAATCAAGAATAAATTCAAAATGTTAAAGTTACAATAAATAGTTTTTCTAATCAGTTCTTAAGTGTCTTTTTGGTTTTAAAGTTATCCCATAAGCCACATCTACCATTTAAGATGTCTATACTAGTAAAAAGGAAATAAATTACAGGTAATTCCATCGGAAACTATGGGATTTTAGTATATTTTTTTTAAATTAAGTTCAATAGTTTAATAATAGTTTCTGGTCACATCTTTTTCTAACAATAAAAAAAATGTGATATATATATATATATATATATATATATATATATATATATATATGTTTTTAATTTTTAAATTTCTTCACATATATCGTTCGTTTATTTATTTATTTTTTTTTTTTTTTTTATGTATTAATTGAATAGGCAAACTGGCAGACGTGCCACCTGATGGTAAGTGGTCGACGTCGCAAATGAACATAAACTAGTTTACTTGGAACTAGCCCAGCCAACTCATTTATGTGTTGCCTATCCTGAGACATATGATGTTAAGTCTCGGTGCCAGTAATTACACTGCCTGTCTTGCCCTTCTTTCCGAAACACAGCAAAGCTGTTTCACGGAAGAAATAAGCAAGATGGTGGTACCCATGCAGCCGGTAGCGCGGCACAGCGCATCCCTCCCACCGGTGAATTTTTTATATATTTTGTTCGTTATATATTTTGTTCGTTATCGACTATAGGTATCGTTTGTCGTTTTGTATCTATTAATTACTTTAGTGTGTAATGTGTATTTCACAGCACGTCCTAATGAGAAAATTAATGCTAATTTAAAGTAATATCTCATGAAACGTTTATTTTGTACCGACTCTACTTTGTATTATAATTATATATATACTATATATATAATTAATATATATAATATATATATATATATATATATATAATATATATATAATATAATTTAATTATATATATATATATATATATAATTAAATTATATTATATATATCTATGAACACGATATATATAATTATATATATCGTGTTCATAGATACCAAAGGGTGTGTATTGAAATTTGCATACATATATATATCTTTATGAAAACGAAAACGTCAAGAGACTACAAAGAATAGTATGGTATTCTAAGAGCAACGTGTGTTTACGTGTGTGTAAAAGTTGCTAATATAATATTCTTTTTCTATTATGAGGCTTTGGTCGCTAGACGTATATGGCAGCTCCATCGTTCTTTACACAAAATCACTGGTCTTCTTAACGTAATTAGTTTTGTTAATATGTAATTAATCTTTAACGCTAATTTAGTTGTTAGGTTAGATAAAATAAAATTACAAAATATTGGATAGAATCAGGCGTTACTTTGCGGAAGTTCATGATTAGCAAGAAAAGGTTAAAATTATTTTGCTATAATCCGCCAACAGCAGAATCTGTATGGTCAAACATGTAATTAAAAGCTAAGCACCGCTCACCTTCCCAACCAAGCAAGAAAGCCAAGTTCCCAAGCAAGCAATACCACCACCATTCACATGCACCACCACACAAGACTCTAACACTACTCTCGACGCACGTTTCGCTCCGACACCGGAGCATCCTCAGGAGATATCGACTTTACAATGCTGTATTGTCTAGTGACGTTCGTGGCAAATGCGCGGTCTTATATACCGTTTGTTACCCCTACACCTGTTGCCCCGCCCATTACCCCCCTCCCCCCTGGACCCCTCGCACCCCCCCGTCCCCTTCAAACAAACGAAGCAATGGTGAACTTGAAACGTTAACTTGTTCATTTAGCAATTTAAACTGATTATTATTATTATGTTTTATTATTTCTAATTGTTCCAACATACTCAGTCGAAGCCCTTTATCGCAAGTGTGTAATATTTTATATGAATGGTCCGATGATAATTTGTGTCCACTATCAAGGAGATGTTTAGCGAAGTGTGATTTTTGGGGTTGGTTGTTCCTAACCGCGGCTATATGTTCTTTGTAACGTGTTTCAAATTTACGACCCGTTTGACCAATATATGTGGCTTTACAGTCTGAACATTCGAGTTTATAAATGCCAGATTTTTGTTTATTGTTTAATTTATCTTTCCCGTTGCAAATGTTTTTAAGTGTATTATTTGTCCTAAATGCTACATGTATATCATGCGCTTTAAGTGTCTTCGCAATACGCTCCGATACTGTTCCAAAATAAGTTAAACTTGATTTGTATTTATTAATTTTATCAGGTGCTGTTGAGTATAAATCTTTTTTGATCCGCATCGATTTTTGTTTTTTTATTATATTATTAACAATGTTATTGTTGTACCCATTAGCTTGTGCCATGTGATAAATTAGATTTAATTCTTTTAAATAATTTTCTTTTGTGAGTGGGATAGATAGCAACCTATGGACATAACTATGGAACGCTGCTAGTTTATGCTGCCAAGGGTGACAGGATGAAGCTGGTATGGTTGTGTCTGTGTATGTGGGTTTCCGGAAAATTCCAAACTGATGTTTATTATTAACGCGGGTTATAGTTAGATCGAGGAAGTTTATTGAGTGATTTTGTTCTAATTCTGATTTGAATTTAATTTTTGGGTGTATATTGTTTAGGTTTTTGACAAATATGTCTAATTGTCTGTCTGTCCCTGTCCAATATATAATTATATCATCTACATATCTGTAGTAATACAGAATGTTGTTATTTTTGACAATATGTTTATTTTCAAAATCATCCATGAAGATATCTGCCATTAGAGGACTTAGTGGTGACCCCATAGCTAATCCCTCTTTTTGTTGATAAAATTGGTTATTGAATTTGAAGTAATTTTGTTTCATGCATAGTTTGGTTAGTTCTATTAACTCTGTTATTTCGTTGGCATTTGTGTGATTATTTTTTAACAATTTGGTAAGAATGTTTAGGGTTTCTTTAACTGGGACATTGGTGAACAAGCTGTCTACATCTAATGATATTAATTTACAATGGCCCGGTAATGTCAAGTCTTTAATTTTATTTACTAGTTGGATACTATTTTTTAATGAATAAGTCGGATCAAAGGATGTTTTTGATTTAATGACTTTATTTAGCTCTTTTGCTAATTCATATGCTGGTGCACCAATGTATGAGACCACGGGACGGATTGGTATATTATCTTTGTGGATTTTTGGTAAACCGTATAAAATAGGGGCATTAGTGTTCATTTGAATGACGTTTTGTTTTGATGTATTTTTTGGAAAAATGTGTTTTGATTTATTAACGGATAGCCTAACTTCTGCTGCGTATTTATTAGTTGGGTCCGAAGATAACTTAGAGAATTCTTCTCCAGATATAACTTCATTGACTTTATTTTGGTATTCAGTCCGCTTTAATATAACAACCGCATTACCTTTATCGGCTTTTGAAATAATAAGATCATTATCTATTAGTGTTTTTTGTAATGATTTATATATTATGTTGTTGTTATTATTATTATTAGTGTTATGTTTTTTGCTATTTGATTTGGAATTTTGAAGTGCAGCCTTTGTTTGGATTTCGTGAGCAACAATGTTTTTGATAATATTATCTTTTTTGTTAATGACCACAGCTAATTCAGATTCTACTGCCAGTGTTTCTAAAGTTTTTTGAGTATTATTTTTAGGGATATTGTATTTCAAACCGTTGTCTAAAAGGCGCATTTCATTTTTTGGTATAATGATATCGGTCAGATTTTTAACTCGGGGATAAAATTGGTGATTAGGTGTGTCTGTCATATTGTCTGTCGTATTGTTGTTCGATAACGCGGATTGGGAGGAATTATTAACGAGTGATTTTAATTTCTTTTGTTGGGAAAGGAATTTACTGTGGACTTCAATTGATGCTAAATCTCTTGCTTTTTGGTCTAAAAGGTCGAATTCGATATTATGTAATTTGAAGGAAAGTTCTGAATAGAGAATTTTAAGATGTAGTTTTAAATTGTCCCTAACAGTAAACCAATGACGTGACTCTTCATTTAACCATACTTGTTGGGCTTTTTTTAATGCAATATTAGAAGCTCGACTGTGTGTGTTGGTCTTTAGATTAATATAATTTGGAATAACGTTTAGATGTTTACATTGTTGATTAAACCAAATGTTTTGAACCGCGACACGATGTAATTTATTTAATTTGATGTAAAGTCTAGCCTGTACGGTCAAGCTCACCGATTTTAAATATTGGATAGAATCAGGCGTTACTTTGCGGAAGTTCATGATTAGCAAGAAAAGGTTAAAATTATTTTGCTATAATCCGCCAACAGCAGAATCTGTATGGTCAAACATGTAATTAAAAGCTAAGCACCGCTCACCTTCCCAACCAAGCAAGAAAGCCAAGTTCCCAAGCAAGCAATACCACCACCATTCACATGCACCACCACACAAGACTCTAACACTACTCTCGACGCACGTTTCGCTCCGACACCGGAGCATCCTCAGGAGATATCGACTTTACAATGCTGTATTGTCTAGTGACGTTCGTGGCAAATGCGCGGTCTTATATACCGTTTGTTACCCCTACACCTGTTGCCCCGCCCATTACCCCCCTCCCCCCTGGACCCCTCGCACCCCCCCGTCCCCTTCAAACAAACGAAGCAATGGTGAACTTGAAACGTTAACTTGTTCATTTAGCAATTTAAACTGATTATTATTATTATGTTTTATTATTTCTAATTGTTCCAACATACTCAGTCGAAGCCCTTTATCGCAAGTGTGTAATATTTTATATGAATGGTCCGATGATAATTTGTGTCCACTATCAAGGAGATGTTTAGCGAAGTGTGATTTTTGGGGTTGGTTGTTCCTAACCGCGGCTATATGTTCTTTGTAACGTGTTTCAAATTTACGACCCGTTTGACCAATATATGTGGCTTTACAGTCTGAACATTCGAGTTTATAAATGCCAGATTTTTGTTTATTGTTTAATTTATCTTTCCCGTTGCAAATGTTTTTAAGTGTATTATTTGTCCTAAATGCTACATGTATATCATGCGCTTTAAGTGTCTTCGCAATACGCTCCGATACTGTTCCAAAATAAGTTAAACTTGATTTGTATTTATTAATTTTATCAGGTGCTGTTGAGTATAAATCTTTTTTGATCCGCATCGATTTTTGTTTTTTTATTATATTATTAACAATGTTATTGTTGTACCCATTAGCTTGTGCCATGTGATAAATTAGATTTAATTCTTTTAAATAATTTTCTTTTGTGAGTGGGATAGATAGCAACCTATGGACATAACTATGGAACGCTGCTAGTTTATGCTGCCAAGGGTGACAGGATGAAGCTGGTATGGTTGTGTCTGTGTATGTGGGTTTCCGGAAAATTCCAAACTGATGTTTATTATTAACGCGGGTTATAGTTAGATCGAGGAAGTTTATTGAGTGATTTTGTTCTAATTCTGATTTGAATTTAATTTTTGGGTGTATATTGTTTAGGTTTTTGACAAATATGTCTAATTGTCTGTCTGTCCCTGTCCAACATATAATTATATCATCTACATATCTGTAGTAATACAGAATGTTGTTATTTTTGACAATATGTTTATTTTCAAAATCATCCATGAAGATATCTGCCATTAGAGGACTTAGTGGTGACCCCATAGCTAATCCCTCTTTTTGTTGATAAAATTGGTTATTGAATTTGAAGTAATTTTGTTTCATGCATAGTTTGGTTAGTTCTATTAACTCTGTTATTTCGTTGGCATTTGTGTGATTATTTTTTAACAATTTGGTAAGAATGTTTAGGGTTTCTTTAACTGGGACATTGGTGAACAAGCTGTCTACATCTAATGATATTAATTTACAATGGCCCGGTAATGTCAAGTCTTTAATTTTATTTACTAGTTGGATACTATTTTTTAATGAATAAGTCGGATCAAAGGATGTTTTTGATTTAATGACTTTATTTAGCTCTTTTGCTAATTCATATGCTGGTGCACCAATGTATGAGACCACGGGACGGATTGGTATATTATCTTTGTGGATTTTTGGTAAACCGTATAAAATAGGGGCATTAGTGTTCATTTGAATGACGTTTTGTTTTGATGTATTTTTTGGAAAAATGTGTTTTGATTTATTAACGGATAGCCTAACTTCTGCTGCGTATTTATTAGTTGGGTCCGAAGATAACTTAGAGAATTCTTCTCCAGATATAACTTCATTGACTTTATTTTGGTATTCAGTCCGCTTTAATATAACAACCGCATTACCTTTATCGGCTTTTGAAATAATAAGATCATTATCTATTAGTGTTTTTTGTAATGATTTATATATTATGTTGTTGTTATTATTATTATTAGTGTTATGTTTTTTGCTATTTGATTTGGAATTTTGAAGTGCAGCCTTTGTTTGGATTTCGTGAGCAACAATGTTTTTGATAATATTATCTTTTTTGTTAATGACCACAGCTAATTCAGATTCTACTGCCAGTGTTTCTAAAGTTTTTTGAGTATTATTTTTAGGGATATTGTATTTCAAACCGTTGTCTAAAAGGCGCATTTCATTTTTTGGTATAATGATATCGGTCAGATTTTTAACTCGGGGATAAAATTGGTGATTAGGTGTGTCTGTCATATTGTCTGTCGTATTGTTGTTCGATAACGCGGATTGGGAGGAATTATTAACGAGTGATTTTAATTTCTTTTGTTGGGAAAGGAATTTACTGTGGACTTCAATTGATGCTAAATCTCTTGCTTTTTGGTCTAAAAGGTCGAATTCGATATTATGTAATTTGAAGGAAAGTTCTGAATAGAGAATTTTAAGATGTAGTTTTAAATTGTCCCTAACAGTAAACCAATGACGTGACTCTTCATTTAACCATACTTGTTGGGCTTTTTTTAATGCAATATTAGAAGCTCGACTGTGTGTGTTGGTCTTTAGATTAATATAATTTGGAATAACGTTTAGATGTTTACATTGTTGATTAAACCAAATGTTTTGAACCGCGACACGATGTAATTTATTTAATTTGATGTAAAGTCTAGCCTGTACGGTCAAGCTCACCGATTTTAAATATTGGATAGAATCAGGCGTTACTTTGCGGAAGTTCATGATTAGCAAGAAAAGGTTAAAATTATTTTGCTATAATCCGCCAACAGCAGAATCTGTATGGTCAAACATGTAATTAAAAGCTAAGCACCGCTCACCTTCCCAACCAAGCAAGAAAGCCAAGTTCCCAAGCAAGCAATACCACCACCATTCACATGCACCACCACACAAGACTCTAACACTACTCTCGACGCACGTTTCGCTCCGACACCGGAGCATCCTCAGGAGATATCGACTTTACAATGCTGTATTGTCTAGTGACGTTCGTGGCAAATGCGCGGTCTTATATACCGTTTGTTACCCCTACACCTGTTGCCCCGCCCATTACCCCCCTCCCCCCTGGACCCCTCGCACCCCCCCGTCCCCTTCAAACAAACGAAGCAATGGTGAACTTGAAACGTTAACTTGTTCATTTAGCAATTTAAACTGATTATTATTATTATGTTTTATTATTTCTAATTGTTCCAACATACTCAGTCGAAGCCCTTTATCGCAAGTGTGTAATATTTTATATGAATGGTCCGATGATAATTTGTGTCCACTATCAAGGAGATGTTTAGCGAAGTGTGATTTTTGGGGTTGGTTGTTCCTAACCGCGGCTATATGTTCTTTGTAACGTGTTTCAAATTTACGACCCGTTTGACCAATATATGTGGCTTTACAGTCTGAACATTCGAGTTTATAAATGCCAGATTTTTGTTTATTGTTTAATTTATCTTTCCCGTTGCAAATGTTTTTAAGTGTATTATTTGTCCTAAATGCTACATGTATATCATGCGCTTTAAGTGTCTTCGCAATACGCTCCGATACTGTTCCAAAATAAGTTAAACTTGATTTGTATTTATTAATTTTATCAGGTGCTGTTGAGTATAAATCTTTTTTGATCCGCATCGATTTTTGTTTTTTTATTATATTATTAACAATGTTATTGTTGTACCCATTAGCTTGTGCCATGTGATAAATTAGATTTAATTCTTTTAAATAATTTTCTTTTGTGAGTGGGATAGATAGCAACCTATGGACATAACTATGGAACGCTGCTAGTTTATGCTGCCAAGGGTGACAGGATGAAGCTGGTATGGTTGTGTCTGTGTATGTGGGTTTCCGGAAAATTCCAAACTGATGTTTATTATTAACGCGGGTTATAGTTAGATCGAGGAAGTTTATTGAGTGATTTTGTTCTAATTCTGATTTGAATTTAATTTTTGGGTGTATATTGTTTAGGTTTTTGACAAATATGTCTAATTGTCTGTCTGTAAAATTACAAAATGTAATGCACCTAAAATTAACTCTAAAATTTAAATCCCAATACTAGAGTAGTTCTAATACTATTGGAATTCAGCGTTCGGCTTCGGCCCGAGCACACTACTAATGCCAGTATACATCTTCTCCTGTAATCAACGAATTTATCGAGAATAAAAATTTAATTCAATTTATACCGCGAAGACAAACACAGATGAATAAATGTACACGCTAACACACCAGCTTAATATATATATACACATATAACCTAATGCTCTTGAGAGGTACTACGTTCTCCGCCGTAACATGACCCTCATTTAACGCACGTTATCAATGCTAGAACCTAACAGTTTAATCATAGTGCTCCATTAGGCTGTAAAGTTCTGAACTGGCTATATGCATTTGATAGTAATAAAATTTAATAGATTCATGAATCAGCGGACTATATTGCTCTCAAATACGTTACACATACAAGTGAAAATAATATATATATATATATATATATATATATATATATATATATATATATATATATATATATATATATATAGGTATATTAAATATAATAAAAAAATTATAATAATAATTTTATTTTATATAAAAATATTAAAAATTAGTTAAAAAAATTTAACAAATTTGAGTGTGTGTGCGTGTTTTTGTTTCTTTGTATGTGTGTATGTATTGTGTGTGTATATATTATGTTGCTTTTTTATGCGTATGTAAGTGTCTGGGTATGATTTATCTTTTTCGTAATGGAAGTTTTATAGTGAAATGTAGATGTGAAGAATATTCTAGTTTCTTGCCTTACAGTTAGAACTGAGTACTCACTATAGAGTAAATGTACAGTCTTGGTTTCCCAAGCATAACTTTTAATATGGCTCTGAGGACGTTCCAAAGGAAGTAAAACATTTTTACTAATGCCACGACAATCCAATACTGTATAATTTTTTTGGCAAGAGTTTAATATACAATAAGTAACGTCTTATTATCTGCAAAACTTCTGAGTTTTCGAAGTATTGGAATTAAATTACGAATAATGCTGGTTATGCTATCTATATGAAGTGTACTCGGAAAGGTGACAGTAGACTATTAATTATTAGTTATTAGACCCAGGCAGGGTTTGCATTGTTTTAAACAATTGTTTAAAACAAGTATTTTAAACAGTGTTTAAAACATAGAAAAAAGTATATGTGTTTACAACGTGTTTTAAAACAATTTGTTTTAAATGTGGTTTAAACACGCATAAAAACACTAATGTTTTTTTTTTCTTTTTTTACGTGTAGTGATTAATTTAACGCATCCAAATTTTTTGGTTGATATTATCTATGAAGCTGGCAGCTCTGATTTCTATTACTGGCCTTACTTTTCCGAAACATAAAAATAAGGGGTGGCTCGTGTGTTCGGATGGACGAAACTTGAGAGTGTGAGACGTGCGTGTGCGTGTGGGTTAGCAAGTAGATGCGATTGTTTGTTGGACATTTCTTATTAGGGATAGAAACTTTTCACAGAGAATCGATTCTTGATTCAGACTCCAATTTTTTTTCTTTCGATCCTCAAAATCGATTAATCGAAGTGTGTAAGAATCGATTCTTATCGATTCTTGCGTTTCAAATTAAGTACTAAATATGGATGTTCGTGAAAAAAAGCAAGTTAGTATTGATATTTCTGTTGATATAATTTTAATAAGATTTTAAAGAAGCTCCAAGTCGCGTAGCATGCAAAGGAGATAGGGCTATGCTTGGTACTTCTCTGCGAGATCGAATCAGAAATGATGAGATCCGCAGACGAACGACGGTTGCCGACATAGCCCAGCAGATTTGCAAGCTGAAGTGGCAGTGGGCAGGGCACATAGCCCGTAGAACTGACGGCCGATGGAGCAGAAAGGTTCTCTAAGGGAGACCATGTACCGGCAAGCGCAGCGTCGGACGGCCGTCCGCAAGATGGTTAGGCGACTTGAAGAAAGTCGCCGGAAGCGTTGGATGGAGGCTGGTTTGAACCGGTCGCTCTGGAGGTCAATGGGGGAAGCCAACGTTCAGCAGTGGACATCCAATGGATATGATGAATATATCGTAGGATGGTGAAAAAATGGCACATTAGGTATCGAACTTTGTATGGGAGATCGAAAACGAAACTTGATTTGCGAGGGTATGTTTCTTGGGGAAAATTTTTCAGTATGACAAGCAGATTTTGAGGTTAAAATATCATCGATTGCCCCAGATTCTACAGTATAATAGAGTAGATTTGATATGGCTGTTTTACTAATAACATATACATACTATATTTAATAATTCATTTAAAACAATGTTTTAAACATGTTTAAAACATGTTTTAAACAGCTGCATAAAAAACATCTTAAATTTTTGTTTAAAACAATGTTTTTTTTTAATATTCTGTTTTAAACAGGATGTTTTGTTCTTTTTTTTAAAAACTGTTTTTTTTCCAATCCTGGACCCAGGTATTTAATATACGAAGTGTGTGGCAAGTTGAATGAAATATATTTACAGGTTAAATGAAATATATTTACAATTTAAAAAAGTATCATCTCGATGAGATAAGTAGACAAAGGTACACACGAGGTATTAAAGACAGATAATCCAATAATAATCCACTTACCACTCCACTAATACTAACCTCAAGCGTTTCAGATAATATTGTATTTTTCTTCATAGTGTTTCTAGATATGTATTTTATTACATTATAATTTTTTTTAACCCGTAACAATCTCTGTTCTCAATTTTTTTAAAGATATGCAAGTGTGCTTATAATTCAAAATATATATGGTTTTCATAGAGGTGTTCTTATAAAGAAAATAAGAACCTCTTTATATATTTTTTCGTCGTACTCTGTCTGTCTGCTTTCATGGGACTCAGAGATAAAAAATTGACTTAATAAACTTTTTTTTTATGAAATTAAAGTATCCATATTTTTCAAGCGAGAGTTTCATCGTATCGTTAGTCACGAGGAAAAAAAAAACAAATTCAAAATACACATATGTGTATGTTAATTTCATTAACAAAATATTTATTTTTATAAGACGCTAACATTAACTGACCATTCGTAAAAAATTACGATTAAAATATATAAAACATAGATAGACATACATTTGCGAGTATGAGAATCAAAGCAATTAAAAGAATATTCGTATAAGTATATATTTGCGAGTTTCTGCTTATCTTAAAATTATTTTATTATTTTCAAATAAGCAGAAATTCGCTAAGTATTTTTCCTAATTATTATCGCTATCCTCTTTATATTCGAAGCTGGATCTAACAGGCTACTTATTTTTAACCGACTTCAAAAAAAAGGTCGAGGTTCTCAATTCGTCTGTTTTTTTTTGTATGTTTGTTACGCGGTTACTACCTCGACTATGAATCGATTTTGATTATTCTTTTAATCGGTAGGTCATACTTCATCGGTGATCCCATAGAAGTCGGTGCCAACCAAAACAAACAGAATTCCAAGGAAAGCTGATAATAGCTGCTGAAATACATCAAAATTTTTATGCATTTAGACACTATCGTCAACGTTGTCTGTCCTCACGCGTCTGCCCGCGTTCGAGTAGTTTACTCAGGCACATAGACACATCCCCTCACTATTGCCTTATGCCAGCGTCGTACCGCTGCGCGCCGTTGCACCGCCACACTGCTGTCTCATGCCATTCGAAAATTTTGCAAATGTTGCAAAGGCAGGATTAAACTGCCCTTGGCAGGCAACGAGCCCAAAAATAGCTGATCATAAATTGTGAATAGGTATATAAGTATCGATAATTTCGTTGATCGTTCTTTAATGCTCTTTGTTTTGAAGTATGTCATTAAAATATTATTTTCTACTTCTTAGTTCTTGTACATGTAGGTATAATCTTGAAATCGTTTTTTATTTCTTTTTTCTAAAAATTTATTTTATTACATAAAGCGATTGTCTTCTGATGTTGGTTACAATCGTAACAGACAGCTTTATGTGCTCTTCGAGTCATGACAGACCCTTGACAACTACCGCCCAGAACCGCGCGCAAATCGCCACGCAACACGAACAGCAGAGACACATTTGTCACAACGCCAGAGTAATGTTTCAAAGTGGATAATCAAAAGTTTTGAAAATATCTAAATTAAATAAAACCGAGACGAAATTTCTTTGCTTGGATGCCGGTATTTAAAGATCTCGCTTGTTAGAGAACTTTAATCCAAATGGAGTTAAAACATACGCACTTTATGGCCTTTAAATTTGTCATGATTGGGTATTTTATACCATTATAACAAGGTTACGGATGGTAACCAGTTACCATCGCCTATGAGCACCTGAAACAGCAGGAACATCACAAGGACATTGGCGACCTTAGGATCGTAGTACACCTCCGAACGTTAACGCATCATCATATTATGTGACCAATGCGCTAAGGCGTCGTCTTTTATATTTAATATGTCTAGACATTAATTGCTAATTTTATAACGTGTACACCGTTTATATTATGGTTTCAGGCTTTTGATTAGTATACCTTTGATATATGTTTATCTAAAACTTAACTTATAATGAATACGGTTATTGTTCATATTTTTCTTTGTACTGGTAGGAAATTCATACAATTTTGATAATGATAAATGACTTGAAATGTTGGTAAATTTGATGTCGTTAATTGTCTAATATAAGTTGAAAAATTCCGTTAGCTGTTTCTATATATTAAAGCCTGTTAGGAAGATTCTGGACAATTAAACACTGCGCTTAAACTTATAAAAGCGGAATAATAACGTTAATTAATATCAATCTTATGGAATTATTAATAGTCATTAGTGCGGTTGAAAGCAAAGGATAAGAAACGTCTTGAGTAAGCATCATCATCATCATCACATCAGTACGCAGGCCCCCCATTGACCCCCAGAGCATTCGGTTCAAATCAGCCTCCATTCATACGCTTCTGGCGATTTTCCTCAAGTCGTATTGTGTAATACTACCTGGATGACCGAGCTTTGCTCGGTTAAATTATATTTAGATGCATTACATACTGATGAAATATAAATAATATTTTCGATAGTACCGACATAATAGTAAAATAATAGGAACTGGTTATTTAAATAAAAAAAAAATAAAAAGAGCTCGCAATAATAGTTTGTCTCACAAAAGAAGAAACTTGAAAAAAAAAAGGAAAAAAATTGATCTGTAGACACCTGGATTCGAACCCGGGTTTTCTGATATCGAATCTGCCCGATTCTCATCCAAGCTATTATAAACTAAATTTCATGAAAATCGTTGGAGCCATTTCTGAGAATCAGATTATATATATATATATATATATATATATACATACAAGAATTGCTCGTTTAAAGATATAAGATAAAATTGAAAATAAAAACATACAAGTAACAAATTTCATGAGGAACTGTTAGAAAAGCAATCTTAATTAATAAAAACATGCTAATAATGAAAAAAAAATATCTACGAGTCGAGACGGAAAATATTTCGACTTATTAAAGTTTATCGGTATATTGAAGATACGTTTCTTTGAATATATGACAAGACTACTGGTGTCTCGGACTCGTTTCGTGTCAACTATTTATTTTATATATTTTTCATAGTCGTGTTATCTTCTTTATTTGTAAAGAAAACCTTAAAAAGTATGTTTTTTTTCTTTCTCTAAAATCTTGAGCTAATACCTCCTACGATATAGAAATACAAAGAATATCAACTTGTCCTACTTACAGCAACCCATTTATAATCAAATGTTAACAAACATATTTTTGTTTATGGTGCGTTTTCTTTATGATTTTATCTTAGTTTGTTAAAAAATAAAATACGAAACGAAAATAAATTATTGATGAAACTTTTAGTAAAAGTTTATATATACAACATATTCTTGTTAGTCAATATTCTGAACCGCCATCTTTCACAGGTAAGCAAGTACAGTAGAACGTCTGTTTAGAACTGACTAAAAAATCTTATATCTTCCTGCCACAAGTTCAAAGAATACACTGTAGTAACAGCATATAATAGTAAAGTGTATTGACATTTTCAATTAAAATGATTTAAACTGTTCGGGATTAAAACGATTTCCCTTCAGTTACAATATTAACTATTCAATACTTATTTAAAAACTAATTTTAATCATGTTGTGACCTTTTAAACCTCACGCTTAAAATGAATTCTCAACGGTGTTTTATCACGGTCTGGTCGTACGCGTTCAAAGAAATAAAAAATGTAAATAGTGGTGATATAATCACAATATAGATGATTTGCATTTCAAAAGGAGCGCATCATTATGTTACCTGAAGGCATGGCGTTGAAAAGACGTCCACATTCAGTGAAGTCGAGGTGTTTCGTGTTTAAACGTTCATATTTCACAAAGCATATTATAATGGAATTCAGCAGACTTGTTATACCTGTGATTGTATTCGTAACGTGAACTAAATGTGATGTTTATCATAAATATATCTATTGCACAACTAACACGTTTTTCTAAAAGTTATCTATAAAATTTAGAAACTAAATTATAAACGAAAATAGGAAGAGAATTTTTTTTAATATGACTTAGTTCCAGTTTTGTAACAATAAGAAATAATGTAAGTAAAATAATAGTATCATACACAGTTAACATTGGTCACATCACTTAAATCTGATGCTTTTAATAAATAGGTAAACAATATTCAGTGATGGCAACTTCGCCCGCAGCACAGTAAGATATAGGAGAAGTCGATATACAAGGAATATGTTTGGCTGACAGGGCAATATACGATGTTATCAAAGCCAATCCTTTAGTCGCCATTGAGCCATTATCTGAGGCGATTCCATTATAGTGTGTTACGCTAGCGTGAATTTGATGGTTCTTATTACTCATGCGTGTATTATAACAGTGATTAGTTGTAAATATTATTAAACTCTAGGATAATGTATAATAGGTATTAATTAAGAACTGCTTTATATAGTATCGTTACGTAATTAATTACATGGGAGAACAAACCAGACTTGAATAGGTACTACTAACACTGTCTCCAGACTTTTGTCGTGTTTCAATAATTAATTACAACAATATTACTTTAACAATATTATAAATAAATATAAATATAAATATTAACCAACAATCACACCACGTTAACCTAGCCCCGTGCTAAGTTCGTAAGAACTTGTGTTACAGGTACTAGGAACGGAAATAAATTTAAGAAATTTATATAAATACATATATACATAAATACACATCCATGACCCGGTGCAGACATCTATATTCGTCATACAAATTATCTGCACCTGGCGGGATTCGAACCCGCGACCGCTGCGTAAAGTGTCCAGTTGCCTGACCACTCGACCAGCCGGCCGTCATAATATTCTTTGATAGGCAACTAACTTTTAAATTTTTTAGTTTTTTTAATGATTATTAAGGTTGCCAGCAACTTATAGTCACCCTCTGCTGGAATTAAGCCCTCTACATGGCTATCCAGAACAGCAGCGGGAGAAGACAAATGTTAAAATACGTATTAAATTGAATAATTATTCTGGTAAGCGATCGGTAAACTCAAAATATGGAAGTGTGTCTATGATATCGATTGGCTAGATATTTATTTATAATTTCTGTTTCATTGAGCAAATAGAAAACAAGAATCATATCATAAATAAACTCTTTTGCAAAAAAAACGGGCACTTAAGCAAAGAACTATTTTATAGTTACTATTAGTTTGTTTGACAATTTTAGGTATTGTTATCCTCAGAATTTTATAAATTAATTAGGAAGGAATAGTTTTCATCAGTTTTATCATAACATTTTAATGAAATTATTAAGAAATAATGTTTAAGCTCAAAACACTATGATTGTACCTGCTCGCTAAATAAAAATGAAACGCGTTAATTTCTTTGTTTTTCTTGAATACATTAAAAGCAGATAAAAGTTTAGTATTGAGTGTGACCCCCTCTTGCTGAAATCACAGCTTGCATTCGTCTGGGCATGCTAGTGAGTATATCTTTTATGGTTTCTTGGGGAATACGTTCCCACTCCGCGGTAATCACATTCTTTAGCTCTCTGATGGTCTGCGGAGCCGGCTGCACTGATCTCACTCGTTGCTTCAGAACGTCCCAGACATGCTCTATGGGATTGAGGTCCGGACTTCTAGCTGGCCAGTCCAAACGACGAATTCCGACTTCTAGCATATACGCATCCACACCGCCAGACCGGTGGGCGCGAGCGTTGTCGTCCATAAAAATTGAGTTTTCGCCAAGAGCGGTTAAAGCGGGTTGTGCATAAGGAATTAGAACTTCCGTTATGTATCGGTGTCCAGTCAGTGTACCGTTTTCGATGAAGACTAACTCCGTACGATCCATAGAATTTATTCCTGCCCAAAACATAACAGAGCCCCCTCCATAAGGTGTGATTTCTTCAAAACATGCCTCTGCAAAGCGTTCTCCTCGTCTACGTAGCACTCGCCGACGTCGGTCTTCACCATGCAGAGATATCCTGGCTTCATCGGAGAACAATACCCTATCCCAGTCTTCATGAGTCCATGACACACAATTTCGAGCGAAGCTAAGCCTGGCAACTCGATGTCCACGGAGTAATTTAGGGCCGCGTGCCGGGCGATGACTGTGTATATTAGCAGCGAGAAGCCTCCTCCTGACCGTCCATACACTAATTTGCACATTTCTTACTTCTTCGAGGGTGTTCTTGAGGTCCACATAAGAAGATTTGCGATTTCTCAACGCTTGACTAACTAGAAAACGATCATCCCGTGGTTCGGTACATGTCTTTCTGCCAGAACCAGGCCTTCTCTTGACGGAACCGCTATTTAAATAAACAAGTATGCTGAATTAAAAAAATGAAAAAACCCGACTGCGTAAAATACTCTTATTATAAACTAAAAAGAATAAAACAATTTACTAGCTTTCATTTGATACCCATATTGCTACAGTAAGAAAAAAAATCAATTCCCCCCCTCATTCCGCCATTGGCGGGCGCTATTTTGAAAATTTATATAGCCTATGTCACTACTACAATTTAGAAAAATCCAACGACACCTCATAATATGTCAAAAACCGTCCAGCCGTTTGGTCTGTAGGGCGTGCCAAAGAAATGGACATATATACATACATACACTCGAAAAACATAACCCTCCTTCTGTCGCAGTCGGGTAAAAATACAAAGAGCTCTCAATAATAGTTTTTCTCACAAAAGAAGAAACTTGAAAAAAAAGGGAAAAAAACTGGTCCGTAGACACCAGGATTCGAACCCGGATTTTCTGATTTTGAATCCGCCCGAATCCCATCGGAGCTATTTTGATGACAGCGAAATTAATAAAGATATAAGATTATAAAATTTACCTTCGTATTCTAATATCGTATTCTTCGACAGAACTTTTTTAATTAGTTTAAATTAATAATTTACAAGACATTGTACGTCCGAGTGTCTGTATGTGAGGATCCTCTATATGTGGTAACGATAACGACCGAAAAATTCCACTAATCGAGTTCTTTACTTCAGTAAAGAGTAGAACCCTATTTAATTGCATTCGATGTGGTTTAATTGTTTTTAAATAGTTGGCATATGAGAACGAGTGCAGCTACGTACTTATATACATTTTTACAAATAATCAATTTTAGTGGGAAAAATGAGATTATGAAGCGTGCACTTTTGGGTTTGCCAAATTTTTTTCTTATTTTTTACAACTGAAGTTCATGACTTTCTGTTGATACGTCAGATCAGTATTTAAAAACCTTATATTTTATCATATTGCTGTATAAAACTTACGTATTTAATACAAATATATAATTGAAATAACATTTTTTAAAAGCAAAATTTAAGCAGAAATTATTATATGGATATTGTGAATCATTATTCTGTTCGTTGGGTAAATAAATATCATAAGATTTTGTATTTCGAAAAAACGTTTGTTGCTATTATTTTATGAGACGGGCCAATCATACATATAATTTATTTGTTCGCTTCTCAGCATCGTTGGTTAATCGCAGCGTATAGTTATATTTTGTTCTCTTTAAAATAATATGAAATAGTTCTTGGGAACGGCGTCAGACGGGCGCATTATTTACATTTCTAGACAATTGTCGTTTCGTGATCCAACTTCGTAATGTCTGACAAATATTATTTACTATTTTTATTTATTTATTGAATTAAAAATGATATAAATTAGATACATCAGTAAGATGTCACATAAACTCATTCGAGTTTTGTCGGACATCAGTTTCGTTAATATCGAGTAAGTACCTACCTACATATTATTTAATAGCTTAATACTAGAAATAATACGAGAGAAAGATAGGAGTATAAAATTACAAATTATATTATGTAACAATAACATTTATTAATTATTATCGTATACTAATCAGTTCAACGCTGTCTGCCTATAGTTTAAGTAGAAGCGAGAGTTATGTTATTTTATTTTTGTTCATTTATTTTATATTTTAGATTAAGTATAATTAATTATTATCTAAAAATTATTATTGTTTTTTATTTTAAGTTTAGTTAATTTTTATTTATTCATTAGTTTTATATAATATCATTTGAATTTATATCATTATTGTTTAATTTAGTTATATATTACTTATTAAAGTTAAAAATTTGATATAAGGGTATTATCAATAAAATGTTTTTAAGGAATCTTTTTAAGTTTTTTTGTTGTTAATGATTCCCGTAAAGTTACAGGAAGTTCGTTAATAAGATGTGGTATTATGTAACTTAATTTTCTTTTACTGTATAGGTTATTATATTTCGGTAAAAATAATATAGCGTTACTTTTTTGTCGGGTAATAATTATACTGTTAGGGTCTACATTATTCAATATGTTTAATGCATCGTTAAAAATTTCTTCACTTAATAAAGTGAGTTTAATCTTATCATGTAGAGGCATTATTTTACAATGTTCAAATAATTGGTGATAATCATTTCTGAATTTATTTTTAATGTTAATAGGGACGATTCCTATACTAATAATTACTATTTAATAATATCTATACTATTTTATAATATCTCTAATTTTTAATTTTTAATCTAATCCCAAGTGACCATAATGGTCATTTATTTAAATAAGCTTTCTACTTTTAGATCTTCGTAGAAATCTATAATAAGAGATAAGATATTAGCGAAAAAAAAATTACTTCGCAATATGTATAGATTCTAAAAATATTGAAATATCTTTTATACTCCTGATATTTACTTGAACAGAAATATTGAGCTTTCCTGAAAAGAAAGCATTGGAATTTGTTTGAGCGCCACGTATAGTAGGTATAGCAAGAATCTCAAGAAGGTTAGCATTTTTAACCAACTTGAAAACAAGAATTAGGAGCTCTAATTCTGAACTTTTTTTATTTATTTATTAGTATATCGTACCTAATAACATGGAACTTTTTTCACATTTTTATATTCTATCAATATTCAATGGAAACCATCTTGCATTAAAAAAACTGAAAACTACCCAAAGCTTCTACACCAAAAAATACTATATATAATATAAACTAAACTGTTATGTACTGTAACAGCTTGTTACTGTCCCACGGTCCCACCACTTTTCTTAAAGTATTTTCTACTATATTATGTCCTTATAGGTTTGGCTAGTAATTCGCCTCGCTCCTTCTCTGCTAATTATCTACATGTTGTAAATGTCGCAGCGGACTGGTTGAAAGAGCCTTTTAATTTGACAGCTGGGTTTTTTTAAACAATGTGATTCAACCAAATGGCTAAACGTCGATTAACCGAATTAAACATAACATACAAAAAGTATTCTATCAACCAAAAATATGTATAAAGTGAGGTTATTGTATAACGAACGATTAATAATATAAATAGTTTCATAACGAAAAAATACATTTACTGTATAGTAATTAGTAACTTATTAAAAAAAAATAAAAAAAAAAAACTAGCGATAGGGTGGCGGAGAAACATTAATCAACGTTTTAATGTTGGGTATGTAGGTATAATATAATGCTTTTTTTAACAAATATACTTTTGTACTTATATACGTATATATATATATAGGTACTCTTGTAAGAGGTAGTGCCATACTGCTTTGCAGTCGTATTGGGCCGGTACGACTAGGGTGGTACGTCTCGGTCACAAGATACCGGCTTAAAGAAATAGCTATGCAGTAGCGGGCAATCGGCGCGTGAGTGTCGCGCACGTAAGAAGCTGCGCTACCAGTATTTGGAAGAACTGGTGGCCGATAGAGAGAGATCAGTGCTCGCTCTTAGGAAGGAACTCGACAAGGTTGGATGATATTTTTAGTGTTCCATACCAAAGTGCGATAAAGAGACCCGAGATTTTGAAGGCTTCGCTATCTGTCATAGGATGTATTTTTTTTAAATCGTAAATGTTATAAAATTTACATAGAATATGTATAATAACTACGGTATTTAAGGGACGTTCAAGTATTACGTAACGCAATTTTTTAAGATTTTTGACCTTGCCTTCCCCCATGTGACGCGCTGTAACGTGTTTCTGTATCCCCCCCTCCCTAAACGTTACGTAACACCTAAGTTACCATTTTTACCTAAAAGACACAATTATGTTGTGCAAGGTACCGGAAAGTCGCTTAAATACCTTTGTAAAAAAAAAAATTACACGTACGTATCGGCTGCGTTGCTAGCGGTACATATCAGACGAACGAGGGACGCAGTCAACTCCGGTGGTCTCCGGTGGTCATCGGCAAAGTTTCTGCGCACGGACAGTATGCGATTTTTCACCAATGTTTTCTTATGACGTTGACGTAAAATTATCGTCCGTAAACCGACTTTAGTTTAGAGACATCCAATTTTATTTTTTTGGATAACTTTTTATGCTATGTAAATTTTAAACGTATATATTTTTACTGATTAATATTATTTTTCTTTATATTTTGTGCACGGTTGTTTTTTAACTTTTTTTTTTCACATTCGTTAAGTAGTTAATTTTGTAATAGGAAAGACAGTATGTTTCGGAACAACTGTTCATACCTATTGCATGTTAAGTTAGCCTTAAGTGTCGTATATAGTAAAAAAATATTCCATACGTAATTATGTATCAAAGATAAAAATCACTGTATAATATGTTGACGTCCTAGAAAAAAATAATTTGTTAAATATAAAAAAAAACGCACATTGAAAAAAAAATATCTTGTACTAAATATGGAAAAAAAAAAAAACACAATGATATCGTAGAATATGAAATAAAAATATTTTTGTCATAAAACCTTACCTTGTGTCCGTTTTCTCACTTATGGGTGTTTTGAATTGTATGTATATTTATGAAATAATTATTCTACAGGTTCTCTCTTTCATAATGAGTGTCGAATAATCTTACACAGAGTAAACCATTTAGAAGGGTTGTATTTTCAACTTAAAATACACCACTACGTCGTATATAATTGTATAACCACATCGGTGTTTACTATTAATTTCTCTAACCACAACTATTATTTTGTGTCTACTACTACTGTTCTGACAGGTGACCACAACCATATAACATATGTTAGACATATATTTTTTCATATAACGTGTACGATATAAACTGTATAATATTGTAGACTGAACGTCAAATTTACGTCAAAAACGTTAAACGTCAGATTTACTGATGTTTTAAGGAAACTCGAAAGAAACCGACAAAATCGAAGAAAGAAGACAATGCGGTAGCACAGTAGTCATAGCAAGTGGCTGATGCGCTAGCGGTCGCGGGGTCGATCCCCGCACATGACAATTATTTTTATAGGTCAGATATTTGTCATGGAGGCGTTTATTATTATCATATTAAACCTTCAGTTTTATTACATTAATATAGATATATATTCCACGACAAACGTAATGTAGATATAGATTTTTAGACGGCAACCAGATAGTATCCTATTGGCATCCTTGAAAACGAAACACCAACATCGATCGTAAGCCTCCTATGAGCTCAACCTATTTCTGCTGTGCAAACTCTCGTTGAAACATATTTTGTACACGATTTATATTCAAAGTTATATTAAATGTTAAAAGTAACGTTTATTTTATAAAGTGGAAATTTATAATACCGTACAGTTATGAAACGTCGTTTTTTTAACTTTTAAATCATATACTTATCTATAAAACTAATTACATTGATGATAATTACTGGTTTATTATTAACTATGTACGTTAGTTATTTTTTTAAGCCCCATTATTCCATTCTTAGTAATTTTATGGCTAATTTTTTTTCTAACTATTGTAATTTCTTTGACTTATCATTTTTTAGTCATTAATATGAAATTAGTTTTTAAACGAACTTGACACAGTGCTACTACAAATCTTAATATTATCCTATATAAATATTCTTATGATATAAAGAGAAAAGAAAGACATAATTTAGGTAGTTTACAATATTATGAATATATTTTTATTTTTGAATGACATTGTGTATTGAAGTTGAACTTATCTTTAATATACGATTTTTCTGCATGATATGCAACATTTAAGACATGTTGTCCTTTGTACTTTCTTATCTAATAATCTTAGTTGAAGAAGGAAAATCACTATTTTGTAGAAACAACCTAGCATATACGCAACAAAATTTCCTTCAACAATCCTTTCTCCTAAATATTCGATCTATAGAAGCGATGTTCTTTTTTAAGAATACATATTTTTATTATCTAAACTCAACATTATAAAAGTAGCTTTGTTAGTAACTCATAATCTTAAGAAAATATATGTTATGACGTGGAATTTTTATTACGTAACAACCTTTAGGTTCCAAATTTATCGCTATACAGCACTAGACGAACTACAGATTACAATTGACAAAATCAACAGAGATTTAGCTAATATTTCAGAATGGAGTAGGCGTTACGGGCTTAATAGCTATCTTAGGGCCTGTTTCAACGGTTACCCATAAAGTTTATCTCGCACATCAGTTACTGATAAGCTTTATCAGCAGGAGGTAAAACTGGGCCTTAGGATCTTTTTCAGTTCAACTGGTAAATTAGGATTTATAGATTCACAGGTTGTGAATAGAAATATCTGAAAGATAAAGGTAAATTTGATGGTGAAAAATAAAAATATGTAATAAGAATTTATCTGTTAGATATATTAGATTATTTTTGAATTTTATCCCTATGTAGGTCGAAATTTCAAAAACGCTAGTATAAATATTTATTTACTTCTTATCAACTGCATAAATACAAAGTTTCATGGATCTGCTTCGATAATGACGAACTCCTATACAAATCTTCAACACCTATTTCATCCTCTTCATGCCCCTTTTTACAACAGAAGGTAGCTTATACACTTTTCAACGATCTAATCTATCTCTGTACCAAATTTCATCAATATCAGTTCCATGGTAAGCCGTGAAAGCGTGACTTTGCTTGTACTTCCATACGAACTTTCAACCCCTATTTCATACCCGCGCAGGTCGAATTTTTAAAAACGTTCGAACAAATATTTTTTCGTTCTTATGAAGTATTTAAATACAATGTTTTATGTTTTATCTTTGACAATGACGAACTTCCATACTCATTTTCATCCCCTATTTCAACCCCTTCAAGACGTTTTTCGCGATAAAAGTTATATCTTTAGTTAATTATATAAGCCTATGTCCTTTCTCAAGGTTTATTCTATATCTGTACCAAATTTCATCAAAATCCATGTAGCAATTTAGGCGTGAAAGCGTAACAGACAGATAGAGTTATTTTGCATTTATAATACATATTAGTATGGATACGGGTAGGCCTATTAAATGCGCTGCACAAATGAGACAGCGCCGTTTGGAAGAAAGTAGAGACAAGAAGGAAGATCGTTGCTTAAAGAAAAAAAAATTATTAGGAGTAGTATTATGGTATTATTATTATTAGTTATATTATTAAATTTCACTAAATTTTATTTTTTGTTTGTTTTTTTTACTTATATATTAATTGTTATTGTTAATTTTCCTTAAAAGCTTTAAATTTATTCCAATTAAATTTCTATAGGACTAAGTCTGAAGTATAACCTACCAATTAAAAAAAGAATCATCAAAATCAATTTATAATTGACGGAATAATTCCGTAATAAACATACGAAAAAAAAAACAGAAGAATTTAGAACCTCCTCCTGTTTTGAAGTCGGTTAGTAAAATTTCTATGGGACCACCTCTGAAGGATAACCTTCCAATTAAAAAAATAATCATCAAAATCAATTTATAAATGACGGAGTGTAACAAATATATATATATATATATATATATATATATATAAATAATCATAATACGAATTGAGAACCACCTCTTTTTTTGCAGTCGGTTAATAAAATATTAAAACCACCCACCCGTTCTCTCGTGAAAAATGACTTCAATTTATTTCGGATTGTGTGGAAGAAATGGCTAACTAGCACTGGCAACTGGCATAAGATCGCTCCTTGTACTTCTACGCCCCTTGTTGATTCTACGGGCTATTTCGGTTACTTTGGTTCTTTCGCGGATAATCTCATTTCTGATTTTATCCTTGAGAGAGACTCCAAGCATAGCGCGTTTCATAACACGTTGAGTGACTTTAAATTTATGTACTACCTAATCCTGTCCTCAGTGTCCACGCGTCGGCGCCATATGTCAACACAGGTAGGACGCACTGCTCCAAAACTTTTGTCTTGCATTGCATTGCAAGCATTGCGGAATCTTCGAAGCGAAGACTCGACGAAGCCTACCAAATGCATCCCAGCCCTACTGAATCCTATCGGCTTCCTTCTCGAAGTTGTTTTGGCCAAGTTGGATTGTGTGGCCTAGGTAGACATAATCCTCTACAACTTCGAGAAGCCTACCATCGACAGATATCGGTCTCGGCATAACATGTTTATTGAACATAACTTTCGTCGTGTCCAGATTCATACCGAGAACGATTAGTCGGGAGGACTTATTCAGATCGCCCCGCATCCGGCCTAGCTCCTCCAATGCCTCCGCAAAGATGACGATATCGTTAGCGAAACGAAGATGTGAGATGTATTCGGCATTGACATTTATTCCTCGATATCCTCCATCGCGTTGGTAATCAGTTTCGGGAACATTACATCCCCCTGTCTTACCCCGTGACGAAGGTTAATAGGTCTTGTTCGTTGGTCTTGAATTTGGACGGTCATCGTTGCGGCGTCATATAGACACCAGTACCTCGATATATCGCAAGTCGATATGACACCGCTGCAAAGAATCCAGGTCAGCCCAGGTCTCGATCGAGTAGGCTTATCGGTAAGGCTTTCTCGTTATTATCTACAAATGCCATACTAAGCGACTGATTATACTCTTCGGTCTTCTGTATAATCTGTCGAACAGTATGGATGTGGTCCATGGTACTATAGCCATTTCGAACACCAGCCTGCTCAAGTGGTTGGAATTCGTCGAACCTAGCGGCGAGACGAGACGATTCGTAACGACGTGACTTAGAAGTGAGATTGATCTATAATTCCTCAAGAGATATTTATCATCTCTCTTGAAGAACAACACAACCACAAATTGTAATTCCGTCATCCCCGGAGCCTCCCGTTTTTAAGCTATCCAAGCGCCCCACTTATCTCACCGACATCGATATCCGGGATATCATCAGAAAAAATATAAATATTGTATATATATATGTAATATAAAAGACTTATTCAGATAAAATAATGTATCTTTCGTTTCTACGTACTGTTTGAGCACAAATGTTTAAGCTTACTGCACTTAAAGGAAACTAAAGTAAACGAAATTATTAAACACGGCATAAATTTGCAAATCGACGTCAATACTTATTCAATTATCACAACTGAGTTCAAGTGACGGACAATCAAACTGACCCAGGTCAGACGTGAGGCCTCTAGTTATTTAGTTACCGAGCATTGTAATTTTATAATGATAGATTGATCGCGGTCTTTGATAGCTGCTTGAGACAACAGGACACTTTGTCTATAAATTTCAAAGTTTATCGTAGTAGCTCGTAACGTATTTGAACTTTAAAAAAAAAAAGAATTTTAAAACAATAAGTTTTAATTATTTAACTGTCCACTCTAAATAGTTATACATTAATCAAGTTTTTGCGGTTTCGACAATTCTTCTAACCTACATTTTTTAAGACATTTACTCGCAGTTCAAGAGACCATATCCTAAAGACAGTACTTTTAAAATTTGTCAAGTATCTGTGCTACTCTAAAAAGTTTCCCAAAAACACCAATGGTAAATATTAAATTTACCTAACACTTCCGAGTTTATCGAACGAATGTAAATTTTAATCATATTTCGGCTTACAGAATGAAGTTGCGGTAAGCAAGTAATCTTTTATGAACCTATTTACAAATATTTATAGGCCTCTTACATTGTTGTTAAAGATACGTCACTTTCACTTATCGTTCTATAGTTAGTTGAGCGAATAACTCTGTAAACCTTTTCGAGAGAATCTATGTACTTGTATATCTATATATATATATATATATATATATATATATATATATATATATATATATATATATATATATATATATATATATATATATATATATATATAGGAGACTATCTATAGATATAGTCACTCATCACGATATCTCTGGAACTATAGGACCTAGAGACTTGAAATTTGGTAGGAATAGTCCTTTTGCCGAGTAGAGGTCAGCTAAGAACGGATTTTACGAAATTTTACCTCTAAGGGGATGAAAAAGAGAGGCAAAGTTTGTATGGGACAACGTGATTCCTTGGTCCAATCTACTTCTTTGCATAAGTATTCTTTAACAGAATTTATTGAAGACCTGTTTCGTATTTTATCGAAATTCATCCACTAACGGGGTTAAAAGGGGATAGAAAGTTATTTTGATATAAGTACTCCTTAGTGCTTTTGATTTAAATTAAATTTTATTTTGACACATGCTTGACAACTCAATCCGTCTATTATAAAATATTTTCCAGTATTGATGCAGGTGAAGGTGATATCTTTTTTTGATTGCTGCTGGTGGAACAGGCAAGGCTTTATATTAAACGTAACAAAATTGAGTTGTAATTATACCTTGTGATTGCTTTGTTGTAAAATAGTGTTTTATATCATATTTTTTACTTAAATGTTGGTGTTGTTTTAAGTCAAGGGTTTTAAACTAAATGACTCATCAGCAATGCATTTGTAGTTCACAATGATATATATATATATATATATATATATATATATATATAGGAGGAGATAAAAGCTGACTTGGACTATTATTAATTATAAATATATGTTTGACATACACACACGATCATCTGTTCCTATAGGCAACTTAATGCCTGTGTTTTAGGTAACAGCCGACTGATGTACATTTTTTTTATAAATATACATATAAATAATACATATTTAAATAAATACATATTACACCCAGACTCGAGGTGGGAATCGAACCCACGATCCTGGAGCAGAAAGTAGGGTCACTACCAACAGTGCCGAGTCAACCAAAGTTTAAAAAATATTTATTTGCGGGTTTATTCAAATCTAAGAGAGAAAATCGTATTGACTTGTGGTGTAATTATACCAATGATGCAATGAACGAAGCATTGATGACCGTTATGCCGAGCTAGCATGCGTACCGAGATATGTCTTGACGAGAGAGAGAGATAATGTGTCTACATCAAGTATTTTCTCGATTACCCTCTTTTTTTTAACGATGGGGAAATGCATTTACGCATCCCGCCGCCCTAAGGCGACGACCGATATGTGGGACTCGTTGACTCTCACCGCTAAAGCCAGAATACCCACTAAAATCCATCGGCCGTCTGCGCCGTAGTGGGGCGCCACGGGATCGCAAACGCACACAACCGTTATGCCCCGACGCTGAGCCCGGCGGTCCCTCCGTATGTGATTGGAGCCGACAACGATTGACAACTCAATTCGTCTATTATAAAATATTTTCCAGTATCGACGCAGGTGTAGGTGATAAAAAATATAAATTTATAATTTTTGAAATATTAGTTAAATACCCGTGCGAAGCAGGGGTGAGCCGCTAGTTAAGAAATAAAAGAATAATATTCAGATTCAGATTTTCTAATACTTTTTTTTAAATTGAACTACATCGACGCGTTCATTTTTGACCCTTTTATTCAATTCTTATTATATTTTATAGAAAACAATGTAGAATTGCTAACAACTCGAGACTAGCTTTATAGTTATATTTATATCTAATAAAGTATTTATATGTATTAAGTATTAAGGTACATTTTCCTAATGATCTATTAGGTTTAGTTCACTGAAGAGTTGAAACATGCTTATTACGATGCAACGTCTTGCATATTATAACGCTTCAATAGCTCTTAAACTAAATTGCAAACATATACATATGGAATGTGTAACATAAAAAAAGACATTCCTAATATATACAATTCGTACGTTAGGGTTATATGTAATAATTATTAATGTCCAATGAATTTATATACAAACTGGAATGTGCACGTGCACTCAAGAAAACGTTCCTAAGAGAGAAATCGCATCTCATCGTCATCATGGTACAAAGTACCATGGATTCAAGGTAACTCGTAAGAAAGAGACAAAATACCAGTAGTCAATGAAATGCTCGGAACGATTTTTTTTACTTTACATGTTGGGAACATCTGTCACTCACTGTTTAGCCGGCGTAAAGTTTCAGTGCTTATTAAATTGATTTAAATCTATATGTATTTATGTATGTATGTATGTATGTGTGTTTGTATGTATGTATGTATGTATATGAGTATGTACCTATGCTATTTGCGTATTTAATTATTTAAAAAAATCACTAATCGAACTCCTCGGAAAATAGACTTAATGCACCGTTTTCACTTGTTCAATTTTCATTTAATCTATTCATAAGGTTGCCTGTAAGAGATCACTTTTAGTGACAAAGCCGCCCTTGCACTATTTTCTTTTTTATTTATTTATTATTTTTGTGTATTTCATTATTTTGTGCATACTTTCATGTGAGTGCAATTAATATCTATCTATTTAAACATCTAGTACAGTCAAAGGCAAGATATAAATAAATAATATAAGATAAAATAATAATGCATTTTTCAGTAGGTATTTTATGTTCATTATTTGAGATTGATTTCCTCGGCGATGATCTCTTGAAGATTACAAAGTCACAATCTTTTTCTTACCACGTAAACAAAGCGGTATTTTGTGTCTGCTATGGCCATTAAAACTACTGAGTAATAACCATTGTAATTATAACAACACATTGAGCGAAGTGGCCTAAACTAACTCTTGATTCCCATCGACTGCTCCAATGCAAAGCAGATAAACGGGATAATTGCCTTTTTTTCTAATTCTTTGGGGGAGTGAGGAACAGGGTGTAAAGTTCCTCATCCACCACTTGAAAGGGAGGATCCTCCGACCAGACAGGTATTGTGTCTGGTGGGCTACTGCCCGACGTTTGTCGTCAGGTTCTTGTGTGTAATTATGTTCAATCGCTCGGATATAAAAAGTATTACTAGACCGACATTATCTCAATCACCGTTATCTGGTCCATCTAGAACATGAAAATAAAAAACATTATATAGCACCGGAAGCAAATGTAACGCCACCGAACACACGCCATTTTCTAAACAGTTATGAACAATTAGCTTATGCCGATAGAGTCAGTCCTCGAACGACTCACAATCTTCCTACGCAGGCTCTGACTACGGGTCGTTGCAGTCCCATACGACGCTCTGATGCTGTTGAGCGTCTTAATCTTCCATGTAATTCGTCAAATAAGCTCTTTGACTTCCATAAATAGTTGAAAAACTTGTCTTTGTGTTCTCGAAGATCTATAAACTTTGTGTAATAATCTCCATTTTCCTTCCTAATAGCATTGTCTGGATGGATCCAATATATTCTCTCACATGTGTAATGAAGTAGACGCAGAAATAGTTAGTCGATACAATAGGAGTCATGATTTCTACATGGAACAATATTTAGTAATAATAAACGACGTCTTCAACATGGGACTTTGATAACACTGCGATCGCCACCTAGTTTCACTGCCGACGGACTGCCGTGCGTTAGCCGTGTAGGTACATGTACGGCTGGTTTCAATATTCTATCTATCTATGTCTGATTTCGCTTATTAGATACAGAATTTCAATATAAACTCCATACAAATAGTATCAGAAATATGTCACTAGTAAACAAAAAATCTAAATAGATACATTATTGAAACCAGTCGGTAAACATGTGAAGGATCTAACACGGCACGGTACCGGGCCGTCTAAACAGTAACCGTATACATTTGAAAAGTGCCGTAGATTGTTAGTAGTACCTACCTACCATACCTTTATTTACTTGTGATTAAAACGTATTATCATGTACGTTTATAATCTTGTTGCCAATTATAACATTCATTAGTTAAATTGGATTTCGCTAAGTAAACTATTACGATAGTAACAGTTGTCATGACGATGGTAGCCTAGCGTGGATCGGATGAAAAAATTATTTCGGATATGATTTGTGTAAAATTCGTACTCAGTGAGTGTCTAAGTCTCAAAAGGAGTAATTGTGTTTCGAGACAATCAAGAGTTCATGATGAGTCTGTCAGTGAGTTGTATTAAATTATATAGAATATAGATAAATAAGTCATCTTAACGAGATACATAGCGTACGATAACGGACATCGACAGTATGTACTTCGATATATGTGACATTCGTTTGTAACAATTATACTTTGTACACGCTTTTACTGGCTTTTTTATCAACGATCAGTAAACAATGCGTAATAAACAGCTATTTCGTAGTACTGTAGCTATATCAACCCGGGATTATTATTACAGTGATCGCGTAAACTGATATCGTATCGATGAATAAATTATAATAAAACTGTTCAAAATGAACTGTCCAACTCGTCTCAAAAGCTTACATATTCATTGTAGGTACCTATGTATCTACTATTGTATTATAACAACCTATAAATTTTCTCCTATTGAGGTAAAAGTTTGGAGAGGAGAGTTTAATCTATCATGTAGATTCCGCCAGTAGAGCACTACTGCGGAACGACTGATAGTCATAATATACATAAGTATATTATACAGAATATGCGTTTTAAATATTTATAAAGTAATTTGTCACAATATGAAAATAATTTGTAAACATACATTACGCATGAAAATACTATTTTTATTGTGTTTTTTTTTTGTACATTGGGGTTGAAATTTAATGAATATTATATTTATGCGGATTACGTGCGTTGCGTTGCGATAACTTTCGAATTGGTCGACATTAAAATTCTGATTACTGTCCCCAAATTACTTGTCGAAGCATGCTGTTTTATAGCCTACTGAGACAATACTTAGCCACCTAAATGATATAAAACAGAAGAAATTTTACAAATCGGCAAGTAACAAACGAACATATGTTTCAGTTTTATTACATTTCTGTTGATTGTGTTTACATCACGTTTGTTATTTGAATACTTGTATCTTAATTATCTTTCTTACGTATATCATGAGCGGATTCCTCTCGTAATAATGGTCGTAAGTGAAGTTCGTGCTTTGACGTTTCCCTGCGGAAGCTGTCGTAGTATGTCGTAGTGACGCCCAATCTAAACCTAGGTTTAAGTAATACTGGAGTGATTACGCAATTTAGTTATCGTGTATGAGTGGCGCGTTACATACGGATTCTGGCGTGCAAGCATTTATAATCGATTTTCTGCGAATTTTACCATGTACTCGCTTTCTTTTATTATTCAAATATTTTGTATCGAATTATGATGTAATCCGTATTATTGACGTATATTATTTTAGAGGTTGCAACCGGTGTTTGAACGTAAATGAATGTTAGTTCAGATTGAGTCATTTAAAGCAATATCTCGTACTATCGATTGTAAGCGTTGACTCTGATAAATTTATGTTTCGTTATCACATTGTTATATCGTTGAATCACTCGTGCTCGTCAGTTCTCGTGTTAATGATTCGAATTAATTGACACATACAAATGTAAATCGGGAACAATCTACTGCTCGCATTAAAATAATGACAATGACCTCATTCACATTCCAAATATTCAATTTCAATTTTCATTTGTAACGAAAATTTTTGCAAGTAATACTCTAATCTGATCTCAACAAAAATATATAAGGTTGGTATGTATTAATTAAATTTTTTCGCCCGCAGATCAAGAAGTCCCAGTATTGGTCACTCGAGTTGACGTTAATGAGATAAGAATCATGACAAAGCGGAGCTTGTGCACGGGGCGGTTTTTGACGATGCACAAACGACGGAAAAAGCGTCTCCTCACCAGATCGCTACGCATGGGAGCCGCACTTCTCGACGACCTGCAATTCGGACAAGTGCAGGCAAGTGGACTACTGACTGACGCATAATGCCGCTCTTATATAATTGTTAACGTAAGTCGTAAAACATCGTTTAAAATATGCAAGCTGAAGTGTTAGCGACGAATCATAGCATAGCGTTATCGAATACTATCATGTGTAGCTTGCGAGTTTACAAAATTTGTGTTACTGTATTACAAACATATAATATTTTTCTCGTAAAGTTTGGGTATTATTTCGTGTTGTCAAAAAGGAAAACATTATGTCGTCATGGTCATATTGTCCTTCGCGACATTGCGTCGCTTTGACACCCGTTACAAATTTAAATGTCATTTGTTTGTATTCACGACGCACCCGCACGCCCTATCGTTTATATGTATGTATGTGCATGTGATGTTGACGATCTCGCGTTATAAGTAGTCCGCGCAAGGACGCTACGCTTCGAGAGAATTTAACTCTTTACGATTATCCGCCAACGTCTCACGCACATATATTAAAAAACCCTGAATCACAACAAACATAATCGTGTTATTCCACTTCAACAATAGAATTAGTTAAAGTAATCTCTGTATAGAAATCTTCTATGAAAAAGTTTTAGTAGGAATTTCTATAACATAATAATGAAATAACTATTTTCGTTTTGGTACGTATCGTTCGTATGAAATACAAAAGAAATCTTAAAACCGTATGACATATTTATTTGCTCATCCAAAGCCGAAACTTGTGAACGATACAAATGGTTTATCTAAATCAAGCGTTACATTTAGCTTATTTTCATAACAATATAGCGACTACAAACAGTATTAATAATGTTCTTGTCGATGTTATGTTTATTGATGAATGGTACGTAGTTATGTGGAAGGAATTATTTTTATTTCTGCGATGAATTTTAACACGTTCTATAGCTCTTATTTTAACCATACAATATATTTTATTTTTTACTAAGTATATAAAGATTTTTGTTATTTAAAAATGTGTTAGAATTAATTATTAATATTGTTTATTATATATATATATATATATATATATAAGTTATCTGTATATTTTATTTAAATTTGGTAAATCTTTGCGAATAAAGGCTTTGCGAATTTTTAAAATGTAACAGTTATGATCATATTATTTTTAGTTTTAATTACTAAAGTAAACAATATTAATGACATGTTGCTTCTTTACAGTGCATCCTCAAACAGTCAGTGACGTGGAAGTTCAATGCCTTTGCGTTAGAAAACGTCTCCGGTGGTAATAATACTTTTTTTTTCTTTTGAATTATTATTGTATGTACTAACCGAGTTTTAAATGAAAAACTATCTGTGCAATCAGCACGTGTCTGTGTTTCTACGTTTGTTCACGTAACGGCAATAGATCGGAAAATAATAAATGATACTTTTGTAACAATATTTAGTAATTTGATCAAGATTTATTATGAATCTTCAGAACTGAAGAACTGATGTACTTTAAAATTACAGCATATTGTCCGCGATTATGTTTAGTGCGGCTTAGTGTTACTTATTGTTTACTTGTGGGTAGAGATTGGTTATGAATTTTGTTTACAAACAAAATAAATTATTAATACAGCGAAAATTTAACAGATCAGATGCAATTAATTCTTCTGAAATTAATTACAAACCACATTTAAACATATTATTTTGGTGTCGTATAAAATCTAATTTAAATGTAAACAATTTCAATACAGTTAATAAAATACGGTATTTAAATAATATTGTATCAATATAATTTGGTAAAATCACAAATACTCGTAATATTCGATTGAAGTTATTCGACACATACTGGTTTTCTTTCTTACTCCGATCACGTAATATACATATATATACAGGGTGACTGGCTAGATACTATCCATATTTAAGGAGAATACTCGGTACATGATTCTCATTCGAATTATGTAAAAATATAACATAAATATTAATAAGCTTCTAAGTAAAGTTGCCCAACAGTTATCTAATTATTTACGCGTCGTCTGGACACACTAGTTTCCACGCGGTAGTTTACTTACGTCCAAACACCGCCAAATGTTAACAGGGTTGGCGGATAATTCCCTACCATAAGTAACGATCGTTATCTTGTCTATGATAACAACAGTGATCGACGGCTGTACGTGCTCTCCGAGGCACGGCAGGGACCCACAAGGACGTACACCCAGACCGGAAAAAAATTTTTGTACAAATATCTGTCCCGAGCACGATTCGAACCCGCGACCACCAGCGCGTGGCGTTGCAGTTGAGGCAACTACTCGCACCACTACACCAGAACGTCGCGTGTCGTGTTTTCATTTAATGATAATTTATTAATTTAAATATTTTTTAAATGTAATTTTTAATAGTGTTTTAATATAAAAGTGTAAAATTTTCCTAAAAATTTTTAGGTAATAATCAATTTTTTATTTTGCAAATCGCAAGATCATACATAGAAAAATATCAAATTTGATAGAATATATATTTTTTTATACGTTGAAAAATGATAGTTACTTTTGAAAATATTTAAAAAAAAAAAAACAACAAAATACAACAAAAATAAACTTTGCCATTTGTTGAACAGCTAACTGTTGTTTATTAAATAAAAGCAAGCAATAATAGCATCAAGCCATCTAACGACCAGTAGCCAAAACAATTAATTGATTATAGGCATGGTAATCACCGAACTTTCCAGACAAAATAAATAATTTACTTTAAATATTACTTACGAATGGAAAGATATGTTTATTCCATTTGATTTTGATGTGATGAGCAACAAATTCGTTGACTAGGTAAATAATGTAAACTTTGAACAAAAGTAAATATGAACTGTTTACCTATCTTGGTATTTCCGGCGTATTTAAAATGGAATCATACTTATTTACAACGATTTTCAATCATTGAACTACCTATTTATCTACATAACTACACTAACACACACACAGTCACTTTTAACAGTTTCGAAAGCAATGGTGATTCTGCATTTTTGTATTGATAAGCCATACCTAATTACTAATGACAGATTACACTAACACACGACAGATTAGGTATACGCGTATGATCGATCGCTAGGCACGCAGGAGCCGGGAAGACACGCGCGTGCGCGCCATGCCAAGGCTTACGCCTCACTGACCTAGTGACCTACTAGCGGAATTCTTCGAGCGAATTAGTGGGAATTAGGCCGGCTTCAAACATCCGAATGTCTCTCTGAATTCCTATTATTAATTCAGAAAGCCCGGAATTCCATACAATGTCAGTATTCTCCACATACATTATGATTTTTATTAATATTATGAAAATATTACAGCATATTATTTATTAATTATTATTATTTATTAGTATATTATTTATTATTTTTACATAATATTTATTCCACGTGAATTACATTATTTTAAATTAATAAATTAGTATTTTTAAGAAACTTTTAAAAACGATAGCCAAAAAGTAAGTAAATGAAATTTTTGAACGCAATATTAAACGCCTGCGGCTGGCCTTAGCCGCGGGGCGGGTGTGCGGGTGCTAGCGGCACAGTACAACACCACGTCGCGCGCGCCGCCGGCATGACTGGAAATATACCTACACCGCCTCATTTGTTTTGAATTGAAATATATGAGAATTTGGTCAAAAATTAAGTACCTATTTGTTTCACATAATTCGAATGAAAATCATGTACCGAGTATTCTCCTTAAATATGGATAGTAATTTACCAGTCAACCTGTATATATGTATATAGATATATATATATATGTTCAATAACTTGTTGCAGTTTCTAGGCAGTGACATAATCCAGTTCCTGTAGAAATCTTGAGATTTTTGATCAAAAAAATGCGACAAGTAGTTTTGACGGTCCTCTCTTGATGTTAACCGAACAATACCTACCCAAAAAATTCTGACGAGACCGAAACAGGTAAAAATCTGAGTAAATGCATTAAAACTTCCCAACCAAGCTCTCTCAATTTTTGATTTGTGGCCAAAGATGCTTGTAGTATAACGTTATCATGATGAAAAACCACTCCTTTTCTGTTAAAAAATTCTAGCCGTTTCGTCTCAATTTCTTGCTTGAGTCTCATTAGTTGTTGGCAGTAGAGATCCGAATCAATGGTTTTGCCCTTCGGTAAAAGCTCATAATGAACGATGCCCTTCCAATCCCACCATACACACAGCATCACCTTATTGCACGTTAATTCGGGTTTCGCTGCAGTCTGTGGAGCTTGACTACACTTCGACCATGATATTCTTCGCATGTTCTTGTAGATGATCCACTTTTAATCACCAGTGATAAATGTTTTCAATAATGGTTCAGTTTCATTACGTTTCAATAGAGAATTGCGAATGAGTACACGATTCATTAGGTTTCTTTTAGGGAGTTCATGTGGCACCTAAATATCGAGCTATTTTTAATGGGTTTTTAAAAAAAATCCAGAATTTTTCAAATGGGTTATAACTGTTTTTTGGTCAGTACTCAGTTTCTCGGCTATATCGTAACTATTGATGTTGATCTTGCTCCACTTTTTCAAAAATCACATCAACTTTATCCGTACGAAGGCAACCAGAGCGAGCTACATCTTTGACATCAAATCTCCCAGACTGAAAACACTTGAATCAAATTTGTGCTACTGCTACTGACACTGTATTAAGTCCATAAACGTCACAACTGTTTTTCAGCGGCTTGAGTCGCATTTTCCCTTTTTTGTAATAATACTTCAGAATGAATCGAACTTCATCTTAAGATTCACTCATTTTGACGTACAGATAAACAATTGAAAAATGTCGGCAATAGTATATTACGTTACTAGGGAGGAAAGTGTTATATATTTCGTCCCCGAGCCGAAGGCGAGAGAAATAAAATTCGGGGCTGCGATGTAACACTTCCCTCCCGTGTAACGTAGGTATAGTTTTTTATAACGCTAGGATCGAAAATTCGGTTGTAATTAAAATAGATAAAATAGTAATTATTAGGATTTTAAATTAATTTATTCATACATTTGGGGGCGTCCATAAATTACGTGAGGTGTTTTTTTTTTTTAATTTCTGTCCCTCCCTTCCTCCTAGTGAGATGTCGTGAGATTTTATTCAACCCCCTCCCCCATCCCCCAATCTCACGTGAGATTTTTCAAAATGTGGGTTTCTTAAATATGTAAACGTGTTAGATTGTTATTGTAAAAAGAAAAAAAAAATTGCAGTTTGAAACCAAAGGATGAGCTGTCATAACTTTGACAAATAATAAGTGACATTTTTTGTAGAGCGTAAAATTTCCTACAAATATATAATAATACTAGCGGCTCGCCCCGGCTTCGCACGGGTATTTAACTAAAATTTCAAAAATTATAAATTCAGATTAAATTGAGCTATTTGGTATAAAACAAATATGGTGGTTTGACAGTCTGTAGTAATGTTTAACGTCACATAAGCATGTACAATCTGGATAATGGACTAAAATAGTATATATTTTTTTGTTTAATCTAAAAAAAAATTGCGTGATATTTGCCTCTCTCCAAAGTAAAATTAGATGAGATTTGACTCGACCCCTCTCCCCTTTAAACATCTCACGTAATTTGTGGACGCCCCCTTTGATATTCTCGTTGATGTCGCGTATCCTAGCAACGCGTTGTTATAACATCAGTATAAACATATGAAATAAATTCATTAAGTGAAAAATAAGATGAAATAATGAAAATGAAAAATAAGATGAAAAATAATAAGAGATTAGTGTTATTCTGTGTCACATACGAATTATTACAAGGAAATTGTGAGATTAAACTATGCGATCTGTCATAACTTTGACAAATAATAAGTGACATTTTTTGTAGAGCGTAAAATTTCCTACAAATATATAATAATACTAGCGGCCCGCCCCGGCTTCGCACGGGTATTTAACTAAAATTTCAAAAATTATAAAATTATATTTTTTATCACTTACACCTGCGTCGATACTGGAAAATATTTTATAATAGACGGATTAAGTTGTCAAACATGTGTCAAAATAGAATGTAATTTAAATCAAAAGCACTAAGGAGTATTGATATCAACTACAAAGCAAATAAGATTGTACCTCCTTTTAGCCCCGTTAGGGGATGAATTTGGATAAAATACAAAACACCAATTGGACCAAGGAATCACGTTGTCCCATACAAACTTTACCCCTTTTTACCCCCTTAGGGGTAGAATTTCGTAAAATCCGTTCTTAGCTGATCTCTACTTGGCTAAAGGAATATTTTTACCAAATTTCAAGTCTCTAGGTCTTATGGTTCCAGAGATATCGTGATAAGTGAGTGAGTGAGTGACCTTTCGCTTTTATATATTAAGCTTTTTTTAGCCCGCGACTTCGTCTGCGTAGAAGTCGAAAATGGTTATAATAGGATTTTGTTTGTTTTTTTTTTTTTTAGCGTTATTAATTTTGTTATAACATTTAAATTATTATGTTAAAATATTTGAATACTTATAAAATATAACAATCTTTATTATAGTAAATACATAAGTACTCATATACACTCATACATTATATTATTATCCAGTTCCAGGAAATCCCCATTTCCTATTTTAAGCAACAGGTCTGAGAACAGTCCGGCAGTAACATCTCCCCTTAGATGGATTCTAATTTCTAATATTTATGGTAAGGCTCAGTTTCGTCACTGCAGGCCACAAATACTTCAGTACTGTACTGTATTGTATCAGCCTGTAAACAGCCCACTGCTGAGTAAAGGCTTTTTTTCCATATTAGAAATAGCATAGAATTTCGTAAAATCCGTTCTTAGCTGACCTCTACTCGGAAAAAGGAATATTTCTACCACATTTCAAGTCTTTAGGCCTTATAGTTCCAGAGATATCGTGATGAGTGACTATATCTATAGAAATTCTCCTATATATATATATATATATATATATATATATATATATATATACATAATATATATATATATATATATATATATATATATATATATATATATATATATATACATATATATATATATATATATTATGTCTAGATATTTAAAAAATTCTAAGTTTTATTTTTCATATTTCCAAACTTTAGACGAAGACTTGAAAGAATTTTTCAAAATTTTTATTATTTTATGAGTTATAGCTATTTTTGTGACGCAGCATCTGCTTCGATCCGACCGGAACAAATGAACGATAAAATTATTTATATAACAATTCTTTCTCCACGAAAGAACTTTGGAGAATGAGAATTTTGAAGTAGAGGAAGATTGCTTGTATGAAGGAGGAATCGCCGATTAAAAATATGTATTCTATGAGTAAAATTGTCGAAAACTTATCTCAAAACTTTATACGCGTTTTTCGAGTTCGTGTGCACTATAGCTCAAGTTCTAATTAACCGATTTCTTTGAAATTTTCTGTGAATATTCTTAATATCAAGTACGATCAAATCAAAATTTTAAAATTTACTATTTTAAAAATTCGGAATTTATAAAAAAAAAAACAAAAAAAAAAAGATTTGTTTTATACGTTCAAGGGTCATGTTATCGCGGCTTCTATACTAATTAAAAATCGGTTTTTTTTTTTTAAATTCATGCACTAGAATAAAATACCCCATGAAAATTATTATTTTTGGCTACTTATTGCGGTTTAATGAAATGAGATGTAATGATTAGCTAGTATAAGATTCAAACCCGTCTGAATTACACGACGTAACAAGATTATTGGCACCGAAAATATGGTCTTTTTTTTATAGTCATTTTTTCAGTAAAAATTGCACAGATCTTTTCTATTCTTTAATTTTAGACTGATCTCGTTCTACCTACTCGTTGCGTTTAATCATTTAAAAATTTTATAGAGTAGAGTTTTCTTTATTAAATATTATTAAACTTAATCAATCAGTAACTAAACTTAAGCCAAATTCGACATGGAATGTTTACCAATAAACCGTTGCTTAGCAACCAACCATAGGCAGATGCCAACAGCCTGTTGGAAAATAATAATAATAATATTTTTTAATATTTATACACAGTAGTACAAGCAGTTTCATAAAACTTGAAATAAATAAGTCAAAGAGTTAGATATATTTATATATTATTTATAATCATGTGTTATAGATGTAAAATTTATTTATTAATGTGGGTATAACTAATTTCCTACTGAATGATTTTTAAATATTTTCATAAATATGTATATGCCTATATTAAAAATAGCTACACTATCCCTGAATAGCATTTAAAATAAAACAAAATTAGTTTTAAATGGATTTATTACGATAAAAAATCTGTGTTCAGATACTCATTCTCTTTTATTATTTTACTTTACTTACGTTGAATAAACATAATAATTATAATATTTAAAGTTGTGTACAAAAATCGATAACAATTTACCTTCAATAATATAACGACTGATCAAAAAAAGACCAAATGTTGCTTATCTGCGAAATTTTCCTGTCAGTGCTAAAATTCAGGGTTGTTATATGTATATTAGTAATAAAAATTTTGTTAATTTTTGTTATAAGCTTATTTTCATGTATATTACGTATTTGGCGGTTAAGTTCTAGGAAACAATGTTAAAGTAAAATTATTAATGCATAACTAGGAAATTGGTGATAAATTACAATTTTTTATTACTAAAAGTATGCCAACCCTATACACGTTGACTTTTGGTTTGTTTACAAAAATTCCAAATCGAATTTGGCTGAAGTATAATTTATAAATTTTTCCATATATTTCTAGAGATACTAACTAAACGTTCCTCATAAATTCATCAAATTAATCAATATGATCAGTCGCCATCCTAATAATTAAGACCACTTACAAATAATCGAAGCTAATTGGTAAGACATTGGGTAATAAAAGAGATATTATGTACATATATTGACTATGAACAGGTTAGGATAGATTCACTTAATGAGTACAACGTAAAGCTTTATGCTTTAAGTTTTTGAGATAATGAATTATTTTAAATTATTATTTAACAATTTTTCAAAGTGACACAATCATTTTGTTCTATGTGTATTTCAGTATTCACGCGTAGTGAGTAAAAATTTAAAGGAGATGGGAACTTTTGGGCCAAAATGTAAGTAAAGATATGGTTTAAAAAATTGGTCAAAATTTTTTATCTTAAAATATAAAAAAAATCTGCTTAATTCTGAATCTGGAAACGGAGAAAAATGAGAAAGATTGTTTTCATCAAATTAATTGGGTATCGGTGCAACTTAAATCGATTACAGAATTAAAAAAGAAAGGTTTCCACTAGTTAATTAACTCAAAGTATTTAGATGCACAATTGAAGTTGTAAACAATAAAGTTCATTTAAATAAAGTTACATTAATAGCGAAAGTATCATTTAATATTTGATAATAATATCGATTTCGTATCTATTTAAAATAAATCATATTTTTAGTGACAGCTTTAACAACTGACTGACATTGATACTAGCCGTTTATTTTTTACCTACATTTCCTAGATGACAATTATTATATACTCTTTGATGACAATTTAATACAGAATAGAAGAAGAATAAAGTATGAAATACAATCAAAGGTTTTTTATTTATTCTGAACGATATTTATTAGTGTTTCAAGTTACTGAAATTTGTAATGAGTTTTCAAACATTCTTTACTAAATATAAAAAACATTAGTGCTTTAAGAACTTAGTGATCGAGTTTTTAAATAGACATTGTAACATAAAATAAAGAAAATAAAATAAAATAGAGAAAGAAGAGAATTTTCAGCGAGGGATCCATAAGCCTAAATGCATTCATTGATACAATTTTCATTTCATAACATTTTGGCCCAAGAATGTATGGAATCGTATCCTTGCTTGTACTTTAATAAAAAATTGCGTCAATTTTATTTTATTTTTTATCTAGCCAGCTGCTAACATCATGTAGGTACATCTTACCGTGTAAGGTAGACGAAAAATTTTTCAGAGAATTTCGTTCTGATTTATAATAATTTCTCAACACTCTCTCTCACAAACTATTTCTAGATATAAAAAAATATTTTTTTACTGTGACACTGTTAATTGCTTATATTATAACCCATGCTAGAGGAAATTTATTTTTCTTTTTTTGCTTAAAATATATATAATATAATATATATAATATAATTTATTTCGTTTTAACTTATTGTTATGATCTAATGAAAATAAAAAATATTTTTTTCAAAACTTCAGGGTTGGAGGAAGGAATTCCCTAAAATCCTGAATGATATTTGCTGAACATGGGATCAAGTGTCCCCACAAACCAAAAAAATATAGACGAATATAGCGTAGGTACATATAAAAAATACAAGCAGACGAAAATAAAAATTCCTCTTTTTTTAAAGTCTGTTAATACATTAAGTGCAGCGAGTTGTTGCCTATGCCTATTTTATTATCATTTTAATGAAGCTTATTACTTGTGCGGAAATAATAAGACAATTATAATTAATTTTCATAATCTATACCTACTAACCATGCATGTAATTAAATCGATTTGATATCGATGCCTAAATAGGTAGGACATAAATATATTTGTCATAATTATTACGAGTATTTATAGAATCTATCATTCTGACATAGTTAAACTTTTTTAAATACTCTTTATTGTATACCAAAACAGAAATATTAAATAGAAAAAATATCGCTACATATAACAAGGTATTGTATAAAAGATGAAAAGTGATTTCTTCCAGGCAACCGAGGGGCAGAGGAAATGTTCTTGTATCGACATAGGCATACCAAATATAATATAAACCTTTGTAGTAAAATATAATAACAAATACATATACATACGTACACAAACACATACATACAAACATGCATACATATGAACATACATATTCACATACATAAATAAAAAGTAAGAGTTTGTACACGTCTAATATGCAAAGGTAAGGAATTACAAAGGCGAGAAGCTTGAATTGTGAAAGATTTTGTATAAAAGGAAGAATAGTGAGAAGACATTTCAAGGAGCAAATTATCATCGGAATGAAGACAGCGCTTATGGGAATCGCTAAGGAATATAAATCGTTCCTTTAGGTAGAGTGGTGTAACAGGATTAAACAGAAAAAAGTAGATTTAGAATGTGAGTATTCCTGCGAAGGTGAATTGGTAGCCACTTGAGTTTTTTACGGAATGCAGAAATATGATAATATTTGCAAAGTCCAATTATGAATCGTATACATAAATTTTGGATGCGCTTAAGTTTATTAAGCTGCTTCTAAGTAATGTCAAGATAGCATGTATCAGCATAATAAAAAAGTGGTAAGAGAAGACTATGTGCACGAGCAATTTTAATAGGAATAGGAAGTAAATTACGTAGCCTGCGGAGTGAACCAGCCGAAGCAAAAACATTGCGACTAACCTATATCTGCGGGCCCCATGAAAGATGTTGATCGAACTCCTAGATTGTTCATATTTTCACTATACGGAATTTCAAATCCATTAAAAGTTTAAGGAGGTATTTGAGATGTATTTATACGGCTAACTAATTTGGAACTTCCTATAATTATATATACCTGTTGATCCCGAACCGCTCTCTAGCCACTAGGAATGCATCATGACGAACCTTATTTAAGAATTGTGACTGCGTGAAACCTTTTATTAGGCTTATTTCGCACCTAGTCCACTTTTGGCGGTCAATAACTCGGCTCAAAAATTCAACTCGCCATTGAAATATTGTGATAGTAGACAAGACAAAACTTTTAAAGTTACTAAAGTCAGCGATTAATGAGGTGCTAGTCACCGGAGTAGAATTCTTGTGCAAATATTGATGGAATTCATTAATTTGAGCATTGAATATTTCTGTCATTGTTTCTATATAATATGTTCTTTAATGAATCCATATTATAAAAATATTTTATTGAAGTGACTTGCAGTGAAAGGAATTACTTGTTGGTAGATGGCAGTGTTGCGAATAACTATGCACCGACCAGGATGGTGATGGGCAGCAGCATCATCATATCCTGGATAACATATTGCGCTTGCCAACACGCATGTCAAGCGTGGCGAGATTTGGCAAATCCCCCAAATGACAGTACGAAATGAGCCCAGGCCCTCAGTCCCCGGTGGTCCTACTATTCCCAGCTACGGCAGCGGCTCGGCTCGGCAACCATCAGTCCCAAGGAGGCGTCAGGTTTATTGTCCGCAGGTGTGTCGAACAGAGTTGCGTACCTTATTCTCAGAGTGTCTAAGAGATACTCGCTGAAGGTCATAAAAGTATACGCACCGACCTCGTCACACACCGATAAAGAAGTAGAGGCTATGTATGAGAACATCTGTAGTATGGCGTACACACGAGCAAAACCTACTTAAATATTAATGTCATAGGGGTCATTTTAACGCGAAGATAGGCAAAGACGAGACGATGACGACAGACGTTAATCAATAATACGAGTTCTCAGTTAGAGAGTGGGGCAATTTGAATATGGATAGCGAAACCCCAGAGGTCAGAGGCTAAACGATTTTCTAGAAAAGGAGGGACCCTATAGACACCTGAGGCCGAAAACCTGGAACTGAAGCGTGTTGGTGTTCACATCAAAAAGGGCGATAACACCTTGTTGAAGAATTACAGGCCCATTTCGCTTCTGAGCCACGTTCATAAGCTGTTCTCTAGAGTCATTACGAATCGTCTGACGGGCAAGTTTGATGACTTCCAGCCTCCCGAACAAGCCGGTTTCCGAAAAGGCTATAGTACCATAGACTACATTTATACGCTGCGACAGATTATACAAAAGACCGAGGAGTATAATCGACCATTATGCTTGGCGTTTGTGGATTATGAGAAAGCCTTCGAATCGATCGAAACTTGGGCGGTGCTGCAGTCTCTCCAGCGTTGCCGTATTGACTACCGGTATATCAAAGTGTTGCAGGGCTTGTACAGTAACGCTAATATGTCGATTCGAGTACAGGAGCATAGCGCGAAAGCGATTCCAATGCAGCGATGCTTGAGACAGGGAGATGTCATCTCTCCGAAATTGTTTACCACAGCATTGAAAGACGCTTTCAAGCTTCTGGAATGGAAAGGATTCGGCATCAACATAAACGGCGAGTACATCACTCATCTCTGATTTGCCGACGATATCGTGCTTAAGGCAGAATCCCTGAAAGACCTCAGCATTATGTTCAGTGACCTCGATGAAGTTTCTCGACGGGTGGGCTTTAAAATAAATATGGGCAAGACGAAAATCATGTCGCATGTCCATGTCGTGCCCACCCCGATATAGGTTGGAAATTCAACTCTCGAAGTTGTTGACGAGTTCATCTACTTAGGACAAAATGTCTAACTTGGTAGGTCCAACTTCGAGAAAGAGGTCAATCGTCGAATTCAGCTAGGATGGGCAGCGATCGAGAAGTTAAAAACATGTTTTCATCCGTCATACTTCAGTGCCTGAAGTTGAAAGTCTTCAACCGATGTATGTTACCAGTGATGGCATATAGATCTGAGACGTGGTCTTGGTATTTCTCTGCGAGATCAAATCAGAAATGATAAGATCCGCAGACGAACGAAGGTTGCCGACATAGCCCAATGGATTGCACGCTGAAATGGCAATGGGCAGGGCACATAGCTCGTAAAACTGGCGGCCGATGGAGCAGAAACGTTCTGGAGTGGAGACCACGTACCAGCAAGCGCAGCAACGGACGGCCGTCAACGAGATAGACAGACGACTTGAAGAGAGTCGCCGGAAGCCGTTGCATGGAGGCTGCTGTGAACCGTTCGTTCTGGAGGTCGATAGGCAGGCCTACGTTCAGCAGTGGACATCCAATGGCTGATATAAACTAACGATGGCGGTGTTTAGATATCACATATATTCATAAAATTGAATTGACGAAGATAACTTTTTTTTAACAATAAAAACTCTTAACAGGAGTTTTTATTGTTAAAAACTACTTTGCTCAAATGATTTATAATGGCATTTTATGTTCAAACTACACGTTAGAAAAGTAAAGCTATATTATTATAAAATATTAAATGAAAATGAAAGTTATTCTATAAAAATAACTTTTAATTAAAACAGTCTTGTCCATGTTGCGATTACGTCACTTGTTTAAAGTCATATTGTCTTTTTTTTTAAGAATTTCAAAGGTTTTTATTATTTTATGCAATGTTGATATATTCTTTAATAAAAAATATTCTTTCAATAGGATTTTCACTTTGATAACTAAATATGTAGTAGGTAATTGAATCAGCAATTAATTTTGCTTGTTCCCTCATTGCCCTCTGATATGGTTTGCTAGCAACATGGATGCAAGCTGTTTTTATAATTCTCAAGAGGTAGCTTCTTTAGATAGACTTATGTTATTGTATTTATGTGATTTGTATAAAAAAAAATATTTAAATAACTTCCTCGAAGGTTCATCGAAAACGTTGAAAACGGTCTATCGCGAAGTAAAAACTAATAATCATCACACAAAACGTTGGTGTACTAATTTGTGTCAAATTGACTTAGCTATATAAAAGCTATACAACGAAGAATTGAATTGAGGCCTGTAGGTTATAAAACATGAAACACAAACGTCGAAAACTTAAGCAAACTACGATATTGAAACTTATATTGCGACACACGTTTAGTTAATACATTTGTAGAATTACCTATATCTTTGAGATCAAATTGTGTTCAAAAAGCAATAAAACACGAATTAAATAAAACGCCAACAAGTGATCATAATATATATTGAGAGCAGAAATATTCTTACAGGAAGCCTTTTTTTATGTTTAGTACTTTTTACAGCATTTACTTATGTATGATCATGATAACGATGATCAATACTCCCTGTGTGATAATTTGTTAATAAACAGTTTTTGTGTGACAATAATATCGTCTTATATCTTCGAATTTTTTTTATATATCAGAAACAGATCGTGGAATCCGTACACAATTGCACAAGCGCGGTCAGGGTTTTAGATTGGATTTCACTTATCTAGAAAATACCAATAACTCTTTTAAAGGTACTCAAATTATATTTATCGCAGGAAACACGGATGCTGAAGTGGTTCTTATTAGAAAATTGTGTAATAAACGCTTCGTGCGAGAGAGTTGGATATCAACCATATAAGGATACCGCTGCTTACTCAGTAACAAGTCCATGAAATTAAGCATACTCAAAGTATATCATGTATGAATTGATAGCAAGCATAACAGGCATATCACTAGAATTTAGTATGGCATACTGATGTTTGTCATATACATACGTCTCAAGGTAACGACAACGCTCTATGTTAACATGAATTTGAGCCTAAATTAATATTAGCCTTTGTTCGCATAAAGTGCCGTTTTACTTTGATCAGAAGACTGAGTTACTTAGCAATTGTTTTTGCTTGAGTTGATGCACTTTTGAAAATGAGATTGAACGAAATATCGATCCCCAAGAGCTCAATGTGATCGCTAATCGGAACGGATACACTTTGGAAAGTGAGAGCCTTTGTAGTGAACAAATATTCCTGCGTCTTCCAACTTACATATAAACGTCTTATTTTACACAACCAAATGCCTTAAATTAATCACAAAATACAGGAATACCATTCTATGATTTTTTACAAACTTCAAACCGATAGCGCCTATATATATTTTTGCTATTATGACTTTTTTGGATTCAATAGTTAATCGATTATTGATTGAAATTTATGAATAACAAAACGCAATATCGGACCCCCAAGTATTAATGATATGTAAACTCCACGACTTGGCGGAGGCACTGCCGTGCTTCCAGATTATTTCATTTTTGCCTTTCCTTTTTTTTTACTTCTAGATGGCCTAGCCGTATACGAATCTCTAACAAATTCAGAAAAAATCATACATAGACCCCTAAGTATACTGACGTAAAAAAAAATTTTGATCTTCAAAAGTAGCAGGAAATATTCACTTAAAAGAATAAAATTATATCCTAGCTGAGCTATGAGGATCAAGATTAACGATCTTATGATATAAAAGGCATTGTTAGAAGATTGTTTTTGAGAAACGCAATATCTATAGACAATCAAAAATCGGATAGGTTTATTGATAGATATTACTAGATACTAAGATAAAAGAAGTATTTTTTGTCAGTATATTTTTTTCTTAAGTTTTTCGTTTTATCCGTAACTATGAAGTAATAAAAAGTAGATAAATGACACTTCCATGTCCAAATGTCTTATTTTAGAAATAATATTTTCATAGCGAATAACGAAATATTTTCACTTATTTTTCGCTTTAAAATACATGTTGAAGTTTTTAAAAACAAAAAAAAAGTAGGTATACGCAATCACGTACAATTATAAATGGACGACAAAATGTCAGAAAGCTATAAAAAAAAAAACAATAGAAGCCTTGTTACGTGTAAGCTTTCTAAGTCAAGCACCAGTTTAACATGTAATGTATGTGTATAATTAACAATTTTTAAACGTTGAAACCGAGAAACGGTACTACATGTCGAAATCACTTTTTTGTTGATATTCTCGTATTTAAAATCTTTCTCAACTACTCGTACACAGATAGTACTATCCTAAATTATACAATAATAGAGATTTTTTTTTGCAAAGTAGATAGATCACTTTAATCTAGTGGAAATTCGAAATATCTTTTCTTTCAGTTGGTTTTATAAGATTTTTTTTATCGTTATTTTACTAATCATATTTAGGTTTATGATGTTGGTGTCCATGGGACTATAATTGATTTTAAACAACAATTTTTACTTTAGTAATATTTAGATTTTGTTATTAATTATCACGTAGAAGTTCGATATGATAATTACAAATACAAATGGTTGTTCAAACGAACCCTCCATTTCACTGGAATTGCATATTTCGACAGGAATTGTAATCAACATATTTACCACATCTCTCTGGTAGAGGAGCGTAATTCACTGCAAACAAATTTGAATTTGATTGTTTTTATTGCCATAAATTATCATTTATTTTGTTTTAGCTGATAAAAACTAAGTAAAATAGTTAAACATTTCCTCAAATAGTGGTTTTCAAACAGACAGAGTAATATTTCATATATTACTCAGTCTAAATAAAATTTTCACCGGTGGGAGGGATGCGCTGTGCCGCGCTCCCGGCTGCATGGGTACCACCATCTTGCTTATTTCTCCCGTGAAACAGCCTTGCTGTGTTTCGGAGAGAAGGGCAAGACAGGCAGTGTAATTACTGGCACCGAGACTAACACCTTATGTCTCTGGATAGGCAACACATAAATGAGTTGCCTGGGCTAGTTCCAGGTAAACTGGTTTATGTTCATGGGCGACGTCAACCACTTACCATCAGGTGGAACGTCTGCCAGTTTGCCTATCCAACTAACATTTAAAAAAAAAAAAAAAAAAAAAAAAAAAAATTAATTTCAATTATTAAGGGCGACTAAGGCCACGGTGTTGCGAACAACTGTGCATCGTCCGGGATGGTGACGGGCAACAGCATCATCATATCATAACATAACACACTGCGCTCGCCAACGAAACGAAATCGAAACGCCGGCGAATATTAGCATATCCCCCCATATGATAAGCAAAAAAGAGCCCAGGCCCCCAGTCCCCGATGGCCTTAGTATTTTCGCCTACGGCAGCAGCCTGGGTAAAGGTAGGGCAGGGGATGCAAAGATTCTCCGGGTGAGTCCTGGCCCTGGTGGTACAACATTTAAACTTTCAGATCTGATGAAAAGATTGTTGATCTGGAAGAGGAAATGAACAGGTTACATTGGTATATATTGGATCTATCTGAAGTCCGAAGAGAGGGAGAGGACACGATAACCCTGGAATCCGATAACTTGTTCAACTACCGGGATGGCGACCATCAGTCCCAAAGAGGTGTCGGGTTTATTGTCCGCAGCTCCCTCGTTGGCAAAATTGTGACGATTGGAAGTGTGTCGAACAGGGTTGTATACCTCATACTCAGAGTATCTAAGAGATAGAAAGAGATTCATACAGGTATACGCACTGACCTCGGTACACCCGAATGAAGAAGTAGGGGCTATGTATGAGAACATCAGTAGAGCCATACATTTGAATAAAACCTATTTCGATGTTGTCATGGGAGACTTTAACGCGAAGATAGGCAAAAGACTAGACGATGAGCTAAGCGTGGAGAAATTTGGATATGGAGAGCGAAACCCCAGGGGTCAGAGTCTGTTTCATTTTCTGGAGAAGGAGGGACTTTTTATGATGAACTCTTTCTTCCAGAAGCCGCCTCATAATAAATGAACCTGGATGAGCCCTGACGGTTCCACTAGGAATGAAATAGGCTTCATCATAGCCACCAGACGACAGATAGTCAATGACGTCTCCGTGATCCATAGGGTGAAAAGCGGGAGTGATCAGCTTTTGTTTAGAGGCACATTGAATATGAGTGATTAACTGGAACGGTCTCGCCTGATAGAGTCTATACTCCGAACATCTAACGCACATATCCAAGACCCCGAGAGCTTTCAGCTCGAATTATCAAATCATTTCGATTGCCTTAAGATTGCGTTTCTGTGAACGATATAAACAACAGGTTGGTGAACACTGTCCATACAGTTGTGAGACCCGGCCGCAAAAGCGGATCCTGAAAGCTCCCTGACCAAACTCAAAATCTTATGAAAGAACGACGCTTATTAAACCTGCAGTCCTCTGGTAATGCTGAAGCATATAAGCGGCTCAACAGACGGATATGGAAATCTCTGAGACATGATATACGTGTCTTTAATACAAAACGTATTAAAACTTAATCTATCGTAAAGAGCGGAATCGGTGCTTCAGAGTGTTTTCAAGGGATTCGTCGGTTGGTCAAAGCCAGTTGTCGCAGCTGAAAACAGAGGATGGAGCTATAGCGTCGACTAGAGTCGAGGTATTGAGGGAGATCAGTTCTATACCTTGGTCAACCAACCTCTTCGTGGCTCAGCTGAAGATCCAAGAGCCGAGCTTACCCGACATTATTCCGAAGATATCCGGACATCAGCTTTGACGAGACTGGTACGGCTCTGAGACATCTAAAAAACAATAAGGTACCAGGCGAGGACCGTATTACGTCAGAGCTTCTGAAAGCGGGTGGAACACTGGTACCTAAAGTCCTTTAGAGGCTCTTTAATGCCGTCTTGCTCGAGGGCATAACGCCGGAAGCCTGGAACAGAAGCGTGGTTGTGCTCTTCTTCAAAATGGGCAATAACATCTTGTCAAAGAATTACAGGCCCATTTCGCTTCTGAGCCACGTTTATAAGCTTTTATCTAGGGTTATTACGAATCTGTCTATCTGAAGTCTAACGGGCAAGTTTGATGATTTCCAGCCTCTAGAACAAGCCCGTTTCAAAAGAGGCTGATAGTACCATAGACCACACACGCTGCGGCATATTATACAAAAGACCGAGGAGTATAAGCGGACATTGTGCTCGGTTTTTGTGGACTATGAGAAAGCCTTCGATTCGATCGAAACTTGGGTTGTACTTTGACTACCGGTATATCAAAATGTTGCAGTGCTTGTACAATAACGCTAGTATGTCGGTTCGAGTATTTTTATATAGTAACGACCAACCCTTGCCTGTATCGAGATCGAACCTAAAACGGGATGTGAATGAACATGAACGTATATACGTAACCTGTATAAGCCCTTACAGTTAACTTGTCTCCTTAGATAATATTGTAGCTAAATTCTACATAAGAGAAGTGATAAATTTTACAGTCTAGACCTTGAGAGGTCGAGTTAGTTTGCCCATAAATACATAACTTTAAAAAACGGATTTATATTAAATCGCTTTTCTTGTTTTCTGCAACTAAAATCGTGAAATAAAAAATCTATACTAACCTTTAAACTGAAGAGTTTATTTATTTGTTGTATTTTGTATTTTAAAACGGTAATTACAAAGAAATACTGAAATTGATTTAGTGAAAATTGCATTCAGTTATCTGTTTATTCTCTTACGGAGTTAAAAATATTTAAATGCCTTTCTATTTTTATTGCATAATTAATATCGGCTACACGTTTTATTATTATTATTTTTTAGTGCTACACTCCACCCGTTCAATATATAAGGAATATAATAAATTTACATAAATTTACCTAGATAAATATAAGCGGGTGGAGGATTACGCCCCGGCAGGGAGATCAAACGGCCGGGGGTTAGGGCTGTAGGCTGAGAAATCGGCGGACAATCCTAGCCGAGTCGAGTAGTACCGCTTTTTGCATCCTGGCTGCGAGCGAACCGTCACGGATACCCAGCTGCCTCAGATGGTGAGCGAGGCTAACCGGGATCAATCTTGTTCGTCTTAACCACCTGATCCTGTATTGCACAGACAAAACCTTCGGTGTCCCCAAAGAGGTCCCCGAATCGCAGCCACTGCACGGAGGCCTTGACAGCCACGTGAGGTGCGTGGAGCGCCTTATAAAACCGTTCATGCAGCTCCTTCTCCATCCATACGGTCTCCCGGTCGGAGGTGCTAAGTACAACCGGTCTTCGCCATTCCTCTTTGGCCAGGGATAAGGGGGTGAGACCTTTGTCACATACTACAACATCACCATGCATAGCGCTCTCCCTTCTCGTTTCAAAGTAGGCCCTGAGGCTGCACACCTCCCGGTTATGCATGGACTTGGCGCTTAATAGGCCTCGGCCACCACACTTCCGTGGGATGTACAGTCTCATGACTGACGATTTCGGGTGATGCATGCGATGGTGAGTCATAGTCGTGCGGACTCTTCTGTCCAGGGCGTCGAGTTCTGTCTGAGTCCATCTGAGCACGCTAAATGTGTACAAGAGAGTAGGCACGACCCAGCCGTTATAAGCTCGGACCTTGTTGGCGCCCGACAAGTAGCTCCGAAGAACTTTTGTCAGCCGTCCAAAAAAGACCTCGCAAACTGCCTGTTTCATATCCACCTCCTGCACCCCTATGCATTGTGACATGCCCAGATACCGGTAAGATTCAGCTTCGGAAAGGGTCTTGAAGTTCGAAAGCTCTAGGCTAATCTCAGCCGATTGCGTCACCTGTCCCCTGTCTACATGCACGACCGCACACTTATCCACTCCAAGCTGCATCCTGATGGAGCCGCTGAACTCAGTAGTGATTTTCAGCAACTCCACAAGGCGTGCAGTATTAGGTGCCAGCAGCTTGAGGTCATCCATGTAGAGAAGGTGGGAGACTTTAGTACCTCCTCTCCGAAACTAAAACCCTTTTTTTTTTGTCGCTGTGAAATGCGTTTACGCATCCCGCCACCCGGAGGCGACGGGTATGTAGGACTCGCTGACTGCGGAGTCTGAATACCCACTAAAACACAGCGGTGCCCTCGTCGTCATACAAGGACGCCACGGGATCGCGGTCGCATGCCACCGTGACGCCCTGACGGTTGGCTCGCCTACGCGGGCCGCCATCGGTCGTGGGCACCGCGAGCGCTCTATCTCCGCTGCACCAGGGACCGGCGAACAGGGAAAACTGCGGCAGGTCATGATGACATAGCCGCAGTCTCCTCCGTGACCTGGTGCGATGAGCTTTGGGGAGCGGTCGACGATTTGGTGACCGCTCTAACCCTCGATTTTGGGGGGCGGCACTCCCGCCCTCCCATTATATGTGACGCCGGTTTGCCGGCGTCCGCGCAAACGGCGCAGCGCGGTGCCCCGGTGCAGTTGCATTTGACAAGCTGGCCCGCAACAGAGTCGATGATAAGGAGCTCCTTTGTGCCACGGCCGCCTCCACGGCATCCGTTCTGAGCTGCAGCCAAGATGTTAAATTCGTCAGTATGACGAGAAATCTTGCAGCTCAGAACGGATGTCAGTGTCTTGTAGATGGAAGTCAGACACGTTATGGGGCGGTAGTTGGTAGGATCAGCGGTGTTGGTGGACTTAGGTGCTAGGTGAGTGATCCCAGTAGAGAAGAGGTTCGGAAGCGTCCTCCGCTCTATCGCCTCTTGGTATTGTCGAACCAAGGTCGCATGGCATACCGATAACCCTTTCAGCCAATAGTGATGCAGGCCGTCGATCCCCGGACTCTTCCAGTTCGGTGCCCGACGGACCGCATTAGCTACGTTCTCCGAAGAGATGGTGATCGGGTTCATCGGTTCGATTCTAGCACATGCTTCCTGAACCGCCGCAATCCAAGGGCCCTCCTCATGCTCTACCTCCCGTGACCATATGTTTCGCCAAAAGGCGACAAGGTCAGCCGTATTCGGTTTTGGGGAAGTAGAGCACGGCATCGGATTCTCCAACTTCCTGTAGAACCTCTTCTGATCACTCAGGAAGAGGCGATTTTGCCGGAAGCGCTCAACTCTCTCAGAGTACCTACGAATGCGCTCCCCCCATGCTGCGATTCTTTGCTTCAGGCTGTCGATGCGCTCCGTCAGTTTTTCAGCTATATCAGGCCGGTCAAGCCTGACGCCTAATCCATTGAAAGCTATTCTGACGGAGCGCACAATCCTTGGCCTAGTATTGCCCGACCTGAAGCTTTGCAGTCTGCCAATGAGGGCCCTGGCCAGGCTGATACGGCGTTCTATTCTCTTCTTCCAGGCTGGTACGTCACTACTATTACTAGTAGTGCGTCCAGGCTCCTGGGTTTTGGCTCCAATGAAGCGGTGTACCGCTAGAGCGGCACCAAAGAGAATAAAACCCATATCATCCAAGCCCAGACTGCCATCCAAATATGGAGGCAGCAGTTTGTTAGCTGCCTCAATGGCACCCCGCGTCGCATTGTTAAGAGGAAGACGGGAGAGTCGTGGCCTCTGTTCCAGCGGAACGCTCCGGATCTCGGAAATCGCCCCCTCCAAAATCCTTCTCATCTGCTCTACTTTTTGGGAGACTGCTCCTTCAGCGATCGCATCCACAGGCACTTCGCCACGAACGCTTTCCTGTTGTGTTACAAGTGCGTTATGCTCTGTAGACACGGGTTCGACTTCAGGAGCAGCCTCACGTCGTAATCGTTCGAGCTCGGCAGCGTTGAATTCGCCCTTTCGTTGGATGTACCGAGCTCTATCTGCCAGGTTTTGTTCCGTGACATTAAGATTTGGCTCGAGCAGCAGAAACTCGCGGTGCATTACAGCTCGGTAGCCAGTCCGACCGGTTTCCCCTCCTACAGCCCTATAATACGCGCGCATGACATTCCTATTCATGTCTTGTGTCCATCGCATGCGGCGTACTCCTCCAGTGGCGGGCGCCGAATGCTGAGTCCCTTGAGAATCTGTCGGCGCCAAGCCAACTGGTGGGGATGGTGGAGACACCGACCGGCTAGGTGGTAGTTCCAGTCGGCGGGGCTTGCTGACGGCACGCATGCTGCCACGTCCAGCGCCAGCTCCAGACGTGCCCTGGCGTCCCCCAGGCAGCGGCCCTATGCTCTCTCTTTTTATTTTCTCCATACATAGTTTTATTTGAGTACTAAATTACTCCCTCGGAGAGGCACTCACGCTCGCCGAGGAGGCTGCGTTGGTGTTGTGCAGCTTTAGTTGCCTTTAGTCGCCTTTTACGACACCCTAGGCTGATGATGGGTTGGTCCTATTCTACTCTGCCGGGAACCACACGGTGGTATTATTATTATTATTATAGCCTTTATTTCCACGCTTTAAAATATTTAAAAATTAAATTATCTTAACTAAATAAATAAACTCTTTTTAAAACTAATTGAATTAACGCTTTTAAAATATAATAAAATAGTAAGTTTCAGGAAGACGTGGTCCCTTCTCGGGTGTAGGCCTCCTCCAACTGTCTCCATTTTTCTTATTTTTTGCCTTCTGTGTCCAATCTGTGCTAGCGACTTTAAGTATCTCGTCGACCCAGCGATTTTTAGGTTTTCCTACTCTTCTGTTTCCGCTTGGACCCGTCCATGTGGTGACGCGTTTTGTCCATCTGTTGTCTATAGTTCGGGCAATATGTCCTGCCCATTTCCATTTTAATCTTTTAATGTATTGTACTGCGTCGATTATTTTAGTTTTTCTCCTAATGTACTCGCTTCTTTGTTTGTCTTTAACCTTGATACCTAGTACCCTTCGTTCCATTGCGCGTTAACAAGTGCGTATTTTGTTTTTGATTTTGTTGGTGTGGATCCAGGTTTGAGCCCCATATGATAGGCACGGCAGCAAGCAAGAGTCCATGACCTTCTTTTTTAACTTTAATGGAAGTTTTGACTTTAATATTTCCTTGAAGCTCCAATATTTCTTCCAAGTGATGCTGATTCTACGTTCTATTTCATCTTCGTGTCTTGTTTTTTTGAAATTTATTTGTTTTCCGAGGTAAATATAGTCGTCTACGTACTCTATGCGTGCTCCGTTTACCATTATAGGGCTTGGATAACTATTTGTGGCAACTTTGGTTTTCGAGGTATTCAGTTGTAATCCAACACTTTCTCTGGCTCTGTTTAGCTCTTCGAGCATCTTTTTTAGCTGTTTTGAATTTTTTGCGAAAAGTACGATGTCATCCGCGAAGCGCAGTTTACTTAGGAACTCTGTACCAATTAAAATCCCTTTTTTATTCCAATCTAAATCCTTCCTGACGTTTTGGGAGTACAGATATGAATAATTTGGGTGACAGTGGATCCCCTTGCTTTACTCCTCTGCGTATGTAGATTGTTGGTCCGATTCTGTCTAGTTTTACTCTACTTATACTCTTTTCGTATATATCTTTGATGATGTTTATATTTATAGTTGGTATACCTTGCTGTATTAGTGCTTGCCAGATGCTTGCGTGGGAAATTGAATCGAACGCTTTCGCATAATCGATATATGCGAGGTAGAGCGGTCGATTAAATTCCATGTGTTTTTCCACTACTTGGTCTACTGTGTGGATATGGTCCATAGTTGAGTATCCCGGGCGGGACCCCGCTTGTTCCACGGGTTGATTTGCCTCTATGTTTGGCGCTATTCGTTTTTCTAAGCACGTGGCAAACAATTTGTACATGGACGGCAGTAAGCTAATAGGTCTATAATTATTAATATCTGACGGATTTCCTTTTTTGTATAACAAAATTATTCGAGATTCTCCCCAGTTTTTTGGTATTTCTTGTCTTTCCAGTATCTTATTAAAAAGGATTGTGATATGGTCTATATTAGTACGTCTTTTCCAACTTTCAAGGCTTTGTTGGGTATATTATCAGGACCTGGGCTTTTTTCGTTCCTTAGTTTTTCTATTTTTTTCATAATTTCGCTGCCATTAAAAGGATCGATCGGGTTGTCGGCTACACCTATTACATCACCTTAATTACAAAAATCACAGAAAAAAGAAAAAAAAAAGAGTCTTTTCTCGTTCGGGAGCACGGGGCACGCGCTTGGTAAGGCGGGCGCGAGCGCCACTTATATGTTACAAGCATTATAGTTATAATGAACAGGTCACTGTAAAAAAAATGTTTGAAATAAAATTGTTCTTTTCCTAATATAAACAGGCAAATTGTAAGGATTCTTTAAATGAAAACGATACATAGCCCGTAGCGCTCTTACGACTCGCCATATTTCACCGGCAGATGCCGGTGAAAAAATGCGTAACGTCTATTATTTCCAAATTTTCACATTTTATTCCGAAGAATAAAGACGTAAAGACGTAAGTAAAGCAAGGAATTTATATCATAATTGGAACGCTCACTTAATAAAATTATATATTCAAATCAGTGGCGTGCCTACTAGTTGAGAACAGGGCAAGCCCAACATATGGTTTTTTATTTATGATTTGATTTTTTCTGGTTTCCCCGGGACTGTTCAAAGGTTAGCCGGACAGTCCCCATGGAGGAGAAGTCTGGCCTTTTCGCCCAGGCCAGCCTGTCGCTTGAGGGATCCTGTTTCCTGCAGATCCGGGACCCTCCAATTAAAGGCTGAAGGCTCCCGTAGGGGTTTAGTACGGTATTGCACTCCCAAAGTGCCGAGTCCGACATAGGTCTAGGACTACCGACCCGGGCGTCCTGGATATTATCCGTAAATGGTTTCCCCTGCGATAAAAAAGGCCCTGGTTTCCCGCTATCTTGTTGTTGCATATGTTTTTCTAAAACAAGGTCTTATTTGGAAAACTAAGACACGAACTCTAAGAAATTTCCTTTATTTAGTGAAGTTTTAGACTCATCATGACCTCTGAAAGATAACTCTTGTTGTGCTAAATGACAAACAATGTTCACTAATCTCTGAAATACACTGCGGTTGTGATCAACAAGCGTATTGTGTTTAGAAATTTCTTCATATAATTGACGAGATAAAGATGTCTCTAGGCGTTGTTTACCGAAATTACAAAATGAAATTACCGAATTCATGTGTTTTTGTGAATTTTGATGCCTTCTAATGGCACCAGATAAGTTATTTAAATCATCATAACCAGGCGTATTCCAAACCGTTTTCTTGTTAGAAAAAAATATGCAACACCAACAATACAATTTATTGGAATGAGAGCAACCTGCAATCTAATAAGTCTTGTATACTGATCTATTAAACTGTCTTTTGTGACTTGTTTGCGAAATACACAAATGCGGTGTAGGTTTTTCCGAAGCTATGAGGTTTTTTTTCTCCATGAAAGATAAAGATTTCACCTTTTTCACGCGTATTAAAACTTTCACATATTTAAATTCTTAGAAAGTACAATAAGATCTCTGTCTGAACTCATTTTAAAATCAAAATCACGAAAGTTAGAACACTTAGAACGAAAATGAAAAATGTACCAGGTATCCCCTCAATCACTAAACAAAATGTATATTATTATAAATATTTACACTCTTTGAAATATACTGTGAAATTTGAAAACTAAAACCAACTTCGTGACGCTAGTTTGTGACTAACTTCATTGTAAAAGCTGGGCTTATTGCTCCATACTAATTGCTATAGAAACGCACAGTAGTTATATCTATAGATATAGCTTTTTTTCATAGGTTAGAACGGTGCAGACATACGCGCTCGCGAAGCCCCGTTGCAAGGCAATGAGTGTGAGCGAGATGCATGCGGTAATTATAATATACTACTCGTATTGGTTCATTGTCATAGATAAAAAATAAACGAAGTGTATTAATTGGCGCGCGAAAATTTAAATATGAAAGTCAATGTTTTCGGTCGGTACGGAATTTGAAGTAGGGCAAGCCCGGCTTTTTGGCTTGTATGAAGCTACCGCCACTGATTCAAATAGCTTATAACATGTAAAGTGAAAAATCGTTCTGAGCATTTCGTTGAGTACTGGTATTTTGTCTCTTTCTTACGAGAGGTGCCTTGAATCCATGGTAGAAAGAGATGCAATCCCGGCCGTAGGAACGTTTTTTGAGTGCACGTGAGCATTCCAGTTTGTATATAAATTCCTTGCAAAAAAGTCATATTTACGATTTTATTTTACAATTCAGTTCAGTTCAACAATCCCCGAACAGTTTATCAACACTTCAAATGTTAACAACTCAAAAATGTCTCGTAATGTTTAAATAAAACACAAAAAAACTCCTCCTGAAAAGTTGTCAGTTTGCAGTTACGCCTTTATTCGTAGGATACGACGATATATACCGATGCAAAATAGTTCGTCTGGTGTGAAATTTTCTCTGTGAGACTTTTTCTAACTTCATAATTTTTGTATATCTATATAAAATATTAAGCTGTTCTATTACTTGTATCGCATGTCGCGTTACTTATGCCATTTTTTTATTATGAACCAATAAACTATTTTAGCCTTTTAAATTTACAGATATCCTATTTTAAATTCGAAGAAGTTATAAGCAAAATAGTTCGTCTAATTGTTAATCGATGCAAAAGAGTTCGTCTATCGGTGAGTTAAATATGATTATTCCTTCTTTGTACAATTATGTTGCATAATTTAAATTTGTAAAAGAAATTCTGTGTCATTTGTCAAGTGAGATAGAATAAATTCTGAAAATTTCAGTTATTTCCATTAGTTTTAAATAACAATAGGTCGTGGCAAACCCGTGTGCGAAGAACTTCGAAAGCGAATAGTTTGTGGGGTCGATGCTGGTAAATCAAGTTACTAAATATCTAAAGACTTGATACTTCCCAGGTCTATAGTCTAATCTATCATTCAGCACTATAAAAATAATAGAACGACTTCTTGTTTGAAGAAAACTGGTCGACCACTCATCTCCAGTGCAGCAGAAAACAGAATGTTAAAGAAAATTATCAAAAATAATCGTCGTGCTCGAGCTGGAGAATTCACGGTGCAATGGAAAGACATGATTCACAAACAACAAAGACGTATCAGTTGATAATTGCAAAAGGAGTTCTAAAAAGAATGGGTTACGGATTTTACACCGTTAAGGAGAAACCACTGTTGACTGCTGTACAAAAGAAAAAGAGGTTGAAGTTTGCTCGTGATCATTTAAATTGGACTTCCGATCACTGGCATCATTTGGAGTGACGTGTCCAAAATTAAAGTGACAATCGGCGATGAAAATAAAAAAGTGATTCGGAACAAAAATGAGGCATTTCATACTGATTGTCTCAAACGCGAAAAAAAAACAAAACAAAATAAAACAAGAAACAAAAAAAAAAGAAACAAGTTTCCGGCGTCTATTATGATATGGGGCTGCATGTCTGCACAAGGTGTTGGTGGTATGCAGTTTGTGGATGGTTCTATCAATGCTGCAAGTTATCAAAACCTTTTGGAAGAGAATTTCCTGCCCTCTATTCCGTCACTCAAGCGTCGAGATTCCTTCATTTTTCAACAGGATGGTGCTTCCTGCCATACTGCAAGGACAACAAAGGCTACTGGCGAAAAACATCCCTACAATCGAATGGCCATCTAACAGCATGGACTTGTCGCCGATCGAAACCCTATGGTGGAAAATGAAAAAAAAGTTCTCCGTAAAAATCAATCAAGATCGAAGAGCGACTTAAAGACTAAACTCTTGACTGGGAGTCAATTACTTCTGAGGAGTGTTGAGCATGAGTTGAGCATTGGTTGCAACCATGCCTCTTCGCATTAAAGCTGTCATTGAGGGCAAAGGCGACACAACTAAGTGGTAGACGAACTATTTTGCATGAGTGACAAGGGTAGACGAATACTTTTGTTTTATATTTTTTAGAATATTTTTTTTTAATTTTATGTTATGTAAAGTCAAGAAAGAATTTCAGTTATGTTAAAATAAACTTTAAAATGTTCCTCAAATTGTGGTTTACTTTTATTAAAGGTTCTTAATTATTTTACCAATATTTACTTTATATATTTGACGCTTTGCACTACTTTCCATACTAGACGAACTATTTTGCATCGGGCTCGTAGTACTAAATGTCTCAACAACATTATATGTCTGATGCTTTATGTATTTTTGTCACTCAAATTTATTAATATTACGAGTAATGGTAGATATAGGAGTCCGAAATTTAGTTCAATTTTTTTCAGTAAATAATATTTTGTAAATGTGTTACGTGAAGTATCAATTATTTTTTTACATGAATTCAACAATATCAGAGTATTACCTAGGATGGTAAAATAGGCGACTAAAAAAGATTTTATATATATACCAGGAGTTATATTATTTCTGAAGCATAACACTATGATTCATCTTAAACAGAGAATCGACAATTAAATGTTCATACTTTACTATTTTTATTATAAAACTTAAATCGTCTTTTGCACTTTTAAATTAATGCAAATTCACAAACATAACGGAGTTTTTTTATAAATTATTAAAGGACATTTATAATTCTAATATACTTGACAACACGTTTTTTTACCATTCTTGTGATATTGCCTGTTGTACTTAGACGTCCTCTAAATAATTACTAATACACTTGATCTAAGTGCAAGTAATGTAGCTTCGCTGGTAAGGCGTAATGCCTATCTCCGCCTCTATGTAAGTTTTAAGTGGTACTTGGCTGTACATACATATCATATGTATACATGTATGCATTTATTCAATGTGTATGTATATGTATACCTATATGGCTTGTATCATTAGTATTTACTATAATGTAACAAACAGTATACTTTTATTTTTATATATGGCGGCAAAGAGACAGTCGATTCACCTGGTGGTAAGTAAAAGCGACATCCATAACCACTCGCTACATCAGAGGATTAGCAGGTGCATTGCGGCCTTTAGGGGGGGGGATGTTCTACCAGACCTGTGGAGAGAAGGGAAGGGATGGGCCACCAGATCTCTCACAAACCGAACGAAAAAAAAAGTAAATAAATACATAACACGACGACAGTGCCGTCATTTCACGTCGGTGTTAAGTAAGAGCGAAGTACTTCCCCGCATGTGCAGCTGCAAACAGCATGGCGCTTCACTTCGGTCGACTTTTTCTTTTATCTTAATTTTTGTCTTTTAAATGTAATTTTACTCAATTTCCTCTATTGCTCACCTACAATTGTCCTAAGATTTGCTGGTGGAGAATGCTTTTAACATTAAGCCCGCATTTTGTATTGCACAATATAGTATTAATAAAATAAAATAAGCTTACATTATTTGTAATTTCGTCCATTCGTTATATATATTCTCCATTCGTTATATATATTCTCCAATGTCGTGATGGTAATAATCGTAAACATAAATATCTACATACGGTATCCATGAGACCGTATGTGGATATTTATGTTTACGATTATTACCATCACGACATTGGATCGGAAATATGGAAAGAGATTCGATGTTTTGACATTTATGCATGTGAAACTGGAATGTTCGTGATGTAGCAGGTTACATATTCATCCCACGGTAAGCGAAGAAGACCCTTCATTCACTCTTTAAAGATTTGTATAAAAAATCATGCAAATCTACCAGTATGAACATGAAGGCCTGCTGGAGGTGGAACTCGATGAAGCCGCGGCAGCCATATATAATAACGACACCTGCCAAGTAATCAAAGGCAACATGTCGGGATTGTATATGGCCGCTTATAACACCACAGCCGGCTTCGTGAGCGCAATCGAGGCCGCCAATCCCTCAGACTAAAAGAAAGACCTCAGAAATTTAACACGCCTGAAGGGGATGCAGTGGTGGTAGTGACTACTGTGATGCTAGGCGACCGGATAATTGAGATGGCAAAAACCATGACGATCCGCAAGTCGGCGATGTCTTCGGGTCCTGGGAACTGCCGGCACTGAAATGGATCAATGGAGTTCCCGGGTGTGGCAAGACAATACACATAGTCGGGAACTTCGACGAGGATGGTGAAATAGTAGCCACAACCACATTCGAAGCGGCCAAAGATCTAAAAGAAAAGCCAGCGCACCGCTATGGCAAAAAAGCCAAATCAAAGATGCGCACTACGGCCTCTATCTTAGTGAATGGTTTTCATGAGGGCATAAAAATAAACCGTTTAACGGTGGACCAAGCCCTCATGAACCACTTTGGGTCCATAGTCATGGCTGCCCGATTGTCGGAGACTAAGGAAGTGGTCCTCGTCGGAGATATCAATCAGTTGCCATATATCGACGGGGACAACCTGTTTGTAATGCGGTACTGTAGACCCAACATGACCACACACATCACATGTGAGTTGTCTTGCACGCATCGGAATCCCAAGGATGTTGCTCTCGTCATTAACGAGGTCTATAAAAACATCTATTCCTCAAACTCCATTGTCCGCTCTCTGAGAATGGAGAGGTTCACTGGCGCTCGAATCCCTGAAAGAGAGGACGGGGCTCTATACCTAGTTTTCACACAATAAGAGAAGACGCTGTTAAACCAGGGATATGGTACAGGGTGGGGGTCGGGCGTCATGACTATCCACGAGGCACAGGGACAGACACGCGAGAGAGTCATCATAGTTCAGACCAAGACTAGGAGGCTACGGATTCATGACAGTGTTCCGCATGCTGTGATCGCGGTGATTAGACACACAAATACCTGTATCTACTACACCGACGACGGTGGTGACACAATCGGTCGTTTTGTTCAAAGGGTGGCGGAGGCTACATCAAAGGAAATACTCGAGCACACCCTCAAGATGGCGATACAAAAAAGAGACACCGCCGTCATTGAGGATGTGCTCGAACAGCTGAGGAGTCTCTCGGGGAAGACTGACGGAGTCAGATAAATGAAAAAAAAAAAGTAAAATGAAGATCGCACACCAAGACTGGTGGTGAAGATGTGATGGCTGAAACTTAGACAAAATGATCTGGTATGTTGGTTCCAAAAGTTAGATAAATATAACTTAAAGCATGTAAACGAAAAAATGTAAATAAGCTAAGGTAGTAAGAATGTATATAGGCTAGTATGAAAATAGAAAACAAGGTACCTATATACACAATAGAATAAAAAAAAAATGTAAATAAATAATTTAAGAATATAAAAAAAAAAGAAAAAATATATTAAGTTTATTGTTTAAGTTTAAGTAAGTCAAGTTTATTATTTATATATTAAATAAGTGATTATTTGTGGTCAGTGCAAGGACTCGCGATAGATAGAGATCCTAAGCTTAGCTTAAGTTTCGTTGTCTAAATAAGTACGCATCAAAGATAATCATAATAACAATCTAAAAATGTTAATAAAAAAAGGCATGGGCAAATAAAGCCTGTGGACGTATAGTAAAAAAAAACTTGTTTACATGATACTTGTCTTTTTTCGAGTGATAGGCGCCTTGATGAAAAAAAGTGTAATGGAATCTAAAGCAATATTCAATTAAGTATTGAGGCTGGCCGTATTATGTCAAACATTTCTATTTGGAAATTTTTAGAGTGATGTCATTATTCATTCGCAGTAACGTTCAGACGCTCAGACGACGGCAGAATTTACTAAAAAATATCTTATTTGGTTCAAGATATGTGCGCGAAGTACATTCTTGTTCATGTGAAAAGTTTCGAATCGAATTGTATGTACACATATTGTTTGATTACTACAGTGTAACACTGTACAATTAGTGATTATTTAAGCGATATAATTGTTTATTAATAATTTATTATATAATATATTAATACCGCTAATCAAATTCTTAAAATGCAAGAATTAATTACCTTTATTGCTGCAATTGATGTTGTAATAAACTATGGAAACCACATTAACTTTTCACTATTATAACTTTAAAAACGATAAATTGACGTCACTGCAATATTGACAAAACAGTTTGCCGCCATTTGCCACTGTCATTTCTACTCGGACGCGTCATAAGTTAGGCCGACCGCCAATCGCGAGCCGAACGCTTAGACCGCGCCGATCGTGCCTCTATTGCTTGTTCCGCGCTCTCGCTCAATAATTGTGACAATGACGTCATCTTTTTCGGACATGCACCCAGTAGCTTTCATCAATTTACTAGACGTTATCACGTAAAAAATTCAACGTTTGACGATTTTTGAAATTTAAAAAACGTTGGAGCGACCTCCTAATTTTTTTTTGTGTTGTTGGCTGAAGAGGCCTCTTAAAACATCAATAACTAAAAAAATTTCACTCGTGACTCAAAAAAAAGTAGTCGGTTTTTTTGCGCCAACCTATACACACACACACACACACACAAACACACACACACACACACACACACACACACACACACACACACACACACACACACACACACATATATATATATATATATATATAATGTAAAATGCGAACTTATAGAGTCCATTACAATTTTATCACATTGATTTTTAATATTCCTCTCATTCCCGACGTTCTAATAGCTTTATAGCTAAGGCATTGTATGTGTCCTTTTTCAATTTTACACGGAAAATACTTATTACAAAAGTTGTTTAAAATTAAATTTCCTACAATTTTGATTCTCATCAATTTTTTCGTAGGATTGATATTTTTCGATTTATAACTGAAAAAAGGCGGTGAATTTTTGGTTATTGAGTAACTCGTTTACTTTCAATTTAACAACATAAACGAGTTACAAACGTAATGTCTGAATTTTGAATTCATTCTTCTTCGCCTTTCATTTATTTATCATCGAGTCATCATAATGGTACTACTACTTGTAGAACAATATGCGTGAGTACACGCAACTCCGTAGGATTCATCTTCAGTAGCTTTATATTACGTAGAGTTAGTAAGAGTAGGAATAAGAGTTGTTATTAAATAAAATTCCCTTAGTTTTAAATAATTCTTTTAATAAAAATAATGTCAGAGGAGGTCCAATAGTGCGACGTTTACAGGCTGATTCACTTCAGTTCAGTTGGGTAATGGCTTATTAAGATTTAGTAAGAATAGAGACGTTGTATTAATTAATTGCATTGAATAATTCTATGAAAGTTACACGTCAGTGTAAAACAATTAAAAATTTTGTACATCCTTGTAAAGACTATAATAGAGCTTCGTAAGTCACAAGAAAGTTCAACTTTGATTACTATAGTAATACTTTTTTTCTATAATACTTATATTCTTCTAATTAGCGAAAAGTGGTATAAAAACTTAAGAAATCCAATATAACTATTTTATACTATAGATTTTCGTCTTAATCATAAAAGTCGTTTGCGAACTTGTGGCAAGAATTACTCATATTGTAATTTTGAAAACGATTCAGTTTCACTTGGCTAGTGTTTACATTTTACGTTACGTTGAACATATCTTTGTAAACTATTTTTTTCGACTTATACGTAATTGTAATCTAAATGAATGTACCTATTGTTTACTTGAAAAAAATTGTATACTATATATTACCTTTAATCAGCGTTTAATTTAAGATTAAAGTATATTTTTCATTAAATAAGTAAATTATTTAAAAAAAATCTAAGAACGGCTATCTACGGAAATTTTCCTTAAACACGAGAACGTACATAAGTATCTACTACCTTCTCGTATCTCATTATATACTGCAAATTGGCAAAACAAATAAATAAAAAAAAATAGTAATAAATAATAATAATAATAATTTATTGACATATTATAAGTACAAATCATTCTTTACAAGTAAAATTAAACATATTATTGAAATATATAAAAGAGGTTATCGTTGATAGCTATACTAGTATTAACTGTGTTACAGCTGTCAGTTTTTATGTCCAATAATAGTTTATTTTATATTCTTCTTCTTCTTTGGCTTTAGCTCCCTTGCGGAATTGCCAGTATCCGAGTTGATGATTCAATGTTCGGTGAGTGTCTATTGTTCGGTTAAGACCTTGACGAGACTGACTTTGCTATTTATCAAGATTTGTGGAAGTACAAGTTAAATAAAAAGTTACAAAAAAAGGTTTTTTTTTTTTTTTAAAGCAGATATTGAAAAGAACTGTTGTTCTACCTAAAACAAAACAAAACAAAGGTTAGTAGGACATTACTCTACAGTCTAATGTTATTTTCTACAATAAACGCACACAAAGTATCAACAAATGGTGTATGTACAAAGGATAGAACAGATTTAAAAGCAGTAGGACGTGGGATAACAGGCGGAAGGAAATTATATAGTAAGGATACATTTTGTGAGCAGCTAAAAAATATATTTTCCGGGGAGCCTTCGTCTAAGCCGCATTCGCACAGGGAACTGTCTCTTATTCTTATTTTAGCTAGAAAGACAGGGTTGCAAGATGGGCCAAGGCGAAGTCGGTATATTGTAGAACATACATACTTAGGCGCTTTGTAGTACTTAAAAAACCAAGGTTTGATGGGTATTTGTCTTTGAATATCAGCATAGTGCTTCCCCGTAGTTCTACTAGACTGCATCCACAATTCATTCCAGACTGAGATTAAACGAATTTTTGCAAGAGGAATGATGTCCTGACAATAAACTTTAAACTGACTAAGCCCTCCGGACCTAGTTGCCTCCTTAGCGTAAAGGTCGACATTCTCATTGCCAATTATACCGCAGTGACTAGGAATCCAAGCCAGCTCAACTTGAATTTTATTATTATTTAAATTAAAAAGTACATGTTTAATTTCCAGGATTAACGGAAACCTTGACTTTGATCGAAATTGATTAGATGTAATTGCTTGTAGAGCACTCTTCGAGTCCGTTATAATAATGGATTTGTCAAGACGGTGTGACTCAACAAATCTAAGAGCTTCAAGAATAGCCAACACTTCACCTGTAAAAACCGAGGATATTGGTGGTAATCTGTAATTTAATATAACATTTACCTTAGAAATCCAGACAGCCACACCAACACAATCCAACTCAGACAGTTTAGAAGCATCAGTATATATAAGTAACCAGTCCTTAAACTGTCTGTTCATAATAGAATTGAATTGAGAGTTGGCTACCATGGAATCCTTGCTTATTGGTAAATCTAGAATGATCTTGGGCGAGAAGACAACAGAAGAAAAGGGGGTAGCATAAAGAGGGTTAAGTTTGAATTGAGCAACTGGGCCTGGTAGAGATGTAAATTTTAGGTAACTCTTAAGGAGACAAGGGATATCTTTATGACACCAATAGTTGGAGGAATATGTAAGCTGGGATAGAAGACTAAGTTTATGAATAAGTGGATGTTGAGAGTATTGGAGAGCTTTAAAGATAAACCTGTCAGCAAGGTACTGACGTCGCAGATGTAGGGGAGGATCGACACATTCCACCTGCATAGCATTGATAGGATAAGACTTCATAGCCCCTATAATTATGCGAAGTGATTTAGACTGTACCCTATCTAACATTTTTAAACAGGTTTTATTGCAGGGCTCAAGTAGAAAAGATCCATAGTCAAAGTAACTGCGGACCAGAGAGTTATAAAGGAGCTTCTGTGGATGGGAGCCCGACCACACTCCAGAAAGTGAGCGAAGAATATTGACATTTTTTTCTGACTTATTAAGAACATGATTAATATGTTGAGAGCCAGTCATCCTTGAGTCAAGGTAAACCCCTAAAAATTTAACATTAACCCTAACCGGGAAAACTTGGTTATCTGAAGTTATTATTACATTAGGAATAGATCTTTTCCTAGAGAACACCACCACACTACTTTTTTCTGTAGAAATAGATAAACCATGTCTATCCAACCACTCATTTAAATAATAAATAGAAGAATTAAGTCGGTTAGAGCATTCTAGTATATCCATGCCTGAAATGTACAATGACACATCGTCCGCATACTGCAATACATTACAGAAAGAACTGACTGAAAGGTCAAGGTCGTTTGTATAAATATTATATAAAAGAGGGCTAAGTACCGAACCTTGGGGAAGACCTTTCCAAACTTTCCTAGGAGGGAGGGTGGAATTTTGATAATTTACTATAATAGAACGGGTTGACAAGTAGTTGCAGACGTAATTTACTATCTTCACAGGAAGACTCAGATGTAGCATCTTTTGCCTGAGCACCGGAAGAAGCACATTATCGTAAATGAAGATACTGAGGCTATCTACTGTACTGCGACCTTTCCGGAAACCGAACTGAGTCTTGGAAAGAATGCCGCTATTCTCTAGGATTCACTCAAGCCTATTTTTAATGAGGTGCTCTAAAATTTTTGCCAGGGTAGATGATAGAGCAATTGGGCGATAAGAAGAGGGGTCATTACCAGGCTTTCCCGGCTTTAAAATAGGAACAATGATTTGAGTTCCCCATTCTTCTGGAGGAATCTCCGATTGAAAAATGGAGTTTAAAAAATTTAGACAAGTCCTCTGTGTGTCTGGCCTACTTCTTAACACAAAGGAATAAGGAATGCCATCGACATCGGGTGAGGAGTCCTTTAAGGAATTTAAAACCAACTGAAACTCCTCCAGTGAAAAGGGACGATCAAACTCACTGAGCGGGGTAAGCGGCGGACTTAAGAAAACGCGACATTCCTCCAGAGATGGAGCTGAAGGAGGAGCCAACTTCTGAGAGAAGGAATCTAACCAGAGTGAAATGTCATTAGTCATAGGGTTATCATTAGGGGCAAAAGAGCCACGGAATTTTTTAATGTTTCGCCAAACTAATGAGGGATGAGAAGAAGGAGATAAACTTTCGCAAAACTCAAGCCAACTACTCTTTTTCTTTTGAGCAAGTAACCTTTTTACCTGTGCTGCAATATGTTTGTAATTCAGATAGTTTTCTAAGCTCATAGATGCCGAATACAAGCGCTCAACCTCTTTACGCCGCCTACAAGCAATTGTGCACTCGGAATCCCACCATGGGGGGGAAAAAATTCTATAAAAGTTTCTTTTTTTAATAGGAACCGTTTTTTTTTTTTGCACTATTTAACAAAACGTTTTTAAAATCTGAGTAAAGCTCATGAGCATTGTCGACAAAGACCGGAGGAATTTGACGGATTTGTTGATCAGTTATGTTGGCAAACTGAGACCATTCTGCGTTAGCCAATTTGAATGTTTGTCTAGATGGGTAATTAATCATAGAAGGAGAAGGAGTGTGACTAAATGAAATTAAAATAGGAAAATGGTCACTACCAAAAGAGTCACTGAAAATCGACCATGAAAATGGAGCTAAGATATTACAGGAGCTTAAAGGAAGGTCTACAGCACTCTTTGGATTCTGGAGAGGTGTAACCCTGCGTGTGGGAGAACCATCGTTGAGTACAACAAGGTTGTATTCATCAAATAAACCTAGTAGAAGCAGGGAGAGACTATCACTGAAATACGACCCCCATGACATATGGTGACAATTAAAATCACCTAAAACAACTATGGGTGGTGTTAAGGAAGACAAAATGGATTCAAATTCAGACAACACAGATGATGAGGGGACAGGAATATATACAGATACAAATGAAACATTTAAAACACGGACAACAACAACATTGAGACTATCACTATGAGGTGAAGTAGGGATGAATGAGTATGTACATTTACTAGAGACTAAGATGGCTGATCCAGCCTTTCCATCACTTCTGTCGTCCCGGAGACAAACGCAGCCGGGTAACCTAAAAGAAGTACCAGGCCTTCACCAGGTCTCCTGAAGGGCAACAATTGATGGATTATATTTTTTTAAAATGTATGTAAAATCATGTTTTTTATTCCTTATGCTACGACAGTTCCACTGGATCAGTTTCAGGGACATTTTGCAATAATAAAGACAGCTGAGATAGATTTTTACGAATATTATTCGGTAGCCCGTTGTCACTGAACCGGGAAATCATACTAATGAGAATAGAAGTTAGTAGTTCCAAAAAGTTATCATTTGGGGAAATACTCTCTTGTTGGAAAGCACACCCATTAGGTGAGGATGAAGTAGGGGGATGGACTATATTTTGATGGGTTTGTCTGTCATAACCTGGAGAAGCAGGAGCGATTGGACGGTGTGGGGTAAATGTAGTTTTTCTATATGAAATAGGAGTAGGGGAAGATTGTCTATTAACCGGGGAGGAAACAAGAGGCGTATTCCTAGCAGTGTCAGCAAATGATCTACGTACTTGTGGGAATCTAGCAGAGGCTTCAAGATATGATATGCTTTCCTGCGACATAACTAATTTAATTGCTTTTTGTCTAGAGTGTTCAGGACAGGAGTTATCATTTGCTGCGTGGGCACCAGAACAAAATAAACAGGACAGGGATTGGACAGAGCATGTTTCACCCTCGTGCATTTGAGAACATTAAAAGTACCTCGGTTTTGATCTACACTGAGCCTTTAACATGACCAAATCGACAACAATTATTGCATTGAATTGTAGGCAAAATGTAGGTTTCAACCGGTAAAGAAGTAAAAAAACAAAATACACGTGGAGGAAGTTTTTGTCCTGAGAAAGTTAAAACTACGGATTGTGTAGGGATCCAAATGGGGATATTATTTTCATTATATGATTTCCGGCTCAGTCTCCGGGCCCGGACAACTTTCCCAACACCATTAGGGCCTTCAATATTTTCAACTAATTCTTCCATAGACCACTCTACAGGTACTTCTCGAATAATTCCCATTCGGGAAATACTAAATACTGGGATTGCTGCTATATATCCACCAGCAGGTAGAGCTGAGTGGTCTAAGAAAGCATTGGCGTGTTCAGCTGTCTTAAATTCTATTGATACGCGATTGCGTCCAACTCTTTTAATACCATCCATCACAACATTTTTAATATTATTTTTATGAAGAAAATGGCCGAATTGTATTGGACGTAGGACTGCACCTGTGTTTGCGCCTGCTTCATGTCTACATACGTGGACCACGAAAGGAGCAACATCATTTGACGAGTACTTGTTCTTTCCTTTGTCATAGTCCGGATGAACATAAGTTAATTGAATAGATGGAGTTTCGAGGACGGAAGACGACGATTTTTTGGCCTGGGGATTAATATCCACATCAGGACGCCTTTTTCTATTAGTTCCATTCAAATCAACTGGAACTGTCGTAGTTGGATAACCTCCACCAGGATCTGGTGGTTCATCATCCATCTTAAAATAAGTTAAAACTACACAAATATACTTACAAAATAACAATTACACAACACTTAACAACACAATAGGACAGAGGTTTTACAACAGAAAGGAATCGATGTATTAAACAAAAAAATAACCACGCAAGAACTTACAAAACTTGCACACAACACTCAACTTAATAGCCAAGTCCTATCTTATTTTATATGAATTTCACATAATTTTTAATTTGTACAAAGTAATAAAATAAAGATAGTTAATATAATGTTAAAATTTAATAACAAATTTACCACTTCTGAGTGTTTGTGAGCAGGTCTTTGTTTGTTTGTACGTGTATATGTATCATATGTACAAGTGTGTGGATATATTTTATTTTTAATTTTTTATTTTTATTTTGCGTGTGAAATTTAGATTTGAAGAATATTCTCTGTTTCCACATAATTAAAGTTCCTAATCCAATTTTTTACCACATATTTACATTTGTTTAAAGGCAGTAAATAGATAAAAAAATAAAAATAAAACGGTATAATAAAATGGTTCAATTGAATCAAACGAATTATTCATTATAACTATGTTTATTTTTCGGCCACACGGCCGGAAATCGGGCGGAATCAAAATTAGAAAATCCGGGTTCGAATCCCGGTGTCTTCAGACCAATTTTTTTCCTTTTTTTTTCAAGTTTCTTCTTTTGTGAAAAAAACTATTATTGAGAGCTCTTTTTATTTTTTATTTAAATAACCAATTCCTAACCTATTATTTTACTATTATATCGGTAAGATCGAAAATATTATTTATGTTTCATCAGTATGTAATGTATCTAAATATAATTTAACCGATCAAAGCTCGGTCATCCAGGTACTTTATATTATAATTATAATTATATTTTAGCTTTTTTTAGTTTACGAGACTTCACTTTCACCTGTGTTTGATTTCGATACATGTCTTATTTGTTGACGTTGAGTTTACGGTTCAGTTTACTGTTCAGTTTCAATTAGTCCTAGCATGATGTATTGCGATACAGTTGACTGACGTTCATCTTAGTGTTCTGCTTATAGTGTTAGCGATCGACAAACCTCGTCAACTTTGCCACTTTAACTTCATTATAAATTAGGAGCAATATACGATAGCAATAAAGCATAACACATTCGACTTCGATGTTTGACGACACGACTCTACCAGACCGAAATCGTACGAGATCGAACCAAAAGCAATTAGCAATCGATATTACAGTTAATGAATGTTATGTTGGCACTTTGCGAACTTTAAAGCAATCCTGTTAGTATTATGTAATAATATCTCTGCAGAAAAAAATAATTTAAAAAATCATGGTCATATGATGCAATTTAAAATTGTGTCAATTTTATGCGATTACTACTAGTGATACTACTATTAGTGATTTAAGGAGGATTACTAGTTGGTGTAAGTCCAATTGTCTGGTCTTAAATCCCAAAAAGTCCAAGCTTCTCGTAATTGGCTCAAAAAAAAAGATATCATTATATAGACATGTACCTCTGAATATAATGATTGACGGTGAAAGAATTGAACGTGTAGACAATGTCAAGAGTTTGGGCCTGACCCTCGATGGGAGTTTACATTTTGAGGGCTACATTAGAGAGTGTGTTCAGAACTGCTTCTTTAGATTAAAACTCCTTTATAATATTAGACCTTATATTAACGAAGAATTAAAAATTACCCTGTGTGAGACACTTGTACTCTCAAAATTGAATTACTGTGACACTGTGTATGGGCCGTGTCTGTTGGCAAGAACATCTAAGCTAATACAGCGAGTACAAAATGCTTGTGCTCGATACTGTTTTGGTATTCCACCTAGAACGCACATTACGCCAGTCTTAAATGATAAAAACATATTACGGATGGAATTCCGTCGTAAAATTCATTTAGCCACATTAATGTTCGACATCTTAAGCACTGGCGTACCGAAATACCTTTTCAGCAAGCTAACATGGGCTAAAGAACATAAAAAATACTCTCAGCGTATGTGCACTCATACTTTCGTGACGCCGGCTCACCGAACAGCGGCTTTTCGTGGGTCGTTTAGGTTTGCGTCCTCCCGGTGCTGGAACGATCTTCCGCCACCAATACGTGCGCTGAAAACAAGAAGCAAATTCAAGCGACTGATAAAAGCACTATTGTTAAACAAGCAAAAAACTAACCCTTAACCATACCTTATGATAAACACGATTTGATGGTGCGTCTTCTGTACAGTCACCGGGACCGGACGACGCTCTTAAACGTATCCTTATCGCGTGCTTGGCGGGCTGGCTGCCACAACACAGTATAGCCTCATCACTATATTAGATATCCACCATCCCTCATTTTATTACATAGCCACATCACGGTATAACACCTTATCACCTTATTGCATATTATCACTTTATTAAGTATCATCAATTGACTTTGTTCACGTCGCGGACTTAACGATAGGCGATAGTCTTAAGTAAATAAGTAGTAATAAATAACCTGAAATATGTAACCTCTCTAACTTGTTGTGATGTGATTCTGACGTTTGTTTCGCGGCGTCGGTTTTTAGCCGTGGACGTGTGCATATTGGCCTAGCATCTGAGTGCATTTAAGTTTATTTATACATATTTTGTTAAATCGGATATATTTAGTTTGTATATTTATTATATATTTAGTTTATATATTTAGTTTGTATATTTAGTTTGTTCTTCATCTATTAATATAAAACGTACTTTTATACAATAATGAATTTTTATATATATATATATATATATATATTTACTGTATTCATTTATCTATATTATTACAATCACACATGTATGTATCTGTTACGACCTTCTACTTTTTCTTGTATAAAATAATTATTGATAATTTTAGTATGGAATCCATTACAGGTCTTGCCATAATAACAGCGTTTTTGGCAGAAGTTTTTATTCTGCTGTCAAAAACAATGCTGAGGCAAGCACCTGGTTGGCCTTTTTTCCATTAATCCTGTTAATGTTGTATGTCAGTGTATTTTCGTATCATTGCTGTTATTGTTCATTTTCTTGTATGTTGTTTCTGTTTTTATTTTAACTTTTACGTTTATGTTATTTTTACTTTTGTTATAAGGCCAATAAAATTTGTTTCTTTCTTTCTTTCTTTCTTTCTTTACTAAATTAACATCAAATATGCTGTAAATTTCATAATAATATTGGGAAGCGCTTCAACAATAAGTTGTATCATATCACGTAAATATTGACAAACAAAAACTCTCTCGGGGATCTTTTAAATTGAAATGAATTTGTTAATTCAAAATGCGATAAATTCGATAACTACGAGGGAGCGTTTTTATGTTCGCGGAATGCAACCCATTGCGGTTGAAATAAAAAAACCAAATTATTTTTCCTTTTCAATGTATTCACCTGCAAGACGGACACATTTTTCAGATCTTTCAATTAATTTATTTATACCCTCATAAAAGACAAAACGTCTTTGTCCTCAAACTGCCTCCTTAACTTCATCATCGGTAGCAAATTTTTTACCCCACAGCCACCACACCACCTCTTTTTTCATTTTTGGAAATAGGTAATAATCACTCGGGGCCAGGTCTGGGCTGTAGGGTGGGTGGTTCAAAATATCGAAGCCCACTTTAAGCAGGGCAGCCAACGCAACGCGGCTATTGTGGACGGGCGCATTGTCGTGCAAAAGCAGCACACCTTTCGTCAATTTTTCCCGTCTTTTCTGTTTATTGGCTTCTTTTAGTCGCTCTAATATTAAAGCATAGTATTCTCCGGTTATAGAAACACCTTTATCTTTATAATCGATCAATAATATTCCTTCTGAGTCCCAAAATACCTTTGCCATGAGTTTCCCAGCTGACCGTGACACCTTAAACTTCTTGGGGGGTGCTGTGCCCTTTTTATGCCACTGCATAGAGTCTTGTATCCACTCAGGTTCATAATGATGAACCCAAGTTTCGTCTCCAGTAACAATTCGACTCAATACACCATCCTTGTCTTCATTGCAGAAGTCCAAAAATGCACGTGAACACTCTACGCGTTGTTGTTTTTGCGGCGGCGTGAGCATTCTCGGTACCCATCTTGCGCTGACCTTAGTCATGCCAAGATGATCGTGCAGGATTTTAAAAATGGTTTTATCGGATACTCCAACCATTTCTGCGAGATGTTTTTTCTTTAATCGAGCATCGTCGAGTACAAGTTTTTCGACTTTTTAGATAAGTTCTGGCGTGGTCACCTCGATGTTCCTGCCCGGCCTCGGGTCGTCTTCAAGGGATTCCCTTCCTTTTTTAAATAAACTGTGCCCCTTGTACACCATGGTTTTTCCTGGACAAGAGTCACCGTAAACCGATGACATCTCATCCATTATGGTCGCAACTGATTTTTCTTGCTTGATAAGGAACTTTATAACGGCACGATATTCGATTTTTTCCATATTTCACTTTTCACTCCTGATTATGTTGCTTGGTTGGCGATAGCTCAAAGACTAATAGTCCAATAACAATGAAATCTCGTATTTATACTAATTATGAGTCACTAAACACGTTACGATCCTAATGAGCCTAATCACCCCCCTCCAATCCCCTCATTCCGCGAACTTAAAAACGCACCCTCGTATTTCCAAAGTTCAGTTTGGTATAGGTACAAATACGCCATTAGGCGTAGGCGTTAGTTGATGTAATTTTTTGATGGTAAAGTCAATCCTGATCGTGTGGTAACTTACTGACTGTCGCGTCGCTATAATCGCGAACGACTGCAGTTGGCATTGTACTTGGATATCGGTCTTTTTTTTTAAACAATATCCTCCGAAATGGAGATCGGAGACTGTATCGTGTCTACTCTACTCATTCATACCAGTGTTTTCGCTTCGATGCCTCTCGAACTTTCATTCCTTATACTTTGTCTTTCTTGCAACCTTTCACATTCTCTCACGGGGTGGGGTTCCCCTCTAACTAATTATACTATTCGAAAAGAAGGGTGAAAGTTTTATATAAATAAAAAACAACGATTTCGAGATAAAATAAACAATACAGATAAAAATCAAATAATAAAGGAAAGTTTTGATCAAATAAACTAAAACAAACCAAATAAAACTATATATGATTAAAACTAGTTATTTATGTATTTATGATGAAAAAGTATTACCAACTCAACTAAATAACTACAAATTTTTAGAGTGTGTTGTACAATTTTTTCAACTTAAACTTATACGGCTAAGACTTAAGTAGGTATACAACAATTTATTAACAATCTTTAAACTATTACAGTTTAAATAAAATATACACTCATTTGCAAAAAAAACGGGCGGTTTCGATTTTCTTCCTGGCTGAAAAAAATAAAATACCAAAAAGGTTTTAATCATTTGAACATGTTACTGGCCAGTTATAAAAGTGCCATAATGTTTATAAGAGTACATTCCAAATTCAAATTTTTGACTGAGCCTGGTTTTCAAAGAAAATAACTTTTAACTACATTTTGTGGCGCGAATTCCCTATAGATAATATCGACTCTAATTAACTTTTTGTCAATTTTGATTAAATTATCTGGTGTCCTTGACATTTAAAAGTATTGTTATTGCTGTTTAGCAATCTCGAAAATGGTAGATAAAGTGATAAAAGCGAGCAAAATTATTGCGCTGCTTGAAGAAGGTTGCAGTCAATGCTTCGTGGCTCAGAGGCTAAATGTGAGTCGGTCGACAGTTCAAAGGACCTGGCAGCGCTATCAAGAGACCGGTTCCGTCAAGAGAAGGCCTGGTTCTGGCAGAAAGACATGTACCGAACCACGGGATGATCGTTTTCTAGTTAGTCAAGCGTTGAGAAATCCCAAATCTTATGTGGACCTCAAGAACACCCTCGAAGAAGTAAGAAATGTGCAAATTAGTCTATGGACGGTCAGGAGGAGGCTTCTCGCTGCTAATATACACAGTCATCGCCCGGCACGCGGCCCTATATTACTCCGTGGACATCGAGTTGCCAGGCTTAGCTTCGCTCGAAATTGTGTGTCATGGACTCATGAAGACTGGGATAGGGTATTGTTCTCCGATGAAGCCAGGATATCTCTGCATGATGAAGACCGACGTCGGCGAGTGCTACGTAGACGAGGAGAACGCTTTGCAGAGGCATGTTTTGAAGAAATCACACCTTATGGAGGGGGCTCTGTTATGTTTTGGGCAGGAATAAATTCTATGGATCGTACGGAGTTAGTCTTCATCGCAAACGGTACACTGACTGGACACCGATACATAACGGAAGTTCTAATTCCTTATGCACAACCCGCTTTAACCGCTCTTGGCGAAAACTCAATTTTTATGGACGACAACGCTCGCGCCCACCGGTCTGGCGGTGTGAATGCGTATATGCTAGAAGTCGGAATTCGTCGTTTGGACTGGCCAGCTAGAATTCCGGACCTCAATCCCATAGAGCATGTCTGGGACGTTCTGAAGCGACGAGTGAGATCAGTGCAGCCGGCTCCGCAGACCATCAGAGAGCTAAAGAATGTGATTACCGCGGAGTGGGAACGTATTCCACAAGAAACCATAAAAGATATACTCACTAGCATGCCCAGACGAATGCAAGCTGTGATTTCAGCAAGAGGGGGTCACACTCAATACTAAACTTTTATCTGCTTTTAATGTATTCAAGAAAAACAAAGAAATTAACGCGTTTCATTTTTATTTAGCGAGCAGGTACAATCATAGTGTTTTGAGCTTAAACATTATTTCTTAATAATTTAATTAAAATGTTATGATAAAACTGATGAAAACTATTCCTTCCTAATTAATTTATAAAATTCTGAGGATAACAATACCTAAAATTGTCAAACAAACTAATAGTAACTATAAAATAGTTCTTTGCTTAAGTGCCCGTTTTTTTTGCAAAAGAGTTTATAATATATTAAGACAATTACAAGTGAGGATACGGCTTACGTACTGCATTTTATTTACAATTTTCTAACACTACTATATCTTGTCCAACCGTTTATTTTCTTTTTGTCAGCTTACGTCTATAAATTAGAATTTTTTGTTTCTTCGTTATAATGTACTACAGTAATATCGTACTTTATAGGCGAGTAGTGAAGTACCATGTGCATAACAAACAACCACAGACTATAAAATAGTTCTTGAAATATATCGATCGATAAATCGATCATATGATAAAAATAATTTGACTTCATGTAAGTATTGTTTCTGTAAAATGAATTTAAAAAAATTTAAATTGCGTGTACTAGCGTACACTCGTAAGAAGTGAAACTTATAATAAAAAAATTGTTGTCTGTAAAGTCGGTTTACAGACGATAATTTTTACGTGATAACGTCATAAGAAAATATAGATGTAGAATTGTATACTTTTATGAATCGAATTGAATTATTATCACATATATAATATGATAGTGTGTATTACTTTACATATATATGATAGTGTAGTACTTTATATATATATATATATATATATATATATATGATAGTGTGATTTTCAAGATTTTCCAATCTGAGTTATTTTGTTAAGGATAGGAAGATGATAGGAAAAGTAGGAAATCAAGGGGAGTGTTTCAAGTGGTACTCTCTACCAAACAATTGACAAATTACAAAACAGTAGGGGTGTGCGATAATTATCGATAATTCGTAAATACTCGATAATTTTCCATTCGATAATTATCGATAATTATCGATAAGTGTTATTCGATCATTTTGATCCGATAATTATCTATAATTTTTCATTCGATAAATATCGATAACTATCGACCGATAATTATCGATAACTTTCGTCAACTATCGATAATTTTTATCCGATAATTATCGATAACTGTCGCCAACTATCGATAACTTTTTCTTCGATAACTATCGATAACTGTTCATACGATAATTATCGATAACTATCGATAAAACGATTCGATAATCATCGATAGTAAAATTATCGATATTTTTTATCGATGAACATCCCTACTTCTACCAAACAATTGACAAATCACAAAACAGTAGGGGTGTGCGATAATTATCGTTAATTCGTAAATACTCGATAATTTTCCATTTGATTATCGATAATTATCGATAAGTGTTATTCGATGATTTTGATCCGATAATTATCGATAATTTTTCATTCGATAAATATCGATAACTATCGACCGATAATTATCGATAACTTTTCCTACGATAATTATCGATAAAACGATTCGATAATCATCGATAGTAAAATTATCGATATTTTTTATCGATGAACATCCCTACTTCTACCAAACAATTGACAAATCACAAAACAGTAGGGGTGTGCGATAATTATCGATAATTCGTAACTACTCGATAATTTTCTATTCGATAATTATCGATAAGTGTTATTCGATATTTTGATCCGATAATTATCGATATTTTTTAATTTGATAATTATCGATAACCATCGACTGATTAATTATCGATAACTTTCGTCAACTATCGACAATTTTTATCCAATAATTATCGATAACTTTCGCCAACTATCGATAACTTTTCCTCCGATAATTATCGATAACTATTCATTCCATAATTATCGATAACTATCGATAAAACGATACGATAATTATCGATAGTAAAACTATCGATATTTTTTTCCGATGAACATCCCTACAAAACAGTTCGCGTGTAGATTGCGTGGCGCCACTGTCTCTTTTACTCGAACGCGGTCCGATGGAGTGTAAGACAGAACGCTTAGGCTAATCGTGCCTCTCTATCGCTTGTTCTGCGCTCTCGCTCACTAATTGTGACAATGATGACGTCATCTTCTTCGAACGGGCACCCCTTCATCAATTTACTAGACGTTATCACGTCAAAACAGTTTACTTTTTATACGATCGTAATTATATGAGTCCTGTGTTTGCGTTCGGACATATTTATATTCGAATTACCTACTCACTATAGAATACATCATACAATAACTGCAAACTTCTATATAGTGATACTTAATTTCACTCAAGAATCTTAGAGATTGCTAGCGCAGTGGCTGCCAACGCGAATTGAATTTCGTATATCGCTCGAGAGCTGCAAGTTCAAAACCCTGCGAGAGCCACATTTTCTAGCATTCAAAATTTGATATTTGATTTATTTAGTTTAAGTATTTATTTATATATATAGGATTTCATCTACTACCACTCGGAATCTTCCTTGCGCATGTGTTTATTGAAAAACGACTGAAATACGCAATAATCAAGAACAAGATGGCGCGTAACGAAAAAATCTTTCCAACCCCGATAAAGAAGTTTCACTTCAAAAACAAAGAAATAAAAATAGTATTATGACTCCAAAATTGATTATTTGCAAGGAAGTAAGTCGAAATCTTGGAATTTAAGTTCAAACCAAGAGTAAAGAACAATAACTCTGTTCATTCATTTATTCATTTTATTGACGCGTTAAAAAAACTAATAAAGGAATAATTGATATTTAAACTAAAAATATTTCATTAAATCGATTGAAAGTTCTACTTAAATAAAATCGATTATTATTTCAAATCGAATCGGTAACCTGTGAGTGTGTCACTATTGTCGAACATTCTTGAACTGTTAAAAAGAAAATAAACAAATGGCCAGAGTATAATTACATTTTAAACTAACGACAGCAATACGATACTATTTTACAGTGACATTACTTAGCCTACTTCTGTTTTAAAACCTATTTTATCCCTTATACTATTAAACTATGTATATCAACATATAGACATAGTATAGTTAATTGCTATTTAATATTTATTACTACTTCATCGCACAATACATTAAAGAATTGTACAAAAGGCGGGCTTCATGCTAAAAGCATTTGCTAAAGCAACAGCCAACCTTAGGACGTGCAAGAACGGACGTTTGTAGGTATGCAGAATTGAGGATCATTAAAATTAACTTTAAAAAAAAAAGGCAAAATAAGATAACATTAGTAAGAATCGTTATAATGTAAATTTACTTTAATTTTAAAACAATTAAGATGAAACTGATAGAGTTAAAATTTACGCTAGTTCTTCGTTAGTATCTTTGGAAAATTCATATTTTATTATAATATATATTTTGTAGTGTTCGTTCTACGTAAGCTGTTCTTTTAAAAGTTTTCAAAATACTTTGCACACATTTGATTGAACTAAAAGCATACTTATCGAAGTTTGCTTATGTCATGATACCAACGAGATCATCTAACGATAAAGACGATAGAAAATTAACTTATTATTTTATTATGTTATTTAAAAAAAAAAATAACGAGTAAAAGGAGTCAAGCGCTAAAACAGTGCTGGGTACACCACGGTTTTAGCGCTTGACTTCTTTTTCTCGCTATTTTTTATATTGTACTTGTAATATAATTTTTTTTCATTTTAATTAGAATAAATCGATAGTTGTAAAATCGAATATGAACATATTTTATTCATACATTGCTCGAATTCATTCAAAAATTCATCCAATTGGATAAGGTTTTAACAGTTGCGATTCTGCAGGTCTAACTTAGAATCTGGTGTAGGTTTCAATATAATATATATTGTCTTGAAGTAGAGTTATTTCTCTTTAAACAATTGTAGTGATATTGTAACGAAGTCGTTTTGTGCACATATAATAAGCAACGCAGACCATCTCTCGTGTACCACGCATATTATAAGTATTCGTATATTACGCAGTAAATGTAGAGTCTATGATATAAAATCTATCTACTTATTTAACTAATTTATCATATCGGTAATATGAAACACTTATTGACTTTAGTTGCACACATAATCAGATAAAAGGTAAACGAGTCATTTAACGTTCGAACAATCATATTAACTTGATAGAAGCTGAGTAATTTTATTATATAATATATAAAATAATAAACTGTTTCATTATCTATAAGAAACGTTCATTCGCTTTGCTTTTTATAATATCTTTGTATAATATATTTATTAGGTAAGCATGTAGTATGTTATACAAGCTATGTATATAACCTAAACTTACGTTAATAATGCTATGTTAGTTTTTGAATAGAAAATAATGTATCATCAATCATCATTTAGCTATTAATGTTTCTTATTCACGCCATTTCCAATAATAATAATGAATGAGAAACAATACAATTTAATGCTTTAATCGAAACGTAACTGGACAGGACGTAACCTCATTTCGCAATCTAGTTGACAGATGAATGCCAGCCTTCATGTTTAACTTATTTAAGCAATTTAAATAAATTTTAAGCAGAATTTTTCTTAGGAACGTTTTTATTGATAAATTTAGTAAAAAATTACATTAATTTATTTTTATTTAAGGAATAAATATATTATCATGTAACAAAACATAATAATGTAATATAATATATAATAATGTAATTCTAAATCTATAATTATAATATAAAATCGACTTCTAAATATCACGTTTATGAGAAGAAACAAAAATATTATTTTGTACTTTGTATAGGTTATTTAGATTACCACTTTTTCTTTTTTTTTTTTTTGTTCGAGGTATACATGGTAATTTAAAAAAATAATAATTAAATGCGACAAAAATATTAATCACTTTTTATTAACAAAAAAGAAAATCGTAATCAGCCTAGAATTCCGTACAAAAATGCACTGTACGTGCAATTTTTTAGAGGAGTCTTAGATTTTACCGAAATTCCATCATCATTATATCCGATTTGGTGAATAGAGAACTACCTCTGGAATATGTACTCTGAAATGTAGTTTTGTGTGGAAATAAGCTTACAATTTTACCAGAATAGTAAAAAAAAATCAAATGTAAACAGTATAAAGGAAATTCACTAGCTCAAATCCACGTTTTTTAAATTTCATTTGAAATGTATAACGTAGTATCAGAAAAAAAATCCAGAACCGTAAAAAATATTTTTCTTATTTATATATTATATCATGTTTCTTATACCGACAACCATTCGCTTCGATCGATCTGGGGGCACGGCAGTGCACCCGCCAAGTCGAGCAAAAAAAAAGTGTACCATCCTTTTCTCAAAGCAATTCAGGCAATTTTCGACCCCTAATAACTTCGTTGTGGATAAAACTAGAAGTCTGAATTTTCAGTGCCCAAGCAAGCATTGTATAAACACGGTATACCTATATCAAATTTCATCAATTTAAACAAGTAGTTTAAGAATTACAACTAGTCAAAGTTTCTTAATTTTGTCACTCACTGACTGACCGATCATCAAAACTCTAGGGCACTTCTAGCAGACATAGAAGCTTCAAATTTAGAATACCATTAGTGTTTAGTATATAAACCAAGGAAAAACTCAAATATTTTGCAATTTCGGTCCAGTTTTCTAGATACACCAACTGCATAAGTAACTTTGCAATCTCATATAAATATATAGGATTACAAAGTTACATATGCAGTGAATGAATTAGTGTAAATAAAAGTAAATAATTTGTAAAATGGTCAACGGAATGAAAAAGCAAGAATGGGACATGTCTTATGAAGTTGTCTTCATAAGATGAAAATGTCTTCCAGTCCGTTAGTTATTTCATTTTAGTCAGTTGGCAGTTATATTAAACCCATCCCTCTAATCGGTTTCTACACTGTATTTTAGCAAAACGCTCAATCGCTTGGCGGCACGTCTTTGCTGATAGGGTGGTAACTAGCTACTACCGAAGACTCCCACCAAAGCAGACCAGAGAAAGAAAATTGACTCTGTCGGGGATTGAACCCGGGACCTCCCGCTTAATATACAACAACGCTAACCACTTCGCCTTGTCATTATTACAACGCACCTAATTGATTAAATGAGTCATAACAGTAGTTACTGTTAATTAATGCATATAAAAAATAAGTACAACTCAAAATAACTCTTGTATTTTGAAGTTGTACTTCTTCATGAGAGTAAATTTTTACGATGCGCGCGAACACAATGACAAAAACACACTGCTCGACTGCGGGTTGATGATCACTTTCAGGTGTAAACGATAATCACCAGAACCTACGGGCTTACGTACTTTTCGCTGCACGGTGGGATTTCAAAAAGACATCCAAACTAGGTACAAATATTTGTATAATATAAAATATCTGCCCCGAACGAGAATCGAACTAGCGACCAGCATTAAGGTGACTTCTCGCGCCAAGTGTATTATTATTTGTACAACTACGACGACACGCGCAGCTTAATCCACATTGATGGTCCGGTATGTATGTATATCGTTTAAGTATAAAAAAAATTACTGTGAAGCTTGTTTTAGAGGAAAATAATAAACTAAAAAAAAACTGACACCTTAGCAGCTGTTACACAGAATAAGAAATAAAATTATGTGTATAAAGTGTATTTTGTTTTATAATTATAAAACATCTTATATATTATAACAGAATTTTAAACATTTTAGTAGAAGTAAAATCTCGACCGTGATAAGTATGGGACTCTTAAATAACTACGCTGTCGTAGTTGTGTAGTCTAAAAAAAAATTAAGGGAACAATTAATTATAGTTTATATCATGAAATACCCTTTGATGTGAAATCTGAATGCGCTATTCAAAGCTTAGTGAGGAAAATTTACAAGTTTTATGTTTGTAACACATGTCAGCGGAGTTTGAAAATTTTAAAAACGTTCACAATAATTTGGAATTTTTAAAGCTTCCAAAAATATGGGTGTTTTAAAATCGATCGTTTTACGTGTTAAATTTCCACACGCATATTGCAGGTGTTTAATTGGTTTTACGGGTAAGGTCGTTCTGTTTGAAACATCAGTTGCAAACAAAATCATGTCCGCCACGTGAAACGTTCTAATACATTATGTTAAATAGTAAAATATGTGTTAATATCTGGTGTTAAAGAATCAGTTGCCGTTTACACTACATTTTAAATAGTTAACAAATTTTAACATACAAAACAACAATCTATACAAATTTAAAACTGAAGAGTATATTTATTTTTCTTGCTGAACGTAGGCCTCACCCATCGACCGTGGTCTTTTTAGTGTGGCTTGCAATACTCGTCACGCTTGGCAATCGGGTTGGTGAGCACAATGAATTGCGGCTTTATATGCAGGTATGGTGACGCTGCTGTCCATCACTATCTTATTTGGTGCACAGTTATTCGCACCATTATGACCTTAGTCGCCTTTTATGACACCTCGGCAAACAGAAGTTCGGGACTATACTTCTCACCCGGTCACCTCGGTGTTGTTTTTCGCCACGCGCTAATTTCATGATTTACCGGTTTATTTTTATAAAGGGGTTGTTTCAAATTTATATGGAGCCTGGGCCAGGTATTTGTACAGTATTTTAAAATGTTCAGGGTCATGAAATAATGAATATTTTTTCTTTATTTCTCATGAAAAGGCCTTATTTACGAGGTAGTTTTAATTTGCAAAATAAAATCGCAACAACTTGTCATCCCTTTTGACAATAACATATACACAAACGTTGTGATGACATTTTAAATATAAATAACCACAAAAAATAGGTACGTATCCAACACTAAGTCGATCGAAAGATTTCGAAGACGAGAAGTCCAAAGAAATGGCTTTGTCGTTAAAAAAATTCTCAGTTACAAAAAGAAACAACGAAAAACACTCCAATGCAGCAAGACGCCAATGAATGACTTGACATTTGACAATTGAAATGACACTAAGATAACATATTGTCATCAAATATGGACAACAAAAGTAGGTTGATGTACTTCGAGAGTTGCTATTCTACGAATGTATCCAATTATAAATTTTATAACTACCTCTTAATCACTGTAAAACTACTAAAAAGCATATTTTATTTTAATTTCTATGATTTTTTACTATTTTTTGGTATACCGTGCAAATACCTTTTTTTTTACGTGGGGAAAATCCATTATGGATACCATTCGGGCGCGGGGGCACCGAAGTGTTTATGCCCGACTCCTGCGGGCTAAAAACCCCACGTGCGCCAGTCATCCGCCAGGGTGAGGCGTGATGGGGTCGCGCTAGCATTCACCACCTCGCCCCGGAATACCGTACAAATACCTGGCCCAAGTTGAAACAACCCCTTTGATAAATTGTGTTATATTATGAACTGAGTCGTAGCCTGTTGTTTTATAACCTAATATCTTTATCAATAAAGACACTTTTTGAATAAAATAAATTGTTGTATAATAATTTTTAATCAAGGAAAGCCGCATCGATCATCAAGTCAAGTTAAATACTAAAAATCTTAGTAGGTCTCGTGGTAAGGATTCCAAATTGAAGGACCTTTATATTTACGTCGCATATGTCAGTAACGACCAAAATGTTTTAGTGTACAGCATCCTTGACACCCAACTCGTACGAGTATTTTGTCTACTTTCCTTAAACGATAAAGGAGTAAATTACGTTAAACATAACTTGATTAGTTTTTCGAATTATCACCAAGAATTAGACGACGATTAGATTTATTTTTCCTGTACAAAATAAAAACAAGTAAAGTTACTAACTTAAAGCTCAAGTAGGCTTCCAATTAATAATAACTGTATAACAATTTACTTACATTAAAGCGAATACGAGGGACGACTGATAAGCATATATCTGCGGCCTAAGGTACTTAATGAAAGAAAATATACGGTTTGTATTTTTTATTTGTCAATATAATCTCCCTCAAGCTAAATACATTTTTCACACCTCGCATACAATGCCTTTAACCCACCCAAAAAATATTTTGTATCTTTCTCTTCAACATGACGATCAACCGCAGCTTTCATTTCGTCGTCATATATAAATCTCCGGCCCAGTCCTTTTTCAAATTGGAAAACAGGAAAATATGGAGGATGGTCAATCTCTGAGGACCCTGTGTCTTTCAGGGCTTGCCTCGCAATATGTGCGGTCACACCGCACATGTTGCGCGTTGTTTTGCAGAAAGAGCACTCCGCGCGTCAGTTTCCCCACGTCCTTTCTATTAAACCTCGCGAACTTGAGTTAATAAATTGGCGTAATCATGACCATTCATCGTAGTTCCCCTGGGTAGGTAGTCGATAAGTAAAATTACCTCGCTATCCCAGAACAGTCGCCATTAGCTTGGACGCCTAATTTTCCACCTTGAATTTCTTCGGCGGCCTGTCTCCTTTTTTTATCCATTTCATGGACTCTTGTTTGGACTCCGGATCATGTTGGCGAATCCATGTTTCATCTACGGTGACTACCCGTTGCCAAATGTATCTCTTGTTATCGCTGACTAGCTCCAAAAAATTCAACCAAACTCCAACTAGCGCGTCGACGTTGCTTGTGGAGCGCGCGCGCGCGCTTCATCTCATATTCAAATGTTCATGTAAAATTTCTCCAACTCGCTCTTTGCTAATCTGTGCAGCTCTTCAGCAATCTGCCACAATTTAATTCTTCGATCGGCCAGAACAAATTTTTCGATTTTTCAGACGTTTCTTCGAGGATCGTCTTCACGGTTCTCTCGCCCTTGTTGAAATAGGCGGGCCCATTTTTTCAGCATCGTATATGAAGGCGCAGAATCCTGAAGAACCGATGACATCTCTTCAAAAATGTCTTTCGGTGTATTTACCTTCTTTACGCGGTGCGCGGCGTTCAAAATTCCGAGAATTTTCAGATTCGGCTGACAGATGAACTGTGGGTGCGAACTTAATTAATGATTGCTTTTATAATCCTACTGAGTGTTGCAACTAGTGACATGAGTAACAAGCTAATTACTCACCTTTAAGTACCCTAGGCCAAAAAATTTTCAGCCGCCCCCCGTAATGAGATAAAAAAAAGATATGAAAAAAAAGATAAATTTATACCTATATTATATATACCTGTCATACATATCATAAATAAAATCAAATTTTATTATATTTTAAAAGCATTTGAACCTAGTTGTTAATTGTTATTACATTAATAACTTAAATTAAATTCTTAAGTTATTGTTAAAATTCTAAAATTACCAAAAAATAGAAGATCGTAAGGATGTAAGTATTTGTTTTAAAATATTTACATTTATATATTGTAAACAATCTTAAATTTGTTTTAAATGAATTTAAAAGTTTCCAACTTGTTACAAGTAGCTTCATTAATTTTGACTACATTACATGTGACACTCGATGCCGTGCAAGTTCGGAGTCGATGAAAACGTTTCTTAAGATTACATCGATATCACGCAATATTTTCACTTTTTAATAGATAAATATCTTAATACTAATTAAAAACTAATAAATATCTTAATATTAATTAAAAACTGCAACGAGTAATCTATGTACGTCTGAAAAGAATGTTAAAGGTGTATAAACATTAACCGATATATATAAATAATATTCTAATAAAATCATGATGATTTATCATCATGATTTCTAACATTCTTATATGTGTATCGTTAATTCGAAATAACACTGAACGTTTACAGCAGTTCATTAACTCGTAGAAAATAAAGTCAACTACATATTACTAATGATATATTACTAACGTTTCATTTATTTTCTCTATGTCCGCAGTGGCATCGCCTAATGTCAAAAGCTTAGCGAGACGCGGAATTATTGACACTTAGATACTGCTGTAGGATTTTTACTCCATAATGAGAGCCATTTATACAAACGACTAAATAAATAAAATATTTACTAGATATAATATTTCGAATGGGGTTACTGAGAAGAAATGTTTAAAAAAAAAAGGAAAAATTAATGACAACGGAAAAACCATAAACAACACTGCATGTTTTTTAAATAACAAATAATTGTAATAAAATGATTTTACAGCATCAATCGTTAACAATCATAATTTTGACGCATTACTATCAGGCGTAATATCCGAAAGATGCTAGAAATTTCTACAAAAAGCGTATCGTTATTTTACATCTAGTCAACAAAAACAGTAGAATTTCAATTGTTGTTTCATATCCACAAGACACCCCGCGAAAACTTTTGAACTTTTATCTGTTAATAAGCAAAACATCTTAAAAGTACATTAAAATTTGTTTTATAATTTTGTAGTAAATGAGTTTTTCTGAAATTTACGGCTTTTAAGTTTTTAACAATTTCAGTCACGACTTATCAAAAAAAAAAAATAATAATAATAATATAAAAATATATATTATAAATATGCTTAGTGGCTATTCAATTTCACACAGCAAGAGCAGCGATCATTTTGTTTCACAACTACCTTTATGAACATATCCAATACTCGTTTGATCTTGTTTTTTGTAATGCTTTCGACGTTTTGACGCAGTAATAACAACTCATAGCAAATAACTGTCACGACTAACCACGATTACGATCGCGCGGTTTTCGCTAAAAATCGAGAAACCGCGTTCATGTCAAATGTTTGGATAGGCCATATTTGTCATATTATATATTTGTCATGGTTTCAGTGTTTGTTATTGTATAGTGTGTGTATTCACAAACCACGGTAACAGGATCTCATCCTATTGGAAACCTTAAATTTTCGTACATAAATATTGTATTAATCTTTAATTCTGGCTGTTCAATACAATATCGACTACTAGGTAAGTTGCGCCTACTAGTACAAATACCTAGTTATACTGAGTGATATCGTATCGTCCAAAATGTCACAATGTAAAAATAACTTGGTTCATGTATAAATGTAGCAATAATCGAAAATAATTATATTATTGATTGATTGATTTACAAATAGGATAAAACAAAATGTTTTATTGATACAATATTACGCATCATCTATTCAATTTTTTTTTAAATAGTTTTTTTTAAATGTTGTATCGTTTCTTATCGGTTTTCATCGGTAACCCTGAAATAAAAGTAAAGGATTTATTTGAATCGCCTGTTGCGAGGTAGACGTAAATCGATGCACTATTTTTCAGTAATATCTATCATAGAATTTTTTTATTTGACTTTTCTTCAATGAATACCAGGCTACATGTTGTTGTATATTATTCTTTTTGTTCAGGACGCTGCCTACCAGTTTTGTGCGTACATTTGTTCCACGTGTACGGCTTGATCTCGTACTTCAAGCTGGACGCGGCAAAGGCATGGAAGCTATTCAGTCTGATCGAGGAGGGGTACCACAGCACCAACCCCTACCATAACTCTATACACGCCGCTGACGTCACACAGGCTATGCATTGCTTCTTGCAGCAGAAACGGGTATGATTAAATTTAATTTATTAAATATTATTGGAAAAAAAAATATTCTCACTTTATTTGACCATGACTAAGAGGCAAAGTTAAAAAGATAAATACAAAGTTATCTGTTATTATAACAGTGTTATAATTTTTTTTAAACTTTAATCAACTTAAAAAAATTACAGTTTATTTTTAAAGATAAAAATTAGTGCCTACTACGATATAATTTTTGACCATTTTGTTCATATTTCGGACCGGTTACATAGTCCTTGGTGTGACTACAAAAAATATGACATAACCTGTTTTTATACACTCCTGGTATAAAAAGCACCGTGTGGTGACCGGCATAGAAGAATAGTCCTGACATGTTTTTTATACTATATACTATCCACACTTCTTACTATCTATACTTCTATACTATATAATATTATAAAGCTAAAGAGTTTGTTTGTTTGTACGCGCTAATCTCAGAAAGTACTGGTTAAATAATATTTTTGTGTTGGATAGCCCATTTACCGAGGAAGGCTACAGGCTATATAACATCACGCTACGTAAAAAAACATGATTTTTGGGAACTTCCGTTGCATAATCTGCGTAAACGGTTAAAGTTACGCAAAAATCATGTATGGCGGAATTTACTTACATTAAAAGTAAAAAAAAAAGTCCGTGACAGCATATATTATCTATCTCTCGAGGTTGACTCATTATAACCGTTTTTATAGTAATCAAGTTTGTTCTAAGATAATGTGTTATTTACAAAGGCAGTTTTATAAACATGATATATCTATATATTAATACGTGAAATCCTTCTCTATATATGAGCAAAAATACGTATACGTGAACCAAAAACTTTTTACCCCTTTTTACGAAAATTACGCGGAGGGAGAAGTATGAAATTTGGCACAGTTAAAGTTTATATGGAAAGGAAATGAAGAATGCTAATATTTTTTATAATAATTCGAAATTTATCATCATTAAATTCATTAAAAAAACACTGCACACACAACGGCACACACATATGTACAATGTACATATTATATACACAAATTTTGTTTATTGTCAGTCTCTTGTCAATACGATCTTAAATACAGGTCTTGCGACAAATTTTTTATCGAAAGGCCCTCGCCAGATAAGCCGGGGTAAAATACCCCCCAAAGCTATCAATAATAAAATAATTATTCAAGAGCAGAGCATTATTTATTAATGACTCTAGAAAAAAAAAAATTAAGTACAAACAAGTTGAAAAAATTGATTAAAAAACAAGTTTAATGATCCTTGCAATCATCTAATATTTTTTAAAGTATGAAAAAAATATATTTTGTAAACTGAGATGAAGGGATAATGTATAAAAAAATTACATGACTGTACTTAAGGAATTTAAGGCAAATATTTTTTTTTTAATATTTAATTTTTTTTAACTATCGTCTAATATTTTGAAAAATCTAAAAAATATATATGTTGTAGATCAATATTAGAGTAATAGGTGAAAAAAAAACTAAGGTGTACCATACATTTTTGGCTTAAATTTTTTTTTTTTTTTTTTTAATATAATTGCATTTTTACCTATGATCAACTTACCCGATTATAGAGCGAATTTTTCTAGAAATACTAGTTAGTGATATCTTAAAACCCATAAACATTTTTTTTTATATTGTCAAGTAGATTCGGAGAAAAATGGATTTAAAAAAAACAACTTTTTTTTTACTCAAAAACGCGTGATATTTCAGAGTTGAAACTGGGCTGAGATGTTGTCCATAGTATAAGGTATTTCAGAAAAAAAAAATTAGTCCGATTGCTTTTGGGGGCATTTTATCCCGGCTTATCTGGCGAGGGCCTTTATTATCATAGATCAGGTCCAATGATTGCTGCATATGCTCACTATGTTATGCGTAATCATATTGTTATGATGTTGATAATGCTGTCAATTATAGATTAGGTCCAATTTCGACCACTAGGTAACTGATCACTAGTCCAAATAAATGCTTATTTATTCATGACAATTAGTTAATCTTTTTGAACAAAATTGTCATTAACATCAATTGATTTCAATGAATATCCTAGAAGATATCATAGTTTTAAAATAACTCCGCAACGAAATAATGATCACAAAAAATTAAAAGGTAATTTTATTGCATTATTATTAGGTAGGCATATGAATCCTTACGAATGAAAAATACATCACAAGCTTCTCTCACGCAAAGCTTGCTTTTCACAAGCAAACATACTTCAACTTTATGAAGATAAACTTTGTCTTTTATAGCATTTAATTTGGACGCATCATTTAGGAGATAATGTAAAATCAAATGACACGATGAAGGTCACGCCGCGCGCTGGCGCTGGAGTTATCGTTTGCTGTAAAAATCAATAAAACACAGGGGCAAACATTTAAATACATAGGAATCAATAGGAAGGAAAGGAAAAAATAGGAAGATGTTATATTTTAATGCTTTGGTCATAATATTTAAAAGTTCTTTTTTTAAGCTGACAAATAAATCATAATAATCTAAAAAGCAGCAAAATATATAATAATCTAAAATCATTGTAGTCTACTGCATTTATTAAATCGCAGTTTGTACGCGGCTCTAAAAACAGACTCATAGACCGATATCAAGGAAACAATTCTAAAGCGATGCATTTCTAATTGAACCGAAAGAATACCCTGAATTTTATTGATACAGCAAATTATGCCGTGGTTTATTTATTTCCCGTTTGCGGCTACTTTATTCTCATTATTTTACGCCTTACATCCGCTTCATTCTTCATCTAACCTCTTTTATTGTTTCAAACGTCTCTTTACTCTTTAACAAAACAAAAAATTACAAAGAAAAATCACAATAACCTGTCTTGATAATAAGGTATTGTAAGAAATTTTCATTGTTTTTAAATAATTGTTTGTTAAAAAACATTAAAACATTACGATAACTTTTCATCGTTTTATAATAGTAAGATCTATTTAAATATGTAATTTTTTTAGATATAAAATCGTAACTAGATCTACCTCGTGTCGGCCGTGCGGCGACCGGCAGAGAAAAATAGTCGCGATCTCTTTCCTGCCGAGGTGTCGTAAAAGACGACTAAGGTGGTGTTGCGAAAAACTGTGTACCGACCAGGGTGGTGATGGGCAGCAGCGTCGTCATATCCTAAATACCAAACTGCGCTTGCCAACACGCATGCAAAGCGCGGCGAGTATTGTCAAATTCCCCCATATGACCCCAAATGAGCCCAGGCTCCCAGTCCCCGGTGGCCGTACTATTCACGGCTATGGCAGCGGCCTGGGTAACGGTAGGGCAGAGGGTGCAAAGATATTGCAGGTGAGATTTCACTGCCAACCACGACGACACCTGGCCGTGATGACGCACAACATTCTCACTTTGAGTTCTGACAAAAAAATTGTTGAGCAGCGAGCTGGAGGAGGAAACGAACAGGTTACATCGGGATATACTGGGTTTGTCTGAGGTCTGAAGAGAGGGGAGGACACGATAACCCTGGAATTCGATAACCTGTTCTACTACCGGGAGGGTGACCATCAGTCCTCAGGAGGTGTCGTGTTTATTGTCCGCAGGTCCCTCTTTGGCAAAATTGTGACCATCAGAAGTGTGTCGAACAGGGTTGCATACCTTATACACAAAGTATCTAAAAAATACTCGCTGAAGGTCATACAGGTATGTGCACCGACCTCGGCACACCCGATGAAGAAGTAGAGGCTATGTATGAGGACATCAATAGGGCCATACATACGAACAAAACCTATTTCAGTGTTGTCATGGGGGTCTTTAACGCGAAGATAGGCAAAAGACGAGACTATGAGCTAAGAGTGGGGCAATTTGCATGTGGACAACGGAACCAAAGAGAATAGAGGCTGGCTGATTTCATGGAAAAGGAGGGACTCGTTATGATGACTTCCTTCTTCCAGAAGCCATCTCATAGGAAATGGACCTGGATAAGTCCTGATGGTTCCACAAGGAATCAAATAGACTTCATCATGACCACCAGACGATAGATAGTCAATGACTTCTCCTTCCATAGGTTCTCGATCCATAGGTTTAAAACCGGGAGTAATCACTTATTGGTTAGAGGCACATTGAATATCAGTGTTAAACTGGAACGGTCACACCTTATGAAGTCTACGCTACGACAATCTAACGCACATATCCAAAACCCCGAGAGCTTTCAGCTCGAATTATCTAATCGTTTCGATTGTCTTGACGATTGCGTTTCTACTCATCTACTGTCCATACAGTCGCGAGCCGATTTTACAGACTCGACCATAAAAGCGGCCTCCGAAAACTCTCTGACCAAACTAAAAGTCACATAGATCAAGAGCGACGCTTGTTAAACCTGCAGTCCTCTGGTGACGCTGAAGTATATAGGTGGATTAACAGATGGATATGGCAATCTCTGAGACGCGATATGCGTGTCTTAAATACAAAACGTATTAAAGATACGATATAGCGCATTCGTGGCTCCAAAGTGTTCTCAAGGGACTCGTCTGTTGGTCAAAGCCGGTGGTCGAAGCTGAAAACAGAGGATGGAGCTACAGCGTCGTTCAGGGATGAAATATTGAGAGAGGTCGAGAAGTTTTACGGACAGCTGTATACCTGGGTCAACCAATCTGTTTGTAGTTCGAAGATCCACAAGCTGAAAATCCAGAAGCTGAGCTATCCCAGACATCAGCTTTTACGAGATCGGTACGGCTCTGGGACAGCTTAAAAAAATAAGGCACCAGGCAAGGACGGTATTACGTCAGAACTTCTGAAAACGGGTGACACACCGGTCCTTAAAGACCTACAAGAGGCTCTTTAATGTCGTCTTGCTTGCGAGCGTAACGCTGGAAGCCTGGAACAGAAGCGTGATGGTGCTCTTCTTCAAAAAAGGCGATAATACCTTGTTGAGGAATTACAGGCCCATTTCGCTTCGAGCCACGTTTATAAGCTGTTCTCTAGAGTCATTACGAATCGCGTGACGGGAAAGTGTAATGACTTCCAGCCTCCCGAACAAGGCGGTTTCCGAAGAGGCTATAAGAGACTATAGACCACATACGTTGCGGCAGATTATACAAAAGAACTAGGAATTTAATTTAGTTCAACTTGGTAGGTCCAACTTCGAGAATGAGGTCAATCGTCGAATCCAGCTAGGATGGGCAACGTTCGGGAAGTTAAATAAACGTCTTTTCATCCGTCTTATCTCAGTGCCTAAAGTCGAAAGGCTTCGACCAATATGTGTTACCAGTGATGACATACGGATCTGAGACGTGGTCTCTGATTATTGGCATTTTAAACAAGCTCCAAGTTGCACAGCCTACAATGGAGAGGGTTTGGTATTTATCTGCGAGATTGAATCAGAAATGATGAGATCCGTAGAGGAACGAAAATTACCGCCATAGCGCAACGGATTTGCAAGCTTCAGTGGCAGTAGGCAGGGCACATAGCTCTTAGAACTGACGGCCGATGGAGCAGAAAGGTTCTTGAGTGGAAACAACGTAACGGCAAACGCAGCGTCGGATAGCTCTTTGCGAGATGGACAGACGACTTGAGGAAAGTCGCCGGAAGCCATTGAATGGAGACTGCTTTAAACATGTCGCTCTGGAGGTCGATAGGGGAGGCCTACGTTCAGCAGTTCACATTCAATGGCTGATATAATGATGATGATGATGCTATGTACCTCGGAGCTTTACTTGCTTTTAACTTTAAGACTCAAATTGATTGATATTTTATTATAAATGACCCGCTCCTATGGATCATATCATTATACCAGTCTACCTGCGACTACGTTCGCAATTCGACTTTCAACCCCTCTCCCAAAGGAACCATTCTAAATTTCAAGATAATATGTGTCTTAGCTCGTAGTATGGATTCAAATAATTCTATGTTTCATTCAAACCATTCAGAAGTTACGGTGAGATGCGTGGTCAAGATACAGACAGACACAAATGAATAAAATACGGATTTGACTTTACTATCGATAATAAAGTGTCCTCAAATATAATTATGTTTTTAAAATATTTCAAGTCACAAGATTAGACCTATTACAATTTTATTATAAGCATATGAGAAGCTTTTCTTCGATAAACAGATTTTCAGACGCAAAAAAAAAACTTATTGCACTAGTGAATCCAAATCGTTTTTTTTTTTTTTTTTGGTGTAGTGATGACAAAAGTTTTATTATCGCCGACGATAGCTGGTTCGATTTCTGTGCAAAGTGGATGTTTGTATCAGTTAAAATTTTTGCATTGATATTTTAATAAAATAAGTTTACAACCATCTACTACATCTACACAGGAGAAGAGGCTGTTTGAGTATAAGGTATTTAGAGGCTTTGATCTATGAAACCTAACCTACGAAACAGATAAAACAAAAACATAACCGACGGTTGATAACGATTGTGACTTCTATAAGAAACAATTATCAGCCAACCTATAGTTAAGAAACATGACGGCTTAATCTCCAACTCTTCTTCTATGTATATGAAAAAACGCTATTACTCAACAGTAAACATTTAATGGCCGCTTAAGTGGTATATCTTAAAATAATTCCTTCAAATAAAAAGAAAACCAATTTATTGTCCTAAATAATTTATAAAGATTTTACGACTGTTAGAATATTTGACTTTTTCCTTTTACTGAATTTGCCAAAGAAGAGTTAAAATTACCTATTTTGTTCATATGATCTGTATATTGTATTATTAATATAATATTGAATTATCCAGGACAAACTACATCCGTGACTTCGTTCGCAATTTTCATCTGTTTTATTAAAACTATAAGATAAAATATGCACAATTTTTTTTTTTTTTTTTTTTTTTTTGTTTTTTGTTTTGGCCGGAAAAAATGTGCCTGACCGCACACCATGTCGTCCAGGGAGACAACAGGGTAGTGTGGGGCCCTCACCCACTAAAATAACCCGCCGTGCGCCCTCACCCGCCCTTACAATGCGGACCACGGGTACCGCGTACGTTGCTTCGTAGCCCGCAGGCGGCAGCCCCATCGGGCACTCTCTCTTGTGCTACGCCCCGCGCACTTGGGCATTGCACCTTCGCGGTAGGCTCTTTCGGCGGACTGTGGGCAATCCCCGACCCTACCGTCCGCAGCCTCGGCTAGGGCGGCATCAGGCGCATGTGAGCGCGTCTGCGCCGCCCCGCGCGCCGCGACGAATTGGGTCCGAAAGGAGTGAGTCCTCCCGGGCCCTCTCCGCCGCCTCCTTCTGCGAGATGACGTCCTCGCAGAAGGTGGCGACCGCGGTCCAGGCCCTGTCACCACCGACCATCGCTCGCGCAACGGCCGGCAGCGACAGGTCCTCTCCAATGACTGCAGCGAGATCTCGGCGCTGCTCAGCCCAGGCCGGGCATGACTCGAGCGTGTGTTGCGCCGAGTCCTCGCTGCAGTCGCAGTGGTGGCAGCCCGGAGTCGTCTCCCTCCTTGCGACAACGTGCAAGTATTTGCCGAAGCAGCCGTGCCCTGACAACACTTGCACGAGTCGGAAGGTGAGGACTCCGTGCTGCCGCACCGTCCACTCCTCCAATATCGGCTGAAGCGCCCCTATGGTCCGAAGACCAGCCCGGGGCGTCTCCAGCCGAGCCTTCCACCGCGTGAAGGTGGTGCGGCTGGCGTCGTCCCGCCATGTGGTGATTTCGCTCAGCGGGGGATTAGTGCCCCCCGTCCGCGCCGCCGATACCCGCCGATAAACTTCGGCGAGCGCTTCCGCCTCCAAGTCCCACGGGGGGGTTCCGGCCAATACGCAGGCAGCCTCGACACCTACCGTGCGGTAGCCGCGTATGGCCCTGACCGCCATGACCCTTTGTGGACGCCACAGACGGCTTCTATTGTGGGCAGTCAGGGAATCCGCCCACACGGGGGCGCCGTACAGCGCCATCGACCGGACCACTCCAGCGTAGAGTCGTCGGCACGCTTGACTCTGTCCGCCCATATTCGGCATTAGCCGACCGAGGGCGGACGCGGTGCCGACGAGCATCGGCGCGAGTTGGCGAAAGTGCTCGTCGAAGCACCACCTTCCGTCGAGTACCAGGCCCAGATATTTCATGTGGGCCCGGATACCGACCACAGTACTATCAACCGTTATCGAGGCACCGGCGGGTGGACCACGTCGAGGCCCATGGAAGAGCATGGCCTCAGACTTGTTAAGGGCCACCCTGAGCCCCAGTGCCTCGATCCTCCTGACCACCTCCGCGGTACCTGAGGTGGCCAGGGATGCCGCCTCCTCGAAGGTCCCGCCCCGGGCTGTGACCAGTGTGTCATCAGCATAACAGATTACGCTCAGCCCGGGGGGGAGCCGGCCACGGAGGACCCAGTCGTAACCAATGTCCCACAGGAGCGGTCCGAGAACAGAACCCTGTGGGACGCCGCACGACATGGGCCTCCTGACAACGTCCCCTTCCCGGTTGACGAAGAGGACGCTACGGCCGTCGAGGTAGTCTGCCACCAGCCGCCTTAAGTAGAGGGGCACTCCAAAATATACACTATACTTCAACTTAAAGTGAGCCGCGTGCAACCTTTGGAGGGTTTCTATTCGTTCCGAGTTCAAAATTATTTGAATTGTTTACGGCGAGTTGCACGAAACCGTCGCTAATTTTCCGTTAGTTAAGTTGCAATTAATCTTAAAATTAGTTGATCTCATGATTAATTTAAAGCTCTTGGAATTAATCATCCATTAGATAGGTCTTTAATTAAACTAATTTTTTTTAATTAAATTAATCAGATGTAGGTTTCGTGCAACAGATAATCACGATTCTTGTGATTAAATTAGTTTAATAAACACTTAAATTTAAAATTTGTTTCGTGCAACTCGGCGTTAGTGTCCTAGCTCATCGTATAAATTCAAATCGTGCCCAGCTCCAATTAAATATCTCCTGTTTTTTTATTTTTATTTTATAAATATGTTTAACACACACACACAAGGTCGTCGGTTCCTAAGGTAGGCAACTTAATGCCTGTGTTTTAGGTAACAGCCCACCGATATATATTTTTTTAATAAAAATACCATATAAATAATACATATATAAATAAACATATATTACACCCAGACTCGGTGCGGGAATCGAACCCATAACCCTTTGAGCAGAAAACAGGGTCACCGCAAACTGCGCCAACGGGTCAGTCAATCAGTTTTGGCATGATTCGCAGCCAAAATACAGACAGACAGTTTGTAAAAAGTTAAAAATCTTACATTTTTGGATGCAATATCGATTATTTACTTTTATTAGTTTTTACTCAATAAAAGAATTTCTTGACTTAAAATTTTGAAATATGATTATGCATTTTAAACAAAATTTGTTAATAAAATTTTCAAACATGTATAAATTATGTATAACACGTTTAAGGCAAAAAAAAAAAAAAAAATTATCGAATAAATTATTGTTATATAATTATTATGTATTGTATTCCATAAGTAAATTTAAAGCTTAATTTTGATCTGACATCTTATTGTACGATTCTTAATCTTAATAGTACTTTATAATCTTATAATTGACAAATGATAAATTTAATGTAACTGTTGACGTTAGTTTTTAATTCTTTGTAATAAATTTTTGCATGTCATATTATTGACTAAACATGTATAATTATGTCATGTTTAATGCAAATAAATCATTATTATTATTATTATTCTTATTGCTACACTCCACCCGTTTAATATATACATATACACAAATAAATAAATATAATATAATACAATACTACTTATATAAGGAATATAATAAATTTACATAGATAAATATAAGCGGGTGGAGGATTACGCCCCGGCAGGGAGATCAAACGGCCGGGGGTTAGGGTTGTAGGCTGAGAAATCGGCGGACAATTCTAGCCGAGTCGAGTAATACCGCCTTCTGCATCCTGGCTGCGAGCGAACCGTCACGGATACCCAGCTGCCTCAGGTGGTGAGCGAGGCTAACCGGGATCAAACCGTTGGCAGATATAACGATAGGAATGATTTCAGTGGAATCAACACCCCACATGTCGACAATCTCGTGCGCCAGATCCAGATATTTACGTTTTTTCTCTGTTTCGGCTTTCACGAGGTTCTCGTCATGCGGGATGGTAATGTCCACTAAAAACACCCTCGACTGTGCCCTATCCATCACCACGATATCAGGCTTGTTCGCCAGTATCGTCCTATCCGTGGCGATAGGCCGGTCCCAGTAGAGCCGGACTCCGTCGCGTTCGAGTACTGGCGCCGGTGTGTAAGGTAAAGTCGCCAAATTCCGTTCCCAAGCTTAATTTCGTCCCCATCGGTATATCTTTTTCTAAATAATACCATCTAGTTTTAATATGTCAAATCTAAAGTTGGTTATGTCAGTCAGCCATTGTGAAAGTTTGACTGTGAAACATTGCTCCTGGCGCAAGATATTTAAAAAAAGAAAAAACTGTACAAGGTGAGTTTTTAATTAAAATACTATGAGTACTGTTTAAATATGTATTTATTTGAGTTATTGTAATGAAATGTTTGACAAAATTTGTTGCTATTTCTTAGATTTAAATTGATTGAAATTTTATTAAGGCTATGACATGTACTTTTGGTTTAATGGATGATATCCACAAACTTGACAAATTCTTAATACCGTCCCCTCACATGAGCCTAATATCGCCCCCGGGACGGTATTTAGGTCACTACATTATTTGTCGTTAGGCCTACTTTTTTGACTGTTTTATGTTTAATTTTTTTAGTTTTAGATGCCGAGGAGAAAGCTATGGGATTCTGAAGCAATGAAAAAAGCCGTTGAAGCTGTCCGAACTAAATTCATGTTTCCCTTAAAAACTTTTTATGTCCAAGAAGTAGAAAATTGGTTAACAAATCACCCAGGGCGGATTGTTACTCACTAACAACTTGGATAAATATTTGGGAATGCATAAGATGCAAAAACATAGAAAATTGATACAGCTGTAAATGGCTTCCGAAAAACAGAAATATTCCCACTCAATGAAAACATTTTCATAGACTCGTCAAATGCTCCTCTTCCAACCAGATCAAGCAGCACAACATCAATTGTAAATGATTCCTCCGTTACTTTGAAACCCAAAAGGTCTAGACCAAGAACACAAACGGCATTATCTATCTATACTAATATTATAAGGCTAAAGAGTTTGTTTGTTTGTTTGAACGCGCTAATCTCAGGAACTACTGGTTCGAATTGAAAAATTCTTTTTTGTGTTGGATAGCCCATTTACCGAGGAAGGCTATAGGCTATATAACATCACGCTATGATCAATAGGGGCTGAGCAATAATAAGAAATATTACAGAAACGATAAAAAATCTTTTTTGAGAGCTTCCGTTGCGTCCTTTATTATTTCTCTTCTCGAGACATTTTTTAACTATAGTTCCACTTTTAAAGTAAATATAACATCACTCTTTTACTGAGAATTTTCGAAAATTAAATAAAACTCAATAATACGTTGAACGACGCAGGAATCAAATCTGAGATCCCTTGCTCGGCAGTAACGCTTGAGACCACTCGATGCTAACGCTCTAATCAGGCGGGCACCTATTCTTAGAGTAATTGTTTAAAAATATTTAAGTACGTTTTTCCCCTCAAATTAACGCGGGTGAAACCGCGGGGCACAGCTAGTTTAAAATATTTATTTATTCGCCAATATTTAAGTTTACGTACTGATTATTGTGATCTCAATATCGTCCCCGGGACGTAATTAGGCGCCTAAAAAAATATTCTCAGAATTTCTAGTTTTTTGTTAAAGCCATTTTTGTAGAAAAAGTAACGCAGTTAAGAAGTTTTTGACTGTTCAAAATAATAAATAAATGTTTCAACTTAACTCTGATGTTTTATTTATTACTTCACTTGGTATATTATTTTAAAAATTTGGTTTTTACAAAAAGGGGACGTTATTTGGTGACTTTACCTTACTGGTAGTACGGCACCCTCTGTTCCAGAAGACAATACATTAGAGCAAGCTCTTGATGAAGAATCTTGGCCGCTTGGTTATGTCTGTGCAAGTACTCAGTGTTGGCAAGCGCTGAACACCCCGAAAGCACATGTCTGAGTGACTCGCCGGGATGACGACAAGCTCGACAGAAGTCGGGAGTGCCATCCTTCAGAATGTGCTTCCGGTAGTTGTTCGTCTTAACCACCTGATCCTGTATTGCACAGACAAAACCTTCGGTTTCCCCAAAGAGGTCCCCGAATCGCAGCCACTGCACGGAGGCCTTAACATCCACGTGAGGTGCGTGGAGCGCCTTGTAAAACCGTCCATGCAGCTCCTTCTCCATCCATACGGTCTCCCGGTCAGAGGTGCTAAGCACTACCGGTCTTTGCCATTCCTCTTTGGCCAGGGATAACGGGGTGAGACCTTTGTCACATACTATAACATCACCATGGATAGCGCTCTCCCTCCTCGTCTCAAAGTAGGTCCTGAGGCTGCACACCTCCCGGTTATGCATGGACTTGGCGCTTAATAGGCCTCGGCCACCACACTTCCGTGGGATGTACAGTCTCATGACCGACGATTTCGGGTGATGCATGCGATGGTAAGTCATAGTCGTGCGGACTCTTCTGTCCAGGGCGTCGAGCTCGGTCTGAGTCCATCTGAGCACGCCAAATGTGTACAAGAGAGTGGGCATGACCCAGCCGTTATATGCTCGGACCTTGTTGGCGCCCAACAAGTAGCTCCGAAGAACTTTTGTCAGCCGTCCAAAAAAGACCTCGCAAACAGCCTGTTTCAAATCCACCTCCTGGACCCCTATGCATTGTGACATGCCCAGATACCGGTAAGATTCAGCTTCAGAGAGGGTCTTGAAGTTAGAAAGCTCTAGGCTGATTTCAGCCGATTGCGTCACCTGTCCCCTGTCTACATGCACGACCGCACACTTGTCCACTCCAAGCTCCATCCTGATGGAGCCGCTGAACTCAGTAGTGATTTTCATCAACTCCATAAGGCGTGCAGCATTGGGTGCAAGCAGCTTGAGGTCATCCATGTAGAGAAGGTGGGAGACTTTAGTACCTCCTCTCCGAAACTGAAAGCCTGTCCCCGAACGCTCCAGCAGGGTGCTTAAAGGGTTCAAGGACAAGCAAAACCAAAGTGGGCTCAGACAATCACTCTGGAAAATACCCCTTCGTATCTGGATTCGGTCATCGGCACCCGTCGTCAGTCTCTCGCCCTGGAGACAAAGGATCGTACTCCATTGCCCCATGCATACTTCGAGGAAGTCTCGAACTGCACTGTCAATCTTGTACAGCTCGAGGACCCTCAGAAGCCATGAATGAGGCACCGAGTCGAATGCCTTCTTGTAGTCGATCCAGGCAGCAGAGAAGTTCCGACGGTTGCGTTTGACAAGCTGGCCCGCAACAGAGTCAATGAGAAGGAGCTCCTTTGTGCCGCGACAGCCTCTACGGCATCCGTTCTGAGCTACAGATAAGATGTTGAATTCGTCAATATGACGAGAGATTTTGCAGCTCAGAACGGATGTCAGTGTCTTGTAGATAGAAGTCAGACACGTTATGGGGCGGTAGTTGGTAGGATCCGCGGTGTTGGTGGACTTAGGAGCTAGGTGAGTGATCCCAGTAGTGAAGAGGTTCGGAAGTGTCCTCCGCTCTATCGCCTCTTGGTATTGTCGAGCCAAGGTCGCATGGCATACCGAGAACCCTTTCAGCCAATAGTGGTGCAGGCCGTCAGCCCCCGGACTCTTCCAGTTCGGTGCCCGCCGGACCGCATCAGCTACGTTCTCCGAAGAGATGGCGATTGGGTTCATCGGTTCGATTCTAGCACATGCTTCCTGAATCGCTGCAATCCAAGGGCCCTCCTCATGCTCTACCTCCCGTGACCATATATTTCGCCAAAAGGCGACGAGGTCAGCCGTATTCGGTTTTGGGGAGGTAAAGCACGGCGTCGGGTTCTCCAACTTCCTGTAGAACCTCTTCTGATCACTCACGAAGAGGCGATTTTGTCGGAAGCGCTCAACTCTCTCAGAGTACCTACGAATACGCCTCCCCCATGCCGCGATTCTTTGCTTCAGGCCGTCGATGCGCTCCGTCAGTTTTTCAGCTATATCAGGCTGGTCAAGCCTGACGCCTAATCCATTGAAAGCTATTCTGACGGAGCGCACAATCCTTGGCCTAGTGTTGCCCGACCTGAAGCTTTGCAGTCTGCCAATGAGGGCCCTGGCCAGGCTGATACGGCGTTCTATTCTCTTCTTCCAGGCTGGTACGTCACTATTCTTATTAATAGTGCGTCCAGGCTCCCGGGTTTTGGCTCCAATGAAGCGGTGTACCGCTAGAGCAGCACCAAAGAGAATAGAACCCGTATCATCCAAGCCTAGACTGCCATCCAAATATGGAGGTAGCAGCTTGTTAGCTGCCTCAATGGCAACCCGCGTCGCAGCATTAAGAGGAAGACGGGATAGTCGTGGCCTCTGTTCCAGAGGAGCGCTCCGGATCTCGGAAATCGCCTCCTCCAAAATCCCTCTCATCTGCTCTACTTTTTGGGAGACTGCTTCTTCAGCGATCGCATCCACAGGCACTTCGCTACGAACGCTTCCCTGTTGCGTTGCAACTGCGTTATGCTCTGCAGATACGGGTTCGACTTCAGGAGCAGCCTCACGTCGTAATCGTTCGAGCTCGGCGGCGTTGAATACGCCCTTTCGTTGGATGTACCGAGCTCTATCTGCCAAGTTTTGCTCCGTGACATTTAAATTTGGCTCGAGCAGCAGGAACTCGCGGTGCATTACTGCTCGGTAGCCAGTCCGCCCGGTTTCCCCCCCTACAGCCCTAAAATACGCGCGCATGACATTTCGATTCATCTCCTGTGTCCATCTCATGCGGCGTACTCCACCAGCGGCGGGCGCCAAATGCTGAGTCCCTGGAGACTCTGTCGGCGCCAAGCCAACTGGTGGGGATGATGGAGACACCGGCCGGCTAGGTGGTGGTACCGGTCGGCGGGGGTTGCTGGCGGCCCGCATGCTGCCACGTCCAGCGCCAGCTCCAGACGTGCCCTGGCGACCCCCAGGCAGCGGCCCTATGCGCTTTCCTTTATCTCGTACCATCCATAAAAGTAGAGTGCTAGATTACTCCCTCGGAGAGGCACTCACGCTCTCCGAGGAGGCTGCGTTGGTTTTGTGCTGCTTTAGTTGCCTTTAGTCGCCTTTTACGACACCCTAGGCTGAGGATGGGTTGGTCCTATTCTACTCTGCCGGGAACCACACGGCGGTTATTATTATTATTATTATTATTATTTTAAAACGTCTTCAATGTACAGAATTGAACTTGTTACAGTTTTATTATACGTGCAGATTTAAGGCGCTATAATTATTCTTCACTAAAAAAACAGCCTCTTCTATCGTATAGGCGCTTGAGCTTAATCCGCTATGCTGCTCCACTGCCGAGTGGCGGACTGGTGTAGAGCTCGGGAAACTGAAACTTGTACTTAAAGACTAATACAACGCTATTTTATTTTCTTTTTAAAAACTGTCTTGATAAATAAAATAATAAAAATTATTTCGTTACACAAAAATTACTGACGCTACGAGCTACGCGGTCTCAACGTAACTCTTGTCAACCATAGTGCCATGATGCTACGAAGCGCGATCGAAGCGTAGCAGCACTTGCGTGAAACGTAACATTGTAGAAACTTATTATGGAAATGTAGCTGCGGTACATTGTGCATACAATTAAAAAAAATTCTAACTGTACTATACTGTACTGTACAGCCTGTAAACAACCCACTGCTGAGCGAAGGCCTCTTCTCCATTTAGAAAAAGGGTTGGAGCTTAATCCACCACGCTGCTCCACTGCGGGTTGGATAACATCCCTACCATGAGTAACGATCATTGCCAGGTGTCCATGATAACAACCGGGACCGACGGCTTTACGTGTCCTCCGAGGCACGGTGGGAAGACCCACTAGTAAATACACCCAGACCGGAAACAATTATTTGCACAAATACAAATATCTGCCCCGAGCGGGAATCGAACTCGCGACCACCAGCATTGAGGCGAGGCCTTGAGGCGACTACTCGCACCACTACACCAGATTGGTCGTAAAAAAAAAACATTCTTATACATTATTTTATCACTCATTTTTTTATATTCCTATGAACTCTTGTGTGTAATATTTAGCTAATTTTACTACAGCGAAAAAATAAAAAATAAATTCAATGGATTGATTTTTCGCCGTAAACGTAGGTTCCGTAAACTACAAATCAGTATCATTACATATTCATTTTTACACAGTAAAACATTATCGTGCTGTCTTTTTTTTTTTACTCAACACCAAAAATTCCCTAAAACTTTGTGAAATCTCTGAAACGAGAAGGTAAAGGTTATCGATGTCTTAAAGAGAATTTACCCGTAAGATATAGATTAAAAGTGAAAACGAGAATTTTTATTTGACCTTGAACCGCGCTTGAATTAATTCTTTTAGATTAGATAACCCATTTACTGGTGATTGTATAAATTATAGTACATATTTGCAAATTAAAGTTAACAAGTAGTGTCTCTTGTTTTTTTAACACTGCTTCGTTTTATAATAAAAGTATAAATATTTTATTATATTTTGAAGATTGTAAATTTTAATGAAAGCGTACGTCTTTAAGTTTTTAAAGATATTTTTATGATCCTTGCTTTTGTCTTTTATCTTATAACTAAGCTCATGTTATTTCGACGAAAGTGCTCCGATCTTAGATTAGACAGAAGATCCAAAGAATCCATGTATACAAAATTTTACGACTCGAAATAATAAAACTGTATGTCCAACGTTAAGCACAAATGGAGAGATCTACTATAAAAAAGTTAAATTAATCACGAATATAGAAAGAGAAATTAATCATTCTTTAATATATATATTTATGCAATTCAGTAGATACTAAATAATCTTCAAAAACATATAATGCGATCGCTTAGCATACTTTTAACAATTGAAGTACACGTGACCTAAAAGTGTATAGTAGAAGGAATGCTTATATTAGTAAGTTATAAAATAATAGTAAGGATCGAAGAATTTGTTTAAGATGGTTATATATACGAGGTGGAATAAGCTTGGGTGAAACTACTCCAGTCGTCTAGTCAGTAACTAGCAATCTTGGATAAAAAAAAACGAATGGCAAAGAAGTCTCGACAATTAAAATAATAAAGAGATGTTGATTATTTTTAAGTATCTCAAACTTGATCAATAACAATTTAATATATATGCTTACTTTTAAAATAAGGTTTTCAGTTTATTAATGATTGCTTAGTTTTAAAAGACCTACGTAAGAAAACATTCCGCCTAAAACACAAACATAAAGTTGCCTATCTTAGGAACAGTCGATCACGTGTGTATGTTAAATATATTCATTGGAACGAAGTTTCTCATCGGACGGTTCGGATAAGGGCTAAGCGAAGAAAAGTGTAAGAATTTAGTCAGTTAGTAATTAAAATAGTAAAATTATTGGCTGTGCCCAGTCATATGTCTACGCCTATTGGTTCGTAATTAAAATAGTAAGATCATTGTATTATTGTCTCTCTTACACATGAGGAAAAAAAACGTTTGACAAAAACGGGATGTTTTCAAGCCGCCATTTTAAAGTAATTTGACATTTTGACATAAGGTTTTTTTAATTGCTTATTTTTTTTTAAATATATATTTTAAACTTTGTAGTAAATTGTTATTAAAAATTTGATTAATCACCAACACAAATTACTCTTGGAGTTTAAAGTAAAGGTTAAACTTTTAGTTTAATAAAAGGTACGTATTTTTTAAAATTATTAATAAATATTAAAAATATAAAGTAATGTTAACAATATTATTTATTTCTTAAGGCCTATAGGCCTCTTGGAAATCGCTAGTAGCGGGGCGTTGCGGTAAATTTAGGCAAAACATGGGTGTTTGAGTGCCATTATTGTATGTTGTATTTTTATTAGTACATTAGATAACAAGCCGTGGCATCGAATCGAATCCGCAGTTGTTTTTTATTTCATTGGTTTATTATCTATAATTTGATTATTATATGATATAATATGATTGATTATAGATAAAAAACAATAAAATAAAAAAATAACTACATAAATATAATCATTATATCGGTTCTATATTTCCTACAACTACATAAATATAATCATTATATCGGTTCTATATTTCCGAATATAATCGGTTCAATATTTCCTTCAATATATTATACTAGTGGTCGCCCAGTGGTCGAAATTCGACCTAATCTATAATTAACAGCATTGTCAACATCATAAAAATATGATTTCGCATAACATGG